>CM037883.1:12268180-13521930 GCA_021292165.1 Shinisaurus crocodilurus | reverse complement strand
TAAGGTCTCCCTTGATTATAGTCCTTTGCTGGGACAACAGCTCCTTATGGGAGAATACTCCAGCCAGCATTTCCTGCCATGTGCTATCCAAGATTCTGTCTTGCTTAGTGTGACCCAGAACTGATAATGAATGCTGTGGTGCAGGCCACTTCTCCTGGGCCTCATGCCTTGCCAGGATATACTCCAGGTGTATATTCAGTTTTGGATATAAACAAGAGCCCCACACTGTCCTAATATAGTTACTTCTTATGATGAGTCTTTGGAAGAGGGTGGGCTATAAACCTAATTGGCTAGAGACCAGAAAAATTGTATTATGAAGAGTCACCATTACTGGAAAGGCAGAGGTCAAACTTGTCATGGCAATTACAGCCTTAATACTGTGTGTATAGTGTAGTAATAATCCGTTACTCAAAGTGGAGCTCTACCTTGAAAACATTGCTTTTGTCTAATATTCATTTGAACAATTTAAAATCACTGGTATTGATTGAACTTAAACCCGGGGCATCTGAGCAGTGATGTGTGTTTCACAAACTGTAATGAACACTAGCAAATAAGTGGTGCCTTGTGGGAAACACCTTGAGATGATCAAGTTTAATTTCCCTAAGGAAAGTTTACAGCTATCCAGGCAAACATATATATTTTTGATGCACTAAGATGTAATCTGCAATTTCATAGCTACCCATCAATTCCTAACACACATTTTAGATTTGACTGTACATCTTTCCCCTCTCCACAGTGTGAGATGTATTTGTATTCAACAGCTATTTAATGTGTCCCATTCTGCATTCCAGTTCAGATAGCAACATTTAAAAACAAAACAAAACAGACAAACAAAAACTTTTGCCATAATCCGGAGCACCTTACCAACAACAGAGAGAGCATGTCTTCAGTCAGGGGTGGGTACCTCTTTCAGCCTGAGGGCCAAATTCAATATTAGAGAAGCACTTGGGGGGCTCATTCTAGTGGTGGGCTGGCCAAAGGTAAAAGAGACAAAAGGCAAAAAGGCAAAAAGGATAGGACCAAAGGCAAAAAGGATAGGACCAAAAATATGAAAATACTAGCATATTGTAACTTAAAAGCTCTTATTGCCAGTAACAAGGCATTTCAAACTTTTAGAATGGGAGTAGAACTAGACAAAAGGTGGGAAACCACCAAATGTTTTGGGGAAAGTGGTAGAGCCGGGGAAAGGGGCATGGTCATCTGAGGAACCCGAAGGACTGGAATGGAGCTCCAGCTAGGGATGTATGAGAATCTCATTTTTGCTCGCAAAACATGCACACATGTAGGAATGTGCGAGGATTTCATTTGGGGGATGGAAATCTGGCAGACTAGCTGGGCTTGACCCCCCCAAACTCCATCCCACTTACCTCTTCCCTGGCTCGATTTGCGTTCTCCCGAGTCAAGCCGGGAAGCGACTTCCCGGTTCCCAGCAGGCCACTGTTTACACAGAAAATGCCTTAAGATATGCCCCAACTGGCTACAATTTGTGTGATTTGTGCAAATTGCAGCCACTTTTTATGTATGCTAAGGTATTTTCTACATAAACAGTGGCCCGTTGGGAACCGGGAAGCTCACCGAGCGGCGCGGCATGCACCCACTTTCAGCCCGGCTCGGTGGGAGGAGCAGCGGTGTCCACCGAGCTGGAAACAGGTTGGGTCACAGTGGATCGCCCACCCCTATGTGCATACCCTGTTCAAAGCTTCAAATGTGAGTGTGAGCACATGTCCGCCAAAAATATTTGCAAATTGTCAAACTCGTGTTCACATTCGTCTCATTCCTGATTCCCAGTCCAGTAGGCACAAATTCCTCTGTAGACTGAATCAGCCCTGCTTTAGCATACTGGAGGAAATTTGCACAAATCTCCTATTTGATAGCTGCTCGGTTTGCACAATTTCCCCATTCATACAAACAAGCAGCACTCACAAATGCAAATAGGAACCGGGCATGATGAGACAAGCAGCAAGGCAATGTTTGGAGAATCCTGGCAATCTTGAACATTGCTCATTCCCTATCCCTATCCAGATGTAGCCCCTGCACCTCAATTTTCCCACCCCTGCCTTAAGTGCTATGGGGAGGAGAAACAAGGCAGAGAAACCTAGCGAGAGCTGGCCATCACCCATCTCCTGCTAATTGCAGTTGATGTGACTTCTCCCTCCCCCAGGGCAGGCCCAAGATATCTTGCTACCTGGAGCAAAGCAATAATTGGGTCTCCCTTCCCAGAGTATCCATGGCTGTTCAAATTCTTTTGGGACCTGAGCCAGAAAACCCCCACAAGGGCCTCTCCCCACTGCAGGGAATTTAAATGATGTAAAATAACAATAAATTAAATAACTAACAATGTGTTCAGAATACCCCAAAACAGCCACCGGAGGTGACCACCGCCTCACTCTGCCTAATGGTAGGGCTAGCCCTGCTCTTCCCCTACCAACACAATGCTGCTTAAGAACTATCATGCCTGGAGGAGAAAACCTGATATAAGAGAGAAATTCAATGAGGGTGGGCAACAGCGTATTTTATCTGCATTGTCAATTAGCCTGTGGCAAGCAGGAAAGGCAGCTATTGCAAACAATGTTTTTGAATGCACTGGTATAGGTATTCTTAGCCTTTCTGTTGTGTATTGAGCAAATAATTTGTTTAACAGAGAGGCGATTCTTGAATACATCTGAGCTAAAAGTTCTCTTTTAGGCTTGGACCTTGGATCCAGGGGCTGGAAGGTTCTCCTAAGTCACATGCATCCTACACAGTTTTCATCATTACCAACAACTATTTCCAAGACCCAGGCTACACTTTCCTTTGAAAATTAGCTAGCAACGATGTCTCTCTCTTTTCTTTTACTTTAGAGTAATCTGGATTAGGACCCTAATGTGAGTGGTAGGGGGTCTTTAACTGCTTTCCCCTGTTGTGGTCCCAATTTGGATCAGTTCCCCAGACATGCACTTTTCATTGCCCAAAAGTGATCCATTTGTTTCAGTGCAGGGTTGGGCAAACCATGAGCCAATTTCAGGAGAGTGTAGAATGCAGGGCAGAGCAAATCCATGCAGAAATAGATATACAGAATGGGGGAGACCAGCTCATCTGTAATCATGTCAGTCAAGGAACTCAGCAGCAAGTCTCCTAGGCTTTGTGGTTTGTTTGTTTTTTAACTGTCTGGAATGCACAGCTGCAATGGGAAGCCAATGCTGACAGTAGACTTTATGTAGATCTAGCAATTAAGTCCTGCCTGTAATAACACATGACCTTTAATCCAGAATATATTGAGCTGCCTAATCTCTCAGATTGTAATTGAGTGACAGAGATGTAAGGGTTTTCAAAAGGAAGGCAGATCACAAGAAGATAATGATTTTTGTATGTGTAAATCATGATTTTCCAATTACTCCTCTCAGCTGGGACAAAAAGCCATCTAATTGGCTGTATGTTCTGATCCAAAATTTAATCCTTTCACAAATGTTACTTATTTTGATGAAAGCTTTTCAAAAACCCCTCCCTTTATTCCCCACTTGGCAAAATGTTCTGAGGCCAAAGTTGTCCTCAACTCAGGTTTCTTTTTATGCTGCTGATTATTTCATCTTTGTTTTATATTCCTGTAACAGCAGCCATTTATGTTTTGATAAAAGACAGCATTAGTTAAAGCCACAGGGAAGTCTACCATAAAGTCTAAGGATTATTATTATTATTATTATTATTATTATTATTATTATTATTATTATTATTGTGTAAAGGTTATAGCGAGTAGATATGGTCAGATCTGTAAAGCTTGGTCTTGTCCAGGTTCTCTTTTTTTTCTAACACCCAAGGTCATTCTGTCTCAATTCCATGCAGGCATGCCCCATACACACACATACACTTGTATGTATTTTGGGTGCACATTTTTCAAACAGACACATTTTGTATGCATGCATCCATTGAATAAGGCATTTTGTGCAGTTTTCTTTGCACATCTTTTACATGTCGACTCTGCACATCTTGACGACTACATTTTTCTTTTTTCCTTTGTTTTGGTTTTATGAAATGCATCTCAAGTTCAGAAATGTATGGATTTCCAACTGCAAATTGCATTTGGGTCCATGATGTGGCTTACGCTGGCTGGCTCAGCTTGTCTGAGTGTGGAAAGCTAAGCAGGGTCAAGCATGGTTATTATTTGGATGGGAGGCCCCTCCTCTAGTTTCCTGCACTTAGCAGGGGGTTGGACTCGATAGATTTGTAGGCTCCTTCCAACTCTATGATCTATGAAATCTATGAAATCAGTTCTGGGAAGTATGGATCGGGTAAATCTATAAACACACACACACCAACAACCCACATAGAAACACAGGAAGCTTCTTTCTACTAGGTCAGACCATTGGTCCATCTAGCCCAGTATTGTTGGCACTGACTGGCATAACCCTACCTGGAGCCAAAATTGTTTGGTTGCATCAGTGGAAGAGGTCAACTCCTTTTGTACCCAGGTAATAGCTACCAAATTTATCTGGTAGTGTGGAGATGGACAAATCAACTGAAAAAAGTGCAGCTAAGATCTTGTTTAACCAGTGCTAGTATAAAAATAAAATCTTGTATTCTGTATTGGAATACATATTGTCCAGAATATGTTGAAAAGTTTATTCTTCCAGATTAAAAAAAAAAACACAACAACAACAACAAACCAAAAAACTATTAATAATATAAGGCTACCCTTCCCCATGTGTTATACTGCTAATGTGTGTAGACTTATTTGGACAACAGTTAAACAAACACACGCCTGCCTCTATTCAAAGCTTCCATCTATATTCCTCCTTAGTGACTGGCTTGAAGGAATGAGTGATGGGGTAGGAATGGCAAATATATTAAGCAAAGAAACTGGGGAAGAAAACTAAGTTTGGCCTGCAGTCTCATTGGTGTGAGCAATTCATTGCTCATCTCCATCAATCTCATGCAAAGTCTCCAGAAGATTTCCCTATTTCTTGGTTAATCTCTCTTGATTAAATCTTATCATAGTTTGTCAAAGAACATGAGGGCTGTTGAAGTTTTGACAGCATTGATCCTTAGAGCCAAATGCCACCAAACAGCTTTAAGTCTCTAGTATACTTCAACCTTGTGAGATGCTGAAGGTAGTCTAAATTAAACATTACTTTTTGGAATTCAAAAACTTCCTCAGCACAGCAGGAACTTAGATACTCCTTCTAACCTCTGAGGGATAGAAACCACCTGAGCACCTGAGAAGAAACCAGTTGGTTTTGGAGAAGACTTCATGTCAGGAACTGTTGGATCTGTGTGCAGACTTAGAGATGTGCAAATCAGCAAAACTCAAGCTCAATGAAGTTCTCCAAACCCTTTTCCCCATGATGTATGGCTCACAGTCATGTTAATTTCATTTCAGATGTCCAATGTGAATTAGAACAGAACCACTTCCAAGGATGCACTGAACCAGTTACCAAATCCATATTATTTGCCCCAGATCCAAACAGAACAACATCATTCCCTGCTTGACCAGAATCGAACCAAATATTTAATGGATTGGCTCCCTTTATGCAACTACCAAAATGAGCCATCTGGATATGCCCTTGTAAAAGCAGCTTGCAGTAAAAGCACAGTTCACAAATGCAAAGCCAGGGTATGAATTCTAAATGTAGCTTCAATGAATATGAATATGAATATGAATATCTATATCTATATCTATATCTACGTATATCTATATCTATATCTGCATGCATGCCCATTCAAGGATTTGGATCTCTAAGTACTTGAGGTATGTTAAAGCTTCTAAAGTGGTGCACAGCAAGGTTATATTAGTAAATTAATCCCCTGAGTAGTTGGTTGTTCAACACCCCAGCCAGGCACTAAATGCGGATTGTCCTGTTGTTGTCAACCAGCCACCTTAACTCCCCATTGATGCCTAAAGGTCTGCCGCAATTGCCCTCCCGCTGCATGTACAATAAGCCAAACGTCCCAAGGTATTCAACTGGTTAATTAAATATCAAGTAATTGCTAATGCTACTAAGTGACATTTAATTAGTATGTTAATTGATATCAAATTTGCTCGCACTATCTTGTTTTATGTTAATAAAATCCCTAAACATTTATCCCAAGTAGATTAGGAAGCAATATGCTCCCAATGCATTAACACCGAGTTGCCTTAAGCAACGGATGCTGCCTCCAGCACTGGTTCATAGCTTATATTAATCCTTTCCCTCAACTCTTCACATTTTTTGCCTTTGCTATGGGGGGTGGGGGTGGGGGGAACCAACAGCCTTTTTTCATGGAAAGCACCTTTCCATTGAGCACTAGTACCTTTCAGCAGGCGTCAGCTTGTTTCTATGTCCATATTAGCTGTATCTGTTTAATGGTTATAACTAATGTCCTTTGGTTTCTGAGTGATTTCTCCTGTGTTATTTTAGGGATGGACAAATCTGTCAGTTTTTCTTTCTCCCACATTCAAACTATTAAAATCTCAACTTCTTTCCATCTGAGATATGATGACATCTGCAAATGTTGCTAAATCCTTCTGAAAATGGAACTGTAACAAAATTAGGGGCTTCTTATACAGTGTAGGAGGAGTGCCGAGGCAAAGTTGTCTCTGTGCTCATCTTGCCCTGCAAAGCACTTATAGATTTCATAGATCATAGAGTTGGAAGGAGCCTACAAGGGTATCGAGTCCAACCCCCTGCTCAACACAGGAAACTAGAGGAGGGGTCTCCCATCCAAGTAATAACCAGGCCTGACCCTGCTTAGCTTTCCACGCTCAGACAAGCTGAGCCAGCGTGAGCCACAGGCCTGTATGTACTGTACTTAGATGGCCCATTTCAGCTGTCTTGGGTGTGGCGCTTCAGAGCAGGAGGGAAGGAGGCTAAGGTGCCTCTAGGATCCCTCATATCATGGTGGTGCCTGTCTCCTCCCCTACCCGCCCCTTGGAACACCCACAAAAGCCCTTCTCCAAGGTCACGTTTGTGACCTCGGAGAAGCAGCTGGCACGGTTCTTTTTTGCGTTGGTTGTAAGGGGGGGGGAGAGCTCTCCAAGCTCAGAGACCCAGCTATGAGGTCAGAGCGATTTTCCAGCCTCATAGCTGGGTTTGTGAAAAATCCTGTGGCCATCTAGGTGCCGTCCAGTGGCCGTAGGACTGAGCTGTAAGAAATGTCCAGTTCTCTTAAAAAGAAGGAAAACTTGCAAACGGTGGCCCAAAGGCCCCCAAGCTAGCAAAAACGTATTACCAAAAACTGGAGCTATGCAAAAAGGAAAAACAACATCAACAACAATGATAAAACAAAAGAAAGAAGTGAACAAAGTCTTTCTCCTAGAATGCAGTCACTTTTTGATCTATTGATTCCCCTAAACCTTCCTGCCTCTGATTGGCCTTTTTCCTTCTTTCCAGTTGCCAACTAGAAATTTGGTTCTGGATTGGTGAAAGACATATTGGGTTGGCAGAAACCTGCAAAAACAGCCTTTTTCTGCTAGTTTTTTAGGCAGGTGATGTTACCCTAGGCCTTATTGCAAATACTTCAGACTCATAGAGCTAATAGCTTTGAGAAGTAACAACTCTAATTTTCATACTGGTCCATTGCTCCATGGCTTGACTACAGCATTGTCAGTATAACTGTCTCCATCTCAGAGTCCAGGCAGCAAGAATGTTTTGCCCTCCAGAAAAGACAGGCAAGCTTGTGAACCAAAGTTTTACTCTCACTCCATTCCATGGCTTCTGTATAAGCCTTTTGTTCCCAGCACCAGAACCCAAAAGGGACCTGAGTAACAGTGGCTGGAAACACTAATTCAACACTAACATGGTCAAATCCCCAGGGATTTAAATCCAGACTTTTGAAACCTGAATACTCCTGGACCTGGATGGATGAATCTGCCAGTTTTGGTTTTTCAAGATTTCCATTTAAAATATGAATATATTGGTCAATTGCGTTAAGTCCTTATAAAAAATGAACTGAAACAGAATTCTCACCCTTCCCTATAATCAGGGCAGGCCCCAGGGATTGGCATTGTTAGGCACTTGCTGAGGCCCATGTCCCACTAGGTGACCCATAGACAACCCCTGGATGATGATAGTCCTGCTGTTCCTCCTCGTCCAAGAGAACCAACAATGACAAAAACCAGCAAAAGGAGTAGTAACCACTGCACAACTTGCCCTCTCCTTCTGGGCGAAGATGCAAATTATGCCCAGCCCCAGATAGAAAGGCAAGTGAATTGGCAATGGTGAGAAGGAGGATATGTGCACCCTCAGGGAGGGAGGGATATTGAAAGCATCTTATGGAAGGCTCCCCCCACCCCCACCCCCCTGGAAACAGCACTTCTGGGCACTCCATACCCAGGTCCTTAGTGGTTTGCCAGCCCATCTTGGGTGGCCACTGTGCCTCTATTCTTAACAGAACATCTGCATCTGTCTCTGTTCTTAACTATTCATAATTGCTATGTTTTATTTGAACGTGGTCTTAATCGGGTGGCATTCATCAGTGCACACATGAATCAAATATGCATTTATTTATTTTAGCTACCTAAAAAAATGGAAAGAGAGAGCGAGGAGTATGTATTATTTCTGAATTATTGTTCCTGGCATTCTTTGATAGAGCAAAGGAAAACAGCAGCATTATCACCCTTTATGAAGCTGCCTGTTTTTGAGTGAACTTATCTGAGGAGACTGTACAGTAGGATAAAATTCATGGTTATGTTTGGCGTAAACCAGCAGATGGCTAAGTTCTGAGATATGTCATGGGAAAACTGACCAATATTGGATCTGCATGGGCATCCCCAACTTTCTAAAGCCCTCAGATTATACGGGTGAAGTCCATAACAGCTGAACCCTTTGAACCTGAGGAAGACCTTCTCATGATTAAGACCCTGTTCATGACTAAAAGCAAGAGAAGCAGGATATTGGTGTGGCTAGAGAGCCACAGATAAAAGGGAGATTTCTGTGTGGGGTGGTGGTGGTGGGCATCTCTTTCAAAAGAGAGAGAGTGAGAGGTTGGCTGGCTGGCTAAAGGTTTTAGTTTCCTTTGGATGAGAAATGATGTCATGTATGTGTAACATTTGGTTTATTTACAAATTTTTCAGTGCACAGCAGCTGGGACCCACCATTTAAATTTCCCACAAAGCTCCGAAGCAATGCAATTTAATTAATTAATTAATTAATTAATTAAATTTATATCCTGCCATTTTTCCTATGGATGTGCAAATCAGCAAAACTTGAACTCGCCAAAGTTCTCCAAATTCCATCTCGAAGCTCATTCCGACTCGAGTCTGTATCAGATCATAGAATCATAGAAAAGTAGAGTTGGAAAGGGCCTACAAGGCCATCGAGTCCAACCCCCTGCTCAATGCAGGAATCCAGGTCAAAGCATCCCTGACAAATGGCTGTTCAGCCAGCTGCACCTTGAATGCATCCAGAGTCCAGCGTCCCTAGGTAGTTGGTTCCATTGTCTTATTGCTCTAACAGTCAGTAAATATTTCCTGATGTTTAGGTGGAATCTGGGTTCCTGTAACTTGAGCCCATTATTCTGTGTCCTGCAAACTGGGATGATCGAGAAGAGATCCTGGCCCTCCTCTGTGTGACAACCCTTTAAGTACTGGAAGAGTGCGATCATATCTCCCCTCAGTCTCCTCTTCTGAAGGCTAAACATGCCCAGTTCTTTCAGTCTCTCCTCATAGGGCGACATTGTGAGCTTCGTCTTGTTTTGTTTTTTCACATGAAAATCTGTGCATATTTCCCCAAATGTATGCACATTTTTTTTCAAATATCCACATTCTTCTCCCACTGATTAAAGCATATTTGTGCTCATTTTTCAAAAGTACACATTTTTTTCATGTGCATTTTCCAAACATATGCATGCTGTCGAACACTTTTTTTTTTTTTTTTGGTCTATGAATCACATTGCAAGCTCTGTGTTCATCCCGGAAGGTGCGAATTGGGTAAAATCCTGATCAAAAATGAAGTGAAACAAATTTCTCATATATCCCAATAAAATCAGTGTCACTGTGGGAAATAAGAATGGAAGCTGGAGGTGGGGTATAAGGCGGGTGCTAGTGGTAGGTTCTGCTGAGGTTCCAACTTCCTCAGCTGCCTGTGGATGTTGGATGCTGATGATAACTGGGCATGACCTTGCAGCTGTGGGTTCTTCACCTTAAGGGAGTCTTCTCCATCATGATGCCCTCCAGAGCTTTTGGGTTTCAACTCCAGTCAGCCCCAGCGGTTAGAAATCCTGGAAGCTGTAGACCAAAATATCTGGAGGGCACCTAGTTGGGAAAGGCTGCATTAAGCCAACTTACAAGCTTCTCTCTATTGCTTCCTAGCTCTATTAGTCTCCTCAAAATTGCTGTTTGTCACACACAATCTGCCAAACACTTCATGAGCAGCCCACACAAGGAACATCTACAGCTATAAAAGAACAGCCAAATGCTTTAGTCAAATCCCTGATGTATACATTGGGAGTCACTTTGGGCCAAATCTTAGTCATAGAATCATTCATACAAATCTGACAACAAAATTCACACCATTATAAAGTCCAACTTTCTTGGGAATCTTGAAAAGTATCTAGATTTAGTTAGTTGTGCCTAGTTCCCATTGAAATCAATGGGACATACACCATGAGTAACTTGTCCCTTTGTTTTGCATGGGAGCTTAAGTTCTACTAACTTTCATTGTCTGCCTATGCATGTCTACTCAGAAATAAGCCCCATTGTACTGATTGGATGATGGTGGTGGTGGTGGTGGTGGTGGTGGTGGTGGTGGAACTTACTCCCACGAAAGGGTGGAGGAGTTCACTGCACCTAGACACTATACTGAACATCTGGGGCCTTCCTCTGACTGCCACCTCCAAGGGAGGCTCAGTCGGTGGCAACAAGGAAGAGGGCCTTCTCGGTGGCAGCCCCCCAATTCCAGAAAAAGCTCCCCACTGAGGTCCACCTGGAGCCGACTCTACTATCTTTTTGGTGCCAGGTTAAGACTGTCCTCTCTGCTGAGGCATTTAACAGCTCTAAACAATACATGGGGGGCAGTTATGTCAGCTTTTTAACAGGTCTAGTTTTATTAATTTGTTCTTAGTTATTTAAGTCTTTTTAAATTCAGTTTTTAAATGTTAGTAGGGAAATTTTTATGCTGCTTTTTTTATTGTTTTGTATTTTATATGTATTGTTTTGTATTTTTATGATACTTCCTTCCTGCCAGCCAGATGTTTACAAAGAAAGCTTCGGCTATTGGGCAGTATAGAAAATAAATAAATAAATAAAGGAGCTTACTTACTGTCTCATGCAAGGGAGCAGGAGTGCAGTGCACATCTTCCTCTAACCTGAAGTACACTAAGAGTGACAATAATTGTGTCTGCATGTGTAGGTTAGAATGAATAAGGGGAGTAGCAATTGATAGGGAAGTTCTCCTGCACACACCCCAATAAAATGACTGGGGGTTGTGCAAGAATGTTACTCTGTACTCTGTGGTGTGTTGAGCCTAAGCAGGTTACCACTTTTTTTTTTTAACACTCAAGGTAGAATGTAAATAACCAAAGGTCACTGAGCCTCATTCCAGTACGTGGATTCAGAGGTGTCCCATTTGTTTCAGCTCCAGAAATTCAATTTATGAAGGCAGAGGAGTTGTTAAATAACTTTGCATAGAGAATAGATTAAAGAAAATTGCAATCTATTTATTCTTGGAACCATCAAAGAGTGAGGAAATTAATTGAATCAATTATTTAGTAAGTATGAATTACTCAGCTCTTGAGATCTGTCATCCACACATGGCTGGGGGAAAAAAACTTGAGAGCACTGAGTGAGAACTTTTCTTTAGAAGCTAAGAGAGGTCTAGGATTTAACCATGTACAATTAATGGGGTAAACTAGACCACCGCCATCACTTCTGCATTTTATTTTATTTATTATATTATATTTATCAATCGCCCATCTGGCCGGTCACCCGCATGCATGCAAAGGTCCTGGAAAACTCATAGATAACAAAGGATCTTCTCCAAAGCGCCATATGTGCTCAAGTGGACTGAGGATCCATTGAAGGCAAATCCATGATAAAACCCAAGAACCCTGTTTAGATGTGTTTTCCCAAGGCAGCCTAGATGCCTTTAGGTATTAAAATCAGATGGTAACATCAGGTTCTAGGATTCAGTTGACTTCACCTATTAAGCTGCAGGACTCAATGCTGCTATAACAGAGGAGACACCATGGCTTAGTGGTAGAGTGCATGTTTGGCATGCAAAGGGTCCCAGGTTCAATTCCTAGCATCTCCAGCTACAAGGATATCATGGAGCCTTGGGAAGCTTCCTGCCAGCCAGATACTGGGCTAGAGAGGACTTTGGTGTCTCTGACAGTAAGGCAGTTTCGTATTCATACAATCTTATGAAGAATGTGGCTGGAATTACCACTTTCTATTATTATCTGTGTTTACAAAGATCCTGAAAGAAAACCCAGACCTGCCAGGGCGCAGTGCTTGCTTACCAGTATGCCAGCCTTTGTAAAAGGGTCATTTTTCACATGTTCCATTACTAGTTTTTTGTAGCATAAGTGTCAGAGTCACACTACTGTTGTTATGATTTATGTGGAAAATTGCTGCATCAGTTGCGCAGCTATTGATCAACATGATGTAATTGCCACAACAAGGCAGCAGCTACACCACATGCAGCAGCTAAGCTTCCAGCACTCAGTCTGGAAGCTTAGTGGCCGGGTGACCGGCCAGATGGGCGATTAAAAAATATAATAAATAAATAAATAAATAAATGACACAGCAAGTGTTCATGTGCTATTTCAAAGTAGAAGAAGACACGTAGCATTTTAACAAACAAGCATGATTCTGAGACAGTATTGTGGTAGGACTCCCCACTTCCCCTGGTGGGATTGGGTAGGTTGGTGCTACCACTGATCAGTGTCCCTGTGAGAAAAGATTAGTGTACACTTATGGTGCTTCTGACCTCTCTGTTCATTTTCGAACATATGCATGGGCCCAGAGGAAGGGAGGATGAGCACCAAGACACACTGAGCTAAGCTTTAAAGAAGCATCAGTTCCTCCTAAAGCAAACAACATGCCTTTAGCATCTCATAGCCACCATCTCATGTTGGTGGAGGGACCCAACGTTCACACATCTGCCTTTTTCATTGGCTACCTCCTGGGGCTTGGACCAACAAATGATATTGGGAGTCTTGGGACCTTACCTATTGAGCTACTGAGAACTGTGCGCACTTAGATCTTAAAACTCTCTTCAAGTTGGAAGACACAACAACAACTACTATGAGCAGTATGAGACCTCTGAATTGACCAGGCCTAGCAAAAATACTAGGAGCCTGACCTGGTCAAAACAGCAGTACTTTCTTCTTCTTCAAGTTCCAGGGACCTTGAACAGGAGAATGCCCTCTAGATTTAGATAAGACCACTCATGACTTAGTCTGGACTGCGCCTGACACTTTCCAGCTTCAGAACTCTTTTTCTGTAGCTAAAACAAAACTTTGGCATGCCACTGATGATTTGTCACATCTCCAACCCACTGTCCCATCCTGGCCTCCCACAGATGAGGCAAGAGTTGTAAAACAGCTTTTATTGTAGTAATTCCCCTAATGAGCAAACAGCTCTCACAGAGGCAATAAATGTCCAAATAATCTGGGTGATAATAAGTCTCAGGCTATAAATCCAGCCCCCCAGAGCATGAACAGAGTGCAACACACCCAGTGCTGCTTGCCAAGTCAGATCACAACATTATATTTCCAAGTAGGCGGGAAGCTGTCCAGGATGATGGTGCATTGTCTCCTACGAGGGTTTCGTGGAGCTACAAAGGTTTATATACAGGGAGTGGCTACAAGGAATCACTATTGGACATTGGGTCCTGGCCGGGAAACCGGCCCCTCAACCGATGGCTATGCCTGACTGGGCATTTCTGTCTACCCGCTTCTGCTGGCAATGGACCAGAGGGGCCACCTCTGAAACACCCTCTCCCAGAGATCCCTCCTCCTGCTGCCCTGTTGACAGGGATGAGGTCCCTGGCTGACAAGTAGGAGCCTCCCTCAAGGTTGAGTCATTCAGCTGCAGAGAGTTGTCCATATCAGCCTCCAGCGCCTCACCCCGCCCCCCATTTGCTGGCTGGTGGGAGGCCTGGCAGAACTGAGCTGTCAAGTCTCTGATTCCCCACAGCTGGGCCCGACTCTGTCACCTCTTCCCCAAGTCACAATCCATGCCTGAAACCGAAGCTCCCTCCAAGCTAGGGCAAGGTCCCACACTTGCCACGTAGGTTTGTCCAGTAGATATCAACCACCCAAACCACCAGAAGTATCATTTTCTAGCCATCAACACTACCCACTGAGGAAACCATATCAGCTATTAGCTAAACAAAAGATAAGGGGTGTTCAGGGAGTGTTCCCTACTGCTGGTGTGTCCACCAGCTACTTCATATATGCACAGAGAGCTCCTCCAAGCATTGGGGGAGGAATCCTGCCCCACGTAGAGGCTCATTACATACATACATTGGCAAGTCACATGTGTAGGGCCACTGAGTATGCTCACCAAATGTGCAGCCAGCAAGGTGCATGGTTATTCACTGTGACCCTGCAATGGCTCATGTGTAAGGATGTGCAAATCAGCAAAAACAACAATAACAAAGCAACAATAAAGACAAGCTCATCTCCAAATTCCACCTCAAACCTCATTTCAACTCATGTCCATATCAGATTGTGAGCTTTTCTTTTCTTTTTTTCCTCATGAAAATCAATGCGTAATTTTTGTGCTCATTTCCCCAAATGTATGCACCAAGTGTGTACATTTTAATGTATGCATTTTTCTCCCACAGATTAAAGTTTGGTTGTGTGCATTTTCCATGCGCATTTTTCAAATGCACACACATTTTTCAAATACATTGTTGTTGTTGCTGTTCTGAGAATCACAATGGAAGCTTGGAAACGTATGGACTTCAAAAGCCAAATGCAAGAATGAAAACTCCCAGTTTTCCTAATATTTGAAACTCCAGGCTGTGGACTTTACAAACATGTTGGCGTATTTATCACCTTATCACAAATTAGGCATTTCTGCTGCAGTTCTATAATAACTGCTGTATGCTAGTTATACTGTTTAGAAGAAGAGCAGCTAAGGATCCAAACTGTGAGTCTCCTTCTTTTGAATAGATTCTAAGATGTATGAGAGCAATTCCCACGCGTGTCACAAGCATTATTGGTAAGGTCAGATCAAGAGGTCAAGTCCAAGATAAATCACTCCTTAGGGTGGTTTGCTGTATTTGCATGCTTGTGTTTTTAATGGCTTCAAAAAGGTCAGAATCTATGTGGGACAACTGTAATGAACAGCTCCCCTTATGTATTATATTCAATTTGTGGGTCAGCACACTAAAATGGCAAAATTTGGAATCTCATTACACTGAAATGCCACACCGCCTTGGCAATGGTTTGCCTCCTAATTGCAAAGGGTGGCTGACATAGACTGGATCATTGGTTGGTTAACTTGTGGCCCTTTTGATAGGAAATTAAAAAAGGAACATTTTTGACAGTCGTTCCACAGGCGAAGCTGCAAAACGTAGGGATGGGTGAACCTGCAATGTTCGAGATTGTCAAGGTTCTACAAATGCTTCCTCAGAGGTTGGTTCGTCTCATTCATGTTTCTGAATGTAAGAGGGTGTTGCTGTTTGGGAAAACAGCAAACTTCAAAAATGCACACCCAAAATGTGTACTCCCCCCATTCAGTAATGCATGTAAAATGTGCATATATATATATATATATATATATTTAAAAAATTGCATTTTTTGAACAGGCATGCAAACATTTTCTCTGGGGTTGTGAATGGGTCTTATTCAAATGTTTTGTGAACAAAAAATAAATGATTGTACATCCCTATAAAAGGCTCCCACTCTGGGCCAACTTCCTTCC
This sequence comes from Shinisaurus crocodilurus, assembly GCA_021292165.1. Taxonomy (NCBI): domain Eukaryota; kingdom Metazoa; phylum Chordata; class Lepidosauria; order Squamata; family Shinisauridae; genus Shinisaurus; species Shinisaurus crocodilurus. The sequence goes on along the minus strand of CM037883.1, from coordinate 13,506,104 downwards.
TTTTCAAATTGAGCTTTGCAAAAGTGTGTACCCTACCCAGAAAAGGAGTCTAAAGGCACAATCCAATGGGGATGCCCATAACCCTCCGAACTCAGAGGATTACAAGCATTCCATGCAGGGTGGGAGGAGTGCAGAGGAGGACGGTCACCTCCATGCTCCTCCTACTCTGCAAAGCAGCTGGATTGCTGATTTTGGCCATCTAACTGCAACACGGGGAGAGGGTACCCAAGCGTGGAGTCCCAGCTCTGAGGTCGGAGCTGTTTTCCAACCTCAGAGCTGGGGATCCGAAAAGTCCTGTGGTCCTCTAGATGCTGTCTGGAGGCCATAGGATTGCTCTGCCTGACCCCTTTTGAATGAATGCGCTCTGTACTTTAAAGCTACTTTAAAAATAATGTTGTTATTTTGTATTCCAAGCAGAAAATTGGCTGCTTTCGGGAAAAAAACAAAAAAACAGAAACAAAAAACCACAAAACTATAATGCCATGTAGACATCGATGGAGGGAGGGGGAATTGAATGCAGGAGGTGGATACCTCCTAATTACCATATTAGGACAGGAAGAATGGTTTCTTCCTAGCTGGGCTTCACCTGCACCCAAGTATCCCCCCTGCTTATCCCCTGCATCACATTTTCCTACATGAGGAAAATGTGTGTTACACTGTTGTGTGTTTGAAAGATGCACACTACTTGGACCACTTTGTTTGACATGGGAATTACTGTCTGTATTGAGCAGGGGAATCTCATGTTTGCAGCAAATGAATGATGCCATGGCACATGAATTAGGACGTTTACATGCTGCAGAGTACTTGGTGTGTGACGAGCATTCAAACAGGGACACCTAAGAGCATCCATCTTTGAATGCTCACTAACAGGACTGAAGACAGCAGGGCCCTGCTTGCCTTGATTATGTGAGCACCCCCTGCTGCCACCCTCTCCCCCACCCGCTCTCCAAATGGCCCAGTTACCCTGGAGAAGGGAAAGGGAAAGGCCGGCACTCCAGCGGCCCTAGAGCTGGCTGGGGCATGCTGGGAGTTGTAGGCCAAAAACATCTGGGGACCCAAGGTTGGAGAACACTGCCCTAGAGGAATACCTTTCCCCTGTCAGCGATAGGACTGGGGCTATCAGTCCCATCACCCCGGTGTGAAAAATGCTGATACTTGCATTGTTTCCACCACGGAGGGTGTCCTCCAAAAACACTGAGGGGAAAAAACAACAACCCTTGATCATTTGGACGTTGAATGTCAGGATGTTTGTACTTCCCTACACACGTCACCAGTTTTCATTCTCACAGTGGTAAGCACAATTGTGCTACCATTATTCATACATTACAGCTGGTATCTTCCCCCCACCCCCCAAAGCAACATATATTTCCATGTTAGAAAAAGTGGTTCATGAAATAAGTGCAAGTGTGTGAATGATCTGAAACAGATCACGTATATAGCAACTGAGCATAGACACATCAAAAGATGTTTGTGCATGTGTGAATCACACATGGGTGACAACTCCACTTCAGTTCTTTTTTCATCAGAATTTACCAAAAGTTGCTCATTTCTCCATATTCGAGATGGAAATAGAGATTAAAATTAAAAAATGAACGTGGATGAAACCAAAACTGACCAATTTATCTATCCGGGCCCAGAGATTTGACTAGTTACCTGGGCTTGAATCCCTGTGCATTCCACCATGTTAATCCTAAATTAGGGTTGCCACTTCTCTTTTTTTCAGGAAGGCTGCTCATCTTTAACAGGTATATGGAAGGCTTGTGCAGCGTGGTCCACTGACTCCACTCCATGCTGGGAAAACCTGTACCTTTTGAATTTGGCCAGTGCAGATGGGTGAGAATTTTGTTTCAGTTTCATTTTGATAAGATTTCTACATAATTGGTATGGAAAGAACTTGGGATTTAAACAAAGCATTCAAATGTGGGAGAAAGCAAACCTGACAGATTCATGTATCCATGGAACCAGGAAACCCTAAATCCCATTACCAGCACTCCTAGTGGGACAGAATGCCCCTATAGTAAGGCAAAGAATCAATCCTTGGCTCAATAATCCTTGGCTCAACAATACTACAAGCAAGCAGGGATGGGGACTCGGACTCGAGGACTCGACTCGTGAGTCGGACTGAGTCCCCCCTCTGACTCGACTCGGACTCGAGTGCCAATATTTTTAATGGGACTCGAGACTCGACTCGGGACTCGAGACCAAGGACTCTTCAATATCCCTGGGCTGTGCCAGAAGGAGTGGAGAGGAGTGTGATTGCCGGCGAAGAGCACATGGAACGAGGTGTGCCACTGCTCAGCCACCATGGACGGCTACCAGGAGTGCAGCCCCAACAGTGTGTCAAGATTTATTTTGATTGATGTGTTGCGTACTTGGGAGAGGCAGAAGAATGACCTGAGATTACTCTGTGTGGCTGCTCTGAGTGTGTTTCTGGTTCCAGCAAGTTCATCACCAGCGGAGCGGGTGTTCAGTGAGGGTGGAATTGTGATGAGATCTCACCGTTCCAGAATGGGGGGCCAAACATTTAGAAAAAATCATGTTCCTCAAATGCAACATGGATAAGTTTTAGGAAGTACAGCAAGTTTATTTTTTAAAATCATTTTTCTAAAATGCAACCTTTCAGACATTTTGTGTTTGGCTGCCTCTGCCTGCCTGTCTGGGGTTCCCAGCCTCCTCTGTCTGCCTGGTCTCTTCTTGACCGGTTCAACAGTTGAATTGTCCAAGACAAAGGCCTCTGCCTGCCTGTTTTGCGGTTCCCTACCTCCTCTGCCTGCCTGGTTATTTTGGGTTTGTCTGCCTGGTCTGTTCTTGCCAAAATCAGTTGCAGAGTTTTGAAATAAAAAGGCACACTTGTGCCTAGAATTTATTTAAACCACACATCTGAAGTAGCTTTATTTTGTTGGGAAAAAACCCCATTGGTTTTAATAGGGACTCGTGGAGTCAGCTTTGGGAGTGACTCGTGACTCATGACTCGTGAGTCACCATTTTGGACCAATGACTCGGACTCGGACTCGAGACTCGGGTCCAAAGACTCGTGACTCGACTCATGACTCGAGACCAAGGACTCTTCAACATCCCTGCAAGCAAGAAGGATCTTGGAATTGTTGTAGATCAGAAGCTGAATATGAGCCAGCAATGCGATGTGGCTGCAAAGAAGGCAAATGCTATTTTGGGCTGCATTAATAGAAGTATAGCTTCCAAATCATGTGAAGTACTAGTTTCCCTCTACTCAGAACTGGTTGGGCCTCATCTTGAGTACTGTGTCCAGTTGTGGGCACCACACTTTAAGAAAGAGGCAGACAAACTGGAAAGGGTTCATAGGAGGGCAACAAAGATGGTCAGGGGACTGGCAATAAAGTCTTATGAGGAGACTAAAGGAACTGGGCATGTTTAGCCTTCAGAAGAGAAGACTGAGGGGAGATATGATAGCACTCTTCAAGTACTTGAAAGCTTGTCACACAGAGGAGGGCCAGGATCTCTTCTTGACCATCCCAGAGTGCAGAACACAGAATAATGGGCTCAAGTTACAGGAAGCCAGATTCCGGCTGAACATCAGGAAAAACTTCCTGACTGTTAGAGCAATACAACAATGGAACCAATTACCTGGGGAGGTTGTGGGCTCTCCCACACTGGAGGCAATCAAGAAAGATGTGGCTGGACAGCCATCTGTCAGGGATGCTTTAAGTTGGATTCCTTCATTGAGCAGGGGATTCGGCTTGATGGCCTTATAGGCCCCCTTCCAACTCTACTATTCTAGGATTCAGTTATTTCTAATCCCAACAGCTGGAGCTAGCTAACCCCTTTCTCTTAACCTATACTGTACTTTTAAACTTTGAAATTATGTTTTATCATGTTGTATTTTACGGTTTTAATTATGAACCACCTGGAGAGCTTTGGCTATTGAGTGGTATAGAAAGGCAATAAATAAATAAATAAATAAGTATATAAATAACCTTGCGAGAATGAATAGTACAACGTCTATTGCCAGACCTCAGCATGTTACTCAAGCATTCTATACATGTTGGGATAAAACATAAACACTTAATTAAAGCATTACTTAGCAATGCTCTGTGTGTTCGGAGCAGACAATGACAGACAATCAAGCCTAATACACCTATCTAATTACACGCTGCTCTTTTCGATGTAGGACAAATGACGACAAGATGGTCATGCCAAAGTAGGGAACGTTTAGGCGATGAAATATTAATGAATTCCCTATTGCACTTTCCTCTCAATGACATCTAAATGGGAATCAGATTTCAGACCTTGAGTGCTAGAAGCACATTTCGACTGTGTGCAATTTTTTTTTCTTTTTAATGCCCAGTGAACTTTAAAAATGTCAGCCAGCAGGGCTTTCAAATACATAATTTACTATTTTGTTGGCTGCTTATAAATGGATAATAATAAACTTCGGTCTGAATGCAGGCTCATAAATGCTGGATCAAGAATGTGGAAAAACACTACAAATTGATAAATGCTAGAGCATTATGGTACTAATTTTGTCTAAGTAAGTGTGGCATGAACAGAAACTGCAGCCATAGCATAAGACAGGCACACAGAAGGTTCAGGCTGCATTGGTACTGCTACTGAAAGCACATTAAAAATTTCCTTCCTGGATTAGGCCAAAAGTTCATTTAGTTCAACAATCTGTTTTTAACTGTAGCCAACAATGTCTCACTGGAAGCTCACAAGTGGGTCATGACATGAAGGCGGTAATCATCCCAAGGCTTCTTTCTTTCTTTCTTCATTTTTGGCTACACTATCTGTAATTCAGAGATATACTGCTCTTCAACATGGAGGTTCTATTTCAATATTCTGAATATTGAATATTATTGAATATTATAGCCTCTGATAGCCTTGTACTCCTCTACAAATGTAGCTAATCCGGTTTTGAAGTCATTTAAACTACTGGCCATTATGACATATTCGTGATTGTCCTTGTACATTGTACTAATCAATTGTGGCTCGTCCTTTCTTTGAAACTGTACTCATTATAGACGTTGTGATTTGTGCTTGCTGTAACGTTTGCACTTATGTTGGAATGACAATGTTTTTGGTTAAGTCAGGGGTGGGGGGACCTTTTTTCTATCATGTGGGGGAACACAAATCACAAAGGGCTGGATGAAATTAAGCAAAGGCACAGATTGCTCTCCCCCTCCCCATCACCCCTGGGTTAAACAATAGAAATTAAAACTCATCAGATTTAAACTGGCCATCTAAACCTCTTAAAGCAGGGCTCTCCAACCTTGGGTCCCCCAATGTTTTTGGCCTACAACTACGCCGGCTGGGGCATGCTGGGAGTTGTAGGCCCAAGACATCTGGGGACCCAAGATTGGAGAGCCCCGTCTTAAAGCTCACTTGATCTGAGTCACTTATCAGAACCACACCTCATTTCAAATCAAATTACTCAACCCTGTTTAGAAAGTTAATGAAATCTGTGGGTGTGTTTTGCAAGGCAGCTTTTCAGATATTTGAAGACCACCGTCATGTCTCTCCTTAATCTTCTCTTCTCTACACTAAGCATACCCAGCTCTGATTCTATGATTTACAATAAATATGAATTTGTAGGCATGTTATGGTGGCAAATTCCACAAGTAAACTATGCATTATGTGAAGACGGGAGTGTAAAATGAAGGAATGCTTTCAGAATTTCAGTTTGCACACATACCCGAATCAGTGCCAGTGTCTTGCCCACCTTCCACTCAATGTATAACTTTTGCTATATTTTCATCAGATGAACTGGCCTGCAAATATGTGAAGCATTGTAATGTGTTGCGGACTATGTTGGGTTGATATACACCGAACACATGATGATGTTCAAGATAAGCCATCAACAGCAGTGGTATCAGCAGCCGCTACAGAAGTGGGGCCTTTGGAAAGGCCAGTGGCAGCAGATGTATGAGCATATGGACAAAATGGCACCAGATCTGATAGACTTTGGGTGATATACTGGTACCGAAAAAGTCCTTATTTACAAGCCTGTGGCTCACGCTGGCTCAGCTTGTCTGAGCGTGGAAAGCTAAGCAGGGTCAGGCCTGGTTATTACTTGGATGGGAGACCCCCTCCTCTAGTTTCCTGCATTGAGCAGGGGGTTGGACTCGATGGCCTTGTAGGCCCCTTCCAGCTCTATGATCCTAAGTCATAATCCAAATAGCGCTTACATTTACAGCGCAATCCAATGAGGATGCTTGTAACCCTCCAGACGTGGAGGATTACAGGCAGCCTATGGAGGGCAGGAGAAGCAAGGAGGCAAAGGTCTCCTCTGCACTTCCTCAGCCCTGCAAAACACTTAGATGGCCAATTTCAGCCATCTAAGTGTTTTGCCCCGGAGTGTGAGGAGAGGAGGCTGAGGAGCTGCCAGGATACTACATGTGCTGGCAGAGTCTGCCTCCTCCCCTCCCTGCCCCCTCCCCGCCCACAAAACTCTGGCCTCAAGGTCGCTCTTGTGACCTCAGAGCCACAGCCTGCGTGGTTCCTTCTGCACCCGCTGTGAGGGCAGAGGGACGGTGTTCCGAATTTGGAGTCCCAGCACCGACCTCGGAGCGAGTGTCCAAAGTCAGAGCTGGGACTCTGAATTATCCGAATGATTGTCTAGACAGAGTCTAGACAGCCATAGGATTGCACCCTTACTTACTTTACATTTATTAGCATCCATTGTGTTTCTGCTAGTTTTTCTTTGATTTAAAGATAAAGCGAAGCTGATGCCCTGGCCCTATAGGACTGCCACCTACAGCATGATAAGCATCTGGAATGTGCTTCAAGGATCTATAGCCAGATTTCCCAGGATCTATTAGCAAATATTTCTTAATACCCCTCACTTCCCTGTAATCTCTGGGGAGAGCCAGTTCAGTTAGTGCAGTGTTCTCCAACCTTGGGTCCCCAGATGTTTTTGGCCTACAACTCCCAGCATGCCCCAGCCAAGAGTTGTAGGCCAAAAACATCTGGGGACCCAAGGTTGGAGAACACTGAGTTAGTGGATAGGCTGGTGGACAGAGAATGGCAGGATCAAGTTCAAAAATCCACCCATCCATAGAACTCACTAGGAGGCATTCAGGCAGTCATCATCTGTCAGCCCAATCTACTTTGCAAGGTTGTTGTGAGGATAGCATTACAGAAAGAAAACCAGATACCGGTACTTTGTCTCATGCTCATTCTGGCTAAGGAATGCTGGGAGTTGTAGGACTTCCCCCCCCTGCCTAAACATGCAGGGGATTGTGCCTGAAAACCAAACCAAACAAAACAAAACAAAACAAAAAAAGGCTTAAGGTTAACATAGATCTCTTAGGGTAGACAAAATTGATTCTAAATCCTATCTTTGAGAAAACATCTCCAACCTCAAAATTTACTGGTCAAAATCTAATTTTATAAACATTTCCAAACATCAATATTTCAGATTTGATAGTGTATACCTTATACAATAGTTATTGACCATTAATTATCAACAATTAACTGCTCAGAGTGACCGGATGTCTGGCCAGATGGGTGATTCATAAATATAATAAATAAATAAATAAAATAAGCAAATTCTATGCACACCATTGACCTTAAGTAATGAAGTAATTTTGTTTTACCGCCTAACACTTTCCATTCCTCAAATAACCCTTGGACTTGAGTGATGGACATTAACTCTACACACTTTTAAAAGATATTATTCAGACTTCTTTGCCAATTAGTTCTTGATATCAATTACCCAGAATTCATTGTGGGCCTTCTTTAATGCAATATCTATTTTTACCTATGTATCATTAACAAAATCTCTACAGCTCTTTACTTGGCATTTTTAAAGAAAGACATCTTATATTTCATTGAGAGAGGTGGGTAGCAATTTCTCAGTAGCATTCCCAGCAATTTCAATGCAGCTAAAATCCTGGAGATATGTCACAGAGTGTTTCCTTCCACCATACCCCAAGCTCTGCTGTTATGGCAGTTACATCATCCCAGAAAAACCTTTTCTCCTGACTTCCTTTTCTATAGCCATAAAAGATCTGGATCTTTTAAAGGCGGGTAGATTAATGATAGCAAGAAAATGGAAAGTTCAACAAGTTTTCTGTATCGCCGATTGGTATAAAGAAGTGTGGGATATGGCTTTAAATGATATGTTAACTTGTAATATCAAATGCAAAAGGGGACAATTAAAGAAAAACAATTTTAAGGATATTGGGGGTTTATTTTTGGATTTTGTGTTAAATAAGGGGAAAGGGAGTATGCCGTGTCAAGATATGTTGTATTTTTGGAATAATGAATAACTATAGATTATAGAGATAGAATGTATTATATGGTCCCGTGGTGACGGGAGCACTATATAAGTTGTATGTTTGTTATTTAGTTGTTTTATGTATTGTTTGAAAAATTTAAAAATAAAAAATATTTTTTAAAAAAGAAAAAATCTGGATCCAGAGATAGTTTTACCCAGGTCTGCGCTGCCACGTGTGGTAGGGTGTGAGAGTAAAACATCCTCCCCCACATTCCCACAATATGCCTTTAATTAAGAATCTGGTGGCATCTGGTGGAACCTGTCCCCACCACAGATGCCACTGAATATGCATACCTAACATTCTTAAAGGCATATTCTGCAAAATGTTGTGGACTCTGACTGAAGCTCAGCTTACATCGCCAATATCCCAGATAAAAACTGGTACTCAGTCTTGTGATCTGAGCCTGTGCAGTGTTATACCCATGCATAGACATCCAGCAGTACCGAAGAAGAGACAGCCACATCAGGTAGGCAGAAAGAGAAGGCACACACTCACCCATAAGAACATAAGAAGAGCCATGCTGAATCAGACCAAGGGTCCATCTAGTTCAGCATTCTGTTCACACAGTGGCCAACCAGATGCCCACGGAAAACTCACAAGCAGGACATGAATGCAACAGCACCCTCCTGGCCATGTTCCCCAGCAACTGGTGTACATAGACATACACCTACCTACCACATGCATGGAAGTAGATCTAGAAAAGGGACCTGTCTGATCCAAGGAAGGACTCAGATATCATTTCTTTATTTTATTTATTTGTACTATTTCTGTACCGCTAAATATTAAGAAAAATCCCTAAGCAGTTTCCATATAAATATGAAAATCACAATTAAAATTGCATTTAGCATACAATTTTAAAAACAATATAATTACAATAATAATAATAATAATAATAATAACAACAACAACAACAATAATAATACATAATAATACACAGCAGTATGGGAGCAGTAAAATGGGACAGCATGGTTAATTTACTTATGGGCCAGGGAAAGCCTGGGTGGACAGGAGGTGTTGAAAAGATGCCAAATTTTCTGCCCTCTGAACTGCACGAGGGAGTTTTTTCCACAGGGTGGGTGCTGCTACCGATAAGGCTCACCATTGAGGTATTGCACAGCAACATTCCAATAATTTTGGAATGTCCAGCATGGCCTCCTCTGATGATCTTAATGATCAGTTGGATATATATATATATATATATATATATACGGTGTATATATATATATATGGGAAGGTAGTCTGCTAGGTATCCTGGTCCTAAGTTGTTTAGGGCTTTGTACCCTCGAACATGGCTCAGTATCTAATAGGCAGCCAGTATTAGAGAGAGAGAGACTGGACATAAGATTGATGCCTTGCAGGTAGGGAGTGATGGAATGGCTCTTGGTTTGTGAACTTGGGATCATTCCACTTGGAGATATTTCCAAAAGGCCATCTTACCATATATAAATTGCGAACAATTACCTGGTGAGGTCTTTTTCCATAACAAATTGTTGTGGGAATTGACTGCCTTGGCTAGTCATGTTTTTTGAGAGTTCTTTGTCTTTGCGACAAGGTCAAAGTGTGCTTTTCTATGCTGCATTCTGCAGTGCAGATACAAGCTATAATTTAGAGTAAATCAGCAGCATTCACTTGGTATCTGGCAGGCTATTCTTCTGCAATCTATGGGCTGCGGAATGAATAGCCATAGCCTAAATAATCATAATACTACAATTAGGCCCAAAAGTAATACACCTTATTTGAGAAGCTCATTATTTAAAACGTTTTTTAAAAATGTAATTAGTAGCTCAAAGGGTTTTTTTTAAAAAAATTATTATTAAAAATGTTCAAAATATGCCTTAAACCAAAAGTCTTGTGAGCTTTTGTATAATTTGAATCGGGCAAATTGCTTCTCTCTCTCTCTCTCTCTCTCTCTCTTTGTTTAAATAAATTGTGCTTTATAGAACTCCTGTGGCTGGGTGGGGTGTGCAAAGTTTAAAGCCAGACTTGCTTCTATTTAGTATCCCTTAGAACATGGTGTCAAGCAAGGTTTCTGTTAGAAATGCTAATTGACCCTGAACTATAGCCGCGTATCCAGCTGTACTTATTCATCAGTAATAATATTTCAATGTACTCTAGCTTTTCTGGAGCTGTAATTCACCAGGTTCTAAATTATAGATCACCCCATTCTTCAGAGAGAGGGGAAAGTATGCATTAGAGGGAAGCATAGAATACAAAGGCACTGACTTACAATGTGTTTTGAATGGACACAGAACACTATGAAGATGCCAGTTGTGGCCAGGATCCACATGGGCATTTGCCCACAAGGAGTTCCTCCTCACTAGCATATAAATACTTGAAGGATGTTACTTACAATGTGTATACCATTTGACATGTGGGGCACATTTTGATGTAAGAAGGTGCTAGTTTTTAAGGTGAGCTGAATTGAGTTAAGAAAGAAGAAGAAAAAAGAGGGATACTTTGAAAAATTAGGTCTTTATTACATTCATTTCATTTCATTTCATTTATTTCATTTATATACCGCCCCATAGCCGAAGCTCTCTGGGCGGTTCACAACCCTCTATACATAAAAACAACATTACAACATACAAAACAGTTTAAAAAATTAAAAACCAAATTTAAAAACACAGTTTAAAATAACAATACAAAAAGCCAATAAAACTGAGCCTACAGGTGACAATCCCCTCCGTGCTATTCCAAGCTCCTAACTAAATGCCTTGGCATAGAGGGAAGTCTTAACCTGGCACCGAAAAGATAGTAAGGTTGGCGCCAGGCGGGTCTCAGTGGGGAGCTGATTCCATAACTGGGGGGCTACCACCGAGAAGGCCCTCCTCCTCGTTGCCACCAACCAAGCCTCTCTTGGAGGTGGCAATCAGAGGAGGGCCCCAGATGTTGAGCGTAGTGTCCGGGTAGATAACGGTTGGGAGAGACGTTCCGTCAGGTATTGTGGTCCTAAGCCGTGTATGGCTTTATAGGTTAAAACCAGCACCTTGAATTCGGCTCGGAAGCATATTGGCAGCCAGTGCAAGCGGGCCAGAACTGGTGTAATATGCTCGGACCTTCTGGTCCCTGCAATAAGCCTGGCTGCTGCATTTTGCACTAGCTGTAGCTTCCGAACAGTCTTCAAAGGCAGCCCCACGTAGAGTGCATTGCAGTAGTCTAGTTTAGAGATCATCAGAGCGTAGATTACTGAGACCAGGCTATCCCTGTCCAGATAGAGGCGTAGCTGGGCCACCAGCCGAAGCTGGTAAAAGGCACTCCTTGCCACTGAGGCCACGAGCCTCAAGTGACAGAGATGGCTCCAGGAGCACCCCCAAGCTACGAACCTTCTCCTTCAAGGCGAGTGCAACCCCATCCAGAACAGGATGAACACCCTCCATCCGGTCAAAGGAACCGCCCACTAACAGCATCTCAGTCTTGTCTGGATTGAGCCTCAGTTTGTTAGCCCTCATCCAGTCCATTGTCGCAGCCAGGCACCGGTTCAGCACATCCACAGCCTCACCTGCTGAAGATGAAAAGGAGAAATAGAGCTGCGTGTCATCAGCGTACTGATGGCAACGCACTCCAAAACTCCGGATGACCCCACTCAGCGGTTTCATGTAGATATTAAATAGCATGGGGGATAAGACCGACCCCTGAGGAACCCCGTACTGGAGAGTCCATGGGGCCGAGCAACATTCCCCAAGCACCACCCTCTGGAGCCGGCCATCCAAGTAGGAGCGGAACCACTGCAATGCAGTGCCCCCCACCCCCAACTCAGACAGCCGCTCCAGAAGGATACCATGGTCGATGGTATCGAAAGCCGCTGAGAGATCCAGGAGTATCAACAGGGTCACACTCCCCCTGTCTCTCTCCCGACATAGGTCATCATGCAGGGCGACCAAAGCCGTTTCTGTGCCAAAACCAGGCCTGAACCCCGACTGAAATGGATCCAGATAATCAGTCTCATCCAAGAGCACCTGGAGCTGGTTGGCCACCGCCCGCTCAAGGACCTTGCCCAGGAAAGGAACATTCGCCACCGGCCTAAAGTTGTTAAGATCTTCCGGGTCCAGAGAGGGTTTCTTCAGGAGTGGTCTCACCACCGCCTGTTTCAGGTGGCATGGGACCACTCCCTCTCGCAAAGAGGCATTGATCACCTCTCTGGCCCAGCCGGCCGTTCCCTCCCTGCTAGTTTTTATAAGCCAAGAGGGGCAAGGATCCAGAACAGACGTGGTTGCACGAACCCGTCCAAGCACCTTGTCAACATCCTCGAGCTGTACCAACTGAAACTCATCCAAAATAACTAGACCAGGCTGTGCTCCGGGTACCTCTCCTGATTCTACTGCTATAACATTGGAGTCTAAGTCCCTGCGGATGCAAGAGATTTTTTCCTGGAAGTGCCTAGCGAATATATCACAGCGGGCATCAGATGGGTCGATGATGTCCCTGGGGCCAGCATATAACAGGCCCCGGACGACCCTAAAGAGCTCCGCTGGGCGGCAGAGAGATGTTTGGATAGAAGCAGTGAGATGTTGTCTCTTTGCCACCTTCACTGCCTCTAGGTATACCTGGCTATAGGCACATACCAGGGCTCGATTGCATCCACTAGGAGTTTTCCTCCACCTGCACTCAAGCCGTCTCCTGTTTTGCTTCATCACTCTCAGCTCCGGGGTATACCACGGAGCCGTACGAGCTCTGCTACAGAGAGGGCGCTCAGGAGCGATCGTGTCAACCGCCCGGGTCATCTCCCTATTCCAGAGATCGACCAGAGATTCGACAGGACCGCCAGCCATATCAGCCAGGAAACCCCCAAGGGCCCTCTGGAAACCATCGGGATCCATCAGCCTCCGGCTGATACATGACTTCAGTTAAGTAATAAGAAATTAAATAATAAAAAATATTATGAAGTGACCAGACCCACACCTCCTAAATGAATGTGCAGATCTCCACTGGATTTTGCCTTTCTCTGAATGTTGAGATGCAGTTCTCAGTAGCTTAAGAGTATTAAAAATGCATTTTAAAATTATTTTCATTTATTTATTTATTTCTATACCGCTCTGCTGTTTGTTTTTAATCTGTGGTTTTAAGTTTTATATTTATTTTATATTGTATTTTATGGCTTTAACTGTTGTCAACCGCCCAGAGAGCCTCGGCTATTGGCCGGTATAGAAATGTATTAAATAAATAAATAAATAAATAAATATAAAAATACAAACACTAAAAACATTGACTAGGCTGGCGAGTACTACCCAGAGGACCTTCTCTTCTGCTGCTCCTAGACTGTGGAATGTCCTGTCGGAGGGGACTCGTCAACTAGATAGTCTCTTGGCTTTTAAAAAGGCCATAAAGACTGACCTCTTCCGACAGGCCTACAGTGGAATTTTAAGAGTTTTTAGGATACTTTTAAAGGTTTTAAAGAATATTTTAAGAATATTTACTATGTTTTTAACTAGTTATGTATTTTATTTTTATGGTTGTTCCCCGCCTCGATCTAAGTGGAGAGGTGGGTAAGAAATAAATTTATTATTATTATTATTATTATTATTATTATTATTATTATTATTATTGAAAAAAAATCATTAGACATTTTAAAAACAATTTTAAAATTACTTAAATAGTTAAGACAGGATTATAAAAAGTAGACTGGTTAAAAAAGGTGACATAACCACCACCCCATGTACTATTTGGAACTGTTAAATGCCATCAGCATAGAGGGCAGTCTTAACCTGGCGCCGAAAGGATATTAAAGTTAAATATGTGTTATGAGAGAAGATACACTTTCAAACATACATCATGATACACATTTCAATACATTATTGAAAGAAAAGACACATTTAGGGTGCAACCCTGTTGGGTTGCTGTCTGTTAGGCAGAACCCTCCGATCTCAGAGGTTTCCGAGTATCCAATGCCCTGCTCCCAGGGTGGAAGGAGTGATGGAGGTGATTTTCACAGCTCTGTCCTCCTTTTAAATGTTTTCCACTAGATGGGCCTTTGAGCCCATCTAGTGGAGTCCCACTGGTGGTGGTGGTGGTGGTAGGAGAGGGGCTGGAGAGGCCACTGGATACAGCACCTCCTGGCCTCTTCTTCCTGCCCACTGGAACACACACACCCTTTTCCCTCTCCCTGAAGTTGCAGCTGTGACCTTGTGAAGCAACTGCTGCGATTCTTTCCATGGTGGCCACAAGGTGGCAGGGGAGGAGAAGGGGGAAGAGGAGGAATCAGAACAAAGAGTCCCCTTGCCAAGGTCTTACAGGCAGGGGACTCCCAAAAATCCCATGGTCCCTGGGACGCTCTCCCATAGGATCACACCCTTAATTTGATACTAAAATTCATGTTTAAATATGTAAACATATTCATGTTATATCCTGCCCACTGTCATGATGTGCGATCTCAAGATGGGCCACAGCAATAAAATTAAAAGGGGTGCAATTTAAAGACAGAAACAACAAGCAAGCAACCATTATCTCAAAGCCCTGCTGAAAAAGCAAAGTCTTCAGTTGGCACCAAAAGGTATATAGCATAGGAGCCAGAGATTGTGGGGTGGGGTTGTGAGCATGGAAAAGAATTCCACAACTGCAGTGCTGCTGCTGAGAAGGCTCTCCAATGAGCTATATGTTTTTTAAGCCTCTGCCAGACTGCCAGTGATGCTATCTTCAGAAGGGCATCCACAGTTGGCCTCAAAGCCCAGGCAGGATTTTATGGGGAAAGGCATTGCTTCAGGTTTCTGGGTCCTGAATTGTCTAGGGCTTTGTCCATTAGTACTATCACCTTGAATTGGGCCTGGTGACTAAAAGTCAGCCAATGCAGAATTTTTATGGTGTAATATTGTCCCTTACAGACATGCCTATTAACACTCTGGTCACTACATTCTGCACTAGCTGTAGTCTCTAGACGAGGGCTCTCCAACCTTGGGTCCCCAGATGTTGCTGGACTACAGCTCCCAGAATCCCTTGCCATTAGCCATGCTGGCTGGGTATGCTGGGAGCTGTAGGCCAGAAACAAACATCTGGGGACCCAAGGTTGGAGAGCCCTGCTCTAGACCCTCTTCGAGGCCAGCCCCATGTAGGGTGAGTTGCAGTAATCTCTGCTTTCAGAAGTGGTGTGGGTCAAGGCATCATTCCTGATAGGATTTAAAACAACAACAACAAGAAGAACAACAACAACAAAGATTAATGCAGGAACTAAGAAAAGTGTGGAATTATGGGTAAAAATGTGAATGTGAGACGGACTAAGAATAGGAGAGATTCACCCATTCCTGGGTATAACAGAGCACCATCTGTGGAGGGACTAATGGTTAGCATATGGGAACCACCACCCCCTTCAATAAATTGCAATAAGTTTTTCTTTCTTTCTTTTTTTATTACATACAAATCCAAATAGATATTATTGGGCCTCAAATCAAAACCGGGGAATATTTGTCACATCTCTAATTTAGTGAGCATGAATTTTCTCAGCAAGTATTCTGTATTTCTATGGGAATCATTTTATTTCATTTTGATGCAGAGTACAAACAACGCTGATCATCATAATAGCACAAGTCTTTGGGGTTTCATAATAATTTACTTCACATTTCATGGCAGCTTTGCCAGTGTGTTGGCTTTCCTAACGAAAGGAAGATAAATGAATATAACTTTGCAGGCTCAGTTCTTTGCTCTCTCAGCAACGTTTTTAGTCCAAAGCTCCCTTGCTTGAACATACCCTGGTGACAAATCACAGCCAATATGTTTACGTTCGGTGAGGAAGGAGCACAAGAATGGAAGAGAATTTATTTGGAAGAGTGCCTTGTGGCACATGTAATTGGCTGGTATTTTTAGTGCCCTGTGAGTTGATACCAGCTCCAGTGATGCACAATTTATCTCCTTTGTCCTTGAGCATTTCAAGAGGATTTTTGAAGCCAGAAGAGCCCGGCAAGACTTACATCTTGATGGAAACCTAACAAATATTTGTAAATGGAGAGGCCTGGAAATAGGATTGCCAACTGACCAGGAAATAAAATGGGCAGTCCTGGAATATCTTTCTTTTGCACCAATAGCCAACAGTCAAGGACCAAATCTGCCATTTCTTCCTGCAGTCTTAGCCCAGTGGTACAGCACATGCTTCGTAAGCAAAAGGTCTCAGGTTCAGTCACTGATATCTCAAGGTGGGGTTGAGAATTCTTCTGTCTGAAATCTTGGAGAACTGCTGCCCATCCACGTGTAGACAATACTGAGCTAAATGGACCAATGGTCTGGTTTAGCAGCTTCCTATATTTTTAGCTATACTGTGCATTACTCTTGCACTTGGTTTCACCTCCAGACAATGGATTGGTGACACATTTTAATGTGAACTTAACAAATTCCCACTTCTTGAACCTAGGCACAAACCAGAATGCAGTGGCATAGCAATATTTGCACTTTCATGAAAATTGCAACGTAGTTTGTAAATGAAAAAAAAATGCACACAAGCATATATATATATATATGGAAAATGCACATAAAAATCCATACAATGGGGAAAAGTGTGTATTAAAAAATACCCTTCATGTTAAGGAGAAAGAGACACAAAACATCATTGTATTAGAGCTAGGGATGTATTAGCAATTTGTTTCAGCTTGTTGTTGTTGTTGTTGTTGTTTGTGGGTTTTTAAATCAGGATTTACCCAGTTCATACCTTCTGGACCAAACCTGGACTTGGTCGCAATCTGTAGTCAAAGTCCATACATCTCTGAGTTTGCAAGTTGCAATGTGATATCCAGACCAAAATAAAATAAAATATGTGTTTGGCAGCATGCGTACATGAATGCACATGAAAAAATGTGTATTTTGGAAAAAAGTGCACAGAAATATGCTTTAATCATTGGAGAAGTATGTGTACACTTTGAAGATGTGCACAATTGATCTGTACATTTGAAAAACTGCACACAAAAATATGCATGGATTTTCATGCAAGAGGGGGGGAAGCAATGCTTGCAATCTGATATGGACTTGAATTGGAATGAGCTTCAAGATGGAATTCAGAGGTGAGCTCAGGTTTTGCTGATTTGAGCAGAGGTGCAGAACCTCTTTCAGTCTGAGGGCCTAGTACCATTTCAGGGATGCTCTCAGGGGCCACATTCCAGTGGTGGGCAGAGCCAAAGGCAAAAGAAGTAGGGCAGCAATGGTGAATACCCTAGAAAATTTTAAAGCTCTTTTGCCTGTAACTACATCTTAGAAGAAGCATTTCAGCCTTTTAGAATGGGCAAAAATGTACAAAAGCTGGAAAACCCCAAAATGGTTGGAGGTTGGGTGAAAGAGGCAGCAGTAGAAGGTTTATGGACTTCTGGGGAAACCCAAGAGAGCCATATTGGGACCCCAGAGGGCTGGATTTGGCCTGTGGGCCTAAGGTGCTGCTCCCTCTATAGGAGGAATTGTTTGCACAAAAACGTGTACATTTAGAAAAGTGCATACACAAATGGTTATATTTTGAAAAGTGTGTTAAAAAATGTGTACATTCAAGTCAATGCACACACAAATATATACAATTTTCCACATGGACTTAAAAAAATAATAATTTGCAAACTAATATGGATACAGGACAGAATGAACTTAATGTAGGGAAAATGAGAAAAGGAAAAGAATTAAACTTGACAGATTCATCCATCGCTGCTTCGGACCTAGACATGAAGCGGGAAAGCTTTCATTGTCGTATGGCTGCTCATAGGCCCATCCTGGTCCTGATAGGTAGAACTTCCCCGGGCTGGGAAAGGGAGGTAAACATGGTATAACCAGGAATGGTTTCGCTAGGTCTTGTTTGGCCCATTTTTGCATTCTCTCCCCCCCCCTTTGAGATATGTTGAGACTGTTCTAAACAGGCTTTTGATGTCATATCCCAAAGAACATGTTGCTGTTGGGCTTTAAAGGTAATTTTGTAATTATTTTGAAGATATATATGGACCAGGGTGAAAGGATATTAAAGATTATTTTAGCATGTGTATTACCCCCTTTTCCTTGTCTTCCACTGTCTACTTTGTTGCCTGGCAATAGGGCCTATATGGCTGCTGTAGACATTGACTTGAAGGACAGGAGCAGAGTAATTCTTTCCTTCAGATGTTGCTCTCAAAGGGACAAATGGTTGGATCCAGAGTTAGTCATGCTTAGAGGAGACATTCTGAAATCAAGGTAGTCAATTTAGTTAAGTCTCATTGATTATTTATTTATTATATTTATACCCCACCTTTTTTCCTGCAGGGAACCCAAGGCGGCTTACATAATCCTCCTCCTCTCCATTTTATCCTCACAACAGCCCTGTGAGGTAGGTTAGGCTGAGAGTCAGTGACTGGCCCAAAGTCACCCAGTGAGTTTCACAGCCGAGCGGGATTTCAATGGATCTGTTCTAAGCATTACTAATTCTGGATCCAACCCAAAGAGATGATCCCCAGATACTGCTTATCTTCCTGCTGCAGCAGAACTCTCATAGGCCTGACTCATGCATGTACATCTTGATGATGATGATGATGATGATGATGATGATGATGATGATGATGATATTTATTTATATCCTGCCTTTTCCCCAATACTGGGACTCAAGGCAGCATTACAACATTAAAACTTGTACAATTAAAACATAAATAGGAACATAAAAAAGTTAAAAATATAATTAAATTAACTTTAATATTAAAACTATATAAAATATCAAAGTTAAAACTACAATAACAATATAAACAGTGGAATACATCACATTCTCACAGGTCCAGACCATTCCCAAAAGCCTGCTGGAACAAAAAACTCATAGGGGTGTACCTCCTACCTTGGGGGGGTTGCTCACCTCACCTTGCCTTTTCTCGGCAAGCAGCCCCCCCGAAGGCCCGAATCTCGGTGTCGCTCAAGCCAACACGCCAACAGCGTGTGGTCCCGTTGTGTCATTTCCGGCTGCCCAGAAGTGACGGGACGGGACCCTGCACTATGGGTTGTTCACGTACCTTCAGTGGGCTCGCAGTTCTCCGCGGCTCAGTCCTCCGTGCCGCTCGAGCCGCCGCCGCTCGAGCCCCAGCGCCCGTCGCGTCACATCCGGCTGCTCCGGCACGCTGGACCCCCGTGCTATGTTTTTGGTGGGGGGGAACCAGGGCAACAGGGCTTAAACAGCCCTGTTAACAATAATCTTAACGATGGCTTGTTGAAACAAGCATGATACATAATTCATGGTTTGAAGCTGGCTTGTTCCAAACAAACTATAGTTAAGATTATTACACAGTTTGTTGGATTCAGATAAGACAAGGAACTGGGGTTACTCAAAAATGGAAGTGAAAGCTTCCAAACTCCTCCTTGTGACTGGGCTGGAGAAGGTTCACCTAGGCTCATTCCTGTCACCATAAACCATCGTTTATACTGATGTCCAAATGCAGCCAATAGGATAAGGTTGCCTATTATAATTTTGTATGGACTGTTCACATTTTGGGAGCTTTATTTATTCAGCCGCTTCCACATATCATCAGAATAATTACCGGAATACAATTAAATCTTGACAGACACAATTAAAACACACTCCTCAGAATACACAATCAAAAGACTGATTAGCAATGTTTTAAAAATATCTTAAGGGAAATACAATGGGCTGAGTTTGTCCACATTTTCTGCAATGGCAGAACTGTGGTTTTGAACAAACCTTAATTGGTGCTCTTCAGTTTCCCAAACTATGTGTTTGTGCAAGGGGGAACAAAAGGCCAACATCAGTGTCAAGTATTCATTATATAAAAAGGGGGGGCAGAGATAATAAGATTGTTTTTGAAGAACTATAATGAATAGTGTTTGTCATCTTCTCTGAAAAGTAAAAATGTTATATATGATAATAGGCTATAATGACCAGGGATGTAAGCTTTTCTCCAATTCTCTGTTGAACGAAAATAAGATGATATTACTGGATACTCATCATATTTGGTCTCATTAAGTCCCTTTATATTGAACTCATTTTACTCCATGGTTCTTGCAGTACATGATGGGACTATCCATAATTTTTTTGGATTGAAAGAAGAGATGCCACCACCAAATAGTGCCCAAAGAGATTAATGTTAAAGTTCCTGACCAGAAGAATCACCCAAAGATTTTTTTTTCTCTTAAGGACCCCCTGACAACACACAGACATACACACAATGTTTGATCAGATTAGTGAAATTGCTGGGCAGTGCAATGCTATGAAGCTGCCCGTAACCCTCCAAATCCAGAGGCTCCAGCCCAGTTTATCTCAAGGAGCGCCTCCAGCAACATCAAGTAGGCCGCTCAACAAGATCTGTCATGGATGATGTTCTCCTTGTCCCATCAGCCAGAGCAGCCAGGCTGGTGGGAACTAGGAAGAGGGCCTTCTCTGTGGCGGCCCCCAAGTTATGGAACCCCCTCCCTAGTGATCTTCGCCATGCCCCCTCCGTGATGAGCTTCCACCACTCATTAAAAACATGGTATTTCAGGCGGGAATATGGGGTGGGTTAGGATTTTAAAAGAATTTTTTATACTGTTTTAATTGTCATGTTTTATTGCAGTGTTTTAATTGTACATCACTCAGGGTGGCTGGGTGGCCGGCCAGATGGGCGATTAACAAATGTAATAAATAAATAAATAAATAAATACAAATAAAAATCCTATTGAGGGTGGGCAGAGTGCAGTAGATAGGATATCCACCATACTCCGCTCACCCTCAAAAGCATCTATATCGGATATCTAGATGTTTTTGAGGGTGAGGGGAGTACGGCCATTTTAATGTTTTTCCTCTCCTTGTGTGAGGGAGAGGTTGAGGTGTCACCTGGATTCCTCAGAATCTGGTGGTGCCTTGCTCCTCCCTGCCCCCAGGAATGGGAGAACTGAAGACAGTCTTCCATGTTTGGTTCCCTGCCGGTGCGGAAAGAACCGCACCAGCTATGCGCGGGGGGGGGCAGGAACTCTGGGGCATTGTAACATTGAAAGGGAGACGTTGCAGCGCCTTCTATGCCCAATCCTATGGCTCCCCTAGACAAGGTTGGATCACCAAGGATTGTACCCAAAGGTGCTCTCTACAAGTCCTGACTGGCAGAATCCATAGAAGACATTAATACAAGTTAGTAGTCAGGCTATGCCTTGGACGCCATCTTCCTCTCACCACCACTATTGCTATCCCATTGGGAGGATGAGAGAGGCAGTGTGGTCTAATGGTTACAGGTAGGGGAGGATTTTGCTCTGTGAAGGTATTTGTTATTTGGTGTGTTTTTTGTTTCTTGCTTGCTTGTTTTACAGGTTTAGCCGATCTGAAATCCACATTTTGGTGACCTTTCCAATGCAGCTCCTCTCAGGGAAAATAAACTGAAAATGTGCATGTTAGGGGAAAATGTGCACAAAATGCATATACTGGATAAAAATGTGCACAAAAAATTAGAAGTGTGCATACATTAAGGAAAATGTACCCCCAAAATTATGAATCTCCATACAGATTTTAAAATAAATCTTAAACACACACACACACACACACGCACACGCACTGCCAGCTTGTGCAGAAACAGGACAGAATTAGCTTGACCTCAAAAAATGGACAACAACCTCAGCAAAATGGCATTAGAAAGTCCATAGCTGTAGACAGATCTATGACCTCAAGGGGGAGTACAAGTAGGGATTTCCCCACCCACTCCACCTGCCTACCAGCCACCATGGAACTCTCCATGGTGGCTCCTCTCCCGAGGTTGGAGTTCCATAGAGATCTATGGGAAATGATCTATGAGAAGTTCATTCCTGATCAGGATTTTATCCAGTTTGTACCTTCCATCCAGACTGAACACAGATTCAGATGCAATCTGTGGTTGAAGTCCATACATTTCCAAGCTTGCAATGCAATTTTCAGACCAAAAAAAATCCATTCGACAGCATGTGTACATTTCAAAATTAGTACATTTCATAAATTTGCACAAATACTCTTTAATCTTGGGAGAATAATATATATATATATATATATATATATATATATACACATACATTTCAAAATGAGTACATTTCAAATATATGAAAAATTGATGTATACAACTGGAAAATATGCATTGAAATGTGCCTGAATGTTCTTGCGAAAAGAAAAACAAAGCTCTCTATGTGATACAGAGCTTTGTGATTTGGAACAAGCTTTGAGATAGAATTAGGAGAACACTGGTGAGGTCGAGTTTTGCTAATTTGCACATTCCTAGGGTTGCAACCTCAGAAGAGGATGGAGAGGGAGGAAAGGGGGTAGGTTGGGGTGTAGAAGGAAGGGGAGGGGATGTGGAACCAGCTTCAGCAGGTACGTGAGCTAGATGGATTCAGAGGCCTGTCTAGCTCAAAATACAACACAGAAAGATGGAACAGTTGAAAAAGCCTTCGTTTCTCTTCCCGCCCTGCCCAGATCGTGCTGACAGAGCTTAAGACAGGACTTGAGACAGGCTCAGAGATCAAAGGCATCTCCATCTAGTAGGAATCAGTCCTATTATAGGATTGCACTCTAACAGTCCAAATCTGATGAAGAAACACACCATGTAGTAAGCAAAGTTCTTTGCTTACTGGATGGATTAAACTTGCAACCAAATTTTACTTAAGGTAAAATTATGGACAGTCCAGCCATTTACTGCATCAATCATGAAATAAAATGAGTATGATATAAAAGGGCTTAATGAGGCAAAGTATGATGAATATCCAGTAACATCATCTTATTTTAGTTAAATGCAGTGTCGGATAACAGCCAACATGCCTAATGGTCATTATAGCCTATTATCGTATACAGCAATTTTACTTTTCAGAGCAGTGATGACAAACATTGTTCATTATATTTCTTCAAAGACAACCTTATCATTTCCCCTTCCCTTTTAGATAATATATACTTGACACTGATGTTGCTCTTTCAAGAGGGGAAAAATATGCCAGTTTCTGCTTGGAGAAATATGAGGAACTTCAAAAATAAGAAGTGAAATTTGTAGAAATGTAGTGGCTGTTTCTATACATCCCTTTAAAAAAAGAAGAAGTCAATGTTGATTTGACAGGAACCCTATTCAGATGTTATACTAAGTGGTGAAACTCACCATGTAAGCTGGGATGGAGCCACTGAGTATCCCCATGTCATAATGTAGCCCCACCCATATCACCCACACATACACATTTCATTTAACTTATTATATTTCTATATTGCCCAATAGCTGAAGCTCTCTGGGCAGTTTGCAAAAATTAAAACCCACAAAATGCATTATAAAAACCATATATGCAGAAACAAATAAACATACATCACAGAGAGAGATACACATATACAGTAATACCTTGGATTACGAGCATAATTCGTTCCAGAACCATGCTTGTAATCCAAAACACTCGCATATCAAAGCGAGTTTTCCCATTAGAAATAATGGGAACTCAGATGATTCGTTCCACAACCATTTACTCACTGCTTTGCTGGTTCCCTGGCAGGGAGCCCCATGGAGGGAGCCTGCAAAGCAGTGATTAAATGGTGCGTGGAGGGCAGGCACGGCGCAGCCACTCGCTCTGCAGGTGCCTCGCGTGCTGCCATGCTGGCTCCCGGGCAGGGAAGCGGCACGGCAGCGTGCAAGGTGCCCGCAGCGCGAGTGGCTGCGCCTCTGTGCCAGGGAGCCGGCAAAGCACTTTGCCAGCTCCCTGCCAGGGAGCTGCATGGAGGCATTCCCACTGCTCCCTACCTATTCCAGGGGCGGTTCGCCTCCTCGGCGAGCCGCCCGCGCTGCCATCGCTGGTCCCGTCGCGTCCCTTGCTGCCCCGGAAGTGACGCGACGGGACCCTAGCGCTACAGCTTTGCTCGCCAGGGAGCTGCGTGGAGCTTTGCCAGGGAACTGCGTGGAGGCGTTCCCGCTGCTCCCTGCCTCTTCCAGGGGCGGTTCGCCTCCTTGGCGAGCCACCCACACTGCTATCGCCGGTCCCGTCGCGTCCCTTGCTGCCCCGGAAGTGACGCGACGGGACCCTGCAGGGTGGCCGGTTTGCCAGCCAGATGGGCGATAAATAAATGCAAATAATAAATAAAATAATAAATAAATAAAGCGGCAGCGCGAGGCGCAGGCAGAGCGAGCGGCCGCTCACTCGCCTCCATTGGGCTCCCTGACAGGGAGCCCAATGGAGGCGTGGCGCGGCCTCTCGCTCTGTGTGTGCCTCGTGCTGCCACTTTGCCGGCTCCCAGGCAGGAAGCAGGCAAAGCAGCAGCGCGAGGCGCACACAGAGCGAGCGACGCGGCTCCCTTGCCTCCTCTCCATGGGGTGCTTTGCTGGCTCCCAGGCAGGGAGCCAGCGCAGCGGTGCAAGGCACCGCCGCAGGGGCGCAAGGCGCCCGCACAGCGAGCGGCCTCACTTCCATGGGGCTCCCAGGCAGGGAGCCGGCGCAGCAGCGCGAGGCGCCCGCAGAGTGAGCGGCTGTGCCTCGCCTCCATGGGGCTCCCTCCCGGCTAGGCAAAGCCGGGGAGCTGGCACTTTAAGTGCTAGTCAGGGGCACAGCGTGTGGCTCGTGTTCCGAGACACGCTCGTCCTCCAAATCGAAACAAATGATAAAATTTTGCTCGTTTTACGAGAAGCTCGTATACCGAGTTACTCGTAATCCGAGGTATTACTTTATCCAAAAACAACTTTAAACAATCAACAACAAGAAAAAATCAAGTTCTGATTAAAAGTACATCATAAACTTCCAAACACCTGAGAGAAGAAGTTCTTAACCTGGTTCAAAAAAGATAACAATGTTGCTGCCAGGCGGGCCTTGCCAGAGAGTGTTAGGTTTTGGTATGGTGTGCAGAAACAGATGGAGTGCAAAAAGTCTCCTGACATAGGTTCAAGGTGATGTGACTCAGAGGGCTTGTTCGCACGACACGGGAACCTCGGGGGAGCAGAAGTCCCCCGCGGTTCCCGTGTTGTGTGAATGCTGACCGGGGGTGCCCCCGTGGGAGGGCCATGCGTGGGACACACGCAAAGTGACCATGAGGGGTAAGCCCCTACCGCGCGTGGCCACCGTGCCATGCGAACAGCGGGCGGCTGTCCCGCGGGGGCCACCCAGAGGCAGCAGCCCAGAGCGGCCGGAGCGGCTGCCGCTCCAGCCTGTAGGGGCAAACTGCAGTGCGGGGATTCCAGGGTCCGCCCACGTGCGTGGGGTGCAGGTCGTCTGCGGCGCCCTGCCAGACCCCGCGGATCGCCCCGTGGTGCCTCCCCCGCCCGCAGCCTGGGTCGTGCGAACCAGCCCAGAGTCTTGGGACAGCTTGAAGACATGTTATGTACAACAAGTTATGTAAGTGTTACACAATTGGTGATTAACTATCCTATTTATAGGTACAGGGTTTTACTATAAAGGTAAGGGCACTGTTATGTTTCATGTAGTTGGGACTAGACTTGTAGTTGGAACTTGGGACCTGGCCTGACCTGATCACATCACTTCACTTGTCTTCTTCACTGGACAACTTTGCCTCTGCAATGATGTAGTGAGACAGAGTAATCTCTTCTGTGTAAGTCTTACAAAATAAACGCTTAGCTCTACAAACTACTCTCTCCTCTTTCCGTCTGTGGTACTGAGACTCAACTGCTGGACTAGCTTTGAACCTCAGTCGATCTTACAGAGAGATCATTCCAAAATTGGGGGGGCACCACCGAGAAGGCCCTCTTCCTTGCTGCCTTCCAAGCCTCCCTCAGAGAAAGCACCTGGAGGAGGGCCTTAGATGATGAATATAGTGTATGGGTAAGTTCATGCCCGGAGAGGCGCTCCATCTGGTATTGCAGTCCTGAACCATGTATACATCATGAACACCTGCAGAAGGTGTGCCTTCACATGTATGTGCATAGGCTTCCATGCAGTTCAGAACACTGCACGACCAGGGTCTAAACCACATGGAAGCAAATGCACAAAGGCTTCTGATGTGGAAATTTTAGAGAAAGTAGCCAACTTTCAGCTCTCACCCATGTAGAGCGAAAGATGTGGAGTGAAAGTATGTGAAGGATTGTTGAAAGTAAGATAAAGAGTCTAAGTCAGAATGTCTGTAGAGCAAAAGTCAACATAACATATGTTTATGTAAACATACCATTCAGAAGCACTCCCTTATAAGGATAGATCATGCGTTGTTCCTGTACTGACAACATAGAATCTCGTATTGTCCTTTTCTGTGTGTATGACCGGATACCCCAAATAAGGTTACTGGTTTCTTCCAAGAATAGATTCCTTCTTTGCATGGGTATACACTCCCCCCCTAAAAAACCCCAGAGCTGTGTTTCTGAGTTTGTATTTTCCTTGTATCTGAGCCAGGAATTTACCTCTGATCAGACCAATAATAAAGTACTTGGTTTACTAAAGGCAGAGTGGTTTATCTTTCCAGTGGACCTCCAGATCGGACTAGGAGAAATTCCACAACACTTCCATGCTGCAGGCATTTGCACTGTACGTGTGGACACCTATTGACAGAACTATGTTATGGTGGGATGTCGGGAGTGGGGCTATTTGGTTTGGCCAGGTCCCAGTTCACGTGATGAGTTTCACCACTTAGTATAACACCTGAATAGGGCTAGTGTGAGAGACTAGAACAGCTTCCCCAAACCTGGTCCCCTCAAGAGGTTTTGTACTTCAACTCCCCTCAGTCTCAGCCAGCATGGCAAATGGTCAGGAATGCTGGGAGTTGTAGTCCAAAATATCTGATGGGCACCAGTTTGGGAAAGTCTGAGGTAGAGCTTATCTTCTAAGGCTGCAATCCTGTGCACACATACCAGGGATGGGGACTCAGACTCCAGGACTCGACTCGTGAGTCGGACTGAGTCCCCCCTCTGACTCGAGTCCCACTCAAGTCCCAATATGTTTAATGGAACTCGAGACTCGACTCGGGACTCAAGGCCAAGGACTCTTCAATATCCCTGGGCTGTGCCAAAAGGAGTGGAGAGAAGTGCGATCACCGGAAAAGATTTTATTTTTTAAAATCATTTTCCTAAAATGCAACCTTTCGGACATTTTGGGTTTGGCTGCCTCTGCCTGCCTGTTTGGGGTTCCCAACCTCCTCTGCCTGCCTGGTCTCTTCTTAACCAGTTCCACAGTTTGAATTGTCCAAGACAAATGCCTCTACCTGCCTGCTTTGGGGTTCCCTGCCTCCTCTGCCTGGTTATTTTGGGTGTGTCTGCCTGGTCTGTTCTTGCCAAAATCAGTTGCAGAGTTTTGAGATAAAAAGGCACACTTGTGCCTAGAATTTATTTAAGCCACACATCTGAAGTAGCCTTATTTTGTTGGGAAAACCCCCCATTGATTTTAATAGGGACCCGTGGAGTCAGCTTTGGGAGTGACTCAGGACTCGGGAATCACCATTTTGGACCAAAGACTCAGACTCGAGACTCGGGTCCAAAGACTTGTGACTCGACTCGTGACTCGAGACCAAGGACTCTTCAACATCCATCCCTGAACCTGGCAGTATGCCCTATTCTACAATGGGGCTTATATCTGAGTAGAGATGCATAGGAGTGTGCTGTTAGGCCTCTTCTCTCTCAGATCCATCTGTTTTTACAAGTGTTTAAAAAACAAACAAACACCATCACTTTTATTGTTTCAACAGCATTTTTTTCAGTCTACAAGGAGCTTTATAGTTCCCATTTTATCTCTCTACCTCAGAGCAATCTTGTAAAATAAGTTACATTTGAAAGGTGAACAGTGAAAAAGAATTTCCACCACTTTCAAATGTTGTTGATTTTATTGATTTATTTGAATCTAACCTGAACTTTCACATTTTAATTTCTGATTGTGGTGTTAGGGGTTTATATAAATGAGAAAGTTTGTCTGTGTGTCTGTGGGTGTGTGGGTGTGTACGGGCGTTTGTGTGCGTCGCATAGGCTCCTGCATGGTTGGACGGATCCGCCCCAAACTTGGCACACATACTCCATCACCCAAGAACAAAGACTGGCGGGTTCAAATCTCCGAAAAAGCCCTCGCTGTGCCTGTACGACCCAAAATAGATGAGAGCCAATGGCGTCACTTGGAATGTTCACAGGGGCCATTCAGGAGCGGTTATGCAAATCGCTCCACCGACATTTAGAATGTTCATATGAACTGCCAACACAGGGAGCGGATATGCAAATATCTCCTACGTCAAAACAGAATGTTCAAATGTAAGCCGCGGCCTACACGGGGGGGGGGGGGGGAGCTGGGATTTCATTGTTGGGTAGTCCCAGGGGTGGCAAGCTGGTATTACATTGTTGGGTAGTCCCAAGGGGGAGGGGCAAGCTGGGATTACATTGTTGGGTAGTCCCGAGTGGGAGGGGGAACATGGATTTCATTGTTGGGTAGTCCCGGTAGGGAGAGCAGGGATTTCATTGTGTAGTTCCGGGGGGGGGGGGGACACAGGGATTTCACTGTGTAGTCCCGGGGGAGCAGGGATTTCACTGTGTAGTCCTGGGGGAGCAGGGATTTATTGTGTAATCCAGGGGGGAAGCAGAGATTTCATTGTGCAGTCCCGGGGGGGATACAGGGATTTCATTGTGTAGTCCTGGGGGGGAGCAGGAATTTCATTGTGCAGTCCCAGGGGAGCTGGTAGTCCCGGGGGAGCTGGGATTCCATTATGTAGTCCCGGGGGGACCTCTCCTATGGAGGGATTCAAAACAGCGGTCAGCTACCTTAAGGAATTTCGAACAAATAGTGCCTATAGGAAAATGATGACCCGTGCAATGCCGGGTAAAAAAAGCTAGTTCTTAATAAATTTTGAGACACTGTATTTAAATTTAATTTGTCCAATTCAGGCTGCATTCCTGTGCAAACTTACCTTGGAGTAAGTGTATGAGTACACATGCAAAGGATTGTACTGTGTCAGTCTTTTATACCCTGTGTTTCTGTTACCTCTAAATCTAACACCATCCGTAATTCTGAATGGTGGGGTGGGGAACTAACAACATCTAGTTTGGAGAATATCAGTTCACATTTTTATAGACAAATATGAGTTAGGAGAATTTGCCTGAGAATTAGTTCCTGAAATGATTTTTGGGTCTAGTCAGAGTGCCAATTAAAAACTGTTTCCTTGATTCTCCCAAAGAGAGGCTCAAGTGTGAAACTGCTAAGTAAGAATGTATGTATGTATTACATTTCTATACTGCCCATTAGCCGAAGCTCTCTGGGCGGTTTATAAGTAACAGTTTTAAACCATAAAATACAATAACATAGTAAAATGTAATATAAAACCATGAGTTTAAAACAGAATAAAACCAAAGTAGCAACCAAGATAAAAGCCAGGAGCAGTGTAAAGATCTAAAAATGTGCCATCACAATTTTTTTTAAACAAAAGGGCTGAAAAGCCTAGGAATTTTTTTTTTAAAAAAGGGTATTTTCCTGGCACCAAAAAGACCATAGTGCTGGTGCCCAGCGAGCCTCTCCTTTGGAATTTTTGGACTCAATCAACACCAGAGTTTCTTTCCAATTACAAGTGCTGGATCGGCATAGCAAAGCTAGGAAGGTTGCATTTCACCAATTAGTGCTGATACGTCATTGTGCCTATATACTGCTGTATACATTTCCTATGTTTTCCACAGTAATGCCATATCTGAACATCATGTATTTCATGGTTTTGGGGTTCTACTGTTTACAGTGTTTCTCTCTAGATCCATGTATATATTTGCCAACTGAGGATATTACTTCATGCATCTGATGAAGTGGGCTTCAGTCCATGGCAACATATGTCACAATACATCTGCTAGTCTTTAAGGTGCCATGAGCCTCATTTTTTTTAGTTCCTTTATTTGACACTGAGACTTCACTGTCCTAGAAACTTACAAGCTTCTGTATCAGACTCACTGGGAAAGGGGAATCATTATGATCCAATTTTATATATATATATATATATATATATATACAATTGTTATCATATATGAGTTTTATGGCAGTATGCAAATTACACAGGATTCTCAAGCCCCCCCCCCCCCGGAACAATTGTTTCATAGAAATTAGCTCCTGATATCTTTTTTTATCGGGACCTTTCTTTTAATATTTCTATGAGATAAGCATGAGATAGGCAAACCATTGAGTGAGATAGTATATGGAATAAACGCTACATACACAGAAGCTAATTCTGTGGCAAAAGGAGATTAGGAGGATACAGATATTGAGAAAGGTAATTAAAATGAATTTCAGCTGAGGAGGCTTACCCCGATACAAACTCCATTTGAGTCAAATAGGTATGTTCCAACCCTGACAATCCCTTGCCTAAGATAAGGAAGATTGCAAAGAGGGTCGTCCCCCCCCCCCAATTGTTGGTAAAAGTTACAATTAAGTAACTGCTGATTTGTTGTGCTTTTGCCCTAGACAGACTACTTGTTTGGACATGGAACTTGACTATTCCTCCCTTTTTGTTAAGCAGTAAAACTTCTGAAATCCATGCATTTTGTTGCTATTGTTGAAAGGAAAACTTACATCATTCACACAGCCAAAGACAAGCAAACACTGTTTTGGGGTCATTTTCCAATATATCCTGGGGTGGTGAAATGCTCCACAACCTCAGATGTGCCTGTGGTGTCACAAGAAGCATGTTTTAAACTCGAAATATTAGAAAAGTATCACAAACTGTCAAGGTAAACCTTAGGAAACACTTTATTATTACTAAAAACTAATGTTTTTTGGGGGGTGGGGTCACATGGGATGTTTTCTTTTTTTCTAATCCCATAAAATAAACTGTCTCTGGTGAGGTAAATGTTCCCCCAATGAAATCCCAGGGCTTGTGGCAACCTACTGACACCCAGAGTACAAACTCCTCCTTCCCTAGACAAGTTTTCTTTGGGTGGAAAAACATAGAACATTTTATAACCCAGGATGTGGCTTGTGTTTGGGGCAGTAGGAGGTGGTGACATCAGTGGTGAGAAGGGAGACTCACTGAAGGATGGGCGGCCATGGAGGAGTTCTTATCCAAGGGTCCTTGAAAACCTGGAGTCAGCATTGTCCAGCAGCATCTCTTGCAATTCACAATTCACAAACAAACAGCTCTACCCACCCCCACTACCAATTCCTTGGGTAGGGTTGTCACCTCTCAGGTTTTAACCATAAGATTCATTTTGAGATCCAATCTCAGGGTCATCAGGCATCAGTTAACTACAAATTCTAAATCTTGAATCTTGTGAAATCTGTGGGGCAGGCTCTGAGAAAACCGGACTCATTTGAGTCTGTTGCAGAGCAGATTTGTCCAACATCCCTAGGACACATACTTCATTGACAATGGGGGGGGGGGGTGCCTACAGGCCTATTTAATCCTGCCCTGCCCTCTTGTTCCTTTTCAGCTGATTGTGCCTGTGTTGTGTTATGTTAATTAGGAATAGGTTGATAACCATTTGGCAGGACTGTGAGGGGTAAGGCATGATAATTAGAGATTTGGTGAGTACTCAGGAGGTGCTCACCTTTAAGGTGATGGGGGACTGTTGAAACTTGCCACTCAGGACTGTGGGGTCCAAGGATCAGGGTTTGGGTTCCCTTTGAGGCTGACCTGTTTTCCCCTACCCAGAGCTGTAGGGCCTGGAGCAATACAGGAAAGCCTCCCTCAACCCCTGTGGCTATTGGGAAAGGACTAGTGAAGGGCTACTATACCCAGTTCAGGAGCTAGGTTAGCTGGCTCTCTCTGCAAGTAAGATGACCTGCCAGGTGGCTCCAGAGTGACTTTAAAATCTCCACAAGTGTTAGGGTTGCAAATGGTGTTGTTGTAAGTAAATTAATAAACTGTAGCCCTAGTTTACCCATACTCCTGTGTCTCATCACATAGTGATTTATGAGATATTGTGTTTCAGTTCACAAATCATCTGAACTTGTCCCCAGTTGTGAATGGGAACATGTAGATATATGATGTGTCAGCACATTGCCAAACTTGTGGCCATGTTATAAACATATGTATGTATGTTTGGGGGCAGGGGGGTTGTGCACTTTGCAGTGCACTTTGCAGTGCACTTTCCCCCACCCTCAATTGGGGGAAAGTGTGCACTTTTGAAAAATCAGCACAGAAATGCACACTTTTTCCCATTTGAAATATGCACTTTCTCCATTCAAGCAAACTGGAAAAATCATGTCACAAATGAAAATGGGAGTGATCCAAAGTGCTTCAAAGTGACATTTGGAGGATTTTGATGAGCTCAGACATCCCTGGTTCTACCATTCTTAGTATCGTCTCGGTATTTCAGTGTCTGCACGCAATGCTGCCCACACACACATTCTGCTGCCCGAAGCAGCCCGCTTCACCTTCCGGGGCCCAGCACCAAGAAAGATGAAATCTCTGCTGGGCCTCATGTGAACATCCTCTAAAAAGAAAAGAGGACTGTTCCTTGCTCGTGTACAATTTTTTTCCCTCATATTCATATTTGTGCAGATTTAGTCAGTTTAATTCATTGACTAAGCTTTATTTAATGGGGTGACGGTCTGGGTTAAAACCAATGGGTGTTTTGCTATTGAATTTAGGCTGCAACACAGCAGCCAGGAGGAAACAGATGTTCATGTACATGTAGGACAGCTCTGGAATCACATATAAATGAGGAGCAAGAGAAGCTAGAAAAGGCAGGCAAGCGCAGCCACAGCATTTCAGGGCTCCATCTGCAGGATCTACTTGTGCCTTCCTTGCTTTGCTTTGCCTAGCCTTGCATTCAGAACAACAACATAGGCTGGCACCTGAAAGGGAAATTGCTCATAAGTAAAGAGGCCAAGGTGAATCCAGCAGCAGGGCTGGTATCAAGGGTAGGCATGGTTGGACACCTGTTGAGGACCCACACCCCAGCAGGGGCCCAATGACAAGAACCCACAGACTTACTCCTCTTCTTTGCCATTGCAACCTGCTGGTTCACCTGCCTCTCACTCAAGCCCAGACAACAGTGGTGGTGAGGAGGAGGAGCAGTAGATGTCACTGCCTACTTGCCCACAGGATCTCTGTCTGTCAAGCAAGAAAGTGGTAGCAATGATGAGGAAGAGGAGCAGTAAGAGGTGGTGACAACAGTGGTGAGAAAGGAGACTCACCAAAGGAGGGGAGCCATGGAGAAGTTCTTATTCAAGGACCCTCAAAAACCTAGAGCCAGCATTGTCCAGCAGCACCTCTTGCAACTCACAAGTCACAACCAAACAGCTCTATCTGCCTGCAAGTTCCTTGGGTAGGGTTGTCACCTCTCAGGTTTTGGCCATAAGATTTATTTTGAGATTTAGTCACAGGGTCATCAGCTAACTACAAATTATGAATCTTGAATCTTGTGTCTGGAAGTTTTACAGAAGTGTTATTTTGAACAGTATTGATTTAGGAAGGGCGTGGGACAGGATTTCTCACCTAATTTTGCCCCTTGGAAAATCAGAAATTTGCTGAACTTTTTTTGGGGGGGGAGTATCTTAAGCAATATTTTATCTTTCAGAATGAGTGGTTTGTGTATTTGTTTGTTTGTTTTTAAAAAAGAGAAAAAATGCATAATAGATGGTTAAGTATGGTATAGTAGAGCGTTATTTCCCCAAATGTTTCAGTGATTTTCCAGTTTCAAAATGGGGGAGAAATCCCATTTCCCCACTTCTTTCCTTGATGTTTCAGCTGTCCTGGGCCTTCACCTCTCTAGCTCCACTTTTTTACAGGTGGGCCATGATTCTGGGCTCTATCGAGGTATCAGATATTTACTCATGTCACGACATAACAAGGCCCTGCCCCATGAGTCTCCAGTTTTGGGGAGAACTGGCAATTCTACTCTTTGGGTTGTGGCTGTTTGGTTGGATTGTTGCTGGATTGTGTCCTAAAACAGGCACATGACTGTATCCCATATGGCTGACATGGCACCTTTTGTTACTGGGAAGTGGTGTGTAGGATCCCATGATGGATGTAAATAGGAGATGGAGGAATTTAGCGAAATAAGTTATTCATGATCCTGTCAGAACTCTCATTTTATAGACTGGTAAAAGAAAAAGAAAAGCCTCTTGCTGAAATAAATTCAGGCAAAGCAGGATTCAATCAAAAATGAAATTACAATATCAAATATGTCTATGGTCCCAGGACAAAGATCAACAATATAAAATATATCTATGGTCCCAGGAGAAAGATTGATAGATGGTAGAATCTTGAATTCTTTCTTTTTTTATAGATTTGACTTGCTCTATTGAAGATTTCCAACTCTCCTTTGCCATTGATCCAACTGATTATGGCTGAAGATGTTGAGTAAACAAAACTGCACACCACACCACACTGACAAGAGACTCAGCTAGTTTGTAATCAAGACGATAATGAGGGATTTATTTGTTCCTTTCTCCCTGGGCTTGCCCATCATTATATGTTCATTAAGGAATAATTGTCATTGATCGACAGCCCTACATATGGATGATGGTAAGAGAAACGAGGCTATTAGACCTTCACCATCTCAAACAAGTGCATGCCACAACCAATAAGGTAGATTAATGAGAAGAATTAAGCTAAAGGAGAGTTACATTATGGACCATTTTCCTGTCTTATTTTATTTATGATTACTGTCAACTTTGTAGCATTGCAGGGACCTTCAGAAGGGAAAATATAACCAAGTGAAACATATCCAATACCTCAGGCTATGTTGCTTGAATGTTCTAACCCTCAGCTGCTGATGGTCATAATTTTTAATGTGGCAGACATAATTGGGCTAGGAGATTTGAGATTACAATGATGCAATTAGTTTTATGACCTTTTCATTTCTTACATGTCCTCAAATGCTACTTCATCATACCGTATTTGTGTTTGGGATTTTTTTCTTTTCTTGACAACACGCATATTAAACTCATAACTGTCCCATCCCACTACTAAGAGTCTGAAGCCTGGAAAATTGCATGAACCTGTTTCTGCAAATAATCTTTTTAAAAGTTACTATGCATAGATACAGTAATTGTGCCACCAAGAAGAGGTGCTTATTTTTTGTTGGATGGGCCAACATGAAACTCTATGGAATGAAGGAGAAGGAGAAGGTCGACAGCACCCAAAACTGAGTGCAAAACCACATTATGGCCTGAAACCTTTTTGTTGCCTCTTCTCAGGTAACGCTGGAAGCATAGATCAGTGATGAGAGAGCTAAAGCATTTTAACTACAATCCCCAAGATTCTTTGTGGGAAGCCATGACAGTTAAACTGGTATAAAGGGGCATCTTTGAATGTAGATAGGGCCTATCTAGACTAGATGGGTGATAGCACTTGACAATCATTTGAAATAGCAACTTTCTAGCACATGCTCATATCAACCTCTAAGGTCAGAGAAACTTACAGGAAAGCCAGTTCAGAGAAGGAAAATGCTCACCACAAGAAAAGAAGAAGGGGGAAACCAACATTTATTGGGAAATACCAAAGCATTTTTTGACCATGAATCTTTGTCCTGTTTCTAGACAAATAGATCCCAGTGATAGTGTTCTCTAATGGTGTTGCATTACATTTAAGAAAATTACCGTATCTCAAGGATTTTAATCCAACCTGGAGAAGAATATAGGGCACATAATATTCTGTGATGTGAAGATTATGATCCTCAAGGCTCATTTCCAGGTCCCAGCCCAATGAGCTTCGCTTGCTTCTTTAACAGAAGCACTAGGAATAGTAACATATTTAACACCTTTGAAATTAAATATGATCTATAAAGTTGGAAATAGTGACTGCTGGTTTTGTGCAAAGAGCAGAACAGATTCCCCCACACTACATGTGGTGGACTTCATCCAGTCTAGCTCAACTCAAAGTTCCCAGGGGAGCCAATCTGAAGCAGTTGCACTTACTAAAAGGATGAGGCAGAGTCAAGTCCAATGAAGGAGGAAGACAAGGCATGGCAAGGCCAGACCAGACCAGGTAGTGTCTGTCAGAACCCTGAGCAGATCCATGCTGGCTTAAGCTCACTCAGGAAGAACCGTTGCCTCAGCAATATGCAGAATTCTTCTGTTGTTTTATGAAAGCTGATTGATCTGGGCTTGGAGTTAACCCCACCCCCTCTGAGAAGACGTCTCTCTCTTTTACAGGGCAATTGCCTGATTGTACAGTTGCTGGATTCTCTGTCATGGGGGCATTGCCCTCTGAGTCTGAAGAGCCACATCCTCTGGCCTGGAAGGTCTTGGGGTGACAGACAATGGCTGGGTTCACATGATCACAAGGGAAAAGAAGCCATGTGTGTGCTGTTCACTTGCCATGTGATTTGCCTAATTACCCTCGCGCTGAGTGGCTTGCCATGTTATCCGAATCTAGCAAGGTGCCTGATGGGGATGGATTCCAAACCATGCCAGAACCAATGGCTTGTTGTAGGATTGCGAGCTTTTTTTTTTTCTTTTTCCTTTTGCATGAACACCCATGCGTATTTTTGTGCATATTTTTCCAAATGTATACACAACAGTTGTCCATGTCTTTGAAATGTATGCATTCTTCTCCCATTGATTAAAGCATATTTGTACACATTTCTCAAAAGTACTCATTTTTTCACGTGTAGTTTTCAAATGTACACATGCTGTTGACCAGATATTTTTTTGGTCCACAAATCACTTTCCAAGCTTGGGAATATACATACTTCGACAGCAGATTGTGCCCGAGTCTGTGTTCAGTCCAGAAGGTGTGAAATGGGTAAATCCTGATATTAAATAAACTGCAATTAATTCCTGATACATCCCAAGAGTAAACTACTGTCTTGATTTTCCTGTTTGCATTGACACATCCCAAACTCAACTTTAAGTTAACTTTGGGGCATTTAAATGTTTACTGTACTTTTACCTGGAAGCTAGGCAAGAGTTTAAAATCCCCCTTTGTTTTAATTTTCATTGAAGAGATTAAAATAATTAAGTGCTTATTAGCCCGGGGCTGGCCTTTTTCTAAAGAGCCTTCTTATATAATTGGCGAGCTGCCACTTCTCCCTTTCCTGACTGCCACTCAGTTTATACACTTTAAAGGAGAATAAAAGGCCATTGCTTTAATCATACAGGGAACAAGTCTTTTTGACCCAACCATCAATGCTGGGAAGGCTAAACACTCTCTTATGACTAATCCTTCATCATAAACAACAGCTAATACATTAATTTATGATTGAAATACCAAGAAATACACAACCAAATGTAGGCCAGTGTCCTTCTTCCCCTTGAATTTGACCTTGCCTATTAATAACATAATTCATTACATGAAACATCTTTATTGATCATGTTCTTTTAAGGCTGCAGAAGAGTTCCGTGTAAAGTACAATCCACTTTAATGGCATATACACTTTCTTAATATTGAGAAAGGTGTCTAATACAGGCGTCTACAGCAACTACTAGTAGTTGCTAGTTTAAGAACTACTACTGTAGATAGCACTACTCAGGGGAGGCTGGTGATGACTCTGTCAGTGGGGCTCCTTATCCATTGCATCATTTTGTTTGAGCTTTATAGGAGCTAAACTTGGTGCTGTAGTCCATCCCCAAAATAGGTTTACAAGTGCACACATATTGTCATGCTCATACTTTACTCTGCACACTTAAAAATGTAATCTACAAAGCAGTTTGTGTGCAGAACATCCATATCCATGTCTATTCAGAAGTAAATTCCATTGAGTGCAATGGAACTTACCGGTACTCAGATAAGTGAGCATTAGGCTTATAGCCTTAGCAAAACATGAACATTCAAATGATGTGAGGGAGTGTGTGTGTGTGTGGGATTGCTTAATCCTGAAAATGTCTGGGGAGAAGTTTCGTACGTGAAACTTATCTTGAAAGAGTTGTTGTGGCCTACCTAGAGATATTGTGGACAAATCTGCTAGGAGTCTTAGATACCTGGGCCTAACAGTTAAGCACATGAGCTGCAAAGTTCCAGGTCAATTTCACCTCAGCCTTGTGAACTCACTTGGTGGCTGTTTTGTGCCTCAAACATTTGTCTTTCATCCTTATTTTGAGCTACACATTTTAAAATTGGCAGGCCATCAGCAAGACATTATTAAGACTTTACACATCCAGTGGAAACATCAAAGCAACAAAAATACAATTTTTCATATGGCTGGCAAATCTTTAGTGTCTTGCTTTTATATGCTAAAGAGACAAAGGTGGGATGAACTTCATTTGGACAGAGCAATGATATATAATTCACTTAGATCTCTTGATCTTCAAGGGCACACTCAGGCAATTTTGTAAAACACTTTTCATTCTGTATGAAATATAAAACTGTAATTAGATATTTTCAAATACTGGTAGCTTGCATTTCTTCCCACTGCAGACCAAAATGTCATGACAGAAGGGGCTAAATTCAGGATTAAAACAGAGAGAAAGGTGATGAGCTATTTATTATTTTTAGTTATATATTTATTATATTTAGACCTTGCCTTTTTTCCTGCAAGGAACCTGTGGCGGAGTGACAGGCAGAAGCCCAGGGAGGGGCCAAGCTGAACATTCCAGAGGCTCTGATTGGCTGAAGCCCAGAGCATAGAACCCCAGGGAGTTGAAAGTTAAGGGGAGTTGGTAGTCAGTTGGGGAAGAGAGTAGGTTGGAGTGAGAGAGGGAGTGGAAGGTTAGTAGAGTAGGCAGGGAAAGGTGGTACTGAAGAGAAGAGTTCAGACAGGAAATCTAGTACTAAGTTGTGAGAAAGCAAACATGAAGGTGTTAGTGTAGAACAATTCACACGAGTCTCCACTTAGGGAGTGAAGGACCTTCTGTGTTCTGTCTGAGGAAAAAGGAGAAACTCTGGACTAGTGTGAGGGACAGTTAAGTTCCCTAGTCTGATACTGTAACTTTCAAGTAACCAAGCCAAATTGATACAAAGAGCACTGTAAAACATCTGCCTGCCTTTAACCTGAATCTAAGCAAAGAACAAGTTTGAATGTAACTGTTGAAAATTCCAAGTTATCTGTTCCTGAGTTGAATATCAGTTTAGAGACTTTGTTAGAACAATAAATCAACCTTTTTATTCAAAGTTCTAATTCTCCAGAGTCTGACAGGTGACAGGAAAGTAAGAAGTGAATTAACGGAGGGGCACCCTACTTCAAGTAATCAAAACAAACTGCTTAATAAAGACAAACAAACGTGGGTGAACAGCTACATATAAGACCTAGGACACATAATCGGCTAACACAACTTTAAAAGACAGCTTAAAGTCTGAAGTGACCAATACAAGGTGGCACTTGGTGAGAGCGAAGTACACATTGAGGGTGTGGGCTTTGGAGTGAGGGGTCCCGTCCGCTACATAATCCTCATCCTCCTCTCCATTTATCCTCACAACAACCGTGTGAGGTAGGTTAGGCTGAGAGTCAGTGAATGGCCCAAAGTCAACCAGTGAGTTTCATGGCCAAGAGGGGAGTAGAACCCGGATCTCCCGAGTCCCAGTCCAACACCGTAACCACTACGCCACACTGGCTCTCAATTATTGTACCTTGATTGGAAACCATGATCTTTTTATACAGCTGTGCTTTTTTTTTTTTAAGGGCTGAAACTCAAGCTAGGGTTAGGGTTAAAAAAACATGGGTCCGTGCGCATCTCCCATGGCTTGGAATTAGCTTAGGCGGGGCAGAAAATGTTAGTGGGCAACAGAAACCCCCTCAGGGATGACTTTGGGTATGCTCCCGGAATGTATGGGGATTATACCTGTGTTTCAATATTGGTGATAAAACCCAAGCTAGGGTTAGGGTTAAGAAAACCTGGGTCCAGGCACATCTCCTGGGTCTTGGAATTAGTTTAGGCAGGGCAGAAAATGTTAGTGGGCAACAGAACCCCCTCAGGGATGACTTTGGGCATGCTGCCTGTATTTATAGGGATTCTACCTGTGCTTTTGGATTAGGGTTAAAACCCAAGCTAGGGTTAGGGTTAAGAAAACCTGGGTCCAGGCACATCTCCTGGGTCTTGGAATTAGTTTAGGCAGGGCAGAAAATGTTAGTGGGCAACAGAACCCCCTCAGGGATGACTTTGGGCATGCTGCCTGTATTTATAGGGATTCTACCTGTGCTTTTGGATTAGGGTTAAAACTCAAGCTAGGGTTAGGGTTAAGAAAACCTGGGTCCGTGTCTATCTCCCGGGGCTTGGAATTAGCTTAGGCAGGCCAGAAAATGTTAGTGGGCAACAAAAACCCCCTCAGGGATGACTTCAGGCATGCTGCCTCGATTTATGGGGATATTACCTGTGCTTTTGGATTAGTGTTAAAACTCAAGTTAGGGTTAGGGTTAAGAAAACCTTGGTCCGTGCGCATCTCCCGGGGCTTGGAATTAGCTTAGGCAGGGCAGAAAATGTTAGTGGGCAACAGAAACCCCCTCAGGGATGACTTTGGGCATGCTGCTTGTATTTACGGGGATTAGACCTGTGCTTTTGGATTAGGGTTAAAACTCAAGCTAGGGTTAGGGTTAAGAAAACCTGGGTCTGTGTGTACCTCCCAGGGCCTGGAATTAGCTTAGGCAGGGCAGAAAATGTTAGTAGGCAAAAGAAACCTCCTCAGGGATGACTTTGGACATGCTGCCAGTATGTATGGGGATTATACCTTTGTTTCAAGATTAGGGTTAAAACCCAAGTTAGGGTTAGGGTTAAGAAAACATGGGTCCGTGCGCATCTCCCGGGGCTTGGAATTACCTTTGGCAGGGCAGAAAATGTTAGTGGGCAACGGAAACCCCCTCAGGGATGACATTGGGCATGCTGCAGGAATGTATGGGGATTATACCTGTGTTTCAAGGTTAGGGATAAAACCCAAGCTAGGGGTTAAGAAAACTTGGGTCCGTTCACATCTCTCGGGGCCTGGAATTAGCTTAGGCAGGGCCAAAAATGTTAGAGGGCAACAGAAACCCCCTCAGGGATGA
Source organism: Shinisaurus crocodilurus (assembly GCA_021292165.1). Lineage (NCBI taxonomy): Eukaryota > Metazoa > Chordata > Lepidosauria > Squamata > Shinisauridae > Shinisaurus > Shinisaurus crocodilurus. The sequence continues at coordinate 13,465,240 of CM037883.1, read as the reverse complement.
CGTTGGACAAGCTGCCTGTATTTATGGGGATTATACCTGTGCTTTTGGATTAGGGTTGAAACTCAAGATAGGGTTAGGGTTAAGAAAACTTGGGTCCGTTCGCATCTCCTGTGGCCTGGACTTAGCTAAGGCGGGGCAAAAAATGTTAGTGGGCAACAGAAACCCCCTCAGGGATGACTTTGGACATGCTGCCAGTATGTATGGGGATTATACCTGTGTTTCAAGATTAGGGTTTAAACCCAAGTTAGGGTTAGGGTTAAGAAAACTTGGGTCCATTCGCATCTCTCGGGGCCTGGAATTAGCTTAGGCAGGGCCAAAAATGTTAGTGGGCAACAGAAACCCCCTCAGGGATGACGCTGGACAAGCTGCCTGTATTTATGGGGATTATACCTGTGCTTTTGGATTAGGGTTAAAAATCAAGCTAGGGTTAGGGTTAAGAAAACTTGGGTCCGTTCACAACATCTCCCCGGGCCTGGAATTAGCTTAGGCAGGGCAGAAAATGTTAATGGGCAACAGATACCCCCTCAGGGTATGTATGGCATTCTTGTATCTTTTGGAAAGAGCTTCAGAGAGAAGCAGTATATGGAAGTGCAATCAACCTTGTTTGGTGGCAGCACCGAGAATGTAGTGGAGAGGGTATGGAAGGGACAATGCACATTTTTGGGTGGGCAAGCTGTGTCCCACATGCTAGATTTATAAAAGAGAAAGGAAATGAACCTTCTCATCCTAAACATTTTTTTTTTTTCAAATAAGGGAGATTGATTTTCATGAAATTAATTTAGGTGATACAAATATATATATATAGCAAGCATTAACCAACCATACCCCTTAAAGGAGCACAGAGAATGTCGCATTCTCACAGTTTGGGTGGGTAGCTAAATTGAATGCATGCCTTAAAAACATTATAAGCAGTATGGTTATAATGTAACCATACCATGTATGTTTGAGTAGAATCTATGTGGCTGCCGATCCATCTTATGAATGCACCCCATGCTTTCTTTTCTCACTAAATAGTTACAACAGTTTACATAAGACAATACTAAAAAGACAAAAATCCTCTTATTTTTGTGGAGGGGAGGGGAGTAAAAAAAAAGCCTTAAAAGCAAGCAACCCTTTCAACCATAATACATTCAATTATCTAAAAACCTGTTGGTTTAAGACCAAAGTTAAGGCTATCTCATGTTGGCTCAAGCTTCAGAAAGCCAGGATATTGGAAGCCCAAGCTGATGCCTTAACTGAAGTCTCCCATGATCAGTAATGTGCAATGCCACCAAATGCGCTTGAAGTTACAACATACCTCCCATGCACCCACGTGTTTCCTTGGTCTTTCAGGTCCATATCCAGATGGGGAGGATAGAGTTCTTTGGACAAGCAAAGATGCCCTAAATTGCCCTAGTCCTCTATTGTTTTGTGAAGATCTGAACCGCACCACATTGCTAGAGGAATCCCCCTTTGGGTTGACCCATGCCTGTCTGTTGCTTACATCAGTAGCTGGCAGGATGAGTTAAACAGTGAGAGAGATAACTGAGGATGGTGCATGTCTGTTAAGGAATCAGCCTAATGTTCCAATTTCCTGGCTTTGTGGAGCTTGACCAGTGGGGGCTGGTGACTCCTGTGTCAGTGGGGCTCCTAATCCATTGCAGTTGGAGCTTTATACAAGCTATCCATGGTGTTCCATGGTGGTGAACCTATTTTGGGGATGGAGTTCAGCACAATGGATAGTTTCTATGAAGCTCCAAATTAAACCTGCCATGGATTAGGAGCCTCACCAGCCTCCCCTGAGATTGAGCCAACATGAAATAGCCTTAACTCTTGTCTTAAACCAGCAGGGGTTTTTTTTTCCCCCATTGAATTTCCCAGGTTTTTGAAAAGGAAATTTCTCCCCAAGGTATTTGAATCAGCTTTCTTGCAAGTCAGCCTTTATGATACATGGGATTATAAATGCTTAACTAATGGTAATCATGATGATTTCATGTCAAAGGGCACACACACACACACACACACACACACATATATATATATATATAGGTGTACACTTCAAACAAACAATAAATGCAAGTAACCATACTTGCTAATTAGAACAAGTGATGATAATAGGATAATTTTTGATAAGAATAACAAAAAGGCACAATCTAGGGAGCCAAATTTTAAGATATCCAGAAGGCTTCTACATGCTGAATTATAATTAAAAAAGGGAGGATCTATAGATGTTTACTGGAACCCCCTCCTGCAATTTATAATGAAGGGTGTGCATTATGAATGGAGGCTGCAATTCTATTCTGACTTACTAGACCAGTGTTCTCCAACCTTGGGTCCCCAGATGTTTTTGGCCTACAACTCCCAGCATGTCCCAGCATAGCTGGCTGGGGCATGCTGGGAGTTGTAGGCCAAAAACATCTGGGGACCCAAGGTTGGAGAACAATGTACTAGACAGTAAGTCAATTAAACAAAATCCAGTTTACATCTGAGTAAGAAAATATGGAATGGGAGGTGGCTCCAGCAACTTGTCCAGTCCTGCCAGTAGCACTTGTTTCTGAATGACATGCATAGGATTAGTTTATAGCAGCTGCAGTTCCAGACTCTCATCCCTGTTTCCAGAGACATAGGACTTTTACCTCTGGGTATGGCTTCCATCAAGACTTCAGTTTCCTTTCTCCTCTCTTCTCGCCAGTGTTCTGTCTGTCCGGCACAATGTCAGCAGGTGCCATTTGCCACCTCTCTGGTTACGTAAACATCTTCTGAACCTCTGTCTCACATACATTGTTTTTTTATTATTATTATTATGTCAGTGTAATATAAACATTGTTGCAAAGCGGAGTATGGCATGTGCCAGCATGTAACCAGGCAGAAGCTCAGCAGGGAGATTTTCATTCCTCCCACCCCTTCCCTGAGAAGCATAGTTAAGATAGAATGGGATCGGGTTAAAAATAATCATCATCAAGATGTTCCCTCCATGTTTACACATCTCTCCCATGTCACCGTTTGTGTGCAGGATGCTGCTGAAACTGAGATTCAGAGATGTGGCTTCCACTCAGAAAGGCATCAACCTTTTATTTGAGTATAAAACAGTGGAGGCACAGAGCCTCTTGACTACAATCTGCCACCTTAACAGTAACAGCCATCAACAACAAGGGGTTCTTCTTCCCATTAAATGGCAGATGTGGGCCCTCCTATGAATATAAACTCTTTATTCACCAGAGTCTGTTTCATGCTCTTTACCACAGTAAAAGTGCATGAAGTATTTGCACTAACGCTGATAGGATAGCCCTGTGGCATTTCCAACTTACAGAAGGATTACGAAACACACACACACAATTAGCTGGGTATATGTGTGTAAATTAATAGATATGTCCCCCTATGTTCAGAAAAGCTTATTTCTGAGTGAGCGAGCCTACACAGGATTCCAGCATACCCCTTTCCTTCCCTACCCCGTCTTCATCAGTGACCTATCAATCAGTGAGAGTGATTCCCTCAGCCCTAAATATTACCTCAGTTCACAGTTTCCTGCTCACTGGGATTCCTCTCAAAACGCTGGAGTACTACTGGCAGCATTCTAGCTACAGAGTGGAACTGAGCATACCTGACGTAACTTTGCCAGCAGTTGCTGTCCTAGGCTTCATGGGGCAGAACAATTTTAATAGCGTTTGAACCGGTGCTCAGAACTTCACCAAACCAATGAAAGGCACATCACCTCAACAAAGCTGAATGAAGTACATCAGTAATTTTCACCAAAGTCTGAAAGAAATATAAGATATGCCAACCCGCAGCTTGGAGAAACAAGTACAAATGTGTCTATTTTCAGTGCTATTTACCTTGCTGTACCTGTGGCATTTTTTTTTTTTTTTTAACCAGATCACTTTGAAATGTTGTACAACCATAGATAGACATCATCGGGTAGATGACAAATACCAAGTTACACATTATTAGCTGAGCATATGTCATTTTTATAAGCAGTAGGGTTTTAATGCTTATAATGGTGAACCGTGGAACAGATTTTTTGGGGGAGTGGGGGGACATACCTTAATTAAAGGGGCACTCCTGTGCCCCTTTAATATGTATTTCCCCTCATAGTTATTGCAATAAAACCATAAGGGGAAGAACTTATTTAGAAATTAAGGAATTAGCTCTTGGCCAATACATACACCCACATATATTGTTTGCTTCTCTCTTATTTATACCTTCTACGCTGTCTCCCTGTCTCTCTCATACTCACACTCACATTACAAACATGTAGAAGGCCTGTTCAGAAAATGGACAGGGGTATCTGACCTTCAGCATAGAAGACCACCTGCAAATAATAAGATGATGATAATACTGGTCTGTTTCAACCTTGTTATAAGATATTCTTCACCCATAATTGGGGCAAAATATCTCTATGAGAGCTCTTAATACTACAAAGGTCTGAAGAAGACTGAGAGCTTATATGTTGGCTGACCCTGATTCACCAGTATAAGTGGATCTGCTTTGTCAGTAACCACAGATGGGTCTTATGTGTAGACCCTTCCCTCATAATAGACCATTCCTCATGAGTATACCCTCAGTGAAAGAGTTTTCTGGAAGCCAGGTGGACAATCCGACAGTATCTCTGAGGATCCCACCTGGTCCATTGCTGATGGTGCTCTGCTGAGCCATGGGCAGAAGGAAGATAATTTGGAACCATGGCTGGGCTCAGGACAGGGTTGAAGGAGTTCCTGGGGACCTCAGGCATGGCAATTCCTTCACAGGACCCTTCAGGTTGTCCCATTGTCCCAAGTCTACTGTAGGAGAGAGGTGTGCTGAGGGATCAAACTCCTCCTCCTCCAAAGAGGTCTCCCCTGGACTTGGGTCAACCAGGTTGACATACGGCTGGGGTGAGAAGAAGGTAGATTAGGGTGTAGCGCAGGGGTGGGCAACACATAACTCATGGACTGCAAGCAGCCCCTGCCAACCCAATTGTCCCAATTAATTTATTTATCTATTTACAAGGGGGGGGATATGGTTTGCTGCGGCAATTTGGCAGCAAAGTGCTACAGTGGCTTAGAATGGGTAAATGTAGCTTGGAAACAAGTTCAATTTGTCCATTTTAAGCCTCTGTAACAGCTATGGAGGCTTAGAACAGACTCCCCCACCTAAAGATGCACCTGCTACAGTGGTGGTAGCAAGAGTGCAGCCCATGATGGGACCAGTAGGGTATTGGTCTTTGGACTGTGTGTAGCTGCTCACAATTGATCTCATGGTAGATCTCTGGAAGATTCACAGTAGGTCAACCGGGGTTTCTGTCTCTCAGTTGTTTAACCGTAGCAACAATTAATACACACACATGTACCCCCCCCACACACACACACACAAATGGGCTGCTGAAACAAAGTAAGCTTGGGGGTAAACCAGGAGTGGGTTTTTGTGTGGAAAGCCTGTGAAGTCATCTCAGGTACTGGAAATAAATTTCTGGAGCAGGCAAGTGCTCAGATACCCCCTGTTACTTAGTGCTAACTGTATGTCCAACATTCTGAGCTACTGTTTTGCACCTGACTGTGCCTGGACTCTGAGGTAATATTTCTAAGCCAAAAACAAAATAGATCCAAGACTCCTGAAGTCTGCCCAACCCTGCTGGAAGGATTAATGTATATGAAACACTTTGATCATGCTGAAGTGCTACACTACGGGAATTATTCTCCCCCTTTTGCTGCAACTCTGTTAGTCTCACATGGATGATGATGATGATGATGATGATGATGATGATGATGATGATAATAATAATAATAATAATAATAATAATAATAATAATAATAATAAAAGAATGCCAGGGGAGGTTGGTGGGGGAGGAGGGAGAAATTTGCCCTGAATGCCAAACAGAATTTTCCATCTGAAATCCTGATTCATGCAGCAATTCTGGATAAATCTGACAACGATGCCTCTGAAAAGGGCAAGGAGTGAATCAGCAATGAGATAAAATGTCCATCACACGGCGCTCAGGTGGCCATTTAAGATTAAGAGAGGCGATGCAGCCGCATGACAGCAGGAAGTAGCCCCGTGTGGCGCGTTGTGCCTGCACGGCGATGATTGAGGCAATGGGGAGCCGAAAGCAATTCGTGCACACATGCATTAAGATGCATCGGCTCAGTTGAAACCTGTACGCATCCACACTGTGAAAACAAAAGCTGTCTGTTCTTTCTGGGCATGATTTTGCTAATCCCCCTAACGACACACCATCAGCACTCCTGGCCTCCACAATTAAGACGCAGGGAAATTCTTCCCTGTCATTTCAGCTAACTGCTGGGTTTCAAGTTCACCTCAGTTAATGACATAACTGAAATGAAATGATTAAAAGAGAAGAGATGTGATTTGTCTGTAATGCAGCTGGCATGTGCTACCACGATAAAGAGTGAGAATGAGAGAGGCTGAGAGAGGGAAGGAGGCCTGAGGCATCACCAGGAGAAATTGTATCTTGGCGGTGCCAGTCTCTTCCCCTCGACCTCGACCCCGCCCCGCCCCTGGCATGTCCCCCAAAGCCTTTCTCTGAGGTTGTTCTTATGACCTCAGAGAAGCAGCCGCCAGCGCAGTTCTTTTCTGTGCCGGCAGCAAGGGGGATCTGTCTGAGCGTGGATCCCCAGCTATGAGGTCAGATTCTGCAGCTGTTCTGTCGTTAGTGATGTATTTGCTCTTAACTGGTCTCCTCAGAGCAGACAACACAATCAATGGCTTAGGGAAGTGACTTTTGCACTTTCTACCTTGAAGGAATTCTTTCCGTCTCATTTCCTGAGAGACCCCTGCATATCTGCTATGGAAGCCGTGTGTGTTGCTTAATATTCTGGGGCATACTCTTGGGCACACATATTCAGCTCTCATGGGACACTTGCCAGCTCTGTTGGCTCCCACACTTGCCCTACATGAACTGAAAGCAATTCCGCTATGGATTGCAGGGGAAGTTCAGTTGCTACAGATTCTACAACCTTATTCAGGCATTCCTTTTTAAGACCTTGTAGAGGGAGCCAGAGATGTAGACTCCAATCACATCCATTCCTGACCTCCCCATGTTGACAAGTAAGGTCTACATAGGGGATGTAACTGCATTCAAGTGGACATGATTACAAAGCTCCACACAATTGGTAATGCCTCCTTATCAAGGGAGGGGCAACAGCTCATTGTTAGAGTACATACTTTGTGTGCAGAAGGTCCCGGGTTCAATCCCCAGCTTTTCCATGTAGGGCTAAGAAAGAATCCTGCCTGAAACCCTCAAGAGCTGCTGACAGTCAGTGTTGACAATAGTGGGCTAAATGAACTAATGGTCTAAGTATAAAGAAGATTTCTATATTCCTCTGTGCATACTTTACCTGACAACTTGGGGTGAGGAGAGATGGGGCTGGAGCACGTCCCTGGCTCCCTCTGCACAATTTTAAAATTGCACACCTGAATAGGGCCTACAAGTACTAATCTTCTTGTTGAAGAACAACTCATAAGCGTCCTAAGAAACTCAGTGTTTCCAGAAGACACTTCAAAAACCACAGTTCATATTTTTGGATGTGGGATGGAGGAGTATAGTTTTAGAACTCACAATCCTCTTATCCAGAGATTCTTAAGCCAATGTCAGTCTACCTCACCGGCAAAAGTTAGGATAGGATCAAGGTAGGCCATACACCCCGCAGGGCTGGTTCTTCTGAATCTCCTCCCATGACCTGTATGCCATGCCCTACCTGGAGGAGGATTCTTTGGATGAAGAACAGGAGGGGGAGAGCCAACACAATGGGCCCCAGCCAGAGCCAGGCGAGGAATTGGAGGCTTTGGCTGACAGCCCTCCCCTGGAGCCATCAGAAGAGCAACATGGCCCCTGTCATGCATGCCTGAACTCCCCCAAACACAGGAATCAGAGCCTGAGATCATTCATCCCTCTGAACGGCACAGGTTCAGACGCCAGCAGCCAAAGAACAAAGAGAAGCTTCAGCATGGGGGCTCCCTTAAAAGCAACACACAGGCCTAATTAACCAGCTGTGTTGATTTACGACCAGTTATAAATTGGCCCAGCTGAGGTCAGCCTGTTGCTGCAGACAACAGAGTTCTAACTTTTGTGCTTTACCTTGTTACACTGGACAGATTCCTAGACTCTTGGCTACTCCTTTGAACTATGCTTTCAGACACCTCCTGTCTGGCCTTGATGCTTGATACAACTGACTCCTGTGAACTGAACTCTGGAATGCCTTGAGTTCATCTCTGCTCTCTCCTGCTAAGTATACTGGAACTCCTGTGTAAGACTCTGACCTGGTTGCTCTCTTTGTTATCCCTGAACCTATCCAAGCCATGACTGGGATACTTGATGGCCTGAGAGCAGGACACTGTAATCCCTAGCTTTTCTTCTAAAAAAAGACAGATTAAGCACTTTGTGAATCCACTTTAAGAGCATACTTTTACATTTCTGGAACATCTCCTTCGTTAACATTTTCAGAAGGGAGAAGCAAAGCATTTTGGTCTAATCAAAATTGGATGACAGTGAAATGGAGACAATTTTGAAATGACTTGCATAAAACTGTGGTTCTGATGACACAGGTCAATTTAATTCTCCTGACTGTAAAACAAATGGGGGAAAAAGAATTTTAAAAGGAAAAAAAGAAAGAAAAGAAAATTATTTCCCACTGCTGGTTTTCCCATCCCTTATAGTAATTTTATTAGCTTGTAACACATTGCTGCCACGGTAGCACCAGATGGGTCTGAAGATATGATAGCTTTTTAACAATATTCTGTCATCTCTGACTGCTCCTCTAAGTGTTCTTCCCTTCATTCAAAAGTTAAATGGACTCTCAAAGCATGAACAAGAATAAATATGTAACATTTGTTAGAAGGACATTAACAAGAAAGAACATGATAACAATCAAATATATTCCAATATACTGCAGAAGTGTTCGGTGTTTCCTTAAGCCCTCTTAGGCGAGAGTTGTAATATTGAAAATGCCCACCCATCTTAATGCATTATAGATATTAGGCATTTCCTTCTTGCAAGTGACTCCCCACACCTCCAATATGTTTCTGTCACTCAGAATACATTAAATGTTATGCAGTAAGAAAATGAATAATCACAGTTTCTGTTTAAATATGCATTAAACCAGACCTGAAACACACCAACAGATCCAAACAGCCATGCATGGTGACCTGTCAGATGCCTAACAAGGTTTCTCAGGCCCAGAAAGAAAACAAACAAACAAATAAAAACACACACACATCTGGATAGAGGAATCTGTCAGTTTTGCTTTCTCCTGTATTCCCCATATATATATATACATATATATATATATATATATATATATATTCTCTCCTGAATATGAAGAACTTAGTGAATTTCGGTAAATTCTTATCAAAAAAAGAACTGAAACAAAATTCTCACCTATCTACACCAACAACATTAAACAGGCATAGCCATTCACAGCATGCAGAGGACCCTGTTGTACTCACCTGCCATATTTCATAGATTTCATAGATCATATAGTTGGAAGGAGCCTATCGAGTCCAACCCCCTGCTCCATGCAGGAAACTAGAGGAGGGGTCTCCCATCCAAATAATAGCCAGGCCTGACCCTGCTTAGCTTTCCACACTCAGACAAGCTGAGCCAGCGTCAGGCACAGGCCTATAGCTGTTAAAGATTAGGAGCCTGTAAGGACAAAAACAAACAAACAAAAAAGAGGTGGCAGTACTAGTTAAGTATGAAAATACACTGTGGTTGAATACACACAGATTCAAACCCAGACTGGTGGAGCTTTTGCAAGCCCTGAGGGGAGACTGCTCACACACAAAACCACATCTCTGCCATCCCATGTTTTTATCCTTACAACCCCATAAAATAGGTTAGGCTGAGAAATATACTATATCAAGGTTACCTAGGTGAACATAGAGGCTAATCAGGATTTGAACCCAGGTCTCCCCAATCCTGGTATGGTATGGTCCTCTATGCACTGCACCACATTGGGTCTGAATGCTGCAACTTATTAAAACCTCTTCTTGCTCCCACTTATTTTAAGTAGACTTTTCTACTCAAAAGTAAGTTTTAGATTTCAGCCTAAAACATATTTATGTCTTAGGAGTACATGGGGAGAGATTTGGCTAGAGTTGTTTAAAACAAACAAACAAACAAATTATATTCCAGCACTTGACGAATTTTGAAGAGAGAATGAAGCATTTGGATCAAAATCGGTATTGAAAAGTATTGGCAGGCATAAAAGGTGTTTGTTCTTTTAAAATATATAAATAAATATATGATGATGATGATGGATTTAGATTCCACTGCAGAGTTTGCTTTGATCAAGGAATTAAGTGTTGAATTTCTTAGGATATGCTGTGCAAATACAGATCAGGTTTGAGGCTGAAAGTCACTTTTAATAAAACATCTATGAGGATTACTTTTATTGAAAAGACAGGTAAGAAATAGCATCTAAAATGCATTGTGCTTATGGGAGATAGGATTCTGAAAACTGACTGGCTGAGGAATGGTGTAGAATGTTCATCAACATCCCAACTTCTCAGAGAAGAAAGCTCTAAGGATATCTTCAGTCCAGCTTTTCTGAGAGTAGAGGAAGCTGTCAGTTTGAAAATCTCTCATGGCCTGTAGAAGGAGGAGTTGAATCTTATAGGCTAAGGTTACAATTCTGTTTAGGCAGAAAAAAGTCCTACAACTCCCAGCATTACCTAGCCAGCCATTCTTGTTGGGGAATTATGGGAGTTGTAGGACTTTTTTTTCCTCCTCTCCTCTCCTCTTTTCTTTTCTTTCCTTTTTTAAAAAAAAAACATGCATAGGATTGCAACCTAAATTACGTTTTAGGCTCGCTATCACCTAGATTCCCTATCCATACCTTATCAAAGGCACCTTTCCAGTATCGGTAGGGGTAGGAAATCTAAAGGAGCAAAGAAATAGCTGGTGTCGTAGGGATGGGTGAATCAGCAAAACATGAGCTTGCTGAAGTTCTCCCAGTTCGATCTTGAAGCTTGTTCTGACTCTAGTCCATGTCAGATTGTGAGCTTTGTTGTTGTTGTTTTTCACATGAGAATCCATATGTATCTTTGTGCATATTTTTTTCAAAATGTATGCATCAATTGTGCTCATATGTGAAACGCACATATTATTAAAGCATTTTTGTGCACCTTTTTGAAAAGTACAGATTTTTTTCATGCAGACTTTTCACATATAGGCATGCTGTCGAACATCTGTTGGAGGATCTGCAAATGATAGTGCAAGCTTGGAAATGTACAGACTTTGATCGCAGATGGTGTCTGAATCTGTGTTCAATCTGGCAGGTATGAACTGGGTAAATACTGATTTAAAAAATGAACTTAAATGAATTTCTCATACATCTCTAGGAACTGAGAGAAGGCATATAACAGAGAAAGGAGTCTGGGGAAAAGCTCTGGGATCATGGCCTGGGGAGGCAAGGAGACATAGGGCCAGGGCTAGTTCTATATCATGAAAAAGCTCCTATGCCTTTAAGAGTTGCATAGCTGGAAGAATGCAGTCACCTGTGGCTTCTGTAATCAGTATTATGGCAGCCTTGTGACCTGACATTAATCCAAAGGAATCAGTGGGATGAAGTGCCCCAGATTTTGAACAAACCAGTGAGCCCTTTGGCTACCAGTATTTAGCATGTTGTTGTTTTTGTTAAGACTCCAAAGAGTTAAAATATCCAAACAGTTAAGGGTTAAAATATCCAAACAGTTAAGCCATCAGCTTAAACCAATCTTCTCCAGCTTGACTTCCTCCAGAGGTTTTGTGCTACAACTTCCAACATTCTTGATGATTCATTGTCCATGCTGGCTTGGGCTGATGGAAGTTGAAATCGAAAACATTTGGAAGGCACAAAGTTGGGGAAGGCTGGCTTAAACAAAGGTACATCATCATCATCATCATCATCATCATATTATTATTATTATTATTATTATTATTATTATTATTATTATTATTATTATTATTGGTTGGCTCTTTTATTGTCTTGCCATATCTGCACTTGTGTAGATTTGGGAGGAACAGATTTGGGGGAAATAGAAAACTGCCTCATACTGAGTCAGAATATTGGTCCATCTAGCCCAGTGTTGTTGACACTGAGTGGCAGCAGCTCTTGAGGATTTCAAGCAGGAGTTTTTCCAGCCCTACCTGGAGACACCAGGGATTGAACCCAGGACCTTCTGCATGCAAACCACTGAGCTATGGCCCTTCCTGAACTCTATTAAAAATAATAAAACCAACAACCCATCAATGACAACATTATGGATGCTGCTCTAACTATTTAAATAGGCTAGCCGCCCTCCTCCTTCGTTGTCATTATCTTTGTCTCCTAACTCTGTATCTGTACATACATGCACACAATGTCAGGTTCAGGTTTTGAGAGGACTGCAGGCAAAATGCCTTCAGTATAGACTCCCCCCCACTCTCTCAGTGGGTCTTTATTCTCCTTATAACCATTGCTTGGGCTGCTTGTTTGCCAGGGATAGAGCTGGTGTGTGTAAGCAGGATATCATAGCTGCTGCTCCTTATTTTTGATGCCATCACCCCTCTCTTGCTCATTTCCTCTGGGACAGAGGGGTCTCAGAAAATAGGTGGCAACAGGAAGGGAGGAAGAGAGGAACCAGCAAGGCACTCTCAGTGGTGGTCCATCTGTGAGGGCATTTGCTCTTGGCAGATGCCCAACGACACCAAGCCCTACATGCACACATAGCATCCTTCAGGACCTCTTTTAGCCTGGGACACTGTGTAGTGGCAGATGATTTACCAGAAAGGGAAAGAAACCTCCCTCTCCCTCTGGGATATGTGGGAGGTTTTGCTTGTTGGTTTGTTTTGGAGGAGGATGCTTCATTTGGTGGACGTGACTTTTCATGTAATTTTAAATAAAGATAATTCTTAAATACATGCACTCCCTTCTCATGGTGCTTTCTCTTCAGAGTGGACTTGGACTGAACAGCCCTTCAAATAAGGAATGCCTTCCAATAGAGGGCTGTCCTCTGTAAAGTAGGACACATGGCCACTATAGGCAGAACCACGCCACAAGAAAATAATATAATGGAACGGACAGGACAGGATGGGATGGGAATTCACTTATCTCTGCTTTCTAGTTGTGATTCTCTTTTACTTCACTGACAGTGTTTGTGCCTTGTGATTTTCTACACCACCTCCTTTTCTCTGCCCCCGCTCCTTGCCACAGCACATCTCCTAATCTTTAAAGCACCTAAACCTGACCTGTTCCTATCAGTGCTGAAATGAGAGGGTGTTCTTTTTCTCGTGCTAAAGAGTGGCCGCTAACACCGTGCCTTTTTCTTCCATCGCTTTCTCCAGTGTTGCTGCTGTCACTTAACTATAATGATTCATCACCTTTCGTAGGAAATTTTGCAGGGCTCGCTTTCAAGTCTTCTCTTTCATCTGCCAAAGAACTTTGTGAAACTGATTTTGAAGCTGCTTGGCTGACACGGCACGAGCTTGGCTACCAAACCGGTCTGTTATCACCGCAGGTGATACCTGCCTTGCTATTTTAATTACTTGTGCCATCTTTTTGTATGGTTTCCTTTCATCTTCTCCTGCGCTGCTGCATTTGGAGATAGCCTCTTCTGAATAAAGGCTTCGTCGGAGTGTCAATTGCATCTCCTTTACACAGTTGCAAGAGCAGTACAAAATAATTTGATATGCTTCTACACAACAAACCACCACTATGTATTTTGCCATTTCCTAAAGATTCAAGATGGGATAACAATATATTTTCTTTACAATATAGCAAATACCAAGTCACCTCTTTCTCATCTCTAATGTCACATCTCCAGTGTGACTCCTCAGTCACAGGACATCTCCAGAACATGTGAAGTGGTGGCATAGATTGACATCATGCTTGAACTGGGATCTTTCCCATCCACCCCATCCCCTGAGATACATCTGTGTTGGCTGGGCTGGGCAAGAGAGCCATTAAGTTGTGCAGGGATGCATCACTAGGGGATGCATTAGAAATTCATTTCAGTTTATTTTTATGAGGATAAAATAAAATCATATGCATAAAATCATGGGAGCATAAGAAGAGCCATGCTGGATCAGACCAAGGTCCACCTAGTCCACCATTCTCTTTACACAGTGGCTAACCCAGCTGCCTGTGGGAAACCCACCAGTTGGATATGAGTGAAATAGCACCATCCCAGTAAGGATGTATAGACTGTTTTAAATCCATTCTGCCTGTGTTTCATGGATTGTCAGGTACCTTTCATCCCATCATCTGTTCATTGATGATGGATTCAGATTTTGTGCAAATGTGTTTGTACACATGTGTGCGAATTCACACTTCCAAAAATATGCAAATCCCCCCAAATATGTAAATTCCCCCAAAATGTGCATTTTCACACTTTAGTCTATGGGGAGGGGGAAATGCACATTTTATTTATTTATTTATTATTTTTTCATATTTTTCTACAACTTAATTTGCATACAATTATGGAAAGTTAAAAAAGAAAAGGTCCACAAGTCCATGGAATCCATGCAATTTGGGAAAAGCCAGTCCGCTGCAGACTACACAGGTCAGATTCATAAAAACCTGAACTTATTTGAATCCATTGTGGATTTCTCTGACGTCTCTACCTCCCTGGTCATGTTCCCCAGCAATTGGTCCACCCCTCATGAACTGAACATGGACTAAAAAATGCAGCCTGTGGTCAAGCTCCATACAGATGGAGCAAAGGGCTTGCAATATGATCCATAGATCCCCCCCAAATGCGGTTGACAGCATGCATACTTTTTTTTGGGGGGGAACCACAAAAAAAGAGAGAGATACACACTTTAATCAATGGGAGAAGAATGTGTACATTTCAAAGCTGTACACAATTGATGCGTGCATTTGGGAAAATATTTATGCAAATATGCACAAATTCTCATGCAAAAGAAAGAAATATCGCAATCTGATATGAACACAAGATAGAATGAGCTTTGAGGTGGAATTCAGGGAACTTCAGCTATCTCAGGTTTTGCTTGTGCACACGTCACTATCTTGACTGAGTTATGCACAGTGACAGAGGAGGGAGGATGAGCCTGCAGAAGTGGCTTTTCAGCAGAACTCATGGTGACCCTGCTTCCCTTCACGCCTTCTGCTCTATCCCACTCTTTAGTTTGGTCTCTTCCTACCTGTCCACTCTGCACACACATGCACGTAGGAATTGGAATTCCTTAATATTAATATATCAGTTTTCTCCAACTGAATCAGCACATTAAGTCATTGCTTATGGCTCCCCGAGGACCGAGAAAAAATATGACATTGAGTTTCATTTCCTGCATGGACAGCTAGTGACAGCTTGATTGCTAAATGGGTATTTTGCTTGGAAATCAAATCTTTCAAACCCATTTATGCAATCAATGGAAACTGTGAAAAGTCAGTTTGGGGTCAGCATGCATTTGCTATTGTGTTTACCCTAATAAATTTGCCAGTTTGACACCTCTCTACAAAAGCCTTGCTTGGGTGGAACAGCCAGGTTATAGAAACAGGTGGGTTTTGTGATTTTTTAAAAGGCATTTTCACCCTTTTCGCTTCTACTATGTCAGCTCTGTTTAGAGTAAAACAAAGCACCTTCCAGATGTGAAACTTTAAAGAAGTCTTTCCCCAGCATGCACCAAAGACAAACGAAAGGGCCCACACCCCAGCAGTGGCCCTATTGACAAGAGCCCCCTAGGGTTGTTCTGCCTCTTCACCATTGCAACCTGCTTGTTCACCAGTGTCTCTCTCTGGTCCAGACAATACTGGTGGTGAGGAGAAAGAGCAGTAGATGCCACTGCCTGCATGCTCCCTGGTTCTCTGCCTGCCAAGCAAGCAAGTGGTAGCAATGATAAAACAGAGGACAAGGAGTGCAGCTGGTGGTAATGGTGGCAAGAAGGTAGATTCACTCAGGGAGGGGGCCCATGGACGGTGTCTTGCCCAAGGCCCCTCAAAAACCTGGGGTTGGCACCAGGGCTTTTTTTCTGGTGGAACTCACCGGAACTGAGTTCCAGCACCTTTTCTTCTATTAATTGCATTACAATTTAATCGCCATCTACTCCCGAGGAAATGTAATCCAAGAGTTCCGGTACCTTTTTCTCCAGAAAAAAAGCACTGGTTGGCACTGAGCATGAGGAGAGCATGCCATCCCGATCACAAGATAACTGGACATATATTAAGAAGAAAACTGTTCTATAACCATGGGACAAGATAATTTTGGGGGGCTGGGTTTACACAGTCATGTACATCACTTGATTTTTCATCACTTGATTCCTCGGCACATGCTGACTCACTAAAAGTGAATCCATTCCACAAAAAGGCTTTTCCATCATAAGTGAATGAAAGTTTTATCTTGATGAAAGTCACATACTCCCATGCAGGTCACATCCTCACTTGATGTTGTAGATATATCAGTAGATATGCATGCATGTGTGTGAACAAGCTTTTCTTTCATCTCTGTTTCATCATACCATCACTAAATAAGATGCTGAAGGTATAATCTAGAGTTATGTGTAAATGGACACTTGCCAATCTCTGCCCTCTTTGTGGTCGTCTCCCTCTTGCCAATCTCTGCCCTCTTTGGGCTGTCTCTCAAAGCAGTTACTTTATTCCCAACTCACGGATGGAAAGCGGAATATCGGTGGTCAGCATAAGAGGTTTAAAGATGTTCTTAAGGCTAATCTAAAAAAATGCAATATAAACATCGAAAACTGGGAAGCTCTGTCCCATGAACGATCTAAATGGAGGTTGGCCTTTCACAAAGGTTCTATGGACTTTGAAGAAGCCCGAGTGCAAGGTGAAAGGGAGAAACGTGCTAAGCAAAAAGCATGTCAAACGAATTCTTTACAGGACCATCTTCCATCTGGTAACCTGTGTCCTCACTGTGGGAAGCTGTGTGGATCTAGAATTGGCCTCCTCAGTCACTTACGGACCCATCGCTAGAGTCTACACAATTTTTTAGAATTTCCTCCTTTAAAAAATTTTCTTTTTGAAATTTTTATCCTGGAAGACAATCTTACTTGGTCACGAGTGATCGCCTACTACTACTACTCCCATGCAGGTCACATCCTCACTTGATGTTGTAGATATATCAGTGAATATGCATGCATGTGTGTGAACAAGCTTTTCTTTCATCTCTGTTTCATCATACCATCACTACATAAGAGGCTGAAGGTATAATCTAGAGTTATGTGTAAATGGACACTTGCCAATTTCTGCCCTCTTTGTGGGCAGAGAAATGGGGAGGGGGTATTTTGCTGAATTGCTCCATCGGGATGAAAAATTCTCCACCAGATTTTTTGCGGGGTGGGGTTCACCATTCGCAGCAGCAATAGCACAGCTTCTTTCTCCCTGCCCCCACCCAAGGGTTGCAATTGTGTTGGCAGGTTGGCCACCATTTTGCATCCTCCACAGTGCCCCAGGCCTGGTGTAATTCTGGGACATCCTGTATGTGCAGGGAATGGCAGTCATATAAAAGCAGTCGAGAACAGGGAAATCCAAAACAGATTCAAATCACTTCAGATTTCTATGAAATTGACCTGTGGATTCCACAGCAGACCAGAATCTTCTGAGTCACACAGATGCTACAGAGTTGTGGACTGCTTTTGTTTGTTTAACTTTCCAGAATTGTGTGCAAATTTAGTTGTATAGAAGTTAGTGAAAATATGAATACGGTACATACACATGCACACACATACCATTTAAAAAACAAACACACACACACACTGTTTTATTTTATTCATCTCTGATGTCTCTTCAGCCTCCACTGTGTAGCACTATGAAAAATATGCAAAATATTGCATACTAGTGAAACGTAAATAAATTGCAGCAGATGTTTTTGAGTACTTTTCTAACAGCAGGGGTGGGGGGAATCTGATTCTGTCAATGAGCGGACAATGGAATGAAAGACACCTGGTAATCCATGAAATATACATGGAATGGATTACACAAAATCTATACATCCATAGTGGAGAATAGTTAGAGACAATTCTGCAAAATGGCCTTTTTCTAGGTGTGTGCAAAAGAAAAGACTCGGAAATTTTCTCTGCAAAATCTCATCTGAGAAATTTTGGCTCAACTTGAGGATAATCAAATGCACAGCAGGTACATATCCTGCAGACATCCCCCCCACACACACACACACACATTTGCAAGGGATCCCTGCAGAGTTATTTATTTATTTCATGTCTCAAGGGATCACCGCACAGCTAGGTATTTTTATTATTCTTATTTCAGGTCTCTCAAGAGACTTCAGCACAACTAATATCTGAATGAACTGTTCCTGCAAATAATGTTACATCTTGTACAGTTTGCATTAGATCCATCATCCTATCCTGGGCCTAGCCAGCATCTTACTTCTGGGTAATGTTGTGTTCTAGACTAATTAGTAGCTCTCTGTGTCAGGGCACTTGAGCTCTCCATAGCTGGTGAGTGATGTTAAGTGGGGATTCAAGCTGTGTGTGCCACCGTCTACTCTGGGCAAAGAAGGGAGCAGAAAAGAGAATGTCCACATCAGCCAAGGAACCCTCTTAATGGCTGCAATAGGCTAGAGCAGGTCAGGTGATTTCATCCTGACCTTTATAAAAGCTTACAGGCAGGGCCGGTGCTACCATTAGGCCAACTAGGCGGCTGCCTAGAGCGCATGGCTAAATGGGGCGCAGAAACCACACCAAATCAGAAGCCTCCCTGGTTTTTCCCCCTTCACTTCGCTTCTTTCTCTCTCCGTGTGCCAGTCTCTTCTGTTTTTGTTGTCCCCAGGCTTGCTTTCTCTTTCTGTCTTTCTTCCCCCCCTCTCTCCCCCTCCTCCTTTTCTTTCCCCACTGCGGCTACTTCGGCTCTCTCCTTTTTTCCGCCGTCCTCCTGCTGCTGCTGCCACTGCCACTTGCCCTAGCCTTATGCCGCTCCTGTTTCTTTCGCAAGTGGGTCTCTTTAGCAAAGCTGCTTTCTCGTACAGCACATGGGGCGATAAGTGGAGGAGAAGAGGGGGGGCGGTTAGGGAGAGAGGAGGCGGCGGCGTTGCTGGAGGAGGTGGGTGGGTGGGTGGGGGGAGGGAGGCAGAAAGAGAGAGGCGGTAACCAGAGTGAACTCTCCCCAAGCTGAGGAGCCCCCACCCCTAGCCAGGGAGAATTATAAAAGGAGTGGGGGTGCAGGAGGAGGAGGAAGGGGGGGGGGCTAGGGGAGCAAAAAAAAATTAATAATAATTTTTTATTTAATAATAAATATCAGAAGCAAAAAATAAACCAGAATTTTGCATGCACGCGAAAGTAGAAATTAGAGAGGGGGGGGAGAGAGGAGCTTGTAGGAGAGGAGAGGGGGTGTGGGGGGGAGGAGAGATAAATTTTGCACATACACACAAAAAAGAAGGTAAAGGGGGAGGGGAACAAAAAGAAGAGAGAGAGAGAGAACGAAAGAGAGAGAAGGGGTAAGAAAAGAAAAGGAGAGGGGGGGAGAAAGAGAGGGAAGACAGACCAGAGAATCCCAGTGATCAAATATGCTAAGGAGGAGGATAATAATTTTTTTAGGTTTTGCCAATTGACTTTTATTTCATAATGGGCATAGGGCTGGAGGGAGGGAGGGCTCAAGTGGGAAGGGGGGGCGCTAAATATCTGATCTTGCCTAGGGCACCAAACTGCCTTGCACCGGCCCTGCTTACAGGTCAGGCTTGTTCACTGACTTTGGCATCCATTTTATTTATGTTATTGCATTGCATTTGTATACCAACCAATAGCTGCAGCTTTCTGAGTGGGTCACAAAATAGAGCTAAAATCACAAAATACAAAAAAACAAAAACAAACATAAAACATATCATAAACATATATTTTTAAAAAACAGCTAAAAAATAAAAACCAAAGTAAAACCATCAGCAACACTAAGATCTGAAAAGCACGAACACAGTTTAAAACAACAACAGCAGCAGCAGCAGCAGCAGCAACAACAACAACAACACAAAGAAACAAAAACTGAAGAGCTAAAAAGCCTGGGAGAATAAGAATGTCTTCACCTGACACCAACATAAAAACACACAAGGTACCAGGCAAGCCCCTTCAGAAAGGGTATTCCACAATGGGGATGCCACCACTGAAAAGGTTCTCTCCTTAATAGCCACCGGCTTAATATTTGGCAGGAGCACCCAGAGGAGGACTTCCAAAAATGACATAAGGGTCCAGGCAGGCATATTTGGGAGCAGATGATCCCTTGGGTAACCTGGAAACCTGCCAGGCTAGAAATCAACCTTGGCCTTTTCCTCAGCCTGTCTGGCTCTGACAATGTGCATAAAGTCCTCTGCATGTGATTTCAGTATGAGTTTTTCCCATGCCATTTGCTACACATACACAAACACACACCTCTGTTGCAGCATCACAGTGCCAAACCAAGAAGGTGTCATGGTCCAGGCAGCCAACTCCTCACCATCAGAGGGCTTGGCCCCTGAGTTAATGGAACAGGGAGAGGAATCAGTTACAGGAAGGCATCATGAGGTTTCCACCTACTTAGGACTTAGTTCCCTAGAAAGGCCCCAAAGACCACCATTCCTGTGTCTGGAGCAGGTTGCATTGGCAGATTCTATGAAGCCATGAAGATACCATACCACAACCACTTCTGTGTTGTCACAGCCCAAGGTTATTGAAACAGGCCAGGCTCCTTTAAGGGAGACAGCCTCAGTCAATAGGGAGGCAGGGATAACCAGCCTAAAGGAAGACAAAACCACACTTAAGGCTTATTTGCAATCTGCTACTTGTTGGAGCAGCATACAAGCAATCTTGTCAGGCTTCCAGGTCCAGCATCACTTGGAGCTCTCCATGGCATTCCTATCTTCCTACCTGTTTTGGGAAATCTGACTTCTGCTTGGCCAGAATCCATCTGAACCTGACTTGTCTCAAGGCCTCAGTGTGAACCAGATCCATATTTGACACCTTGTAAACCGGACCTCACAGTGCCCAATGACATTTGGTTCTTACTGTGACAGGTTTCGCTGGTTGAAACAGAACAGAACCATGTTCATCCCCTACACCAGTGATGGTGAACCTATGGCACGCGTGCCACAGCTGGCACGCAGGGACCTCTCTGTGGGCACTCGAGCCATTGGTCGCCAGATCGCGAAAAGACCATCCTCTTCTGCATTCAGTGTCGGGTTTCCATAGTAACTCCCCTCCACTCATTCCTCGCTGGCCTCCACAGGCAGGCACACTCCAACATCTCTACCCCCAGAAGCGGACTGCGCAGGCACCCAGCCCTCCTTCTAACTGAACAGACAGCTCAGAAGCACAGCGCGCGCGCGCCCGAATCTTTGTGCGCCCGGTGAAGAGCCATGCCCTGAGACAGAGCGGGGCACGATTAGCTAGTGCCCCCTCCTCCTTCCTGCCAAATTTATGGCACTTTGAAATAAATAAGTTGGTTTTGTGTTGCAATTTGGGCACTCGGGCTCAAAAAGGTTCGCCATCACTGCCCTACACACTTAGTTTCACACACCTCCAGTACCATGACTGTGAAAGTTTTACCATGGTTTCAGTCTCTGCAGCCCATGAATATGTGAGTATCCTCTGCTAAACTGAAAACCAGCAGTCAATCAAACTGAAGATTCCACAAATCAATCCCACAGATTCAATCCATCTCAGCAATTGTTTACACCATCAGGCGTTTCCCCCACCCACCCACTACCACCTCCCATAGGCAATAAATTATCTTGATGGCACCCATGGTGTTGCCGCCTTCAAGTGTCTGGCTGTGTATTTCCTTTTGCTTTATTGTTTTCATGTCTGACATTGATCAAAGCTACCCACGGGTGGCGGTAAAAATGAATTTGAGGAGTAAAAGGAATTTGGAAAAGCCCACTGGACTTGCTGCAACTTTGTCAATTATTGTACAGACTACAGAGTCCAGAATTCAGCAATGGGGAATCCCCATCAAATGGAGACAAATTCTCCTCCCTTTCTGCTGTCATTTTCTTCTTCTGCTGCTGAGTGCTTTTAAAAGGGATGTACTCACCAGGAGAGAGAGGCAGAGAAAGAATAACTTTCCTGACAGACAAGAATTAAGGTAACCACTGCAAACAAACCAACCTTAGCACTCATCAAGGTAAAGGAAGCAAACTTTTACTGTGTGTGTTAATGAAGAAACCGGAGCTTCTCTTGGGAGAATTATACTTCAAAGGGGGACACACACACCCTCCCTGATAGCACAGGATGTCAGTCTGAGTTTATTAATCTGTATGAGGTGATGAACATTACTGAATCCTGGAATAATGAGAGGCTTAGTCATCATTTGAAGAAGAGAAGACCGAGAAGATCTCCATCAAAATGATTACATGACACAGGCACATTTGGTGTCACCTCCTCCTCCATAACAATGCAAGAGCATAAGAAGAATCCTGCTAGATCAGATCAAAGGTTATATAATCCAGTATCCTGCTTCCTCTAGGGGCCAAGCAGATACCTCTGGGAAGCTCACAATTATGATTTGAGGACCATTGCCAGTGGTCCAAAACACTGCAGTAGTTTGGCTCCTACTGATTTAAAGGCCAAGAGAGCAGTTTGCCAAAGGTGTATTTGAAAGGGGGGGGGAACAAAACGCTACACTGTGGTCCCACAGCAGATAATCAATGGTTCGAAGTATACCTTACCTGCTGCTAATGTGTGTGAAATGGCAGTCTGTGCACTGCATGGGGGCTTAGCGCTTATGCACATGCACTGACATAGATGTGCATGAGATGCACCCACTCAGCCACTCACAGCCACATCCAATGTGGAGGGTGAGGGGAGTGCAGAGGCAATTCTTGCCGTCGTACTCCTCCCGCCTCCCATCGGATGCCCATAATCCTCCGACTTCAATCAGAGGGTTTCCGGCACCCACATTGGATGGGCCGTGAGTGGCTGAATGGGTGCCTCTCATGCACCTCTATGTCAGTGCATGTGCATAAGCGCTAAGACCTGCTGTAGGACAATGGTGTCACGTTTTGTTTTTCCCCTTTCAAAGACACCTTTGGCAAACTGCTCTCTTGGCTTTTATATCAGTAGGAGCCAAACTACTGCAGTGTTTTTGGACCACAGCTCTCAATGGCCCCAACCAGCATAGCCAATGGTTGGGTATTTTGGGAGTTGAAATCCAAAACGTCTGGAAGGCAACGGGTTGCCTTCCCCTGCTTAGAAATGAATATAGCATACAACAGAGAGCATTGAACCTTCAACAGTTTGGAACAGGGGACCTGGGCAGTGATACCTGATGTGAGAATTCGAGCGATACAAGCAATTTCATCGGTGAAATGTCAGAGGCCACATAAACAAGCTCTGAAATTGCATGTTTCCCAGGAGTTAGGTAGGAGGAATCTGTCTAGTAGTTATTGTGATGTATCAGTTGTCACCAACTGGAATTGTCACTATAGAACCCTATGGAAAGGGGGAAACCTTTTTGTCATTTGAAACATGTTGCTAGTCTAGTGCGTTTATTGTGCTCAGTTGTTAATGTTTCATAAAGACACTGATTTTTTTTTTTTTTACTCCTTCCTTCCAACCAATATGCTTAGCCTCATCCGTGCGTGCCCTCAGCAAACCTGTCTGCTAATTAAGCTATTTAATGACCCAGCAGACTATCTGGAAGTCCTAAATATTAGCTGTGCCCTTGAGTTAACTTAAAAAAAAAAAAAAAAAAAAAAAAAGAACCAAGAAAATGACTTTCTCTCAACATCTCATCTCTTGTTTTGAAGTTGGTCTTTAAATGCAACTTTTAAGGGTGATGTGCGGGGGTGGGGGAGAACACTAGAAAAAAAGCCTTGGTGTTGCTGGTCACCTTCCAACTCCAGAGCACAGAACCTAATGCTATTCATCTTCAGCAGATTTTCTTGTGAAAGGCACTTTAAGCAAATGAACACAGGTTAACGATAGGTAGTTAAGCTATAACTTATATAGGTTATAACTTCTATTTTTATATATTAAAAAAAATGAAATCTCTATAGAGAAATTTATTCTTTTTGTGCACATCTTTCCTAATGTACACATTAGTGTACACACACACACACAAATAATCTACACCACTAAAATGTTGTTCTGTGCACACCTTTCTCAAATAGGTGCATGTTCTACACACTTTCCGCAAGTGAGACCCAGTGTGGCATAGTGGTGAGAGTACTGGACTGGGACTCAGGAGATCTGAGTTCTAGTCCCCGCTCAGCCATGAAGTTCACTGGGTGACTTTGGGCCAGTCACTGACTCTCACCCTAACCTACCTCACAGGGTTGTTGTGAGGATAAAACGGAGAGGAGGAGGAGGAGGATGATTATGTAAGCCACCTTGTGTTCCTTGCAGGAAAAAAGGCGGGGTATAAAGATAATACATACATACATACAGCAATAAACCAATTAAAGAGCAAAACCAGCAATAGTTTAAAAAGTTCCATTTAGGAGGGGAAAACTGAGCCAATTTCAAATTAATCTGTAAAAACAGATACAAACAATCAGGTCCTTAAAACCTGAGGGGACCAGACAAATTTCCCACAGTGTAGGGGCCACCACTGAAAAGGCCCTGTTCCTAGTGCCTGCCAGCCTGTGATGAATCTTACCAGCATGCCAGAGAGCAGAGCCTCAGATCTTAATAATCAGGCAGGCTCATATGGGTGAAAGCCCTCCTTTAGATAACCTGTTCCCAAGCCATTTTAGGCTTTAAAGGCAATGACTAGCACTTTGAATTGTTCACTGGCAACCAGTGCAGCTGGTACAGAATCAGCATTATATGCTGCAGTTACCTGGCCCCTTCAAGCAGCAACCAGGAGCTGCATTCACTAACTAAATCTTCTGAACCATCTCCACTGGCAGCCCTACATAGAGCACAGTACAGTAGTCCAGGCTGGATGTAACTAGTGCATGGATAGCTGTGGGAAGATCTACTTTCTTCCGATAGGGGCGAAGCTGTCAAAATTGACCAAAGCTGATAAAAGGCAAATAGTGCTATTCACAAGAAGTGGCAATGCCGGTGTGGGAAGGGAACCGTGTCATTTGGCCAACTCACAGGTAGTTCTTCATAGGTACCACCAGTGTAGTAAAGGACAACTCTGTATAGAACAGGCGTGTTGAACCTCTTTTGGTCCGAGGGCCACATTCCATTTCAGGGAGGCTCTCAGCAGCTGCATTCCAGTGGTGTGTGTGGCCAAAAGCAAAGGCAGGGAGGAGAAAAATACCCCTGATGCCAGCATATTATTGCTTAGAACTCTCCTAGGGATGCGCGCAGAGCTCAGGTGTGTGTGTGGAACATCTGGGGACCCAAGGTTGGAGAACACTGACGTAGAGTATAGCGTAGTATACATTAAAATAAAAAATGGCCACATTTATGCAAATTGCGGCTGTTTTTTATGTATACTACGCTATGCTCTATGTAAACAACATAGAGCCAGGGAACCCGGAGGTCTGGTGAGTGCCTCAGCTGGCGCTCGCCGGAGACTTGGCTTCAGCTTGTGCAGCGGGAGCACTCTCCGAGCGCACGACGAGTCGGGTGCCAGGCTAGGCGCCCATCTCTAGCTCTTACTGCCAGTAACTAAGCCTTAGGAGAGGCGTTTCAACCATTTAGAATGGGGGAAAAGAAAAGTACACATTAGCTGGTGTGGACAAAGTGGATAGGCAAATATTTTTTTCTCCCTGACTCTTAATACTAGAACCCAAAGGGGTCATCCCATGAAGCTGATTGATGGGAGATTCAGGACAGATAAAAGGAAGTCCTTCACACAGTGCATAGTTAAACTATGGCATTCACTTCCACAAGATATAGTGATTGCCACCAATCTGGAGGGATTTAAAAGGGGATTGGACAAATTCATGGAGGAGAAGGCTGTCAATGGCTCCTAGTCCTGATGGCTATATCCTACCTCCAGTATCAGAGGCAGTAATGCCTATATACACCAGTAGCTGGGGAACATGGGTGGGAGGGTGCTCTTGCACTCATGTCCTGCTTGTGGGCAGCTGATTGGCCAGTGTGTGAACTGGATACTGGACTTGATGGACTCTTGGTCTGATCCAGCAGGGCTCTTCTTATGTTCTTATGGGAAACCACCACACCACATTGTTGTTGTTGGTTGGGGGGGGAAGGGTTGGGGCCAGGGAAGGGGGCATCTACGGAGCTGCAGAGGGCCAGATTGGGATCCCTGGGCCTGCAGTTCCACTCTCTTAATATAGAAGCAACTCCTGCGCTTCAATGGCAACATGAACTGGGTGTCCAAGTCAAACTGTAAAGGACTCCATGTTCTACTTTTAAAGCTATAAATAAAGTTACAAAGTTTAATGTACTGGGATTCTTATACCCCACTCCTTTTATTCTTCTATTTTTTTTATTTATTTTTTAATTCTATCACAGAGGTAGAATTCAAACAAGCATTAAGAAGATGAGGGTTAAATGGTTTAGCGACTAGCCCAATTAAGTGCAATTTGCATAGCAAATCATGTTCTGTAATTTGCAAAGATAGACCCCTGATGTTCTTAAGTTCCCTCCAGATGTGTCAAGAAACTTCAATTCATTTGCCTCACTACCATCTATCCTAAAACGGAGGGAGAAGGTGGGGGGGGGTGTCAGAGAACTTTTTCAGCTTGTTTTGAAGTTTTAAATAGCTAATGCTTTCCCAGCAAATTTATAGCAGTGGAGGAGCTATGTAATTTGGATAGTGTCATTAGGAACTTTATTAGTAGCAAGTCATTATTGCTACTTGGGACTATAATAAGGGCTATTAAGAATGAATGACCACCCAGGATAGGAAGCAATCTAATAAGTGTAAAATTTCTGATTACGTTATTCCCCACTGACAAAAAATGGTATTTTCTCAATGGCTCACAACAGGTTTAATGGATACAGAAGAAAGACAGTTAGTGGGCAATAAAGTGTGAAGCAAAACATTAGCTGCAAATAAATAGTAGAATTCCTCCTTCAGGTGTAATAATCTTGGGTTTTTAAACAGTTGAGGATCCTTGGTCTATATTGTCATAACAGCAAAAGGTGTGATCAAACCCTAGGTTTGGAGTTCTTTTGTGTTTTTTGTGTCTAAACAAGTGTTAATGTAGCTGAAGTAGGATTTATTTTTTAATGTTGATATTTTTTTCCCTGCAAAGTGCATTTATTTAAAAGGCAACAGAGCTTGGAGAACTTCCAGAAGGCATCCCATCTGCTTATCCAGCATAGAAAAAGATGCAGATGCAAACTAGGATGCAGGAAGCTGGGAAAACCATAAAGTAGGCAAATACTGAAGAATCATGATCATACCATGAGAGATGTATTCTGTAATATTGAACTCTTCCCACTTTCTTGAATGATGAGAAGTTCCAAGGGAAAGTGCTACCCAGGTTTGTTCCCTCTTGAGGGCCTACCCAGGGAGGCCCGCTTCTGGGTACCATTACTTACAGAGGCCTGTTTTTTTAAGGCCCAGGTGAAAGGGATGTCTCCTGTATCACTCCCAAACTGTGAAATGCACTCTCTCAAGAACTATGATTGGTTGGCCCACACTCCCTTGGCTTTTAGAAAGGGTGTGAAGACACATCTTTTTAATTTAGCCTTTAAAACCATGTACTTAATGTTTTAGTGTTCTACCATTTTTAATGTTCTTTTTATTGCTTAAAGGATATATTGTTTGAAATTGTTGCGCTTGATTACTTTTTAGCAAATAAGGTCATATATCAATGATAGTGGTAGAAAAATGAAATAGAGGCAAAAGGGAAGACAGTCCTACAGATCCAGTGCCACACATCAGATCCCCAGAGCTACGTGAAGGCTACGAAAGTGGGAGGGCATTTTCATTTATTTTCTTTCGGGGGGGAGTTACAAAGTTTTGTGGGGTGGGTGTCTTCCCAGTAAAAGCAGCAGCTCTCTCTCTCTCTGGGCTTGTTCGCACGGCACGGGAACCGCAAGTCCCCCGGGGTTCCCATGTCATGTGCACGCCGACCGGGGGTGCCCCCGCGGGGCAGCTGCGGGCAGGACGCACGCAAAGTGACCATGGTTGGTAGAGGGGTAAGCCCCTACCGCGTGTGGTCACCGTGCCATCTGAACAGCGGGTGGCCGTCCCGTGGGGTCCCCACAGAGACGGCAGCCCAGAGCGGCCGGAGCGGCCACCGTTCCAGTCTGTTGGGGCAAACGGCCCCTCTGGGCATCCTGGGTCCCCGCCCCCTAGCGCCGGGAGGCCCGCACTGCAGTGCGGGGACTGTGGGGTCTGCCCACGCTCGCGGGGCACCGGTCGTGTGGGGCACCCCGCCGGACCCCACAGACAGCCCTGTGGTTCCTCCCCCGCCGGCTGCTTGGGTCGTGTGAACCGGCCCTCTCTTTCTCTCTCTCTCTCTCTCTCTCTCTCTCTCTTTCCACAAATGTTTCAGCTGGAACAACACTAGGTCATGATTCCCCAACTTCCTTCTGAAGCCCTGTAAATAGTAAAGTTGTTCAGCCCCACTCCCTCCAAATTCATTGGAAATACATAACTCTCTCTCTCTCTCTCTCTGCCTCTGTTTCTTCCAGTGTATTAACTGTGGTTTTGTCACATTAAGAATGGTGAGATCCAGGTTCAAATCCCTACTCAGCTGTGCAATTCACTGGGTGACTTTGGGCCAGTACTTCCTCACACAGCCCAGAGTTAAACTATGGAATTCACTTCTACAAGATATAGTGATGGCCATGCAGCATGCCTACGTGCACCAGCTGCTGGAGAACTTTCAGCTTAGCCTTATATTCACTTAATATTTTCTTTTCAATTTCTTACCCTGCATTTTGTCCCTTCTCGCCTGCCCACACATTTCCTCTTTAGGGCAGGCTCCCAGTTTAGAACATCATCATCATCATCATCATCATCATCATCATCATATTTTATTTCTTACCCACCTCTCCACTTAGATCGAGGCGGGGAACAACCATAAATGCAAAATACATAACTAGTTAAAAACATAGTAAACATTATTAAAATATTCTTAAAAACCTTTAAAAGTATCCTAAAAACTCTTAAAGTTCGACTGGGTAGGCCTGTCGGAAGAGGTCAGTCTTTATGGCCTTTTTAAAAGCCAAGAGACTATCTGGTTGACATCGACGAGTCCCCTCCTACAGGCCATTCCACAGTCTGGGAGCAGCAGAAGAGAAAGTCCTCTGGGTAGTATTTGCCAACCTAGTCTTGGCTGACTGGAGTAAATTCCTCCCAGAGGACCTAAGTGCACGGGGTGGATTGTACGGGAGAAGGCGATCCTGCAGGTAACCTGGACCCAAACCATGTATCAGACTGGAAGCAGGGAGATCTGGGATCAAATTCCATCTCAGCCATAGTCATCAGCCTTTGATCAAGTCAGAGTATTTGTCCATCTAGCCCCAGTATTGTATATTCTGAGACTGGCAGGAGCTCTCCAGTGTTTCAGGCAGAGACTCAGAGCTGGGTTAAGACAACACAATATCCCGCACTCATGGGTCGAGCATAAGTCGAGTGTGGGTTGTTGTTGAACCCTGGATTGTTGTTGAAATGTTTGCTATTGTGTTGTCTGAACCCAGCCACACTAACAAACCATGGTTTGTTAACCACGAACATCCCATGAAGCGAACCCATGTGGTTTTTGTTGTTGTTGGGTTGTGAATTGAGAGTTATTTGTTGTTAACAAATCATGGTTTGTTAGTGCAGCTGGGTACAGACATCACAATAACCCACATTTCAACAACAACCCATGGTTCAAGGACAACCCACACTCAGCCAATACTCAACCCTTGAGTGTGGGTTATTGTGCTGTCTGAACGCAGCCAGTATGTCACCTTCTACATGATCCTTTTAACTGGGCATGCCAGAAACTGAACCTGGGACCTTCTACATGCAAAGCATGTGCTCTGCCACTGAGCTATGGCAAAGGTTTCTGGCTGGGTGCCTTTGTCCCTCACAATAGCTCAGTTAGAGCTCTGCTGAAATGTATCATGTTTGAGATTTTTCTTTTTCTCATCCCATCTTAGAAAAAGAGGGCCACTTTACGGAATGTTTTCCAAATATTCTCCATCTTTTGGGGGTGGGGCAGCCACCATTTTCACCTCATACTGGTGTGTGTGTGTGTGTGTATTCTCAACCTCCCTCTTTAGAAAAGGAGGGCCACTTTTCAGATTTCCCCCCAAATAATACCAGCAAGTGACAATGGCAGTGAGAAGGAAGATTCACTGTGGTGCGGGGTCCATTTAGGGTGCCTTGGCCTAGCCCAAGGGCTCTCAAAAATCTGGAGCAAGCACTAGGTGTGGGGCTCACCATTAACAGTGGTGGCACAACTTTTTCCTAAGGCTCCCCCCTTCTATTTTGGCACTGCTGCTGGGTTGCCGTTTGGCCACCATTTTGCATCCTCCACAATGATCCAGACATAGCATCATTCCAGGGCATTGTGGAGGATGCAAAATGGTGCCCAAATGGCCAACGCAGCAGCAGCAGCACCAACATTGAAGTGGGCGGGGGAATCCGTGGGAAAAAGTTTTGCCACCACTGCTAATGGTGAGCTCCACACCAAGTGCTTGTTCCAGGTTTTTGAGAGCCCTTAGGCAAGCCACCCTCAATGGACCTCCTCCCTCAGTGACTCTTCCTTCTCTCTGCCATTGGCAGCAGCTGCTCTTGCTCCTCCTCCTCCTCCTCCTCCTCCTCCTCCTCCTCCTCCTCCTCCTCATTGCTACTACTTGCTTGCTTGACAGGCAGAGAGCCAGGGAGCAAGGAGGCAGCGGCATCTCCTGCTCCTCCGTCTCGCCACCACCATTGTTTGGGCCAGAGTGAGAGGCAGGTAAGCAAGCAGGTTGCGATTGTGAGGAGGATCAACTCTGGGAGCTCTTGTCAGTGGGCCCCTGATGGGGTGTGGACCCTCGGCAGTTGTCCAGCCATGCCTACCCTTGACAGCAGCCTTGCCCACAGCCAAGAAACCTTAGGAGAATTGAACTTGTCCATGAAGAAATTTTGTGAAACAGTTTCCCCAGTTTTTCTGGCCACAAATAGGGTGGGGAATTTTGAGAGCTCCCAGCTCTACTCTCAGACTAACCAATTTCACATGGATGCTCTGAGGATAGAGTATCTGTAGGGAGCATAAAGATTGTACATTGCCCTGAAGTATAATAATGTAATTAATAATAATAATTTTAAAAATCTCTCTGGTGCTTGGGGGGGCTTTTTTCTCTCACTGCTTTCATGTGGGCTCCTTGTAAATCGGGCTGGGACTTTAGTTTCATCAAAAAGTGTGCACCTCTGAATCCCAAAGCAGCCAGACTAAGGGCATTGACTAAGGACTGGTTTATTTATTTATTTATTATTTTTTGCACTGACTTTGCCAGTTGAAGTTGCTACAAGTGGAATAAGGTAAATTGGCAATCTTCTTCTCCAGGCCAGAATAACCTCCCGGAAAGTGATCTCGTTTTGCTTCATTACAACACCTGCTTGCAATAAGATGGGATCTTATCTATTTCTGTAATAAAATGCCATGGTAGAACTGTGTCCTTAATTATCCTACTAAATAATGGGACGCATTTAAAGCTTTTCCACTCCATCTCCCACCACTCATTAGTGTCCTTTATGAGTTATTTGTCTGAACGTTATTG
The DNA here is from genome assembly GCA_021292165.1 of Shinisaurus crocodilurus. Classification (NCBI taxonomy): domain Eukaryota; kingdom Metazoa; phylum Chordata; class Lepidosauria; order Squamata; family Shinisauridae; genus Shinisaurus; species Shinisaurus crocodilurus. The sequence goes on along the minus strand of CM037883.1, from coordinate 13,433,775 downwards.
CATTTTTCTGTTATATATATATATATATATATATATAGGTTCAAATGCAAATTCATTCTGGTACACATATAAAATGAATACATAATTAATGGTTCTGTTCCAGACATTTTAATAGCCCAAAATATGCTAAGTGCTTCTTAGAACGATCATACAGCAAACAATCTATATATCTGTGTTTGGATATGGTTTATATTGCTGCAGATATACGTGAAGTGGTGTTGACAGCAGATGCAAACTAAGGATCAATAGCAGCATAAATCATGAGATTACGTAAGAATACAAAATATAGTTCAGCTGCAATATGGGCATTGTTAAATCTGTTCCATTTGTGTTTTGTGGATTGTCAGGTGCCTTTCATTCCATCATTCACTCATTGATGAAATCGGATTTTGCGCAAATGCATTCATACGCATTCGCGCACATTCGCACTTGTGCAAGTTCTCACTTCCAGAAATGTGCAAATCCCCCCAAAATATGCCTTTTCACACTTTAGTCGGGGGTGTGTGTGTGCATTTTCAATCGTTTTTTTTCTTTCATATTTTTCTATGACTAAATTTGCATCATAAGATTAAGGAAAGTAAAAAGAAAAATCCGCTAGTCCGTGGAATCAATGCGATTTGGGGAAAGCTGGTCAGCTGCAGAATCTGTGGCTCAGATTTGTAGAAATCCGATGCATTTGAATCCATCCTGCATTTCTCTGACAAATTTACTGGTTTGTTGCTGAGTTGTTTTTTCTTTTAATGGTGTATACGGTATATTCACAGGGTTTCCAGCAATGTTTGTATTTTTGTACAACTAAATGTGCATACATTATAGAAAGTTAAAAAAACCTGGTCCACAAATACATGGAATCTGCTTGACTCGGAAAAAGGCAATCCACTGCGGAATCCATGGGTCGGATTCATAGAAATCCAAACTCATTTGAATCCATTGTGGATTCCTGTGGGCTTGGTGTTTCAACTGCCACAGGAGATACAGCTGCAGAGAGCTACAGTTGTAGACTAATTCTGGAGGAATGGGTTTGTTAGAGCAGCGGCCCCCAACCTTTCTGTTACCAGGGACCGGGTTCTGTGGAATAAATTTTTCCATGGACCGGGGGGGGGATGTCGCCCACCATGGACAGCTCCTATGAAGCTCCAAAGAAAAGCTGAAAAACCTGCAATGGAAAAGGAGCCCCACCGAAATGGGAGTCAGCTCAGCAGCCTCCCCTGGTTGCAGGACAGAGCCGTCTGTAGCTCTTTGCGGGGAGAAGCGGCTCCAGGGAGAGGGAAAAGACTGGAAAGCCTCATTGGTTCTGTGTTGATTTATTTATTTATTTATTTATTTATTATATTTATACCCCGCCGTTTTTCCTGCAAGGAACCCAAGGCAGCCCACATAATCATCCTCCTCTCCATTTTTATCCTCACAACAACCCTGTGAGGTAGATTAGGCTGAGAGTCAGTGACTGGCCCAAAGTCACCCAGTGAGTTTCATGGCCGAGTGGGGACTAGAACCCGGATCTCCCGAGTCCCAGCCCAACACTCTCACCACTACGCCACACTGGCTCTTCCTTCTAAACACTCTATATGGAATGTTGCATCTGCATCTGCATAAATGAATATCTGCCTCATGGACTATGGTCAACAGGAGTGTTTTGGCACAGTTGTGGAATTCTGAAGGGAAAAAATGGAAGTGGGTGGGGGACGGTGGGGGACCGGACTTGTCGTTAAAGGAGCAAACATTCCTACATGTACCAGGGTCCCAAACCATGTTTTGGTCCAATTCCCCCCACCCCCACACACCCCAAACAGATTTTGCTTTGCAGTCTGGAAAAAAAGCTGGGTTTGCTTGGGACCCTCTTCCTCTTTTCCATCGATTACTCTTTCCCTCTCTGCATTAGCTGTAGAAGCAGCAGGTGTTGGAGGAGCAGCAGCAGCAGCAGAAGAGGAGGGTGTGTGTGGATCCCCCCCTCCTGTCTCTTATCAATCAAACGATTCTTTCCAAGCGCATCTTTCTCCTCCCCCCTCCCCACACACCTCCCCTCAGTCTCCCCCCCTTCTTCCTGCGTGGATGTCTTTGCCAGTTAGAGAGAGAGAGAGGAAGCGGCAGCGGCAGCGGCAGCGGCTGCAGACTGGGAAATCCCTGTGCATGAAAGGAGCAGGTACTGCGGACTTTGCCCTTGGCAGCTGCGTGGGGAGCTGCTTGCAGAGCCAGGAGCAGAGAAGAGAGAGTTGGGACCGCTTGCGGGAAATCAATCTGCCTCTTTCCACTCCCCCCGCCACACATGTGATCTCGATTTAACGACCGCCACTGCCACCGGCCGCCGTCTCCGTCTCCTCATCCTCACCATTGATCTTCTCCTTCCTCCTCTGTCTTTGGGATGGTGCCTTGATGGGGAGGGCAAGAGAGAGACCATTCCATGCCTGTCTCTGAACTGACGGGAAGAGGCAAGACTTCTCTGGGCTGCCCCAGGATTAACAGCTAAACTTTTATTGCAGCATCTCTCTCCCACGCCCACGCCCCCCAGGACCCCCCCCCCCGTGAGCACCCCACTTGGCTCTCGGGGTGCTCATGAGCTCCGGCAAGCACCCCCCTCGTCGCTCGTCCCTCTGCTTGCCTCCCAACAAGCATTTTCGTAAGGCCGGGTGGTGCGGCAGCCAGGTGCCGCGCGGCCCAGTCCTTAACAGGCCACGGACTGGTACCGGTCCACGGCCCGGGGCTTGGGGACCCCTGTGTTAGAGTACAATTAGATGAAACAGCAGGAAATCAGATCTCCTATATTTTATTTTATTTTATTTTATCTTATTTAATCTGTAGGTAAGCCTAATTTGGCTGTAAACCACAACCCTGGGATGGGAGGGATAAAAGACAATTTGGTTTGTGAAAATGGTGTGGTCAGAAAGAATTAGCCCCCTTCCCAGTACTGCAGACTCAATCTGAAGGGGGCAGATCCAAGTTTACACTTTAAAAGACCCGGGATTTGATCTTCCAGTATAGCATTTGGTGTGTTACAGCAAAAAGTAGGAAAGAAAGAAAGAAAGGAAAGGAAAGAAAGAAAGAAAGAAAGAGTGGCAGATTTAAGAAGAATAGATTTCTCATGACATAAACTTTCTTGGGCAACAGTGCAATTCATGAGATGTGTGGAAGATATATACACATATGGGTATAGATTCTGGAAGTGTGTGTGTGTGTGTGTGTGTAGTAGTAGTAGTAGTAGTAGTAGTGGGGATATCAAAGGGTGGGAGAAAATCCACACAATGGACGAGGTACCGTCCATGACATTTTTATGCAAAGCTCAATTGCAACCAGCAGAGTAAGAAAGAGGCAGACACAAGCAGTTTGGATAAATTAGGACCACTTTCATTAAAATTAATGTTGAATGTAACAAGATCTGCAAAATGATAGTGCAAGAAATTGGCCCTAAAGGCCCTAAAGGCCACTTGTCTATGTTGTTTGGGCAAGCCAGATCCTCCCAGGGAAAGAGGCAGGTATAAATCCCTGCCCCTCAAGCCATTCAAGATCCAGTGTGGTGTAATGGGACTTGGGAGAACCAGGTTCTAGTCCCCACTCAGCCATGAAGATTACTGGGTGACTTTGGGCCAGTCATTGACTCTCAGCCTAACCAACCTCATAGGGTTGTTGTGAGGATAACATGGAGAGGAGGAGGAGGAGGATTATGTAAGCCGCCTTGGGGTTTTTTGGCAGGAGGGTGGGGGAAAGGTGAGATATGAATGTAATAATGTATGAATGAATGAGCCACAACGTAAGGAGCACAAGTGAGGTCTTCCTGAGTCACCACCTCCCGGTGCCCCACAACTCTATGAGCTGGTGAGTCTGGCTAGCCCCAGAAGCTGTCTGGATCCTGTACATGGATTCCACAGGCCTGAGTGGCAGGCCTCATGAATAGCCAGTCACTGTAAAGGTGCCTCAGAGTACTCTGTAATGCAAAGTACTGACATCCCATGTGTCCCTGTCAAAGTGAGCAGTTAAACTTAATTAATGCCACACCCCTCTAACCCCCAAAACCTCAGAGCAGAGTGGATGAAGAGGAGGAGGAGGAGGAGGAGGAGGAGGAGGAGGAGGAGGAGGAGGAGAAGGAGAAGAAGAAGAAGAAGAAGAAGAAGAAGAAGAAGAAGAAGAAGAAGAAGAAGAAGAAGAAGAAGAAGAAGAAGAAGAAGAAGAAGAAGCCGCCGCCAATGGAGAGACTAGCAAATCCTGCAATGAATTCAGCGAAGGAGGGATGGGTGCCAAAAGGGAACAAAGCCCGAAGAGGGGGGCAGAGTGGGTCTATAGAGCCCCTGGTTCCACTTCCTGGCACTGGCATGGCATGATGTGTCCCCAACTCCTCCCCATGCACAACTGCATCCCCTGCCCACAGCCATTCCAGCCTGAATGGAAAGAATGGAGATGTATATAAATATATATAATAAGGAAAGTGGATGTCTGTCTGTCTGTCAGTGCCGTAGCACCAAGGCTGTGAAACCTAGATGCCTGAAACTTGACGTGGATAAGGGGACCCTAGGGGTGTGCATCTCGGGGTTAAGACACAGTAATTATTTTTAATTAATTTCAAAGTCTTACTGTAGTTGAAGCCTGCAGTAACATCTTCAGCCACTAGAGGCAGACTTCCCTAGCCAGCACATTGTTTAACAGTCCATACAACTTTAGGCTGGTGGCGAATGTTCCTTTCCTGGGCAAGGTCCTTGAGCGGGTGGTGGCCAACCAGCTCCAGGCGCTCTTGGGTGAGACTGATTATCTGGATCCATTTCAGTCAGGGTCCAGGCCTGGTTTTGGCACAGAAACAGCTTTGGTTGCCCTGTATGATGACCTATGTCGAGAGAGAGACAGGGGGAGTGCGACCCTGTTGATACTCCTGTATCTCTCAGCGGCTTTCGATACCATCGACCATGGTATCCTTCTGGAGCGGCTGTCTGAGTTGGGGGTGGGGGGCACTGCATTGCAGTGGTTCCGCTCCTGCTTGGATGGCCAACTCCAGAGGGTGGTGCTTGGGGAATATTGCTCAGCCCCATGGACTCTCCAGTACAGGGTTCCTCAGGGGTCGGTCTTATCCCCCATGCTATTTAATATCTACATGAAGCCAGTGAGTGGGGTCAACCGGAGTTTTGGAGTGCATTGCCATCAGTACGCTGATGACACGCAGCTCTATTTCTCCTTTTCATCCTCAGCAGGTGAGGCTGTGGATGTGCTGAACTTTGGATGGCTGCGACAATGGACTGGATGAGGGCTAAGAAACTGAGACTCAATCCAGACAAGACTGAGATGCTGTTAGTGGGTGGTTCCTTTAACCGGATGGAGGGTGTTCAACCTGTTCTGGATGGGGTTGCACTCCCCTTGAAGGAGAAGGTTTGTAGCTTGGGGGTGCTCCTGGAGCCATCTCTGTCACTTGAGGCTCAAGTGGCCTCAGTGGCAAGGAGTGCCTTCTACCAGCTTTGGCTGGTGGCCCAGCTATGCCCCTATCTGGACAGGGATAGCCTGGTCTCAGTAATCTACGCTCTGGTGATCTCTAAACTAGACTACTGCAATGCACTCTACATGGGGCTGCCTTTGAAGACTGTTCGGAAGCTGCAGGTTGTGCAAAATGCGGCAGCCAGGCTTATTGCGGGGACCGGAATGTCCGAGGACATTACACCAGTTCTGGCCCGTTTGCACAGGCTGCCAATATGCTTCCGAGCCAAATTCAAGGTGCTGGTTTTAACATATAAAGCCCTACATGGCTTAGGACCACAATACCTGATGGAACGTCTCTCCCAACTGCAATCTACCCAGACACTACGCTCAACATCTGGGGCCCTCCTCCGATTGCCACCTCCAAGAGAGGCTCGGTTGGTGGCAATGAGGAGGAGGGCCTTCTCAGTGGTAGCCCCCCAATTGTGGAATAAGTTCCCCACTGAGACCCGCCTGGTGCCAACCTTACTATCTTTTCGGCGCCAGGTTAAGACTTCCCTCTATGCCAAGGCATTTAATAGTTAAGAGCTCAAAATAGCATGGGGGGGAGAATTGTCACCTGTAGGCCTAGTTTTATTAACTTGGATTGTTATTTTAAACTGTGTTTTTAAATTTGGTTTTTAATCTTTTTAATACAGGCCTGTGGCTTATGCTGGCTCAGCTTGTCTGAGTGTGGAAAGCTAAGCAGGGTCAAGCCTGGTTATTATTTGGATGGGAGACCTCTCCTCTAGTTTCCTGCACTGAGCAGGGGGTTGGACTCGATAGCCTTGTAGGCTCCTTCCAACTCTATGATCTATGAAAACTATATCTATGAAACTATTTTGTATGCTTTTATTGTTTTTATGTATAAACTATTGTGAACCGCCCAGAGAGTTTCAGCTGTGGGGCGGTATAGAAATGAAATAAATGAAATGAAATGAAGACTCCAGAAATTAGTAGGCTGAGGGACACAGATATACACCTTCCCTCTTCCTTCTGTTGTGGGGCAGCCCCCTGTTAGGATAAAAGAGTGGATAGTCCCCTCCCTTAGGGTGATGTAGGGGTGCACCATGGCAGGGCCCATGCCTTTGGGTGCCAGCAGGCATGGCATCACTAAGATGGGCAAGCACAATGTGAGGAGAGGAAAGCCAGTGTGGTGTAGTGCTTAGAGTGTTAGACTGAGACTCGGGAGACCTAGGTTTTTGTACCCACTCAGCCATGAAGCTGACAGTGGGCCAATCACTGACTTTCGGCCTGACCTACCTCACAGAGTTGTTGGGGGGATAAAATGAAGGAGCAGGATCATGCATGGCACCTTAGGCTCCTTGGAGGAAAGGCCAGATATATAATAAATGAATGTGTCCAACTCTGACTGCTGCATAAGTTTGCTTGAAGCCTCCTTCATTCATTCATTGTATCAAACCCGCCGTGGAGCCAGGTCCATTTACTGGTATGGTATGTACGGTATATACTGTAAGCTTAACAGATGTTTACAATGCAACAGCAGTGAGTATTGCATCAGTTTTGGAAGCACAATTGTAGACTTGAATATATGACAAGAAGAATTCATTTCATTTATTTAAAACTGTTTTAGAAAGTGCTCTGTTATAACAGGTGAAGCAGACAGACAGGCATGGAGACAGACAGATAGATAGATAGATAGATAGATAGATAGATAGATAGATAGAGCTATGTATATAGTGAGAGGAAGCAGAAAATAGGCTGTGTAAGACTGTGTGTTCATCCAACAAAGGAGAGAGTTTGCAAAGACTGGCTATTTCCACAATCTCAATAGAACAAAAGAAGAAAAAAACAGCAAGAGACAATAATTAAAGCCTCAAAGAGCCATATACTAAGGCTTAATGTCAAACATGCAGAATTCTAAAGTACAAGATGCCCAAGCTAAAGCAATAAAGTGAGTTCTGCAATTCTAATGGCTTTATTTATTTTGTTTATATTTAATACAAAGTGGGAAGAAACTCTGGTATCTGTACATCAAAAAAATACACGCAAGATGAAACACATTAGCGAAATCTCTGTGAAAAAAGATGCATAAACAATGCTTTTAATTTCAGGAGTGCTATATTATGGATAAACAAAAGCACAAAAATGAAGCAATAAAAATAAAGGGGAATCCGTTCCATCAAACAAATGTGCTAAAGTATGGTGGTGGGAAATCATCCTGATGAAGAACCAGTTTCAAATGTTTGCTAACAGAATCAATGACTTCATATTTACTTATGTAAAGAATGTCCATCCTCTTTAAAGGAGGTTTCACATTTTATCCATTGAGGGGCTGATTCTCACAACATGTTGGTGTGAAGTCAATGCAAGAGGTCAACATAAGTAGATTCTACACACACACACAGAGAGAGAGAGAGAGAGAGAGAGAGAGAGCCCTGCTAGAGCAGCAGACCAACGGTGCATCTAATCCAGCATCTTGTGTCCCACACAGGGCCGGTGCTACCATTAGGCCAACTAGGCAGCCGCCTAGGGCGCAGGGCTAAAGGGGGTGCCAGAAACGCCTTGAAAACAAAATACAGCGCTCTCAAGTGGGAAGGGGGGCGCTAAATATCTGATCTTGCCTAGGGCACCAAACTGCCTTGCACCGGTCCTGGTCCCACAATGGCCAACCAAATGTCTATAGGGTGCCCACAAGCAGAAAATGAGGGCAATAGCCCATTCCCTCTGTTGTTCTTCAGCAAGTGGTGTTTGGAAGTACACTGCATCTAAATCTAGACATAGCATATACCCATAATGATTAGTTTTGTGTATGGTTTCATACTGATATTTGAATGCTACAATGCAAGTTAAAATGAGCCCTTGCTTTAGGCAACAGGAAGGGGAACGGACATTTCCAATGCTTCCTGCCAACCCAGGAACTTATTTCCGGAGTAGCAAGGCCAAGAAGGCAATGCTTGAGATGGAATAGGAATGCTGTACGGGGAAGGAGGTAGAGGAGAAGCAGAAGGGAGACGTGTAATGGGGAAGGACTAGAAGACACCCCCACATTCCCCCTCCACCTGTGAAATGACATGAGTTTTATGGTGTAATGCTTTACGTGCCTACTCAGAAATATGCCCTATTGAGTTCAATGAGGCTTACTCCCAAGGAAGTGAATACAGCCTTAACTGCTGTAATATAAAAGACATCATAACTGAAAAGACATCTCTTAGGCTGAAGTCCTTGACTCGCCTGGGAGTAAGCCAACTAAAAGAGTGTGTGTGTGTGTGTGTGTGTGTGTGTGTGAGAGAGAGAGAGAGAGAGAGAGAGAGAGAGAGAGAGAGATCTGAGAAGGCCTGCACAGGATTGTACTGTGACCTCCCCTTGCAGTTACAGCTTGAATGTTAACACATCATCATTGTATTCACATTCTCTCAAGGTTTGCTGAAGAGATGTTTTATATATATATATATATATATATATTGTGGAGAAAAGAGCCTTTGGGGGTTCCCACACACACACACACACACACCTCATGTGTGAACCGGCTGGAGGCTGGGTGGGGTGGGGTGTGCATAGTTCCTCTAGAATGGATGGCGCCTGGAAGTCCGGAAAAGCCAGGCTAAAAGCTTTCAAGTGCAAATGTCATGAGTTCCCCTCCCTGCCTGGCCAGGTGAAGTGCATCATGATTGGCTGAAGGCAGCAGAGCTATAGGAAGGAGGGGGGAGGGGGAAAAGGTATATTCCCAAAGTGTAGCCTTTGTGTCTTTGTCTTTGGTCATCGCGTGGCTGCTGTTGGAGCAATGGTGGCGCGCCAAGGAGAGGCCCAAGCCTTCGGGGGGGCCTCAGGATCTGACCCCAGGTAGCTCCTGGTGAAATTAGCTGAATAAGGGCTCTGGTAAAGGCAAGCCTTGTGGGAGGCTACCCATCTCGGACCTTCGGGTAGGTGTGGTAATCTCCATCGGGCAGCAAGGCTGTGTTGGATCTAACCCTGGAAGAGAACTGACTCTCAGGTAACAGAGTTGTGTGCCTGAGAGATATAAAGAAGTAGGTTTTGTTATTTTGCAGCTTTACTGTGTACCAAAGTCTGTCTCTCTATTTTGTGCTTCTCTCATTTCCCACCTTTTGTTGTAAAGTGCTACCAGAATAAACCTTTCTTGGTTTTACCCCACATGGGTTTTGTAGTCGCTCTGCTTAGTTCAGTAACTAAATCCAGGTTATAGACAAAGCTAAGTCCCTGAACAGAGATTCAAGTAGGATTGCAGACAGCTGAGGCTGGCAATCTGGTATCTTGAGATCTCTGGGGGTCTTGGGTCCTTTGGGGTAGGAAAGGGTGGGGGTGTGGCGGGTCAGCCAGCCCCCCCTTCCTCCACATATATATATATACCCTTTCAAAGCCATAAGTGTGCACTTGTGAAAGACTGACAATAATAATAGTTTTTTTTAAAAAAAAATACAACCCAAATTGCATATTTCTGAGGCACCAAAAAATCAAAAATCAAAAGCTGGGGAACAAGTGACAGTCCTTCCAAAGTGCCATTTTGGTATCAGTGGAAGGGAAGTCACTGGCGAGATTATGAAAAGCAAACACAACACAGGCTTTTTTGCCACTCTTGCTGAGTGGCTCTGTAACCAATCGCAGCAACCCATGAAAAAATTGGTCTCCTGGGTCCAGATGACACACAACAACCCATTGTGGGCAAGAACAACCCTACAACAAACCCACTGGTTCTCTGCATGGCTTGTTCCAAAAAAATAAGCCACCCCATGGAAAATGCTCCAGGTTCAGACAGCACGGCAACCCACCTTGGCTTGCTGCCTGTGGTGTCTTGAAAATCCAGTCAGTGTGCAGGTGATCTTAACTTGTGAACTTGTGCTTGCAGTCAGAAGCTGCTGGCTTTTGATTGTGATGCAGGTCAGGTAGTGCCATGGCAGGTAAGTCAGGCAAATTGTGGAAGGCATGAAACAGAAGAGGAAGAAAGAAAGAAAGAAAGAAAGAAAGAAAGAAAGAAAGAAAAAGAAAGAAAGAAAGAAAGAAACCTCCTCTGCTTTCAAGATGAATGTGGCTTTTGTTGCTATGTTGATTATGAGGAGCTGAAATGATTCACAATGTACCATGACCTCCCCTCCCACTCCCAGTTACTGCTTGAATGTTAACACATTATCATTGTATTCACATTCTATCAAGGTTTGCAGAAGATATATTTTTTATATATACCCTTTCAAAGCTCAGTCACTCAGCTAACACTTGAAGTAATCATGATGCGCTGGTACAAAAGGCAAATGTTCAAATATATTGGCATGCATGTTGGTTTCCTGATAATCAAAATCTGAAAACTTCAGTCAGCTAGAGGTGAGTGGAACTCCTTGGTCTGGGCCCAAGCGTGGTGGTGGTGGTGGTGGTGGTGTGTGTGTGTGTGTGTGTGTGGGAGAGAGATGGAGGGAACACATGACTTTACCAGGGCCTGGATATCCAGATGGGCTCAGTCCAGGTTGCAACCCCATCACCATGAGGGGAAAAATTGAGTGCATGCTTCAGTGCATGCTTGAGGATATATATGGAAATTTATTTCCCTATATTCATGTACCAGTTGTCCACATCATGTGAGCTTTCCTGGACCCAAGTAGAGGTAGTGTTAGAGCAGAACAAGAAGCATTCTAAACAGTTTGTTGCTGGTTCTTCAGGCCCTTCTCGAGAACAGAGGGAGTGTGCTTCTGCAGTTCATCATTCTAGGACTTCTAGTTTGAGAGCGAGATATATCTGTGCTTCCTGGGGTAACATGCACTCTCAAGGTTCCTTGCATATAGGCAGGAGCAAGGGACAGCTGGTGGAAGGGACTAAGCACCATGATAATCAGGAACATGGGTCCCAGTGACAGTGGGATCTAGAGCTGCTGGAAGGATTTACAGGCCTAAAATATATGCGAATAAATGTGTACCTCTCTCTCTCTCTCTCTCTCTCTCTCACACACACACACACACACACACACACACACACACACTCTCACACACACACATCCCATACTGCTATGTCTGGCTATAAATACAAATCAGACAGCCAGAAATCCAAGCAGGTTAAACGAGAGACAGTGTCATGTAGTGGTCAGAGTGTCAGACTGGGAGCTCACTGGGTGACTTTGAGCCAGTCACTGGCTCTCAGCCTAACCTACCTCACAGGGTTGTTATGAGGATAAAATGGAAAGCAGGAGGAGGATCATGTAAACTGCCTTGGGTTCCTTGCAGGAAAAAAAGGTGGAATATAAATATAACAAATAACTAAATAGAACAAAAAGACCCATCAGTCTTCTAGGGGTGTGTGTGTGTGTGCTTCCCCCAAAAGAACAAACCAGGCCTTTCTGCAATCTGGCTCAAGGAAATATACTAGCTGGGGCAGTAGATTGGCAAACACAAGATGAAAATGATCTTGATATACAGTAATACCTTGGATTGCAAGTAACTTGGTCTGAGAGCGTTTTGCAAGACAAGCAAAAAATTTAATTTTTTTTTTACTTGATAAACAAGCAAGTTCTTGCAAGACAAGTAGTCACGTAAGGATGTAACTGCTCGCCTCGAGCGGGCGTAGCGGGCCCAAATCATGCCCCCCAGAGACTCGCTTTGCTATAAGAGTGTTTTGGATTACAAGCACGGTTCCGGAACGAATTATGCTCGCAATCCAAGGTATTACTGTACAAACTGTTGTTTGTGGCAATTGAAGGCTACAAAAAGCTTCCAGATGCATCGTGCAGCCTCAGTCTATTGCTTTCAAAATACATATTCAGAAGGATTACAAAAAATACATAGTGCTATTCTAGCTGATACATGCCCCCTGCCCCACAAGTTCTGGGCTTTTGGCTTAAAACCATAACTGATCTTTCAGAAAAGACCAATAAAATAAAGCTTTAAAGTGAATTAGGGAACAATTCTATGGCCCCTAGACATTGTCATGGTGGGGGGGGGGGGATAGGATCATTTGGATTCCCAGCTCCAAGGTCAGAGACAGTGCTTCAACTTCAGAGCTGAGGATCTGAGCTCGGATCCACATCCGAAGAATCACATCAGCTGCTCTATGAGGTCAGAAAAGTGACCTTGGACAGGTCTTAAAGGGGGTGGTTTAGGAGGCAGGTGTGGCGTAACCCCACAATTCAGTTCCCTGGTGTATGTCTGCTGTAGTATATTTAGTGAGTATAGAATGTTGAACTGAGTGGGTGTGGTTTGTGATGTCTTAGAAAGGGTGGGGGGACGAGTATATAAGGAGTGTTTGAGTGATGTCAGAGTTAGTTAAGAAGTAGAGTGTTGGTTGTAGTGTGTTGGGAGTGTTAGAGAGTTTGGGAGTTAGGTTCGGTGGGTTATTTCTGTCTTGTCAGGAGTTTTAAGAGGAATCAGTGTGATTGTATGAGGAGTGAGAGTATTTGGAGTTATAGGGCCTTAGGTTAATTATAAAGTGTTTGGGGTAGGCAGGTTTATTTTCTGGAACTAAGATTTTGAGAATTAAAATAAACTTATTTTTATTTTGCTTGTTACCCAAATCCTATGTTTCAGCTTGGCGTTATTACCTGCTTTACTTTTAAATCTACACACACACCCCTTTGTACCCACAGCATCATAAATTTAAGCTAGATCCTTAATAACCAGTGTTAATCTTTTCCCTCATTAGTAGGGGAAAGGTTTCATTTGACCCTCCACTCAGGTTTTTAAGTGCTGATGCTTGGCCTGAGAAGGGTTTGTGCGCCTGGTCCTAAAGTGTAAGGGACCGTGTTGTCGCAGCAGGGAGGGGAGGAGACTGGAGTGGCCAGGATAGAAGATATCCTGAAGCCGCTCCAGCATCCTTCCCTTCCCCTCCCAAAGCACCCCAGCTAGATGGCCGAAGATGGCCGTCTAGCAGAAATACAGAGCGCAAGGAAAGGCGGAGGTGACGATTGCCTCCGCCGCTCTTCCCACTCTGCGTAGGATGCCTGAAATCTACCCGAGGTCAGGGATTTATGGGCATCTCAACTGGATTGCACCCTTAATCTGTTTATAAAATGTTTGCATCCACTTTGGTCCATTAGATTATTATTTTTATTTTTATTTTTAAAGAAAAATGTCATATATTTTATGAGGACCAACCCCAAAATTACAAAGTAGTCAGCAAGCTTCGTAGAACTCTTTGTCAGGCTGGACACAGCATGTTCAACAAAAATAGCAAACGAGCAGAAAGATTGTCTTGGGGGTTGGAACATGGTAGAAAAGCTCCAGTGGGTACCATGTGTAGTTTCAGAAACATAGAAAATGCAATTTCAGAATGGAAACAGAAACTTTTTCCCCCCGTCGAGGTTAGAGAGGCTGTATGGCACTGTGATATGTGTGTGGGAGAGGGGCAGTGTCACACATTTGAACTGGACCCGACAAAATGATGTTTGGGGCCTGTGCTCGATTGCACAAGTGGAACAAAACTTTCATACATTTCTAACAGCCCAATCCTATGAGGGTGCCTGCAACCCTCCGAACCTGGATTGCAGTTATCCTATGAAGGGCAGGAGGAGTGCGATGGATATGACACAGAAGAAGGATTATTTGTCCAGGGCAGACCCACCGAAGGGCTGATCATTCCCAAAAGTGGGCCTTTCGTTAGCGTCTCCTTGGAAGAAGTGACTGTTTGTACACCCATTCACGAAAGCCATCTTGGTTTAATCCAGATCCATGCTCGGGAAGGAATTCCTCTGAGCCTGCCAACTCTAGAACAGGGAAGACAGCTCCAAATTTCACAGTGGTCTGGCAGGATCACTGACCCTCACACTCAGAAATATCTAGAAGACTGGTTTCAGCTGTCTAGATTTTTTTCGTCTCCTTGTGAGGAGGAGAGGCTGAGGTGCCTCCTGGATCCTTCAGGATCAGAGTCTTGTTGCACCCCCCCTCCTCGCCACCAGGAGTCTTGGGTTCCCTGCCAGTGTGGAAAGAACCGCACCAGCTACAAGGTGGGAGGGGAAGCAATCCACAGTGCTGTAACCTCAGAAAAGGGATCCAGGGTCGCAGGGGCTTCCAGGCCCAAGACTATGTCCCCGCAGACAAGGTCAGAGGGACAAAGGCTTGTGCCCTAAAATTATCAAATTCCACCAATGAGCGGATGATGGAATGAAAGATGCCTGAAATCCACAAAACACAGCTGTAATGGATTTAACATAATCCATACATTTGTAGCCAGGAATGTTTCCATTCCACTCTGCTAATACTCCAGAGTAGCTGGCAGAATGAAAAGAGTTTCCACAACAACCTGTTAGTATGGAGATTCAGAGAGGGGCCTAGGATGGCAGACACCTAAGGCCTCTGGTGTGGTGAGGTCAGGGTGGTAGTCAGTGGAAGAGGTGATATTGGGGCCCTAACCCTCCCAGGGAGATTCCACCCCCCCACCCCAAATGTTCAGCTTTCACTTGAAAATGAGTATCTAGCATTTTTACTTGCGGAGGTAACAACGTTTTTTGAAAAAGAAAAATGTAGGTCATTTTCTAGCCAAATTGCTCAGTGCTCATTACTATGAAGTAAATCTGCATCCACATTCCAGACATTTTTGGCCACTGGAAACAGTCTGGGATAGCTGATAAGCACCAGGTTTTTAATTTAATTTTAAAATAGTTCATTAATATTGATTGCAATCTAATACCGTTAATGTTTTAGGCTACCTGTATTTATGTTCTGGCTGTTCTCCAGTGATTCCCTTTCCCCGTTAGGCCTTCTCACCACAACAATTCTGACTATGGGCCTTGGTGAGGAATTAGGATCATCGTCAACTCTTCATGGTGTGGTATGTCTCCATGCTCTTGCAATGAGACTTAGCATACCCCGAAAGTGTCCTTGCTTTGCTATTTCTGGAAAGGAACCTGGAACCACCCAGTTCCAGCAAGTCTGAGCTATAATCTGGAAAGCATCCTGGCACACTCGGAGTACAGGGTCGGTATATTTAATTTGCATATTGATTTCCCAGCTTTCTTCCATCTGGATCTCAAAGTGGTTATTTGGGTTCCAAAGTGGTCTCCTGTCCAGGCACTGATAAGACCACCTGAGCTTCATCAGCCAGGTAGCTGCATCATGTGGCCTCAGACTATGCCCAGCAAAGGGGTTGTGGCTTTTGGGGATGGAATTCACACTGATTGCTTTCCATGTGGTCATGCATGGCCTATGATGGGGCAAAAGGTGAAAGATTAGGTTGTTAAAGAAACGATAAGAAGCAGGGCTAGGAGGATTACTTAGCAGCAGAGAACAGAGCACAATGGTGATTCAGACAAAACCACAACTTTTTTCCTGCCGAAATGCTTGGATACATAAAACATACCACAGCTGAATCAGTAGCCTTCACTTCACCTTTCTAATTTTGCTGAGCTGGCAGATGCTTTATTGGCCATTGCATTTGGATAAAGCATTTTACCTTCTCCTCTCTGGTTGTTAATTCCTGTCAGAGCGGCATGGGTGTTAATTTCTATCATGTGTAACAAGTACCATTTGTTTCCCCGGGAAGATGGCAGAGCCTCTGTTTCTGCCATTAATTGTTCTGTGTAGGTGATACAACATTGTCTGTGAAATTATATTAATGAATGGTATTTTTAGTTCAGGCATATTGAGTTAGCCAACCAGCATGGTGATGTTTTCTACTTACAGCACTTCTTGCTCAGAAGAGCTGTCTGCACAATGCTGAACACATCAAGGTGCTTAATATCTAGGCTGGAATCAGAAGTCTGCCTTGTTGGGCACCTACCAAGGTCCGCCCCCCACTGCAGGAGGCCTGCTGCTGACCCTTGGAGCCTACTGACCCTGCTGCTGCTCCTCCGTGCTGTGGCTGCATGTTCAATTGCCCGCTCTGAGGATGTGAGCAGTGGCAAGAGTGAGTGAGGAGAAGAATTGCAGAGATGGCCGCCATCTTGGGCAGCTTTCAAAGGAGGTTAGACAAATTCATGAAGGATAATGCTACTAATCATGTAGCGTTAGTAGCATTACTAATTAGTGTCTACTATTCATGATGGCTATTTATTATCCCCCAGTATCAGAGGGAGGGTGCTGTTGCACTCATGTCCTGCTTATGGGTTTGTCATGGACCTTTGGTTGGTCACTGGGTGGAGAGAATACTGGACTAGATAGCTGGTCTGATCTAGTGTGGCTCTTCTTATGTTCTTATGGGCAGCATCTTCCACTTACCTTATACTTTTCCTTTTGGTAGCTGTGCAGATTGGGCCATGCCGGCTGGGGAATGCTTGGAGTTTTAGGACTTTTTTTTAATGTCTAAACATGCATAGGATTGTGCCCTTAAATATGTCATTCCCCCCTCCAGTAGTAATATGAATATCAAAACAGACCTTTAAAGCAGATTAAGAAACAATTCAGCTTCATAGTATTAGCTGGTGTGAAATTGGATAATTTGGATTTAATTGCATTGCGAAAGTATTTTATTTATTTATTTTATATATATACACACAGTTCTGTTTCTTGTTTGTTTTTCCTTTAAAAAAATATAATCCTGTTAAGATTAGATAGCAGTTCTTCTTTCTCTTCCAAATGGCTTCTATATTCCCCCTCCCCCACCACCCCATTGCTGACTGAGTTTCAGGAAGAAAGGTTAGTCAATAATACGATGGAATTTAGTTGCAGAGTTCAAAGACTGGACAAAATGAGTTGAGCTTATATGTCACGCTCAGGCTGTGTACAGATTATCCATGCTCAGATAGTTTAAGGCAAGGTAATACAAATATAATTGCCCATTAGGACACATGCTAATTTGTTCTGTCACCCAGCATTCCCCAACCAGCCATCTTTTGTTCCATCCTGCTATGGTCTCTTGTCCTATTTCCACAAGTGATGTAGCTTAATTCCCCATCATACTGACAAAGCTGGTCCAGCAAGAGCATCTCAAAGGCACAGTGAACTGAACCAGCAGAGGAGCTGTCCAGTCAAGAAGGCAGGCCAGAGCACAAGGAGCTGGGTAGAAAGAGGTGTTGCACCAGCAACTGAGAAGTGGTATGAGCAGAGCCCTGATCTGGGGCACACATTGATTCTCAATGTCTTCCTGACCAGAGCACCTGAAGGTGGTAGCTCAGGGCCAAAACAGACATTGGTTTAAAAATCCATACTTAGCAGTTATGTCTTATTTTAATTTTTACTCTACAGTAGGCACAGGTGGCATGATATAGATCAGGCCCATAGTGTGTGTGTGTGTGTGTGGGGATGGTTAAAGTCCTCTATTCCCCATGCTAGGGTTCCAATCTGGATCAGGCACTTTGTGCCGACACTAGAGTAAAAATGGGGGCAGAAAGATGTATCCGCTAGATACAGATTTAAAATAATGTCTGTTTTGGCCTTCATTTATCCACAGCCTCCACACTAGTAATGGAAGTGTGTGGAGGAATAGGACACAAGGAGATCACGGAACAGCAGCCAAGCCACCCTTCCATCCAGGCTATTGGACTGTAGCAAGCAAGCAGCCACAGCTATTCTTGGCAGCCCTCCCTTCCAGCTGAGGAACAGAAGTCGGATGCAGTGGCAGCTTTAAGTGACCAGAGAAAGTCAGTGTATGTGTGTGTGTCTTTTTTCTTTGTCTTTCCTGTAACTGCTGCACCAGTAGTCCAACTTTGTCTCAGATTCAGCTAATGCTGAAGGAGACATCCATTTAAGTAAGTGACTCGGGTGCCTGGGGGCAGTTATCAGATCAGGCCAGATGGAGGAAGCCAATGTTTGCATTGCTCACAGGGCTAAACGCTGCTTAGAGACACAGGGAAAGTTAGAGACCAATGACATCCGTCGTACGCATGTGTACCAAATACTGTATTCTAAGGAACACTTTAAAAGTTAATCTGCTCTAGATGTAAGGGAAAAGACTGTAGCATACATTATAGATGGAAAAGTGACAAATTCGAAGAGCTCATTTTTACACCTGTCTCATGTAGCAAAATGCCTGATTTGCAGACACCCTCATTACTTCAGTATGACAAAATAGTGTAGATCAAACACTTCAAAGCGTCGCAGGAATAACACACTTGGAGAAAAAAAAGTTACTTACTTTTATCTCTTTTGCTAGAACTTTGCAAAAATCAGTAAATAAATAAATAAACCTGGCTCATTTGCTACACTGTTGCTCATCAAGATGGAATTACTGATGCTTGTTTTTGCATGCAGAGGATTCCTGCAACTGGGGATTGAAACAGACAGATGGAGAGAAAGGAACCATTGGTGAAGAAGTCCTGGAGTCCAGTTTACACAAACATTTAGGAGGAAGAATACTTACCATGTTCATGAGATGATCTTTCATTGCAATATTTGTGTGGTGAATTGTCTTAGAGATGTACTGCTCGGCCTCTAGGCGGGCGTAGCAGACTGAAATTGGCCCCGCTCACACCCACCAGAGACTCGCGGGCCTTACCGGGTCCCAGGGCTCTCTCAGCTCTCCACGTTGAGCCCGCCGTGCCGGCCGCGCTGGTCCTGTTGTGTCACTTCTGACTGGCACATTTACGCAAGTGTGCACTACCAAAAATGCACACGTGGACATTTCTCCCCCAATCCACATTTTCATGCTTTAGCCTGTGGGAGAAAATGTGCTTTTTCGATTGGGAAAAATGCACATTTTCCCTGATTTGAAGAAGGAGAAGCAGCAGCTTGCATTCAGGAATGCAAACAAGGCAAACTGAGCTTCAAGCAGGAATTAAGAGAACCTCAATGAGCTTGAACTTTTCATGTTCACCCATCCGTAAAAGCACAAGTTGATACAATGTGGAAAATGCTAGGGACTATCAAGATGAGATAACTCACAGCCTTCTCAGGCATGCTGTCACCACATAGTGGCTCTTCCACCTTCTTATTTATCTGAGACAGAACTCTATGGTAGAGAGACTTTTGCTCTGACCCAGCATGACCATAGTTAAATGAATGGGGAAATTCCAGTTCACATGGAGCTCTGTGTACTCATTCAAGTCTGTCCTGGCTAGACATATGACCCACGGGAAGCAGACTGCACTGCACCACAGTGCTTACTGTCTGTTCTGGGTCACAGTATACAAAGCATGACCTTGGATAGTGCAGTGAAGGCAGTTTAGTGATGGGAGAACTTACACTGGGTTAATTCATCGTTTGCTCGGATAATAACGAACTCACCCACTGTGGGGTCCGGCCCAAGCATCACAGAGGACCTTAACATGGAGGAGTCTGGGTCTGATCTGAGAGGGATGATTTAGATTAGAGTATTGGCATGGAAAAAATTCAAGGCCTGGGGGAACCTGATGCAGCCTGACTCTGCAACTGATTCCATGACAATAGGGAGTGTAGCTTCAAATCTGGCCCAGCTGCAAGATAAAGCATCATGTCACACCCATGATTTAGTATTTATTTATTATATTTACAACATTTATATACCACTCCACATCTAAGCATTTCAGAGTGGTGAACAATAAAAAGATAAAATCAGATAAAAAGAATAAAACAATATGTTAAAACAGAAGCAATAAAAAACATGGCTACTCAGTCATGGAAGGCTTCCTGAAGTAAATATGCTTTCATGAGGTGCTAAAAACAATACAATACAATGCTGGTGTCTGCCTGACGACCTCCAATGTCAGGGAGTTCCAGAGAAATGGAGCTGCTATACTGAAGGTTCTTCTCTGGGTGGGCTCTGATCAGGCCAGAGGTCCATGCTGAACCACCAGGGGCATGCCATCCGATGACTTCAGTGACCAGGAAGGTTGGTAAGGGAGAAGGCGCTGTCTCAAGTTTGCCCAAGAGGCACTCTCTCGTAGTGTCCAAAATGGTGGGAACCAGAGAACAAGAGGATTCTGAGGAGGAGGGAGGATTGGGTATGTCACCCAGGGTGAGATGTCAAATCAAGAGGGAGGAGCAGCTATTCCCCATGTAACTAATGTTCTCTGTGTTTATGGGCTAAAAGTTCAGGTTGGGAACGGTAGCCAGAAGAGGGTTACCTACCCTGGCCTACCCTGGTATTTAAAGTAAGCCCTAGCTAATGAGACCATGCAGAAATCAACTCTTTTCTGCTTGGATATCTATCTACCAGGTCGGAATTCTCTTTGTCACTCTGTGAACTCTTGTTTATGATAATTTGGTATCGAGTTTATGTATGACAATCTTTTGCCAGGAACTATGGTGCTGAAAGGATTTTAGTTTAAGGTTGCTTCCCCAGAGGAAAGTTGAGTGGTCCATGCTGTGAAGAAGCCAATTGTTTGTGGTGCATAGTTTAAGTACTGCAAGCTATTTCACAAGTCTTTGGAATGCATATCAGTGTAACCTGATCTATGGAAATAAAAGCCTGAATACAAAAAGCCCACTCATGTTGAATTGCTGGAGGAGCAAGCTAGCCAAGCCTTGATACCCATGTAAGCTTGGACAAGACTTCTCCCAGAAAATAAACTGTCACTCCATGTAAATGAGCTTTTGTGTATTCACAATATAAAAGTGCATCTTGGGAGCTGTAGTTTGGAAATGCATAGTGTGTCATGATGTCATGTGTCACCATGTTATGTACCCCTTCCTGATCGGTTGTTTATCTTTGGCCTTTCTACATAATGTTTACTCACCATCAATAATGAAGGACAGTCAGGAGGAAGGAGACTAGAGAGTAAGAGAGAGAATGTGCTGAGTCTGACTTCCTGACTAGGAAACCAAGCAATGTGTGAGAATGAAACAGAGAAAAGGGGTATGTATACTCCTACCTACCTACTATTTCTTTGGAAGTGACTGGTTGGGGGGTAAAGTGACATCATCACAATTCACCATAAGCAAGAAAACGGTTAATCCAACCAACTCAGTGCATGCATGGAAATAGCGTTGTTTTTGGTATACACCACACATGCACAGAAGCTCTAGTCAATTCCAAACTTAATAGAAATTTCATTAAACACTGGTCCAGTCGGTCTCATGAGAAAGGTGAGTGTGATGAATTGGCGAAGTTCAACTAGCGAGCCAATTAATTGCTAAAAGAAAAACAAGTGACCGAGGGTGCAATCCTATGCATGTTCAAGCCTGTATGAATTTTTGTTACTCTTTCCACAAGAGATACCATCCATAATCCAATGGGGATGCCCATAGCCCTCCAAACTTGGAGGACTATGACTATGAGCATCCTATGCAGAGTGGGAGGAGTGCAGAGGCAAAGGTCACCGTTTATTGTGGCGCTTTGGAAGGGGAGGGAAGGAGGCTAGACACATAGGATCATAGAGTTGGAAGGGGCCTACTACAAGGCCATGGAGTCCAACCCCCTGCTCAATGCAGGAAACTAGAGGAGGGGTCTCCCATCCAAGTCATAACCAGGCCTGACCCTGCTTAGCTTGCCACGCTCAGACAAGCTGAGCCTGAGGCACTGCCCTCCCCACCCCCATACCTGCCCCCTAAAACCCTTCTCTGAGGTCACTCTTACAACCTCGGAGAAGCAGTCCGCACGGTTCTTTCTATGCCAGCAGTAAGGGTGGGGAGGGGGATTCCCAGATCCAATGTTGGAGCTCTATTCTGACCTCGGATCTGGGAATCCGAAAAATCCTGCGGCACTCTAGATGCTGTCTAGGAGCCATATGATTGCTCTGTTAATTCCTTTTCTTAAAAGCATTTTTTTCCCCATTTTCACAATCCATTATTTCCACTGCCCAAAATCTCACATCAGAAATAGTATGACTTTTCACAAATTAATGTTGAACCGAGGGCAGCTTTTGTGAAGAGCCCAGGATGTTGATTATCGTTGGGTAAGCTCCCAATAAAACAGGCAGTTTTGTGACTCAGTCAATTCCTTTTCTTCTTGCTCATCTTTCTCACTTCTTTCTCACATGAATCCCTCTTTAAGGACATAAAAAGAGCCCTGTGAGATAAGACTAAATGACTATCTCATGGATGGGGAAACTGGTGACTGAAATGCAAAGTCCCTCATTCGAATCCTGCCTCTGTTCTCTCATATAGTCACTGGTTGGTGTTAAAGCAAGTTATATAGAATAATCTGTATATCAACCTCACAATTGAAATGTAGGGATAATAATACTGACCTACCACGGACCTACCTTACAAGGTTGTTGCAAAGATACTGAAACAATGGATGTGAAACCTTCTAAAGGCCCCATCCTATGAGGCTGCACATAATCCTCCGAAATCAGAGGATTATGGGCATCCAATTGAGGGAGGCAGGAGTGTGGTGGATAGGATTGCTACTAGGCCACCCAAAGAAGACGAATCCGATAGGGGGGTGAAAATCTGATACATTTTCATGATTCGGCCACCCGGATTCCAATTTGCCAGCCCTACGCTGGTGCCGACTCGCTATGAAGCGAACTGAGCCAACTCATGGACTTCTGTCTCTTGAGATGGGCTGCAGTTTGCATATCTTTTTTTAATCAGTAAGGAAATTTGTACAAATTGCATAAGGTTATGCAAATTGTACAAAGTTCCGCAATTTCTGTAACTTTACTCAACTTGCGTAAATCGGAGTATTTTGCATGTTTTCTGCAAATAAGCACCCAGAAAGCACCTGGATCCAGTGTGATTTGCATAAAATCAGCCGATTTTACACAAATTGCACAAGATCCATGCACTTTTCAGGTGTGTATTTGCACAAAACATGCAAAATGCCCCG
Source organism: Shinisaurus crocodilurus (assembly GCA_021292165.1). Taxonomy (NCBI): domain Eukaryota; kingdom Metazoa; phylum Chordata; class Lepidosauria; order Squamata; family Shinisauridae; genus Shinisaurus; species Shinisaurus crocodilurus. The sequence goes on along the minus strand of CM037883.1, from coordinate 13,410,834 downwards.
ATTTACGCATTGTGTAAAGTCACGCAACTTGTGCAACTTTACGCAATTTGCGCAAATTTCCTTAGTGTTTTAAAATAAAGATGCGCAAACTGCGGCCCGTCTCAGAGATGGAAGTCTGTGAGCTGGCTTTACTCAGCTTGCTTCCGACCATTATGTTGGAAGCAGGCAGGAAGTCTGTCGAGCTCAAACGAGCCGGACTTCCCAATGTCGGCACGTCCCGTCATGCTCCCCTCACCCTCAAAAACATTTAGATGGCCGAGGCAGCACCTGGATTTCGGGGGCACGCAAGCAAGCAAGCAAACGATGAGAGCTCTTCCCCACTCTACCTGTTGGACCAGCCTCCTTCCCCCTGGCAGGCTGCAGCTGTGCTCTGCAGAAGCATGGCCCAGCCACCTATTTCAACCTGTATTTCTTGGAAGCCGGCAGTGCCTTGATCATCCCCTTCCCACCCTAGGAACGTCCCCCACCCCATGCCAGAACTGAAGATGGTCTTCTGTCTTTGGTTCAGAGATGGCACAGAAAGAACTGCACCGGTTGTGAGGTGGGGTGGGGCAGGTGCTCCATGGGTGGCCTGCGCACTGCGACCTTGGAAGAGATTCCAGAGGTCACAGAGGCGAATATGCCCTATCCTATGGCCCCCCAGCGAAGGTCAGAAGGCCATAGGATTTATTTATTTATTTATTTATTTATTTATTTATTTATTTATTTCATTTCATTTATATACCGCCCAATAGCAGAAGCTCTCTGGGCGGTTTACAACAATTCACATAAACACTGGCTTCCCTGTGGCCCTGCTTCCCCCCCCCCCCCATTCCCAGGGTTGATGCTCCCTGATGTTCCCTCTGCCTGCTCCTGCCTCCTTCTTGCCCACAGGGCCGTTGATGTCAGTTAGCCCTGGGGGGGGGCAGTCCAACCGGAGCAGGCCCTGATGTTCCCTCTGCCTGCTCCTGCCACCTTCACTCCTTCTTTCCCACTGGGCCGTTGATGTCAGTTAGTCGGGGGGGGGGGAGTCCAATAAACCATAATTGGGGCCATGCAGCTGAGAGAACTCCCCCTTGTGATAACAAGGGCCACCCAAAGAAGAGCCTTGAAAGAAGATGTTAATTCACAGGCAGGCTGATGTGAATAGCATTGTGCCCTAAAACTCAATCCACGTGATCTTATGCATGTTTACTTGGAAGTAGGTCCCACTCTGTTCAGTGGGCCTTTTCCCCCTACTAAGGCTGTAGTCCTATATACACTTACCCAGGGCCGGTGCTACCATTAGGCCAACTAGGTGGCTGCCTAGAGCACATGGTTAAATGGGGCGCAGAGCTAAGCAGGGTCAGGCCTGGTTATTACTTGGATGGGAGACTCCTCCTCTAGTTTCCTGCACTGAGCAGGGGGTTGGACTCCATAGCCTTGTAGGCTACTTCCAACTCTATGATCTATGAAATCTATGAAACCACACCAAATCAGAAGCCTCCCTGGTTTTTCCCCCTTCGCTTCGCTTCTTTCTCTCTCCATGTGCCGGTCTCTTCTTCTTCTTTTGTTGTCCCCAGGCTTGCTTTCTCTTTCTGTCTTTCTTCCCCCCCTCTCTCCCCCTCCTCCTTTTCTTTCCCTGTTGTGGCTACTTCGGCTCTCTCCTTTTTTTCGCCGTCCTCCTGCTGCCGCTGCTGCCGCTGCCGCTTGCCCGAGCCTTATGCCGCTCCTGTTTCTTTCGCAAGTGTGTCTCTTTAGCAAAGCTGCTTTCTCGTACAGCACATGGGGCGATAAGGGGAGGAAAAGAGGGGGGCGGTTAGGGAGGGAGGCAGTGGCGGCGGCAGGACTGGAGGAGGTGGGTGGGTGGGGGGAGGGAGGGAGGGAGGGAGGGAGGCAGAGAGAGGGGGGTAACCAGAGTGAACTCTCCCCAAGCTGAGGAGCCCCCACCCCTAGCCAGGGAGAATGATAAAAGGACTGGGGGTGTGGGAGGAGGAGGAAGGGGGGCTGGGGGAGCAAAAAAATTAATAATAAATTTTATTTAATAATAAATATCAGAAGCAAAAAATAAACCAGAATTTTGCATGCACGCGAAAGTAGAAATTAGAGAGGGGGGGGAGAGGAGCTTGCAGGAGAGGAGATGGGGTGTGGGGGGGAGGAGAGATAAATTTTGCACATACACACAAAAAAGAAGGTAAAGGGGGAAGGGAACAAAAAGAAGAGAGAGAGAGAGAACGAAAGAGAGAGAAGGGATAAGAAAAGAAAAGGAGAGGGGGGGAGAAAGAGAGGGAAGACAGACCAGAGAATCCCAGTGATCAAATATGCTAAGGAGGAGGATAATAATTTATTATGATAATAATTTTTTTAGGTTTTGCCAATTGACTTTTATTTCATAATGGGCATAGGGCTGGAGGGAGGGAGGGCTCAAGTGGGAAGGGGGGGTGCTAAATATCTGATCTTGCCTAGGGCACCAAACTGCCATGCACCAGCCCTGCACTTACCAAAGAGTAAGTCTTTTTGAACTCAGTGGGACTTATTTCTGACTAGTCATGCATAGGATTGCAGTGTAAGTATGCTTTTGATCACAGTATTATATAAAATGGCATGCGTTGACACTTCCCCCCCCTAATTGGATAAAAGCTTTGCAACTTCAATAAGCAGAAACTTTAATAATTGGTTATCATGATAGTCAACACAAAATGATTTCATTTACTAGTTTGTACAAAGAATTTGAAGTGGACCTTATGCGCCTTCAATTGTTGTTCTTAAAGAGAATTAAGAGGACAGCTCAAGATTGCAGCATGAATAAATAAGTGTGCAGCTTCTGTGAATTGTATAGATGTAAGTTTAATGATAATTGTAGCAAATAGGTAAGAGTATGTAACCTTGAAAATGTCCCTTTATAAAAGGAAAATATCTGCACTTAAAAATAACAATTATGCTACATTTTGACCTGTAATTCCAATAATAAATACACGGCCCTGATAAAATCTACACAGAGATAAAGACACACAGCTTAGTGGTGACACAACAGAGTGTGGCAATCAATTCTTATTGATTTCTCATGATTCTACAGAGGAGAAAGAACACCTGTCCTCTTGTATTTCTAAACTTTGTCCTGACATGGCAATATGCAGAACCTAAACTGAACTATAAATTTAAATTATGAGAACGTAGGCTAAATTGATACCACTGACCTAGTTTTGCATTCTTTTTATAAAGTCCAAAAAAAGTCCTTACACTTTTCAGAATTATCCTTATTCTTATCCTTAGGTACTTGCTGCAAGTAGGGATTTCTTTTGATCCACATGTAAGTGAGCTGACTTGATTGGCCAGCTGTGTCAGACCAATATGTGGATGAGAGAGAATGCAGTTATCTGTCAGATTTTGCACTTTTCCTAAGTTTGCAATGCAGTTCACAGCTTTAAAACTGCGCCAAAATGCATATAAGAATGCATATTTTAAGGTCCAAATGTATAGAACAATGCATATTTTAGTTTAGAATGTGTACAAAAAAATGCATACATTTTTGCATTTACATGTAAAAATAAAATATACATGTTAATTTTCATGCAGTTGGTTTTTTTTAAAAAAAGTTTTTGTAGATTGATGGGAAAGGGGTGGAACAGACTTATGCATGAATGCACTGCCAAACTGATATGGACCTGGAATAGTCTGATCCATCCATCCCTAGTTGCAAACACATGTGTGTTGTTTCAGTGTTCTTCCACTTGGCACCATTTTCCTTTTCTTCTTCTTAGCACTCTGACACAAGGAAATCACAGATGCTTGTGAGCAAAATCGGGTTGAAAGTCATAGTGGGCAAATGAGGCCAAGGAGTGAGGAGAAGGAGAAGAAGAAGAAGAAGAAGAAGAAGAAGAAGAAGAAGAAGAAGAAGAAGAAGAAGAAGAAGAAGAAGAAGAAGAAGGTGTCAAGGAGAAACAGCCTCTAAGGCAGTGATGGCGAACCTTTTTGAGCCCGAGTGCCCAAACTGCAACACAAAACCAACTTATTTATTTCAAAGTGCCAACACTGCAAGTAAACCTGAATTCCGAGGTTTTAGTTTTAGAAAAACAACTCATACAGTTGTCTGAACTAATTAACATCTTTTGTCTTAAAAGAAAAACACAATAGCAGAGCTTTCAATGATACAAACAGTTTTTTGTTGGGGAAAAAAAATAAACCCAAAAAATTATTATAGTACTACATTGTACACATAGCCTGAAGGGAATTTATACAAACTTTTTAAATAATCAGGCACATGTATTTTTGGATAAGGGATTCTCAACTTGTAATATGATTATATGCCAGACTGAAATTGTATGGGGCAAGCTTTACCCCAGGTCCTTTCCCCGCTTTTACAGGTGTCAGATTAGTAAAAGTAAAAGTCAACCTGTACTAGGATGAGCAAGATAAACAAGAAAACTCTTGGACTGCAAACACTGCATTAGGTAAAAGTTTGCATTGGGCATGCTTTTGCACAATTAATGTGATTTTTGCTATTGCATGCATGCTGATAATTTGTCAAACCTTGGCTCATACTCGGTTAGTTTGAGAGCAACACATGCAGCACTCAAGTCAACTGTTAGGGCTTTACATCCAAGCCATTCTCAGTACATCATTCTTCAAACTCATTTAAATGTGATAACAATGTAGAAAAGAATTCTGTAACAGGAATTCTAGAATAAAATCATTCTGTTCCACACTGTGAGAAAGAACAAAATCATTAGTGTTTTGCAGAAGGGGACAGTCTTTTCGCGATCTGGTGACCAATGGCTCGAGTGGCCACAGAGAGGGCCCTGCGTGCCAGCTGTGGCACCCGTGCCATAGGTTCGCCATCACTGCTCTAAGGGAACAAAAGGATGCTGAACACCTACAAAACAATGCAAATGTTTGGAGAAGTGAAAATTTATTTATCAGTCTGTTGGCGGCATCATTCACAAAAACTACAGGGTGGATAGTGTTGTTGTACAGCTTAGTCACTGGGTGGTGCTAGACTTAGAGCCAAACTACCATGTTATGTGTGTGGTGGAAGATAAGTGTTTTCATTTGTTTGTTTTGCTATATTGTAAGTGCATACAGCCCTGATTTGGATTGGGACCACCATGCCCTGGGAGAAGAAGATTAAACCTTCCCCTCCACCATCCTCTCTCCAACACTGGAGAAGTCTAATGTTTAGCAAGTGTAAGGATTCTTTGGCAATGTATGTATGGTTAGATTTTATAGATAGATCTAGATATTATGCATTATTTTTTAGGGCACAATCCTATTGCAATGCCCATAACCCCCCAACCTGGAGGCTTGTGGTCATCCTATGCAGAGCCGGAGGAGCGGCAGAGGTGATCTTCGCCTCCCCGTCCTCCCACCCTGCATATTTTGCTTGATGGGCTTTTTTGCCTATCTAGCTGGAGCATTTGGGAGGGGGGTAATAAGAAAAAAAAAGTCTCGATTGATATCAATGGAAGGGGGGCATTAGGGGAAATGTAAGGAAGGTTTAATCCTCCCTTCCCAGTTTGTTGCAGCCCCAGTCTGAATTGGGGTGAGGCGGCTCACAACCTTTAAAACTCATGCAATTAAAACAGAAATAGAAAAATACAAAAGTTAAAAATAGAATTAAATCATCAATAATAAATATAAATGTAGCATTAAAAACAATACAATATACATAACAACTATACACACAGATACACACAAAATGTAGAGTAAAAACATATAGGAATGTAGTCAGGAGTTTCCTGCTTCTGTTATACTATAGGTGTTATACTCAGGGCCGGCGCTACCGCTAGGCCAACTAGGCTGTTGCCTAGGGCGCGTAGCAGAAGAGGGCGCAGAACGCTGCGCTCCTCTTCGCTGCCGGCGCGCTCCTGCCCTGCCCGCCCGCCCGCCTCTCCGAGAAAGCCAGGTCAGTGCGCCCGGAGTAGTGGTGGGGCCGAGCCTGGGCGCCTCCCCCCCACCTTGCCTCGCCTCCGCGCCGCCTCCCACCTCGCCTCTGCGCCGCCTCCCCCCACCTTGCCTCGCTTCGCCTCTGCGCCGCCTCCCCCACGCGCCGTCTCCCCCCACCTCGCCTCGCTTCGCCTCTCCGCACCACCTCCCCCCCACACACACCTTCTCCGTGCTGTTTCCGGAGCCCCGCCCACGCTCTGTTTTGGCGGGAAGAACCAGGCTTAAACAGCCCTGTTGCTCTGGTTTCCCCTGGCCAAAAACAGAGCGCGGGGGTCCCTTTTCGGAGGAGGCGTGGGAAGGTAGGTGGGGGGCGGCAGCGGCAGTGGCAGCGTGTGTGTGTGGGGGTCCGGTGGTGCGGGGGGGCGGGAGGTTGCAGAGCAGGGCTGCTTTCCGGAGCCCCCCCCACGGCACGAGGGGGGGCGCTAAATATAATATAGCCTAGGGCGCCAAACTGCCCTGCACCGGTCCTGGTTATACTATACTACAAATAATAATTAAAATGTTCTTAACTTGCTTTCTGACTGGTGTGAGCCCTACACCTTCCATAGAATCCATTTTTGAAGCAAGTGAGAGAACATTTGGTGCAGCTGAGGAGCAAACCTCTTTCAAGTAATATGATTTAGCATATCAACTACAATCATGGTGTGGATGTTGTGTTCTGTTCACAGACAGTATTCCCCTGACAATAAGCTGGATAAAAATAAATGATCAGCACATATCTGCAAGACTGGGTGAAGAATTTGATGTTTGTCAACCCACTAGGGGGAGTGAAGAGCAAGCCTAGAGGTCCAACTTAGATCCCACCCACCCCCTTTTCTCCAGTGTTAGAGAAATCCATAACAGTGGCTTCATGATAGTTTCCCTGGTTCAGGAAGGGCTTGCATTGGAGTTTGCAGCTGTTGCTTCAGCAATGATGCATTTCAAGCTGAGGGCTAATACTCTACACTTTCCTGCTCCTCAGCCAAATCTTGCTCCATGTAGTTGCTGCTCCTCCCAAGTAGACTGATGCGTAGCTAGCTGCCATGGATCAGAACCCCAAGCCCTCATCCTCAGAGGACCCCTACCTCTTTTCTAGGGATGTGTGAATCGGCAAGACTTGAGCTCACTGAAGTTCTCTGAATTCCATGTTGAAGCTCATTCTGACTCGAGTCCATATCAGATTGCAAGCTTTTTTTTTTCTTTTTGCATGAAAATCTGTACATATTCCCATGTGTATTTTTTCCATATGCGTGCATCAATTCTGCACATTTTTTTAAATGGACTCATTTTGAAATTTATGCATTTTTGAAATGTATGCACTTTTCTCCCATGATAAGCGTATTTGTGCATATTTTTGAAATGTACTCATTTTTTAAAAAAAAATTCATGCATGCTGTCAAATACATTTTGAGGGTCTGCAATGTAGCTCAGGAATGTACAGACTTCTACCACAGACTGAGTCTGAGTCCATGTTCAGTCTAGAAGGTGCAAACTGGGCAAAGTACCCAAGACCCAGTTCCCCAGAAAGTTCTTTAAAGCTCAGTCTTGAACTGCTTTCAGAGCTTTCCATGGTGCTGTTCTGTTCCCATTTGGTTTCCCTGACAAACCTGACCTACCCAGACCTCTGCTAAAGATCTGACCTCTAGTAGAATCCTCCAACACCAAGTGACATGAAGCCCTTGCCACAACTGAGGCAGTGCATGGCATGGACTGCCCTGATGGTCTGAAACAGTATACTAGCTGGGCACTTTGCCAGCAGTCCTGAAGCTCCTGCCTGATAGTGCAGGAAACTGTTCCTGTTCTGGGCAGGACTGAACTTTCAATAAAAAGGCACCAAACATTCCAGAATGTGTAGGAAATTTCACTCCTTCCCCTCCTTCACCCCAGCTATGTCCTGAGAGATCAGCAAAGCTTAATGTTGCTAAACAGGTGTGCGAAAAGATGCTCTAGTTTCCAATTTCAGCTTAATGAGAATGTATACCAGTGACACCTGCAGCCTCTTCATCAGATACTGGGAAAGGTGATTGGGATGGGTTTCTGCATCCAGAAACTCTGATAGCAGAAATTATATGGAGACTAAGACGAGTTTTGGAGCGTGTTGAACAAACTAAGCCAAACTATGTAGTGGAACAGCGTTCTAATAACCTCAACTAATTTGAGATACCAAATGGGTTTGGCTGACAAACACTTTCTCTGTTGCCTAGTGCTGGTTCTCCCTGGATTCCTTTTAAGCCATAAAGATAAGCATCATTCTGGGAAGTTCTGTTCGAGAAACAAACTTTCCAACACTGGCAGAAGTCTCATGCTTAGCAAGTGTAAGGGTTCTTCGGTACAAGGCAATGTATGTATGTATGAATGTATGGTTAGATTTTATAGATAGATCTAGATAGTATGCATTATTTTTTAGGGCACAATCCTATTGCAATGCCCATAACCCCCCAACCTGGAGGCTTGTGGTCATCCTATGCAGAGCCGGAGGAGCAGCAGAGGTGATCTTCGCCTCCCCCTCCTCTTGCCCTGCATATTTTGCTTGATGGGCTTTTTTGCCCATCTAGCTGGAGCATTTTGGAGGGGGAGGGAAAGAGGCTGGAGAGGCTTCAGGATGAGTTGTATCCCTGGCCTCTCCAGTCTCTTCCCCTCCCCGCCCACCAAAGCACATACCCCTCTCCAAGGTTGCACTCCCAACCTCAGAGAGGCAGCTGGCATGGTTCGTTCCATGCCAGCTGCCAGGGGGCTCCAATTCCCAGCTCAAAGGTCAGAGTGCTGCCTCTGGGAATCTGAAATATCCTATGGATCCTCAGATGCGATCTAGGGGCCATAGGATTGCTCCTTTAATTCTTTACATTTTAGTCTGCGTTTCTTTTCTTTTCTTTAATTTTTATTTTAATTTTTTTCAACAATACAAAGAAAATAACACACATATAACTTATGTAGTGCTCCCATCACCACGGGACCAAATAATGCAATATCTCTATAATTGTTCATTATTCCAAAAATACAACATGTCTTGACACGGCATACTCCCTTTCCCCCTAGTCTGCGTTTCTGTATAAAATATATTCAAGGCTTATAAAAACAAAAACAAAAACATTAAATGTTATCAAAGTACAGTAAATCTGATGGCCAAACTAGATGATATGTTAAATGTATGCATTCAGTACACAAGTTTTTGTTTGTTTGTTTGTTTGTTTAAACTTGCGTATTGCATCATCTGGAAGAGGGACTGTTAATGAACAAGATCAGAGCAAGGATGGGGTGGGGGAATTTAACCCTTTTCTCCTCTGCTGTGGTCCAGAGGAAAATCCCTTTTCTGTAGTTCGTATTTGCCTTGGGGAGAAATTCCCTGTTAGTGCCAACAGGGGATTTCCTCCCAATGTAAATACAAGCTTCAGAAGAGGGATTTTGCTTAGTACTGTAGTAGGGGAGAAAAGGGTGACATTCCCTCTCTGATCCCATTAATTATCAGTCGACCCACCCCCACCCCACATAGTTGATGCATTTCGCATTAAAAAAAATAATCAGGTATGTCAAATACAAAGAGAGTTTTAATCTCACATCTAGTTTGGGCCTAGGATTACAGTACTGTTCACAACAGGATAAAAACAGCTGCAGTAAAAAGAAAAATCAAAAGGCAGGTGCTCACTGGAAATGATGAGCCTTATAATTTCCAGTGAGCATCTGCCTTTTTATTTTCTTGCATCAACAGCAGACAGCATGCAAAATCCACTCTTGATGCAGAAAGAAAAAAGCAAGCAGTGATTGGGCCAGGCACACTTCCTTGGGCAAGGGGTTCCACTGTCTCAGGGTCCATACAGAATAGGTCCCATCCCTCATGATCAACCACCATAGGTCTGATGACAGGAGGACACAGAGTGGAGCCTCCCTAGCTGATCTCCAGGTTTGGACAGTTTCATATTGGTGGATTTCTACTCAATAGAGAATGTCCAGAAACACTGGCCGTTATGCACATTCACGGGAGAACATGTAGAAACTAACAGCATAGGAACATAAGATGCCTTATACTTCATCAGACCATTGGTCCATGTAGCCCAGTATCATTGACACTGGACAGCAACAGCTGTCCAGGGTTTCAGACAGGAGTACTTCCATCCCTACCTAAAGACACCAGGGATTTAACCTGGGACCTTGTGCATGCAAAACATGTGCTCTACTTCCAAGGCCTTTTTCCTGGGGATTTTGCATGCTGTCTGATCAATATGCATAATCTCCAAATGAGGGACATTGGGGAATGTGCACAACTTTGCCAAATAAACAGAGCATTCCATGCATCCTCTGGTCCTCCAAGTAGTCCTCACTTGGAAGTTACAGATATTGACCAGGCAATATACACAATTCCATATCTATGCTGCTAATATGTGCACATTTTCTGGTGAATGTGTGGAATATCTGATGTTTCTCCATATTTTCCATTCAACTTACATTAGCTGCAATGTATTATATGTATATATGTTCCTGAGTGTATATGTAAATAAGCAAGTGAGAAGATCCATCATCATTTCGGGTGCAATCCAATGAGGCTGCCCATAACCCTCCAAGCTCAGAGGATTACGGGCATCCTATGCAGGGTGAGAGGAGGCACAAAGGTATCCTGGAGGTGCCTCCATGTCCTCCCACTCTGAAAAGCAGTGAGATAGCCAATTTCAGCCATCTAACTGTGGTGCTTCAGAGCAGGAGGGAAGGAGACTGAGGCGCTACCAGGCTATGTCGTATCTTGGCAGTGTCTCTCTCCTTCTTGGAATGCCCCCTGGAACACCTCCTAAACCCCTTCTCTGAGGTCACTCTTAATGACCTCGGAGACACAGCCGGTGCAGTTGTTTCCATGCCAGCTGCAAGGGGGGGGGAGAGCGTTCCGAGCGTGGAGTCCCAGCTCTGAGCTTGGAGCTATTATCTGAACCTGGACCCAGGTCTCTAAATAACCCTATGGCCTTCAACATGCTGTCTAGGGTTTGCTCTGTTATTTACATTTTTCATGATAAGTTTCCATTGTAGCCCTTCAAAAGAATTAAGTTGTCTACTTCTCTATAAACTCACAAGAAAAAAAATGGCTATGCTCTCACTTAAGGGAGCGGCTGTGTTTCATACTCTGTTTTCTTGATGATGCCTTCGTAATGAAATCTTCTGGGAAGTCTACCTACCTCTGTATCTGCTCTTTGTGCTATGGGAAGGGGGAGGGGGAGAGAGAGTTTGTATAACACATGCAAGACTTTATTGTAGCTTGAAAAAAACTGATTTCTTTCTTTCTTTCTTTTTTGCTTCTCTTCCTGAAGATCCTGACCTTGTGGTATATATAATTCATCAATACAAAGGTAAATATTAAATTTTAATTGAGCAAAGCAGTGTAATAAAATATTCGGAGAATCCAAATTTTAGAGAGAGAAAAAGAACTACAAGATTGCTTTACACAGATATGTACATATTATTTCTGAGGGTTTCAGGGTAATGCAGCAATACACACACACACACACACAAAGACCACATCAAGGTGAAGCAGGCAGCTGTACAACTTCTATCTCCTTAGTTTTGTTTCATGATATCGATCTGATTTTCCACAGAGCAAACATTCTGGTTGAAACTTTGAGGTCATTTCTCCACCCACACACAGGTCTTGTTGCTGGCTTCATATGGACAACACAACATTGCTTTGGGACCAAAGGGCATGGACTTTTACCATGTGGCTTGCTCCTGCTCATACCTTAAGCACCAAGATTGCTGATCCAGACAGTAAAACTCTGGGAATCATTGTAGAAACTTCTCTCTCCCACCCCTATGCATCCTTTCCACTTTCTGCACCTCATTCCTCAAAAAACCTTGGGCAACTGCAAATTGTAATATAAATGAGGGAGGGAAATATTTGCACCACTCTACACGGTTCATAATGTTATCACTCCTTCTAACAGCAAACTCAGGTGGTGAGAGTTCACAGAACTGGGGTCAAAATGGGGCCACGGAGAAACAAGAGAGAAATATCAGCATGCGCGGGGGAACCCTACCAGGTGTAGAAGTAGAAAAATGACTTCAGAAGAAGAAAAAAATAGGGGCATCCCGCTCTCTCCCCCGCTCCACACAACCACAGTCCAATGAAAACTGAGCATATTCAGTGGTGATAGAGTACTGACTGTGTAGGAGGAAGGTTGGAATGTCCAGGAAGAGTGGTTGGCAGGAACCCTGAAGTGGAACACTCCACAATGCAACATGGTGTTGCAGCAGCAGGTCCATAACATGTGCCCCCCCCCGCGCATTTTAGTTGCCTTAAACTATATCCAAGTAATTTTGCTTTTAAGTTATTACAGGTGTTCCTCTCTTTATTCTGAGATTTATAAGCATATGTGCCAGGCAAAGGTGTGGCTTTTTTTTTTTAAATGTTCCTCTCCTGGACAGAAAACAAAAACAAAAAAAACCTTTCTAAACACCTTGTGGATGTTGCTAGGAAACTGCAGTAGACATAAATTGCACCTTCTAAATCAACGTGGCTAATAGAGAGTTCACAAAATAACGGAATGTATTTAAATCAAGAAGAAACAAGTATTGGTATTGGGGGGGGGGGATACATATATGTGACTGAGAGGGATTGAGTTTTTCCCACCAATAATTGTGATGTGCAAAAATCTAGGAACAGTTTCAAAGCCACATATTTCTTCTACTATAGCAATTTGCTTCTTTGGTTTTCAACATTAACAATAATTCAAAGCAATCTTGACTGCAACCGGAGTTGGGAGACCGTGTATTAGCCAGATACATTTTACGAAATAAATATAAAATCAAAATGGGGGATAGGGGTGCATCCTGTTTTGTCTTGTTTTTGTGGGTTTTTATGGGGGTGAATATCGGAAGTAGAGGGAGATCTGCAGAGAGTTTATGGGGAAATGTGCTTTTTTAAATAAAAAAGTGTACACAAATAAGCAATTCACATGAACATAAGTACATAAGAAGATCTCTGCTGAATCAGACCAAAAAACTGTATGCCATGATGCTCCAACCCCTCCATCATTTTGGACCAGGAGGAGAGCCCAACCATCCACCTTCTTCTAGGGTTGAGTGAATGTGTCAGTTTTACTTTCCCCTGTTTTCATGTTTCAGATCTCAAGTTCTTTCTCTCTTGAACATGAAAAACTGTGTAAATCATGGTAAATTCTTATCAAAACTGAACTGATACAAAACTCACCCATCTGCACCAGCCAAATTCAATAGCTTCAGTTATTCCCAGCAAGGAAAGGACCAAGGTGTCCCTGCTAAGGTGTACCTGCAGGCGTGGTGCTAGCGGTACCTAAAAGATCTAGGGCTCAGGCTCATAGGACAAAACAACAACAAAAAACAAACAAACAAAAAGCACAGATTTGCATATGCTAATTTATACATGCAAATATATGTACATAATTAAAAATAATTAGTATAATTTAATTTTTATAGAAGGCAAGCTAATTAACCTCTTGCTTTCTTTTAGGAAAGAACTGTGCAATGTCCCACATCGTGCTTGCTTAAAACATACCCTCCTTGTGCCCACACTTTTCCTTGGTTTTTCAGGCCCAAATCCAGATGGGGAGGATGGGGAGCTTGGGACCAGCATAGAGCTGTGTGGCACCTTAAATGTCATTTACCAATTAATTGCAAACTGAACATGACGCACTGACATGGGAGAGTGTGGGGATGTATTGTAGACTCTAATATACCCATGCTCATAAAAGTTCCTGGCTTAAAAACTGTACCAAAATTCATATAAGAATGTTTATTTTAAGTCCAAATGCAAAGAACAATGCATATTTGCTTGCTTGACAGGCAGAAATCCAGTGAGAAGCAGGCAGTGCATCTACTGTGTCTTCTACTCACCACCACCACCATTGTCTTGGCCAGAGAAAGAAGCAGTTGAAGAAGCAGGCTGCAATGTTGAAGAGGGGGAGCAACTCTGGGAGCTCTTATCAGCGGGCCCCTGATGGGGTATGAGCCCTCAGTAATTGCCCAGCAATACCTACTCTTGACACCAGCCCTAACTGGGTCCCTGGCATGGAAGAAGAGCAAAGTCCTCCTATCTCAGGCACACAGCAGCATAAAAAACTCCCAAAAGGTCTTCCTTTCACACCATTTAGCAAATCTGCTTTTTTAGGCATTTACAGTTTTGCAGTGGTTTCATTATGAACGTATCACAAAGCTGATCCTCAGGGATCGACCTGAATTCCAGCGCTCTACATTAGTATTAACCAAGCAACTTAACTTCCCATATCACAGTAACCATGTTCGGTGTCAAGAAGGATGAACACATCATCTCTGACATGGAGCTCAAGAAGCCTACTTTTGTGTGGGGATAAGCCATGATCCTGGGGATAAGTTTTGTTCCCTGTCTCCTTTGCAAAGATTATTGCAGAACTTCGCCTGAACAATTTGCATTCATAAAGAAAGGCTGGCAATGGCAGTTGAAAGACAGTTTGCGTACCAAGACAAGACAGGAATGTATATAAATAGCAAGAGATATCCTTTCAGTGAGATCCTTTTCCCAGTGTAATTAGAGTGTGGAATATGAAACAAAGGGATGCCCTTTGAGTGAAATACACATTGAGTTAGATTTGGCTCCTCCTCCTCCTCCTCTTCCTCTCCTTCTCTTCCCTTCCCCCCCCCTCTTCTGCCTCTCCTTCCCCCTCCCCCCTCCTCCCTCCAAACAAATTCCTCCTCTATTCCTAGTTTAAAGTCATCCCACTTTCAGGTTTTGCAGATTTCTGTATTTTTATTTGAAAACAAAAAAAACACAACCCAACAACCCTGCAAAACCTATTATTCACAAGCAATGCTGGAAGAAAATATATGTGTATAGATGCTATGGTAAGCATTACCTTTCTCAGACGACTTTGAACTCTGTTCAGAACTATGGTCTGACTGTCTTGAGCCTTAATGAAGCTAAATGCATTCACTATTATATATACATTCTTGTCTATATAGTCCAGTCATTTTTATATTGAGTTTTTTTGCTCTCTCTGCACAGTATGACTGGATCCATTGTTGTTGTTGCTGCTGCTATTATTTTAATCTGTTGCTTATTAATCAATCAATCAATTAATTAATTAATTATATTTATACCCCACCTTTTTTCCTGCAAGGAACCCAAGGCGGCTTACATAATCCTCCTCCTCTTCTCCATCTTATCCTCACAACAACCCCATGAGGTAGGTTAGGCTGAGAGTCAGTGACTGGCCCAAAGTCACCCAGTGAGTTTCATGGCTGAGCGGGGACTAGAACCCAGATCTCCTGAGTCCCAGGCTGACACTCTCACCACTACGCCACACTGGCGTATTTCTATTTATTTATTTATTTATTTATTTATTTTCTTTATATCTTTTATTTATTTATTATCTTTATATCATGCCTTGGCTGGAACAGAGGAAGCCTCTTATACTGTGTCAGAACACTGGTCCATCTGGCCCTGCATTGTTGGCACTGACTGGCAGCAGCTCTACTGGGTTTCACGCAGGGTATCAATCCCTACCCAGAGATGCTGGGTATTGAACCTGGGACCTTCTGCAAGCAAAACATGCGTTCTACCATTAATAAATAAAATTAAGCCACAGCCCCCCACCCCCACTGCCTCCAAGAAGCTCAGAGTGAGTGGATGCCCCCTCATTTTATCCTCACAAAAACCCCATAAGTTGAGTTAGAGTTACACTGAAAGAGTACCGGCCCAATGTCACCTAGTGAGAGCTTCATGTCCAAGTGGAGATTTGAACTTGGGACACCCCCAGTCCTAGTCTTGACACTCTAACCACTACACTTTGCTGGTCCAACACACGGCAGACTGATGTGCACATTGTTTTCTGATGATACTTACTGTGACTTCTGAGGGCCTGGCCATTTGAGGGCCAAACCAGAAGAGGAGTGGCAGATTTGTGATATATCTGTGATGATCAGTTACAATATCTGTAACTAAGTCTTTCCCCCTCCTCCCCTAAAACTAATTAACAGCTTTGAAGTGGGGCAGGGGATTTACATCAGGGGAAAACGCAAAGGAGGAAAGGGTTAAACACCCTCTCTGAGAGCACACTTCCCTGACCTTCTCCATGGGGATGCTCATTAGTAAAACAATAACCACAGGAGAACTCAGTCATGGATCTCAGGAATCACACATAGTTTGTCCTGGAGAGTGTCTCTAGGTTATCTTGCAAATGCAGCTGGCTTGAAGGTTTTGTAGAGGAGTCTTGGACTTAACCTTTCTTAAGTCAGCAAGGCCATCCTCCCTGGCAGTAAGTAGCCCATACAGAACACACAGAGAGAAGAATTGCCTTCACCAAGCAACACCATTGTTGGCTTCCCTTTGAGATAGCTGCTGTTGCTAGTTTGTACTCAGCAGAGACACTGCTAACCACCCAGCTCCATCAATTCTCAGTAGGGATAAGGAAATCAGTAAGGCTCTCCAAGTTCTACCTTGAAACTAAGCCTACCTCATTCTGCTTTCCAAATTCAAGCTTTTTTGTGTTGTTCACATGGAAAAGGTGTGCTTAAAAAAAAAAAAAAAGCATCTCCATGCTTTAGTCACAATGCATACTTTCTTCCATTGACATAAGCATGGGAATTTGTAATTTTGATATATTTTTTTAAATGTGCATTTTTTAAAAGTGTGCATTTTTCTAGCAAATGCATTCTACAAGCTCGGGGTTATGTGAACTTCACACACACACCCCAAATGCACTTGAGTTCATATTCAGGGGAGCAAATGGGAAAGTTCCGGTCAAAAATGAATCAAAACCAAATTCTTGTATAAGTCTACTTCTGAAACTTCAGTAGATGGAATCAGCAGGTCTCCATGGACCTGGCCAGTTTTGAATCTTCCTTTTAAAAAGTGAGGTCTTAAAGCAAGTGGTGGCAGTGCGACGCCAGGGTTTCTTGGATGAAGCTGTTTATTTGAATCCATTCCAATTTGGGCTCAGGCTTGCTTTTACAAAAATAGCTTTGCTTGTCTTGGTGGATGACCTGCACCAGGAACTGGATTGGGGGGATGCATTCAGCTTGGTTCTGCCGGACCTCTCACATAGGGATCTATGAGAATATCATTGTTTTTCTCACAAAACAAGTGAGCATGCCCCATTCGAAGCTCCAAATGCAAGCGCGAGCACATGTCCACTGAAAATATTTGCAAATGGCTGAACACATGCTCACGTTTGTCTCATTCCTGAATCTCAGTTTGATTTGTGAAAATTTCCTAATTTGCACAAATTTCCTCAGTAAACTGAATAAGCCTTCCTTTAATTCCAAATTACATCCAAATCCCAGATAAAATTGAAAGAAAACACCAGGGGGGGGGGGGAGAGAATGACCTCATACCTCAGTTTCAGCCATTTAAAAAAAATAAGTCAATCAGTAATTAAAACAATAGGGTTCATAGCCCATCCTATCCAAATGGGTCAAAGAAAATAATATTGATTGGATATTATGTGTTGAATAATTCCTTATGCACGAAAGCGCCTTCATATCATATGAGGTTATGGAAGAGTTGGAAGGCTTAGGAATAAGCAAATGTCTTCTGCTGGAGATGAAGATGGCCTGGAAGATGGAACATGCTAAGTCATTTGAGAGCATAGGAGAGGAGGAAGAGTGACACCACAGGTTTAAATGTCATGCCATTATGCGTTTTCAGGGGAGAACATAGGGTTTCTTCTGATGTGTGGGGAATTCCACCCTCAAATATTGTAAGTGAAATGTTATTTCCATCTTACACAGGTGCTTTGAATGCTGAATTTTCAGGTGATCTTTGTCTTTGTGAACTGGAGGCCAAAGCCTCAACAAAAATGCAAGCATTGTCCTTTCAAAACTGCCATAGGATACTTCCACTATCTCATTGCTTTGCTATCTCTGTGGGTATTTGAAAATAGCTGTCTTGCATGATAAAAGGATTTCTGAGTTTTGCACAGACCAGTTCTGTATGAGATTATCTGCAAGGCGATTAAGGTTTATTGTATCCACTTCCCCAAACTGTAAATGAGATTCTTTCTCTTGAAAGCGAGGGATATCTTTTTTATATGTTTGTTATTCAGGAACGTTAACAAACTGTGCATCAGGAGCCCTGGGTGTGTTTGAACTGGCATTAGCTAACAAGGATGTAAGATGCTACAGTTTATAAAACTAAACAAATTAGATAGCTAACATCAATAATTGAGCAACATTCTCTTCCAGGAGGAACAATTTTGCTTTGTCGAGATGTGGCCATAAAATGCAAAATAATGACTTTAAAAAGGGGTGGGGGATGCGATTCTTTTATCTTTGTCACAGGCTTGGGAAACAATAGATCTGATATAATGTTCCAATATTTAAAGGGATATTAGATAGCTGAGCACAAAATGTTGCCATCCCACGCCTCTTCAAAATTACTGTGAAAAATTACTGTGGCTAATTAAATGGCCACTGTTTCCTCCACCCCTGTATCATTTTAATAAGCCGTTCTTCAGAACGAAATGCTGTATTCATAATAAATGATATTCAGTTATGATCAATACTCATGCAAGTTTTAGCATCCGATTTAAAACAGACTGTTGCATTCCATAATATGTGGAACGGACCCTCCCTCCGTGACTCAGAGCAGAGAGGAAGGAAATAGTGCCTTCACTCTTTCCAGAGGTCAGGATCTAGCTTCAAGTGCACAGATGCCAGTCAATATTTTTCATCCTTTTTGCATCCATGCACCCAAGAAGTTAAAAACTTGGCACAGAGGCCTCCCCCTGGCCAGCTCACCTTTTCTTTTTTACCTGAAGGGTGGTGGAGTTTGGCTTTGTTTGGGCCTCTCCTTCTCCTCCTTCCCCCCACCGGCCCACCGGCCCACCGGCCCACCTGTGAAAGGAAGCATCACAGCAGCAGGCCAGTTGAAGCTGCAGCCCCATGGCAAACCATTTTAAATGAAACGGTGTCTTTGTTTCTTTGCTAACTTTGAGTAACCTATCAAACACTGCCTTTTTGGGCATGTGACCAATGAGGGAACAGTGAAAGGGCAGTCTTTTAGCTGCTCCAGTGCACTCACTGGCCATGCCCCCCCAAAGGCAGCATCTGACGGGTTCAGTTCAGTGCTAGCCAAGAAAAAAAACAGACACCTGTCATTTAAAATGGCATGTCATTCTGTTAAAGCCTTAAGCAGCTAGCTGCTGCAGCACTTCTTTTTAGCAGGAGGCCAGCAGGAAGAGGAGCTGCCACTTATCAGAGGGTTGTTTAGGGGCTCCCCAGACTGCACGGCCCAGGACCTGTGCCCTGTGGTCCATTCCTGGCAGTGGCAGTGGCACAGACTTGGAACCACAGAAGTCAGTGGGAGAGGAGGAGGAGAAGAAGATTAAAAAAAATACCTTCCCAATCAAGATCTTGGTTAGCAAAAGAGCCCACTGAGCTTTAACAAGTAATCTATTCTCTGTGCCTAAGTAGTCATATCCAGGGCAGGACTCCAGTTCTACAACCTCCTACCCACAGGGAAGTCGCATTGGGGAGAGTGATCTTGGGTCCTGGATCTTGATGTTAGCAATTTCTGAAATTCAAAGTTCTTCCTAGTCACTGCCACTCAAAGCAGACAATACTGGGATAGATCAACAAATACTCTGACTTGTTATAGGGCCACTTCTTAAACACTACTAAGATGGACTGCTTCTTCTGTCAGAATCTATTGCACAAATGTAGATTAGGAAGCAATCCTATGGCCCGTAGGCAGTGGCTGAGGGTCCATAGGATGTTTCAGATTCCCAGCTACGAGCTGGGAGACAGTGCTCCGACCTTGGAGCTCGGAATCAGCACTCTGGCCCCTTTCCTGCTCGCAGCCAGTGCAGAAAGAAACATGTTAGCTGCCTCTCTGATGCTGCGAACACATCCTTAGAGAAGGGGGAAAGGGGACCTTTCTGTGAGTGGGGAGGAGACTGGAGAGGCCAGGATACAAGCTATCCTGAGGCATCTCCAGCCTCTTTTCCCTCCACATCTGAAATGCTTTCACTAGATGGGAAACAAAGCCCATCTAGCAAAAATGAAGGGTGGGAGGACAGGGAGGTGAAGATTGCCTCTACCATTCCTTCTGCCCTGCATAGGATGCTCATAAGCCTCCAAGTTCAGGTGCTTATGAGCATGGAGGGTGCAGCCCATAGGACTGTGCCCTTTAAAGAATCATAGGTTTGGAAGGTACCTCAACATTCATCTAGTCCACCCCCTAGATGAATGTTATACAACGTTCCTGATAGGTGGCAATCCAGACCCCACATAAACACTGCTAATGATGGAATGTCCACCACCTTCTGAGGTAGTCTGTTCCACCGTGAAGAAGCATGCACTATCAGGAAGTTCTCCCAAATGTTTCCCCCCCCCAAAAAAAACCCTTTGTTGTCATTGGAACCGATTCGTGGGTGATGTACCCTCTTGAGCAGCAAAAACGAATTTGCTCCATCGTCTGTGTGAGTGTGACAGACCTTGAAATGTTTGAAGATTACTATCCTATCACTTCTTAATTGTCTCTTTTCCAGACAATGGCATTATTTGTCTCATGTTTGGTGGATGTTTACCAAAGTTCCTTTTCATTTTACTGTTTGGAACTTATGGTTAAAATGTAAGTCATTTTATGGGACAGTGGTGGAAAGGGACATGAGCTAAAAAAAAAAACGTGAGCAGGCCAGGGGGAACTTTTAATAATGGGGTTAGGTGAAAATTCTTCAAACCATGAGAGAATAAACATGTTCTGCTAAGAACTTTGTTGATTTAGATGTGCAACTTTCTATGTAACGGTATTTTGTACTCAGCTGCAAAATTCAGACATCTGCCTCCTTTATTCAGTGTTGCCCAAAC
Source organism: Shinisaurus crocodilurus (assembly GCA_021292165.1). Taxonomy (NCBI): domain Eukaryota; kingdom Metazoa; phylum Chordata; class Lepidosauria; order Squamata; family Shinisauridae; genus Shinisaurus; species Shinisaurus crocodilurus. The sequence continues at coordinate 13,390,161 of CM037883.1, read as the reverse complement.
CATTTGTCTCTACCCCCCACTCCAAGAAGGAGTGGAGTGCTCCTACTGTCTAGTAGGAACCAGCCATCAAAGGCCATTAAAGGAACATCTTTAGCTATTAGCTAAGCAAAAACCCACCGATTGTTACCTTTTAACTTGACATAGCACAATAGCATTTAAGGAGTTGAAAGAAGCAGACTTAGGTAGAAATAGCTCTAATAATGCTCAAGAGCTGGGCTGGCTGACTAGAGAGCTATTGTTTTACAGAGTCTCTTTTGAGACTAAGGACACTCCTGATAAATTGGATATTGGCTTTTTGGCAGCATTTCCAGCCTCAGCACGCACACAAGATAGGCACAGAGGGAGAAATGCACACAGCCCTTCAGACTTGCTCACAGGGCAGCTCTTTTGCTATTAAATCTCAGAGCGTGTAACTCACAAAATCAATGACCATGATCAGTCGTCTTTTGTAAGAAAAGCTACCACCTGCCACCTTCAGGCTGGTGGGCAAATTCTCCTTTTTCTCTCCTTAGGAGATCCGAACTTGAGTGTTGAATAACAATGTCAAAATCTTGCAGGGCAATGCTGAAAGATCATAATCGAGCAGCCTGGTCCTGCAATTGGTGCTGTAGCTATTGTGGCTTGAACAGTAATTGTTCCACGGCTGCCAGAAAGAGATCTTACATGTGGGAACCAGGGCTCAAATTTCAGATTTATTAAGTCCTCTATAATTTAATTCTACTTACTTATTGCATTGCATTACTGTAAACCTTCCTGACAAAAAGTACTTGATGTGGTTTACAGTTTAAAACAATGGTTTACAATTTTTTAAAAAATACTGTTCTACAAATTAGACCAAAGATGCTTGCAAATAATGATCCTTGGCTTTGCTTATTTAACATGGAGGAAGCAATCCTATGGCCCCTAGACATCATCTAAGGGGCCATAGGATATTCTGGATTCTGAGATCCAAGGTCAGAGACAACACTCCAACCTTGGAGAGCCAACCCTTCTCCACTACCCGCTCGAAGATGGTGCAGAAAGAGCTGCATCAGCTGCTCTCTGAGGTCAGGAAAGTGACCTTGGAGAGAGGGGAAAGGGGATGTTCCGGAGGGCGGGGAGGGGAGGAGACTGGAGAGGCCAGGATATGAGTTATCCTGAGCTCTCCGCAGCCTCTTTCCCTCCCCCTCTGAAATGCTGTCACTAGATGGGCAAAAAAATATGAAAGGATGGGGAGGCGAAAATCACCACTCCTCCCAGCCTGGGGGCTTACGGTCATTGCAATAGGACTGCATCTCTTAAGTGTCCACAGTTGTTGTCCCTATACTGCAGGGGTGGGCAGCACATGGCCTGCAGGTCACATGTCCTCCCCCTGCAGCTCCTGCCCCCCCACTGCTGTGCTGCTGAAATTTGTGGCGGCAGCAGCAGCAGCAAAAAAACACCTGCAGTTTGCCACCAAGCAAACTATTACAGAGCAGTGAAAAGGGCAAATTCAGCTTGATAACAACGTCAATTGACCTTCTTACTGCTAAGGAGCGGTTTGCTGCCTAAATATGGCAGTACAGTAGTGTCAGGAATGTGTCTTGTTTATATTCTTCTTGAGTAGTCCTCTTTTGTCATCAAGAACTCCTTCTCAAGGGAAGCCCTACTGGCCTGCCTCTTGAGGAGACAATGCTCCTGGTCCCGGGGTTCCCCAGCCTCCCTCCTCAGAGGCGGAGTCCCGTGCTGCTTGCAGGGATGGACCTGACGTCGTCTCCTGTGAGAGTCCAGGCTCCTCCTAGTCTTCTGACACTGGTTGACCTGGGGTGCTCTTGACCTTTAGGAGCTCTATCTTCTCCTCTGAGAAGGATTCCTCCAGTGGGAGCATGACAGCCAGAGAGATTCCACTCTAAATTGTTTATAATCCATATTTCTGAGTACTTAAAACATCTCAATGTTTTAAGAATTAAAAATACACACATTTACATACTATATGCTCAGCACCAATTAGTGTGTTTTAAGCTATCCTCTTGTATCAACTCAGCCTCTTCTTTTTCTCTTTCATTTCTTCTCAACATCATTTATTCAATAGAAGAAGCTCACATAATGTTTTCGACTCGATCTTCTGAAGCTCCTTACATCACCTTACCATAGAAAGCAACCAAAAAATTCTCTTTATTAAAGTTTTACCATCAAGCTCTCTGCAATCGTCATGCGAAAAAATGAAGAGCCTCATGCTTTGAAAAACTCTTACCGTGATCACAGCACATAAGGAGAGATCAATGGATGGTCTCAAAGATTCCTGCCTTATGGCTTCAAAGGAACAAAGGGTGTACAAATCAACTCTGCAAAAAAAAATCGAATAGCCCCAAACCCAGGAGGATTCACGTTAAACAAAACTAATCAGTTCTTCTAATGTTTTGTCACTGATTAACACAGATGTCTACAGCTCAAAAGATTCATTTTACAAGAAATCCTTTTGAGCTCTTTGTTGGTAGAATACCGCAAAAGCTAGACACTCTACATTGAGAGAACGTTACAGAAACCTCATTTATATCCTTCAATGGTCCCTCTCTATTTGCCTGGGACAGTCCCTCTTTTCTAGTACGTATCACTAGTAAATTCTTGTCCTCCACGTTTTTGTCCTCACTTTTGCCTTTTCATGATGCCCAATTTTATTTATTTATTTATTACATTCATATCCCACCCTTTTTTTCCTCCTGCAAGGAACCCAAGGTGGCTTACATAATCCTCCTCCTCTTCCTCTCCATTTTATCATCACATCAATCCTGTGAGGTAGGTTAGGGTGAGAGCCAGTGACTGGCCCAGTGAGCTTCATGGCCAAGTAGGGACTAGAACCCAGATCTCCTGAGTCCCAATCCAACGCTCTAACCACTACACTACACCACACTGGCACATTTTAACAATTAAAATGTTGGTGTGATTTGCTAGCATTGTCAGGCTTCAGGAGTTCAGACTGCACCCTCCCATGCCCAGGGTCACTAGAAGTTAAACTTCGGCATAGGGAATGGATACATCTTAGTGAATATACATGTAAATCAGAGGTGTGAGACCTCTTTCACACCTCTGAGAAGGGCTGAATTCAATTTCAGAGAAGCTCCTGGGGCCACATTCCAGGGTCGGGCTGAAGGCCAAAGGGTCAGGGCCAAAGGTAAGCGGGGAGATTCCCCCCCAAAATATCAGCATGTTTCAACTTCAAGGTCTTACTGCCAGTAACTAAGCCTTAGAGAGGCATTTCAGCCTTTTAGAATGGGGAAATACAGTACAAAAGCCAGGAATGATGGGCAGCCTGGAGGAAAGAGTAGAGACAGGAGAAGGGGCCATGGCCACGTGGGGAACCCAGTAGGGTCAGATTGGGTCCCCAGGCAGGCCTGATTTGGTCCACAGGTCTGAGGTCCAACACCTCTGTAAATGCATGTGTATGAAAACTAAAGTACCCTGCAATGCACATCTTACAGACTCACACCCTGGAGATGGAAAGGCATATATTCTACACTGTAGGACAAATAGCATCATTTTCTTGCTGGAAATGTTCCATCCCAACTCGGCCTCCAGAGCACTGATTGCCTCCACTGCCGTCACCACTTACACCTGTACTTAAAGTCAGCCATATGGGTTAGGAGAGGGAAAGCGGGAGAAGGTGGAGGTGCCTGTTAGTGCTTTTTGAGCACCTGCAGACCTTTTGTGAGCCCTCAAATCAGGCACTCGCAAAATTGAACAATTCGGGGGTTGAACATCAGGAGACCTGTACACATCCCTCTGTACAAGCATGCACCTGTTTTCACCTGCAGACAGTTGGAGGGTGATCTCACTTCTAATATCCCCATCTCTCAAAGTACCAGGAGCATCCGGGGCTAGAACTCAGAACCTTCAGATGTATGCGGTGCTGCTCCATATGAGCAGTCATGCAGAGATTCAGATAACCAGGTTCTCCAGGCTGTGATATTCTCCTAGCCTCCAGAATGACTACCTATCCAACAGGTAGGTTTTCCCTGACCTGGTAAGGCTATCAAAGCTTCTAGGTTAGGCTTGGTCTTTGCCTGGGGAACAGGTGGCCTTGACTATGTCTGCCTGGCTAGTATTTTTCTATGTGAAGGCTTGCTTTGTTTGCGCTTCCTTGTGTCTTGTTCCTAAAGAATCATGTCTTCTGCTTCTCACATTTCTGGTACTTTATGGCCAGGCATGACAAAGTGTGGTCGATGGGGCTTTACCATAAACTGGGATTTCTGCAAAACCACCCGTTTTGAGATCTGTGTACCAGTTCCTTCCACTCAAATTATTCGCAGTTCACTGTCCCACAGAGACAGAACCTTGATATCTGATGGTTTATATGCCTTGCTTAGGGAGACCTACAAATACAATTTGATTGAATTTCCTGAAATGGAAATGCTGTACATGTACTAAACCTATGCTAGGTTCATTTGTTACCTGTCAAAAACCATGACTGCTGAATTCAGGATTAACACAGTTGATGATAATCACTTAACTGGTTAATTAACAGGGCTATGTATGACTTTACACGGGACTCCTGCAAATCAAAAGTAGAAAGGGAGGGAGGTGGGAGTCTGGACACTAGGTTGTCCTTAAAGGGGCCGTGCACAGCACAGTTAATTCACTGTACAGGAGTCTAACACAGTTTTCATGATCATTTTAGCACCCTCCTCACCCTCACAATTCTTTTTTTTTCCCTGCTGGCAATTCCTCGATTCACTGTAACTGTGGAAACTGATGCTTGATACATCAATGTAGTGCCAGTTCACACAACTTATGTTTCCATACAATTGCATTTTGGCAGTGGAGGCTGGTGCCTCCAATGTCAGTGGGGCTATGTATCCACTCTGGATTTTAGTGCGGACTTTTAAGGAGCTATCCGTGGGACTGAACCTATTTTGAGGATCGGGTTCAGCACCATGGATAGCTCCTTTAAAGTTCAGAGCAAAATCCAGAGTGGATACACAGCCCCACTGACATTGGAGGCACCAGCCTCCACTTTGTTTTGGTACATGGCCAGGGGACAAAAAATTCCATGGAGAGAAACAAGCAGCCTCCAAAATGGCTCTTAACAGAACTAGCGAAAGGAGAATCTGTAGCATCTTTGGACACTAATGGACACTTTCTCCCTACATTGAGAGAATAGAAACTGGTCGGGTTGACGTTCTGCCATGTATGCATTGCCTACACAGTCCCATTACTGGTGGGGCCACAGATGAGTAGTAGAGCACATGATTTGCATGTAGAAGGTTCCTTCCAGGTTCCATTATGAAAATCTCCAGCAAAAAAAAAGAAGAAGGGGGGAGAGCTTCAGTTATCAGGTCAGGGTGGAAGTGTGCCTATCAAAGTAGACAATAAATGGGCTTGATAGACCAATGGTCAATGTCTGATGCAATATAAAGAAGATTCATATGAGTAAGAACCGTCCCTGTTGCATAGAAGAAAATGACAGTCCTTGTGTGCATGAAATACTGGGCATGTCATGTGCAGGAGCACAGGTGCAGGCACAATCCATCTATCAATGCGATGCTTATCCCATTCTCTAATGTGAACGCATCATTTACCTGTTTATAGATTTCTAATAATTGTTCAGTATCATCCTGGCATTAACACTGAACGTGTTATGTTCCATCATTGTAACTACTTGTCTTAGGTAATGTTTCCCAGTGATATACTACAGTATTTTATTTATTTTGAGGGAGAGAAAAAAAGGAAAAGAAGTCAATCAAAACTTTATTCCACTCCAAACTGGTACAGTAGGGTGCCTTCAAGAGGTGTAAAAATATTGATGTAGTTCACACTATGGGGGGGCAGAGTACATTCACAATTAGCAGTATCCTCAAAGCCAATTTCTTGCACTGCTGGACGTCCTTTCTCCAATTCTACATGGGGTCTAATTTTAAGAACATAGGAAGACTTCTAAAAAGTTTTCTCTTGGTGTGTGTCCCCCCACCAAAAAAAGGCCTTGCTTTTAATAAGTATCAAACCTTTTCCTTCTCAGGGGGTAATTAGACCTTTTGATATTTGCATTCCTTTAATTTGTCCCAAGCTCTGTAGTGGAAACAGGTCAAAATAAAAAGCTGGATCTCATATATAAATTACGGATGTATGAGAAGTACATTTCAGTTTGTTTTTGATCAGGATTTTACTCAGTTTGCACCGCCACCTTCTGGACTGAACACAGGCTCAGACCACAATCTGTGGTCAAAGTTCGTACATTTCCGAACTTGCAATGTGATTCATGGACCAAACAAATGTGTTCGACAGCATGCATACATTTGAAAAATGTGCATGAAAAATGCATGGGTTTCAGGCAGGATTCTTTCCTAGCCCTACGTGGACATGCCGGGGATTGAACCTGGGACCTTCTGCATTCAAAGCATGCACTCAGCAAAATAAAACACATACAGCATTCCTAATCCCTCCAAAGCTTGTGAAATGACTGTCTAGGACATATGATGCAAATAGGATAATTTCTGGCATTTGTTTCTGTCATTAGAAAGTATTGATTTTATGACATCTTTTTTCCCCGGTCTTTTATTATGTGACAACTGGAACTCTGGCTTCAGAATGCTAATATCTGTCACCGAGGGACTACTTAAATTCATTTCAGTTGTTTGAGCTGTATACAGCAATCATGACAATGAATCTCAAATTAGAGATGGAAATATCTGTCAATTTTGGTTTCTTTTAAGCCCTGTTTGGGCATTCTGAATGTGATTGAAGGAAACACATAATGAGTGGGGCCATGCTAGCCCTGCCCTCTCCTTATTTGTTTCTGTTACCTTCTGATCATGGAGGGTGACTTTCAGAAGAAGAGGAAAATCTCCACTATCTATGGTGGTTCTCTATGCAATTCAGAATCCTGATTTTCCAGTGTTCTTGATTGTGTGGATTGCCTCCACAGATACAACAGGTTCTCCTTTTTCGGAAAATCACCTTCCATGAGTAGAGCATGATGGAAACTTATGAGGAGGGGAGGGATAGCATGTTCCCTCTCCTCACACATTTACTTTAACCACTTGCAGAGCGCCTGAATAGGGCTTAATTTCCTCACCACCACCCCATCTTCAATTTGGTTCATCTAGAACTTTGGGAATTTTTCCAGTCAAAGGGCAACCAAAGGGTACACCAAAATGTGCCAAAGCTCAGGAAGGCCTTGTTGCTCAAGAAAGGATTAATGGGGAAAGGGAGCACTCTTATAATCCCTCTAATTCAGAAGGATCCAATGGTCAGCCTTGGTGGGCAGGGTCAGTCCAGGGCCTAAGAATACTAAACTATTCAGGAAGGTACTGCAACATGTCATTCAGTGGTTCACCACATGCGGCAGCCACACAAAAAAGCAAGAGCTCCTAATTTGAACCAGGGCAGCTCCTGACAATTGAATTGTACCGCGTCACTCTGTAAGCATGCAGATGATGGTGGTGGTCATATTTTTAATTGCTGTTCTATGTGATGAATAACTCCCTGCAAATAGAAAACTAGCACATCCAGGAGCAGGGTTGACTAGAAAAATTCTTCCCGATGTGTTAATTTTCTTCATGCAGCAAGTTTTTGTCAGCAATCCTTCTCCGAGTGCCCCTGCCAAAGGAAGTAAGGCAGGTGGCTACCAAGAGGAGGGCCTTTTCTGCTGTGGCACCCCGGTTGTGGAATGAGCTCCCCGAAGAGGCTCGCCTGGCACCTGCATTGTACCCAATGCCTGTCTTTTCCCTGAGAAGAGGGAGCATCAGTTTAAGTTCCTAGTATGGATGTTTCCAAAGAGGGAGTGATCCATGCATCCTTTCCCATTGCTTGCACACCTTTTTCTAATGTTAAGCTTACCCTCATTTGGGAAACCAGGGAAATACTTACTAAACTTCAGAAAGAATTCATTTTATAACCTGCCTGTCAAGATGTTAAATACTACCTTTCTGTTCTTTTCTTCTTCTTTTTTAAAAAGCTTAGCTCTCAAAAGCCGACTTTAAGGGCAAACTTTCATGAGAAGAAATTGCATCCTCCTGATGCACTGGCAGGAATATGATTAATTTATATAATATATGCAGTTTATGTCAACATACCCTTGTATCAGAAATACACGAGATACATTTGCAAAGCTGCAAGTCAGAGCTTAACCATACATTTATAATGAATGTTTCTGCAGTCTAATGAGCAAGTTTTTAATTTAAAAGGAATGTTGTGGCTTCTTTTAAAAGTTAAAACTATACATGAGCTGAATGCAGTGCTTCTGCCTTTGAGTTACAGTCTGTAGCTCCATTTATTTAAATTTCTTTGGATAAGAGATGTGTGTGAATGTTAGAATATATATCAGTTACTGCCAAGGCCAAAAGTACATTGAACTAACAGTGTCTTGATCTGATGTCTCAAATTATGTGGGGAACAAACCTACTCGCCTCCCATATCTAGTGGGATTTTCTGACAACGGAGGGTCCCAGAGGGAGCTTCCTGGCAGTGTTGGGCCTCTGCAGCACCACAATCCACAGTGGGTGGCTATGATGTAGAGTTGCTCTGGGTAGTTGGGAAATTTTAAACTGCCCACTGCTAGGTATAAACAGAGCTGGGTGTGGGGAAGTTGGCAGGTTGGCTGGATCTGGAACAGATCTTAGCACCCATGGGCCCTAAGCAGTTGCATGAGGATTCTAGGTGCTACTGTCAGGCCTGCTCAGGTTGCTTGATAAATAAAATTGGTACCGTCTATCACTAAGAGCCTCCCAGTAATGGAGCACATGAACTCAGGAATAACTGGGCCATTGCGTTCAAAGTCTAATGAAAAATGTAACCAGTGGTGGCTCCAATGTCAGCAGGGCTGTGTATCCACTCTGGATTTCACACCAAACTTTTAAGGAACTATCCATGGTTCTGAACCTAGTTTGGGTATAGGGTTAGGCACCATGGATAGCTCCTTGAAAGTTCTGATTGAAATCCAGAGTGGATACACAGCCCTGCTGACATTGGAGCCACCAGCCTCTACTGGATGTAAGATTAAAATGTTGACCAGCAAGTCTCTCTGTCTCTCTCTCTCTCTCTCTCTCTCTCTCTGTCTCTCTCTCTCCCCCTTTATCTTTCTCTCTAGTTAAATATATGTCTCTTTTCTTTATGAGTGAAACTGTGGGCAAATCATTTTTAACTACCCCTTGATTATAAGTTGGTAAAACTACCAGGGGTCATATACAACTGCTCTTAGGTGTGATCTGGCTTGCATTTTCCCAGCTGCTCACCCCTGTTGTGGCAAATTGGGCACACACACACACACAGACAGACAGAGAGAGACACACACACACCAAAGGTGGTTTAAAACTCTTTTATTTTTTTCTTTAAAAAAAGAAGATAGATCTATATATTTCCTTGCTTATCGCCAAGAATGTGATTTATAGGCAAAACTTCCCTTTCCTCATTAAAATTCAAACTCAAATGAGATTTGTTGGCATGACCAACAGGCATGCTACCTTGGGTTGTGATCTTGTCAGATCTCATAAGCCAAGCAAGATTGGGTCAGGTCGCTGCTTGGATGGAAGACCTCCAGGGGAAACCCAGGTGTTTTGAAAAGTGGCAGTGTTGATTCATTAGATGTCACTTTTTTCCCTGGGAATCAGTGTTTGAGTCAATGCACCAGCTTGGCATATGGGGATGCTTTTCGGCAAAGTGCCACCCCCTAGATGAAATGTATAGCCAAGGTCCCGACCAGCTGTCATTAAAAGTCCAGTGGCACTTTTCATGAGAGCAAGGATGTTAACCTGGTGTCATGGCCAACTTCCAATCTCATTACAGTTGGAAGGTCTACATTTCTTCCTCTCACATTGGTAAGAAAAAGTAATTGTCCCCCATACAGCTCAAACTATTTAGCAATTTCACAACAGCTGTGTTCAGCACGGGTATGGCTTGCACAGCCTTTTACTATATTAATTCAGTGCCACTTATTAAAATTATACCCTCCATTGGGCATTTGATCATATAGCACAGTCCATTTATGCAGTACAACAGCCTTCCCCAACCAGGTGTCTTCCAGATGTTTTGGACTTCCATTCCCATGAGCCCCAGTCATCAAAGCCAATGGTCAGGAATCATGGGAGCTGTAGTCCAAAACGTCTAGAGGGCGCTAGGTGGGGAAGGCTGCTCCATGGGCTTGCCTAGTCAACAGCCACTGTTGTTGGATGCAGAACTAACATGAAACCCTTTTCAGGTGACAAGTAAATGTATGGAAGGAGCAGTTAGCTTATCATGCTCTGTTAGGTTACCATGCACAAAGGACATAGACATATACCTACAACTTATACGCATATAGTGCATAAGCTTTCTGTTCCAGAAGATCCGATGGATGTGAGAAGGAGAGTATGCTTTGCATCCCCACTCTGCATATGTACCAGTAATCTGAAAAGAGTTATGATGATTCATCTACACATGAGCACTTATTCCCTTGGGAGGTTAAAAGAATAATTGGAAAACAACATCTGAAGCAGAGACGCTCAAAAATGTGCTTTGCTAGTTTAAAAGTGTTGTGTGTAGAGATATCTATTATATGCATAGCTATTGGGCAATAACATTGAACCAAGAGTGATATTACCAAACTATAACAGAAACATAATCATTTTATTCAAACACTCATGTAGAGTTAGTTACAGAACTTGCCCATAACCCAGGTCTGCTTTAAAATAAATAAATAAATAAATAAATAAATAAATAATATTATATTATTTTATTTTATTTTATTTTGGTTCTGCAGATGCTGTTTTATTATTGAAAAACTGAAGCACAGGTAAGCTGCTGCATGGTAATGAGGTCAAGGGTTTCAAAAATAGTTACATTGCACGAAGAAGAAAACCGCTTTGGAATCTCATAAGCTGAAATACTGTTCCTTCAGGTAATCAGAAGTATTCAAAATTTATCAGTCCCAAGTGAGGTCTCTGAAATGAGTATTTGACTCAGTTTGTCAAAATACTCCTTATATGGAGAGAATAAGAATAAGAATAATTTAAAAAACTACACTCAGGGAGAAAAGCTGTCCTTGTATGCTGGGACAACAAAGCAACCAAATATACTATTATTGAAGGTCTCTTACACGCACACAGAAAAAGAGAGAGAACACTTTCCTGTTTCTTTCAAAAAGCAGATTTTCTAGTTTTATCTGATTTGTGTAGCATAATCGTATTGATACCTTTTCCTCCTTTGTTGTAACAATAATCCTATAAATATTTCATATGTTCTTTTTCTTTTCTTTCTTTTCTTATTCTCTCAATATAAATGCCTTCATTTTTTTCAGGATCACAATTTGATCTGAGTGCAAATAACTTTTCCGCAGCAGGGGTTCAGACCAAAAAAGATATATAGTGTTGGGGTAGTGTTGGGGCTGATGAGGATACAAAGATACTTTAAACCAGCTTATTGTTGTTATTGGCTGAGGACAGAGGCATTTATGATTTGTCATTGTATATACATTCACATACAGACAAAGGAAATAAAAAATCCTTTCGGTTGGGATAAAATCAGCGTTAAATGACAGGGTGTGTCTCCCCCCCCCCCATCCCCATACTGGCTTGTCATAACAACTCAAAATGAGAGTGTTAAGTGGAAAGAAGATTACATTCAAGTCTTAACATATATGCATACAGCTCAATTGATAGTAGCACTTTCAGATGTTTTCTGAACATGCAGAGAACAGTGGGGGCTGCTGAGGCAGTTTGCTAGGCAATTTTGCTGGCTGCCACAGTCTGCTGATAGAGAAAGGGCAGTCCTTTCCACCCTCACCTTTCCTCACTGGGAAGCGATGATCGAAGTGGGCAGTTACTGGAGCCAGCACGGTTCAAACACATGATGACTCGCCGTAAGCGTGAAGTGTTCTGAGGAGTGCTGGAGTGCTGTTTGGGAGTCTGTGCGACTGACTGGAGATAGTTGAGAGATTGTATTCGGATTGTTCAGAGAGTAGCTAGCGAGTGCAGGGATTGATATTTGGGGAACAGTTGGTGAGGGAGGATTGGTAATAGGATAAGATAATATTGACTGAAACTTACATATGAAACTTATTTCCAGAAACGGTTGTATTTTGAAATAAAAACTTTGCTTTGTTTATTGAAGCAACTTGTGTGGGAAGCTGTGCTTTATATTTGCTCAAAGAAGTAACAGGTAGGGATAGTAGAAATCCCAAGGTCAGTGTGAGAGGTGTGAGGGTGAGGGTTAGAGAGAGAGAGAGAAACCCACAACCTTACGTAAGCGCACCCATAGCTCCAGAAAGGAGGGCAAGCTTGAGGGCCCTATGAGGGGAGGGGTGTGACTCCCCCCCACCCCCGATGATTTCAGCAGTCTGTGACCATGCTGGGGCAACCATCCAGCCAGCAACGGTGTGCTGGCTTGGTGCGGGATTTGGCCCCTGCTTCCAGCAATGCATTCCCAGTGATGAAATGTAAGGGTGGGTCGGTCCCTCCGCCCTCTAATGCCAGTGGTTTTGCCTAGCGGACCACCTCACCAGCCGCTACTGATAGATGGGCAGGACAGAAACTACATACATTGGATATTTCGGACCTCATGCTGAAAGACCATAGGGCAGTGTTCTCCAACCTTGGGTCCCCAGATGTTTTTGGCCTACAACTCCCAGCATGCCCCAGCCAGCTACGCTGGCTGGGGCATGCTGGGAGTTGCAGGGCAAAAACATCTGGGGACCCAAGGTTGGAGAACACTGCCATAGGGGGTGGGGCAGGGCCAGTGGACACAATCCACTCCCCTCTACACATATTTAGGAAACCTCGGGGGGGGGGGAGAGAGAGAGAGCATGCCAGTTTCTCTTGTCATATATGAGAGCCAGGCAAGACAAGTGACCCTAGGTGGCTACAGTCCTTATGGCTGTCCTTGCTACAGAAAGGTGCAGTGCAGCACACTGTGGCAGCCCGCAAAAGCGCCCACCAAAATGCATCACAGCAGGTCCCCCCACTGCTATCTGTGCACATTCTGAGAACACCTGAAAGTGTTTGGCCATAGATGCCTGGGGTTATGTTCCAGTGCAGGTGGCATGATCCAGATGCTAATCTGAGTGCCAGAAGTTTATTTTATTTATTTATTTATTTAATACATTTTTATACCGCCCAATAGCCGAAGCTCTCTGGGTGGTTTACAACAGTTAAAAACATAAAATACAATATAAAATATAAAATTTAAAACCACAGATTAAAAACAAACAGCAGAGCTAGCAGCAGCAGTTACAATAACGGAATTAAAAACAATTACAAGATTAAAATGATTAAGATGATTAAAATGCCTGGGAGAACAGAAAGGTCTTCACCTGGCGTCGGAAAGAATACAAAGTAGGCGCCAGGCGAACCTCTTTGGGGAGCTCCAGTTTCTTTTCTTGGGGAAAAAGAACCAGCTACAAGAAAGCAAGACCATCCTGTGGTCTTGACATGTTGTAGTTTTGGTGAGGGAGGGCATAACACCTGCAAGTTAAGGAACATGGGGAAGGAAAATAATAAAACATTATCAAGTCTGGAAGTTCCTCTTCCTGAGAGGCTTCTTTAAGACAAGTAATAAGAAAAATCTAGAGTGGAACACAGGAACATAGCATAGGACACTGCCTTATACTGAGTCTGGCAATTAGTCCATCTAGCCCAGTATTGTCAACACTGACTGGCAGCAGCTCTCCAGGGTTCTAGCCTGGGTTTTTTTCAGCCGTACCTGGAGATGCTGAGGATTGAACCTGGGCCCTTCTACATGCAAAGCAGAGTCTCTACCACTGAGCTATGCCCTGTCCTGTTATTTGTGTGACCTTCCACTAGGGACGGGTGACCCACCCGGCACGTGACTCGCAGCACGCGAGCCGAGTGCTCCCACTGCGCGAGCTGAGCCAAGCACAAGCACAAGCACCAGCTGAAGTCCTCGCTGTACTTGCAGGTCCCCCAGCTCCACATTGTTTATGTAGAAAATGGCCAGATTTGTGCAAATTTAGCTGTAATTTGCACAAATTTGGCTGTTTTCTACTAAAAAAAACATAGCGCCTGAACCTGGAAGTCGCTTTCCCTGGCTTGGCTCCCAAGAATGCAAGTTGAGCTGGGGAAAAGGTAGGGCGAGCGGAGCTCAGGGGATCGAGCCCAGCGAGTTTGCTGAACTTCTACTCCCAATCGAGCTCCGCGCACATCCCTACGGTCCTTCCACAGAAGTGACTGTCATATTGAGGGTCATACATTCAGAGATAGTTCTGACAAGATGTGTCTAGGCCTTAATTCTTCATTTGAGTGGCAGGACACCAGGACAAGTCTTCAAGGATGATTCACTTTAATGAGCCAGGACACAATATACTCCAGTGATGCACGATTTGATCCTCCAGTATACTGCTGAAAGCCACCATTTGCAGTGGATACAGATAGAATGTCACACTCCACAGCCTCCCCGAACCTGGTGTCCTCCAGATGTTTTGGACTCATCATCCGCAACCAGCATTGCCAATGGCCAGAAATTACGGAAGTTGTAGTCCACAACATCTGGAAGGCAACAGGTTGGACAAGGCTGCTCTAACCCTACATCCTTGATGGCATTTAAAATGGGAAGTAGTTAAAGTTTAACACTGAAGTTGGCAATAAGCACTTAGCTGGGACAGAAAGCCCTTGACTCTCTATTCAGGTATTTGGCAGTGGAGACTGGAGGACTCTACAAGGCCCTGTCCCAGGGACAGTGATGATTCCCTCACATTGACAGACAATGCATCCAAGGAATTCCCTCCCCTATAGCAGGATAGGTTGGTGCAAGCTATTGAACAGACTCTCAGACAGGAGCAGTGCTAAATACCGAAAAGATCTGAGGCTGAGGCCCACAGGATAAAATAAAATAAAAAATGAAAAAATGCACACATTTGCATATGTTAATTTACATATGCTTTAAAGTCTGTGTGTGTGTGTGTGTGTGTGTGTGTGTGTGTGTGTGTCTTTAAAGGACCCTGTCTTCTAAGGACACTCCTATTTGTATTCTGGCCCATCTACCCAGTGCCGGCTCCAACTCGCTCCAATGCGAGTTGAACTAGCATGCAGTCTTCTGCTTTTAAAGTGGGCCACGATTTGTGTCTATTATTATTATTATTATTATTATTATTATTATTATTATTATTTTAAAGGCAGGGAAATTTGCATGAAATACCACCACAATTTGTGTAAAATACAGCCACAATTTGCGCAAATTGCATAAACACATCCATATTTTATACACATTTTCCTGCCTTAAATAAATAAATAAATAAATATGCAAATAGCAGCCTGCTTTAAAAGTGGAAGCCGCCAAAAAAAAAGCCTGACTCAGACCACTTTCAGCTCTCGAGGGTGTGGTGTGCCAAAGTCCACCAAGTGCAAGCGGGTCAAGTTCTTCAATGTTGCCCATCCCTAAATTGGTGTTTGAATGGCGCAACAAGACTGTTGGCCCTAGCTGGCTAGAAAGCATTTGGGCTCTGCTTCATGCAGCAGAATGTATTAGGCAGGTACTGGTTGAACATCAGATTGAAACAAATAGAATGCTATTTTTGTCCCCACACTTTGTGCCCACTCTGAATTTTCTCTTTCAACCAAGCTTCCATCTCAACACATCCATTTTGTATTCTCAACTAAGATGCCCAGCCTTGGTTACAGCTCTACCCATTTGACATCCATCTCTGGAGAATTCTTAGAAGCCATTTTAAAACTTCAATAGCAAATCCTCAGACATTCACAGCTTGATCAACAGCCACTGTGTGGTGCTAAGGTTTTTTCTTTTCTTTTCTTTTTGTGTGTGTGTGGGTATTTTTTTTTTTAAAAAAAAAAAACATAATATTATGGAGCTCACTGCCATTCTTTAAATACATTGCAATCCTTTGAACAAACTATTGCCGTGTTGGAGACCATTAAAATGATAGGACTTTATTTTATTCCTCTCTTTAAAAAAGAGGGGGGAAAGAAGCAGTTATCGGTGTTAGCGATCAGAAATTAAACAGCTGAATTAAAAAGTTGATAAAGGTTAAAAAAATATACAAAGGGAAGCAAATGGCAGCTTTAACTTGAAAGGAGATTTTTTTATTTGATACAGAAGAGACCAAGAGAAGAGAGCAGAAAAAGGAGGAGAGGAATGAGGTATGAAGGTCATTATTTTAAATGGGTTTACTAACGTATCTATCCTTACAAAGGCACAGCATCTGTCAAAGCTGATGAGAGGGGGGTGATTTCCTTTTTAGCACGTTTATCTTCTGATGGACTTCAGATGATTAAAATAACCCTATATTCATATTTTCCCTGTGCCCCCCCCTTAACCTTATAATATCTATTCTAGAACCAGAATGGAAGGAAAGAGACAGATACGGAGATACATAATACAGCCCCACCTTATTACTGCACATTTGGAGGTTTACTTGCAACAGACAGGAATGGCTCATGTGATAGCTCTCCCTGATACAACCCTTAAGTGTGGAGGAATGAGAGCATTGGCTTGCCCTTGCTGCTCACCTGGTTCACCTGCCTCACCTTTGACATACAGGGAGGACTGTAACATTTTAATATGACCAATCCATGAAAAATCCATTACTCATCACCCAGTTTGGGTAGCTGTTTTCTCTGATAAAAATCTGATAATCAACCATGTCTTCTGGACTGACATACATTGTATTTATATGTTACATTTCCACATGGACATCTGTAAACACTGGAGGAAGGGGGTAAGCACAAGTCTGAGAGCAGGTGAGGGCATGTTTGCTCTAGTTTCTTCCCTTCACATGTATGGGCTGGATTGGGGAGAGGCATAATTCAGTTTGGCCTACACTCATGAGCATTGGGCATGTCTAGTGCAGGAAGTGGTACCGTGACTTGTCTCTGGTTAATCTAATACTTGGATAAGAGTGAGCCATTGATAACTCCCCTTTAACTAAATATATGGCAATGTTTTGGGGAGGAGGAGGAGGAGGAGGAGGATGCTTTCTTCTGTGGTACTCTAAAGCAGGGATGGGAGAACCAGGGATCAAGATCACCAAAATTCTCTAAACTTGGCTTCAAAGCTCAGTTTGGCTCAGTCACATTTTTGTTTGTGTCCTGTTTTTCAGTTCATTCAAATGGGAACAAGTGTGCATTTTGAATGGGAAAATTGAATGTTTCTGTGCACATTTTCCAGAAGTGTGTACTTTCCCTCATACATATTTAAATGTGCATTACAAAGTGCACATTAAACAACAACAACAACATTTTTTTAAAAAATGTGATCACATGTTTGGGAATGTGTGAGCATTTTTCAGGGGGGGAAATGCACTCTCATTCATGTTTGCATTCAGGGTTGTAAATGGGGCAGGTTTGGGTGGTCTTGGGTGAACTGAAACAAGATTTCCATATTTCCCTGCTGTAAAGACTAACAAATGCATTGCGGCATAAACATTTGTAGTCTGGAGCCCATTTTGTCAGATGTGTGTATGTGAACAATTACACTGGAATGTGGGATCATCCAGTGAAATTCATTGGTAGTGTATTCTAGAGTGTGACACAATCCATAGGCATAAAAGATGGTCTAGATGGCTTTAAAAAGAGATTAGGTGGTGTGACCGTAGCACATGTCAGAGTGTGTGCCATCCCATGACCTCCCCATACGAGTTCTTTCAATGTGTGTGGAGAGTTAAGTGAACCTCCCCCATGACAGCTAAATGAAATTGTCAGTCAGTAAAACATTGTATTGTGTAGGATTAGTAGCAGTTATGAACAGCATAACAAAATACATCCTATAATATCAGAACACAAAACATGAGTCAGAGTAACATGTTGCCTGCATAGTTGACTGCAATAGCATTCAGAGTGACTACATGAATGTGTTTCCTTGCCTTAGCAAGCAAAGCTGTTTTACATGTAGCGTAAGGATCACAATCTGACAGTAACGAGTAAATCTTCACATAGATACTTTTACCCTGCAAAGATGCCAAAAATCTGCCCCAAGAACCTCTCAGTAGGGGTTTGATATAAAGGGCAGCACAATAAATAATGCAATCATGCAATAAATAATGCTACCTCTCCCAGACCCCAAATACAGAGATGTACATTTCTCTAAAAAAAAAACACACAACCTATAGTCCAAGAGTGCTGTAGGCATGGTTTGAAAATATAGTTCTGCAAATGCAATTCTCAATGAAGCAAGAGTTTGTAGATATTGGGCTCTTCTGTGATTTGCTTTAAACAAACATTATCATAGAAAGAAAGAGAGAAAAATGAAAATTTGATAAGCTCTAAGTCAGTGGCGGGGAACCTCCCGGCCCACAGGCTGAGCATGGCCCGTGGAGGTTCCCAATCCAGCCCATGGAGGAACATTCACAAATCCCACCCCTCTCTGAGGTGGGTGTCCCTCCCCTGTTCTGAATCCCAGCTCTGTTTCTTTGTTCCACTCTCTGCACAGAGAAAGCAACTCAGCCAAATGTTGCTTTCTCCTCCTCCAAGTTCAGTTGCAAAGTGGGCAGTACCTGGAGGAGCCACTCCTGAAGCACCCACCAAGTTCATTGACTATGTGCTCTGCTTTCTGCCCCCATTGAGACGATGGATGGGACATCTCATAAAGGAGATGTCCCATTTTGCCATCACTTGGAGGAATCACTCCTCCAAATAGAAATCCATTAGCTATGGCATGGACATCAGGGTCTTCCATGAAGATTGCAGTAGCCTGGGACGTTTATTTATTTATTTATTTATTTATTATATTTATTAATCGCCCATCTGGCCGGTCACCCGGCCATCCTGGGCAATGTACAATTAAAATGATATAATAAAACAATACAATAAAATATGATAATTAAAACAGTATTAAAAAATTCTTTTAAAATCCTAACCCACCCCATATTCCTGCCTGAACAGCCATGTTTATAATGCACGGCGGAAGCTCATCATGGAGGGGGCATGGCGAAGGTCACTAGGGAGGGAGTTCCATAATGTGGGGGCCGCCACAGAGAAGGCCCTCTTCCTAGTCCCCACCAGCCTGGCTGCTCTGGCTGATGGGATAAGGAGAAGGCCGTCCGTGGCAGATCTTGTTGAGCGGCCTACTTGATGTTGCTGGAGACGCTCCTTGAGATAAGCTGGACTGGAACCGTGTAGGGTTTTAAAGGTCAAAACCAACACCTTGAATTCGGCTCGGCAAGCAACTGGTAGCCAGTGCAACTCATTAAGCACTGGCGTGATGTGATCACGCCGGCGGCTGCCCTTAATCAGGTGAGCCGCCGCGTTCTGTACCAGCTGAAGCTTCCGAACCGTCTTCCAGGGTAGCCCCACGTAGAGCGCATTACAGTAGTCTAGGCGAGAGGAGACGAAGGCATGAACCACTGATGGGAGCAGATGATTAGGAAGGTAGGGGCGCAGCTGCCGTATCAGATTGAGTTGATACAGCGCTGCCCGGCTCACAGCTGACACCTGAGCCTCCATGGACATCTGGGAGTCTAGAATGACCCCCAAGCTGCGGACCTGGTCCTTCAGGGGGAGATGTACCCCATTCAGCACCAGGTCAACATCCCCTAACCTTCCCTTG
Organism: Shinisaurus crocodilurus; assembly: GCA_021292165.1. Lineage (NCBI taxonomy): Eukaryota > Metazoa > Chordata > Lepidosauria > Squamata > Shinisauridae > Shinisaurus > Shinisaurus crocodilurus. The sequence goes on along the minus strand of CM037883.1, from coordinate 13,370,724 downwards.
TCTCCCACCAGAAGTACGTTGGTATAGGGCAGGGATGTAGAACCTCTTTCATCACGAGGGCTGAAATCCATTTTGGAGAAGCTCTTGGGGGCCACATACAGAATTGTATGTGAATTAATAAACCCTGTCAGCAATTCAGATTAAGTACTCTATTGTGCACGGAGCTAATTATGTTGAGATTAAACCCGGAGAGTGATGGAGACATTTATTGCGTGGACAGGGCCAAAGGCAAAAGGGTCTGGGCCAAACAACAACAACAACAACAACAACAACACCAGCACAGTTTAGCTTAAAGTTCCTTACCCTTACTGCTAGTAACTAAGCCTTAGGAGAGGCATTTTAACTTTTTAAATTGGAGGAAAACACTGAACAAAACCAGGAAACCACCAAATGATTGGTGGTTGGGGAAAATGGGGTAAGGCCAGGGGAGGGGGGGTGGCCTTCTGAGGACCCCCAGAGGGCTGGATTGGGACCCAGGGTCTGTTGGTATAGGCAAGATGTTCTTTGATATAACCTGCTCCTGAATTGTATAGGGCTTTGTATACTAATATCAGCACCTTAAACCTAGCACAGTAGCAGACTGCCATCAAAGCCTTCATTTCTTTGACATGCAGCAGAAGAAAGATGATGAGCTTTCTCTTTTAAATGAAAGGCTCTTCTGTGTATCAATAATTTCACGTGAGGGGCAGAATTATTTTCCAGCACAAAATCTAATTGAGAAAAATAAATAAAAGAGCTACCCATGAGTGGAGGGGGGCATCAGAAAGAGACAGTAAAGACGAAGGAGCAGATCCAAAGTTGAGATTATTTATATTCTTGTAAAATTTCATATGGCAGCCTTTTTTCTCCCTCCACTTAAGCTACATATGACTAAATGTTTGGTGTAGGAGATGAAAATAAGTCAATCAAGTCTATCCTCCTTCAGTGCCCCCATGCATCTTGTGTATTTCCTGGACACCCTGTGATATAGGATTGTCAGAATGCAGAGGTAATGGATGGGAAATTGTCTCAGGCCCCAGTGGTTCTGGTATATGATTATGTTACAGGCTAGCAATCATAGAAATTGCCTCAGAAAGCCATATACAACTCACCCATTCAGTAAGCAGTTCATGGAGGCCTGGGGAATTGGTGCACTTCAGCAAGGTAGATGTTATACAGGAGCTATTTATAAGAAATTCTTGCAGATGAATCTCATTTCTATGACTCCTCCACATGGATTATTGCTTTCGAGGACAAAGAGAAAGTTATATTTAACTGTTCTGTAAGTCATTAGCCTTCCCTGATGTGCTACATTTCCTTTTGGGAGCAGAAACTATCAGTGTACCATTCTGTCCCAGCCAAAGACATTGTAACTCTGATGGCTTTATTAGCATCAGGGCATAATTAGTAGGGTCGTACCTCTTCTTATGTTTATTGATGGATTGATTTACATTTTAGAATATACCGTAAGCCCTAAATGGTTTGGGTCCTGGGTACTTTAAGTTCCACCTTCTTCCGTATGTCCCTCCCCACATACCCTGGTCAACTAATGACACCCTGCTCCATATTCCTTGTCCATTGGCGGTAATGTGGGTGGTTATTAGGAGTGGGGCCTTTTCAGTAGTGGCACCCACCCTGTGGAACACCCTTCCAAGTAGGAACCATTACACCGAAACATTGTAGTATTCCTTCAAGCTACTGACTAAAACATGGCTGTGCATGAAAGTCGTAGGCTGAAAGTTTTTAGTTTGATATGAGTTTCATGTAGAGATGTACGAAAAATTCAGTTCATTTTTTATCAGGATTTACCCATTTTGCATCTTCCAGACTGAACATGGAGTCAGACACAAGTCTGTACATTTTCGAGCGTGCAATGTGATTCATGGATTCCGGGGCCCCCGTAAAAAAAAGTGTTCTACAGCATGCATATATTTGACCCAATCCCTTTTGCTCTCGCCCGTCAGCTCATGTTGGAGGTTTGATATATACCTGCAGGAAGTGGGACAAAAAACAAACATTCAGTGTTGTTGGTCCCCAGCTGATTCCACTCTCTCCTCAAGGTCCCAGCAAACACTCCCACCACTCCCCAGGCTTTACTGAGGTGTATGTTCACACTGCCAAAAAGCTGAAAGAAACCCATCTTGATGCAGTTTCCATCAGGATTCTTTTGGGTTGTTGTTGTTTTCTGATGCAAAGGTGCACATGTGCACATCAGTAAAGAATTATAGCAGAATAGACTCAGAGGACAGTAGGATTGCAATGCCAGCTTTGAAACTGGGCCCTATAAGTGTCTGTTCAACTGCAGTTTGCCATGCAGGAATGATCAGATGATGGCGTCTCACCCCATGACATGAAAAGCGGTCCCTGCTGATTATACAGAGGAACTCAGTGGTAGAGCAAATGCCAGAAGGTCATGGGTCCTTGTCATTTCCAGTTAAAAGGATCAGGTTGTAGGTGATATGAGAGGACTCTGCCTTAGACCCTGGAAAGTGAATTCCAGTCAGAGTAGACAGAACTGGGCTGGATGGTTAAATAGCCTGACCTGGTATAATGCAGTTTCCTTTATTTATTTATTTTCATGGCCACACAGATGAAGCAATTGTAGCATTAACTCATTGGATTTCTCTAAGCCAGGAGTGGACAACACACAGTCCATGGGCTGCGTGCAGCCCCTTGACCTTTTGTGCATCCCCAAATTTGGTGGGGGGGGGCAGCCGAAAAAAGGCTGGTTTCCCTTGTGTTAAGGGGAAGCAAGCCACAGTTCACTGCTGAAATTTGGTGGCACAGTGGCAGTAAAACAGGGAGAAACAGAAATAGTGCTTCTGGTGCTGTGCCACCCACTTTTGGCAGCAAATTTGGCACCACAGTGGCATCAGGGCAGGCAGGGTGCCACAGACCTTCAGATGTTGGCTACCCCTATTCTAAGCACATCATCACCAAAGTTTACTGCCAGACAACCTGAACTCTTAAAACAGCTTTGCTACTATCCTACAAAAGCATCTAACAGAAATTCCAAGAATGGAAAGAAATCTCAAATGTAAAATTGAACACCATATAATTCTAACTACTTGGAGTGACCAGCTGACCACCATCAGCAGTTTGAGTTTGATTGCATTACAGTCCATTAACTGCCCCAGTCATAGTAAATGTATCTTCATCCCAGACTGAAAGTGGTGGATTGAGCAAAGATAAACCAAACATGGTGTGAGAATTTGAAGCTTCCTCTGGATTGTATAGTGCTTTCTTATTGCAGAAACAGCTTATATAAGATTAAATCTCCATGATCCTTCTCTCTCTCACACACACAAAGATTGACACTTGAAAATAAGTTTAAGAAAACAAGGAGTGGATTTCATTGTGATGATGAAACTCAGATTCAGAACCATAACCTTAAGGAGCTTACTCCCCTTAGGAATATTGAGGAGCTGGCTGGCATTCTTTCTTCCAGGGATGGTGCTAGGTACTGCAGAACAAACAAGCAAACAAAAAAAATGCACAAATTTGCACATGCTAATTTACATATAATCTGTAAAGGACCCTGTCTCGTAAGGATACCCCTATTTGTTTTTGTTTGTTTTTTTTAAAAAGGATGTATGGACAAGGGAGAGGAGGACATTTGATTTCAGAAGAAAACCTCAGGCAGAAAGATTTGGGGGGGGGGTGCAGCAGGAGGTGAAGCACATGTGGGCAAAAAGCCAGCTAATCCAAGAGGGATCAGATACAACAGAGATCATCAGGGCCCCTGTATCTTCACTCCAGCAAGTCATCATCATCAGGCGATCACTCGTGACCGAGTAAGATTGTCTTCCAGGATAAAAGGAGGAAATTCTAAAGAAGATTGTGTAGACTCTAGCGATGGGTCCATAAGTGATTGTGGAGGCCAATTCTAGATCCACACAGCTTCCCACAGTGAGGACACAGGTTACCATATGGAAGATTGTCCTGTAAAGGATTCATTTGATGTGCTTTTCGCTTAGCACGTTTCTCCCTTTCACCTTGCACTCGGGCTTCTTCAAAGTCCATGGATCCTTTGTGAAAGGCAAACCTCCATTTAGATAGTTCATGGGCCAGAGCTTCCCAGTTTTTGATGTTTATATTGCATTTTTTTAGATTAGTCTTATGAACATCTTTAAACCTCTTATATTGACCACCGATATTCCACTTTCCATCCTTGAGTTGGGAATTAAGTAACTGCTTTGGGAGACGGCAGTCAGGCATTCGAACAACATGACCGGTCCACTGAAGTTGGCGTTGAAGGATCATTTTTTCAACGCTAGTAGTCTTTGCTTCTTCCAGTACACTGACATTTGTTCGCCTATCTTCCCAAGTAATTCGTAGGATTTTCCGGAGGCAAAGTTGATGAAATCTTTCAAGGATACTCCAGCAAGTATCCATGGACAGCAGGGTGGTGGGGCAGATGGCATCCCAGAAATTTGGGGCTCCAAATGAAAGATTCGGGGCTCCAGCCCTAGTGCGCATCACCTCTGCTTTCTTCTCCTTCTCCTTCTTCATGTGTCTCTAGCTCTTTGGAAGGTAAGTCTGTAGTCCTTTGGCTCCTGTGTCCCTAGAATGCAGGTTGCAGCATCCCATATATTAATAGCAAACTCATTCTCTGACACAAAATGGCATCATATACACCCAAAGGGGGTTGGGGATCAACAGAACTGGGGGGAAATGCAAGTTTTGCAGATGCATGCACACATACACACACACACACACACGGGAAAAAATCCTAATGAGAGTGGGACCCCATAAACAGCCCAATGATGAATATGCATGCTCAGTGGCCACAGAACACAGAGCGCTTATAGGGGTCAATAATAATAATAATAATAATAATAATAATAATAATAATAATAATAATAATATAAACTGGGTGTGGGTGGGTGTGGACCGTGAAATGGAATAGAGTATCCTGGTAGAAGACTGGACTGTTGGGCTAGAATCCTCCTGAATAGAAGCACTCAACACTGTAATATTTTGTTGTAGGCGGCCCTTGTTTGTATCAAATGGTTCACTGAGGAGTAATTCAATTAACTTCCAAGTTTTATTAGGCTACCTCTATTAATGTTTTGGCTGCTATGAAATCATTCCCTATCCCCTTCATTGCAAAATGTCTGACTATAGGTCTCTTTTTCACATTGCACATTTTGCTCAATTGCAACTTATCTGAAGAGTTGCAGTTGGATGGGGATCCCTCTCCACTTTTAGTGCTGCCGGTAGAACCAGGCAGAAATACTTCTATTCCTGGGAAGTGTGCATTCATGGGATCTGCCCTTGATGCATACATAATCATTCTGAAGATATTTTTCTTGAAGTCTGTGGTGAGCATATTTTGTATACATTTTTTCCCCCGATACACAGGTTTTTAAAAGATATTTTTTTCCATTAAATAAAGTGCTTTTGTGCATTTCACACACACACACACACACACACACACACACGCATTTTTGTATGCACTTTTTCAAATGTATGCATTTTTATTTTATTTTTGCTCTTGTTTTTACTTGCAAGCTGCATCAAGAAAGTATGGATTTTGGAATCTGTGTTCTGTTCATCTTTAGCTGCAGCAAATGAGAACCAGTAAGTTCACATTGAAATCTGAACCAAACAAATTTCTCTCCCCCATCCTTACCAGTTGAAAACTTCCATAAATTTGCAAAGAAAATAAGAATACATTTGCATTCAGCACTTGAAGCGGGCTGGGAATGCTGTCCTACTTCTTTTCAATGTATATAATTGAGTCTTGCTGACCTAATCTGAAATGGTACCAAGTCACTTCCTGTGTTTCTTTCTTCCAAACAAACCCAACTTCCTTTTCCCCTTCCCACTTTTAGAGCTGCTTGTATAGGATTCAGAGCAACTCCACACAACATTTTATCCTTTTCTGGCGGCTGCTTTCTGGCGGCTGTATTCACTTACTCTAAAATAATAGCCTGTCCTGCATTGTCCTCTGAAGCCGGGTGTGTTTTGTAATAATCATAATTTAATGAAATGTTTAATCGCACAAAGGATCTCCTTGTATTATTGAATAATTGCAACTGAAACACATTCAGCAAAATTTACTCTCCGTGTGAATTTAGTAGTAACAGCAGTAATACTTTCATTGCTTAGCTATAAGCCATAACAAAGCCAGAAAGGGACATTCAGAGTTGAGCAACAAATTTAGCTCTCAGTTTCCTGGCTGCCAGCACAAATAAGGAAATATGCAAAGTAAGAAAATTTCACTATTAAATAACAGGAAACATACAAAATTAACTAGAGGTAACAAAATTCTTCCTGAGCCTAAGCTCAGACAAATACTTTTCATGTGTATCTATATAAAGTTTGGGTGGCATAGTGAACAGTGTGGAATATTGGCTACCAGACTCAGTTGTACATTAGAAAGCCCTTCAAGCAGATTTTGCCTTTCTTATGAGCTCACTAGTCGGCCTTAGGCAAGCTGATATATCTCCCCCCCCCCCTATATTGCAAGGATAATAATGCTGGCATAACTTACCGTTCAGTATTAATCTTGTTGAAAGGATTACTGAGATAATATATGTGAAACTCTGAGCACTAAAAACAAAACCCATCATATAGATGCTAAGTCTTCTTCTTCTTCTTCTTCTTCTTCTTCTTCTTCTTCTTCTTCTTCTTCTTCTTCTTCTTCTTCTTCTTCTTCTTCTTCTTCTTCTTCTTCCAATCCAGTGATTCAATGAAGGGAAGAAGAAGCAGAATGAGGCATTTGTATATTAGATCAAACCATAAAATACCATTTCACATGTAAAACAAAACACACACACACCCCTACTGGGGTGTGGACCCTTGATAGGTGTGTGACCATGCCAACCCCTGATGCCAGCCCTCCCTTTTATCCATGGCCACCAGAAGCAAGTGTTGCCTGAGAGTTCCAGCCTGCCTCCATTTCAGGTCTTCCTTGTCTCAGGCTTCCATTTTGTCTGGAAATGTTACCTGACAAGGTCTAAACAATTAGGACATGATGCATTTGCAGGTCCCATCGACACACTTTACTGAAGTGGAAAAGAGAGTGTCCCAGCAATCTATACACTGGCCTGCAGACTCTTGGAGATGCAAAAGCCAAATCTCCTCCACTTCCTAATTCAACAAAGATAGCATCTGCCATCCATTAATTGTCTATTCAGAGCTATGAACTCTTTGTGTGACCTTTCTATCAGAACCGACAAACAGCCACCTAGAATCAAATGTTCTCTTTGGTCTAGAAATACCTTAATCTTCCTCTTTTGTGCACTTGAAAATCCCCTTTCAATTACCACTCAGTGTTTTGTTTTCTTAGACTATAACTGGTCCAGGAAACCAGACCCTTCTGCTCCTCTTGGCACCGGTTCTCTTCATGTGCTATTGTGCGTTTGGTATTAGGGGAAGGTTTCTGCACTTCTCCAAATTTTTGGATGCAGTTTTCCAGTCCAAATAATGCATATAAAAATGTGTACATTACATATAAGAATACGTACATTATACAGAAAGGTGATCAGGAAAATGCATACAAATATGCATACAAATGTTCATGCATGCAGAAATGCACATGAAAATGAGTACAATTGTTTGTGCAGACATTTTTAAAGTCACAAGTTGATGTAACTAGAGCCGTGCACAAATGGCCCCTCAAAAATTTCCACCCTATTTGAGGGCAAAGAAATTGTGCACAAAATTTCACAAAATTTCTCTGGGGGCAGGAGAAATTCTTCAACAGCTTCTCACAGGTTGGGCTCACGATTGGCATGGGGTGTAGCAGCACAGTGTATTTCTTCTTTCCTAAGGTGTTTGTGTGGGTGGGTGGGTTGTGCTGCCACTACAAGACGCAGCAGTAGCGACTGTGTTGGCAGCCTGGCCCCCATTTTAGAACCTCCACAATGTTTCATACTTTGCGTCATGCCAGGACAAAGTGAGAGAAGAGAGAGAGAAAAGCAGCCACCTCACCACATGAAAATGGTGAAGAAAGATCTGCAAAGTGGCCCTTTATTTCTAGAGGGGTAAGAAAAGAAAAATCTCAGAACTTTTTGGAGAAAAAATGTCCCCTTAATATTTTTTTTTGGCTTGGCTCTTGTCATTCTTCAGGGTTCAGTACCTTCCCCAGGGTTGTGCAAACATTACATTTCTAAGGGGTGATTGTGGATACATCTTGCTTCTAATGCAGATGCTTCTAATAACACGCTACTTCCCTGAAGTGCTGTGATGGGTGTGAGGGGGGGGGGGAACTCTTGCATCCAGCTCCAGGAAAGAGTTGGAGCTAGTGCTGTGCCAGAATCTGTCCTCCAATTTCCTGAAAATTTTCTTCCCCCACTAAAGAAGCTTCCATTGTTCTGCCTTATTCTCAGAGTGTTTCATATTTTTGTGTGTGTGATGTTTTTGAGCTTACTTAATCACTGCAAGGTAGCCAAGGGTGCTCTCTGTGTTTTATCTTTCTATTATACATCTCCCCATTGCTCTCCAGCCTCCCAGGCTGCCTGCACTTCCTGATCTGAAAAAGCCCTCTGGGAGGAATTACCTTGTGATGTCTTCCACTGGGCTTTAATTGAAGTGTGAGAAGGCAAGGAGGCCACAGACTGCTGGAGAGAACATTGTGCAATGAAACACCGGAGACTCGTGCACGCTGCTCACCAGTCTCATAAGTAAGAAAAGCACAAAAAACCCAAACCCAACACATGACCATTTATCTGAAGTTTGCTTCTGCTTTGAATTTATTTTTGAAAGCCATTTATTTTCTATCAGACTGAATGAGAAGTGCCAATTTACCGAGCAAACTGTTGTCCAATAAAAAAAATAATAGCAGATTTGAATTCCTGACATCAAAAGACATATTTTTAGATCCCCTATTTCACAAATTTGTGAAAAATAATTTTTAACCCTCTAAAATGACACACCCTAATGGTCCAAACAAGGGAGAATTTTCAGCACAGCACTAGTTGTAACATGATGGAACAAACATGTGCTTGAAAAATGTGGACGTTCTAGAAAACAAAATAGTTAGATGTGTCCTTCCATAGTCTAGATGGGTCAACCACCAAACATGTACTGAAAAACACTCTTGGGCGAGCCATGCTTTGAACTCTGCTTGTGACAGCATCTATCACACCTTATCTGGGACCCCCAGCCCATTAAAGACCAGAGGATCCAAAAGTGAAATACAAGTCTTCTTTTATGCAACCATCTGCACAGTGGATCTGCTTACAAAGCTCTGTGTTGCCTACCACTTATGCAGAAGTCACATTCTTTCACACTGCATAAAATCGTGCACAATTTCATTAACATTATTTTTTAATGTGTAATATTCATATATATATATATATATATATATATTCATTGAAATGTAGTTTTGGGGTTGCTACAGTACAGAACAATTCCTTATTAGCGAAAGGGTTTGCAATGCAATGAGAAAAAGGTGGGGAAATATATATGACAGATGTGATTCTAGCTTTCCTGTAATAGCAGAGGTGGCAATATAGACTGCGAAGGAACTCCCATTACTACATCTTTCTCAATTCAGATATTTACTTCAAGTACCCTTAATCACCAGTTTTGTCTTTCGTAACCCTTTATCAGGGAAGCTGTAACCTCATACACAACAATATTAAGAAAAACAACAACAGGACCATGCCATCATACCGCACTGGATGGAATACAATTTACATTATTTTATTTCATTCCAAAATTCCATAACTGTGTGTGTGTGTGTGTGTGTATGCACACACACACACACATCAACATATTGCCAAATGATTTTGGACTCCAGGAGTATTGACAGTGTTGTAATAGAGGAATCGATGCCAGCGTAACAAGGCCCAAGAAAAGTGTTTTGGCATTACTTTGCTGCTTTCCTAGGATTATTTATATCTTTTTTTTCACTTTTACAGCAGTCATAAAACAGATGCTAATCGGGGAAATTCAATTAGAATGTTTCCCAAATCCTCTGCAAAGGGCAGCCAGTAACTAAGTGAGCTTTGATGGCCATACACTACAGGCAATTTCATTGTCAGAAAATGGTGTAGTCCTGGAGGGAAAGAGAGGGTTGGGGGTGAGAGAGAGAATATAATGGAAATACAGTTTATCAAACAGTCATTCCCCAGGGGATGAAATGTTGGAGACCTGGGTTTAACTCCCACTTCTGCCATCAGGGTGATCACGAACAGAACATCACTAGATCTCAACCTCAGTATGTCAACTGTAAAACTGATTAGTTCCTTTCCTCATCATCGTCGTCATCTGAAGGGCCGTCACAATGTGCAAGATGGAGCAGAGTTGCACTCAGTTGCTTCAGAGATCAGGACTAGGATGGACGGGTGGAAATCGCAAGGAAGCAGAGAGTTCAGCTGAACATTAGTAGAAACTCCCAAATGGTAAGAGCTATTCAACAGTGGGGCCGTCTGCTTTAGGAGGTGGTGGGATCTCATTTGCTGGAGTTATTTAAGCAGAGGCTGGGTGTCAGGGGTGCAGTAGTTGCAAGATTTGTGCATTGTAGGTCCTGACTCCTGCATGGAGCAGAGAGTTGGCCCAGATGAACTCCAAGGACCCTTTCAACTCTTAAATTTCTATGATTCCTCCTCCATCATCATCATCATCATCATCATCATCATCATCATCATCATCATCCTATCCTATCCTATCCTATCCTATCCTATCCTATCCTGGAAGTGTCTGAAATATAAGAGAACAGGTCCCTGACACAGAAAGACAACAGAGTAAGGAGAGGGAAATGGAGGTACAGGTAAATGGGGTGGAATGTGTAATTACTTCAGTTACACATACTTAAGCTCAGTTAAAGTGGAGCTCATGGGGACAAGGGGGCTGTTCCAAAGGCTTCACAGAAAAGGTGGATTTTGTGGAGGGATTTGAAGGAAGTAAGAGTAGTGGCATTGCAGGTGTTCTGGGAGACAGTTCCAGGCATAATGGGCAGGAAATGGGAAATTAAAACCCCTTGTACAGTTGTTGTGAGAGTAGACACAGTACTGATGGCTAATTGCTGTGCAAATTAGACACAATATAAAAATGATTAATAGGAGCTGTAGCTCTGTTCAAATGTTGGTCATTAAGGCAATATGATATTAATATTTATTTAAAGCACTTTATTTGGTTATTAGATGAAGTGGGCTTAAGTGCAGGGGAGAACTTACATCAGTCACTTCTACCATTACTTCTATTTTTATCATTTAAAAAATTGTGACTGTGTGAGAAGAGCAAAGCAGATAACTTTTGAAGTCTTTCAAGGTCCCCCCTCCCACAGTCCCAATGTACGGAATTAATCTCAATTGATTTGGCTGGCAAGGACTGGCTGGTGCCCATAAGCCATGCTCCTTGATGTCATTGGAAAGAAGGTCCAGCCCTATGGTGCTTGCAGCATCTGGGATAAAACAGTATAATGGCAGAGAGCATATGATGTGATCATATAATGCCAGTCTGTTTCCAGGTCCAATTCTGGTTTTAACCTTTAAAGCCCTAAACTGGATTGGGTCCAAGTTACCTGAAGGAATGTCTCCTCCCATATTTACCTACATGGAACATTAAGATCATCTGGTCTTAAGATCATCTTGAGGTCATCATCGTCTGAAGCCCTCCTCCAGGTGTTCCCACCAAATGAGGCGAGGCATGTGGCTACAAGAGAGAGGGCCTTTTCAGTGGTGGCATCCCATTTGTGGAACACTCTCCCAAGAGAGGCTTGCCAAGTGCCTATCTTATTGTCTTTCCAGCACCAGGAGAAGAACATTTTATTTTCCCATCCATGCATCTAAAGAATGGGGTTTAGTGGTTTTTGTACTCTATTCTGCTGATAGTTTTAATTTGGTTTTCTGACGTTGCAATGGTTTTATTCTTTGCTGCTGGTTTGAACTTGCTTTTATTCTGCCCTGTTTTGATGTTTGTTGTAGTGCACATTTTTAATGTATTGTACCCCACCCAGAGAATGTTGGTTACTGGGCAGTTTATAGGTACAGTAAAGAAATAAAATAAGAAGTATGGGTGGGGGAACAAGTGTGAGATGGTGAAGTGGTTGACGACGCCTTGTTTTCAAGCAAAACTGTGCTCCTGGATGCCTCCTGGGAGTGCAATTTTGCTGGAAAATAATGCATGCACGCCCCCTGCAACTTGTTTCAGTGCAAAAGTGGGGGTGGGGGTGTGCGGTTGCTGCCGCAGTGAATGTTTTACCGCAAAATTGGTGGTGTTGCAGTGCTCATTTTAGTGGCAGCAGGAAAGGGTGTGGCCCCAGTTAGTTAGGTTTTTTTTTTAGGGCAGGTCATCCCCTGGATCTGCTGAAGTTGCCCCAGCCCCTTATATAGAGAAAGTAGACAAGATAGATATAGAGGAGCACGACTGTGGAGACCAACCTTCCCCAACCTGGTGCCCACCAGCTATGTTTGATAACAACCCTCATCATCCCTGGCCATTGTCCATGCTTTCTTGGGCTGGTTGGAGCTGTAATCCAAAAGCTCTGGAGATCACCAGGCTCGGGAAGGCTGATGGAGTCACTGGAAGGTAAGCGCAAGAAGCTTAAAGTGAAGATGAGAAGTGAGGAGATGCCAGTGAAGAGAAGCTCCTACTCCCTCTGAATTAAAAAAAAATGCCAATGTTTTGGTCATCCATATCCGCTGGACTCCTGACACTAACATAGGGGCTGGTGATGTATAGCCTCAACATGTCATCGGTGTGTTCTGAGAGCCTATTATGCTGCTATATATCATAAGACATCCATCTCGCCCAAGACAAATTATGATTATATATCATTAGGAGCCATGGCAGGACGGAACAGGAGTCCCAAAAAGGGATTCTGAAAGTTTTATAAGAAGAAAATCTATTGTTTCTGAGGTGAGATGAACATGATTTTAATACAGTGGATGAGATTCTAGTAATTAATCTGTGCCAGACATGTCATCCCACTGAGTTTAAAACCAATGGTTTCATGTAATTGATGAGGGCTTGGAAGGTCAGAAAGGTGAGCAATACATTTAATAAATAATAAATACTTTATTAATACAGGGTATGGGTATAGTACCTTATTGCATGCTTACTTCTGGAATGGCCACTTTGGGCAGGTTCACACATCCGTATTTATCACTCATTTATCACTCATTGACTATAGTGTATGCGTGAGCCATCCTACGTTAGTAGCCATAGACCAAATTTTCATCTCCAAGTACAATGTTTTTGAGTGGAGATAGTCCACAGTTTCAGCTGCAGCTCAGCAAATGATTAGTAATCAAGTGATGAGTGATCTGTTGAAGCACATGTTTATCTGAATCAGCAAAGTTGTCCCATCACTGCAGGATTTGCACTCTCCCATGACTACAAACTGCAGCCTCGCTGGAATGTTGAGTATTTCTTTAGACACATTCATCAAAGGTGATGTTGTTTAATGGTGAGACTCACAGACTCCTCCATACATAGTTTCTAAGAGTGATGACTTTGACATCATTCACTTGGGAGAATGGAACATGAGACAAAGGATGCAGCTATTCTGCCAGCCTTGTGCTGGACCACCAATGGGGAGCCATGTGGCAAACTTAACGTGCCCATGACACTCTCATTGGCCTCAGTGTTGAGTGAAGTGCCATCCCACCCATCTGATTTCTAGCACTGTAGAACTGGCTGGTTGCCTTAGGAGCTGAGTTGGAATTTTGGGCTTTGTTGCCCTGCTTGGCAATGGAAAATGACTTTTTCACTCACTTTCTAGCAATATTAGTGCTAGGAATTGTTTCGCAGGTAGGGCCTTGCAGACTTCTTAATAGATTAAAACAGACAAGCACGTTACAGGTGGCGGGGAAGGGAGGGAGAAGTGCAGAGTACAGTGATGAGAACCCTGGGGAACAGTACTGATGAAGAGAGGCATATCCAAATGAACTGCTCACAGCTTTCTGTCTCAAGGGAACTGGCAAGGAAGCCACCCTTTGGAACTGATGTCCTCACTATCCCCAAGTACAAGTACCATCTGGAAGTGGTGGTGGTGGTGGTGAAAAGAGTAAAATAAGGAGAGTGATCACATTCCCCTTTTTTGCCTCCTTATTTCCCCCCACTCCCTATTTTAAGTGGGAAATTCTCAGCTGAGAACTTTTGGCTCATCACTAGCCCTAGCCTCTTCCCACCCACACACCGGTTCTTCATTGAGGCTCAATAATAAGACGTAGACTATTATTTTCCTCCTTATTGTTTCTCGTTAATTTGGATTTCATTATACAGCAATTCTCCATGCGAACAACACAGGCGGCAAGCAGTCTCTAATGATACTTTGCCTTTTCATCGTATCTATCATCAAGGCTTTTTACACAGATTAATTGACTGGGCTTCATTATTGGGTTTATTCTTTGCTAGGTAGTTAGCACCCCCTCATAGGGATGGGAAGTGGTTTAGGTATGATTTATTCACAACAGCATGGACTGACATAAGCTGACTTCAAAAACTGAAGCTAAATGGCAGAACACTCTAAACATTTGTATTTATTAGTTATTGGTGTCCCTACTTTACTCCAAGGCTATATGCTTCCCCCCCCCCCCTGCCATTCTATCTTCACAATAACCTTCTGAAGCAGATTAGGTTGAGCAAGATGACTGGCCCAAGGTCACCCAGTGAGCTTCATGGCTGAGCAGGGATGTAAATTTAGATCTCCCCAGATCTAGTCTGACTGACACTCACAAGTTTGGTCAAGATACTGGTCTTTGACCACATAATATTTTATATTGCTAAACCTAAACATTTGAACATGTAAGTCTGCATTATACTCTCAGGCCATCTAGTCCAGTAACCCAACCTGGTGCCCTCCAGATGTTTTGGATGACAACTCCCAGAAACCCTGACCTTTAGCCGTGATGGCTGGAGCTGATGGAGTTGTAGCCTGAAACATAAGAAGGATATCAGGTTGGGCAAGGCTAGTCTACTCAGACTTGTAATGGCTCCCCAAGTTTTAGGCAGAGGTATGAGGTTTTATTTTTTCATGTGGGCAAGAAGGATCCAATCTACCCTCCCTAATCAACTTGGCATGTCAAGAGAATCTCATGAGATATTTTACTAGTCTAATTAAAATGCTTTACCTTTCTTAAGGGCCAACCTGAACCCAACCCAATGGGTCTACAGGCAGCTACCTGGGCTTGCAGAATTCCAGGATGGGCTCTTGGTTCATGCACTCCATTTACCCCAAATCTATCCAAGTGAATGGAGCAAAACATTATGTTAGTTCCATTAACTTGTATGGAACATAGAAGAGGAATTGGAAAGCCAGTCAGATAGAAACACAACGCACACATATTGGTATACATGCATTGGGATGGCTGGTTTTTTCCTAGGTCAGTGGTATATGGGAGAGGTTGCTGCTCAGTGTCAGCAACTAGAGTGAATATTCTTTAGGGAGCAACTTGAAGGGGCTGTAGTTGTGTGCTAGAGCACCTGCTTTGCATGCAGAAGGTCCCAGGTTCAATCCCCAGCATCTCCATGTGGGGCTGGGGAAGACCCCTGCTTGAAACCCTGGAAGTGTAGACAATACTGAGCTAGAGACACTAATATTCTTTCTGATGGTACAGGACGGTTTCCCATGGCCCCTGCTTTCCCTTGGAAGTCTGTAGATGTTTTGCCTGAGAACGAACCTCCAACTTCCATATGGATTTTAGTTTAGGTAAAATGTCAGTAGGGATGAGCCCAGCTCCTCAAGGCTCACCCAAATTTAACTTGCTTTTTGCAAATTTGTGTCAAAAACAACCATGACAAAAAACCCTACAGTCAAGTCTTTTCAAGCACTTCTAAGGTTTCACAATTAAATAAGTTAATTAAGCAATTCCTTTTAGGAGCACTTGAGAACTGCATTTCTCAGTGCCAAGGACACTGCTATTCAGGGCCAGTGTCAAAGGTAGGCATGGTTTGGCAACTACCAAGGGCCAACATCCAGCAGTGGCCCACTGAGAAGAGCCTCCTTCACTTGCTCCTCCTCATCACCATTGCAACCTGCTGGTTCACCAGTCTCTCGCTCTGGTCCTGACAACGATGATAGTGAGAAGGTGGAGCAGCAGTTTGTCACTGTAGTGTCTACCTTGCTCCCTGGCTCTCTGCCTGTCAAGCAAGCAAGTGGTGGCAATGATGAGAAACAGGTTGAGGAGCAATAGCAGCTGGTGACAACAGCAGTGAGAAAGTAGACTTCTGGGGGAGGAGGTCCACTGAGAGTGTCTTGCCCAATGCTCCTCAAAAGCCTGGAGATGTCATGGCTGCTAATTGCAGCACTATGTGTCCCAGAAAGGATAAAGAAAGCAAGGGAGGGGAAGCAGAGGTCTCCAGAAAGAAAGAAGGAGGCAGAGGAGGGACAGACAGAGACACTTTATTGCCACCACTGCCACTGCCCTACCACCAGGTAAATTTTGAAGACAAGAAATGAACGGGCAAGCAAGTAAAGGAGGGATTACTAGTCAGCAGCAGTAGATGGTGATGAGGAACCCCAGCATGATGCAATGCAAGATCAGAGACAGATATGAAAGAGCCTGGCTTCATCTTGTCCTGGGGGGGGGGGGATTTTGAATTGGGGAGGGGGGAGTCTATATTCTGCTCTCCCCAGATTCAAACACCTCCATCATTACATTTCAGTGACTGCAGCCCACCTTCCAAGTTCTGGACTTTGTGCTGATATCAGGAGAGAAGGGCCAGTTCCTATCCAGTACCCCTTCTTTCAAAGAGGCCTTCTCCAAACTTTGTACTCCTTCACTTTCTCCGTTTCCTAAAAAAAATTATGGATTGGCACCTAAATCTTTCAAAGCCAGCCATTAAAAAACCCTCCCCTTTATCCTTCATATGGGGGCAGGAGGGGGGGAAAATCCCATTTGATTCAATATCAGTCTTTTAAAAATTAATTTTGTTTCGGTATGACTCAAAGAGTACGTACTGCTCGGGATTTGCTGTCACTTGATGACAGCCACTCTTGATCTAATGCATAACTGGAGACAGCGCTGATAAAGTGTAAAACTTTTTTGCATCCTTACAAATTGATAGTGAAGGCGACAAAGCCTAGGCAAAATGGGGAAAGAATGATTGAAATCAGGCCGGGGCGTTATCTGTTCACCTGATCACTTCCCAGACGTCCAGGAGATATATGCAGTTTTGCACATTGGGTATCTCTTTGAATTTATATACCCTCTTGAATTTGTATGGGCTTGTTTGATTTCCTTTCATTCCTTCCATATATTCCTATAGATTATGATTGCTTCCCCCACCCCTCTTTGCCTTTTCCCATTTTTTCTGGTGATATCTGCACAAAGCAACACATCAGCATGGACTTTATAGGTGTGTTAAAATAGTAGTATTTAATGTTTTCAGACCTAGGTCCAACATTTAATCCTAACCTCTTATATAATACCTACTTTAAATGATTTTAGACATGACTCCCCCTCCCTCCTCTGTCCTGTCCTATCTTACCCTCTCTCTTCCCCTCCTCTTAAAAAAAGAAAGAAAGAAAAGTTCATATTTTACATTTACATCGTGGGTTTGCCTCTGGCAAGTCCCACTTTAGGTTGGCCTGTGAGGATGTTTTGGGTCCTGATCCCAGGTGAAAACAAATGTGTTCTAAGATGGTTAATAAGTAAGTGCCCAGTTGACACCTGATGGCTAAGGAGCTAGATTTTGTACCTGGGAGACTTGAGTTCTTCAAATCCTGCCTTCTTGTGGCCTTTGGCAAATCACTATAAGAAGAACCCTGCTGGATTAGACCGAAGGCTTGTCTCGTCCAGCATTCTGTTCCCACGGTGGTCAAATGTCATAGATTTCATAGATCATAGAGTTGGAAGGGCTCTACAAGGCCATCGAGTCCAACCCCCTGCTCAATGCAGGAAACTAGAAGAGGGGTCTCCCATCCAAGTAATAACCAGGCCTGACCCTGCTTAGCTTTCCACACTCAGACAAGCTGAGCCAGCGTAAGCCACAGGCTGCCTATCAGAAGCCCACAAAGAGGACACAAGTACTATAACACCCTATTTCACGTGTTCCTTTCCAACTGCCATTCAGAGATATATATAGCCATGATTAGTAGATAGCCTTCTCCTCCACAGATTTGTCTATTACATCAACCACCGTCCTTTTTTCCCCTCTCCTGGATGTGGTCCTACTTGCCGCTTGTATGAAAATAACTGCACCAAAAAATAGATAAATGCTCAGGCCAATGTCTGTATTCCCTGTCTCTGAAGTGAGGTAGGTGGGCCCAATGGAGGACTGTCTGTCTCAAGCACAACACATGCTGTGCTTTTGTGCTGTGAAAACCTGGCAGTTTAGAATGGCTTTTGGGAGAAGGGTAAACTGATATTAAACTGGTGCTACTGATGTAATGTGTGCTGTTTTAACATGTATTAGGGCACAATCTTATGCATGTTTAGACAGAAAAAATACCTACCTAGAGTTGTGCGATGGTCGATGGAGCCTCGCCGGGCAGAAACGAGGCTGAAATTGGCCCCGCTCACGCCCGGCGAGGCCTTACCTTGGTCTTCGGGGTGGCTCGCCCTCTCCGCGGAGAGCCGCCTGCGCAGTTCATTTCGTCCCATCGCGTCACTTCCGGGACTGGAAATGATGTGACGGAACCCTGCGCAGGCGTGCTGGACCTCTGTGGTGCGTTCTGTGCCTCTGCATCATGCTGGGGTTCCTCATCACCATCTACTGCTGCTGACTAGTAATCCCTCCTTTACTTGCTTGCCCGTTCATTTCTTGTCTTCAAAATTTACCTGGTGGTAGGGCAGTCCGGTCTCGGAAGTGACGCGATGGGGAAGAAGACGCCCGATCGAGCGGCGCGGAGAACCTCTACGTGCCGCTCAGAAGAGCGGGTCGGGTCGGCGCCCCCACGGAGAATCGGGTCGGGGGCGCAACCTGGCCTTGGAGGCGAGTCTACCTACAACACCCAGCATTCCCCAAACAGCATAGCTGGCTGGGGGATGTTGGGAGTTGTAGGATGTTTTTCTGTCTAAACATGCATAGGCATGTGCCTTTAGATGTGGGGTTTGTAGCTTCTTCTCTGGTCTTATCTTTAGAAATATTTTATCTGCTTTGCTTTTTCTTATGTTGTTTTTATATAACTCTTGTTAGCCATCGTAGGGGGGGTCTACCCTGACCATAAGGCAGGGTAAGAAACAGAGGCAATAAATGAATAATAACAGGGAGATTCAGCCTTTAACTTAACTGCTGAATCTTCCCCAAATCTTTTCCCCTGGAAATCTCCCCTCCACACTGGGCTTCCCTCTGATCTCAAAGTCTGGCTGGGGAAAAGACTAGGAAATTAATGATTTTGCAAAGGGACTGATTGCAGAGGGGAATAAGCAGACCGGGGAAGAGCTAAGTCCCCTCCCAATCTTCTCTGTTTCCTCTGCAAGCCCCCCCCTTCCCCAGCCCAATGTTAGAATTACAAGGTGGACAGATTTGGGAACCCTGTTTTGGCTCATAACAGGCAGTTCTACCTTCTCTAAAGCTCATTCCTATTACCATCTTAGTAACAGTATTTAATATGACTGTTTCTCCACAATTCAGGTTTTAGTTCCAGCAACATTGTACGTTTGATGTGGATTAATTTTGAAAGAGATTTCATAACACTCTATCATAATGGTAGCATCAAAACAAACAAATTACAGCTGCCATTTCCACTGGAAGCAACATTTCTTAATTCAATCAAGCAGAGAAAGAGAGAGACATGTGTCTCATCGGATGTGTTCCATCCCTGAAAATAATAAGGGAAACAAGACAGCATGCTCCAGAAGCTCAAGCATAATTTAACATTCAGTGGGCCATTCTAAATACAAGATGTTTACTAATTATGCATTAACGATTATGGAGATGACCTCGCAATGGTGTTATGACCTTGGGATTGTGTGAAGGCAGGTTGTATATGACCTGCTCTAAATCTAATCATGAAGTTGTTATGGGGAATGTCAAGACAAGTCCTTGGCATGCATGCAATTGAATTCTGTGTCAGGCAGGATTGGAACCACATTTATGCATTCTAGTTGGCGCAGAATGATACCAGAATGATCTGTTATTCTCTGAGTGTAGCCAGTCATGGGGGCACTGCTTGGCCCCATCACACATGAGCAGAGGCCTCCAATGTTTGTTTGACCATTCACTTTTAGGGATTGTAAGGATTTTGTTAAATCTGTTGTGTCCATTGTCAGGCATCTTTCGTTCCATCATCCACTCATTGACGGAATTTGATTTTTTTAGGAGAATTCTGTTGCACTTGCACTAATGCACATCACTGTTAATGTGCACATGCGCAAATGCGCTAATCCGCATTACTTACTGCACATTAAGTAATGTGGACTAGTGCATTGCGCAAGTGTGCAAGTAGTGCAAATCCTCCCCCAAAGTGAAAAACCAGTCTGCAAGTCCACAGAATCCACATGCCTTGGGAAAAGCCAGTCCGCTGCAGAATCTGCAGGTTGGATTCACGGAAAACCGAAGCCATTTGAATCCGTTGAATCCCTAAGATTGTGCTTATTTGTTTATACACTGTTATACATTCCCAGGTCCAGCCCAAAATATTGTGCTGCTTGCTTGAGGCAAAAGACATGCTGATACCTTGTCCCCTCTGACCAGCTGACCAGACTGGCTCTTGAGTCTTATTTCAACACTGGCAGCAGGAGCGTATCTTCCCCTGCACCCGAGGGCCGCACAATGGCTTAGGGAGTGCAGAGCAAGTCATGTGGCACATATAGCTCTAATCCATTCCATGACCCTTAGCATCTAGTGCCTGAGGTGACCACCCCTCACTCTGCCTAACGGAAGGGCCCACCCTACTCACTCCCCACTCCTAAGTTCTAGGGTCAGCTTTACCCTGGGTTTGGTTTCCTTAATCTCCAAACTGGAGACTTATGGTGTCTCTCTCCTTCCTTCACCCAGTCACCACCATTCCATCACACTTAGCCTTCCCCAACCTGGTGGTGCCCTACAGATGTTTTGGACTGCAGATCCCACCATCCCTGAACCATGAGTGGACAGAGCCATGGACGGGGATATGGAGATGAAGAGGCGGAGCTATGGAAATGAAGAGTCTGGGCTATCTAGAGAGGGGCAGGCTTTATTCTCAAGGGCAGGCTTCTCTGTGCTTACCGGGGCAATACTTTACTTCTTCCTGCATGGGTGGATGCTTTCCACTTATTCCTATGGGGACAAGTCAAGTGCTGCACTTGGAGACACACTGATATGATGATGATGACGACGACAAAACCTGCCTTCCGTCCTTAACATTGAGTGATCCAACTCTCACTGACTGGGAACCTGCAGAGAAATACAGAGGGGGGGGCTGCAGCTCAGTGGCAGAGCACATGCTTTGTAGGCAGCAAGTCCCAGGTTCAATTCCTGGCTTCTCCAGGTAGGGCTAGCAAAGGATCTTGTCTGAAAACCTGGAGAGCTGCTCCCAGTCAGTGTCAATGGTACTGGGCTAGATGGACCAGTGGTCTGGCTCAGTATAAGGCAACTTCCTATGTACCTATGTCCTTATCCACAGACCATGCAGAATCACATGGGACTCTTTGCAGGATATATATCCTCACAGTCCACCTGCTATAATGATGGCCCTTTGCTAATCATACATCAAGATTCTCCCTCCAGTAATCAGCATTCCATAAAGCTTCTCCCCATTATTGGATTAGAAAAAGTCCTAAGGAAATGCATGGAGAGGTCAGGTTCATTTTATGCATGCTTAACCACCAAGAAATATAATTTTTTACAGCTTAATTTAAAAATCAATCCTTGAAAGGGAGAGTAAATGGCAGGCTGGTGCACCAGGGTGGCTCTTTCGGTATCTTGTCTTTGTATCTTTCCTCCAGCTTTGCAGCATCACTATTACACCACTGAGGTTCTTCTTCCTTCAACCAATTGCCCTCCCACAGATGCAAATGAAGGTCTTTGAGTCTTGATAAGCCATTACTCATGTTTATGCTTCCTATAAGCTGGGGAAAGCACTCTTCAGTATCACGTGTCCAAAAGCATCTTTAATTTCCAGTCATCTCCATTTATGACCCTTGGTCCAATTTGCAGCAAACTATAATTTAGGCTTGCATTATTTATACTTTTTAATATCACAAGGCTATACTGGTCTTGACTGGTTTCCCAGTATCACAAGGGACTGATGCACTTATAATTAGGATGGTATCTCTGGGCAGCTAAAATTAACCTAATTCCATGCCCCTTTGCCCAACTGATCAAAGAGATGGATGAGAATGTTAGGATACTAATTACCTCTATGGTCATTTTGAAACAAAATAAAGGACTGTTGAGACATTTATATAGCTCCTGCTTTTTCCCAGGATATGACCAGCAGACATATCAAATGTGGATTCCCTTCCTGTAACAGCAGGATCTCTTTTGAGTGCAGGCTCAGTGTTTGTGAGAATTATGGCAATCTACTCCATTATCTTTCTGAATGTTCTTTATATCTCTCTGTTGTCTGATATTCTTAGGATAATTGCTTTTGGAGACTACCCCATAAGCTTTGAAGCAAACATTTTGGTGTGGAAGGGGGTGTTCAGGGTTCCTGAACCTAGGGCACAATTCTTTGCATGTTTAGGCAGAGAGAGAGAAAAGTCCTACAACTCCCAGTCCTATAAGTCCCAGTATTTCCCAGCCAGCCATGCTGGGTGGAGAATGTTGGGAGTTGTAGGGCTTTTTCTTTCTAAATATGCATAGAATTGTGCCCTTACTCATGTAATTGCTGGCTATGTGGTGTCAACCAGTCAGGGATCACACAGGCAGTGTAATGATGTCAAAATGTCAGGTAGTCAGATTCGGCTACAAGACTACATCATGGAGGAAAAGGGTGTTGCCCGGCAAATGGGCAATCATTTTGACACCACATGCAGCCAATCAGATTTGACTATGTGAAGAGATCACAAAGCCTGTTAGGAGGACAATGCTTCCTGTCCTTATTCTGAATAGGCTAACATTTTACAACTGTACAGAGCTCCCACCCCCCAACACAAATTAACCCCCTCCCAAAATCACCCTCATTCATTTTACACGGTACTAATAAATTCAATAGTTGAGGGGTTATGTTGACTGAGATAACTTAAATCCGTTGTCAAATTATTAAAACTAAAGTTGACTGTATTGAGATGTCTTTGTCAATTTAGTTTGAATTTTCTTTCCTTTTCTCCTGTTCAATGTTGTATATGCTCCCCCCCCCCCCGATTGCTATCACTTTCAGGTAAACAATAGAGGTTTGGTGTGATTTGGATTCACTACAGAAATTGGCTTTCACTTTTAAGCTCTGCATCATTTCAGTTTTCACTGTTGAGAAATACCAAGGAAATGCAGTACCTGAAAAGAAAAAAGAAAATACTTGCAAAACATTCAGTTAAAATGCACCCAAGAAGCTGTGATTAATAGATAGATAGATAGATAGATAGATGATAGATAGATAGATAGATAGATAGATGTAGATAGACTCCTTCCTTCCTCCAAGGATCTTAGGCTGCAATGTCTTTCCCTTTCTCTCATCCAATAAACCGATGAGGTTTTAGGCTGGTACAAGGTCACAAAGAGCCAGTGTGGCGCAGTGCTGAGAGTGTTGGACTGAGGCTCGGGAGATCCGGGTTCTAGTCCCTGCTCAGCCATGAAACTCACTGGGTGACTTTGGGCCAGTCGCTGACTCTTAGCCTAACCTACCTCACAGGGTTGTTGTGGGGATAAAATGGAGAGGAGGAGGAGGACTATGTAAACCGCCTTGGGTTCCTTGCAGGAAAAAAGGTGGGGTATAAATATAATTAAATAAATAAACAAATGGATTCAGTGGTTGAGCAAGTTTGAAGAACCAAGGTCTCCCAGTCAAAGTACAATGATAAAGGGTGGGCACACTTCAGGCTTCTGGGATCTACTTTGCTTTTTTGTTTTTTTGGTTTTTTTGGGGGGGGGTTATTGGAGCCAGTGCAAAAGATTGGCTTGTGAGAGGTGGAGGACATGTGATATAGTGGTTAGAGTGTTGGACTGGGACTCTGGAGATCTGGATTTTAGTCCCCACTTGTCCATGAAGCTCACTGGGTGACTTTGGTCCAGTCACTGACTCTCAGCTTAACCTACCTCACAGGGTTGTTGTGAGGATAAAATGGAGAGGAGGAGGAGGAGAATTATGTAAGTTCCTTTGGCTTCCTTGCAAGGGAAAAATGGTGGGATATAAATATGATGATGATGATGATGATGATGATGATGATGATGATGATGCCTTGAGCACATACTCAGTCCAGGAATTTGTTTTCAGAACCAGAACTGAGCTCACAGAAACCCACTCCTGCCCCCTCACCCCATCTTTCATCTATGCAGCCTAATTTAGAATGTGGTGGTGGGAGCCTTTTTCCGGGAGCTGTTTTTAAGCAGTTTGGAGACAGGAATCCTTGCTGATCTATCGCAAATCACCAAGAGGGATTTCCAGTTTAAAATCTCTCATGTACCTTCTGCCTAGCTATTCATAACAACATCCACTAGACTGTGCTGCTGCCTCCCCCTAAATATGTTGTCACCTTCATTTACATTACAGGTATCCTTAAATAGGGATGTGCAAATCAGAAATACTTGAGCCAAATATTCTGGTTTGCCTTCGGGCAACAGGCAGATCTGTCCAAGGTCTTGCAATGAGATAATTCACCTTTGGCACAGTAAAATGGTCTTACAGTTTTTTCTTGGTGGCTCTAAGGTCAATTGTATGCAGGTAGGCATGACCTCATACAATGGGTGTGCCTGTACAGATTTGTATTTAAGGTGAACAGTGTGTGTGTGTGTTCTTGTTGGTTGGGCGTTGGACGATGGGCGTTGAGAGTAAGGCATTGGATGTTAGAATTTATTGTTTTAGTAAGGAGAAAGTTGTGTATGTTAAGACAGTTATTCTTTTTGGGTCTAACATACTGTTCTCTGATATTTTTTGTATATAGCACTCTGTACATGCTTGTGTTCCTGTATTTTGTTTTTCAAGTCTTAGTTTTTTTAGTAAACCTTTTCTAAGAAAACTGACTTGGGTTTTGTTTTACCTACTGGACTAGTCTTCTGCCACTAACGCCACTGTCACACCACTGCTGCATCTGCTGCTGCTGGGGAACAGGGTTTCTGACTCTGTTTTTCCCCAAGTCTCAGATTCCAACAGTTGTCACCTTCATTTACATTACAGGTATCCTTTTATAGGGATGTGCAAATCAGAAATAATTAAGCTCATCGAGATCTTCCAAACTCCATGTCGAAGCTCATTCTGACTGGTGTCCTTATCGGATTGCAAGCTTTGTTTTTTGTTTGTTTGTTGTTGTTTTTTACAGCATGAAATATCCATGCATGTTTTTGTGCACATTTTTCAAATGTATGCATCAATGCAATGGTATGCATTTTTCAAATGTACATATTTTTCTCCCATTGATTAAAGCATGTTTGTGTGCATCTTTTAAAAGTCAAATTGTGTGTGCATTCCCCTCATCCCTCATGACTCAAATGGCAAGCTCAAAAATGTACAAACCAGCCACAGATTGCATCCAAGTCTGTGTTCAAGTCTGGCAGGTGTGAACTGGGTAAATTTTGGTCAAAAATTAACTGATATCCCCCCCCCCCCATGAATCCATAGTTTTTAATAGATGATATTATAGTTTCAAGGTGGGTTCCGGGCATCAAGCTCAGAAGAAGACGACAAAGACAAGGAGGGGGGGGGGACAAAAAGAAAAGAAATGAATATGCCCTTAACAATCATGTTACTGTGATTAGATCTAAAGAATTCCAAAGGCAACAATATCTCAGGAAGACTAAACAACTGATAGTGCTGTATCACATTGCCAGCCCTGTAACTTCTAATACTGTTATCTTCATTTGCGGTAATCATCAAAGGGAAGGTTAACTTTTCTCATCCTTTGTGCGAGTCTAATCAGTGACTATATCATCAGAGCTGAGCTATCTTTATCTCCTGTTCCCAGTACAGCAATGTTATCTTTGCCTTCAGTGGATTTCTCCAGCAATTTAACATGGCAGACCACCCTCATCCTAATCCCATATGCACATGGCAGCCAGTAGGCTGCTCTCCAATTTGGGTACCTTAGCATTGGAAATTAAGTCAGGGAAATGCCCCTTGCAAAAGAAAGACACTTCCCCCACCCCTGGTACTCTTGGGCCAGAAGCAGGAAGTCAGATTGCATTGTCCACACTCACAGTGAATGGACCATGGCAGAAGTCCCAGTACTAGGGTGGCCAGGCATCCTACTTTATCGAGGACACTTTCTATTTGGAAGTGTCCTCTATTTTTGAAGGGCTGTCAAGTCTAAAGCCTGTTTAAAGATAAAGAACCATAAGAAGAGAGGATGCAAAAGGGGCCTTGAAGTTCCCCATCAACAGTGAGCACCTGGACAACCCCTGAATGAGCAGGCACAACAGTCACCTGGTCACAGTCTTCCCCAGTATGGTCAGATGCATTGCATTTCTATTTAAATTTTAGTACTTCCCCCTAAAGTTGCACATCTATAAATATAAATTAGATTGTGCAAATGTTATGCAAATTTGTGTCCTCTTTTTTGGTGATGCCTAAGTGGCCAAACTACCTAGTGTATGTGGGACTGCTAAAATCCCATGCATTGCATGACTATAAACCCAAACATATATGCCCCATGTAGATCCACCTTAGGGAAAGTCTATCATGCTTGTATCATTCCAGGTCACTTGCGGGGGGATGGATGGTAGCTGCCCCAAAAGAATGACCACCAGCAGTGGGAGCCCCATTTTTCCCCAGAATGACATGATATCGAGTGTGTTGGGGGGATACTACCAACCAATGCCCAGAAGAGGTATATACGCGCACACGCGCGCACACACACACACACACACACACACTTCAGCTTGAACTGAGTATATACTAAATGTTTTGGGGAGTTTTAAGTATCTCCAAAAATCTCCCCAAGAGGCAAAAGAGGAATGGTGATTTATGAAGCTACCAGACAACAGGGGCTCTTGGAGTCTGGAGTCTGACAACAGGGGCTCTTGGAGCACACAGTGCTTTAGAAGCCAGGGCAGGCTATTGCAGAAGCAGAGACATACAACATAGAAAAGGTAGAGAAAAGCTTAATTTGTATTAGTAGGACAGTTCATGCAGTGATCCTGAGTGCAAAAAGAGAAGTGTTATATGTACCCAGGTCCTATTTTTGTCTGCAAAGTTATGGAGAATGTGTAGATCTCATGTGTTAGAGTCCCCTTAATGACCCGGAGCTAGCCATCAGTGGAAGGGAGGGGACATAATTCAGTGGCAGAACACTGTTTTTCATGCAGAAGTTCCCATCCCTAATAAAACGACCAGGTAGCAAGTGATGGGAAACAACTCTGCCTGAGATCCTGGATAACTGTTTCAAATAGTTGACTAGATGGACAAATTATATGATCTGGTATAAGGCAGCTTCTTATGTTCCATCTCATGTTGTCCTAGTTTGTTGCCAGTTCGGCTGCATCCAGATTATCACGTCCAGTTCTGGGTGCAACATTTTAAGGAGGCCACTGACAAACTGGAACACGTCCAGAGTAGGGTGACCAGGATGATGTGGGGCCTGGAAACCAAGTCCTATGAGAAATGGTTGAAAGAGCTGGGTATCTTACTGTAAGGTAAGCCTGGAGAAGAGAAGGTTAAAGAGAGACATGGAGGAGTGGTCTTCAGATACCTGAAGGGCTGTCAATGCAGAAGATGGAGCAGATATATTCTCTGTTGCTCCAGAGGGCAGGAGGATTAGAATGAAAACATGGAAATTGTGGGAAGCAGATGTAGAGTGGCACAGGCTGCCTCGAGAGGTGGTCGGCTCCCTTTGTTATAGGTATATAAACAGAGGCTGGATGGTCATCTGTCAGGGATGCTATAGCTGGATCCTTCATTTGTAGATTCCATAATGAGGTTGGACTAGATGACCTCCAAGTGGCATCTACTGGTCCTCATTCTCACTACCACTATGTCTAGAGGCCAGAACGAGAGGCAGGCAAACAAGCAGATTGCAGTGGTAAAAGAGGAGGAGCAACACCAGGGGGTCTTGTCAGTGGGCCCCTGCCGGGGTGTGGGCTCTCAGCAGGTGTCCAACCATGTCTAGGTGTGATGCCGGTCCTGATGTCATCATCTGCCACCCTGTCAGGCTTCCCTGTTCCCTCTAAACTTAGCTACATTCCTCACAGTAGCTGCGGGGAAATGGATTTTCCCAGCAACTGATATATTGTTGTTGTGAGCTATCCCCCTTGTAATTCAAAGTATTTTGTGGTGGTTTGGCCTTGAATGGGCAATTAAGACCCCTTATCTTTAAAAAAGACCTGCTAATGGTGGAGATGAAAAATTCAGGAACTGATTTATTTATTTATTTATTTATTTATTTATTTATTATATTTATGCCCTGCCTTTTTTCCTGCAAGGAACCCAAGGCAGCTTACATAATCCTCCTCTTCCTCTAAATGTTATCCTCACAACAACCCTGTGAGGTAGGTTAGGCTGAGACTGGCCCAAAGTCACCCAGTGGGTTTCATGGCCAAGCGGGGACTAGAACCCGGATCTCCTGAGTCCCAGTCCCAACACTCTCACCACTATGCCACACTGTGTTGATATAGATCAACACAGCTGCCTGTTTTTTTGGAGTCTCCCTGAGGGTACGGTACGGGGACTGTCATGAAGAGTGCCTGCACTTCAAAATTCACCACCACACCACTGAGTGTCTGTCAGAAATGCACCAAAAAGGAATAGAATCATAGAAGCATAGAATCATAGAAAAGTAGAGTTGGAAGGGGCCTACCAGGCCATCGAGTCCAACCCCCTGCTCAATGCAGGAATCCAGGTCAAAGCATCCCCGACAGATGGCTGTCCAGCTGCACCTTGAATGCCTCCAGATTGGGAGAGCCCACCACCTCCCTAGGTAGTTGATTCCATTGTCTTATTGCTCTGACAGTCAGGAAATTTTTCAAAGATGTATGTGAACCCTGTATTCAGTAGTACAGAGAGTTTCTTTCCCACACCACATCCGCAGCATTTGATTTTACTGTTGTTATTTTTTTTTTCCAGGCATCTGGATGATTTGGTTATGCTAGGTATTTTTTTTTTTTAATACATAGCTTAAATGTGTGCCATATGAAATACCCCAAAGGGTTCTTTCGTGTAGCAGCACTACGCATATGATCCCTGGCTTTAATAGCTCTCTGAGTGTTTCAAAGGAACACAAACCAACAAGGAGTCACTGCAGAAACACTCATGGTTGAACAGCTGGTGTTCATCTAAGGGTGCTGTGCTGCCACTCTTATTATGTTTTTGTTTTGTTTGTTTTTCCCTTCATGCTTACCATCTGGATAAAATGGGAAATGAAATAATTTTGGGTATGGCTTGAAAATGCTAGGGATAGAGCCAAGGCCACAATGGTCAGCACGCTTGGGTACCTGCCAAGGCCCACAGCTCTGCAGAGGGCCCAGCATTGATCTGAGATGCCTGGGCTGATCTCCCATCTGCAGATAGAAGAAGTGTCTGGTGGCATTGGAGCAGCAGCTTTCTCCTGCTCTGCTCCCCTTGTCAGAGCCCTAGCTGGAGTTCTGGGGGTGGGGAGAGAGGAACAGTGCTGTGATGGGGGTTGGGGGTGGTATATTCATCCATTTTCTGAAATCCTCCCTCCCTTTTCAAAATTAGCCCTGGCCAGAGCTTACTTTCTGAGTACTCACCCGAGAAAGGGCTCTGAGACCTAGCTAGAATCCAATGTCAATGCCCAGCTCAGCTCCTGGGCTGAGTGGAATAGTCAGAGTGAGTATAGCGCCGTTGAGCATATCTAAAGTGCCCTTCTCATCCCCTCATTAATCTGGGTGATATGCTAAAGCAGGGGTGTCAAAGCTCTTTGAGCGAGCCCAAGGGCCAACAATTATTTTGGAGAAGTTCTTGTGGTGGATGGGGCCAAGGAGGTATGACCAAAGGCAAAGGGTCAGGAACAAATCACTAAAAATGCCAGCATATTTCAGCTTCAGGCTCTTACTGCCAGTAGCTAAGCTGTGGGAGAAGCATTTCAACCTTTTAGAATGGGGGGGGGGAATGTGCAACAGCTGGGAAACCATCAAACAATTGGCAGTCAGGAGGAAAGGGGTGGGGTCAGGGGAAGGGGTGGGACCATGTGGGGAAAACAGGAAGGCATGATTAGGACTTCCAGCGGGTGGTGTTTGTCCCACAGTACTGAGGTTCAACACCACCACTGTGTTCAAGCATCCTTAAACTGTCATCCAACAGACGAGTTATTTCAGAGTCCACCCACCTGAAATGATCTTTGGAGAGCCATGTGTCTAAGTGATACATCTTCAAGAATTTCAAGAGAAGTTGATTTAAATTTTTAAAAAAATCAGATTAATGGAATGGCTAAAAGGGGGATTTCATCATTCTCTAGCTACGCTTGGATTGTTCACCAAATGCAATTTGAAGGAAATATGGGGGCTCACCTGTAGGTGATTTAAGGGAACTTTTGTTGTTGTTTTTTTAACAGAAAACCAATGATATTTCTTGGAGGAGAGAAGAATCGTCCATCTCTGCACCAAAGTGGCTCTCCAGTGGTCCATAACTGAGTACCATCCGAAGCAGGTGATTTGTAAACTGCACTCTTCAGGTCACACCACTGCAAGGTCTCCTACAGGCCAAGAAGTATCGAAAGATATCCCTCAAATCAAACAATGTCTTTGGGCTATTGGATCCTTTCCTCCATTGCCCGCTGCCTCATCTAGAGTTGTCAGCTATTCCAGGAAAGAAAGAGACATACACGTACACACAGCCAGGGCATATCCTATTACATTAACAATGGTTTGATTCACAGCTGAAGTTTTCTACAGCATGGAAATAAACATTATTACTTGCTAGTGTCTGCAGATCAAATGGCTGTTACAGGCACAGGAGCAAAGAGGAATCTAAAAACTGGGAATCATGCTTTCTTTTCCACTCTCAAGGGCAAATTCTGGTTTGGTTTTGTTGTTTGTTTTTTGTTCACCCTCTCCCAAGAGTGTTTCTGTTATTCTGTGAGTGAAAATAACCACTTCTCCTGAACCTTTTATATTTGCAAAAGGCAGCTGCCTGTGATAGTGCTTTAAGTGCTCTTACTCGTGCATGTCCAATTCTAGTCTAAAGATAAAGAACCATTAAGAACAGTTGCCCATCAATAGTTAGTGCCTGGACAGCAGACTGAACTGGCAGGCACACAGATCGCCTGGTCATGGTCCTTCCCATTATGGTGAGATTTATTGAATTTCTATTGAAATTATACTAATAATAATTGCTAAATTTTCATATATACCTATGAATTTGCATAAGCAAATTGTATGTAAATCACTGTCCTCTTTTGTCTTCTTTTTTGGTGATTCATAAGTGCCTACCCTACATAGTGGACTCTGCTCCATGAATATATATATATATATATATATATATATATAGTCTTAAAGATGTCATAAGATACTTTGTTGCTGTTTTACAAACATAAAAAGAACATTGCTAAAGGCCCATCTGGCTCAGCATCCTTTTTCACACAGTGGCCAACTGAATGTCTATGGGGTGGGAAGCCAACAAGCAGACATGATGACAGCAGGTCTATCCCACTACCGTTCCCCAGTAACTGTGCCCCAGCAGCACACTGCCTCTGATCCTGGTGTTTCTATATAGCCAACATGTCTCATCACCATGCCTATTTTCTTGAGCCCAACAGATCATTATTTTGATCTTGGCTGCCTCCCTGGCCATAAAGAGCTTGAAGTGCAAGCCACCTCAGTGTCTTTATATTCTTTCCAGCGATGGATAGCCAAGAAGAGATGATTCCATTCATCTCCTCACCCAAAGGCATATGCTATTTATCCCAAGATGAGTGTCTCTGCCTTTTATTCCAGATCATGACTCTCCCTCCCATAATGCAGCGCTTTCACCTTTGTTTTATGGCATGCAAACTTTTCCGTGCAAATTCTCTGTATAATATCAGTTCTTCGGCAACAAACTGCTGACAATTATTCTGAATTATCTCTTGCTGAAATAGACTTCACGGTTGCCTCTCGGTTCATGGACAGAACAGTTTGTTCCACAACACGGAATCATTCAGGCTTTGCAGCAAATACGCCAATGGAACTTTAGGGTGGGTGGGTGTATTTTCTCCAAGAGGGTCCAGAGAGCAAGTATCTATCTCGGAGACCCTTACAAATGCTGGATGAACGTTTTACCCAATACCTTCACTCAGCTGCTGCTACCCAACGGAACACGTGCACTATATTTAAAGCAGCAGGTGGCATTGTTCCTTGAAATAAAAGAAGCACAATGACTGTACAGAGCATCACAAACACAGTTTCATTGATTAATTGATTCAAATAAATTCAGAAAGAAGCGTCCCCTGATTATATTGTACATCTGTCGCCACAATGCTAGTGGGAAGGGTGGGCAGACGGCTGCCATCAGAGACCAAAACACAACAGATTTTGCTTGAATTAAAAATGCTGTCTCCCAAATTTAGTGGAATTAGCTCAGAAATGAGAGAGAAATAGCAAGAACAACAAAAATCACTTATATACCAGGAAGACACAAACACGTACACAGAACACACACATTTAGTTTGTGCATTGGCCAATTTTTCAACACCTTCCCTTTCCCTTTAACAGTGGCTTAATTTGTCAACATTAGCAGGTGATCGTGCTTACCTCCATGCTGTGAAAAGAGGTTCATCTTCAGGTTTCTACGCATCATCAGACTGCTGCTAAAGGGACAAGAACACACCATGATTGTTTTCCAGTCAGTTGTCAATAGTGCTGTGCCAAAAAAATTCTTCCACTCCCCCCCCCTTTTTTCTTTTTTACTATTCTCATTCAATTTGATAGGAAATGAATTGTTTTTGAAAAGGAATTAAAAGGAGAAGGAATTTTGGGAGAAGGTCTCATGGACTGGGTTTGGTGTTCTTCTGCGTGCCTTCCTCATGAGGTTGGCGAGGAGTGTGCATGAATGTCCTGTCTTTCGCTGTACAATCTTCTCTCTGGCAGCTTGCCCTGTAGCCTCCTTGGCTTCCCACACTTCAATTAAAGTCCAGGGGAAGACATCATGAGATAATTCCTCCCAGATGGCTTTTTTCAGATCAGGAAGTGCAGACTGCTTGGGAAGCTGCAAAGCAATGGAGAGATGCATAATAGAAAGATAAAACACGCTCAGCACTCTTGGCCACCTCACCGCGCACTGGTTATGTAAGCTCAAAAGCACCAGGAAGATAAAGTATAAAACACCCTGAGAATGAGGCAGAACAATAGAAGACTCTTTCATGGGGGAAGGAAACTTTCCAGAAATTGGAGATTTTGGCACAGCACTAGCTCTACCTCTTCCCTGGATCTGGACACAGCACTGCCCCCCTCATACTTGCATTGTGGGGGATGCAAAATAAATGGGGGCTGGCATGCCTACACAGGTGCCCTTGTTGCCACTTGCAGCGGTAACACAACCCCTCCCTCAAATCTATTCTTTACGAAGAAAGACAGAAGCTGTGCTACAACCCCTGCCAATAGTGAGCCTTACCAGTGAAAAACTGTTGAGAATTTCTCCTCCCCCTGGAGACATTTGGTGAAATTGTTCCCCAGATTTCTCTGCCCACATATAAGGTGGATAATTTTGAAATGCCATTTGGGAACAGCTGTAGTTGTCATTGCCATGTGATGTTGAAAGCTCTGCATGTACCCTGAAAAGTCTGTGTTTCTACAATTTTGGTCTTGAATAGTTCTGGGACAGGATATCTAAAGGACAGTCTTTTCCAATATGATCCTACTCATGTAGCTCTACTCACATGCCACTGCCATCAGAGGTGTGGCTGGTAGATATGAAGGGTAGGGCCTTCTCAGTCATAGCACCCAGGCAATGGAATTCTCTACCGGCAGGGTTTCTCTGGCCCACTCCCTCAGCATAGGTTTCAGGGGTCAGTATCTTTAGGAGGGCGGTGCCAGGCAGTACGCATACATGGGCCTGGAGTTTCATTCAGCACTGCTCCCTCATGCCAGTCTCAGTTGTCTCCCTGGCAGGGAGCTCCAGACCCACCTGGTGTATGTGTAGCGGTGGCTATATGCTACCTCCAGTATCAGAAGTGGCATGCCTCTGTATGCCAGTTGCTAGGGAACACAAGCAGGAGGGTGCTATTGCACTTGTGTCCTACATGTGGGTTCTCCGCAGGCAGCTGGTTGGCCAATGTGTGAACAGAATGCTGGACTACATAGACCCTTGGGCTGATCCAGCATAGCTCTTCTTATGTGCTGGCATGCTGAGTGGGCCCAGATCTGTAAGACTAACCCTTCTAACTAATAATAGATGGGGCCCACCTCAGGAAACGTACCCAGTATCTCTGCCCCAAGTCCTGTCCCTTCCCTATACTGAAAACTTAGGTTGCTGTTATACCTCACTTTAAGAGACATGGCTGTT
The DNA here is from genome assembly GCA_021292165.1 of Shinisaurus crocodilurus. Taxonomy (NCBI): domain Eukaryota; kingdom Metazoa; phylum Chordata; class Lepidosauria; order Squamata; family Shinisauridae; genus Shinisaurus; species Shinisaurus crocodilurus. The sequence goes on along the minus strand of CM037883.1, from coordinate 13,336,397 downwards.
CCCAAAGAATCCTAAGAAATGTAGCTTAGAGGGAGAGCAGAACTGTCTGTATTAGTGAGGCACAACATTCCCTTGTGGACATACAGAGCTACAATTCCCAAGGTTCTGTAGGAAAGGGAACATTTGTTAAACCAGGTGAAGTCGTAGTGTGGATATGTTTTGCTTATTGGCCCATCAAGAAGCTGAAGCACAAATTAGTGGTTAAAAATACTAGAAAACTGAGCATACTGAGAGAGAGACTTCCAATGGTAAGTTAACTTCTATTGCCTTTCATTTCATTTCCATAGTGCCCAATAGCTGAAGCTCTCTTCTATGTGAAGCAGGGGTGGGCAACTTGTGGGCCTCCAGATGTTTTCCCCTACAATTCCCATCATCTCTCACCAGTGGCTATGCTGGCTAGGGCTGATGAGACCTGTAGGCCAGACATCTGTAGGGCCACAAGATGTCCATCCCTGATATAAAGTAAACAAACAGTACGTGATGCATTTTACCATTTCTTCTCATACCCAAATATGGCCCTGTAAATGTGCTTTTACCAGATGTGCTGCTGCTGATTGGAAGAGAAAATCTTTCGTAACACTCAAAAGGCTTGCACTTGGAAGTATTCAAAATTAAAATGTAAGAGGGAAAGAAGAGAAAGAGTGGAAGAAGAGGAGGAGGAGGAAGGACAATAATAATGTTTCCATAATGCTTAACATAAACTAGTTACTGTTTCATGGAGAGTGAATGCTCTAATCCTATGCACATCAGTGAATTCAGTGGGTCTTACACATGAGTAAGCATGGATAGGATTATATACACACATACACACACACACACTAGCTGTTGCCCGCGGCTGCGCTCGCGTGGATTTTAGGATTTGGTATAATTGTTTTTAAAAGAAACGCATGGAAAAGATGCAGTGTCTCTGACTGAAAGTGCAACGTTTAGGCTGGGTGATGGCAGCAGAAATCTTTTGTGACAGAAATATCTGTTCTTAAAGAAAAATCAGGTTAATCCTGAGAGTCTACAGGTGATGAAGAGTGAGCATGCCAAGTTTGGGATAGATCCGTCTAAACGTGATGGAGCCTATGCGACGATGCCCCCCACACAACAGTCAGTCAGTCATTTAAAAAGTTTCCCTCCCTTTTCACCCTGTCATGTAAAAAGTTTCCCTCCCTTTTCACCCCCTCAGAGAACATTCTAAATGGCCTAGGGGAGATTTGCATAACCAGCCCTATTGGCTCCTGCAGGAATTCATACGAACATTCTAAGTGCCGTATGGGCTATTTGCATAACTACTGCTATTGGATCCTGCAGCAATTATGAGGTGAGGCCTATTTGCAGAGCTGCAGATATGAGAGTGGGGTGATTTTGCCCCCTTTTTTCACCCCGTTAGGGACAGAATTTCCCAAAATCCTTCCTTAGTGGGGGTCTACGTCATAAAAGCAATGTCCCTTCAAAATTTCATGTTCCTAGATTAAACGGTTTGATCTGGGCGCTGATGAGTCAGTCAATCAGTCAGTCAGTCAGGACACCTTCACACACACACACACACACACACACACACACATATATATATATATATATATATGATGTCTGTGCCTGAAGGCTCACCTTCTATTATTTATTTATGTACGTTTAAAACTTGTACACTGCTAAATATAAGAAAATCCTGAAGCAGATCACATAAATATTATATGTATAAAATATTTTTAATTTATAAATATTAAAATCACATTTAAAATACAATATTAAAACAACAACAACACACAATTCCAATCACAAGTACAGAGCAACACAAGGGGCAGTAGGATGGAGCAGCATGATTGGTTTAATTACAAGGCAGGGAAATCCTGGGTGAACAAGTGCATTCGCAGGAGCCCTTTGAAACTTGCCACATTTTCTGCCTCCTGAGCTGCACAAGGGAGGCTTCGCCAAAGGGTGGGTGCCACTACTGGGAAGGCCCGCCATCGAGGTAGTACGTGGCGTAATCAAGAAAGGAGAGGAGAGGAACGGGGAGTACCAGTTTCAAAGGTTTGCCTTAGATACGAGGCGAGCGTTACAGTCTCATCATGCTTCTCAGGAATCCCCGAGAGGAATTCAGTCGGTTCCTTCCCTCTCAGTTATCTGTCCATAATTCTCCTAATATCCTTCCCTGCAACTTCCCCACTTGCTTTTCTTCCTGCTGCTCCGACAATGGAGAGGCCGGAGAGGGAGGTCTCACGGTGCTGGTTGGGTGGGTGCGTGGGAGTAGATGGAGAAATGGTCTGTCATATCTGACCCATTGGTGTGCGCGCAACTCTTTTTCATGAGGTCGCTGGAAGAAAATGTGTAACAATTATTATCGTTTCTAGAGTGCCTATATTAACTTGGCACTATACATAAATCGAAAGAAATATTTATCCGCCCCCCCCCCGGCTTACACTCTAAAAGACACAACAGGGAAGGGAAGGGAAAAGATCGAGGAGGAAGATGCTACTGGTATTGTTCAACTGATAGAAGAGGTGAGGGTTTGTGTTCTTGGTTTATGTGTTTTCCTTCCTAAAATGCTTTCTTTATCATTTGTCAGATACATACAAACACAAGCAACTTCAGTATTCTGAATGGGTATTCAGATCCAGTGGTGGTGGGTAGCTGACCATATCTTGCTACAGTTTTTGCCTGGGTGGTGGTAGTGGTGCAGAAGTAGCTAGAAGTAGGGTGGCCACTTACCATATTTTTCGCTCCATAAGACGCACTTTCCCCCCAAAAAAACTAGGTGGAAACGTCTGTGCGTCCTATGGAGTGAATACAGTAAAAAAAAAAAAAAAAAAATTACTTTCCTCTGCTGGTCCAGAGCGGAGGACTCCTGGGCAGGGCGGGGGAAGCCCCCGCCAAACAGCTGATTCCCGCGGAACAGCTGATTCCCGCGGAACAGCTGATTTTAATTTTTTTTTTTTTTTTTAACTTTCCTCTGCTGGTCCGGAAGAGCGGAGGACTCCTGGGCAGGGCGGGGGAAGCCCCCGCCTCTCAGCTGATTCCCCACGGAACAGCTGATTTTTTAAAAAAATATATTACTATTATTATTATTATTATTATTATTATTTTATTTTTATTTTACTTTCCTCTGTTGGTCCGGAAGAGCGGAGGCCTCCTGGGCAGGGCGCCTCTCAGCTGATTCCCCACAGAACAGCTGATTTTTTTAAAAAAAAAATTTTGGTACCATATGGTAAGTGCGTCTTATGGTCCGGTGTGTCTTATGGAGCGAAAAATACGGTATGCATCGCCAAAAAGGAGGAAACACATCATCCAAAAAGAAGACAAAAGAGGACACCAATTTGCATGAAATGTGTGTGTGCTAATTTACATATATAATTTAGATATACATATTACAATTTGAGGCGAAATACAATGTCATAGTGGGTAGCTTGTGACGATGGGACCTGTGTGTCTGCTTGTTCAGACTGCAGTCCAGGTGCCAACTGTTGATGGGCAATTACAAGATCCCTGGGTTCTCCCTTCTTACGGTTTCTTATATTTAAACCATACCTGGACAGGTTTAGACAGAGGTCACCTTCAAATAGAGATGGCCCTGTGGCAGCCCTTCAAATAGAGGACTGTCCTCTGTAAAAGAGGACACATAGTACAGGCCTGTGGCTTACGCTGGTTCAGCTTGTCTGAGTGTGGAAGCTAAGCAGGGTCAGGCCTGGTTGTTACTTGGATGGGAGACCCCTCCTCTAGTTTCCTGCATTGAGCAGGGGGTTGGACTCGATAGCCCTTGTAGGCTCCTTCCAACTCTATGATCTATGAAATCTATGAAATCTAGCCACCCTAGTTAGAAGTCCCTGGTGCTCCACCTGGTGACTGGGACCACATTGTCCTTCCTCTCACCTCTGCAATCACAGAGGCATAATAAAAACAAACATAAAAGCAAGACCATCATCCTGTTTGTACTTTGGACATTCACTTTTGTAAATCAAAGCAATAAGATCTAGGCCCATCATCCAGCCCTCCTTTCCTGAGTAAAAACTTAATCTCGGGCCAAAGATAGATTGTTTTTGTTCAGTCACTGAATCAACAACTGTAGCAAGAAGAGAAAGGAAATGCAATCAGATTGTGAATAAGGATGCTGCCCTTGTCTGTGGGGCTTCACTGGGCAGTCAAATAGACTTTCTAGATCTAGAAAGTGCATCGAGGTCTAATGGAGAATTGGATAAAGGAATTTGTCAGTGGCGATCAAAGAATCCCATTGCTACAAGGGAGCCAGCAATTTTCCAGCCCCTCATGCCAAAGCTTTGATCTGCAGTATTGGAAAATGTGAAAGGCAAGCCAATGACACATCACAAATGCTTCTTATCTTGAACCACAAGACAGTAGTGCAAAGATCTTTCGTATTCTTTTTTTGAAACGTGTGTATATCCATCTTTCTCTTATATTTTTGTAAAATAGCATGCTGTTGGCCACGATCGCTGTTGCCTCCTGATGAAGATGGAAACCTCACTAGCAGAGTCAACAGAAAACTTCCCAATAACACCTGGTTGATGGGGTTTATTCTGCCCTCTAACATATAACATGTTTCTTTGAGAAATGTATTTACTGGTATTTTGCCCTTTGAACAATTGTGGCTTCTAAACCCTATTTGTGTTTTGCTCATTCTTGCACTGACCACCACCAGGCTTGGCTTGGCAAGGAGCGGTAATGTATTACATCTCCCCACCCTCTGCTCTGCATGACATCCAGCCTGATGAAGATTTCTGGAGAAGCTAAAAGCTTGCTTATAAATTTTGTGACATTTTTCTTGGTCCCTAATAAAGGTATTGCCCACCTTGGATTTTGTATTAAATGTGTTTGCACCCACATCCAGGGAATGGAGAGACAATAAGACATAGATCATTCTAGACTCCCAGCTGTCCATGGAGGCTCAGGTGTCAGCTGTGAGCCGGGCGGCGCTGTATCAGCTCCATCTGATACGGCAGTTGCGCCCCTACCTTCCTAATCATCTGCTCCTATCAGTGGTTCATGCCTTGGTCCCCTCTTGCCTGGACTACTGTAATGCGCTCTACGTGGGGTTACCCTGGAAGACTGGTTCGGAAGTTGCAGCTGGTACAGAATGCAGCAGCTTGCCTGGTTAAAGGCTGCCGCCGGTGTGATCACATCACTCCGGTGCTCAAATAATTGCACTGGCTACCAGTTGTTTGCCGAGCCTGAATTCAAGGTGTTGGCTGTTGACCTTTAAAACCCTGTACAGGCTCCGGTCCAGTATATCTCAAGGAGCGCCTCGAGCAACATCAAGTAGGCCGCTCAACAAGATCCGCCACGGATGGCCTTCTCACTGTCCCATCAGCCAGAGAAACCAGGCTGGTGGGGACTAGGAGGAGGGCAGCCCCCAATTTATGGAACTATCTCCCCAGTGACCTCCGCCATGCCCCTTCCTTGATTAGCTTCCACCAGGCAATAAAAACGTGGCTTTTCAGGTGGGAATATGGGGTGGGTTAGGATTTTTAATTGTGTTTTATAGTGTGTGTGTGTGTGTGTGTGTGTGTGTCCGTCCCATATTTTATTGCATTGTACATCCCTCAGAGTGGCCGGATGTCTGGCCAGATGGGCGATTCATAAATATAATAAATAAAAAATAAATAAAATCATTGAGTAAACTGGAGCCAATAGAGCTTTGGACTGGGACTCGGGAGATCCGAGTTCTAGTCCCCGCTCGGCCATGAAGCTCACTGGGTGACTTTGGGCCAGTCACTGACTCTCAGCCTCACCTACCTCACAGGGTTGTTGTGATGATAAAATGGAAAAGAGGAATATGTAAGCCACCTTGGGTTCCTGCAGAAGGAAAAAAAGGGATATAAATGTAATAATAAATAAATAAACTAGGGCCACAGCTTTATTAAAGTTGTAACTCTACAAACAAGATCTGTAGCAACCTAACCCTGCACAGGGATTTTCTCAAAGATAGGAGTGATCAAGTGACTATACCTGCATAGGGTAAGGGCAAGCTTGACTTGGCCCTGGGTTGATGGTTGTCTGCTTCCTACCATACCACCACAACCTCATTGGCTATGCCTGAGGAAGGCCTTCCTATGTTGCTCCCTCTCTGTCCAGGTCCCAGCGGTCCATATAGTTTATTTATTTATTTAATATATTTATTTACCCCCCCATCAGCCCAAAGGCTCCCTGGGCAGTTTACAAGAAAAACAGGATAAAAACAATCTTAAAACCAAAAATATCATTAAAATAGAAACAGAAATACAATATAATACAAAACAATAAAACAAAGCAGCCAGATGAATCAGACCGGAGGTACAGCAGTGATAATAAAAATGGGAATAAAAATCTAATCATTAAAATATTGGGTAAATAAAAAGGTCTTCACCTGGCGCCTGAAGGAATAAGGAGTAGGCGCCAGGTGCACCTCCTTGGGGAGTTGATTCCAGAGATCGGGTGCCACAACTGAGAAGGCCCTTCCCCTAGTAGCCACCCTCCTAGCCTCTTTTGGAGGGGGCTCTCTGAGAAGGACATCCGAAGAGGATTTCAGGGTTCAGGTAGGCACGTATAGGACGAGGCGTTCCTTCAGATAATTCAATATTTTCTACACAGATGCTCAGCAGCTCTCCAGGGTTTTGGGCAGGAGTCTTTCCCAGCTCGACCATTGAGCCCAAAGTAAGGCCACAATGCCGCAGAAAAGTTTGGTAAGCTTAACCCTAATGAAATAGATGGCTTTATGAATGCCTAAACCCCAGGGGAGGCTGGTGACTCCTATTTTGGTGGGGCTCCTTCTCCATTGCATGTTTTATTGAGTATTATAGGAGCTATCCATGGTGCTGAACTCCATCTCCAAAATCAGTTCACCACCATCCGACATCCATCCGACATCTCCGACATCCATGAATAGCTCTTATAGCACTCAGAGAATAAAAACTGTAGAGCCCCACCAAAATAGGAGTCACCACCAGCCTCCACTGATAATCCCAATGTTATAGCCATGGAAGAGGCTCCCTTACAGATACTCCAAGCCCAGCTCTGAATGTTTAGCTTCCATTAGAAATGCATACACCTGAAAGTCTTTCCAGTCCTTGTGCTTATGGACATACAAAGAACAACATGCAGACAAGTATTCCACTCCATTGTTCACTAGTGTAAATCAATACAATTACGGCTGCAATTCTGCACGTTTCTTGTTAAACGTGTGAGAGCCAGTGTGGTGTAGTGGTGAGAGTGCTGGACTGGGACTCGGGAGATCCCGGTTCTACTCCCCGCTCGGCCATGAAACTCACTTGGTGACTTTGGGCCAGTCACTGACTCTCAGCCTAACCTACCTCACAGGGTTGTTGTGAGGATAAAATGGAGAGGAGGAGGAGGATTATGTAAGCCGCCTTGGGTTCCTTGCAGGAAAAAAGGCAGGCTAAATAAATCTGTTCCATCTACATTTCATGGATGGTCAGGAATCTTTTGTTCTGTCGTCTGCTCATTGACAGAATCACACACACACACACACACACACACACACATATATATATGAGTAATATATGAGAATGTTGTTCCAGTTGTGCTACTATACAGGCCTGTGGCTCATGCTGGCTCAGCTTGTCTGAGTGTGGAAAGCTAAGCAGGGTCAGGCCTGGTTATTCCTTGGATGGGAGACCCCTCCTTTAGTTTCCTGCATTGAGCAGGGAGTTGGACTCGATGGCCTTGTAGGCCAACTTTATGAAATCTATAATCTATAATCTAATGCGCATTAGCACAAGTGTGCATTTGCATCCCCCACTGCCACCCCCTATAAAAAAAATGGTCCACCAGTCCATGGACTTCTTGTGACTCTGATGAAAAATCTGGTCAACTGCAGAATCTGCAAGCTGGATTCATAGAAATCCAAACTCATTTGAATCCATGGCGGATTTCTCCGACATCCCTAGCTGGAATCCTACACGTGCTTACCAAGGGATATATCTCATTGGGTACTTCTTCACAGACATGCAAGTGATTGTGTTGTAAACAACTTGAAGTATATTAGGCTGCCTGCATTTATTTTCTAGCTGTTCCACAGTAATCTCCTGTCCTGTTAGGCCTCCTCACCTCAATGTTTCTACCTAATCCTTTGTTGGATAGTGGCTCAGTCTAAAACAAATAGATAAATCATCCCTTTTGAACCAGGTTAGAATTTTGCCTTTGTCTAGATATAGGAAGTTTTCATTCTCTGAAATTTCCGTATGCTATTCAAGAAATAGGACCAGAACATCCGGTAAATTAGCCAAAGGGCAGATGAAAACCAAACCTGTAACCTCTTGGAAAGGTGAACTGTTCTTGTGGGGCTCTGTATCTCTCTCTCTTCAGGACATCAAGGGCTATATAATAGTAATAATAATAATAATAATAATAATAATAATAATAATAATAATAATGTATTTATTTATTTATTTTATTTCTTATATTTATTAATCGCCCATCTGGCCGGCCACCCGGCCACCCTGGGCGATGTACAATTAAAATGATACAATAAAACAATACAATAAAATATGATAATTAAAACAGTATAAAAAAATTATTTTAAAATCCTAACCCACCCCGTATTCCCGCCTGAACAGCCATGTTTTTAATGCACGGCGGAAGCTCATCACGGAGCTTGAATTTTGAACTGCACAAATGTTCTTTTGGAAATGCACTTTTTTTAACCCCCTGGAACTTCACATTTTGTATCGGGTTGCATATTTTAAGAAGCCCTGCTTTCTTGGTGAAATGTCAGTCTTCTATTCCTGGCCAAAATACCGAAAGCTTTTGTGACATGACGTTAATAGAACAGCATTAACAAGATTGTGTTCCAGCAGTGATGCTAAGACCTGATCATGCATGCTACTGTTCCAATTCAGTTTGACACAGGGCTGAAAGCTGTGCACTAGTCCAATGCTGCCTATCATGGAGAGACTGGCTTTCTGTTTTGTTAGTGCACTGAATTTTCAGTTCTAGCTTAGTATGCATTGTTATAACAAAGGGAACAGCCATATGACACATAAATGTGGAAGTGTGTTCTCCTAGCTGTAGGAAAACATATTTATTTTGACATCCAGATTTCCAAAATTGCCTAGCGAGGCATGTTCATCTTCTCTACTGAGCCCGAGAATATGTTTCTGTTCTCATGAACCATGGATACCTTGTTTTCCTCTCACAAATCTTGGGAAGCTACCCAGGAGTTAAACTGAACTTATTAAAGTTTTGGTTGATGCTAACATTTTCAGTGCCTCTAATACTTTGAAGAGCACAATGCCCTCAAAGCTGGTGCATTACTAATGGCATTAATGCGAAAGAAAATGAGATGGATGATTGACATCACTTTCCCAGTCTCTTATTATCATACACCAGGGGTGATATAGATACAGGTGTTCCAGGATAACAGATCACAAGAGATAACTCACTGCACATTAGTCAAAAGCTGAAAAAAGAAAGGTAGGCATATTGTCAGTGATTCCACTATTTTTTGGCAGGCCTTGTGGTATCCAGGTTCTGGTTTGGCTGCTCTCATGTGAGGCACGCCAGGCACCTCACCTCGAAGAGTCCAAGGAAGCGCTCCACCAGCCTTCCATTCAGGAGACTCTGGCAGGTGCTTGTCAGTTTGGCTAGTCCAAGGCAAGGAGACTCATCAAGCAAGCAAGCAAGCAACCCCAGTCTTAATCTCAAACATGGATCTGGGAAAAGGCCAGGGATCACTGTGCAATTGCTGGAATAATAATACTCATCCACTTCTGCAGTGGTGGGGAGGGTGGCTGGTTGCTCACCACACTTTCCAGAGAGATGGGGCAGGAGAACCAGGGATATTCGAGCTCACCAAAATTCTCCAAACTTCACTTTGAAGCTCAGTTTGGCTCACTCCCTTTCATTCGTGGAATGCCTTTCACCTTCATTCGAATGGGGAAAGTACTCGTTTCTGTGTGCATGTTCCAGAAGCTCATTCTCCCCCATTGTCTAAACTGTGAAAACATGCATTTTTGAAAAAAATATGCATATGAAAGTGTGCATTTAAAAAACAAAATACACCTTTGCGACTGTGATCTCACATCTGAGAACATGCAAACATTTTTTTGGGGGGGGATATCCTATTTGCATTTGGGGTTGCGAATGGGGCACTTTTGGATGATTTGTGAACTGAAACAAATTTGTCATGATGATCTTACTTGTGACGGCAAGCAAAAAAAAATGTGTACATCTTTATAAAGTTGAGATAATAGGTTCAACAATATCAGTTTTGCAGAAGTTTATGACTTGCCCCTTCATAAAACTGATGTAACCTCTGCTGTTTAAGTATACATGGAAAGCTACATATTTCATAGGGAACAAAAGCACTATCACTTCCTACTTTGGACATACCAGCATTGAAAAGTTTATTTATTTATTATTTATTTACAGTATTTTTAGCCCACTCTTCAGCCAAAAAAAAAAAGGCTCCCAGAATGGCTTACAAAAATGAATAATAGGACAGTTCCTACCCTCAGGTTTAATGCAATCTAAAAGACATGACACAAAAAGAAAAGGGAGTGGGAGGGAGGAGGAAGAACCCATTCAGGCACCCATTCTTACAAGGTTTTTATAGATGTTGGGATTTTTTGTTTGTCTTTTTCTGGCAGAGAAGGGCAAAACAAGCTCCCTGCAGCTGTTCCTTCTTTGGCCAATGTATGGGGATTAGGCTGGTCTCCCGGGGCCCTTGTTGTGATGTTTATCTTGGGAGGCAGGCGGTGCAGCCTCCCAGTGGCCCTTGGACCTCTGGCCAATGGATTCATAGATTCATAGATCATAGAGTTGGAAGGGGCCTACAAGGCCATCGAGTCCAGCCCCCCGCTCAGTGCAGGAAACGAGGAGGGGTCTCCCATCCCAGTTATAACCAGGCCTGACCCTGCTTAGCTTTCCACACTCAGGCAAGCTGAGCCAGCGTGAGCCACAGGCCTGTATGAGGCCAGAGTCTGCAGTCCCAAGGAAATGTCAGTCAGAGCTGTGTGTTCCTTCTGGCCGGGAGTGGAGAAGTGAGCTCCCTCTCCAGCTAATGTATGGGGCCAGGCTGGTTTCCCCCTTGCCGTGATGTTAATCCTGGGAGGCATGGAGTGCAGCCTCCCGGTGACCCTTGGTTCTCTGGCTGACAGATGAGGCCAAAAGTTCCCATCCATTGTGTATCATGGGAATGAGAAATGGTCTCCCACCCATACATACCTTCATTATGTCCTTGTGATTATTTTCCATGCCTTTGTCCAATGTCAACAGAACTGTCATAATAATTACCGTTTGCCACTTTAGAAAGCAACTAAATCAACACACACACACACACACACTGCCCAGGCCAATAGGGTTTGTGGTGTCAGCAACAATGTGCCTGGACCAGGGCTGCGGCAGGGCATGGAGTCATATGGCATGCAGACAGACACATACCACACAAATGCTGACTGAGGGTGGAGCATGTGGGGCTATAAAAGCCTATGGTGCCCTTGGCCAGCACTCTTTGGATCTTCAAAACACCCACCCTCTGAGCTTTAGTAGGCTTTGCTGGTGGCATCTAGGCTAAGTGTTCTCTCTCTTTCTCTCTCTGCCAAAGGAAGTAGCTGAGATCTACAGGTTCCTTTTTCACCTGTTACATTGAGAGCCAGAGGGAGTAACAGTTACTGCAGGAGACGGGGATGCTAGTTGACAGATAGGGCATGGACATGGACTGATCGCAATGGCAGGGGAAAGGGATATCAGAGGAAAGACCACAGAGGAACACTTGGAGACTCCTCCAGAGTGGTTGGGGATACTCTCCATTCAAGCTTGTGGGACTGTGTGTGTGTGTGTGTGTGTGTGTGTATGTGTGTGAGAAGAGAGAAGCTCAATATGGAACCTTCGTATGTGAACTGATGCTCCAACTATCCCTATTTACCCAGGACAATCCCTCTACTTGCCTTTGGGGATACCTTGTTAAAATGTTAGTGTGATTTGGTTAAGTTGTCATTCTTTGCAGCTTAGCTTTTCCCCAGGGTCTCTTTGGTACGTGTCTGAGCAGGAGGCAGATAAATCTTGACTTGTGCACATGCATTGATAAGCAGCAAACCTAGACACCATGCAATGTACAACTTGTCATTTCTCACACTGCAACTGCTGGGATAAGTATTGAACTGTGATGGCACCTTCTTGTTTATACAGGTTCTTTGGGTTGTTGTTGGTTTTTTCCCCCATATTGATCATTCGCTAAACAACAAGAACCATCTCGGCATTTGAATTGGCAGAGAACAGGCTATTGCAGAGGAAATGAATCCTTGGGAAGTGGGTCCTGTGCAGTGAATAATGGCAAAACCGTAGGAGTGGCATTCAACTGTAAGATAGTATGTCAGTTTCTGTAGCCCTCAGTAAAGACCTTCTATGGCAGGGGTGGGGAGCCTCTTTCAGCCCAAGGATCGAATTCAGTTTCGGAGAAGATCTTGAAGAACACATTGCAGTGGTTGGTGGTGCCAAACATGGAAGGGGCTTGGGGCAAAGGGCAAAAGGAAGAACACCTACAGTAATGCCATTGGCCATGTTGTCTGAACGTATAGGGATTATACCTCTGTGTTAGGGTTGGGTTAAGCTTTGGGTTAAGTTTAGGAAAACTTGGGTCCCTGTGCATATCCAAGAGCCTGGAACAAACCTAGATGAGGCAGAAAAAGTGAGTGGACAACAAGAACATCCTGAGTGCTGCCGTTGGGCATGCTGTCTGAATGTATAGTGATTACACCTGTGTATTAGGGGTAGGGTTAAGCTTCAGGTTCGGGTTAGTAACACCTGGGTCCCTGTGCATGTCCAGGGGCCTGGAACCAGACTCAATTGGGCAGAAAGAGTGAGCAGTCAACAGGAACACCCTGCACGCTGCCTTTTGGCATGCTGTCTGGATGGGGAGGGATTATACTTGTGAGTTAGGTAAAGTTTCAGGTTAGAGTTAGGGCTAGGAAAACCTGGGTCCATGTGCATGTACAGGGGCCAGGAACTAGCACAGATGAGGCAGTCAAAAGGAGCGGTTAACAAAAACACCCTCAGTGATGCCTTTGTGCATGTTGTCTGAATGTATGCGGATATAGGTGTGAGGGTTTGGGTTAAGTTTCAGGTTAGGGTTAGGAAATCCTGGCTCTGTGTGCATGTCGAGGGGTCTGGAACTAGACCTGATTGGATAGAAAGATTGAGCAGTCAGCAAGAGCACCCTCAGTGATGCCTTTGGGCATGCTGTCTAGATAGAGAGGGATTATACCTGCGTGTTAGGGTTAGGTTTATGGTTCAGTTTAGGGTTAGGGTTAGAAAACCTGGGTCCGTGTGCATGCCCAGGAGCCTGGAATTAGCCTAGATAGGGCAGACAAAGTGAGCGGTCAACAAAAACACTCTTAGTGATGCCTTTGGGCATGCTGTCTGAATGTATAGGTATTATACCTGTGTGTTACGGTTAGGGTTAGGGTTCAGGTTAAGGTTAGTGTCCATGTGCATGTCCTGGTGACAGAACTAGTCTAGATGGTGCAGACAAAAAGAGCGGTCAACAAGAACACCCTCACTGATGCCTTTGTTCATGCTGTCTGATTATGTAGTGACTATACCTGCATGTAAGGGTTCGGGTTCGGGTTCAGGTCCCTGTGCATGTAACAGTTAGGGATTATACTTGTATGGTAGGGTTAGGGTTAAGCATCTGGTTTGGGTTAGGGTTAGTAAAACCTGGGTCCCTGTGCATGTCAAGGGACCTGGAACTAGCCTCAACTGGGCAGAAAGAGTGAGAGGTCAGCAAGAACACCCTGAGTGCTGCCTTTGGGCATGCTGTCTGGATGCAGAGGGATTATAGCTGCATGTTAGATTTAGGGTTAATCTTCAGGTTAGGTTTAGGTTTCAGAAAACCTTGGCTTGTGGGCATGTCCAGAGGCCTGGAACTAGGCTAGATTGTATAGACAAATTGAGTTGTCAACAAGAACATGTTCAGTGATGCCTTTGGGCATGGTGTCTGAATGTATAATGATTATACCAGCATGTTAGGGCCAGGTATAACCTTCAGGTTATGGGGGGGGGGATAAAAAAAAACCCAAAAAGCAAAACCGCAGCTCTTACTGCCAATAGTTAAGCTTTAGGAGAGACATTTCAACCTTTTAGAATGGGGGGGATGAGCATGCACAAGCCAGGCAATCCCCAAATGATCACTGGCCAGGTGAAAGTGGGAGAGGCCAGGAGAAGGGGGTGTGGCCATCAGGGAAACCTTGAATGGACAGTCTGGGCCCCAAGGAAGGCCACTCCTCTATGGAAACACAGGAGTACATTTTAACATGGCCATTAAACAAAACAAAAGAAACTAAAAAGACAGGAAAGAAAACTAGCATCACTTACCTTTTGTAATGCAATTACAGTGTGGTGTAGTGGTTAGAGCGTTGGGCTGGGACTCGGGAGATCTGAGTTCTAGTCCCTGCTCAGCCATGAAGCTCATTGGGTGACTTTGGGCCAGTCACTGACTCTCAGTCTAGCCTACCTCAGAGGGTCGTTGTGAGGAGGATAAAGTGGAGAGGAGGAGGACCATGCAAGCCACCTTGGATTCCTTGCAGGAGGGAAAAAGGCAGGCTATAAATGCAATTAAATATATATATATATTCCAGGTGTTCAGTTTTTTTCCAGATTTTTTCCTTCCTGCAGAGAAAATTCTCCGTTTCAGGTTTGATGTTTCTTATCAGCCACATACTGGTAGTGAGTTAAATAACAACAATTTCTAGAAGTTTTGTTTGTGTGATTAAAGACACAAAGTCTGCAGTACTCCTAATACATGCTGTCGTTTCCCCCTCTCTTTCTCTCATTTTAAAGTTAGCTAAAATTCTCCTAGCTAGCTTTTACACACTTCCCTCTACAGATTTTTTTTTTTTTTTTTAAAGAATATATGGGTCTTCTGGTTGCAAATTCCAGAACCGTGCCCTAGTTAATTTGTTGAGGCAAAGAGTTGGGGGTGGTCCACATTACACTGTATATCATCAAGTTAGCACAAGAGTACTGCTATATTAACATTCCACACAGTCCTTCCTCACAGGGCACGCTCTCGTTAAATGTACTGCGGTCATCCCGGTTTGCCATCCCACACCTAACTCCGTATTGGTAGAAATGGGTGTTGCCTTGAACAGGGTGGTTTTTTAAAAATTATTATTATTATTTTTGCTTTGTCGTCTCTGCATAGGTGTGAATGAGAGCAGCAGCGATCTTTTAGAAAAGAAAGGAAAAAGAATTGTTCCCCCCGTTCTGAGTTTCCCAAGCACAAGGCTCATGTCAAATCAATGGATGTGATACTCTTGGGAGAAGGGCATTGGAGAGAATGTGATTTTACATCTGAGCAGAGCCGGCGCTACCGCTAGGCAAACTAGGCGGTTGCCTAGGGCGCGTGGCTGGAGAGGGCGCAGAAACGCTGCGCTGCCCCCCCTCCGCAGCCGCCAGACCCCCTGCCACCCCCCGCAGCCGACGGACCCCCCCGGAGCCCCCCTGCAGCCACCGGACCCCCCCCGCCACCTACCTTCTCTGCGCCGCTGCCGGAGCCCCGCCCACGCTCTGTTTTGGCGGGAGGAACCAGGGCAACAGGGCTTGAACAGCCCTGCTGCCCTGGTTTCCCCGGCCAAAAACAGAGCGCGGGGGGCCCGTTGCGTCACTTCCTCCACGCTGGAAGGACGCGACGGGACCTGTGGATGGGGAGGCAGGCTCGGAGGAGGAGGAGGAGGAGGTGGCCAGGGCGGGGGGGAAGGTAGGTGGCGGGGGGGTCCAGTGGCTTCAGGGGGGCTGCGGGGAGGTGGCGGGGGGTCCGGTGGCTGTGGGGGGGTCCAGCGGCTGTGGGGAGTGGCGGGGGGGTCCGGTGGCTGCGGGGGGGGTTGCAAAGCAGGGCTGCTTTGCTCCGGAGCCCCCCCATGGCACGAAAGGGGGGGCGCTAAATATAATTTTGCCTAGGGCGCCAAAGTGCCCTGCATGCACAAGTCCTGCTTCTGAGCAGACATGCCTTTTGGCTAATTTACAACTCCCTGCTCTGTTTAAAAAAGGGGGGGGAAGCCTCCGGCTCCGTCCCCTCTCAAACTCCATGGCGGTTGTCCTGGGATTACTGCCTCCCGTCACATACAGGGGAAACAGCCATTTTAAAGGCAGGGGTTCTTTGTTTCTGGTCCGCCACTTATGCAGAGGTGTGCACATGCAAAGCAGCAAATTTGGTTGTTGTTTTTTTTTAAAAAAACAACAACAACCCCACTGACACGCGATTCTTCAAAGCAGCCTGCTCCGAGTTGTGGAGCTGCAGAGGCGTGCATGAACATTTACAAACAAACAAACAAACAAATTAAGAAACTTCTGGGGAAGAGGGCAAAGCACTGCATAACAACAAATGGAAGACACCTCTCTTCCCCACCAGTTTGAGAGAGACAGGTCACACTGCATTCCTCCCACCCCTTGAAAACTATTGGCTAGCTCCAGTTATGACATTTTCATGCCCAAACCTCAGATGGGCAACCGCAGCACAAGTTTAGCACATACTGGCCGCCTACCGCAACTGAACTGCAATAACGGAAAAAGCCGTGATAAACCTAGTCTGGGAAATTCTGGAAGAAATGAAGAATGATTATGCAGGAGTACCATGACTGGCGGCACTGAAAAGTGCTGTGCGTCATGTGCCCCACAAGTCATGGCAGTCATACAGTCCTGTAATAAACCTTAGGTGTGGATCTGGCCCTGGAGATGATGGCTCAATGGAAACTGCAAACCCAGCAAAGTTCTGGGAGGAGATGGAGGGTTTGTGTTCATGCTGTCCTCTACCCCTCTTCCAGATTCAGCAGCTGCACTTGGACTGCTTCATCACTGTCTGCAGCTGGACCATTTCCCTCCTCCCAAGTAGACCCCTACTCCTGACTAGTCCTTTCCTGATTAGCAGACAGTGGGTGAAAGGGTCTTTTGACACCCAAGTGGGCACTCTGACAAAGACTCTGATTTGGTCTTCTGCCCCCTGTGCCCTGGAGAGCTGCTGAATGAGCTCTCAGGAAACAAAGGATGAGCTCAGAATGGGGATTGAAGGGGTTCTTTGAGACCCTAAGCAAGGCATCCCTGTGATGGGACTCCTGCCTCTTCTGTAGAAGTAGGACTGAGTGAGATATTTGCTCCATTAAGTTCTGTTCTTTAAAAAATAAAAAAAAGATTTACCATTAAGAGAGAGAGAGAGAGAGAGAGAGAGAGAGAGAGATTTGCGTGTATCTGGCACTGGGAGGTGGGAGAAGGAGAAAGTGACAGATCTGCCCATCCCTGTATGGGAGTGGGGTTTGCTGTGAGATCCCAATCCTCCTACCAAGAGATCTGCCCTGAGCTTGTGTCATCTAGCAGCCTGCTAACAATCTAACCACCCTTTTAAGTTCCAACACTGCTTTTGATTTTTTTTATTGTGATGCTGTATTACAATTTTATTGTATTACCTTGTAGCTTATTTTATGCCTTTGGTATTCCACCTTGACATCCTAGGATGAAGGCTGGATTAAAATTACTTTTAATAAATAAATGAATACATCACACAGGCCCTTAATTCAAGTGGTGCATTGAGCACAATGCTGAGATGGCCTCCTGTTGGTGGTGGTGGTGGTGGGAGAGTTTTTGCTCAAGTTAGGAATGTGGTCCTAATAGGGATGGGAGAATAAGTGAAGCTCAAGCTTGCTGAGGTTCTCTGAGTCCCTCCTTGAACCTTGGTCTGCCTCATTTCTGTTCCTGATTGCAAGATTTTGTGTTGTTGTTGTTGTTGTAGAAATGGAAATGTGCACATCTGGGTATTTGTTTGTTTAAAGTGTGTACCCATATGCATACTCCCCCCCCATAGACTAACGTGAAAATGCACCCTCATGCACTTTTTTAAAAGTGTGCATTGTTCTGCAGTGCCCATTTTTCGACCCACCATCACAAGCTTGGGAATGTGTGAGATTTCACACACACACACACACACACACACACACACACACACATGTGCTCACATTTGGCAATTTGAATGGAACAAATTTCTGGTCAGAAACTAATGAAAACAGAATTCTCATACATGCCTAGTGCCACTCCTCTGCTCAAATTTGTGGAATTACTATACACCTATGAGGGAGCCAGTGCTTCTCCTTTCCCCTCTCAAAAAGAAAAGAAAGAAAGAAAGAAAGAAAGAAAGAAAAATCATCACATTTGCACCACTTGGACGAACCACTGTTTGGGAAAAAACAAGGGAGATAAGTATCTACAAACAAATATTGCAGCCCTTTTCACAAGCTCACTGGAACGTTGATGGTCGAACTGCTACTTTTATAATTATGTGTATTTTACTCCATTTTTTACGGGGACTTAGGGGAAGGACTGGTTATTAAATTGCATTGCATTTAGCAAATCTATATAAATGGAGAACTACAGGAGCTGAAACAAAGCTAGCTTATAGGCATATTTCTTTGGGCGGAAAGGTACCCCATTGGGACCTCTGTGCTTGCATCTTCTTGGCTTGCCTCCCACTCAACTTATAACTGGACTCGGAGCAGACTCGTGGTTTCAGAACTACTGCAGTGTGCATGTCCGGGCCATTTGTATTTCTAAGCAGGTTATTAAACTACAGCTCATAATTGTTCTGTAATATTTTCATTAGTGTTATGGTGCAATTTTCCTAATGAAGATGTTTATCTTCATATGGTTTCATATTGTTTCACATGCTGGCTTTTCTTTTTTAGTGCATTGCAATTAAGGACGTCGGAGAAATCTTCAATGGATTCAAATGTGTTTGGATTTCTGTGAATCTGACCTGGAGATTCCTCAGTGGACCAGCTTTTTCCAAGTTGTGCAGATTCTGCAGACTTGTGGACCCGATTTTTACTTGGGGTAGGTGGGGGGTTCATGCAAATTTGCACTTGTGCTAATGTGTATTAATGCTAATGGACTCTTGCACAAGTGGAATGGAATTCCTTAAAAAATCCATTTCTGCCAATGAGTGGACAATGGAACGAAAGATGCCCGACAATGTGTGAAATGCAAATGGAATAGATTTGACAAAATCCATACATCCCTAAATTTAGGGATGTGTGCAGAGCTCGATTGGGGGGTGGAAGTCCAGCGAACTCACCGGGCTTGAACCCACCCCCCCCGAGCTCTGCTCGGCCTATCCGCTTCCCCAGCTTCAACTTGCGTTATCGTGAGCTGAGCCAGGGAAGTGACTTATGGGTTCCCAGCTCCCATCAGTGGTTCATGCCTTGGTCTCCTCTCGCCTAGACTACTGTAATGCGCTCTATGTAGGGTTAACCTTGAAGACAGTTCGGAAGCTACAGCTGGTACAGAACGCAGCAGTTCACCTGGTTAAAGGCAGCCGCCGGCGGGATCACATCACTCCAGTGCTCAAGGAGCTGCACTGGCTACCAGTTACTTGCCGAGCCGAATTCAAGGTGTTGGTTTTGACCTTTAAAACCCTATACAGGCTCCAGTCCAGTCTATCTCAAGGAGCGTCTCCAGCAACACCAAGTAGGCCGCTCAACGAGATCTGCCACAGACGGCCTTCTCCTTGTCCCTTCAGCCAGAGCAGCTAGACTGGTGGGGACTAGGAAGAGGGCCTTTTCTGTGGTGGCCCTCATTCTGTGGAACTCCCTCCCTAGTGACATCCACCATGCCCCCTCTCTGCTGAGCTTCCGCCGCTCACTAAAAACATGGTTATTCAGGCAGGAATATGGGGTGGGTTAAGATTTTAAAAGTTTTACTGTTTTATACTGTTTTAACTGTATTTTATATCATGTATTTTATCATGTTGTACATCGCCCAGAGTGGCCGGTTTGCCGGCCAGATGGGCGATTCAGAAATACAACAAATAAATAAATAAATACACTTTTAATGTAGAAAATGGCATAAGATACCTAAAAAACGCAAGTTATGAAAATCACGGCCACTTTTAATGTATCTTACGCCATTTTCTACATAAAAAGTGTACTGCCGGGAGAACCCAGAAGTCCGGTGAGTGCCTCGGCTGGCACTCGCTTTCAGCCCGGCTTGGCAGGTATGGCGGCAGCCGAGCAAGTTGTGTGGTGGGTAGATCACCCACCCCTAGATGCTTCTAAAATCCATATCTTCGTGAATTTCTCATTGAATTGTACTTAAGGTGCTTCAAGATGGGAGTTTGAAGGCACTAGGCAGCAGCTCTCTGTCTTTTCCACCTTAACAAATTTTCTGTGGCAAGAAAAAAGAGGGAAGAAGCAGTGGGAAAACACAGGTTGATGATGAGTGGAAGATGAGGACATCTGGACTCACAACAACAACCCTATTTCTGTGAATGAATCAGAGCAACAGCAGGATAAAAGCCTTATCTGGAAGCACCCTTGTTCTTGTATCTGACATGCCAATGAT
The DNA here is from genome assembly GCA_021292165.1 of Shinisaurus crocodilurus. Lineage (NCBI taxonomy): Eukaryota > Metazoa > Chordata > Lepidosauria > Squamata > Shinisauridae > Shinisaurus > Shinisaurus crocodilurus. Next base: position 13,316,087 of record CM037883.1, on the reverse strand, counting down.
TCTGATAGTGATGGACACATTTGTCCATTTCTGTTTCTCCTGCAGTCAAATGTTTCAAATCCAAAATATGAAGGCATTTGAAATGTTGGTAAATTCTTATAAAAAATGAAGTGAAACGAAATCCCCACCTGTCTGCACCAGCCAAATTCAATAGGTACAGCTTTTCCCAACATGGAGAAGTACATGTTGCACTAACCTGTCAACATGGAGAAGTACATGTTGCACTAACCGTATAGCTGTTAAGTGGGTGTTCCGGGGGCAGGGAGGGGAAGATAGCAGTGCCACCGAGATATGATGTATCCTGGCAGCACCTAAGCATCCTTCCTCCCCCCCCTCCCTGAAGCACCACAGCTAGACAGCTGAAATTCGTCATCTAGCTGCTTTGCAGGGCAGGAGGAGAACGGAGGTGACCTTCGCCTCCACGCTCCTCCTGCCCTGTATAGGATTCTCGTAATCCTCTGAGTCCAGAGGGCTACGGGGCAGCCTCATTGAATTGCACCCTAAGAAATCAGCAGCAGCAGCAGCCAAAAATAGCACCCCAATCCTCAGCCTCCTTTGCAGGCTATGAAAGTGGGGAGCATTTTTGTCAATACTCTTGGGTACTGGAGCAGGATACATAGAATCATAGAATCATAGAAAAGTAGAGTTGGAAGGGGCCTGCAAGGCCATCGAGTCTAACCCCCTGCTCAATGCAGAAATCCAAGTCAAAGCATCCCTGACAGATGGCTGTCCAGCTGCACCTTGGATGCCTCCAGAGTGGGAGAGCCCACCACCTCCCTAGGTAGTTGGTTCCATTGTCGAATTGCTCTATCAGTCAGGAAATTTTTCCTGATGTTTAGGTGGAATCTGGGTTCCTGTAACTTGAGCCCATTATTCCGTGTCCTGCAAACTGGGATGATCGAGAAGAGATCCTGGCCCTCCTCTGTGTGACAACCCTTAAAGTAATGGAAGAGTGAGATCATATCTCTATACATTCTAAATGTTTTCAGTATGGGGTGTGGGTGAAGCATGATAAGTGACAGTGGCTTCAGCAATAGCTTCTCATTTAGATGAATTATTTAACTTGCAAGGACATCGCTGAAATTGGTGACACGATGGGCTACCATTGTCTGCAATGCGTCTGTTTGAATTATGCTATGGCAGGACACAGCATCATTTCAGAGTCTGGGTTGGGGGAAAGGTCCTCTGCTCCATGCAACATGCCCTTGTTGACGTTCTCCACTGTCTCTTCTGAACCATCTTCAAAATCCATTGCAGTGCAGATAGGGATATATGATTTTATTTTTTTTACTGTCTGCAAATTATGCAAACATGTCCTGTTTGCATCCCTGAATGCGAATGTGTGCAGGGCAGGCATGTAATTTTCAGGATTCCCCCCCCCCCAATTTCCTGAGCTTTTGTTCACAACTGAAAGTATGCACTTGTGCAAATGTGCACTTCCAAAGATGTGTATCCAACCCCTCCACACACACGCATACACACAGACTGCATTTTTACGCTTTATCCTATGGGAGGAAGTGCACATTTTGGGTGCATGCTTGGAAAAGTGTGCATTTTCTGTGTTCCAAAATGCACACTTTTCCTGTTCCAAAAAAGAAAAAGAAAAGATGCTCACATTCAGGAGTGAGAACAAGGTGAGATGAGCACTGAGGTGGAAAATGGAGAACCTTGATGAGCTTGAGCACCACTTGTTTCCCCATCCTTTATTTTAGGAGTTCAAACAAGAGGTTGCTCAAATATGGGTTACTGAGGATATATTCACAGACCTTGGACCAACCTGCTTAGTCAGTCACAAACAGCAAATCTCCCCAGAAGGCCAACAGAATAAAAATTAAACATTGACTGAAAGTAAACACAGACAAGAAGACCATCTAAAGCTCTAGTTTTGAAGAACCAGAATATAATATTAGACTCAGGAATTGTGGATGCCAGAAATATGGTGGGTGGGTCTTACTCATTTATTTATTTATTTGTATCTCTCTGTGTGTAATAAATCAGCATAAAGCCTACTAGTAATAAATGCTGTGGAACTGATTCAATACTGAGTCAGTTGAAAGAGGAGAGCTACTTAATCTCCATTACTGCTGCCTATAAAATCTATATGCTTCTTGGAGGACTCCAGTCTAAGTCTTTGCAACATACACTCTTGGGTAATTTATGGAGTGGATGTAGTCTTGCTAGCATTGCTATGGATATTTACAGTACTCTCATCCCTCCCCCTTAAAAAAAAATCTTAATTATAATTCTTTTCTTCTATATGATGGGCAAGGTAGTGTGAAAAACAGCAAAATAATATCAGTAAACATAGATTTCATAATGTGTAAAGACAAGCAACGAGAATGCCTGAATGTCATAGCCAGATCAGAAATTCTTCAAGAATGAAGCAACCAACCTCGGAGAAGTACTTTTTGGGGGGGGCACTGTTCTTGGGGGCAGGGAGGGGAGGAGACTGGTGCCACCAAGATACAATGTATCCTGGCAGTGCCTCAGCCTCCTTTCCTCCCACTCAGACATCCAAAAGCACCATCTAAGTCAGGGCTCTCCAACCTTGGGTCCCCAGATGTTGCTGGTTTACAGCTCCCAGCATACCCAGCCAGCATGGCTAATGGCAAGGGATTCTGGGAGCTGTAGTCCAGCAACATCGGGTGACCCAAGGTTGGAGATCCCTGGATCTAAGTGCTTTGCAGAGCAAGAGCAGTGCAGAGGTGACCTTTACCTCCACACTGTTCCTGCACTCCATAGGATGCCCATAATCCCCCAAGTTCGGAGGGTTACAAGCATCCCCATTGGATTACTCCCTTTGTTACTTTTGGTTAATATTAATTCATAAATATTAAGTACAAATTAAATGCAAATTGGGGCTCTTTCATATATATATATATATATATATATATATTCATATTAAACACATCCTGCGTTAAAACCATGGAGAAAGCAGGTGATCTGGTTGGCCAGGCAGGGAGGAAGAGCAAGCAGGAGATGCAGAAAATTATTCAAGGGAGTTTCGCTAATGCCCAGAAAGGAGGTTAACCACAAGCCAGAAGGACATGGTCCAAATACCACGTGGAAAGTGATCTAAGCCATGTTTCAACTGGAGACAACTTTGTGCTAGAATCGAGAAGTGACATCTGTATCTTCTCCACATGGGGCTCTGATAGGAGAGCAGGTAAATAGTGTACATATAACTATGAATTATGATGCATAATTTAGCAAACCTAAACATGGAGAATCTGTAATAATCCCCATTATAGAAATGGAATGGAATTCAAAGAGAAAAATGGGGGGGGGGACCCTCTGAAACAAAGACACAGCAGAAAATCTGAAATCATATATTTTTATGTTTTAAAAAATATTTTTTATTTCCATTTTGTCCCCAAGAAGACATACAAGGTGGCATATAATTAAACATATGAAACAATACTGTCATATATAAGCAGATACATACAGAGGAGGAAATAATCTTTAAAAATGGAGCACATAGGTAATTACATTTAAAAACGTTGGAATGCCAGCAGGAAAACAGACAACAAACAACAAAAACAAACTCAACAAAGAAGGAGCCTATATCCAACCTCCCTAGGGAGGGAGTTTCACAATCAGAGTGCTTCTACAGAGAAGGCCCTGCCTTATGTTCCTACCAACCTAATCTCTTTTGGTGGTGGGACATGTGAAAGGGCCTCCGAAACAGAATTTAAACTATGGACTGGCTGTTATGGGAGGAGGCAGTCCTTCAGATATCCCAGCCCCAAGCCATTTATGGATTTAATAGGTAGGCACCTAGTGCCTTCAGTTGGGCCTGGGAACAGACTGGAAGCCAGTGCAGTTGGCACAGAACTGGTGCAACAAGTCAGCAAACTGCACACCAGAAAGAAGTTGTCTGGCTGCCACACTTTGCATGAGCTACAGCTTCTGAACACCCTTCAAGGGCAGCCCCAGGTAGAGTCCATTGTAGTAACCTAACCTGGAGGTAATTTACGCATGGATCCTGAAAGGCAGTTTTAAAATCAATTAAACAATAATGGGAAAATGCACGAATCCCTAGTTAAACCCTTTCTGTCCCCAGCAGTGTGGTCTCTATCCTAATCCCGCCCCCTCAGAAACTGCATTTCCTTTTTTTTTTCCTCATGCACATGTGGGTTTTCTCCCCATGATTTCAACTAACCAGCCAAGTCTTTGGCTTCAGATCTTTAATACTATGTTTTAAAATGTCCTTGGGCTGCATCCCCTGCTTCAAAGTTGCTCAATAATCAACCGAACTTCTTCAGTTCCTCCTGCACACTGACTTCTTGTGTGTGTGTGTGTGTGTGTGTGTTGCTTTTGTGTGCTTATTTTGTTTTTGAAACAGACCTTTCAGGCTAATCTTCTGCAGCAGTAAATATTCTAAAATTACCGCAAACAATTTCCTATGGCTTTGGCAGGCTGCATGAGAGGACTCCCCGGAGCCTACTTGAGCAGAGAATGAACTACCTCCCAATCCTTCCAAAACTTCAGAGCTGAAACAATTGGCAAGAGTTTGTAGGAGGATTTTGCACTGGTTCCTAGTTGGCATATGAAAAGAAAGCTGCATGCCCTCGTATTGATGGCTACCCTTCAAATATCCTGGTTAAAAAGAAAATATTATAATTATCAGTCTGTAGTAGAGTGTTGTAGATAATTCTGAGACACTCTTTGCCTCCTAACAGCACTGAAAGAACTGCTTCTAGAAGATAATTCATGTTTAGTAAAATGCCAGGTCAATAAAAGGAAAAATAAAATAAAAGGGGAAAATTAATTAGCCCTATGTCCACATCCTAATCCCTGATGTAATTAGAACCACATTAGGGAGAGTTGGGAAAGCTTTCTACCCCCTTCTCTGTATGGTGTCCATGTATCTTATTTTACAGAGGAAAGTCCTTTATTTGAAGGGTTGTAAGAGGATACACCTCTATAATTGAAGGGCTGTCTAGTCTAAAATCTGATTGAAAATAAAGAGCCTTAAGAAGGGAGGGAGCAAAAGGGGCCTTGAAGCTGTCCATCAACAGTGAGCACCTGGACAACACCTGAATGAGCAGGCACAACAGTCACCTGGTCACAGTCTTCCCCAGTATGGTCAGATGCACTGCATTTCTATTTAAATTTTAGTACTTCCCCCTAAATTTGCATCTAAAAATATAAATTAGCTTATACAAAGGTTACACAAATCTAAGTTCTCTTTTGTCCTCTTTTTTGGTGATGCCTAAGTTGCCACCTTACCACTCTGTCACCATCCTTGTTGCCTTCCACCATTTGAATATAAGAACATAAAAAGAGCCATGCCGGATCACACCAAGGTTGTCATGACATCATCCTGAAGCCAAATTTGAGTGAGTGCAGCGTATTCACTCCATCGCCACCAGAACCACATAAAAAAGCAGCAGCAATGATGTTGCGCAGAAGTTTCAGGGACCTCCTCCACCCCTACCCTAAACACAAGTTGAAGCTTACTACATTATTTGCAGAAGTTTCAGTTCAGCTCAAATAAAATGTAATATGATTGCTAAAGGGGGTAGGGGGTGGAGGACCCACCCACTTACTCACTTAATCAAACATTTTAAAATGCGATCTCTTCGTGACATGTATGTAACATTTCTGTAAAAATATACATTTCTCTCGCTTATTCAGGAGCAGGCGGGATGTTACCATTCTGAGAAGCAAGTCAGTTGTCAGGTATTCAGAAATGTATTAAGTGACATTCTGGGCATAAGTACATTTTTAATATAACTCTTCAACCATCAGAGTGGCGTGGCAATAAATAACACCTCCAAACTTTACGTTAATCAGTGCCGTTATTATATTTTTAAAGACTCCGAGATAAATTAATTCCAGGAAGCAATAAAGGTTGGGTATCTCAATATAGTATATAAGACCTTTTGGAAACTCAGGGCCTAGCAATTAGGATACTAATCAAAGCATATTTCAAATTCATTAGACTTATTCTTTCTTGCAGTTTAGAATGATTATATTCTAACATATTAAACATATGCATGAATCACTGTGTTAACTCATCTTAAGCCTAAGATATATGTAACTCCCTTTAGGAGCTAGTGTGGACTACTACTTCTTCTTCTTCTTCTTCTTCTTCTTCTTCTTCTTCTTCTTCTTCTTCTTCTTCTTCTTCTTCTTTTTGCTGTGGCTTCTTCCCACTTCCTCTCCGCTTTTGGCTTATGATGTACCTCTTTCAAATTCTGCATGTACTTTTTTCTTTTCCTTTTTTAACCAGGGTTGGGCATGTCAATTTCTTTCTGGTCTGTGTCACTTTTGCATGTGTACATAAGTCTGTTCCATCCTATTTCCACGTTGATCTGCCATTTAGTTATGCCTTGGATTGAGAGCATAATTCGTTCCGGAAACGTGCTTGTAATCCAAAACACTCTTATATCAAAACGAAATCCCCCCAAAAAAAATTTGTACAGAGATTTTAATTTAAGCCATACTACAGTACTTGTATTGCAAGACGTCGCTTGTATATCAAGTCAAAAAAAATTAAATAAATATTTAAAAATTTGCTTGTCTTGCAAAACGCTCTCAAACCAAATTACTTGCAATCCAAGGTATTACTGTACTTTTGAATTTGTATGGAAATTTACAGTTAAATACATATTATTTTCCTCTCAAAATAAAACTTATTTTGATATTCTGTTTTTGTTTTAAATAGATAACTGGGCTGGAACATCTGGTAAGTGCAAAAGCTAGTGGACAACAAAGTTCCTTTCTGCCTATTAGTTCAGGATGTGTGCATCAGGTCACTTCATATCAAAATTTGCAAAGATAGAAAATCAAGCAACTCTAATCTGTGTCCCACACCCCATGAGTAGTTGCTATTTTATTTTTCCCCAGTGCCTGGCATACTTGGTTATTTGGTGTTCTGTTTTGCCTCCTCCCCCCTACCAAGCCATCAATGTATTTGTTCGTGAGACTTAAAATGCGTACATGCATGTGTTCACACACATAGCAAAACCTAGTCAATTGACACTTTGCACAGCTGAAGGAGAGAAGGAGATGACTTTGTGATTGTCACAAGACAATCTTTGAAAAGCAGTCCTTCTCTGGGAGCCCCTGCCAAAGGAAGGGAGGTGGGTGGCTACTAAGAAGAGGGCCTTTTCTGTTGTGGCACCCTGGTTGTAGAATCAGCTGCCCAGAGAGGCTTGCCTGCTGCCTATGTTGTGCTCTTTCCAGTGCTAGGTGAAGACTGCCTTATTTCCTCAGGAATTTTAGTCTTTCAGTTTCTGTTCTTTTAAATCCTGGGCATCACAATCCTATGAGGCTGTCCAGTAACCCTCCAAACTAGAGGATTACAGGCATCCTATTGAGGGCGGGAGGAACGCAGGTGGATACAGGATTTCTGCCACACTCCCCTCACTCTCAAAAACATCTAGATGGCTGATTTCAGCTGTCTAGATGTTTTTCCTCTCCTCACGAGCCTTGCTCCCCCCCCAGAACGTCCCCCTCCCATGAGAGAACCGAACATGGTCTTCCGTGTTCAGTTCCCTGCTGGCACAGAAAGAACCATGCCAACTACAAGGTTCGGGGGTCGGCGTTCCATGGCGCTGGGATCTCAGAAGGGATTTCTGAGGTTGCTGTACCTTCCAGGCCCATTCCTATGTTCCCCCAGACAATGTTGGAGGGGCATAGGATTGTGCCCTTACTCTTACTTTAAATCTTTGCATTGCTGCTAGGTTTTACTTTGCCTTAATTTCTATTTCAAAGTTTTCAACTTTTCAACTTCTATACTGTATTTTCTGGTATATTTTATGGTTTAAATTGTTGTGAACCACCCAGAGAGCTTCAGCTATGGGGCAGTATAGAAATGTAATAAATAAATAAATAAATAAATAAATAAGAGCTAGCAAGCCATTTTATTTTTCACTTATCTCCATAAGTAAAAGGATGAGTGACTGTCTCTTCTTTTTTCCCTAACTGAAAAGTAGAGATGTATGAGAAATTCCTTTCATTTCATTCCTTATTAGGATTTGCCCAGTTCGCACCTTCTGGATCGAACATGGACTTGACTGCAATCTGTGGTCAAAGTCTGTGCATTTCCAATTTTGCAATGTGATTTGCATAACCCCCCCCCCCAAATGCATTTGACAGCATGCATGCACACATTTCAAAAACGCTCATGAAACAAATGCACACTGTTGAAAAATGCACACAAGCATACTTTAATCAGTGGGAGAAGAATGCATGCATCTCAAAGATGCGCACAACTGATGTGTACATTTGGAAAAGCGTGCACGGAAATACACACGGATCTGAATGTGAAAAGAAAGCTCACAATCTGGAGATAGACTCGAGTTGGAATGAGCTTTGAGATGGAATTTGGAGAACATAGGCAAGCTCGAGTTTTGCTTATTTGCACATCAAGCGAACTTTTAGGGAAGGAGCTTGGTCTTCCTAGGCCCCCATGTGGCTGTGTCAGGAAACAATCCTCTTGGATTACACAAAGGAAGAAAATGTGGGTAGGGCAGGGTGCACTTTGTCAAATTGTGTGAATAAGTGCTAAGGATGCTTTAAATGTATGACTAGGGATATCTGGGGATGTGTCTTTTCAATATGGTCCTTCCAGAATTTCAAAGATAGTGCTTGATGACTTTACCCACTATTGTCTTAAGACTAACTTTTGATTTTGTTTATAGAATTTTGCAAAGGGAGAGTTGCTAAGGAACCAACTGGATTTATGCACTTCTATGTATGTTTTTCATCAGCTAAATCAAAGCTCGAAATGCAAACTCTGAAGCTCAAGGACATCCTGTGGATTTGTGACATTTCCTGGAGGAATTGCAGGCCATAAACCACCAAAAGGATTGATACAATGGGACCTATTGTAATTGCCATAGCTTCATCTGTGACAAATAAAAATTGCTCCCTTTGAGTTTCCCATCTTTGTTTAAAGGAAAATATACACAGTTTCTCAGACTCTTTGTTGTGGTTGTCTTTAATTCCCAAGATGAAAACACATCTGATAGTGGAATAAATTTTCACTGGTGCTCAGACGACCATTTCTCTTTTCAAATAAATGTTACACTTTGTGTTGGAAAGGTCTTATTTACACTTGTCACAATATCTGGCAACTACACTTATAGCATGCATTAATGTTTTAAGAATCAGAATATAGGAGCCCTCCCGTCTTTGTCTGTTCTCTGCTCTGTATTCCCATGTTGGCTCAGAGATTTTTGCAACCAGACCCCCGGTAATGATGAGGCAAGACACAGACAGTTGGCAAAACTAGGACCACAACTTACTTAATTTAACAAGAAATCTGTCAATGGTGGCTTCACAAATATATGCAACTATATCTGCAAATTTACCTAATATATGTATTTTTGTGTGCATTTTTTATTGGAAAACTCCATTGCAGAATTCAGAGAAGTGAGAATTACCAAGGGTAACTTACTAACTTACTAAGCTTCCTCATATCTCTGCTACGATATACCAATCCCCTTCCCAATCCCAACACACCCAGCAAAATGGCCACATAGCAGCTGAGAACTGCATGCCAAGGTAAAATGAGCTTCGATCCCTCCTGGATATTGGTAGAGAAGAGACTAAATCCAGCTTCCTCTCCCCAGCATCTGATCAGCAGAATTCCAGCTTTATTTACCAGGTCCAGCACATGCAGTCCAGGCTGCCACACACATGCTTGACAGACTGCAGCCAAGTCCATGTTCAATCTGGAAGGTGCAAACTTGGGGCAAAATTCTCGTCAAAAAACAACTGAAATACATTTCTCATACATCTATACTGTAGAGTGAACATTCTTAGGGTTAGGCTGTCAGTCTTCTGGAGAAGCTGCAATGGTCTAATTTTCTGTAGGTTTCTCTTGCTGCCCCATCCTGGAAGCTAAAGAAGAGCTGGGCTGAAATTTCAGGTGGGGAAAAAATAATCTGATAAATTCTCAGAGCTTTCTTTTTGGGGATCACAATGAACTATTGGAGAATTTCCATTCCCACCCCCCACCCCGCACCCCCAAGAATATTTGACAATATGGCCCTGCAAATGGGATGGCAATTTTATATTTTAAATATTATTTTGCTGAAACCTGTCCTCCAATTTTCTTTTCCCTTAGAAAAGGCTTCCATTTTAGGACACTTATTTGGTAGTTACTAGGGATTGGTGAAAAATTTGCTCCATCAAGTTTTTTTTTTTTTTAAATGGATTTATTTATTTATTTATTTATTATTATATTTATGAATCGCCCATCTGGCCAGACATAGATTTCATAGATCATAGAGTTGGAAGGAGCCTACAAGGCTATCGAGTTCAACCCCCTGCTCAATGCAGGAAACTAGAGGAGGGGTCTCCCATCCAAGTAATAACCAGGCCTGACCCTGCTTAGCTTTCCACACTCAGACAAGCTGAGCCAGTGTGAGCCACATAGATTTCATAGATCAGGAAAACACACACACACACACACACACACACACAGTATAAAACACAATTAAATACAGTTACAAAACTTAAAAATCCTAACCCACCCCATATTCCCGCCTGAAAAGCCACATTTTTAATGCCCGGTGGAAGCTAATCAAGGAACCTTTCAGCAACCTGAGACAGAGTAGTCTTCTGAACTCTGCATGCTTGTGAGCTTTTCAGTGCAGCTCATCTTGGGGAAAATGTGTACAAAAATGAAAAATGTGCATACTAGGAAAAAATGCACACAAAATAGCATTTCAACAATTTAAAGTATGGGGGGGGACTACATTTATTTATTAATTTATTTATTTATTTTCATTTCATTTCTATACTGCCCCACAGTCGAAGCTCTCTTGGCAGTTCACAACAAATTGTGCATAAAAACAACAATAAAACCATACAAATACATTTAAAATAATTTAAAAATACATACACAAATGTGTACCGTACTTTAATGTGTCCATTATGAAAAATGTGCACTAAGGCTACGGGTGCAATCCTAGGGCCACTAGACAGACTCTAGGTAGCCATAGGAAAGATTGGAGTCCCAGCTCCAACCTCGGAAATGTGCTTTGGGGTGGGAGCTGGGTCTCCAACTTTGGAGCGCCCTCCCTCCACCCATGCAGCTGGTGTGGAAAGAAGTCAGTTGTGGCTCTGAGGTTGGAAGGTCGAACTCAGAGCCAGATGTTTGTGAGTGAGGAGGAGGTGGGGAGGGATCCACCATGATACGTTGTCTCCTGGCGGTGCCTCAGCCTCTCCTTCTCGCGAGCCGGGGCAAAAGACTTAGATGGCCAAATTCAGACATCTAGGTCTTTTGCAGAGTGGAAGGAGTGTGGAGGCAACCTTCACCTCTGTGCTCCTTCTATGGAGGAGAAGGCCATTGGTGGCTACTAGTCCTACTGTGCTTCCTCCAGTATCAGAGGCAGCCTGCCTATGTACACCAGTTGCTGGGGAACATGGGAAGGAGGGTGCTGCTGCACTCATGTCCTGCTTGTGGGATCCCATGTGCAGCTGGTTGGTCACTGTGTGAACAGAATGCTGGACGAGATGGACCCTTGGTCTGATCCAGCATGGCTCTTCTTATTTTCTTATGTTTCACCCTCCATTGGATACCCGTAATCCTCCAAGTTTGGAGGGTAAAGGACAGCGGCCAACAGCCACATTGGATTGTGTTGTAAAATAGTATAAATTTCCATATGGATTTTTTCTCATATACATCTATATATATAAAAGAAGAAGTCCTGACTGACTGACTGACTCATCAATGTGCAGCTCAAACCATTTAATCTAGGAACATGAAATTTTGAAGGAACATTGCTTTTATGATGTAGACACCCACTAAGGAAGGATTTTTGAAAATTCCATCCCTAAGGGGTGAAAAGGGGGGGGAATCACCCCACTCTCATATCTCCCATGGGCAAAACGACAGGGGAGCAGTTATGCAAATTGGCCTCACCTCATAACTGCTGCAGGAGCCAATAGGAGCAGTTATGCAAATAGTCCATATGGCACTTAGAATGTTCGTATGAATTCCTGCAGGGACCAATAAGAGTGGGTATGCAAATCTCCCCTAGGCCATTTAGAATGTTCTCTAAGGGGGTGAAAAGGGAGGGAAACTTTTTAAATGACTGACTGAATGAATGACTGCTGGGGGGGGGGCGTCGCATGGGCTCCATCACGTTTTGATGGATCTACCCCAAACTTGGCACAGTCACTCTTCATCACCTGTAGACTCTCAGGATTAACCTGATTTGCGAGTGAAGCTGCAGGCAACAGCTAATATATATACGTTCAGCCATGAAACTCACTGGGTGACTTTGGGCCAGTCACTGACTCTCAGCCTAACCTACCTCACAGGGTTGTTATGAGGATAAAATGGAGAGGAAGAGGAGGAGGAGGAGGAGGAGGAGGAGGAGGAGGAGGAGGAGAGCCACCTTGGGTTCCTTGCATGAAAAAAGTCGGGGTATAAATATAATAAATCAGAGAGAGAGAGAGAGAGAGTTTGTGAGGAATTTGAATGGAATAAGCTTGACCTCAAAAACAAGCAAACAAAAACATGACAATTTCAGTGACACTGAGATTGACAGATCTGTCCATTCCATGTGGCTGTGAGGTGGCTGAGGGTGGTCTGCATTTTGTTTTTTCTCCCTCCTCTTTCTACAGATATCTCTATCACCCTGCATCCTCTCCAGCTGCCTGTGCTTCCTGATAGGGTGGAGAATTTCAGGAAGCTATTTTCATTTGCACTGAGGGGGGGGGGAACAAACAATATGTTAATATATGATGGGATTAATTTATTGCTTATTATTAAGAATGATGTTTTCTGTAGAAGGAAGGAAATTCCTTGAGTGTGAAAGAGAGAGGGGGAAATGAAGAAATCTCTGCATTTTTGGTAAACGACAGGTGTATACCCTGTAACAGAGTGACATGACAGGGCTGCGTGTTAGACAATATATATTGCATGCTCTGCAAATGAATTAGGAGTAAACTTTCCAAATGTCACACGGTAGACTCTTATCAATATGTATCAACATCCTCAAGCTACTTCTCCGTAGTAAATGTCAGTTGAAATGTTTATGGCTTTTACAGCTTCAGTGCAATTTGTAATAAGCTTTGTGCATGACCCATTATTTTATGAGAGGGGAGCAACTGTCAAATGAATGCATTTGTAATGTCAGGAGTTCCATTAGAACATGACCAGGGGCTGAAGGCAAGGGTCTGAGATACCACCAAGTTTACACTTTTGACTGTACTTCAGTGAAAAAAAGGGCTGTGTTTCTCCCAAATTCCATTACTTTTTTTGTGTGTGGCTACCTTTTAAAATTAATAATTTAACTTACATTTCTTATAGCCTCATTATCACACCACTATTTCATTAACTAATCATTACAGCATTGCATTTTATAGCTTTTTCCGACAAAGGGACCAGAAGCATTAACCGATAGCACTGAGTTACAAAGAGGTAGCTCTGATTTGCAAGTTGTGCCTGCAGCAGTGCAGATTTTAGGCCATTAGAAATCTTTTTATCTTTCTCTCTCTCTTCCCCTTTTATTTAAAACAGAAAAGATTTTTAATTCTTCCTCGAATGATTCATATCCTGTGGATTTTTCCTATTAGGCAATGAAACTATGATATTAAGACTGAGTATATAAATAATTCCCATAATTCCTGGAGAAGAAGAAAGCGAAATAATTACCTCCTGAACATTTCATTATGAATGGAATTCTGTCAAAAGTTTTAGAAGAGGGCATTAATACAAATTAAAGTCTTAGGAACCCATTATTTTAAGATACATAAAATAAGGATTAGGCAACTTTGGCCGAGCCAACAAGAGGCTTTTCATGTACAAAATGGATTGCGTTGCTGGAAGTGGGTGGGTATAAAATATTAAAGATGTCATTTTGAAGCTTTGAAGATCTTTTATAGTTTTGATGATTGGATAAGGAGGAGTGAATTTGTATAACCTTCTAAGCTTTGCAGAAAAACTGCAAGAATGATATTCAGGAATTGTGTATTGTTGTCGCCTGCTTGAGACTTTCCAGATTACTGAGGCATTCCAGGGGTAGAACTATTGAGTTTTGTTTCCTTTTGGGATGAGCGAAAGCTAGAGATTTAAGATATTATTTCTAAAATTTTAGAAATAATGGCCCTATAATTAAACAAGGTGAGACACCCTAAACCTGGGGCAGAATCCAACAGGGCGCTTATACCTCCACCAATTCTCTCATGCCCCATCAATTGCATTGTGAAAGCAGCTCCATCACTTGCACAATGGGAATTTAGCGCATCCAGGTCAACCCCAAACAAGCAGAAACACTCATTTTTGGAAGAAGGCAGGTCAGCAGAGCTCACATAAGAGATCTCCACCAACCTGCCTCCTTGCAGAAATGAGCATTTCCACTCATTTGGAGGCTTCCTTTAGGAAGCGCTGGATCTCCCTTGCATAAGCAGTTGCACAACGGAACATGGAATTGGCATGAGTCACCACTTGTGGGAAGGAATTGGTGGGGCAGAAAAGAATCATGTCATGGGGCATAAGCACCCCATTGGATTCTGCCTCAGTGGCTCAGAAACTCTTCTAGCTCAAGGGCCAAATTCCATTTCAGAGAACTTTTCAGGGGTCACACTCCAGTGCTGGGTGGGACTGAAGGCAAAACGGCTGAGGCCAAAACAGCAAGAAAAATACTAGCATATTTTAGCTTAGAGCTCTTACTGGCAGTGGCTAAGACTGAGCAGGTGAATTTCAACTTTTGAGGATGGGGAAAACTACACAAAAGCTAGGAAACCACCAAACAGTAGTTGGGGGTAAGGAGTGGGGTGAGGGGAAGGGGGTATGGGAAGGGGGAACCTCCATGTTCAGAGGTAGTATATACTGAGCAACCATGGAGGACGGTTACTGCCTTCATGCCCTGACGATGGACCTTTGGTCTGATTCAGTTGAACACTTCTCACATTCTGTGGCTGCAGGACCTGAGCCAACGCCTCACCCCCATAAGCTGTGCGATCACTTAAGCAACAAACTTCCATCTTTCTTCACTTCATGTTTCTGATCCATTGATAGCCAGTGTGGTGTAGTGATTAGAGTGTTGGACTGGGGCTCTCGACAGATCTGGGTTCTATTCCCCGGCCGCTCAGCTATGAAGCTCACTGGGTGACTCCATGTTAGGCATATTTAGGAAAGGAATTAAAACTAAAACTGCCAATCTCATACTCCAATCATATAAATCTATGGTGTGAGCACACTTAGAATACTGTGTAGAGTTCTGGTCACTCATTGCATCTAAAAACAAAAATAAAAATGATACTGCAGAGTTGGAAAAAGTGCAGAAAAGGGCAACTGACATGATCAAGGGGCTGGAGCAACTCCCCTATGAGGAAAGGTACATGTAATTGAACCTGGGGGGGGGCACCTTGCCCCCGGCTCAACTCTCCACAGGGGCGGGGGGCCCACCTCGATCTTCTGCGCAGCGCGGAGCGGTTCTCCGCGCCACTCGACCCACCCTCTCCGGTCCCGTCCCGTCACTTCCGGCACTGGAAATGATGCGACGGGACCCTGCGCAGGTGCAGTATATGGCATGGGGGTCCAGCGCACCTGCGCAGGGTCACGTCATTTCTGGTGCCAGAAGTGACACGATGGGACCGGAGCGGGCCTCGCGGATGGCTCGCCGCCCCGGAGTTAAGGTAAGGCCTCGCGTGGGCGTGAGTGTGGCCGATTTCAGCCCGTTTTGCCCGCACGAGGCTTGATGGCACATGCCTACATCTGGGATTGTTTAGCTTAGAAAAAGGCTGAGTAAGGGGAGACATGACAGAGGTGTACAAAATTATGCATGGTGTGGAGAAAGTATATAGGGAAACATGTTTCTCCCTCTCTCATAATACTAGAACCCAAAGGGTCGGTCATCCCATGAAGCTGATTGGTGGGAGATTCAGGACAGATAAATGGAAGTCCTCCTTCACACAGTGCAGAGTTAAACTATGGAATTCACTTCCACAAGATGTAGTGATGGCCACCAATTTGGATGACTTTAAAAGGGGGTTGGACAAATTTAGGGAGGATAAGACTATCAATGGTTACTAGTCTTGATGGCTATATGCAACCTCCAATATCGGAGGCATGATGCCAACGCACACCAGTTACTGGGGAATATGGGTGGGAAGGTGCTGTTGCACACATGTCCTTCTTATGGGTTTCCCACAGGCAGCTGGTTGGACACTGTGTGAACAGAATGCTGGACTAGATGGACTCTTGGTCTGATCCAGCACAACTCTTCTTATGGCTTTGGGCCAGTCACTAGCTCTCAGCCTAACCTACCTCACAGGGTTGTTGTGAGGATAAAATGGAGAGGAGCAGCAGCATGTAAGCTGCCTTGGGTTCCTTGCAAGAGGGAAAAAAATGTGGGATATAATAATAAATAATAAATAAAATCTGGATCTAACCACATGGCAGACAGTTGGCAGCTGGGCAAGCAGGTGAATGAAAATCGATTTGAAAGATTCGGTTAAAGCAATAAGAAATACTCACTTTGATTAGCAACCATCTTGATGGTACACCAAGCCGGCTGTACCATTTTGCACAGTTTTGCCAGCTCTTGAAATTATTTTTGTACAGTTCAGTGCATTTGTAATTTTAAATGTGACAGCTTCAGAGATGAGGTTGAGCAGGGTAACCAAGCTAATGTGCAGAAATTAGCTATTATAGGTAGGGTCGCACAAAACCGTACAAATTAACCCCCTGTAAGTGCTGCACAGCATTGCGTTAGATTAGATTATCTGGCGATGGTAGGAGGCTGCTGTTGAATGACAGGAGGAAATCACATCTTGGTGTGTGGATCCCATTTGTATTATGTCTAGCAAAAGTTTCAACGTGTTCCATCTTCCCCTCTGAAGAGGCAAAGTTTGTTTTAAGAGGATTTTAAAAAGCATTCCCAGGTGTACTTTTCCATCTAGCACAGAGACTTTGTTCTTCCTGAAATGGCTGTTCTGTGCTTTGCTCGGTACTCCTTTAAAGCCCCTCTGTGCTCTGTTAATTTCTAAAGGTTTAGAATATCGCAACACTGTCCAGCACTTTTGAATTGCAGACATCTTTTGATCTGTAAGCAAACTGTGATTTGTTTGTCTACAAAGACCCCTACAATTCGGCCTGCGTGAGCTTCCCTCTCCTCCCAAGCAGAATGATGTGCAGCTAGCTGGACACTTTGATGGCAGACCGGAAGCTCTTGCCTGGCATGTTATCTCCTCTCTTCCTGTGGCCCTGGGGGTGTTGAGGGAGGGTCCAAGCAAGAGCCAAGAATCCCGGCATCTGGAGTAGGGAGCTTTGGTCCCGTGGCTGTCATGCCCAGGTCTGAAGGCTCCTCATGGTATTGGGGGTGCAGGCATCTGCAGGGTTGGTGGTGGTCCTGCTCTTCCTGCTCATCCTTTGGGAGACCCCAGGTTCCATGTCTGGACAGGGCTAAACCATGACCATGGGCAAATAAAACTCTATTGGCATTATACTATGGTTCAGAACATCCAAGAGAGGCCTTCTCAGAGTTCCTCATTGATCTGAGACTCATTTGGTGTTGATGGAGAAGCAGGGCCTTCTGTATGGAAGCCCCTTTTGGTGGAATTCCATCCTGAAAGAGAACTGAATGGCCCACTCTTCCCAGGCCTTTAGGATGGCTTAAATCTATTTCACAAGGAATTTGGCTTTGGTGACTGAGTGATTTGTTAGCTAATGTCTGCTGCTGGATAATTCTTGATCTAAGTTCTGCCTGTGTGTATGTGTATGTGTATGTGTGTGTGTGTGTGTGTGTGTTTAATGAGTCTAAATCTTGTATTAATCTTTTAAGCTTTTGCAATCCACTTTTTTGGGGGGATGCTTTTTGAGCTGAAAGTAGGTTTAAATTTAAAGGTTGGTTAATGTATATACAGTATGGAAACTGGAAAGCAGTATCTCATCATAGCAGCAAAGTCTATGATAATGAATATAACTGACCGGAGAATTTTGGCTATTGGGCAATACAGAAATGTAATAAAATAAACAAATAATGCACGTTGCACACTTTTTTGTTCTTTTTTGTTCTTTTTCTTTTTGCAAGCAAATCAAAGGAAGAGGTATTGGCAAAAGCTGCATGTGTTTCTGAAATGTTTGTTTTTGTTCTGGTCAATAAGTCATGCCAGTTCAAACCTCGTTGTTGATCAAAAATTTATGGTAGCAAACAACAGAGGTCATTGAAATGCATGTACTGTATATATTTTTCATTATTTTTGCAGGGCTCAGTTGTGACAGCTCTGTGCAGTGCTCACGTTTGCCTTTTTAAAAGGACATGGGACTTGATTGTGATGAACTTTGGTATTGTCACTCTACTTCTGTTTTTGGATTTGGTATTTTTATTTATGTTTATGGAAATAGTTCAGTTTAACTAGCTGTTAACTTTAGGAGGGAGTGTTGTTTTTGTTTTTTGTCTACAGAGACTGCCTTC
Source organism: Shinisaurus crocodilurus (assembly GCA_021292165.1). Classification (NCBI taxonomy): domain Eukaryota; kingdom Metazoa; phylum Chordata; class Lepidosauria; order Squamata; family Shinisauridae; genus Shinisaurus; species Shinisaurus crocodilurus. Next base: position 13,297,695 of record CM037883.1, on the reverse strand, counting down.
TGCACCCCATCGATATCTGAACTGTGTTTGTTTGGGATACAGGAGATGGCATTTTATGTAGCAATGCTTAGACTCTGGAATGATCTGCCAAAAGAGGCCTGGCTTAAAGCTTCAGTCCTCACTTGTAAGTAAGCCCTAGTTGACACCATGGGAGTAAATTCTAAGTAGGCATGCATAATAAGACTGAGAAGTAAACATGATTTGTGGTATGTGGGCCAAACTAGATATTTTCTCCAGCATACATTGTGGAGCTAGGTACAGATCTCTGCACCTCCATGTAAACACATGTGGCCTGGTTTGGATCAGGACCAGGTCACTTCAGCAGAGGAGGCTTTAAGCTTCCCCAACCACCACCACCACCCTGAATCACATTTACATCCCAGTCTGATTATGAACTCATAATTTACTCTCACTATGTGGGGCCTATATCCAAGTAAGGATTGGAGTTTTAACCTTGGGGTCTGTGGACCAAACTAAATGTTCTCTCTAGCACACATTGTGGAGCTATGCATGCTAGATACCTCTGTGTTGGTAGAGAGAAATGGGAAGTGTGTCCCAGTTGATACTCCTTGATCTCTTGGTGGCTTTTGATACCATTGACTGTGGTATCCTTCTGGGGTGATTGTCTGAACTGGGAGTGGGGGGGTACTGCATTGCAGTAGGTTTGCTTCCACCCAGGGCCGGATTAAGAGCATTATGGGCCTGGTGCTGAGGATTTTGGTGGGCCTTTTTATGGAAATAAATAAAATGAAGATGCAATTTTATATTAAAACAAATTAAATATTTTAGTCAGCAAAGAAGAACAGTCAGCAAAGAAGTTACACAGTCAACAAAGTAAAGGTCATTCACAAACTCCAAATATTGCTTTCAACTAGCAACAAGCAACCTGCATTTAGCCTTCACACCAGCAACTGGTGTACATAGGCATACTGCCTCCGATACTGGATAGCATAGAGCCATCAGGACTAGTAGCCATTGATATCCTTCTCCTCCATAAATTTGATGGGGGAAGTGTGTGTGTGTGTGTGTGTGTGTGTGAGAGAGAGAGAGAGAGAGAGAGTTAATCCAAGTCTTTTCCCTAGTCAAAATTGCACCTGAAAAAAACATGCTCATGCTCATTAGCCCCCAAGGAGAAAAAGGTCCTATGCAGGTTTAGACAGAAATAAGGCCTACAACTCCCAGAATACCTCAGCCAGCATGGCCAGCTGGCAGATGCTGAGACTTGAAGGACTTACTACTTCTGGCTAAAGATGCACAGGATTGCATTGTTATTTTTCATCCCTCATCCCTCCCTATTCCTTTTTCCTTGTGTGCTGTGTCTTTTTAGACTGTAAGCCTGCAGGCAGGGACTGTCTTCCTTTACTGATCATATGTAAGCCCCGCCAGGAGTCTATTTGACTGAGGAGCGGGATAACAATACTCTAAAATAAATTTAGTAAATAATTAGTTTGAAATAAGTCTTTAAAAAATAAAAAGATGAGCATCTATAACCGTGCACCTGCCCATACAGGTGCTCGCAGAGTATAAAATATTTTTAAAAAAAATAAGGAAGAAAAGGTGCTGCAGCAACCAGCACCAACCTCGATGGGCCCCAGCCTGTCTCCTGAGCAGGATACTGCAGTGGGCTTGGGAAAGGCGTATGATTAAAGTCCCCAAGCACCCTGCAAATATTTTACTCAGAGGAAATGCTACTGCCAAGGCAAGGTAAGGGGGGGCTGGCAGTGGGTAAGGGGGAGCCCAGCCGCCTCCCGCTGGCTTGAGAGAGCTCCAGCAAGGCCCCCCCCCGCCTCTGCTTGTGGGGCCCTCCGCGCCGCTGCAGAACCATCAGCCCCGCTCCGGGCGACCAGCAGCATGCCTGGGGCCACGGGGGCATCCAGCGCACACGCACACACACACGCAAACACACACACACCCCGGCTCCCTTGCCTGCGCAGTGGAACCGGCTTCCCCACCCGGAGAGCGGCCGGCTGCTCCAAGGGCGCCCTCCCACCGGTCGGGCCCCGCCCAGATGCAAGGAGGCTGATGCCGCCGCCGCCCGCCCGCCCCGCAGGGGTCTGCGAGGAAGGAAGGAGCCCCGGACTCCGACGCCGCAGTTCCAGGCGGGCCGGACTGCTCGATCGCGCCCTGGCTCCGCGGCGCTTGGCGGCGTTCTCCGGAGGAGCCGCTGAGGACGGGCCCACCTGGCCAAGCGCGCGGCGGCGGCAGCGGTGGCAGGGCAGGGCAGGAGGTGCTTTCCGCAGGCCCGCGTCCTTCTGGGCTGCTGCTGCAGGCGCCGCTTCTCCGAGGCCTCTCTGCCGGCGAAGTGGTGTCGCCCCGGTTCAGGCGCTGCCCTGCTGCATCGCGCCGCCCTGCTTTGCGCCGGCGCCGTGTCCGGCAACGCCCTGCAGTGGGCCGATTTTGTGGTAGGGGCCTGGAGCTGCAGCTCCAATAGCCCCTATCTTAATCCGGCCCTGCTTCCACCTGGATGGCTTGTTCCAGAAGATGGTGCCTGGAGGATATTGCTTGATGCTATTTTGTCTAACCTTTATATGAAACTATTCAGTGAGGTCATCCATTTAACATTTATATGAAACCACTAGCTTTTGCCCGCGGCTTCGCTCGCATGATGAAGAGTGACTGTGCCAAGTTTGGGGTAGATCCATCAAAACATGATGGAGCCTATGCGACGACGCCCCACACACAACAGTCATTCATTCAGTCAGTCAGTCATTTAAAAAGTTTTTCCCCCTTTTCACCCCCTTAGAGAACATTCTAAATGGCCTAGTTGAGATTTGCATACCCACTCTTATTGGTCCCTGCAGGAATTCATACAAACATTCTAAGTGTCATATGGGCTATTTGCATAACTGTTCCTATTGGCTCTTGCAGCAGGTATGAGGTGAGGCCGATTTACATAACTGCTCCCCTGTTGTTTTGCCCATAGGGGATATGAGAGTGATTTCCCCCCTTTTTCACCCCCTTAGGGATCAATGTGACTTGAGGCTCAGGTGGCCTCAGTGGCATGGAGTGCCTTTGGCCGGTGGCTCAGCTATGCACCTTTCTGAACAGGGATAACCTGGCTTCAGTAGTCTATCCTCTGGTAACCTCCAAGTTAGTTTATTGCAATGTGCTGTATGTGGTACTGCCCCTGAAGACTGTTCAGAAGTTGCAGTTTATGCAAAATGTGGCTCTACATTGTTTACATAGAAAAAGGCCTAATCTGTGCAAATTACAGCCTAATTTGCACAAATTAGGGCATTTTCTACATAAACAATGTAGCACCGGAACCCAGAAGTTGCTTTCCCCAGCTCAGCTCATGAGAACTCGAGTCGAGCTGGGGAAAATGTAGGGTGAGCGGAGCTCGGGGGTTGAGCCCAGCAAGTTCGCCAGACTTCCAGCCCCCAGTCGAGCTCCACACACATCCCTACGCAAGAGAACTGGATTGTGAGATGTTGTCTTTGCCCTAGTTCCGGAAACTGCAGAATTCTTCTGTGCTGGCTTCCTGCAGATAGCAACCAAACCGTGGCTTTTGCAATAATCCCATCTTGCTCTTGTCTTCTTTCTTTCTTTCTTTCTTTCTTTCTTAATGCATGAGGCAATTACCAGCGTTCAGGCCCTCATTTGCTGTTTCAGTTTAAACCTTATGTCTCCTGCTTAAGTTGCTGTTTTGCCTTTCACACTTGGGGAACAAGCTTAAATGACTTTGTTGGGCTAGTTTTCCTTTCTTCCCTGGCTGTGTTTTTGGTGGGCTCTTTCTTCATCAATGGCCTAATGAGCAATTTCATGCTTGAATTGGAAAAGCAAAGCCTATTTGGATGAGTGGCAGTAAACCTGCAAGACAGAGAATGGTGTTGAACCTGTTTTAGAAACCAGCTGTTTTGGCTATTGAAGAATATTCTAGAAAACAACAGCTAATGCTCTGGTAACTGCCTAGGTGAAGAACTTCAAAACCCTTGCATCAGTTGAACACCATGTTTGTTTATCATTCCGGTTCAATGATAAAAGAGAAGTTTAGGGTGCTATCCCCTGCATGTTTAGACAGAAAAAAGTCCTACAATCCCCAGCATGCCCCAGCTAGCCAGAGTTGTATGACTTTTATCTAACATGCATAGCATTGCACCCTTATCCTCTATAGTTTGGTGGCCTTTACTACTAGATTACAAAGGGACCCTGGTGGTACAATAATAGAGTGCATATGTGCACACAGGTCCCAGGTTTAATCCCAGGCATCTTCAATTAAAAAGATCTCTAATTGCTGGACTGGGAAAAACCCCTACCTGAGACCTTGGAGACCCATGGCCAGCAAGAATTAATAGTGCTGGGCTAGACAGACCAATGAGATGACTCTGTATAACACAGTTTCATTTGTTCATCAGATGTTGGGTTGGTCCAGGAAACATGGGTTATATGTAATTTTTGAGTCTCTGGTCGTCTACCTCTGACCATGTGCGACTTCATAAGTTAACCCCAAACAAAACATTGTGAAAATTGAATTGCCACAGAAACAAACAGGATTAATAATACTCATGAAGTCCCTCCTTCTTGGCTATGCTCCTCTGGCTCACGCTGGCTCAGCTTGTCTGAGCGTGGGAAGCTAAGCTGGGTCAGGCCTGGTTATTACATGGATGGGAGACCCCTCCTCTAGTTTCCTGCATTGAGCAGGGGGTTGGACTCGATGGCCTTGTAGGCTCCTTCCAACTCTATGATCCTATGAGTCCTATATCCCAAATCTTCATGGCTATCCATCCTGGAGATTACACTTTGTCCCTGATAGCAATACCCTTATTCAGAAACTTGGGCTACATTTCATAAACTCTTAGCTTCTTAGGGTACACTATGTATTCTTGGGGGGTTTCCATCCATGTGCATCTCTGCAGCTAAATTTGATAAAAGGAAGTATGGGGCATGCATGACATGAAAGAACCCACCTAATGGAGTAGTTGGAGAAGAGCTGTGGGTGGGAAGTAATGCCCTCCAGATGTTGTTACACTGAAACTCCCCTCAGCCCAAGCCAGCATGGCCCGTGATAAGGAATGATGGGAGTTGCAGTCCAACAACATCTGGAAGGTCATATGTTCCCCACCCCTGAGTCACAGTGTTAGACTATGACTCACTGGAGAGACCCATGTTCAAATCTCCACTCAGCCATGAAGCTCAATGGGTGACCATGGACCAGTGACTCACTGTCTCTCAGCCTAATCTGCCCCACACAGGACTGCTGTGAGGATAAAATGAGCAGTAGAAATAGGCTGATGAGTTATTTGGAAGAAGTACCAGATATAAATGTAATAACATCCAGCTTTTCCTTGCTTCTTCTCTTTCAAGTTGTGGAGAATTATTCATCATTTAACGTGTGTGTGTGTGTGTGTGTGCATGCATGCTTATTTATTTAAAATGCTGCTGTCCTGATTCATTTTATTTATTTTTTTAATTAAAGAGAACACACCAGCCTCTCCTTTGTTAATCCCTATCAGGACAGGAAGCGGGGGGGGGGGGAGGTTCCACCATTTAAAATGGTAATCAGGAGTGGGTCATAAAACTGAAACCATTTCACCAATCATTCTAAAATTTTCAGGAACCAGACAGAGGTGGTGGTTTTACATACTCCGAATATTTAAGAACAATTGGTGAAAATCTGAGGGACAAAGAGCAGTTTAAACACAAAAAGCAAAAAAATTAAATAAAATAAAATCCCTTCCCTCTGTCAAAAATGACGTGGGGGAGGGGGGAATGGTGCCATTTTGTGGTCCTGAAGAGACCAGAAGGTTTCTGCTTGAAACAATGATGGCTAAATATTCTTCTTGTATTGGAGTTGGTGGGAAACTATTCCCCCCCCCAAAAAAAAACTCCATTTCATTTCATTCTTTAAAACAACCTCTTTTACATGTACTGACACTCAGTGGGACGAACCATAAAGCAAAGGCATGCTTGGCAGCTCTCTCCCTCCCTCTCCTAGCACAGCTGATTCAGAAGGCTGAGGGGAGTGGGAATCCTGTTTACCTCATATTTGTATTATTAGTGGCTGAGCAGGAGAAAGGAAAGATGACACTGATTGGCGGGGTGGTGTATGTGTGTGTGTGTGTGGGGGGGGTGAATCTGCTGGAAAATGTGAGGTGGTGAGGATCTACTTCCTGATTCTCCTGGGAAACTGGCACATAAAGACAACTCTCCTCACACTCTGATTTCACAACCCCCCCAGCCCATCATACAGCAGATTCAAACCCCCCACTGCCAGCCCATCAAACAAGACTTGACGAGAGCAGGGAGGGCTCCTGGAGCTCTACTGAAGGGAGCAAAGCAGAGTGGTTAGAGCAACAAGTCTGTGTTAGCCTGGAGTCATGAGGAGCAATAACAGGGGGAACCACTTCAATTGCTTCCAGAAATGTGGACAGAAATGCACGTGGGAGAGATGGTAGTCCATCTCTGTGCAACTGAAAATGCAGGAAGAAATTCAGCTTCAGCCTGGCAAGACACAGGAATCTCAGAAGCCTTTGAATTCGGAGGCTCCCGAGCAGTGAGGTCACAGTCCATAAGACTGCACCCTAAGATAATTTATCTCACATTTCAGTTCTACACACCTTTTAGTTCATATAATTTTTAGTTTAAACGTGTGTGTGTGTATGTATGTGTATATGTGTATGTGTGTGTGTGTATCTATCTATCTATCTATCTATCTATCTATCTATCTATCCTATATCAAGGTGGCTAACAATGAATTCATGCAACAACAACAACAACAACAACAAATAAGAATATATGAAGATGCAGAGTGTCGAAACATCAGACGCAGCATAACAAACTGTGTAGGCTAACTAAAAGCTTGACTAAACAACAGAGTCTTAACTGGATGATGGAAAACAAAAATTGAGGGGGGGCAGAGATGAAACATCCCATGGCAGAGTTCCACAACTGGGGTAGGGCCACAAAAGGTCTTGCTGACATATACCAACCAACTTTGTATCAACTGGGACACCGAGAAGAACCTCTTCTTCAGATCTTATGGTAAGGGAGGAGACATTCCTTTAGCTGCCCTAAAGCCAAGCCAATATTACCTTATAGGTAATAACCAGCACTTTGAATTGTGTCTATGCCCCTAAATCACCCATCTTGCTTTGGGAGCTGAAGGTGCCTCAGAAACATACTGGCTGGGGCATGCTGGGAGTTGTAGGCCTAAAAACATCTGGGAACCCAAGGTTGGAGAACACTGGACTAGTTACATAGCTTGATATACATCAGTGTCAGTTCAGGTGTCAGTTTTTCAAAGTGAACAACATCCTATTGATTTTCTCTTTTCATTTCTGTAAACAAGCTCTACCTCACACTCCAAATTAGCGTTGATTTACGGAGACTTGCAGGAGAGTAACAGCAATGCCCATGGCGGTAGGCTGGTTGACAAGACACCCTGACCTTATTTATTACAGAAAACACATCTGGAGCTGGGGTTTTCAGAGCTGTGGGTACAAACTGAGTGTGTCTTCTTAGAAGAGCCCAGAAACTCATGGATTGTGTTCACTTCTAGCTGATGCCTGCCAAGCAATTTCCTGTCTTTAGCATCAGAAACATTTCAGTTATTTAATTAACATTGGACAGCATCCTGAAGAATATGCTTTTTTAATATTAATGATTGATCCCATAACAGCCTTTTTAATTGCAGTAGATTTTGAATGAGCATGAAGACCCAGTTGCTACTGATGTGTTAACTGCTCACTCAAGTGCATATTTGAATCCAAACAACATAAAAATGTGTTTATAATTATTCAGACTAAATATCTTGTTTTTATTCTTCTTCAAGGAACTTCATTCCTCTTCCCCTGTCCCCAATTTGAAAGAAGTATAGAGCATCTCTATGTTTAGTTTTTAGATAGTTACAGCTGAAGTTTACATGCTCATTTTTAGTTCACATATCATCATCATCATCATCATCATCATCATCATCATCAAACATCACAGATAATGTTTTACCAATGTGTGCGGTCGCTCATATGTATCACACACAAAACAAAACATCACACACAAATAATTGGGATGCAATCATACATTCAGTCACATCAAGATTGTTTTCATTTTTGCAGTGTTTTAGCAATGTGCATGTGACGGTATATGCATGATTGCCTCCCAGTTATTTTCATGTGGTGCTAATTAGTGATGTGCACAAACATCTTCACACACATGGGTAAGACACTATGGAAAAAGAATCTGGATGTGATTGTACACATTAAGATTGCTGTTGTGCAGTGCTTTATCAATGTGCATGCATGCATTGGTGATGCAAGGAGGAGCAGGGAAAATGCAGGGAAGGAACAGAAAGCTGCAACAAAGTACACAGGCCCCAATTTTCTAATTTTAATTTCAGAAATACTCCTAGTTAAAATGGAATTCAGGAGGAGAGGATTGCAAAGCAGAGAAACAATAAAAGAATGGAAAGGGAGAAATCCTCTTATTGCTATGTTTTCATCATATAAACTAATAGCAAACTCATTCTCCAACCTCCAAACCTTGCATAGCCAAAAGGGCACTACCCATGCACCAGAGGGAGGTGTTAGCGGGCTTGGACAAACCCCAAGATGTAAAGAAATACAACACAAACTCTAGCAGAAGAAACATAAGGGGTAAAAGAATAGAGGGAGAATGGAATGGAGTATTCCGGAAGAGAGCATGACTGGCTGGAAAACTGAACAGGAGCATGGCACACTGTGATATTTTGTTGCAGATCCTGTGTGTGTGTGGGAGAGAGGGGGGGAGAGAGAGAAGGTAGCTTTCTTTCAAATAAACTTCACAACAAGATACTCAAGTTCATCCTTCTTGAGTCTTGATTCCATCTCTTTATGAAAGTCTGAGAAATGGGTGACCACTTCAAATAACATTCCATTTAAACTCCCCTAATGCACAGAGAGAGAGAGACTGAACATGCTCTCTGGGATGCATCACTGCCACTCCAGGCTTTCAATAATGCATTGCGGCTGGTGCTTCAGGCTATGGTACTTCCAATATATTTGAACAGTCAGCCTTTGCCATCTCAGTGGGGAACACTGAATTATGGATGGGAACAAACTACACTTTCTGATGGCAACATGTTGGCGGCACCAAAAAAGTCCTCCTCCTTCGAACCTTTGTTCTTTTCAGAAAATGAATGTTTGTAAGGGGCAGAGGGGTGCCCTATTGTATTGGTGACAAAGATCCCAATATCGGGATTCTTTGTGTCAGTACTAATGGACTACTACTACTATGCATACTATGTGCTCTGTATTTTCCCTCTTGGGAGCTTTTGTTTGTCCTCTGGGCTACCTACAACTACCATCTCAATGCTGCTGATGCCTATATCTCTTTTTCCCCACTCCTGTCCTTTCAGTTGTCTCTCCCCCAGGGCCAGCATCAGCACTAGGCATCACTGAGTCTGCCATCAGGAAAGAAAGAAGTGAACACCTGAGAGAAAGAGAGAGAGAGAGAGAGAGAGAGAGCTACCCCCACTCCTAATGGTGGTCTCCACTCCTGAGAAACTATTGGAGAATTTCTCTTCCTACTCGATAAATTCAGTGAAATGTTCCCCACAATTTCTCTGTGCACAGAGAGGGTGGAGAATTTCTAGAGGCCATGTGCACATTGCTTTAGTTCATGGGGCAATTTTGTTCTATTTCTACTTCAAATGTTACATGATGGCATGCCCTGGCATTGGAAATGGATGCATGGGCTGAACCATGGAAAGCACACCAGGTATTAATTAAGCTTGTATTACTGTAACTCTAGCCCTCTTCATCCATTGTCCAGAATACATGAGGAGGGGGGAAACCCCTAGGGACAGAGATGTGGCCATGCATGCCGTTCCAACCCCCCAGTGTCCCCGTGTGCACTGGTGTTGAGTGGCACCCTGTGTGTCTCCAGCAATGCTGTGTGCTGTGCTGTGCTCAGTGGCAAGGTCTGTAGCGGAGTTCTACTGACATTCGCTTGAATTATATACAAGGAGAAGTCTGTGTGACTGGTGGTGACCCTGGTAAAGCAGGATATTTTTCATACAGAGAGTTCTACTCACTTTGAAGTGCATTTGGACAGAATTCCCCTGTAGACCTTGCTCCTCAACATGACAGGGCTGCAGGTCTGAGGGGTTGGGGCCAACACACTTGAGGTTGTCCTTATCCCCAGTTTTAGCCCAACATGGCTTCAGTTAGCTTTCCTTAAAATTCTTTATACCTTTTCTTCAATTTTTATCCACCCCCACACTTCATCAGGTTCCCAGCCAACCCAAGCCCAGGGGAGACGTTTTTTTGGAGGTGGAGAAGACATGGGGCATCCCAAGGAGTCCTCTTGAAGGATGCCTTCACCTGAGGTCCCAAAGAACTTCTTTGAGCCCAGCCTGGCTGTGATTCGTGACTCTTCTTCTTCATCCCTTGGCTCTCCAGAGCACTACCAGTGATGGGCCAGGTGGGGCCTTCAGAATCAGTGCTGGAATGCTCATCGGCCAGTACAAGACCCTTTCACCCAGATCTTTGCTGGGTTAACAGATCACATTGTGCTGCCTTATGCTGGACACCCTTCCAGGAAGTTCTGGGGTGTGTACATTGCTCCTCCACCCTCACCCATTTTATCATTGCTTGAACCCTGTATGTAGGTTAGACTGAGAGAGAGGCTTAATGGTCCAAGGTCACTGTGACTCTGGATCTGAACCCTAGTCTAGCCACTACCCCAGAGTGGGTTTCATAGACTGGAAGGTGAGAGAGAATGTAGGTTTGAAGGCACACAATGTAAACACTTTGCTGAAACTAAACAGGTTTGGTTCTGCTCAGTGCTCAGTGGGAGACTGAGAACCCCATTCATGCTACCACCATGATCTGTATAATAAAAGAAGAGCAGGATATAAAATGTACTAAATAAGTAAGATGTTCTTGGTGACTTTTTTTGTTCCTTCTTATCATCTATTATTGCATTGTAAAGCTTAAAAATCAAACTATCTGTTCCTTCTTTAAAAAATGAATAATCCCCCAAATTTAGAGAAACCTCTAAATTAGCTTTGCATGTTGTTTTGGGAAAGTTTTGATGACAACTCTTTCTCTCTCACACACACCTGGGCCACTACTAAAGTTTTGCTGCCGTGATTTCTCTCAATATTTTATGCACACCTGTGAAATGTTCATCTACATCTGGATTGTCACAATCAATTCTGAATAGCTGCTCTACTGAATTGTGTTGTTGTCCCTATTTTGTCCTGGTTGCACTTTCCATTGCAAAATTTACATGGTATGTACTAGACATACAATCTAGTCCTTCTTGGACATGGTCACCTGTACATTAGTAAGCAGTATCCCCACATTTCAGCCTCTTTCCATTTATAGTTTTCTCTTCATACACAAACACGTACCTGGGACAAAACAAAACAACTGGATTATTGGCTTTGGGATATTTTCTGTCCCACCACCCAATGGAACATGTTGGGGTAAAAATAATTTCAACAAAAACTGATCCAGGGAAGCAGAATTAGAATGCCATCCTATGGGTTGTGCTCCCAGTTGATGGAAGGCTCTGAGATAAGACACACACACCCATCCTATGCCCTGTCAGCAAGAGCCAGTCAGGGTGGGAGGAATGACAGAGGCAATTTCACCTCCTGTTCCTCCTCAAAACAAAATCAGCTAGACCAGTCTCTAAGCCTGCCTAGCTCACTTAACAGTGGTCGATGAAGACAGTGACAGGGAGACCGACTTCTCTCCCCTCCCCGCTCCACTCACTGGAACACCCCCTTCTTGACCTTTCTGAGGTCGCCTCAGTTAGCTCTTGTAACTTTCTAAGTGCAGCTATGGTGGCTGCAAGGGGGAATGGCCCAATTTTGGATTCCCCCACTCCCATGGTTGGAGGAGTGTCTATGTCTTCAGAATGGGGAATCCAATGTACCCAATGGTCCCTGGGACCACAGAGTTGTTCTGTCCACCAACCATAAAGAGTTTTCTTTCTGAAAACAACAAGAAGAGTTTGAGACAAAAAAGTATCACAAGAAATCTATTGTGAGTGTGTTTTGGCCAAGTGGGGTGTTTTTTGTCCAAGTCAACTATTAGGGTAAAAAGCAAACAAACAAAAAACATGCTCCACAGTGAAAGTAAGCAGAATCTAGTACAATTCCTATGTAACCCCATGCATGGCTTTGTTTTCGAGTATTTTCCTACCCCACAGTACATTTGAATGTGTCTTGGGGTAATAAAATATCCCCAAAATCATTTACCGGTATGTCAGTTTCTTTGGTTTTGTTCCATGAGGGTTAAGATCAAGACATTGTGATTAATAATTATTCTCCTTCCTTTGGATTTACCTGGATGCTGCTTTCGCCTGACCTAGTTTTCTGATTTGTTCCTTAACCAGCAGCAGTGATACACATTATTTGCATTCATGCTTTGGCTGTGTGACTAATTGGGGAAATTTGTAATCTTGCTGTCTCATATTGGCATTACATTGTATCACTCCTTATTAAAATAGCCTGACTCTTTTAATCTATGGCTTACAGATACTTATGTCTTTTTGCTTTCATACTAATATTATCGTATTAAGGCTGCTTGGATTTTTTTTAATATGTTGTCTGGAAGGGGTCACTTCAGTGCAGCTTATGTTAAATTTAATAGAAAATGGAAATCTATTTCCTAATTTTTCTACTCTGATTATCTCTATTTTCATATAGGGATGAGTGAATCTGTCTATTTCTGGTCCTTGCCATATTTTACCCATAATTCTGTTCTGTTTCTGCATTAATCTGCAGGGTTTTTTAAACAAAAATTCTCTCAAACTGTGTTTGAATGTGTACTTTGATACATTTAAGCTGTAAAGAACTGTGTCACAACAATTGCAAAAGTGCCAGATCTGGTGGATAGCAGATCTAGACATCTGTCTGAGAGATGCAGGTCAGGTTGCTGTGTATAGGAATTTGCAAGGGACAAATACCTCAAGCATCCCTAATGACAGACATACCACAGTCCATGGGCACAATCTACTGGGATGTTCTTCTACAAAATTCCCATTGCAATGAATAACAGCTGTACATGAACATTTCATTCTGTATGAATTCTCGGGGGGGGGGGATGACCATTAATTCTAAATGCCAGACATGAACTAAGCTAAAATGTTTTCTAAATGTGCCAATAAATAAATAAATAAGGAGTCATGTTTCTTGTACTGCAAACCAAAGACATTATTTTTTTTTAATAAATTTTATTTATATTTTTTTAAAAGAACACACATACAAAAAAAAAACATAAACCTACAAATCATACACTACAAGTACACCCGTCACCCCGGGGCCAAAACCAATTCTATCCACATAATCCATTATTAATCTATATTCCAAAAATACATCATATCATGACATGGCTTACTCCCTTTCCCCCCCCCCCAAAAAAGACATTTTTTCTAGAACAGTGCAATCCTGTATATGTCTACTCAGAAGTAAGGCCCATTGAGTTCAATGGAGCCTAATCCTGTGTGAGTGGATATAGTATTGTAGCCTAAAGTGAATAATTCAAGCTGTACTCTTAAGATGTTAATTTATCGGAGAGCATAATTTTGAATTTCACAAAATCTATATTATACCACCCACCCCCCAAATGTACTGAAATATTTAGCATATTGTTCAAGAGTTGGTTTATAACAGATGCTCTAAAAATTAAGTGTTTGGACACATTTCAGAAGTCATCAAAACCCTATGTGTGTTTTCCCCAAATTCTGAAGTTTTAGCATTCCATAATGCCAAACATATGTCTATAAAATTACTCCAAGGCAAATAATATGATTGAGATTTTTTTCTTCAAAGAATAAGGCTGCTGATAAAAATCTTAATTACAATCCAAAAGTTGCATTTGGTCTTAATTATTGTTGTAGTTTTTAATGCAAATATCATTTTTTTAAAAAATACCAACCCTCAATTTTATTGTAATACAGTCATGCCTTGGATTGAGAGCATAATTCGTTCCGGAAACGTGCTTGTGATCCAAAACACTCTTATATCAAAACGAAACCCCCCCCCCCAAAAAAAATTGTACAGAGATTTTAATTTAAGCCGTACTACAGTACTTGTATTGCAAGACGTCGCTTGTATATATCAAGTAAAAAAAATTAAATAAATATTTTAAAATTTGCTTGTCTTGCAAAACTGCTCTCAAACCAAGTTACTTGCAATCCAAGGTATTACTGTATGTGTTTTTATACTACTTGTCATACAGCAAACCACAACTGGAAACATCTTCTATGTTCATGTTTTCTAGAGATGGAAAACATTGCTTTGAAATTAAAACTGTGCCGTGCAAAAAGGAAAGGTATCTTTGCAGGCAGTGGTGTAGTGGTAAATTTTGAAGCGCAGGTGCTCCTCGTGACAGCCCGCAGAGCCATACCCCCAAGGAGAGTCCAAAAATGAAGGCAGCTGTGTTGATCCATATCAACAAACCAGTTTTAGTAGTTTTATCTCCACCCAGGGCCGGTGCTACCATTAGGCCAACTAGGCAGCTGCCTAGGGCGCAGGGCTAAAGGGGGTGGGCTCAAGTGGGCAGGGGGGGCGCTAAATATCTGATCTTGCCTAGGGCACCAAACTGCACCAAACTGCCTTGCCTCCACCAGGACCAGGTCTTTTGCAAAACTCGTGGGTCTTTATTGCCCATTCACAGGAAGACAGGAAGCTGCCCTGTACTGAGTCAGACCCTTGGTCCATCTAGCCCAGTATTGTCAATGCGGACTGGCAGCAGCCATTATCCAGGGTTTCAGGCAGGAGTTTTTCCTGCCCTGCCTGGAGATGCCGGGGATTGAACCTGGGAGATTTTGCATGCAAAGCAGGTGCTCTGCCACTGAGCTATGCCATTGCAAAAAATACTTTGCATTATGACAGGGAACAATATATTGTTGCTGGGGGAATTTGTTTCCCCTCTTTTAGCTGTCAGAGGGTGTGGAAAATCCGCTTCCATTGTTTTTGTGATAAGTTCCATACAGTAGGTAGATAATTTAAAAAGAATGTGTGCATCAGTAAATCTTAAAGAGCATTCTGTTACTAAATTTATCCATATCATCATGACATCCACCCAAAATGGAACAACCACTGGACGTTGCCAGAACATGTGGGTAAGCAAAGCATTAGTAAACTGTATTACACCTCCAACCATTAGCTGACTTAGACGTTGCGGCGTCTAATACACATGACACAGAAGTTTTTGCTGAGTAAGATGTAACCCGAGGTCCATAGACCCTTCTGACATAGATGCAAAAACATCAGCACTGACTGGCTGCAGTGGACTCTCCAGGGTTCAGGCAGGAGCATTTCCTGCCCTACCTGGAGATGCCAGGGATTGAACCTGGGACCTTTTGCATGCAAAGCACCTGCTTTACCACTAGGGATGTACACGGAGCTCAGCAGGGCGGTGGAAGCTTGGCAAACTTGCCAGGCTTGACACCCCCCGAGCTCCTCTCGACTTACCTTTCCCCGGCTCGGCTCACGTTCTCGCAAGCCGAGTCAGGGAAAGCTACTTCTGGGTTCCGGACACTATGTTTTCTACATAGAAAATGGCGTAATATACACCATTTACATGGAAAATGGCGTAGTATTCATTAAAAATGGCTGCAATGTACACAAATTGCAGCCGTTTTTAACGTATACTGCGCCATTTTCTACATAAACGGTAAAGAGCCCAGGACCTGGGAGTCCGGCAAGTGCCGGCTGAGGCACTTGCCAGTGGCTTGGCTCATGTGGCGGGGGCACTCACCAAGTGCCCTGCGAGTTGAGTGCCGGGCTCGGCGCCCATCCCTATAAAAATATGCAACTGCAAAATACTTTGTATCGTAACAGGGAACAATATATTATTGTTGGGGAAATTTGTGTGTGTGTCCCCCCAGCTACGGTGAGGATTGCAGCTAAGCTCAGAGGGGACAAGGGATTCTGATGGCACGGTGTATGTGTATGTGTGGCAGATGACATCAGCATCCCTGCTAATAAAGAAGTGTTGGTGCTGTGTCCCTGGAAGCCCTGGCTCCACTATACCACTGAGTGAAAAAGGGATTTCTGGAAAGGCAGAACGAGGATAGAGG
This sequence comes from Shinisaurus crocodilurus, assembly GCA_021292165.1. NCBI lineage: Eukaryota > Metazoa > Chordata > Lepidosauria > Squamata > Shinisauridae > Shinisaurus > Shinisaurus crocodilurus. The sequence goes on along the minus strand of CM037883.1, from coordinate 13,281,681 downwards.
GATAGAGAATGGGCTACTTTCTAGGACTCTTGAGATGCAATCTTTTGTTGAAGGCCCCTGCTGATGTACAAAACCACTTTAACCAGCAAGGTATGAAAATAAAGATTTTTTCTAGTATTTATATATTGGCCTCAATGTACACAGCAACATACAGAGTGGCAAGGGATCCTCAATTTACTAGCAGAGTGAGAGTTGGAATTCTTTCTTTCTTCTTGTTATATTTTTAACTGATCATGAATTTCCTTCACACCCAGAACTAGACTTATGCTACCATAAGTCAATACCTTTGGGGTTTAAAGTCTGAATGACACTATCTACTCTGACTTAGTTCAGGGATCTCCCATAAGCCATTTCTGGATGGCAGCATGTGTCACAAATGTCATGGAAGCTCAGAGAATTTGGCATATCATTTTCTCTTTGGATGCTATAGCTATCTTGGATATCTTTCCTTTTTGCTGTTTATTTATTTATTTATTTATTTTTGCCCAGTGACTTCAATTTCCTCTGCTCGGACCTTATCTTATCAACAGCTTAAACCATGTTTACAAATAATGATGGAAGGGCTCTGCCTTTGATGACAAATTATTCCGTTAGCTGTTGATCTTTATTACAGATTTCCTGCGTGTTACAAAGTATGGTGGTAACTATTCAACTGGCCTGTCGACACAGTGTAGAATTTTCTTTTATACTGTGCTTGATAGCTCCTGTTTTTCTGATCCTCCATCGAATCAAATATGACGGTGTACTACTCACTAGTTAAATTTCTGATCTCTATTATTCACCCATTTCAACTGAAACATCAAGGCCCTTATTCCAAAATTGCCTGCACTACTTGGGTTTAGGAGTGGGCGATCTGCCCACCACCTGACTTGCTGGACACTTGGCGAGCTCTGGGCCAAAAGCGACTGCCAGCCGAGGTGCTTGCTGGACTTCCGGGTTCTCGGAACTATGTTTTTTACATAGAAAATGAAGTAAGATATGTTAAAAGCAGCCGCGATTTGAGTAACTTGCGCATTTTTAACGTATCTTACACCATTTTCTATGTTAAAAACATAGCACCGGGAACCCAGAAGTCGCTTCCCTGGCTCAGCTGGCAAGAATGCAAGTCGATCCGGGGTAGCAGGTAGGGTGAGTAGAGCTCGGGGGGGTCAACCCCGGCGAGTTCGTCAGACTTCCACCCCCCAATCGAGCTCTGAGCACATCCCTACTTGGGTTTTTAGTGGGGGGGGGGCACACGATGTTGCAATGTCAAAGAATGCTCACAGGTGCACAGCTGCAGGGAACAATCTTGGGGGGAAGCTGGCTACTAATATAAATAGAGTGATCCTGTGGCCGCTAGTCAGCATCTAGACAGCCATAGCATTCTTAAGATTCCCAGATCTGAGGTCAGAAAAGAGCTCCGACCTTGGAGATGGGGCTCCACACATTTGGATCCCCTGCCCTGCTCACAGCTGGCGTGGAAGAACTGTGCCGGCTGCTTCTCCAAGGTCGTAAGAGCAACCTTGGAGAAGAGGTGAAGCGGGCATTCCAGGAGGCAGGGAAGGAGACCCTCCCCATCTGAAGCTCTGCAGCTAGACAGCTGATGAACTTGCCTGAGATCCTGGAGAATCGCTGCCAGTCAGTGTGGACAATATTGGACTAGATGGACCAATATTCTGACTGAGTATGAGGCAGGTTTCTAGGATCCTATGTATGAACTGACCTTGTTTAATGTCCGTGCTTTTGTCCCTTTGTTTGACAAGCCGCAGTTTAAGAAGTTCCAAGGTGTTTTCTTTGAGCAAATGTGTTAACATTCCAGACCAGCTATCAGCAGCAATGGAAATCCCCTATAAGTGAGTTTATATTCAGCAACTTTTCTGCTTTTGTGCAGTTCTTAAAAGAAAATTGTTTAAAAGAAAATTGTTTGGGTTCCCCCCCCCCCCTGTTCTTGTTTTTCATTTGATTTGTACATCAGGTTTAAATGCTTTTATTTCTTGACTTACAGCTGGATATTAATAAATCCAATACCAAACAGAGAATTTCCATACCACACCTTCTGTCTCTCTTAAGACATGAAGCTATTAAACTTTTAAACATCTTCAAATTTCACCTATATCAGAAGTCTGAATGTTATTAATGTAATGGTATCAAGTCCATTAAAATGTGAGTGCTTACCAAAGTTAGATCCCTTGGACATTTTAAACTTTAATGGCTAGGTTTGATTTAAAAAAAAAAAATACCGCCACAAAAATAGATTAATAGGGCAAAATAAAATAAATTACTTTTGTTCTACCTGAAGAAATGAAAGTTGTGTGAATATTTCAGGTTCAGACATATCTGCCAGAGTTTATTATATTAATATATAGGATTTCCCCCCCTACTAGGTTTTACCGAGTGCCTTGATTTTGTTTACCAGATGATAGCATTAAATTCCTGCAGTCTCTGGGAAGAATGCAGCATTTAAGGGGAGGGGGTACTTCTAGCCTAATCTGCATTTTCTGGGGTAAGACTATAGCAAATCATTGTTTGTGTATATACTAAGCATTGTGTGATTGTTACACTGATCTGTTAATTATTAGAAGAGCATTAAAAGTTTTTGGGTAGCACTGTTGACACCGCAAGACTTGATTACTCCACCTATTACAGTGGCAAAAAGTGAATCTAATAGTGGAGTTTCATAATTAGTTAAGCCAACTTGGAATTAGCCATCTTGTTTTGCAAGTAGATTCTAATAGCATGGACCTGATTAGATAATAAGCAGAATGACACAGGACCTTACTGAAGTTTAATAGGCAACTAAACCATCTTGCACCCTGATATTGCAGGAGGGGAAACATGTTAATTTTGCAGTACGGCTATCATCGTTATGGCACTACCAAATTTAATGGGGATTTTTGCCACTGACATTAAGGGATGCCAAGGTTTAGTCTCATAGACTTTCACCTCCAGCAGCAAAACACAAGAAAGAATCCTAGAGTACGTGCTCAGTTATACCAGGGTTTCAGTTCTTTTTGATTCTATAGCCCTGTTCACGCATTACTCATGCTGGCATGCAAATAAGATATCTGTGGTGAAAAGGTCGTGCAGCTCCTATCATGCCCACCATGATGATCTCCATAACTTCTGAAGTAGTGTGTGCTTGTGTGTGGGGGACTGGGGAGCTCCTGTACATGTGGAGGCTCACTCACAATTTAGAACCCTGTATAATCAGGATTCCAAAATTGTGCAAGGAGCTGCCACAGCTACAGGAGGCTCTCTGCTGCAAAAGTTGCACTGCATGCACTGACAGCAGTGCCAGGGGTGGAATGAGTGGCACTGACTTTGGAATGAGGATAAACTTGGGGCTCCATGGCCCCTTTCGTGGCAAATACCCATTCACTACGAGTAATGTGCGAATAATAGGTCCTAATGAAAAAAACTTCATAAACAGAAGACACTCGTAGGGATGTGGGACACTGCAACATCGTTCCATTTGAGCTCAACAGACTTTCAAGCACATTTCCAGCCTGACAGCCAAAAGCAGGCTGAGTCAGGGGTGGGTGGGTGTTTGTTTGTTTTTCCAGTTTCCATGGAGTTGCTTCAAATGTTTGCACAAATTTGCAGCCGAGAACTGCGTACCTCTAGCACAATTTGTGCAAACTGCCATTTGCACAAATCGGGTCTTACTCATTTGCTTTGAGTCATTGCTGTCCTCGTGGCATTTAAAATGAGAAGTATGGAAGCAATCCTGCTCCCACTGCATATGCACACACTCCACCTCGGCCACCTTGAATTTTCTGACAGCTAATTTCAGGTTTGTGCAAAACTCAGGCCGACACTCCACAATTTGCACAAATTTACAGAGTGGAGGCCTGGATTTTGCGCAAATGTCCCCAGCTTTGAAAAGAAATTACGCAAATCGTGGCTCACATCAGATTGAGTCGGCACCAGTGCACGGTTGATCCAATGGAATCCATGGGGCCAAGTTGAGAAAATCCGCAAGATTCTCACCCCCTATTGGATTCCTCACACATCCCTAGAATGAAGTGCTTATGGAGAACTGCAGAGTCCCATTGTTGAATGTTTTCAGCAGTTAATTTGTAAAGAGAGAACTATCATGACTTAAGTTTAGTTTAATTGGAACAGGGACTGGTAGTGTAATTGACTGGTAGAGGGAAGCTTTCTGTGTCCATATGTCCAGGGGCACACTAGAAATACAGACACGTTGCAGGTCCCCTCAGTCTATTTCCAGTTCATTTCAGTTTCACAAATGTTCGGTCATGGTCATGGGTGTATTTAGCCTTGAGAAGAGAAAACTAAAGGGGGATATGATAGCACTTTCTGAATACCTAAAGTGTTCTTACACAGTAGAGGGCTGCAACCTGTTATCTATCATCCAAGACTGTAGGACATGAAATGGTGGGCTTAAATAAATTACAGTAAGGCAGATTTCAGTTAAGCATCAGGAAAAATGTCCTAACTGTCAAAGCAGTCATACAATGGAACCAACCACCAAGGGAGGTGGTGGACTCTACAGTGCTGGAGGTATTCAAGCAGAGCTGGACAGGCATGTCATAGATTTTAAACTAGATTCCTGCACTGGGGTAGGGTATTGGACTCAAAGGGTTAAATGACCCCTTTATGAATCTGTGATGAGTCTGTTCCATCTAACTTTTGCATCAGTCTGGATTTTTTTTAAAAAGTGCATGAAAATCTGTGTTTTTGTATGTGATTGTCCCTAAAATACACTTTTTTTGCGCACAATTTCCCCTAAAATATGCATTTGGTGTTGCATTCCCACTAATAAACACATTGTTGTACACAGCTTTTGAGATGAGAACTGCATCACACAATTCAGAGAACTGCACATTCCAAGATAACTGAGTTCTGTTTTTGTTTTATTTTATGAATACCCTGTTATTAATGTGTCCAACTCTAGCATCACTGCAGAAGAGAGCATATTAAGAGCTATACCTAATAGTTAGTCATTGCCCTTCAGTCCTTTTCTTGGCACAGGTTGATGTAGCCCACAAATAAGTTCTCAAATCTCAATGATTTCTCCACTTGGATATCATGCAGAAATCAAGTTCTGTGCCCAGCAAGCAAAATGAAGTGACATATGCATGCCCATCTGGATGCTGATTAAACTTCTGGTGACTTTTGCTGTCTGTGTGGGACTACAAAAAGGGGGTGGGTGGGTATTTGCCAAGCTCCATACTGTTCTGATGATGCTCTGAGATGTAACTTGCATTGCAGGATTCTGATAGGAAGCAGATCTTAAGCACAGATCAAGTTGAGTCAGGTTTCTCAGGAATCAAGACAGAAAAAGATCATCAGCATCATGGAACACTCTGAATGGTGCTGGAAGCCAGACAGGTTTGTCTGTTTGCTTCAGTGTAGATCACAGTAAGACTGAGGCTTAAATAGGAAGTTACTGGCCTCCAAGCTGGTCAGCTCTGCCTCTCTACATCTACCGAGGTGTTGACTCTTAAAGGGGCCTGGTCTGTTTTAGCAGCCTCATGCTACAGTAACATGGAAGCAGTTGTAGCATGTTAATATCTTCATGGCCCAAGTCTTCAGAGTCTGGTGACAGTAATGGAGCTTCCTCTGGACTCAGAGGAACCATCCCCTGGGGTTCCTCTGGAGAACAGGGTTCTGAGGAGATAGAAGCCTTGGGATGTCTTACAATGGCTGAGTCTTCTCCTACTGACTCCGGAGCCTCTTCTGAGGATGAGGGGTCAGAAACCTCTGAAGGTGATGCTGCAGGTTGCATGTCCATGACAAGCACATATAGATTTACAGTCCAGATCTAGTGGGCTGTATTCAGTTTGGTGAATCACAAGCTGTGCAGACTTTGCATATATATCATGCATAAAAACTTAAAACACTTGCTGTCTTAAACATTCGCTACAGTAAACTCCCATGCTCACACAACCCCCTTCCCATGGAGCATATGGACTGAAATACATTTTAAATCTAGACATGCTGAAATGAGTAGAGCATTGTTCACACACACATTATGTGAAGGGGAATCACAAATAGTACAGGATCACAAAGATCCATGCTTTAGGCATAGATATCTGCAAGGAAAAATCTATGCACAGAGATGTCTACCTGTGTAGAGTTCCTCCATATTCTGCAACCCTACACATAGTGGTTTCAGAATGTGGGAAATGCCTACATGCACAGAGTTCTATGTGTGTAAGCTTCCTTTTGTCCACAATTTTTTGGGATGTGCGAGGATTTCATTTGGGGGGTGGAAAACCAATGGACTAGCTGGGCTCGACCCCCCTCTGAACTCCGTCTCGCTTACCTCTTCCCCAGCTTGACTCGTGTTCTCCCTAGTTGATCCGGGGAAGCAACTAACGGGTTCCTGGCAGGCCTGCTGTTTACATAGAAAATGCCCTAAAATGTGTGCAAATTACGCAAATTTTGGCTGCTTTGGCCGTCCAAAGCAGCCAAAAATTGCATGATTTGCACAAATTGAGGCCACTTTTGACATATCTTAAGGCATTTTCTACATAAACAGCAAGCCTGCTGGGAGCCCGGAAGTTTGGCGAGCGAGCGGCACGGTGCACGCCCGCTTTCGACAAGGGCTTTATGGGCGCAGCAGCAGTGTCCGCCGAGCCGGAGGAGGTTCCGATCTCAGCGGATTGCGCACCCATAGTCCTGCATCTAATGAGGGATGGGGCCAGTGGCAAAAGATCCCCCTTCGTGTGATGCACATGTGAAGGGGTGACAGAATGATCTATGTGTGCTTAAACGATAATAAGGTTACTACCTAAATGGCTTGGGTCCATGATGCCTAAGGGACTGTCTCCTCCTATAGCAGGAGTGCAGGTCCTCTTTCAGCCTGAGGGCTGAGTTGCTTGGGGAGAATTTTGGGGGGCAGCAATCCAGTGGTGGTACGGCTGAAGTCAAAAAGAGGTGGAGCCATAATATATATAACCCCCCAGGCATATTTTAGCTTTAAATTTTTACTACCAGTCACTAAACCTTCGGAGAGGCATTTCAACCTGATGGGGGGAATAATGCACAGAGGAGGCTGCTGGCTCCAATATCAGTGGGGCAGTGTATCCACTCCAGGTTTTAGTATGAGCTTTAAAGGAGCTATCCTGTGGTGCTGAATCCCATCCCCGACCTAGGTTCAGCATCATGGATAGCTCCTTAAAAGTTCAGGTTGCAGCCTGGCTACACTGCCCCACTGACATCTGAGCCAGCAGCCTCCACTGAAACTGCACAAAAAAACCTAGGAAGCCATCAAATTATAGTTGAGGGAAAGGGAGTGTGTGACCACCTGGGGAACCCCAGAGGGACAGATTTAGAGCCGAGGAGGGCCTGAGCTTCTGCACCCCTGTCCTATAGGAACCTGTCAGTTCGTTAAGATCTGCTTGAGAGAGGCTCTCCTTTGCAACTCACAACTGAATAAGCCCATACCTTGGCTATGGAACTCCCTGCCTAGGGAGGATTTTTGGTTTGGTTTGGTTTGGTTCGGCTCCTTCTATCTCGACCTTCCAGTGCCTGGTCAAACTTCCCCCACCCCAGCAGGAAGCCCCTTGGCTTGCTGAGCTGATGAGTTGAACTGACTCGGTATTTTATTATTGTCTTTCTGTTGCACTTCTCTCTGATTTGCTTTGCTTTTTCAATATGTTTTTGTGGATTGTTGTAATATGATGAGAGCTGCCCTGAACATGGAAGGGCAGAATATATATTATATATATATATATATATATATATATATATAATGCTGAAAAATGGTTGGTTGGTGCTGCTGGGGAGTATCTGTTTAATGCATTGTGTGAAAGATATTTCCATGTTACAGAAACTCAATTCAGTGCTGACTTCTCTGATATGCAAAGTTGTTTTAGATTTCTACTTTTAAAAGCTGCTCACATACTCTAATTAAAAACAAAATAGTCAGTGAGAGCAGAGGAATATTCACATTACTTTATCAAGTGACAGTTTTATTTGCGTGCAGCAAGGGCATATTCTTTAAGCTGGGATAGCTCAGGCTCCTAAAATAATAATAATAATCATAATCATAATAATCATAATAATAATAATAATAATAATAATCAACAACAATAATAACAACAACAACAATCATTTTACCACTGCTGTTGGTTTGGGATAAAATCATGATGCTCCAGTTTATTCTTGAGTATAACATTTCACTTCTCAGGAAAATAGTCCACAGAAAGATAGGAAGAGCTTCATGTTGGGGGGGGGGGATGAAGGGAAAGATGTTCAAGTGAAGGTTAAGGGATGTAAATGTTCCATTTTCAAGAAGAATTTAGGTGTCTTAAGAACATAAGAAAACAACAACAACACACAAACCTTGGATCAGACCAAATATGTTGTATCTGTATGAACATTTGCTTGGGAGTAATCCCCATTATCTCAGGACTTACTTGAGTACACAAAGGATTGCACTATTAGTTCAGCATCTTGCTTCCCTCATCCCTCAGTGGTCTCTTATGTTGCATTTTTTATTGTGAACTTCTTAGCAATTTTACTATATTAAGCAGTATAAAAGTATTATAAATAAACAAATACACACAGAGGGCCGGTTCACACGACCCAGGCTGAGAGCGGGGGAGGCACCACAGGGCCGTCCGCGGGGTCCAGCGGGGCGCCGCAGACGACCTGCGCCCCACGCGCCTGGGCAGACCCCGGTGGAGCCAGCAGTCCCCGCACCGCAGTGTGGGCCTCCCAGTGCTAGGGGGTGGGGGGCTGGGACGCCCAGAGGGGCCATTTGGCCATACAGGCTGGAGCGGCGGCAGCTCCAGCCGCTCTGGGCTGCAGCTGCTGCCTCTGTGCGGACCCCACGGGAGGGCCGCCCGCTGTTCTTACGGCAGGGTGGCCACGCGCGGTAGGGGCTTACCCCTCTACCGACCATAGTCACTTTGCGTGTGGCCCGCGCGCGGCCCTCCCGTGGGGGCACCCCCAGTCGGAATTCACACATCACGGGAACCGCGGGGGACTTCTGCTCCCCCACGGTCCCCGTGTCGTGCGAACAAGCCCAGAGAGAAGCTGTGTCTTACACTGCCTGTCTTTCTTGTGCAGGATTGGCATGATTTTTTTTTGTAACCTGCTTCAAATTTCCTAATACTTCCCTCCACCATGTCACAGATCCCAGACCACTCTTCACTTTCCCTGCCATGCTGATTGTTGGCTTGGGAACCTCAGTAGGGTGACCTCAGTTCCCCTCTCTGCTTCTAAATGCCAGACTGGTGCATAACTCCCTTATCCATGACTTAATAGAGGCTGAGGCAGCCAATCTGGCATGCACAACTGAGACACAGTTATTCCCACTGTGGTACTTGGTTCAGCTTCAGGGTAGACTTGAGGGCTGGGAAAGGGGGATGCCACAGTCTATAAGAATGCTTTCTCTGTGTGTCTCTCCAGGCTCCTTGTCCATCTGACTACTAGTCTGGAGTGTTTGCATCTTGTGTTGGGCCAGCAGGACAGATCGGGGATTCTGCTGGTGCACTGATCCAGCAGTCTCCCTACCTGACCTGACAAAGGTAGTCTTGGATGTGATGCTGATGTTCCTCGGGCTGCGGGTTTTGGGGGATGTTAACATTCATGCTGAGGTCACTTCCTCCAGGGTGGCTCAGGATTTCATGGCCTCCATGACAATCATGGTACTGTCCCAACATCGGCCCAATGCATGAAGGAGGGCACACTCTAGACTTGCTTTTTTCAGCCGATCATGGGAATGGTGATCTGAAAGTGGAGGACTTTGAATCAGTCTGCTTGTCATGCTCAGATCACCTCCCATTGAGGTTTACACTGACAACAGCTTTTCCCCTGTGCAACAGTGGGACCTATTAAGATGGCCTACCCCTGGACACTTATGGACCTGGATAGTTTCCACAGGGCTCTAGGGCAGTTTCTTGCTGATATGGCTGGTGCTCCTGTCAAAACCCTAGTCAATCTGTGGAATGCAGAAATGACCAAGGTAGTTGACATGATTGTTCCGGTGCACCCTCTCTGCAGTAGAGTTTGTAGACCCTGGAGCTAAGAGTGATGAAACAAAAAAAGAGATGGCTTGAATGCAGATGGAGAAAAACTCCTAGTGGATGCAATTGAACATTAGTGTGTCACAAATATATTCAGGGGCAGTGAGGGTGGCAAAGAAGCATCTCTCACTCACTGTCTCTACTGTGCTGCCCAGTGGAGCTGTATTTGTGGTTTGTAATTTTTGTGAAATGCCCAGAAAGTTTTGGCTATTAGGTAGTACAGAAATGAAGATGATGATGATGATGATGATGATGATGATGATGATGATGATGATGATGATGATGATGATGCAGATGCAGATGCAGATGCAGATGCAGATGCAGATGCAGATGCAGATGCAGATGCATCAGTAGTAGTAGTATTTAAGGATGGGGGAAATAAACCCTTAAAGAATGGTTTGGGGGCAATACAACATCATTGTTTAGAGTGGCCATATCTAAAGACTGTTTAGCCATGATGATGTCCAACCTAGGAGGAGGAGGAGGAGGAGGAGGAGGAGGAGGAGGAGGAGGAGGAGGAGGAAATAATAATAATAATAATAATAATAATAATAATAATAATAATAATAATAATAATAATTCTACAGCTGAAGCAGACAGCCATCTCCTGCTCACCTCCTCTGTTTCATACCTTTTCACAGCCCCTCCATTCCAGATGGTCATGGGCCTCAGCTACCTTTGTATATGGCACTTATGTATTGGCCTCTATTTGCTGCCAGTCCTACTACTGCTGAGGGTTCTGTGCTGTTTTGCTTCTGTCTGCCATATCTTTCCATCCCACTGCTATTCAGGTGCAATGCATGCACATGTGCCAAGGCTGAGTTAGGAAGTGAGGTCCCCTGGAGCAATGGTGCTTATAATTTGCCCTAGTCTGCCACCTAGAGGTTTTCTGTGGTAATTCCATCTGCAAGGTGAAAAGCTTTGAGGTTATACTTCCTTCTAGCCTCCGGCACGGGAAGATATTTCAATGCTTGGAAAAGATCAAGAAAAGTGCCTGAGTCTCTTTTCTTGAATTTAATTTACTTACAGGTGGAAGCTTTCATTCTGAATTTAAACTGACTCCAATATTTCAACAGCAGCGAGAGATTTATGGAAACGAATGAGCTGCAGCAGACAGTTGCATTAATTTATTAGAAATAAGATTGGTGTAATCTCCTTAATAAAATACTACTTTGATTAATAAGCCACAAACAAATTACATGAGATTACTGTAGAACCTCCACAGGTTTCTTAACTGCATTTCAAGAGGAAAAAAAATAAACCTGACAAAACCTTGGAACTATTGATAGTCACATTTGTACACAAAAGAAAAATGTAATTCTATAGTTTCTTAGACTGGAATTTATCCATCACCAACTGAGCACATTATCCAAAGAAGTACTCCAAAGCTTTGAAGGGGAAATCCCACCCCTAAATTAATCAGATTTATTTATTATCTAAACTTTTTTACTCCACTCTTCAGCCGAAAAGGGTCTGAGAGTGGCTTACACAAGATAAAATATAATGAATAATAAAAAAGACCCTGCCCACATACCTTCATTTTAAAAGAGATAACACAAAAAGAAAAAGAGATGGGGAGGGAAGAGGAATATGAGCAAACTCAGGCAACATTTGTTCATGTTTTTAGAATGACCAGCTTAAATGGGAACAATTCAGGGAGAGGAAGTGGCAAATGAAGCTGGTTCATGGCCCAGACGATGGAGTGGGTCTTGCATTTCCACCTCTCCCTAGAGAGATCCCTTTGTACTCTCTTTAGTGTGGAAAGCCCTGAACAACTTGGGACCAGAATACCTGAGAGCCTTCTCCCTTTCCAACCTGCCCGGTCACTGATGTCATTAGAGGACCTTCTCCTTGTGGTTCCACATGGACCTGTAGCCTGATTGGAATCCGCCAGGAGAAGATCCTTCACTGTGCCAGCTCCACTTCTATGGAACTCTCTGCCTCTGGAGGTCAGGCAGGCTCTGACACTGTTTTGCTTTCAAGCAGATAAAGGCACAAGGCACAGGGACCCTATTGAGTGAATGAAGACCTGCAGAAGACATCCTTGCTCTGGGAAGCCTCCCTTGCTGACCGGCCACAGTTTAATGTTACCTTGTTTTTAATGCATTGGTTTTTATTCTTTTATCTGTTTTTTATCTTTTTATTGTTCACCACTCCAGAATCTGCTTAAATATGGAGCAGTATACAAATACTGTAAATACTGTATATAAATAAATACATAATTAATTAATTAAATTAATTAATTTATTACATTTATACCCCGCCTTTTTTCCTACAAGGAACTCAAGGTGGCTTACATAATCCTCCTGCTCCTCTCCATTTTATCCTCACAACAACCCTGTGAGGTAGGTTAGGCTGAGAGGCAGTGACTGGCCCAAAGTCACCCAGTGAGTTTCATGGCTGAGCGGGGACTAGAAGCTTTGCCTGGAAGAGGTTAATATGCCCAGTAATGTGCAGCTCAGATCTGAAGGCAATGATCCAGGATATAAACTTCCCAGTGGGTGATGAAAAAGAAAAAAAAAAAAGCAATGTCATCGAAGGTGAATAAGAGCACAGAAGCCTTCCTTATCCCATATGAGACTATGAGTTCAACGAGCCCAGTGTTATCTGTTTTGTCTGACAGTAGCTCCCCAGCAGGGGTGGGGAACCTCAGGCCTGGGGACCAGATCTGGCCCTCCTGGGGTCTTGGTCCAGCCTTCCAGGATTCTCCAAAGGTCTGTGCCCTTTTCCCCAACCACGGATTGTTTGGTGGTTTCCCAGGTTTTGTACAGTTCCCTCCCCCCAATTTAAAGGGTTGAAATGCCTCTCCCAAGGCTCAGTTACCGTCAGTAAGAGCGCAATCTATTGAGGCTGCCCGTAACTTTCCAAACTCAGAGGATTACGGGCATCCTATGCATGGTGGGAGGTCACTTACACAGTCCTTCCGCCATGCAAAACCCTTAGATAGCCAATTTCAGCTGTCTAAGTGTGGCTCCTCAGAACAAGAGGAGAGGAGGCTGAGGCACCACCAGGATACCGAGCCTGCTGGCAGAGCCTGTCTCCTCCCCATCCTGTCCCTGTCCCCACCCCCAAAAGCCCATTATCCCTGAGACGCTCTTGTGACTTCAGAGGCATAGCCGGCATGGTTCTTTACATGCTAGCTGTGAGGGTGAGGGGAGGTCACTCCCAGTTTAGAGCAAGTTTCCAAGGTCAGAGCTGGGACTCCAAATTATCCTATGGCCATCTAGACTCTGTCTAGTGGCCATAGGATTGCATCCTGAAGCTACCATATGTTGATATTTGGGGTTGTTGTTGTTGTTTTGTATTTTGGCCCCACCCCTTTTGCCTTCAGCCCCACCCACCACTGGGATGCAGCCCCCTAGAGCTTCTCTCAAGTTGAATTTTGCCCTCGGGCTGAAAGAGGTTCCCAAATCCTGCTGTATATGAGTATCCAAGATCTCTGCTAGAGGTTTCTCAGGCCACCTGCTCCTGTTTCCCTTTAACTGGAGATGCCAGAGATCGAACCTCAGACCTTCTACATGCAAGCCATGTGTACTGCTTCTAATTCAGATTCAGATATTTTTTTAAAAAAATCTATTTCATTTCACTTTTATTTCATTTATTAGATTTCTATATTGCCCAATAGCCAAAGCTTTCTGGGAGGTTTACAAAGATTAATCTAGTCATTCATCAAACTATTTCAAAGCAAAATTTTACAAAGGGGACTCTCTCTCTCTCTCTCTCTCTCTCTCTCTGTGTGTGTGTGTGTGTGTGTAAGTAATATGTCAATATAAATAAAATAAACACAAATTAGTGATGATCACGTACCTTGGGGGGGCTGCCTCACCTCGCCTCTCCGTGCTGGGGCTCCCCGCCGCTCAGTTCTCAGCGGCGTGGAGCGATTCTCCACGCTGCTCAAGCTGGCCGCGCCCGCCGCGATGGGACGCTGCGCCGGCACGATGGGACCCCGTGCTGCGTTTTTTCCATAGAAACCAGGGCAACAGGGCTTAAAACGGCCGTTTTAAGCCCTGTTGCCCTGGTTTCTACGGAAAAGATGCACTACAGGGTCCCGGCGCACCCTGGAAGTGACGCGATGGGACCATCGCGGTGGGTGTGGGCAGCTCATCACGGAGAGGCGAGTGGGGCTGGGACCCGGTAAGGCCCGCGAGTCTTGGGGGGGTATGAGCAGGCCAATTTCGGCCCGCTACGCCCCCCCGAGCCGAGCGGTTACATCCCTAACTGTGTCACAAAGCCAAATTATATTGAGCAAACTTCAAGGAGTGACAAGGGCAAGGGCACTATCCTTCTTTCCAGCAACTGTATTGTTATATTGTATTGTTATATTTATTGCATATGTTTCATATGTCCTGCCCTTTGGTGTACAGGGCGTTAGAAATATATTATTATTATTATTATTATTATTATTATTATTATTATTATTATTATTATTATCTATGACATTCTCCTTTAAGATAGATATAGATATAGATATATTGTTCTATCTTAACACAAGTTAAAACAAATGAAATGTACATAAACCTGAATAAAATTACATCAAATCAGTCATGAATCTAACATCCTGAATCTCCCTGTCCAGGCACAGGATCTTCCCTTAAGAATCCCCCCATCAATTACTGGAGATAGAAAATCTGCTGTTCTTACAGATAGATAGATATCTGTTTGCCCGCAGAACAGATGGATGACAATCTCATGGATGGACCTCTCCATGTATTTCTTGAAAATCTTACCCAAGTATTGTTCTCTCAGCACATTATGCAAAGGACAACAGATAATAATATGTGCATGGTCTTCCATCTGTATTAAACCACATGGCCATGTAGACTCAGAATATGCTCTGTTCCGGCATTGTCCTTCTAACACAGCTGAAGGCATCAGATTTAACGGTGCTTAAAGGCTGTCCTATCTCTGTAATTCAGCAAAGCCTTTCAATAACAAGGTAGGACAGAAAGAATTGAAAGGGAAATTCTTACACAATGGTGCCGTTTTAGAAAAGGATATTGTTGCTCTGTCCCTCTGCAGGGATACATCAATCAGCCTGCCTCTGAAACTTTTTAGTGAAATCCATCCCCACACCCTCTATGTACAGTTCCACAAAAAGCCTAATTTCACCATAATGATTAAACGACCCCCTTCCGAGAATAACTGTTCACTTCCTCAAAGGCTACCCTAAGAAGACATGGAGGCTCATTAAAGATTATTTCTGACCAATAGTTTAACATCATTTTATATGCCACCATTCGTATTGTCGCTGTAGTCAGTTCAGGTCTACATAAATCAGAAGGGACTGAAATATGGAGTGCTAGCAACAATTGTAAAATCTTCAGGGAGTTTAAATTCTCAGATACCCACACCTGGACTGTGGACCCCATAGATAAGTTAAGGGATGTGTTTCCCATGACACAGTTCTAGCGCTGGTGCTACTAGATGTCTACCTATAAAAACATTTAAAAAACCCATATCTGTTTTTGCAACTTTCTCCTTGGTGAATTCTTGACTGGGTTCAAAGGTTTATAAGCCACAAGGGGGTTGTGTCATGCGAACCCACCATGGGTTATTCGGGGTGGCTTATAAGCCAAGCTTTTGGGCTTATAGGCCACCCCAACAGCCCATAGAATTTGGTAGAGTTTGGTATTCTACAACGACAAACCCGGACAACGTGGCAATCCCTGGGGGTAACCCGAATGGCTACAGAGCCACTTGGCAGGAGTGGCAAGAAATCCTTGCTGCTCTTTGCCAAGCGGCTGCTGGGCAAGCACTGCTGACAGCCACCCCCCAAAGTGCCCAAGCAGCACTTGGGGCAGCTGTCAGAGGAACCATGCACAGCAGGGCGGCACGGCTCATGATATCGGCAGAGTGGGCTGGCTCATGAGCAAGCCTGTTCTGCCAACATCAGCAGTGGCTGCCGACACCCCTCACCGTGGCTCACGTGTCTCCTCATGAGCCAGGATGAGGGATCTCCGCTCCTACCTGTCACCACCGCATGCACGGCAGCAGTAATAGGAGTGGCACCGACAGACCCCACCCAGGCTCATGAAGTCTCCTTGCTAGTCGGGGTGAGGTATGTCAGTGATCCCTTCTCTGCTCCCCCACTCCCTGCCACCACTGCCAAGCAAAGGTGGGGGGGGAGGGAACCTTGGCGCTCCCGTGGGGTCTCCTATGATAGCTGTGCAAGGACCAAGGGTGAAGGAGGGGGCACCCTGCCCCTACCCCTGATGTGGCCGATCCGCTGTCTGCTGCATTGCATTGGGGGCGAGAGGGCTTATAAGCCACACTGAGTAGCTTTCTATGCAGTGTGACTTATCACGTTGTGCAAACCTTCTCATTGTGTCCTCCTGCTGCCTATTTGTGAAAACCCCACCCGCAGATATCTTTTCTTAAAAAAAAAAAATCATGCTTGCTCAATATCCATCCCTCTATGCTCAATATCCATCCCATCTAACTTTTTCTGAAGAGCAGCCATTTTGGTCTTTTGATAGGTAGCTTGCAAAACTTCATTTTGACAGTAATTACCAAAGGCTGAAGAAGGTGCCATGACCAGTGCTTTGTCAGTGGCATGCATGTGAGTAGGATTTTTTTAAAAAAAAAATGAAATATATTACATATTAATATGCGTTAATACTGTAGGTATAAAATATTATCGACAAAAATGGGGAAAGGATCTACAAAAGGAAATGGCACCAGAAGTTTGGTATTGCCTTTTTGGACCTGGAAGAATGGCATTTTAACACCTTTGAAATTACAGAAGAGCTATAAAGTTAGAAATAGCAACTGTTCATACTGTGCTAAAAATGGAGCAGATGTTTTCCACATGCGGTGGCCATGTTGCAGAGCTCAAAAACATTGGAAAAAAGATTATCCAAGCAATGTCGTCCTTAATGTTAATGTACCTATAGATCCTCTTGTTGGTCTTCTTAATTTTATACCAGCTATAGTCCCTAGAAGCAAATATGAGGTACTATTAAATGCATTGGTGTATGCTGGACTAATTTATGTTCATTACTGGAAATGTAAAGAAATACTTTTGATTCAAGGTATTGGAAATCTGCACAAATTGAACACAAGTACATGCTAAGCAATTTGCAAACATTTTTGGCAGACACATGCTTGAGCTCGCATTTGGGGCTTTGATAACATGGCATGCTCGTATGTTTTGTGAGCAAAAACTTTTTTTTACATACATCCCTACCGGTTGGGTACCAATTGCATCTATGTGTAACTCTTACTGGCAACACAGGAAAGCCAATCTGGGTTTTCTTAGTAAGCCAATCCAGGATCAGAACATCCACCCAGTCACAAGACAACCCCAATCATATTAAAATAAAAATCTTCCCCAGCAATTCAATTGAATCCCTGTTAAGCGCTGGAAGCATTTTTTTCCCCCCAGTTCATGGTTTCTGATTTACAATTCCCCAGCCCAGTTACATACATTTCTTACACCAATAGCCGTAGACATTGCACTTGCAAGGATCCAATTTCACAGCAAAATGACTGGTTGTCCCAGCAGGACCAAAGCTCTCTCTGTTCTCCATTTTATTTATTATACCTGCCTTGTCATCTGGGATCTGGTCCTAAATTTTTGCTTCCTTGGCACCCGGAGCTTTTGCTGTATATTGCCATCAGTGGATGCAGCAGGGTAATTGGAATTGCCACACAAATGGATTAGGTGTGATATTGTTCATTGCCCTAAAACACTCCTGTACCCTCTAAGGAAAATGCACCCTTCATTACCAAGTCCACAGCTCCTGTTCTGGGTAATGTCATGGTAACGGCAATTCTCTTTGATTGGCAGCATACCCAAGTCTGCAGTCTCCCTTATCTGCATGAATATTTTAACTCTGCTTTCTTCACAGCCATTTATTTTCTTTTTTGAAATGGTAACATTCTCTTCCCCACCCACTGCAAGATAGCAGAGAAAAAATTGTCTTTCTGATTTCATGACTTTCTTCCTCTTCTCTTTCCCCATAACCCCAACCTGCTCTTTTTAAAGCATGAATGATAAAAGCCGGGAGTCAGCAAAGCTTCTTACTGGGCATGCACAATGAAATTTGGGGCATTTTTCACTCCTCCCCTCAGTGAAATATCACATATTTTGAAACTCCCACCCTCTTCTTTACAGGCCCTCAGCAACAGGGCTTCCATCACCACTATGGTTGCATGCCTTAGGCCTAGCATCACCACCTGACACCCTCAGCCAGCACTGATGGCTACCCAGAACTTCCCACTCAATGTGCAGGTGGCTATGAGCCAACATTTTAAATTTCCCTAAATGCCCGAGGCAGTGTCACTATGAGGTACTGTGGGAAATATAAAATAGAGGCTTATGGCTGCCTGACGCTGCTGCCAGGCCCTTGGGCAGCTACAGGATTCCCAGCATGGATGGCTACCCAAGGTCTCCTACCATTTTAAATTTCCCACAATGCTCCATAATTCCTGATGCATTGTCACTCTGTGGCATTGGGGTAAAAATTTGAATGGCAGCTTGTAGCTGCCATCACTGCCACCAGGTTAAGCCAATGCTGGTGTGCGGGGCTTAGGAAAGGCCCACAGAGGGCAATGTGCTGAGAGTCCCACCAAACCTGAAGCTGGCCCTGGCTTGTCGTCCAGCTGCAGTCTATGCAAATGCTTCTGCCCAGTTAGAGTTAAACACAGTTAGAGTAACCACATAGGCATACCTAGGCCATGACTGGCATGGGATCCACCCACAGATGCAGGAACAGCCACATTTATTGGGGTGCATGTAAAAGTGGTGTAATCATAGAAATCATAGAAATCACAGAAAAGTAGAGTTGGAAGGGGTCTACCAGCCATCGAGTCCAACCCCCTGCTCAATAGCAGGAATCCAGGTCTAAGCATCCCTGACAGATGGCTGTCCAGCTGCACCTTGAATGCCTCCAGATTGGGAGAGCCCACCACCTCCCTAGGTAGTTGGTTCCATTGTCTTATTGCTCTGACAGTCAGGAATGTTTTCCTGATGTTTAGGTGGAATCTAGGGTTCCTGTAACTTGAGCCCATTATTCCGTGTCCTGCAAACTGGGATGATCGAGAAGAGATCCTGGCCCTCCTCTGTGTGACAACCCTTCAAGTACTGGAAGAGTGCTATCATATCTCCCCTCAGTCTCCTCTTCTGAAGGCTAAACATGTAGGAGTTCAGAGATTCATCATCATCATCATCATCATCATCATCATCATCATCATCTTCATTAATATTTTTATGGTGACTTTCAAAAATCAAAACAAAAAAAACAGAATAAAAACAAAGAAGTAAAATAAAATACAGAAAAGTATTACAATTTTCATACATGGAATGTGAATGAATCTATTAGGATGAATACATATGTAATATGTACCCCTATATATGTTATATATAGCAAGAAACATATTAGTATTATTTTAAAAAAATGTATAAGCTGCCTTTAAATGTAAAATCCATCTCAGGGTCACATCCTATAATCAATAAAAATATAAGTAGCTCAAAGTTTCAAAAAAAAAAAAAAATTAACACCGCCCAGAGAGCTTCGGCTATTGGGCGGTATAGAAGATGAATAAATAAATAAATAAATAAATAAATAACAAGTAATAAGAATATTTATTTATGCATTTACTTTATCTCTACCCCGCCTTTCTACCAAAGAAATGGCACTCAAGGCAGCTTATAGAATCAATTAAAATTGATTGAAACAATAAAACAATACATTAAAATATATTTTAAAAGTCTGGCGAGCACCTCAGCTGGTGGTGCTCGCCAGAGGCTTGGCTCGTGCGGCAGGAGCGCTCGCCAAGCACCCTGCGAGTCGGGTGCCGGGCTGGGCGTCCATCCCTAGAATAGAAGTGAGAATCTAGACTTACTGAGGGAGGGGGGCTATTGAAAGTGTCTTCCCAAGGACCCTCAAAAACCTGGAGTCAGCATGGAAGGGGATAACAATAACAATGAAGTGGAACAACAAAGTGTTTAACAGGTGCCTGAACAGCATTAAAGTGCTATTTTCAGCCTTGTACAGAGATGATGATGATGATGATGATGATGATGATGATGATGATGATGATTTTCATTAATATTTCTATGGTGACTTTCAAAAATCAAAACAAAAAAACAGAATAAAAACATAAAGAAATAAAATAAAATATAGAAAAGTATTACAATTTTCATACATGGAATTTTAATGAATCTATAGGATGAATACATATGCAATATAGCACAGATACAAGGCCGAGTTCATATGGCATAAAAGTTTTTGGGGACTTCTCAGTAGAAAGGCAGTCTAATTTAGTTGCCCTTCCATTTTACCTAACTGAGAAAGCTCAAACTCTCAGCCTCTACTTAAGAGCTATGGCTTTTTCTTTTCTTTTCTTTTCTTTTTTCGCTTTTGATATACACATAAATCAAAACTCACCAAAGGCAGCCTTGCATAAAGTGACAGCTGTTTATTTAAATTACCCTAGCCTTGGTGTACTGGCGTTTCTCTTTGACAGACGTATGTTAAGCTATTGCATCAGAAATAGAAGCACATATTGCTTGCCATACTGCCGTAACTAGGGACTGGACGGTGTCAGTTGCTCAGGCAGTTGCGGTACGCCTGCGACAGATTTAGCCAGCCTTACATTATTTTATCTATTTTTTTCCCAAAAAAGGGGGTGGGGAAACATTCCCCCCACAAATAAGGAATGCATATGTTTTGGATAAACATTTTGACTACATTTCTCTCGAGTGACTCTTTAAATGACTTTTATTTTTATTTATTTTTTCCCTTAAGCAAAATGTGTCAGCAGAAATAAAGGACAGCTCTCACATTTACGGATGGGCTGACAACCAGTATGGCTTGATGAAAGGGATAGAAACAAAACTCCCACAGTTGATTAACTTTAATATTATGGAAGTGCAGGGACCATATTGATTGCTAGTGATAGGGAATTTGACTATAAATGTTTACTGCATGTGAAGCTGCCTGATACTGTGTCCGATTATTGGCCCATTTAGCCTGATGAGTATTAAGGGGCATTTGAAGAGTCATTTCTTAACTCTGCTACTTGAGACCTTAGAAAACAAAACAAAAACAGGTCATGAACTTGAGATCTTGTGCATCTAAACATTTTCTCTAACAGTGATCTATGGTCTCTTCCCAACGGTCTGGAAAAATGACTTGAGAGATGGAGATTTGAACTAGTGCAATCCAGGCTTAGAAGGTGGGACACTGGAAAACTCGTTCTGTTTGAGCTCGATGAACTTTTGACACATTTTCAACCTGAGGGCCAAAAGTGGACCAAGATGTGGGTGGGGGTTGGCTTCTGTGAAATAAATTGCTCGAAATATTTGCAGAAATTTGGAGCGTATCTCTAGCGCAATTTGCACACATCAGGGTCAACTTGTTAGATTCGAGTCATTGTTGTTGTCCTTTTTGTTGTTCTTGTTGTAGCATTTAACATGAGAAATATGGACGCATCCATCTCACTGCATGTGCACACACTCCACCTTTGCCACCTTGAATTTTCTGACAGTTATTTTCAGGTTTGTGTAAAATTTCAGCCTCCACTCTGCAATTTGCACAGATTTGTGCAAATGTATGCAATTGATGCAAATTTGCAAAGCGGAGGCCTGCATTTTGCACATATTTCCCTGGCTTTTACTAAAAAAGAAAAAGAAAGAAAGAAACTGTGGCCCATTTTAAAAATGGAAGCCTGTGTGCTGGCTCGATTCACGTCAGATCAAGTCGGCACCAGTGCAGGGTTGGCAGAATGGAATCCAAGGGGCCAAGTCAAGAAAAAGTGCTTGCTCAAATGTATCCTTGTCCTCCTGTAAGGCCTGTGAGAATCTAGACCAGGCATCATCACACATGCTGGGCCTGGGCACACTCATGCTCCGCCCTTGACCAGAGAGCAGCCATGTTGGGCCTCTTAGAGCAATTCCAGTGTCTCTGTCTCTCTTTAGCTGTCTGCCTGCTGCTTCAGCACAGCCCTCCCCTCGTGTTTCAGATATAAGAGATGGGTCAAAGGACTGGGCAAGCTTTAGTTGGTTCTTGGCATGCAGAGCGAGCCGCACTTATCTGTGTTTAGGCCTACTATGCTGAGAACTAGCCCCAGGTGCACCTGTCCAATGGCCGGCTATGCTGAGAACCAAGGCCAAGTGTGGATACCAGGCCCAATTGCAAATGCTTGTGCCAACATTACTCACCCTGCTCATTAGCTTAGCAGTAATGTTTTGCCTAGCTGTCAGCTTCAAATGCTAGCAGTCATGATGTATAGCCTATCAAGTGTAAACAGCAAATATGTATAAGAAGCTACTGCCTGCTTTGTTCTTAGTTTGGACCTCGGGCAGTGCCTGCCAGACCACCACACCATAGTACATCCCAACCTGCTTGTTTATTTGGGCACATGTGTACATTGAAAGTTGCTCAATAAACTTGTCTCCTTGTAAGCAAACCTGGAGCTGAGTTATCCTTCCCTGGGAATCGATCGAGATCTTGACAGGCCCACAGTCAGGGCCCGATACACCTCCATTAACTGAAACTTGAAAGTGCATTTTTTTTCTTTTCTTTTTCCAAAATGTGCATTTTTAAAGTGCACATGTTTTCCCCCAGTGAAACCATTTCCCGCCCCTAATGAACCCATTTTGCAGACACAATTGCAATCTTGGCAATATGTGAGCTTTGCCACAAAAATGCACTCAAGTTCAGGGCTGTGAATGGGACACGTTCTGCTGTTTAACAAAGTGCAATTCTCATAGAACCCTAGTTTGAGGCATCTCTGCCCTTGAGCAGCAGCTCCTACATGGAGGGCAATTATTTTTCATCAACATAGGGAAACAGTTACAAAAAGAGGGGAAGGGGGAATCTTCTTCAAAAGCGAAGGTTTCTGCTTCATAAAGGGTAGTAAAAGCTGAGAATTGTGAGAAGAGAGTGACAACCATCACTGCCTACCTACTACCTTTTGTTCTTGTTTTTGTTGCTGTTGTCACTGGAAAATAAAGTTCTACAGAAATAAAGCTCTCTTAAGTGAAATATAGTTCAGCTGAGTATTCCAAAAAAAAGAAAAAAGAAATCCTTCTATACGAACATGAGGCTGGTGAATGGAGCACGTTTCTCCTGTGCACTAGCATTAGTCAATTTGTCAATTTCAATCTTTTCTATAACTTTAATCAGCCACAAAGTTCTCCAGATTCCAGCCTGAAGCTTGTTCTGTCTCATGTCCATATCAGACTGCAATCTTGCTTTGTTTTGTTTTTACATGAAAATTTGTGCATATTTTCCCAAATGTATGCATTAGTTGTGTGTAACTTTTGAAATGCACCCATTCTTCTCCCATTGATTAAAACAGGTTTCTCTGCATTTTTTCAAATGTACACATTTTTCAAGCCCATTGATTTTTCAGCCCATTATACAGGCCTGTGGCTCACGCTGGCTCAGCTTGTCTGAGTGTGGAAAGCTAAGCAGGGTCAGGCCTGGTTATTACTTGGATGGGAGACCCCTCCTCTAGTTTCCTGCATTGAGCAGGGGGTTGGACGCAATGGCCTTGTAGGCCCCTTCCAACTCTATGATCTATTTTTCAAATGTACGCATGCTGAAGAATGCCTTTTTTTGGTGCATGAATCACACTGCAAGCTTGGAAATGTACAGACTTCAACCGCAGATTGCATTCAAGTCCATGTTCAGTTTGGGTTGTGTGAACTGGGTAAATCCTGATTTAAAAACAAACTGAAAAGGATTTTTCTTACATCCCTAGATTTTGCAGCATCTAAATCAATCTTTTCAGCAAGCAGCATTTTTATAAGTAGCTGCAACAAACTGATAAGTAATAGATTCAAGGGAGGTTGAATGGAGCCTGCATATTCAACAGCAGGAGAATCCAGGTTAGAATTAACAAGGATGTTGAAGAGTCCTTGGTTCCAAGTCACGAGTCGAGTCACGAGTCTTTGGACCCGAGTCTCGAGTCCGAGTCCTTGGTCCAAAATGGTGACTCACAAGTCACGAATCACTCCCAAAGCTGACTCCACGAGTCTCTATTAAAATCAATGGGGGGTTTCACAACAAAATAAGGCTATTTCAGATATGTGGCTTAAATAAATTCTAGGCACAAGTGTGCCTTTTTATTTCAAAACTCTGCAACTGATTTTGGCAAGAACAGACCAGGCAGACACACCCAAAATAACCAGGCAGGCAGAGGAGGCAGGGAACCCCAAAACAGGCAGGCAGAGGCCTTTGTCTTGGACAATTCAACTGTGGAACTGGTCAAGAAGAGACCAGGCAGGCAGAGGAGGCTGGGAACCCCAAACAGGCAGGCAGAGGCAGCCAAACCCAAAATGTCTGAAAGGTTGCATTTTAGGAAAATGATTTTAAAAAATAAACTTGCTGTACTTCCTAAAACCTATCCATGTTGCATTTGAGGAACACGATTTTGGAACACGAGTCCTTGGTCTCGAGTCCCGAGTCGAGTCTCGAGTCCCATTAAAAATATTGGGACTCGAGTCTGACTCGAGTCAGAGGGGGGGACTCAGTCTGACTCACGAGTCGAGTCTTGGAGTCCGAGTCCCCATCCCTGAGAATTAAACCTCACAATTTTGATCTATTATTCTCAGATCGGTGAACCCAACCCTTGAACTTGATTATGACACACCATTGGTGCAGAAATTTAGCAGAATTTGCTGCTTACTAGCCTGGATATAGCTAAACAGAGCCATTGTATTTGGAGTTGGTACACTATGTTCAATTCTGGCTGCCCCATCTCAAAAAGGATACCATAATGCTGGAAAAGGTACAGAAAAGAGCAATAGGAAATTTAGGTGATTGGGGCATCTTCCCTATGTGGAAAGGCTAAAGGGTTTGGATTTTGGGGTGGAAGGAAGAAGACTAGGAGGAGATATGATAAATCAGTTTTCCCCAACCTGGTGCTCTCCTGTGATAACCATTTATCAGATTATGCACAATGCGGGGAAAGTGACAAGAGAGAAGTCCCCCCCCCCCTTCCTGAATAATAACAGGACTGGGCATAATCTGGCAAAATGGTTTGGCACTAGATTTAGGCAAAAGAATGAACTCCTTCATACAATGCATAATTCCATAGTTTTTGGATTTTGCTACTGCAAGATATGGTGCTGACCATGAGCTTAGATGGTTTTAATGGGAGAATAGAGAAATTAATGGAGGATAGTCCTATCAATGGGTTGTTTATTATTATTATTATTAGTATTAGTAGTAGTAGTAGTAGTACTAGTACTACTACTACTACTACTATCACTACTACTATTATTATTACACATATATCTCACCTTTCTTCCTTCATGGAACTCAAGGTGGCTACATGCGGTTCCCAGGTGGTCTCCCCTCCAAGCACTGACCAGACCCAGATGTACTTAGCTTCAGCAAGGTGGCTGCCTCATGTGCCTTCAGAACATGCCCTGGGACCATCATGTTAGTCATGATGGCAGATGGCTACATGAACCCTCCAGGTTCAGAGAAATATCAGATAAATATGAACTGAATATCAGTTGCTCAGGGGCAACAACCGAGGAGGAGGATTCCCTTCATATGCTGCTTGTAGGCTTCCCCAGAGGCAGCTTGTTGACCACTGTGTGAAATGGACCAGATAGTGGAGATGGATGAATCTCTTACACTTGATTCCACCCAGTTTCTCATTTTTCCTAGATTAAATTCATTCCATCCTGTTTCCACATCAGTTTGCGAAGGTGGTGGTGTGTGTTTTTTTAAGTCCGTACAAAAACATTGTATGTATTTTCATGCACATTTATCTAAATGTACACATTTTTTCAATACAGTTTTCCAGATATATGCCTTTATGTAGGCACCTTTCTAAACATAGACAATTTTGCAAGATATATAATGCAATTTTGTGTGCACTTTGCCCTAATGTACACATGTTTGTGTCCACTGTTCTCCATTGTATGCATTTTTGTGCATATTTCCCTTATGATGTGCACATTTGTGAACATTTTTTTTTTCAATTTCCAAATGGGACTGAACAAATTGGGAAAGTGTGAATATCACAACAATATCTCATAGGTTTGGAAAGTGCAAATGTGGTAACTTGGCATTAAAATGAGAACCCAACATATTCCTCAACGATCCTTTGGTTTGACCTAGCAAGGGCTCTTCTTATGCACCATAAAAGAGTACAAGTATGAAGATTTTATATACAAGTGTGGAGTGGGATTTAGTTCTGTATCCCTACAGTACTTGGCCTCCTTTAAGCACACAACAACATGCCTTCCAGCTTGCCTTCATCTTCAAGAAGTTGAATTGCCATTTGAGAATCCAGCAGAGGTACTTAAACTACAGTGGAATGTAATTACTTTCCATTCAGAGTGCTTTGAGGCAACCTAAACAATAATAAACAGTGAACAAAGAGGATATTTTTAGACCCAATCATGTTATAAAATAAAAATTATTGTGCAGACACTGGCAGGAAGGAAGCGGAAATGTCCAAGGCAGATTTCAAGGAGAAGCCTTACTGATGATCTATATCTGTATCTATATCTATATCTATACGTATATCTATGTATATCATTTTTTTTCTATTGGAGTCTGCAATGACACAGTCCTTACACTCTAGGACCAGACGCATAAACCCTTCTCAGGCTAAGCACCAACACTTAGAAACCTGAGGGGAGGGTCAAATGAAACCTTTCCCCTACCAATGAGGGGAAAAGATTAATACCAGTTATTAAGGATCTATTTTAAATCTATGATACTGTGGGTATAAAGGTGTGTGTGTGTGTAGATTTAACAGTAATGCAGGTTAATAACGCCAAGCTGACACGTAGGATTTGGGTAGCAAACAAAATAAAAATAAGTTTATTTTAATTAATTCTCAAAATCTTAGTTCCAGAAAATAACTTTAAAACTGCCTACAACACCAAACACTTTGCAATTAACCTAAGTCCCTATAACTCTAAATACTTTCACTCTTCAGACAAGCACTGATTTCTCTCAAAACTCCTGACAGACAAGACATGAATAACTGTAAGAAGGAAAAGACGATGACCCGACTAACCTAACTCTCCAACTCCCAACTCTCCCCACACTCCAAACACACTCAACCCCTTAACTAACTACTCTGACATCACTCAAACACTCCTTATATACTCCTCCCCCCACCCTTTCGAAGACATCACAAACCACACCCACTCAGTTCAACATTCTATACTCACTAAACATACTAATGCAGACATACACCAGGGAACTGAATTGTGGGGTTACGCCAGAGTCCCCAGCAACTTTTGCCTATTGTGTTTTCCTACATCCATCTTGCATTGGGTGGATACCTGAAATTTTTGACACTGGCTCATAGACATCGTGCTAGGGCTAAACCAGAATGGCCCTCCTAAATTTTAGTGGGATTATTTTAGTAATGGGGGGGGGGGGATTTACCAGCAGTTGGCCACTATCTTTTCTTCAGCATTCCCTTTGAACAGTCTTTCCCAACCTTGCTGCCCAGATTTTGGTGGACTTGGACTGTAACACCGATCATCCTCGCTCAGCATGGCCAATAGACATGGATGATGCTAGTTTTACTGCAACAACATCTGGTTTTGGAATGACACTGCATCATCATCTAGTGTCAACTCTGAAGCCAATTAGAGTGATGGCAAGGCTTCCTGCCCAGTGCCCACACTCTGGGGCATGGGTAAGCAACCTGGTGCCCTCCAGATGTTTTGGATTACAACTCCTACTATCCTTGACCATTGGCTATGCTGGTGGTGATTGATGGCAGTTGATGACCAAAATATCTGGAGGCCACCAGATTGCCTAAACCTACTCTGGTGGGGAATGGCAACTGAAGGCAGGGTGCCACTCCCTGGGGTGGGGATTGGCAACTGAAGTCAGTGCCATGGGAAGGGTCATCACCCCGTTAACTACCATTTCAAGCCAGAAGTTCTTTAACAGTCAGTCAGTCAGGCGATCACTCGTGACCGAGTAAGATTGTCTTCCAGGATTAAAAGAAAAAAGAAAATTTACAAAAAGGAGATTTTAAAAAGGAGGAAAATTCTAAAGAAAATTGTGTAGACTCTAGCGATGGGTCCGTAAGTGACTGTGGAGGCCAATTCTAGATCCACACAGCTTCCCACAGTGAGGACACAGGTTACCAGATGGAAGATGGTCCTGAAAAGAATTCGTTTGACGTGCTTTTCGCTTAGCACGTTTCTCCCTTTCACCTTGCACTCAAGCTTCTTCAAAGTCCATAGAACCTTTGTGAAAGGCCAACCTCCAGTTAGATCGTTCATGGGCCAGAGCTTCCCAGTTTTTGATGTTTATATTGCATTTTTTTAGATTAGCCTTAAGAACATCTTTAAACCTCTTATATTGACCACCGGTATTCCGCTTTCCATCCTTGAGTTAGGAATAAAGTAACTGCTTTGGGAGATGGCAGTCAGGCATTCGAACACATGACTGGTCCACTGAAGTTGACTTTGAAGGATCATTTTTTCAATGCTAGTAGTCTTTGCTTCTTCCAGTACACTGACATTTGTTCGCCTATCTTCCCAAGTAATTCGCAGGATTTTCCGGAGGCAACGTTGATGAAATCTTTCAAGGAGTTGGAGGTGACGTTTATAGATAGTCCATGTTTCGCAGGCATACAATAAAGTTGGTAATACAATGGCTTCATAAACCAGTGTTTTGCTTCTTTAACAGTGCAACCTTGTATGTGTCTACTCAGAAGGAAGTCCCACTGAAGTCACTGGGGCTTACTGATAGGTAAGAACATAAGAAGAACTATGTTGGATCAGACCAAGGGTCAATCTAGTCCAGCATTCTGTTCACACAGTGGCCAACCAGCTGCCCACAGGAACCCCACAAGCAGAACTTGAGTGCAACAGCACCCTCCCACCCATGTTCCCCAGCAACTGGTGTACAAAGGCATACTGCCTCTGGAGGTAGAATAAAGCCATCAGGACTACTAGGCACTGATAGCCTTAACCTCCATTAACTTGTCCAGTCCCCTTTTAAATCCATCCAAATTGGTGGTCGTCACTACATCTTGTGGAAGTGAATTCCATAGTTTAACCATGTGCTATATGAAGAAGTACTTCCTTTTATCTGTCCTCAATTGCTAAAACACAACCACCTGATGAAACAACTGAAACATCAGTGACAACCACAAACAATTCAACTGATGCATTAAAGAGCCCATCATATGCCATCAAATGCCTCGGGATAGAGGATAGATAGAGAGACAGTGTGGCATAGTGATTAGAGTGTTGGACTGGACTTGGGAGATCCAGGTTCTAGTCCTCGCTCTGCCATGAAACTCACTGGGTGACTTTGGGCCAGTCACTGACTCTCAGCCTAACCTACCTCACAGGGTTGTTGTGAGGATAAAATGGAGAGGAGCAGGATTATGTAAGCCGCCTTGGGTTCCTTGAAGGAAAAAAGGTGTGGTATAAATATAATAAATAAATAAATAAAGTCTTAGCTTGGCACTGAATTGATGTCCTGCATTGGGCACAGTAGATAAAGACCTTGTGGAAGTGAATCCCATAGCTTAAGTATGTGCTGTGTGAAGAAGTACTTCCTTTGATCTGTCCTCCCACCAATCAGCTTCATTGGATGACCCCACTAGGTTCTAGTATTATGAGTGAGGGAGAGAAATATCTCCCAAATCCACTTTCTGCACACCATGCATAATTTTTTACACCTCTGTCATGTAAGTGGGTATTGGATAGACTTTCATAGATCATCGAGTTGGAAGGGGCCTACAAGGCCATCAAGTCCAACCCCCTGCTCAATGGAGGAAGTAGAGGAGGCGTCTCTCATAGAAGTAATAACCAGGCCTGATCCTGCTTAGCTTTCCATGCTCAGACAAGCTGAACCAGCATGAGCCACAATTGTGGCCTCAAGGAAACTTTCAGCTCAGACTTTTTTGAAATGTCAGTTTTCAGAATGGGTTCTGGAGGATTCTCAAGGAGAAGACTGGGAATGGTAGACATATTTCCCTGAAAGTATCCACCACTAGAACCATAGAATAGAATCATAGAATAGTAGAGTTGGAAGGGGCCTATAAGGCCATCGAGTTCAACCCCCTGCTCAGCGCAGGAATCCAAGTCAAAGCATCCCTGACATATGGCTGTGTCCAGCCGTATCTTGAAGGCCACCAGTGTGGGAAAGGCCACTACCTCCCCAGGTAATTGGTATTGCTCTAACAGTCAGGAAGTTTTTCCTGATGTTCTACGGATCATCTATGGATCTTCCTTTGCAAAGTGAAACTTTAATGGAGTGTTGATTAAAGTCATCCTAGTTCATGCTCTCTATTCATATGAAGCAGCAGTGAGGACCATGCAAAACCATGCATTCTGTAGGGACTTGATAAAGTGGGTTAAAATAAATATATTTGGAACAGCAATACATTGACAAGAAAAAGCCAACATGATAGGTATCTTTAAAAAGTGCATTGGGTGCAGAAAGACTGCTAGGAAATTGGTAAGACAAAGCTGCTAAGGACTGTCTAGCAATGTCAATGTTTAGCCTTACCCTTCAGATTTTTATGTTTAATTTTATAGCTTTCAGGGGGGGAAAACACTATTCTCCTCAATTGGTGAATAAATACTGTAACTATCTGTCATTTTCCTTGATTTGCTAGTCTTGCTTTTTCACTCTGTTCCCTTTAATCTTTATTGAGTAGGGCATTAAGAGTGTGAGACCTTCTCTCACCTCGTCCTCGTGGCCTCTGCAATTTGATCGAAAAAAATCAATATGCTGTAACTAAAGAGACTTTACTACCTTCTGCCTGCAAAACTACCAAAGCAAAGCTATGACTACTGCATAAGTAATTGGCTATATTCTTAAAGAACACCTAAACGTCCAATTCATCTGAGTGTCCATAGGCAGGTAGTAACTTGATGGCAGAAAAAAATGGTACCTGGTTTCTAAGAAATATTGTACAAACTTGTTCAAAGTCCATTCCTTTTCTCCTCTTTCCTCTGGGAGATATGGATCTGTCTCCCTTCCCCCTGTTTTGGGGTCCCTGGGAACTATAGGCCTGTGACACTTCAGAAAGAATGCTGGGGGCTCTAATGTGTGTATGTCTGTATGTATTTATTTATTTATTTGATTTTTATGTCACTTAGGGAGCAATCCTATCCTTGGCAAGCTCCAGCCAAGTTCTACCCATGCCCTTAGACAGCATCTGAGAGGGCATAGGACAGTGATGGTGAACCTATGGCACGGGTGCCACAGCTGGCATGCAGGGACAGGGACCTCTCTGTGGGCACTCGAGCCATTGGTCACCAGATCGCGAAAAGACTGTCCCCTTCTGCAAAACACGAATGATTTTGTTCTTTCTCACAGTGTGGAACAGAATGATTTTATTCTAGAATTCCTGTTACAGAATTCTTTTCTACATTGTTATCACATTTAAAAGATTTTGCAGAATGATGCACAGAGCATGGCTTGGATGTAAAGCCCTAACAGTTGAGCCGAGTGCTGCATGTGTTGCTCTCAAACTAACGGAGTATGAGCCAAGGTTTGACAAATTATCAGCATGCAGGCAATAGCAAAAATCACATTAATTGTGCCAAAGCATGCCCAATGCAAACTTTTACCTAATACAGTGTTTGCAGACCAAGACATAAAGTGTTTAAAATGTATTAAGCACGTTTAGTTTTCTTGTTTATCTTGCTCATCCTAGTACAGGTTGACTTTTACTTTTACTAATCTGACACCTGTAGAAGCAGGGAAAGGACCCGGGGTAAATCTTGCCCCATACAATTTCAGTCTGGCATATAATCATATTACAAGTTGAGAATCCCTTATCCAAAAATACATGTGCCTAATTATTTAAAAAGTTTGTATAAATTCCCTCCAGGCTATGTGTACAATGTAGTACTATAATAATTTTTTGAGTTGATTTTTTTTCCAACAAAAAACTGTTTGTATCATTGAAAACTCTGTTATTGTGTTTTTCTTTTAAGACAAAAGATGTTAATTAGTTCGGACAACTGTATGAGTTGCTTTTCTAAAACTAAAACCTTGGTATTCAGGTTTAATTGCAGTGTTGGCACTTTGAAATAAATAAGTTGGTTTTGTGTTGCAGTTTGGGCACTCGGGCTCAAAAAGGTTCGCCATCATTGGCATAGGATATTCAGATTCCCAGATTGAAGGTCAGAGACAGCACTCTGACCTCAGAGCAGGGAATTGGAGCTCCACTCACTCCTCCCTCTCACAGTCAGTGTGGAGAGAACTGCTCCGGCTGCTCTCCAAGGTCCGGCAAGCAACCTCAGAGAGGGTGGAAAGAGGTTGTTCCGGTGGGCGTGGAGAAGAAGAGACTAGAGAGGCCAGGATACAAATTATCCTGAGGCCTCCACAGCATCTTTCCCTCCCCCTTTGACCTGCTGTCACTAGATTGGCAAAAAAGCCCATCCAGTAAAAATTCAGAGTGGGAAGATGGGGAGACAAAGATCACCACCCTGCCCTACATAGGATGAGCATAAGCCTCCAAGTTTGGGAGCTTACAATCATCATAATATTAGTGCATCCAAAGCAGTTACTTTATTCCCAACTCAAGGATGGAAAGCGGAATATCGGTGGTCAGTATAAAAGGTTTAAAGATGTTCTTATGACTAATCTAAAAAAATGCAATATAAACATCGAAAACTGGGAAGCTCTGGCCCATGAATGATCAAAATGGAGGTTGGCCTTTCACAAAGGTTCCATGGACTTTGAAGAAGCCCGAGTGCAAGGTGAAAGGGAGAAACGTGCTAAGCGAAAAGCACGTCAAACAATCCTTTACAGGACCATCTTCCATCTGGTAACCTGTGTCCTCACTGTGGGAAGCTGTGTGGATCTAGAATTGGCCTCCACAGTCACTTACGGACCCATCATTAGAGTCTACACAATTTTTTAGAATTTCCTCCTTTTATAAATTTTTTTTTGTAATTTTATCCTGGAAGACAATCTTACTCGGTCACGAGTGATTGCCTACTACTACTAGTGCACCCTTAATACACTAAAATCCCTAAGTGGTTCACATTAAAAATACAATATAACAAACTAAAAAACAAGATAAAATAATAAATAATTGAAAACATTTATTTATTTAAAATTAAAGATGTATTTATTTAGAATATTTATAGTTCTCATTTCAGCATGGATTGAAAATAATCCAGCACCAAACACAATAAAATAAATAAATGTTAAACCAGAGCAAGACAACTGTGGGGAAATAATAAAATATTAATAGTAATTAAATACTCAAGCAAGTAGATTCCAGTCGAATAGATAATAGGAAAGGAGTTTCAGAAACAAGGCACCACCACAGAGAAGCAGAAGGCCCTTTCCCTTGCAGCCACCCAGAGAAAGCAATATGGGAAAAAGTTCATACGGAATCAGGTGGTCCTTCAGAAACTTGAACCCTAGACTGTTAGGGCTTTTCTGTTGCACAAGGGATGAGGCAGAGCTAGGGGTCCCTAAGTCCAAATTCCCAACATACTACAATTCCCATGATTCTTTGGGGAAACATGCTAAAATGAAATCAATACAGGTTTCTCACACAGCTAGGACCTTGGCAGGGGCAGTACTAGGTTCTGAGAAAATCTGGGGCTCAGGCCCACAGGACAAATAAAATTCATAAATTTGTACATGCTAATTTACATATGCTCAAAAGTTTGTGTGTGTGTGTGTTTAAAGGATCCTCATTATGTTGAGTTGCCCACTGCAGGCTGTACCCCTCTTCTGTCATTGCTCGAAATGGCCATGCCACCACTAAAAGTGGCCACACAGCCAGATACTCCCAGTGATGCTTCAACTGTTTGGTGGGCTGGCGAAGTGCAATCCTGCTAGGAAACAAGACACACTCCCCACATGCCTTGTTTCCTGCAAACTCCAGCCAAGTCCCTACCCATGCCCCAATTGGGATGCAAGTAGGGCAGGGAGAATGCACTCAGCTAGCCTGTGGCTTGCATGTGCTCAGCTAGCCCATGGATTGTTTGAGCCAGCTCTGCAAGCACCAGCCAACTCGCTTTCCATGCAAAGAGAACGGGGGGAGTCACTTTCCCTGTACAAGAAGGGGGAAAGGAGGGGGAGTGGGTAGGGGTGATGCCAATGATGTCACAGGAGGGGCTTCAGGGTGTGGCCTGCCCCACCACCCTGATGTCATCCAGCCTGTCAGGCTTGGTCCGGGGGGCAATCTGGCCTCTGGACCAAAAGAGGTCCCCCACCCACCCACTTTAGTCAATGGATACACGCATATTAAAAAAGGTGTACATTTGAAAAATGCATGCATTTTGAACAACTGTGAACAAAAAAATATCTACAGATATCTCTGTGGGGCGGGGCGGGGGAGAGAAAGCTCACAGTCCAAGGCTAGTGGTGGAAAAATGAGAAGCTGAATGAGATCGAGCTTGACAAATTCACCCATCGTTAGCAAAAGGTCCAGAAGTGAGTACACGGTCCCGATCAGGTAAATGCCATGGTCCAGAGGAATGGACACAGGCAGGGGTGTAGTCAAGGTCAAGTAGATAGTCAAGTTCCAAAGGGTGGTGGTCTAGGGAAGGGAAAGGAAGTGGTCTATGTGGTTACTTGAAGGGATGAGTTTTCCAGATTGATGAGCTAAGCCTGAAGCAACAGGTATGTAGGAGGACTACTCAAGTCCTTACCGGTTCCTTAGATCATTTGGTCCAGCTTGGCTGACAAGCAGCAGTGCCTTCTCTGGTACAGGGAAAGTGTAATGCACTTGGGCTGTGCTTCTTGAGACCCCAGTGCAAATCGCCTGGAACCTTACAGCAGTGGAACATTCACGGACGCAGAGAGAAGGCTAAACCCAGCTTCCAGGATAGCTGGTTCCACCAACCTCCCAGGCAGCCCGTTGGTCCCACCTGGCCTGGATACAAATGTTCCCTGAAGATTCTCCGGTCTTTTCTTCCAGGGCAATAGCCAGATTCTGGCACCATGACCATCCACAAGGCGCTCCAAGCCCCTGCAAGTGTTGACTATTGATGCTTGGCATATGAATTCAGGAAACTGGATGGATTAATTTACAAGGTGACCAGGAGGTATATCTCCAGCTCCCCAGTAGGGCTCCACACCCAGGGCTGCAGCATGGTCACTCCTAGTCTAAGGGCAGAGAGGAAGAGGGATGTTTTGACTTATTCTCAAGGGGGCAACATAGAATAAATTCAATGGACCTGAATACAGTACACTGTACTGCCTATGTCACAACCCCTGCACCCACACACAAACGTGACTCTTTCCACAGCTCTGCCTAGGCCTTCTGCTAGACCAGTGTTCTCCAACCTTGGGTCCCCAGACGTTTTTGGCCTACAACTCCCAGCATGCCCCAGCCAGTGTAGGCCAAAAACATAAACATCTGGGGACCCAAGGTTGGAGAACACTGTGCTAGACTGATCAGTATTTGCCCATGACTTCCAGACCCTTTTTTGCTGGGACTCATACCTTCATCTACTCTATGTGCTCAGTTGCCCAGTGCTGACAGATGCCCTTGGGTATGCTTGTTCCCATATCCCATAGCTTTAACTTTTGTGTTTACAGTCTGGCAAGGGAAAGGAGTCAGAAGCTGAGCATATGCAGCTCCAAGTGGGATCTGTGTTTCACAGATTGTGTCAGGCGTCTTTTCTTCCACTCTTTGACGGAATCAGACTTTTGTATGATAATTTTGTTTGTTTTCAAGTGTGCATTTCATGTGCATTTGCAAATGAATGAAATTGGGCAACCTCCCCCCAAAGGAAAACAAAAAAACAAAAACCAGTCCGCAAATCCACAGAATCCGCAGGACTCGGAAAAGGTCGGTCTACTGTGGAATCTGCAAGTCGGAGGATGTTGGAGAAATCCATATCTCCAAGACCTGCTCAACATTTGACAGTAAGAGATGTTTTGGGGGTTTTGTTTTTTGTATTGGGTAGAATAAAATACGCAGCAACATATGGTAAACTAGGCTACACAACTTTATGAGGAAACAGAAAGAGGGAAGAGCTACTGGCGACAGTTACTAATAACTGTGTGTTTAGCTTAACATCTGAAGCAGAGATTCCCCTGTGGAGTTCTGCTGCTGTATATACTGCTGTCTTTGAGGGGAATCTGCAGATTGTTCATAAAAAAGAGGAGGAGCAATAGACAATCACCCAGCTTGAAAGGTTGCCAGAGGGATGTTCTTATTGAAGATGGCTGTTCCTCTTTTCACCCCAACTGGACACTCTTCTTTGTAGGAGAGTCCCTAGACCTATGACAGATGCAGTGGTATGAGCAGCAGGTTGCAATCAACTGATAAACTCCATGTGTGTGTGTTTTATCTTGTGGAGAGCTCACCTTGCTGAGGCCTCCTCCCTGAAGGGGAGATTCTTACTTACGTACATATCTTGTAGTATTGCCCTCACTACTAAATACATCTTTCTGGACTGCCCACAATTCTCAAGTGTTGGACAGGCTTTTCTATATACCCAGTTCCCTGCTCCAAATGTAGCCTCAATTCTGGGTGGTAATGTATTCATTCAACTTCCTGAGCCCATATTGGAGCACATCACTAAATACATACATACACACACACACACACACACACACGTATATCCTGCATTTGCAAGGAGACTAGTGTGTGGTATAAGATGGCCTAGCTGCTGCTGGGCCATAAACTTCGTACTTACAGTACCTACTTATCCTTTCAGGGATGTATATGGGGAGTGCCATACCACAGTGATGGAGCACATGCTTTGCATACAGGAAGTCTCAGCTTCAGTTCCTGGCATGTCCAGGTAGGGCTGGAGAGGTCCCCCTTTCAGAAACCGTGGAGAGCCACTGCCACACAGTGTGGACAATTCTGAGCTAGATAAACCGACGGTTTAGAACTCCTATGTTCTGAAACAGGGATAGACAGCCTGGTGACCTCTTGATGTTTGGGACTACAACTCCTATAAGCTTCAGTCAGCATGTCCAATGGTCAGGGATTATGGGAACTGTAGTCCAGCTGCACCAGGTTGCCTACACCTGTTCTAAAACATTTGCAGCACTTCCAGGGCTAGCACCAGAGCTGAACGGGTGAGGTGTCCCTGTCACCATTGAGTCCCTGCGCAACTTCCACCCCTTGTCCTACAGGTGGCGCTACAGTCTCTAGATGCTACAGCCTCTACCTGACGTACTTCCCCCAGAAGTGGCAGCACTTTTGGATGGGAGCCACATGGTCACTCAGTGTGCCTGGTAGCCGCCATCTTATATTTCCCAGATTATTGTAACGGCTGGCATCAACATCATGCATTTTGGGAGACAGAAGATGGAAGCTGCCTGGTAGCTGCTGGAACAACCACTTGGCTCCCATCCACAGTGCTGCCACTAGGTATGCTCAGGTGGGGGGAGGCAGGGAAGGGACTGGAAGTTGCAGCACTGCTGGGGGACGATAAGTGGTAGAGGCCAGTGGTGGCAGTGGTAGCACGTAGGTCCCAGAAGCTGCCAAAGTGTGTCAGCACTTACTCACCTGTGCCCAGAACCTGCCTGTGTAAAGGAGATCCCCATATGTAAGGACTAGGGGATTACATCTCCCAAGATCCTCTGCTGTGAGTGACCGATGGCTCTGACCTGGAAAAAGAGATTCATCTTTCCTGACAAGGATGTAGGAGAATATCGTCTGTGCTCACAAAACATGCCCTGTTCGCAACTCCAAGTGCGAGTGCGGGCATGTGTCTGCCAAAAATGTTCATAAATGGCTGAACACATCCTTGCATTCTATTTGCACCACTTTCCCTGTTTCCTAAATTGCGCAAATTTTCCCCGTCAACTGAACCAGCCCTGTTTTTGTCGATGGAGGGAAACTGGGTAAATTTGGGGATATTTGCTCAGATTTCATGTTCGACTGCTGCTCGGTTTGTACGATTTTCCCCATTTGCATAGAGTGAGCAGCGATGATCGCAAATGTGAACGGGAACTGGGCATGAGACAAGTGGTGGGCCAATGACTGGAGACTCCTGGCAATCTGAAACATTGTCCATTCTCCCATTCCCACTCCCTGATGGAGGGGAAGGCTGAAGGGTGGGTGGGGGCAGAGGGAGAGCACAGGCAGACACTGACTGAGGACGACAGCCCAGGAGGAGCCTGAGTGAGCTGCTGAAGCACCGCTGGGGACTCAGAGAGACGAAGTGGAAAATCACTATTAGCAGATTGAAACCAACAGTAGCTTTGGGATTACTGTTCTGCAAACTGACTCTGTTAGGGGAATCCTACAAATCCCTCCTAATGTGCTGCTGAGCCTATGCAAATCTACCCTGAACTGGTGCACCCACAGCAGCCTGGCTATTAAACTACCTGTGCTTTAGTTAGCCGCGGCTTAGTGTGTTTTTTGGAACCCACCAGGGTTAGCCTACAGATTGATAACCCTGGAGTAACTTCTGCCCTTGTTTCCAGGCCTGGCTGCAACAAGCATACTACTGATTTATACCTTATTAGGATGGGTTTTTACTGAAGCCTCTCCTCTAACCATCCTCTCCCATGTGTGATGCATCTAGCTCACTCTTTCTTACTCTTTCTTTCTCTTCTCTCTCTTCTTGCACTTATCCCCCACCCTTCCTCTAAGGAGCTCAGAATGGCAAATGTGGTTATACCCCCCACATTTTCTCCTCACAACAATCCCGTGAGGTAGGCCAGACTGAGAGTTGCTGACAGGCCTAAGGTCATCCACTCAGAGTCTCATGGGGATGGAGATTTGAACCTGGGTCTCTCTGTCCCTAGGCCAACACTCTCACCACTACACCACACTGGCTCTCAGTTATGGAGCATCCTGCTCCTCAACAGGTCCTGAGCATGCAGTGGCTGGGTTTGTCGCACTGTGCACACCGGCAGCACCATATCCTCTGAGGGCTGATGGAGCGGAGAAAAGAGAGGGAAGCTGAAACATCGGGATTCCGTTTCCATGCAGAAGGGGACGAGTTGTGCAATTTTGCCTGTTTTGATGTGTAGGGTGGAGAGTTGGGTTTGCTTTTTGTTTTTGTTTTCTCCCTCAACCCCCCAATCTATCGTTTACTTCCAATCTGGTGGAAGAAGAGGGCCTTTTCCGCTGTGGCGCCCCAGTTGTGGAATGAGCTTCCCAGAGAGGCTTATCTGGCTGGCATGTACATTGTGCTCTTTTCAGTGCCAGGTGAAGATTTATTTTTTAAAAAAAAATTTCCAAGGCATTTTAGTCTCTCAGATTCTGTTTCAAATCTGGTACTGCATTTTAAACTTTTGCACTGCTGCTAGGTTCTATTTGGTTGTTGTTGTTTCTTTAAATATCCTGTAGTTTTAATTGTATATTGTATTTTATCATCCTGCATTTTATGGTTTTAATTGTTGTGAACTGCTCAGAGAGCTTTGGCTATTGGGCGGTATAGAAATGTAATAATTAATAAATAAATGCATTTCTTCTGTGAGAAGAGCAAACTTTGTTTTAGCAGCACAATGTTTGCCACTGATAATGTACAGGCATATATATTGTGTGGCAAACCAAGAAAATGTAGGAATTGTGGAGGGAGAGGGTAAGCAACTGATGTGAGAATAGGAAACTTCACTTTCGAGATTAAATAAATGAGTTTGTTCTGTTAAGACTGAAAACTAGGGTCCTTCCTCATCATTTTCAGAACACCTCTCTCTCTCTCTCTCTCTCTCTCTCTCCGTGTGCGTGTGTGTGCAGGTACATGCATGACTAGTGCCCTGCAGATGTGTTGGACTACAGCTCCCATCATGCCAGATTGCCCCTCCAGCACTACTTAGAGCACTGCCTTCTGTGATAGGCTTCTATATAATCCATACTCTGTTACTCCCAGGATCCACGATGAGTTTTATCACAGCATCACAGGTGACAGGTAAGCACCACACAAGCGCAGAACTTGTTAAGAGTTGTGAAGCTGTCAAGGTTCCGCTACTGCAGGGACCCCTTGATCTGCCTTTGGGAGATCTCTGCCTCTCCTCAAAGCCCCTCCCGTTCCAGGAGATCAAGTCCTTTTACAGCTTCCAATAGCATGGGTGTAGGCTGTAGACGTGGTGAATAAGTCACTCCAAACTTTCAGGGTAAACAACAGCACCTTACTTATAATATTAGGGTATTTACTTAATAGTGTGGTTATAATCCAAAAGCAAGTATGAAACAAACAAACAAACAAACAATCCAATGTTCTCTAAGTTAACTTCAGACTACCTATCTCCTATGCAGCCAGTCTCTCCCTCTCTGCTTCTCTCTCTGCGCTTTCTGCTTCTGCAGTCAGGCTCCCACTGCTGCTAGCTGACCACACCCCACACATATATAGCCTTCCCAGGAAGGCTTTTACAGCATCAGAGTCTCTGTCAGTATTTGGAGCA
This sequence comes from Shinisaurus crocodilurus, assembly GCA_021292165.1. Taxonomy (NCBI): domain Eukaryota; kingdom Metazoa; phylum Chordata; class Lepidosauria; order Squamata; family Shinisauridae; genus Shinisaurus; species Shinisaurus crocodilurus. The sequence continues at coordinate 13,241,432 of CM037883.1, read as the reverse complement.
GTTATTGAGGCTGGTCAGGCAAAGTGGCCTATAATCCATGTCTATACATACTTGTTATTGGTGAATAAATATGATAAACCCATTTCTAAGCAGGAATGGAATAGGGAATTGGATTGTCCCTTTCTGCCTTATCAGTGGATCGTTTCATGTATTTTGGACACCACAATCTCTCTTGAATAAGGGGTTATCTAATTCAGCTAATTGATGGAGGTGTGATACAGCTAATCTTCTTTTAAACTTATGTTTTGGCAATGTCCAGTTGTTACTTCTTTTGGGGAGGAGGTTATTATGTGGATAAATTTTGTACTGGAAGAGTCTTTCATATGTGAAATACACCCTCTTTTAAATTATTTACCTGCTTCAAGGAAATTAACAAATAGTCTGCATAAATGGATTCTCCACACTCTCTTGCCAGCTAAGAAACTGATATTACAACATTGGAATGATAAATACTCACCTCCCATAATGCAATGGATTGCAGACCTTATAACACTTTCAACATTTGAGTGGGCGGCATATAAACACCATCTTCAAATAGATACTTATTTGGATCTCTGGTCCACTTTTGTTGAAGCCTATGTATAATTGCTAGTAAGTTGTACTTCCACATATTTATATATTTCAGATGTATTCATTGCTATGAATATATAAAAATGTATGTATGTATATCAAAAATAACTTTAAAATAGGCTTGAAAATATGTGACAAATGCTTCATGAAGTTACCAAAGCTGGGGAGAAGAGGGCCAGTAGGGCTTTAATGTCCCATTTATCACCTTGTTACTCACCATAATCATCAAGTGCACAAAGGAGTGTATGTGCAACATGCATTTGAATTTTGATTTACATGTGTTATGCAAGTAGCAGTATCATTGTTTAGGGGAAATGTTGTGCTGCAGAGTACACCAGCATGTTGTCCCTGCTTTGCATGCATTGTCCATTTAAAAAGCAAATGAATGTTATTAATGAGTCATATTTAATTGCTCTGGCATTGAATTGGTCAAATTTCATGGGACCAGTCTTTCCAACTCAGCATAGAATGCTCATAAACATTCTACTATCACATCAGTGCAGCCAATGGCCAGAGGTGGCTAATAGACCAGTAGCATACTCCGTTTTATATCTATATACATGTACATCCCTCATATCCAAATTTTAATAGTTTATAGACTTCTGTTTACTGATAATCTGCAATGAGCACATGTGATTCCCATGGAGACTGAAAGGTAGACTGCTCAGCAGGTAGCAGTATTTTAATAGTGAAATTAAGTTTTTAGTATGGATCTACTAGGGATTTACTTCAAATTAAATGAGAAGTATAAAAACATACACTTTATGCCTTCTGGATTTCACACTGAGCAATCTTTGTATCCAAAAATGAACCACCACATATTGCTGCATTTATAAATGAAAGAAAGTCAATGGAGTTCTCAGTTGCCCTTAGAGATTGGCACAGGAGGGGCCAGTCTCACCTGTCTATCTGTCTATAATAGCCAGTTTCCAGCATTCGATCCCTTTGTCTTACACTCTAATAGTCATGCCAGAGTGTGACAGAGAAACAGGTGGTGCAAAACTGGTTTTGCGAAGCAGGGAGGGAAGAAAGGCAGTGCATTGGGAGGGCAATAGACAAACTTGGGTGGGGGGTCATATCTATATCTGGCAATTCTAAATGTAATAAAGAGCCAGCTGCTGTGGGAGACATATTAAACGATGAAGAAATAACAACTGGATGCATGCGAAGACTCCAGAATGATACTGTTGCATGATGAAAGCTGATCCAGCCACCTGTCCCACATTGTGCCTCCTCACCTGAGCTGTTGTCCAGAGAAGATGATGGAAGCCCAGATGGAGCAGGAGGACAACTTTCACCATGCAACAGTATAATCCAAGAGTCTACACATGCAAAGTCTACAGTAGTTATTTCCTGATGTCCATGTCTAATTTCAGGACCACAGACAGCAATCTTAGAGCTAGAGTACTGACATGTTACTCCAGCACAGACTGGGAGCAACTGGCAGGGATTTATAGCCAGGTCAGGAGAGTCCTTCTTCTGGAAGCTCTACCTTGTCAAGTGCTTTATTTGGCTGTTAAAGGACCAGAGGCTTTTTCCCGTAGGCACTGGCTTCTCTTGGCGAGTGAATGTTGAAGGGAGGAGGACCTAGCTGAGTACTGTGTATTTTCTTAGCTCAGCATACAATCAATGAGCAGAGCGCGCACACACATACACACACACACACTCCTGTTACACATCAGAGGCTAAAGAGAGATCAAAGATAAAACAGTGTTTTTTTCATGTGTGTGTGTTTTAATGGCATATATATTCACATATTTCCCAGCAACATTCGCATTTTCATACCACTCAATTTGCATGCAATTCTGGAAGGTAAAAAAACTGGTCCGCAAGTCTGCAGAACCTGCTATGACTTGGAGAATGCTGTTCCACTGCAGACTCTGTAGATTGGATTTATAGAAATCTGAAGTCATTTTTAATCCATTTTAGATTTCCCTGAAAACCCTACTTCTGGCACTTTGTTCTAGTCACTGAAGGCTTTGGTCTCCAAAAGCTCTTGGCCCTGTGCCATGACTAGAGGTGGCCCGTAAGGATGCACAAGAATTCTGCTCCTGTTTGCAGATCATGTGAATGCATCCCATTCACAACCCCAAGCGTGAATGTAAACAAGAACGGAATGATTGGGAAAATTTTGCAATTTCCCCACCATTCCCAAAATGTGCAGTTGCACATACGTACACTTGTGCATATGCACAACAGTGCTCCCCCCCCCATTTGTATTTTCATGCGTTAGTCCAGGGGGATGCACAGTTTCAATCAGGAAAAAGTTGCATTTTAAAAAATGTGTATTTTTTAAAAAATCGGGCAAAAATATATGCATTTGTCCTGATCAAAAGAAAGGAAAAGAAAAGAAAGGTCTGGGAATGTGAAGGAGGCAAAATGAGCTTTGAGGAAGAATTTGGAGAACCTCAACAAGCTCGAACATCACATGTTTGCTCATCCCTAGCAGGTGATCTATGGTGCAGTTGCATAACATTATAATGTCATTGTAGTTGGTGGCTTGGCCACCTTCGCTTTGCTTACAGGGCAGAGCTACAGGCATTGACTTACAGTAGTCAGTTGCTTCAGTCTCTGTCCCAATGTCATGATTGTTCTAGGGGTGAAGAACTTGTCTCATTCCTGGCTAGCCCATCCAATCTTATTGCTGTGGGACCCCTTGTGAGGCTGCCTCTCTTGAGGCACATTTCCATAGCTGTCCAATGGTCCACACATTATATTAGGGTGCCTTCTGGGAAGGGTAGTCATGTGTTGGCTCCCTCTGTGGCTTCAGGATTTTTTCTTGAAACTTCTCCAAGGTCCTCTTGTTCTTACTTTCCAGCTCCCTTTTAAAAGCCTCCCAGGCTGACCTAACATATGTCTGTGCATCAGCAGTGTTATGTCACTTCCAGTTTGGACCTGTAAACATCTGGTTGGGCCATGGTATGGAACTGCCAAGGACCTGCAAGCAGCATGGCTTGTAATGCTCTGTGTTGTATTTTGCCACATTCTTGCCATGACTTACATTGTTATCATGCTAAAATTAGTCGCTGCCCTTCTGACTACCATAGAGTTAGATTCTTTGTCTGAAGCCAGCAAAGACACAGCCATAAAGCACTCCCCATTTTGCTAATTTATGGTAAGGGTGGTTTAACCTGACAATTTTGGTGTGTGTGTCCCCCCCCCCCCAGTTTCTCATTCTTCCTAGTCATAAGTTCAGTCAATCTGAACATCTGAGAATATATTTTCCATGAAACTGTGTATACATTTTTCTGTGAATTTCTCCTATGACTTGCATTTGCGCGCATAAAGGGGGGGAAAGAAGAGGTGAGACACAGGTATATGGTGTAAATAAAGGGGCCACATTTTATTAATCAAGATCTGTGAAGGGTGAAAGTGCGGGTACTAACTAAAACTGGCCATTGGCCAGTGAGGTATCCCGGGCAGATACATCCAAACCAGGGGGTGGTGCAGCACTTCGCCACCCCCCCCCCCCAGTTTTACACCCTCTTGGGTGCTGGGAGGCTTTCTCACAGTCCCCACCTCACGTCACACAGATCAGTGTTCTGTGGCACTGTAAGTCATCCTCACTGGCGATCCATATATCTCCCACACTAAGCCGTGAAACTCACTCAGCAAACGGGGAGCCTCAGGTCTCTCCAGCCACAAGAACAGGTGCCATTGGATGATCACCGAACCCTAACCCCACTGCCTATTCCCGCACTTACTAGCCAAATGTGACCGGATTGGACCAAATCACACAGAAAACCCAAAATAAAAAAAACACCTAACCCTGCAACACACTGTAGAGTAGGCGAAACACGCACATTGCCCCCAGCCAATCAGGACAATGAGCCAAAATTCCTACTCGGCCCCTGGAAATGGCAGCCAACAAAGCCCACACTGAGAACAGGGAGGGAGCTGCAAAGAAAGAGGCCAGGGTGTGGGCATGCGGGCCTAATATCGGTCCTGCACGCTCCACCCTTGTATTATTCTATTGGAGGGTGAGATCACCCCATAGTGGTCTCACTCTCCTTTCCCCCATGTGCAAAATTCTCCCCACCCACAGTTGCATGTGGCCGGGGGAAGGGAATTGTGCATGCAATTTTCCTAATATAATGCATTTTAATCATTTGACCTAATATGCACATTTTTGTGCACACATCCCACTAATTTGTGCATTTTGTATGCATTTTTAAAAACTGAACTCCATTGCAATATTCAGAGAAATGCACATTTCAAAGGATAATTGAGTTTCAGTTTGTGTATTGGTTTGAAGTGCAAAATTAGGTAAGTTCACATTAAAATGTGAACCAAATGACTTTCTCTCCCATTCATAGTTTGTGGGCCAACCTTTTGATTATAAAGCATCCTAAAGTGGCAAGCTTTTGAGTGATTATGGAATATGCTGTAGCTTCCCTTGAAAACAAGCATGGAGGTCTCTCTTCAGTACATTTTCAACCTCAGGTACAAACTGATAAGGCCAGCATCCTCGGCGGCCATACTCCGTCTTTTCAGCCCTTGAGTTCCTCTGAGGAGTAGTTTTAAGGCAGCAGGAAAGTAAAAGTAAAGTAAAAGTGAATAGAGGGAGGGGGAAAATACACAGTGGACTCTCAGGATCTGCTCTGATTATATAGGATGCTGTATACAGAACCATGGAATTTACACGACCCACATATATTGCTCTACATTTCTGCATATTCCTTTAACAGCTCATGAGGGGCTGAGATTTCTCTCCTTAATGCTTGTAAATGCTTCAAGATCCATGGATGAAAGGTGCTGAATATTGAAAATGCCATGCCAGGCACAGCCCTAAATAGGATTAGTTTCAAGAACTGTATCTCATTTACAAATTGAGTAGCTATCTTGCTGTGGAATTGTGCTCATTTTTACCCTATTTTAGCTGGGCAAACGAAGAAGAAGAAGAAGAAGAAGAAGAAGAAGAAGAAGAAGAAGAAGAAGAAGAAGAAGAAGAAGAAGAAGAAGAAGAAGAAGAAGAAGAAGAAGAAGAAGAAGAAGAAGAAGAAGAAGAAAGGAGTTCTGCCCTAAATGGCTAACTTTCCACAACAAGGCCACACACACTAACCATAAAGTGTGACTATTTTATAGATCAGTGTTAAGTTAATAGTGTGGTGATGACTTGTCCTACACCATTCATAGCCTACAGTTGGTCACTTGCAGATAGATCTTCCATCATCATGGTGACCCAGAAAATATCAAGCATGTTTCAGCCGATAAAAGATTGTTGGGGATGGAGCTTTGTAGGGAAGGGAAAGGTTGCAAAATCTGAAAAAACAGCAAATAAATCTATTGGCTGAAATTGCTATTTTCTTCTAGGGTTCAGCAGGATTGAGCATTTATAACAACAACAACAACAACAACACACACACACACACACACACACACGAAGGACAAAACTAGATGTTCGGCAGTAGACCTGTGTCTTAGAAAGTGGCTTGTCACTGAACAACTGTAACACAGTGAAATGGATGGGTTCAAGAAGAGAAGCAATAGCACAGAGGGGAATGTATAACCCTTCCTCTGCCCAGTGCTTTCCAATACAGTGGAACTGGGGAACTTCAGGGTGTTTGGGAGTCATTTTTGCCACCCAGACCCTCCATCCCTTCACAGGCCAGCCCGCACAGGGTACCACACACTCCACAGGGCACTGGGAGTGGGGTGGATCAGTAGCATGCCACAGAAATTTGGTGGCAAAGCATTACAGAGCACTAAAGGGGTCAAGTTTAGTGGTTTGTGACCAAGTTTCAGCAGCACACTGCCAAATTCGGCAGCACGGAGGTGACGTGGGCCACACCAGGGAACAGTGAGAGCCGCATGTGGCCTACGGGCTGTTTGTAGTCCTACCCCTGCCCTACAGCTTCCTCCCCACAGCTGCTTTTCTGTTCATTGGACTCTAAGTCAAGAATTGCATGTGGCTGGGAAAATAACTGCTCTGAAATGGGACTGGGGTGTGTGTGTGTCAGGTAGAGAAAGCCTTCGATATCTGCATCCATGTGAAATCCCCACTGGTAACCTGCCACTGTGGAAAGATTGATTGATTGATTGATTGATTGATTGATTCATTCATTCATTCATTCATTCATTCATTTCATTTCATTTCTGTGCTACTACTATCCAATAGCCCAAGCTCTCTGGGAAGCTCAGAAGAATTATAACTCTAAAAGACAACTTGAAACCTAAAATGCAACAAGATATGGGCTTGCCAGTGCTCGTTCCAGGTCTATTTTGTGTGTGTGGGGTGGAGGGCATGGGCAAGATGCTTTCAGAGGGACCCCTTCCTGAGTGGACTTATCTCCTCCTTGCCACCATTGCCACTACCTATTTGTTTGCCTCCCCCTCTGGCCACAGTCTGCACCACCACTCAGAGAGAGAGAACAAGATGCACGGAGGTTGCTGCTGCTCTTCCTTGAAACTCTCACTGCTTGCTAGCTCAGCGAGGGCAGGTGAACAGGTAGGAAGAGCAAGCATGGGGCGGGGGGAGTCCCTGAACCTAGATTGGCAGTGGACCTCCTATTGGGGCATGGATCTTGGCATGCACCTGGCAAAACAGGACCAGCCCCTGATACTGGCCCTACTATAACTATTTTTCATCTCATCTAACATAAGTTACTTTTATAGAGAAAGGAAGTAAACCCAACAGACTCTGTCTCTTCATGGACATTGCTTTTTATTGTGAGCGCCACATGGCACATCTCCCCAGGACTTTTCATACCACTTGTGTACACTCATTCATTTAGTGTGCTTGATCCCTGCTAGTCATGTGCTGACTGAACTAGGTTGCACTACAGCTGAGCCAAACATTATCTGCTTCCTGCCATCACATGATGAGGCATCTGGGCAACACCCCCGCACACACAAAAATAACCAAAAGTGGGGCCACCAGCACCCAGAAGGGTCACCATCGTTTTGTCGTCTTTGATGCCCTGTGTGGCCACAGTCAAAGTGACCCTCCCCAATTTTGAATGCCCCTAATGGTTTGCTGAAATTGAAAGCGGGGGCGGGGAGGGTTCTGCTCTACCCTGGCAAACATCAATTTATCTCTTGAGGACTGCAGCATCAAGTGATGCTTTCCATATAGAGTTGCTTGAATTTCACCGGAAGTGAACGTTTGTCTTCAAGTGAAACATCTGAGGAGTTTCTAGGGGAAATGAGAAGAGTGGGTTTTTTAAAAATATAAAACTAGAAAAATTTCTCAGGGCAGTTTTGTATGTCCCTCCCAGTCATTCAGAAGAATTTGCAGGCATTCATGGAGAGAAAAAGGAAGTACTGCCTGTTTCTTTCCAATGGTTTCTGTTAGCATCAGCCTGGCCATCCCGCTCCCCCAATAGTAATGTTCCCAGTATTCAATCTCAATCCCAGTTCGAATAGTCCAGACTACCCCAAGCTGGTGTCCTCCAGACATTTCAGACTTCAACTCCCATCAGCCCCAGCCAGCATATCTAATGGTCAGGAATGTTGGGAGTCATATAAAATAAATAAGACATCTAGAGGACACCAGGCTGGGAAAGGCTTCAATAGTCCTTGGGAGAACCACATCGTCCGCAGGTCATTGAGCTTAGAGTCAGACATGCTGGAGCACTGTGTGGCATTGATCCGGCACAGGGAGGCAGGACAGGGGCCTCCTCCTTCTCTTTCCCCCATGCTGCTTCTGTTCCTGCCACCTGCTTCCTGGTCCTGGAGAAAGAGGCAGTGGAGGGTTTTGGGGGCGGGGGCATCTCGTGGGTAGTGTGGAGTTTGGGAACAAAGAAGGAACCTGGGAATTCTTCTCTGGGTCAGACTTTGAACTGAGCTGGAAAATAATTATGCACTAATGTAAAAGCTCTCCTTTTGTTTGAGATGAGCTTTTAAGAACTCCTCCCCAGCACCACCCACATTCATTTTTGAGCCTGGCTCAGGAGAACTTTGCTAGCATCTGTAGTTGCTTCTTTTCCTCCAAAGCTTAATTCTACTCCCTAGAGAAAAGCTGGGGTGTGTTTTTTTTGTCCCTACTTCAAAAAGTAAATATATAAACAATGGATGCCTTTAGACTTTCTCTTCCTTTCTGGGTCTAAATGAGTGAATGGCGTTTAGTTTGCTTTTTCTTCCAAAGGCAAACCAGAGGGGCTGTTTTCTCACTAGGTTTGTAATTCTTTAACCAAAGCTCTTTGTAGTGGTAATTAGCGGTTACATCAGAATTTATTAACCTGCTGAAATGGATGAACTATTTTTTCATAGTTAAGAGTTGTAGAACTGTAGGACAAGAAAAACATTATAGAAGGCCTTTGACTTTGCCCTTCTGATTTTGGTCTTACAGTGTGGCGTAGTGGTGAGAGTGTTGGACTGGGACTCAGGAGATCCGGGTTCTAGTCCCCGCTCGGCCATGAAACTCACTGGGTGACTTTGGGCCAGTCACTGACTCTCAGCCTAACCTACCTCACAGGGTTGTTGTGAGGATCAAATGGGGAGGAGGAGGAGGATTATGTAAGCCGCCGCCTTGGGTTCCTTCCAGGAAAAAAGGCGGGGTATAAATAGAATAAATAAATAAAATAAAAATACTTACTTAGCTCTAGGTCTTCTCCAAATTAAAGACTATGGGGTGGGATTCAGATAAACTGCTGAGGAGGGAGGGCTAATCTGGCAGGACCAGATTCATTGGGAAGATGTGCTACTTTTCTTCTTCAGGGCTCTCCCCCACCCCATTCCTTATGTGGAGAGCTCCTGAAAATACAACAATTCCTCCCTGCAACCTGATGTGGAACATGCAATGAAGTCCCCCATGACTTCAGGACTTTACCACCTCATTGCTGCATGTGTAGATCAGCCTGCTCCATTAATCCTCTGAAGGTACAGGTAGCTTCAGTAGTCTTCCCAATGAGCCTGTGGAGGAACCATCGCTCAGTGGTAGAACACATCCTTGGCATGCAGAGGTCCCTAGATTTGATCCCCAGCCTCTCCAGTTAAAATGATCTCTAGCTGCAAGACTGGGAAAGATCACTGACTCTGCTTAGAGAGCCACTGCTGCTCAGAACTAATAATACTGGGTTAGATGGACCAAAGATCCAATCCTGTATAAGGAAGTATTGTATGTTCATTACATGTCGGAGCTGGTCCAGGCAACCTAGGTTCAAACATGCGAGTCTGTGTTTCTCCAGTTAAAAAAAAGCAAATTAACAGGTGATGGGAAGGAACTCTGTTTGAGACAATGGAGATCCACTGCCAGTCAGGGTAGACAGCACTGAACGAAATGGACCAATACTCTGGCATGGTATAAGGCCGTTTTCCTGGTCTTCCATGATCAAACAATTGGATCTAGGCATTCCTGTGCTTTTCCATCTCTTTCTACAGAGGCTTCTTCTCTTGCCTAGAATGACTTCCTTGTTGTTCTCTGCAGCTGAATCCATGAAGAGCCATCTGATGTATTGCTATTGTTATAAATAAACTAACTCCCAGAATAACAGAAATGCACAAGTGATGGATCTTGAGCGTGCTGGAAACTGCAACAAGTATATGCACGATGCATAATAAATAACACACTATGGAAGCCAGCTGTTTTTTTCAATTTATTTTAATTGTTTTTATTATTTTTTTGTGTATGCTGCTTGATCCCCGATATGCAACTTGGAGCCAAATGTTCCTTTGGCATGACCACCTGCCTACAGAGCTCTCTAGTTCCTAGCCACAAAGCAGTAGTTAACATCCACTTCTCCTGTAACTGGAACATCTGGTGGGTTTTCTTCAGTTGGAATCGGCAGACAAGCCTCTCGCAAATTGCTTAAAGGGTTGTCAGTTATGTGCCTGCTCATTACTCTTAACTGTTCACTTCTTGAAGCAATTACTCAACTGATCAATTATGCCTCAGTCAAGTTAAATGCATGGCTTAAATGCTAAGAGGTTCTGCCTTTAACCAGGTTTGCTCCATGAGTAATTCATTTGTGATGCACCCCTCCTCCTTCCTTCTCTCTGTGTAGAGAAATAACAGTTTATATTCTGACTGGTATTAGCTTCCATTCCAATTGCATTTCTCTTTTAATTTGTTTGTTATTCAAACAAATGAGGTTGTTTTACCCTGTTGCGTTGTGTATTGCACCTTATAAGATTTGAGCACTGGCTGATGATTTGATTACAGTGAGCACAAACAAAGATGAATGTTTTAGGAGGCAGAAGCGATTTCATACTGGGTGGCTGTGCTTAGGCAGATACAATTCATTTCAAACATAATAAATACTGTAGTCCAAATTCATTAAAGCAGTGCTAATGGGGACGAGCTTAGCTTCAATGGCTGGTGTTTTGTTTTGTTTTGTTTTGTTGCATCAGAAAGGGCAATGAGAGATGGCATCCCTTGCTGGCAAAGGAAATACATTAAACTACAAGTGAATTGCTGTCAAATACAGAATGGGATATGGCGGCAGAATCTCCTTTCAGAGGGTTAACTTGCAATGCAGTCCCGTGCTTGTCTACTCAAAAATAAGTCGCACTGAGTTTGATTGGACCTGCTCTCTGTTAAGTGTGTGCAGAGAGCTTCGGCTATTGGGCGGTATAAAAATGTATTAAATAAATAAATAAATATAGCAGTGGAGGGGAGAAGGTAGATCTCTGGATGATCTGAAGTAGGTCAACAAGAATTCCTGTCCCCAATTGTTTGACAATGCAACAGCAACATTAATCCCCACCCCTGTCCTAAATTGTACGTCTAGTATGAAGAATGCTGGGGGTAACCAGAAGTGGACTATATCCTAAGCTGAGCACTATTTCGTTATATTTCTTCTGCACGAGACTCTAGTTGATGGATCTCTGTGTTCTAGTAAAAACAAACAAAACAAGAAACAAAGTTGATTCTGCATGCCTGAAGTCTGCTCATATCTGGTGCATAGGACTGCAGCCTAAAGATGTGTTGTGATAATCAACCAGATCTCTGGAGATAATAGATTGGTGCTACTGATTTGTTTCAGTTGAAAAAGAAGAATTGTTATAGAGACCTAGGATGAGGAACAAAGGAATTTACTGCAGATAGGAAAGAATCAGTGCAGTGCAGAGGCAAAGACACAGAAGGCTTACCTACCCCTCTGCTGATGTGAGCGTCTCTGTTGAAATGCATCCACTATTCTGAGATAACCCCTCAACCTTTCTTAGTGGAGAGAAACCTCTGAAAAAGCAGAGGCTTCATCTTGTGATATATAACCACCACAAGATTTCATCTAATTAATAAACTCTAAGAGAGAAAAGGAGAAAAAAAATGTTTGCTAGACTAGATCCATCAAAAGACAAGAAGCAATGTTCATATTAACTACAGGGAGGTAGACTAAATAATAGGAATGACTTCTTAACTGAACTATGGAGCGAGCAGCTTTGGGGATTCTGGAAACGTCTTCTGTGAAGGTTTCCAAGATCAGGCTGAACAACTATGAGTTAGAAGATCCTTTAATTCTCATGAAGCCCTCCCTCTGGGTGAAGAGCTGAAGGAGATGACCCACCAGGTGCCTTCTAGCTCCATATTTTTTTATTTCTACATATGTAAAAAAAATTGTAATGTTTACTCAGTGAGTTAGTGATGTACAGTAATTTCATTTCTCTCTATTTAACACCAGAAGTTGCCCCATTCGCATTCCCGAATGCAAATGCAATTGCATTTTGAGGGCAAAGCTCACATATTCCTGGTCTTGTGATCGTGTCTGCAAAATGTATATATATTTCAGAAAATGCAAACTTTAAAAATGTGTTTTTGGGCAAAAATACACATTGTCACACTTTAATCAATGGGAGGAAAGTGCACATTTGGGTGTGTGCTTTTAAAAAATGCACATCTAAATGCACTCTTGTCCCATTCGAACAACAACAAAGCTCACAATCGGGAATGGGAACTTTGAGGTAGAACTTGGAGAAAAGAACTTCCAATGGCCCCTACGTGGGAGCAGGGAGAAGGCTTGCACGTGGGGGAGGAGAGAGGAGGCAGGCACCTGGTCAGGTGGGTCACGAGAAATGAGCCAATGGCTCAAAAGGGCGGGGACCCAGGTAAGAGCTTATTTAAGCTCCTGGGTTTCCCACCTCGATAGCTTGTCTCTCCCTGTGGCGGGAAGTGCGGGTTTAGGCAGGAACAATTAGGGTTATGGTGATCATCCAGTGGCACCTTTCAAGGTGACTGACGTTTACCCAAGGCTGCCCTCGCCAATGCCATGAGGCTTGGCACAAGGGAGATTGGGACGGCTTTGGGGTTTTACCTTTCTCACCTACTTTGGGAGCCTGGAGGCGCTAAAGTAAGGTGACGATGGTAAGGCCCTCCAGCTCCACATGGAGGGCAACTGGGCGGTGGCGGGCCATCCCGCCTCCGGTTCAGTTAGGATGCAATCGCCAAATATTGGTCTTTTTTCCCGGCCAAGGGCCGGGCTAGGTTAGAACCCACTTCACCCTTCACAGATCTTCAATTCAATAAATGTGGCCCTGATTTGAAACCATATACGCTGTGTCTGCCTCTTCTTTATCTCGCCTTTACACGCGCAACTTGATGAGCTCAAGCGGCCTGAGATTCTCCCATCCCTTTTGTCAATTGGAATAGAAAGCATTAATAGCAAGTACTGTGATATGACCTTTATCTGGAGACGGTGCGCAGGGGGCAGGGCACATCATGATTGCATGGAATTCCCTGCTCATATAAGGATAGACTGATTGTTCAGGATAACTATACCTAGCATTCCTAAAAATGTTGACAGGCCCACGGCATGGCCTGACGGTGTATTACACAGCAACCTTGCTGAAGCTAAGGAAGTCTGGGCCTGGTCAAGGCCTGGATGGGAGACTAGCTACGAAACTTGGCAGATGGGCCTCTCTCCAGGATTTGGAGCGGGTTTACTGATGGTTGTACAAATCTTTGTATACAGGAGGAATTGCTTATGATGTTAAGGATTTTGGCTGAATCCTACAAGCCTGTTTTAACTCTTTTGATTCAGAAGTGCCAATGGCTAAAGGATGGTTATAAATTTGATGTAACAGGTTTCTTATCTGTATTTTGTTATCTGGTTTCTAGTGTTTGTGTATTATATTTATAAACAAATAATGTTATATTTGCTGGTCTTTGACCATAATAAAGTTACTACTACTAGCTACGAAACTTAAACATGCTGCTATGTTTTCCAAGAAAGAAGAAAGGTAGTATGTGAGTACCAAATAAGTAATACCAGTGGACACATGGAAGCTATAGTAACATCTTTCCAAGCATCCAGTGTTGTTACCTTCTCCTGATTTGTCAAGGTTTATAAAGAGTTAAAATTATCTTCTTCTACAACATGTAGTGATGGCCACCAATTTGGACAGCTTTAAAAAGGGATTGGACAGATTCATGGGGTAGAAGGCTATCAATGGCTACTAGTACTGATTGGCTATATGCTTCCTCCAGTATAAGAGGCAGTCTGCCTATGTACTCCAGTTGCTGGGGAACATGGGTGGGGAGCTGTTGCACTCATGTCCTGCTTGTGGGATCCTGTGGGAATCTGGCTGGCCACTGTGTGAACAGAATGCTGGACTTGATGGATGCTGGTCTGATCCAGCATGGCTCTTCTTATGTTCTTATAAATCACACTGTTGATCCATCCAGGTTCACTTTTTTGTTTGTGTAAGGCTTGGTGTTGCTTTAACAAATTGTTGTTGTTGTTGATGATGATTTTGTTCACGTTTTCCCAATGTGAAGTGGAACCTGTAACCAGATCTGCAAAGGTAAGTAATTTTAGCTTGGTAAATATAATCAGCTGGTATTAGTAAATTGCTCAAGGACATCTTTTCATGTGCGACTAGCGGAGTAATATACTGTACGCTGACAAAAAGGGGAAAGTATTTAAAGCAAATATAAGACTTTGTTATGAGAGATGAACGTTTTAAATAAAATATGCTTGCTTACAATATCTTTCCTTGGGGGAGATGAGGCACTGCAGGCACAGAGCATCAAACATGGTAAAACACTGCCCTCTCCTGGTTTGTATAAGTTTTTGTCTTTGCCTTCTTTCGTCTTTCCTCCTGCATTTTGTTAATCTGCTAATATGATTGACATGGGTAGTGAGATAAGGTGATCATTACAAGGTTGCATTGTAAACAGAAGATGCAGGGTGAATTCAGCACCAACATCCACAATGGAAACAATCACCATGAGACTGAACTTTCGTGGCTTACGCTGGCTCAGCTTGTCTGAGTGTGGAAAGCTAAGCAGGGTCAGGCCTGGTTATGACTTGGATGGGAGACCCCTCCTCTAGTTTCCTGCATTGAGCAGGAGGTTGGACTCGATAGCCTTGTAGGCCCCTTCCAACTCTATGATCTATGAAATCTATGTTTCCCTCTGCCCTGATATCAGCCTGTTGTATGGATGTTGGAGAAATCTGCAGTGGAGTCGAATGAACTTGGATTTCTATGAATCTGACCCACAGATTCCACAGCAGACTGACTTTTCCCAAGTTGCACAAATGCCATGGACTCGTGGACTAGTTTTTTGTTTTGTTTTGTTTTTTACTGTCTGGAATTTTAGGGGGGAAATAGTCATAGAAAAATAAGGGAAGGGGGACACCAACCAAAAATGTGCATTTCTGCCCATAGGCTAAAGAGTGAAAATGCACATTTTGGGGAGATTTGCATGTTTTTGGAAGTGCAAATTTGTGCAAGTGCACACAAATGCAAGTTCGGGAAATTGAGAAAAATCTAATTCCATCAGTTACTGGGTGACGGAATGCAAGGCCTTTGACAATCCATGAAATGTAGACAGAATGAATTTAACAAAATTAGGCTACTGATATTATTTTCAACAATGCACTGTTTTGAACTGAAAATATATGGCTTATTTACCCCCACCCCATAAGGTGCAGACTATGGAAAGCTTAAGGATGACTTATGTTTAAGAATTGGGAACTGGCTGTCCTTGCATTGCATTGAATCTGAATCCCCTAAGTTGTAATGGCTGCCTCCTCCCTGCAAGTTGCCATCCCAGCAACTTGCAAGAAAGGTATGTGGAAGGCATGGCAGCTGTGGACATGAAAATACAGCTTTCTGCTTTGTGGAGAGACAATTGGGACCTGCAAAAAAAGAAAAAGGGGGGGGCAGCTGTCTGGAGTGATCCTGTTCATTGTTCCAGCTAGTTCTTTCAGAATACTCCATTCAATCCTCTCACTGGTGTTTTGCCCACCAAACACTTAGCATTCAGTAGCCACTGAGCACTCTTAGACCTCATTGGACTGTTTCTAGGAAGGGTTGCCCCCTTATGCTGTATTGCCTAAACTTCTGCAAACTTTGGGGTTCCCCAGAGCATGCCTATATACCTCCATCTTGTTTCTCATTGGCCCCATTTTGGCTATGATCCTGGTGGCACTCAACAGAGAAGTTCACTATTAGAAGGAATAATTAGTGAAGGCCTTTTGCCCAACCTCCATCCCCTCCTCAAAATGTCTCTCCAGTTGCAGACTAGTTGCAGACCATGAGTTTACATGATCAAAGACTCAGATGAGTTTCCTTCTCCAGTCTGTGTCATATCTGAATCAACGGCCCTGGTCTCATTTGAGATGATCAGCCTACATCTGGAATGTAGGATTCCAGGCTGCAGTTGTCCTGTTTTGGCTACAATGCTGGTAGCATCGTAGTTAGTGAGTCTCACTTGACAGAATGTTTCTAGCAATGTCTGGGAGAAGGGTCCTGGCGTTACCTAATCCCTGGCATGCTAGCTTTCAATGTTCAGGAATTGTTTTTGAATGGAGCAGCATTCAATCATGTGAGCCTCTATGTACAGTTTGAAGTAATAAGTCCCAGCCCAGGCTTACTACCACAGTGAGGACTAAGACAGATAACTTGATGTAAAACTCATGTGTTTTATTTCATTTTCCTACCACAGTTTGTTGAAGTCATTTTTTCTGAAGATCAGGAGGACGCATTATGCTTTTCTGGCTCCCCTTCCCCATTGCTGCTTATGTGCGTGTTAGGAGGATTAATGTTGCATTGTCTTACAAAAGGCTGCAGTTTAGCTATCTTTGCCAGTAAGAGCTAATGCCTGAGTAATGCTGTTTTATATCCCTTGCCCAAGAGAAACCTCACTGACATCCGGAGAGGATGGACCATTTGAAAATAAATCATATGTATGCCTCCTGTTCCAAACCCAGGGAACCTGTTTTGGGGAGATGAGCCCCACACACATACTGATCTCTGTACAACTTACCTTGGCTGCCAAATTCTCATTCACAAACTATTCTCTCTCTCAGTGCTAGCTGCAAAAATGCCAAATAAATATTAGCTGATAAAATCTACAGGGTGCAGGAACTGGAAAACAAGGTTAGCAGCAGTGTTCAAGCTGTGATGCCTCCTCCTAGAAATGTCGATAAAGTTGTCCTAGGTTTTTTGTTTCGTTGTTGTTGTTGCTTTTACCTTTTTCTTTCTCTTGCAGCCCAGGGATGAATTTCTTGCTCTGCCCCCTCCAACTTCTGTTTTCTGTTTGCTGAAGTCCATTACCTTGCCATTTTATTTTTCACAAGTGGGACCTGAAACAAAATGTTGCTGTGTGGAGACTAGAGAGCCAGCCATGCCCTTTTTGGGGGGACTCGATTCCATCCCGCCCACCTCCATGTTTTGCTTTTTCTTCATAACAATCAGTAAGCATTCTGTGGCTATTGAGCATGCTCTGTCCCCTTGGGTTGTTTTGGTTCCCATCCCCTGATCTTTTTTGCTAAAGAGTTTTTTTAATTTTTTCCTTCCTACCTCTGAATACCTTGGGCATCCCCTGAGTCTTCTGATCTCTCTCTCATGCTTCATAAGCAGCCAGACTAGGATAATGAGTTCACTATTGGTATATAGCAGAGGTGTTGTACCTCTTTCAGCCCTAGGGAAGTTCTTGGGGTGGGGTACATTTCAATAGTGGATGGGACCGACCAAATTCAAAAGGGGCAGAGCCAAAATGACCAGAATATTGTAGCTTAGAGCTCTTGATGCCAGTAACTAAGTCTTAGGATAGACATTTCAATATTTTAGAATGTGGGGTGGGGACACACAAAAGCTGGAAACCCACCAAACATTGAGTGGTTGGGGAAAGGGAATGGGTCAGCGGAAGGGGCATGGCCATCTGGGAAAAATGGGGGGGGCAGATTGGGTCCCCAAGTGGGCCAGGTTGGGATGCTAGGCAGGCCAGTTTGGGTTCCCAGCCTGCGGTTCTGCACCCCTGGTATATAGGATGTTACCTGCCAGCAAATTTACCAAGACAATAGGAGCAGAAATTAAGACTTGCAATGGATGAAGTCTACTCACAGAGCCAGGTGTCATGTTGCTTGTTACTCCCTCCCACACACACACACATACAAATGTGGAAGAAATGACCCCTCCTCTAGTTTCCTGCACTGGGCAGGGGGTTGGACTCGATGGCCTTGTAGGCACCTTCCAACTCTATGATCTATAAATCCCAGACCCACTCTACCCTACACACACACACACATGTGGGAGGTTATTGTAAGTTATTTCTCATGGCAGCATCTCCATAGCGGGATGGGTGGGGGTGAAATAACATTTTCAGGCTGCTTACCTTGTGAAATTGCCCAGTGGCATGGAGACTCTCCAGTGATTCTGGAATCTCTCTGCCAGTACCAGCTGCTGCTGAAAATACATTGAGATGACATGAAAGCTCTCCACATAATCAGGCCAATTCTTGTGGTGAGCAACCTGCAAGCATCATGATCCCAACGCAGCTTTGTTACCATGCAGTTTGAGGGAGGGACCACTGCTCAGCAGCAGAGTGCAATGCTTTGTATGCCAAAGGTCCCAGGTTCAATCCCCAACATCTCCAGTTAAACATCTCAAGTAGGAGCTGATGTAAAAGACCTCTGCCTGAGAGTCTGGAGAGCAGCTTGAAAACATTATGCACACACACCCCACACACACATGGAAAAGCTGCCACTAGGAATACTGACAATAACCTCCCGTGTGTGTGTGTGTGTGTGTGTGTGTGTAGTCACAAGCAACATGACACCTGGCTCTGTGAGCAGACTTCATCCATTGTGAGTCTTGCCTTCTTGGGAACAAGGTGGACAGAACTTCAAGGTGGAACTCTGAGAACTTCAATGAGCTCAAGCCTTGTTGATTCTCCCCTTTCTAGCAGCCCAGGGATGAATTTCTTGCTCTGCCCCCTCCAACTTCTGTTTTCTGTTTGCAGAAGTCCATTACCTTGCCATTTTATTTTTCACAAGTGGGACCTGAAACAAAATGTTGCTGTGTGGAGACTAGAGAGCCAGCCATGCCCTTTTTGGGGGACTCCATTCCATCCCGCCCACCTCCATGTTTTGCAAAGTGGGAGGAAGAAGAATGCCACACACACACACACACACACACACACACACAAACTGGAGTCTGCCAGTATTAACTGTAGAGCAGGTCTGAGATATTTCTTCTAACTGCCAATGCTTTTGCAACTGTATCTTTATTCACATGCCTCAATGAGGACCACAAAGGGAAGGAGTGTAATCCCTCCTATATATGGACATACAAACCTGGCCTTTCCAAGCTGGCTGGTGTAATCATCCAATGGACCCGGTGCCAGAGCTATATAAAGAGCTGCTGTACAAAATTTAGAGGAAACAAATGGTGTTCCAAGAGCTGTATAAAACGCGCACAAAGAAATGGGCTCTTTCATAAATAACAAAACACACCGACAGCTTAGGCAAAGCATTCCAGCAGTAAACAGCTGTTTGTTTCTTTGGAAGCAACAATAACCTTGATTTGGAGGACCATGAGAGGTATATTTTCCACACAATACACAATCACTTGTGAGTAAGTCATGCCTGATTTATTTTTTTTTTAACCTGCATGCCAGTCAGTGAAAATTAACCCACATTGACAAAGAAACAAGGGAACATTTTAGGCCAGCTATTGCAAACATCTCTATGTACATATCATCCAAAAACTCTTATATGCATTAGTAATTTTTGCTAGGTATGAAACCTGACTCTATATTTCTGAGTACTGAACTGTCTAAAAGCAGCAACAAAAAACAACATTCCTGAGCAAGTGCAAACAGGTGCAGCATTTTAAATGGTGGCCATTTGTAACTAGACAGGTTGGACCCCATTATCATCATCATCATCATCATCATCATCATCATCATCTGCCTTGAGTGCCATTTTTGTTGGAAAGGTAATTAATTAATTAATGGTTACACATGCCAACCGTGTGTGTGTGTGTGTGTATGTGTGTGTGTGTGTGTGTGTGTGTGTGTGTGTGTGCGTATATATATATATATATATATATATATATATATAATAATAAACAGTATAACTCTGAAAAGTTCTGTGGGTAATGTGGCACCTCTGCGTACATCAAGAACACTCAGAAGCAAAAGGAGGGAGAGATACAGAGAAGGGGGATATGAAGCAGTGTGCCAATGTATTCCAGTTGCTGGGGAACATGGGCAGGAGGGTGCTGTTGCACACATGTCTTGCTTGTGGGCAGCTGGTTCTGTCCACTGTGTGAACAGAATGCTGGAGTAGATGGACATTTGGTCTGATTCAGCATGGCTCTTCTTTCATTCTGCCAATGTATTCCAGTTGCTGGGGAACATGGGCAGGAGGGTGCTGTTGCACACATGTCCTGCTTGTGGGCAGCTGGTTCTGTCCACTGTGTGAACAGAATGCTGGAGTAGATGGACATTTGGTCTGATTCAGCATGGCACTTCTTTCATTCTTATGTTCTAAGCTGAAGGTAGTTCCATCAGAAAGCAGAAAGCACCTATGGGACTTGGAAGAACTGAGCCAAACCATGAACTCCCACCTGAACTCCCTGACCTTCTACCCCAAGAGAAGCCCTATATAGGAGCCTTCATTCTCCTTACTAGGACATTTTCTCTGCCAGGTCTTCAACCTTGCTCTGGATTAATGCCAGCACATTAGGAGTCAAAGCAAAGCAGAAACTGTGGTGGCCATGTCGATGATGAAGGTGGCACTCCTTCCCAATCAGCTGTGTCTGGGTAATCAATTTGAATCGGACTGGGGCTATACCTTCTGAAGCACACATAATGGTATAGTCTGCCCCTTTCTGAATTGTGGGTGTCCTAATTCCTATTCTCCAGGATAGCCCAGTACATCCCTTTCCCCCAAATTTACAGAAGGAAAAGTACAAGCCCAATTTGGTGAGTCTAAACCCAAAATTTCCCAAGCTTCAGCCAAGCAATATTTATTCATGATTAACTGTTGATCCCACCCTTATTTCATGGAACGCAGGTCTGCATGAATGGTGGTTTTCCCACGCATTTTATCTTTATAACAACCCAGTGGGACAGGTTAACCGAGACTGAAATTTCTTCATACATAGGATGTAAGGAACTTGTGATTAAGACATTTGAATGTGGGAGGATGAGATACTAAAAGACTTGTCTATCCCTATTCATGGCTGAGTGGGGTTTGAAGCTGGGTCTCCCTGCTTCTATTTGGACACTTCTACACCACATGATTTCTCCACATTGTTTCTTCTGTGTGCACTTTGGAGAAGCCCTTTGCCAAAGCAATGCCAAAAAAAGACAGCTGCACCCATGTTTATAGTTCCCAACACATTTTGAGAATGTCTCTCTCTTTATCAAGGGCAGCAGGAAAAAATGTCTTATGAACTTCCAACCAATGTTTAGAACTCCTGGCTTCTAACTCACACATGGAGGACGTTTGCCACCACATCCTATTGTGTTCCAATGAAAAATGACCTTGGCCAGTATCAGAGGCAGTCTGCCTATGTACACCAGTTGCTGGGGAACATGTGTGGGAGGGTGATGTTGCACTCATGTCCTACTTGTGGGATCCAGTGGGCAGCTGGTGTGAACAGAATGCTGGACCCTTGGTCTGATCCAGCATGGATTGTCCTATGTTCACTCAACTTGCTTTTCTAGAAACTAGCCCCAAAATGTGTGTGTGTGTGTGTGTGTGTGTGTGTAGTGGGAGAGGGGACCCAGTTAGGAACAGGGTTTGTATGTCTGGTCCCATCTGAAGGCCATGAGTTCACACACACACACACACACGCACACCAGTTCACACCCTACACAACGTTAGCAGACTTTTGCCCACAATTGTCTCCATTTGAACTAGCAAATGTGTGACGGCCAGCATTTTTAAAAGTGATGATCCATGCTCTTTGTTTATGGAGTAAGCTGCATTGGCCAAACTATCCTCTCAAACTTTATATCAATAACTGCAATGTGTGAAGTTACAGCTCATACAATGTGCCAATTATCTCTTTCTCTTTTATGTGACTCCTTTGGCCCCTGCTTCAGAAGGTCTGTAGCTTTCCAGCCCATGTTTGCTCAGTAACCATATATATAATTTTGAGCACCCAGAAATGTTCTTTAAAAAGGATGAATTAAAGTGTGTGTTCTATCTAGGCAGGAAGCAGGATGTCAGCACTCCGCTAATTGCAAGCATAGCACATTATAAAATATGCTAATAAGAAATTTATCTCCACTGAGCCACAAAGTGCAACTGAAAAATTAAGGGTGAAAACATAAAATTGGTGGAGAGGGTGGAAACATATGATGGAGGGCCTGACTGCATGGGACATAATTGCTGCTACTGCCTTTGGGTGCAATCCTGCTCTTATGTAAGTCAGTAGCAAAACGCTAAAGGAGCAAGACTGTTGCCTTAGTCTGCAATCTGGGACAAGAGGAAACTTTAGGAAACATGATATTTAACTGATTGGGAACACAAAATGAAATACAGCACCAGCTTTAAGGTGTTTCAGGAGATACCCCAAATATTCCAATGAAGGGGTAGATGACCTAAACTGGCATTTAGGTTATTGGAAAGTAATGGTTATTGGAAAGTAATGTGTTTGTTAAATGTGCTGGGCATACTACACTATTTATTGCAAGGGTGTGCAACTTGTGGCCTACAACTTCTATCAGCCCTAGCCAGCATAGTCAATGGGGAAGGATGATGAGAGTTATAGTAGGGATCATATACATCAATTTCATTTCAGTTCACAAATCACTCGAAAATTTCGCATTCACAACCACAAACTTGGACACAAATGGAAGTGCACATTCTCTGAAAATGTCCACAAATTCCCAAACTTGTGTTTGTGCACACAAAGTGCACACTTTAAAAAATGCACTCATTAAGAAATGCACAGTTCCTCCTGAGTCCTATATTTATGTCATATTAAATTTCTCCCCTGCGTGAGCAGTTCACGAACAATAATGAACATAACGAACAAAACGAACAACACTTGTTTGCTACACTTGCAAACAAGTGTGCGGGGGAAGGTGACGCTCGTGTGAGCCGTCTGTGAACGCAAAAAAACCAGAAAGTTAGATCCCTATATATATATATATAATTTTCATGCTCTAGTCAATGTGGGGAAAGTGTGCACTTTTGAAAAATGCACATTTTTCCTGTTAAAAATGTGGACTTTTCCTAAACTGAAAAAAATGGTTCACAAACAAGGATGGAAGTAAGCCAAACTGAGCTTTGAAGTGTAATTTGGAAAATTTTGATGAGCTCAAGCTTCCCTGGTTCTTCCATCCCTACGGCGGGCGGTCAAAACATCTGGAGGTCCACAAGTTGCTGGTCCTAGATTTACTGGCTAATTTCAGGATCAATAGTCTCACAATCAGATAAATGGATCACAAGTCATTTTTTCACCACAAGCTAAGGGTATCAAGAGAGGCAGCTGTGGCACAAGTGCATGTGAACAGGGCTACGATGTTTCCTTTGGCGAGGAAGACTTTGGGCTTCATGGCCTGTGGCATTCAACATACTGTGACGAGACAAGTTGGCCATAAACATGGACCTGATTTTCATGGCTAATATGACAACATTGTTCTACTTGGTGGGACTGTGTTTTGTATCGCTGTTTGGAGCTATGTTGTAAACAAACTGAGATTGAGTGGAATTTGTCTCCTGTTGGCTAAATCACTCCAAAGGAATGGAGAGAGGACTAGAGATCTTTATAAACCCTCCTGTGAAAAGTTGGGAGCAACCATGTACTGGTCTGAGCTTTCATTGGAATATACCTATGCCATGCCTGTAATGGCACTGTTCTCTGTATTTTCTGTGATATCTGTGTATCTGTGACAAGTCTCACAGTGGGAGGTAAGAGGCATCACATCCAATTTGTCTGTTTTTAAGCCATAATATTTTAAATGTGACAGGGTATAGCTTAGTGGTAGAGTACACACTTTGCATGCTGAAGGTCCCAGGTTCAATCCCTGGAGGTATCTCCAGGTATCTTCCTGGAGATATCTCTGGTAGAAAGCTAAGGAACATCCTGTTGAGTGGCCTTCCCTAACTTGGTGCCCTCATGGTATGTTGGAGTACAACACCCTAAATGGGGTATTAAATTTATTAAACAAATAAACATGACACAGAATAGACCCCAGTGCTGTTGGTTCCTTCCACAAAGTTGCATAGAGGAATGCAAGATGGGATGAGAAAATCCACATTGATTTTCAAATATGGCTTGAGAGCTATATACAGATCTTCCCTTCAAAACCTAGAAAGTTGGATGCCCTACTTAGCATGAAACATTTTCCATAATTATTTCTCTGAGGATGAAAATAAAAACAAAAACTAGTTTGGTCTTAAACACACACACACACACACACACACACGTGTTTGGCCTTTAGATCCTCTAAGCATTGTAAAATGATTGAGTTCGCACTCAAGAAAATATCCAATATCTCCATATCTTGAGCATGCAAAGGTCTATCAATGAATATTAGTCATGATATGTAAATAAAATGCCCACATTCATAGGCAGTATGGCATTGAATACCAGATGTGGGGGAGCAACAGCAGGAGAGGGGTCTTGTCTTCATGCCTGCTTGGAGGCTTCCTGGAAGCACACAACACCAGAGTGAGGACAGGACACATTTCCCTTACTTTGCTTTGGCTTTAGACATCTTCACATATACAGATCTCATAGGCAACATTGGCTAATTATAATTAAGCCAAATCAGAGTGAGGGCATTTTGTGGGTAAAAACAAAACAAAGAAAGAAAACACCAACAAAGAGTGAAGAAATGGCACCCAGCAGCACCAGCAGGGAGTACAATTGCAGTCACAGTACGTGAACCAACACTTCACCATATCCATAATGCCCCTTCCCCAAAAAATGTGTCAAGAGGGGTATCCTTGTTTTCAGCCTGAAAATGAGGCTGATGAAATGGGGGGGGGGGGGTTTCCAGCACAGTCCTACATTTTCCCCATGCCCTGTCATTTCCTTTATCTAGAGCCAGAAATATTTCCCATGGAGTTCAGGAGCATTTGCACTCTGTTCTGCCAATAAAGTATTCTGAGTCGAATTGAAGTGTTGGTGAGATGCCTGCTGAGAAGAGAGGTCATCGTAGGCCAAGAAAGTAACACAGCTAAAAGGGAAATTAAACCAACTCCGTGAATGAATTATAGGTTAACTAGTATTCTGTTCAGCAGAGCACTTGTCGGTGTTATTTATATCAGTTTCTGCAGGGGAAAATGTAATAAAATGAACACTCTAAGAATAAAAAAGAACATTACCTACCCCTCAGGCAATCAAATTTCCATGACTTTTTTTGTTCAGTAGGGTCCTTCAGTGCTCCACTTTGTAATAAAGTTAAACAATTCTTTGATCAAATTTATCAATTTTGATCCTTTTTGTGTGTCATGCCTGAACACTTTGTAAACTCAGTTGTGTGAAATTGCATCCCAGACTAAAGGCTCACCAATAAACCATTTTCTGGCACAAATCACCAGACTACCCATCTGATTCTGAGGCTATGTGGAAATGAATGGAAACTGTGCAAGTGAGTCCCCAATGGATTGTATCCATAGGTAGCTGATCAATTGCATACTTTGATAGCCCCAGAGTGATTATGAAGAATATTCTTTCATTTCAGTTTTTTTTTATTGGATAACTGGAGGCTGTTTAAATGTGTCTGTGGAAGGCATAAGACAGAGCTGTTGATAGGGATGCTTGAGGAATCCAATTTTGCAAATTCCTCTATGAAATGACCTGATTGGCTCCTCTTGGACTAATGTGTGAAAGTTATGTGGACCAAAAACAGAGAGATTGTCCCATCCCTATGAGAAATTTGTTCAATTCACGTTCTAATGCAAATTGACCTCATTTCACACTTTTGAACCAATATGGGAACAGAAACTCACTTATCCTTTGAAATTTGCACTTTTCCAAATTATGAAATAGATTTCTCTAATCAAAAAGCACATATACACATTTTTGTATACAGTAATACCTTGGATTACAAGTAACTTGGTTTGAGAGCGTTTTGCAAGACAAGCAAAATTTTTAATATTTATTTAATTTTTTTTGACTTGATATACAAGCGTCGTCTTGCAATACAAGTACTGTAGTACGGCTTAAATTAAAAATCTCTGTACAAATTTTTTTGGGGGGATTTCGTTTTGATATAAGAGTGTTTTGGATTACAAGCACGTTTCCGGAACGAATTATGCTCTCAATCCAAGGCATGACTGTATTAGGTGGAAATGCACACAAAAATGCATATATTAGTGAAAATTACATTGCAAATGTATTAGATTAGGAAAAATGCTTGCAAAAATGCACACATTAGGAGAAATATGGACACAAATGTGTATAATTTTGCATGCAAATTTTTTTTGCTAAAAGTTCAGGATGACCCAAACCTAAGATAGAAAAAATCTCAATGTTTGGGAAGAGCCAGACTTCAGTTTGGAAAAATGAGAAACTTGAAGATACCAACATTGACAGATTTGCCCATCTCTAGCTATAAATCCTTTGTCGCTCCTGGGACACACAAGCATATCCTGGTCAGGAAGTGCCATTGTGATACTTTGGTAAATAAATGGTGGCTCATATGCTGCTCTTCCAGAGTCCCAGCTCCTGTCTATCAGAAACGGTGGAGCTCTGGCCCACTCTGATGCAATTTAACTGACTTACCCAAGCACTCAGCAGCCAGTTCAATCTTTTATCTGTCCTGTCCCTTCAATATTAGGTGGCTTACCTCTGTTATGTGTGAATACCTCTGGATAGGAAATACAGGTAGAAACATCCACATACTAAAATTAGGCTAGAGGAGCTTCTTCTCCATGAGGACTCATAGACAAAATAAAAGTTGGACTCTGATGTTAGTTAGTGTTGTAAAAAATCAGTAACTAATGGGTTAAACTAATGAAATGCTTTTCTCTCTGTGTACTGACCATGAGGCAGTGAAGTGAAACTTACAGATATGGTTTGTGAGGAAGTAAGCCTTACAAGGCAAGGGGTAGAAGGAGGGGAAAGCCGGTGAATGAATGTGTCAAAGGCAAAAAGCTAATTTGTGCTCTCCCATTCTCTGCAAGTTTAAAACATTCTAGATTGTACAGTGCGCATGCGCCAAAAGAGATGTCGATGCGGCACAGATCGACTTCTGTCTTCAGAAATGAAGGCTCAATGTGCATGACTTGTGTTTTTCCATCCACAGCTAGCAGCTTCTGTTAGCAGGGTGCATGCCCAGAAGATGATGTATAAGTGAGATAAGATCTCCTTGTCCCACAGGAGACTCTGTTTGCAACATGAGCGCCTGTGTTTCCTCTATTCTGCAGAATAAAACCATTTGGACCATTTCCAGACTTTCCTTCTTTTGTGTGCATGATTTGAACTCAACAACACATCAGGGTATTTAGCATATTTGCAACATTAGGAGATGCTGGACTTGTGTGGCACTCTCCTGTGTGTGGTGACTCACTGAACTTCAGCCTAGGTTGATATTCCATGTTTTGTGGCAGGACCAGTGGGATTGTCCAAGTCATTTTCCATAGTGGGAGAAACTGAAATGGGCAGATCCATCCAGGCCCAGGGTTTTGAGCACTTAGCTCTTTAAAAGTCTGGATTTGAATTCCTGTTTATTCAACCATGTTAGTGCTGAGTTAGGGTTGCCACCTCCTTTTTTTTCTGACCAGCTCCTTATTGTTAACAACAACATGTCAGGCAGGTACAATATCCATGCTGGCAATTGCTTACCTATTGAATTTGGCCACTGTAGATGGGCGAGAAATTTAATTCAATTTGGTTGTGATCAGAATTTACCAAAATTCACAAATTTCTTCATAGTAGAAGAAATATGAGCGATGGAAAGAACTTGAGATTAAAAGAAAAATGTGGGAGAAAATATAACTGATGGATTTGTCCATACCTAGTACCTATTGTCAAGTACCTCCATGCATGCTTTCAGGTAATCTCGACTGCAAAGAGAAGGCATCATGTGAACTAGGATGTACATTCATGGAGTTAGCAGCCATTTATTTACAATTGTATGAGATAAATAAACTGGTAACTCAGCAAAGAGATATGCATTCTTCAATAAAGCCTTGTAGATTGTTAATTCTACAAAAGGACAACCCAGATTGGGGAAGAATTTATTTTCATTATGCATTTGAATGGTCAGAGGAAAATTCCTTGAGTGGAATAAATAAAATTTCTGTGATAGTAGATGCACTTTTCTTTTGAATAATTGACCCTCCTCCTGCCAAACAGCTGAATTTACACTGATGAAATTATAGCTAATCTCCTTCATTTTATGAGTCTTCACAACTGTATCTGTTAAGTGCTATGACAGTAGCTCACATGCTCTCCTCTCTCCTGCTCCTCATTTGGACATCAATACACTTCTACATACAGCTATTTTTAGAGTCATTTCTTCTATTCTTATTTGGCTTCCCATACAGATAGTATAGAATTCAAGGAATAAGCAAGCTGCTGTCTTCCAGATGTTTTGGCTATAATTCCAATAAGCCCCAGCCAGCATGGCCTATGGCCAGAGATGATGACAATTGCCTTCTGTATGTTCTGGACTACAACACTTTGGCTACACCGGTACAGATTATACGATGGACCTTGCCCTACTCATCATATGTACTCCCATTCACAACTGCATTGAAGAATTTGGCAGTGTGAATCAGTGCTTTCATGTGAGGGGCTGTCAAAAGCTATTCATGGATTGGAAAGAAGCATTACAGCAGCTGAACAGAATATCAATATGATCCCTTACTTCTGGTGGTCTGTAGTCAGATCTCTTGTCTCTTGCCTGTAGTCAGATCTCTTCTGTTAAATAAATGCTACTGTTAGACATCTGTAATGCATATTTTTCATTTTACAAGTATTTTGGAACTAGTATTTTGGAAATCCCAGAACTTTTGGAGTTCAACAATGCCCTTGTTACAGAGGACATCAATGTGACTGCTAGTTTAAAAAAGGTGAATAATTTGCTTGAGCAAAAGCTATTTGTATGTGGAATGGGCAGGAGGGGATGGACAGAAAGATTTAAATGTCATTCTATTCTTCTTCCTCCCTTTCAGGGAGACCTATTCATTGAGGCTAGAAGCAGCCTATTTCCCATAGAAATAAAATGGGTTATATTTAGTATTTGAAAATGTGCTTTTCAAACTAGGCCTTGAGTTGAAAGAACATATGTGCATAGGAAATTTCATGGGTGATTTCCAGCACACACACACACACACACACACACACAGCTTCCTAATGACTAAAAATATTCTTCCTCCAAAATATTCCCACTAGGGAGAAAAAATAGGATTGAAGAAAAGTCTGTGTTTGTTCTGTAGAGTTGCCTTTGGGGAATAGATGTTAAAACTACAGGTATTCCACCAAGCATGAAAGATCCACTTGTGAATTGATGGTAAAATGGCATTTCCCCCTTCTTATATTTTTGGTCTTCTTCAGAATGTGTGCCTCTATTTTCAGCCTCTCTAATCCCATATTACAAGATTGCACATTGGAGCTTGTTTTTAGCAACCACATTTTAATCTACTGACCCAGCCTGAATTGAAAATTCAGTAGTGTTTGTTTGTTTGATGGAGGTATTATATCTATAACAGTCTAAAAATAAAAAAAATGCCTGGCAATTCCAACCTCTCAACATATCATTGGTTAACTCCTGCAATGTCATGAAATGCTCAGTAGAGGCAAGCTGCTTGCAGGGAAATGGTATTGCCTGAAAATGGATGTTGACAAAGAATGCAGTTTCAAAAAGGGAATTATAAGAACAGAGGGAATTGGAGGACGCAGCATATTAAGGCAAAAGAGAAAGAAGGGGTGCAGGAAACTACACACAACACCTAGAAAGGGGAGGGACTATGTGCTTTTGGAGGAAAAGGAAGGGGATGAGCAAGGTAGCTATAGACCAGGTAGCCTATTAAGAGGGCCAGTTCAAGACATTTTGCTGCCTGAAGCAGAGCAGCAAATGGTGCCCCAAAAGCCCACCCACCCAATTCAAGGTGCATCGTATCCAAAGCCAGCCAAGATATTTGTGAACATGAGGCATAACATTCCACACTGAACCTCTCCCCATCCCTGGCACTAAAAACACAATAATAACAAATTAAATAACTAACACTCTAATGGTAGGGCCGGCCCTGCCTAAAACAAAGAGATAAAAGGGTTTTAGATTTTACATATTAAATGGAACCAACAGTCAGGGGTGGAGCCAGCACCTGGTATGCTTGGGCAGCTGCCAGTGTATGCCCTGCTCCCCTTTTTTTTCTGGTTCAGCATTGTGGGAAGCTAAGTCTACCCACCCATTTTAATTTCTCACAATGCTTCTGATCTTGCATCACTCTTGGCAATTGTAGGAAACATAAGTGTGGCTTGAACCAGTCACTAAACTCTGCCAGGAGCACTTTCACCACAGCCAGGTAAGCCCCTACCAGGGTACACTGACAGAGGAAAGGGCGAGGGAGAAGATGCATGGCTCAAGGCCCGCTCACACCTGGCACTGGCATAGGGATGTGCAGATCAGCAAAACTCAGTCAGGCTCCCCGAAGTTCTACCAATTCCATCTTGAAGTTCAGTCCAACTTGAGTCTGTATCAGATTGTGACCTTCCCCCCCCCCTTTGCATGTGAAAATTGGTGCATAATTCTATGCAATAGATTCATAGATTCATAGATAGAGTTGGAAGGGGGCTACAAGGCCATCAAGTCCAACCCCCATATATATTGGGGTTTTTTTTATTGTTTTTATTCTTTTATCTGTTGTTCACCACTCTGAAATCTATCTGGATATGGAGTGGTATACAAATGTTCTAAATAAATAAATAAAGTATGCATCAATTGTGTGTATCTTTGAAATGTACCCATTCTTCTCCCATTGATCAAAGCAGATTTGTGCACATTTTTCAAAAGTACAATTTCTTTTTTCATGCACATTTGTATACATGCTGCCAAATGGTCTGCAAATCACATTGCAAGCTCGGAAATGTATGCACTTTGACTGCAGATAGCATCTGAGTCCGGTTTAGTCCAGAAGGTGCAAACTGGGCAAATCTGGATTTAAAAAACAAACAAACTGAAACTTACGCTGGTTCAGCTTGTCTGAGTGTGGAAAGCTAAGCAGGGTCAAGCCTGGTTGTTACTTAGATGGGAGACCCCTCCTCTAGTTTCCTGCATTGAGCAGGGGGTTGGACTCGATAGCCTTGTAGGCGCCTTCCAACTCTATGATCTATGAAATCCATGAAAATCTCTCATACACCCCTACATAAGAAGCCCAACTTTTAATGCAGTTTTCTAGTCTGAAGTTAAGAATGCACAACAGTTCTCTGACAGTGCAATCCTATGCATGTCTACTCAGAAGTAAGTTCCATTGAGGTCAATGGAACTTACTCCTAGATAGTCACTCTTTAATTGTTGAATGTTATGGTGTTATTTTTGGAGGCTGGCATTTTTTTCTTTCTTTAATCATTTATTTCTTAAATGGGTAAAAAAATAATTACCTACACAAAGCTGAAAATGCTCTTCCGACACTTTTTTGGGAGATGATGGATGTTCTGCTTCGGCATTTCTGTGTCCACTAACTTTAATGCTTTAAAAAGGCATTTAACTGTTATGAGGCATAAAATCAATCTTGATTATTATGAGGAATAAAATAGTGGCATTTTACAGAGACAGTAAAAAAAAATATTGAAAGATTTTTATTTATTTTTTTGGTAAAAATAGATGAAGATGCAGGAATAATAAATGGTGGTGCAGGACCTTTTAATTGCTTTCAAAGTCCTGGGCAAGATTTCTATTCAAAGATCATGCCTGTAATTTACCCATGTCAGCTCTTTTGTGACATCTCAAGTGATGCTGAAAACACTGTTACTTATGAAATCTCAGCCATTCTTTTGATTATTGATCTACCCTATTATGTCCGCCGTGTAGCTGTTAAAGATGAGGAGCCTGTCATAAAAAAAGAAAAAAAGAAAAAGAGGTGGCAACCCTAAATCAGCACCAACATGGTTGAATACACAGAGATTCAAACCCAGATATTTAAGAACAGAGCACTCAGTGTCTTGGTCCTGGATGGATGAATCTGTCAGTTTCTCCCTCCTCCTCCTCCTCCTCCACCACCACCACCACCACCACCACCATCATCCATCATCATCATCATCATCATCATCATCATCTCAAATTCTTTCTGTCCTGAATGAGGAGAACTTTGCTAATTTTGGTACATCCTTATCAAATCTGAACTGAAATCCATCCCATCCCTATGATGTGAAGTTCTCTGAAAGATAGAACAACCATGGACGTGTCCCAGGGAGTATGGGTGCTAGAGGATTTGGTCATCCTGCATTTCAAAGTGAAGCAATTTGATCCACTTGTTCCAGACTAATGTTCAAATTTTGCACTTCTCTGAATGCTGTAATCCAGATCTATGTTCAGAAACATACCATAATGTGCATAAAATGCATATTTATTTATTATTATATTTATATTTATACCCTGCCTTTTTTCCTGCAAGGAACCCAAAATGGCTTACATAATAATCATCATCCTCCTCTCGATTTTTTCCTCACAACAACCCTGTGAGGTAGGTTAGGCTGAGAGTCAGTGACTGGCCCAAAGTCACCCAGTGAGTTTCATGGCCGAGCGGGGACTAGAACCCAGATCTCCCGAGTCCCAGAGAGCTCTGATCTCAAAGCCATCCTAGGCCCTGTGGAAGGAACAACAATGGCTTTTATGGGATGTATGCAAAATTTGTATCAGTTTGTTTTTGATAAGGATTTATCAAGTTTGCAGCTTCAGGAGTGAACACAGACTTGGATGCAATCTGTGGTTGAAGTCCATACATTTCTGAGCTAGTAATGTCTTTTGTGGAATGTGCATACATTTGAAAAACACACATGAAAAAATGTGGACTTTTGAAAAATGTGCACACATACACTTTATTCAATTGGAGAAGAATGCACATTTCAAAGATGCACACAACTGATGTGTACATTTGGAAAAATACACATGAAAATATGCACAGATATGTGAGGAGATATACATAACTCTGTTCTAGAGCAATCAGAATAGGGGTATGCATTCTTCTCCAGTTGAATAGGACAGAGCAGATTGCAGGGGGTGCAGTTAATTGGGGGACCAGTTGGACTGGAGGAGAGAGGCTGCAGTTCAGGGACAGAATGCCTGTTTTGCATACTGAAGGTCCCTGATTCAGTCCTTGGAACTGCAGATGGAATGGTCTTAGTATAGGACATCTTCTTCTGTTCATATGGTCACCAGACTATGAGTGCTGGAGACATTCAATCTTTCGATTTCAATATGAAGTGACCTGATCCACACCTTTAAGATGTTTTTTTTCCAACTTCATTTTATTTTTAATTGCAGTTTAATGAGGAAATGAACCAGGACAGACTTTTAAATGGACATATGCTATTCAGACTAGAAATAGAGTGATCTGTAAATTCCTATCTCAGTTCAAACTGTTTTGGTTTTGTTTGTTTTTTTGCTTTCAACATCTGGAACTAAGCCATGGATTATCCAAGAAGAAGAGTACATTAGTGACAGTCAGATGGTTGTGCAGTGGTATGAAAATGGATACAGCATGAACAAGAATGGCATGGCTGGGGATAATTCAAGACAGGGCAATGCTGTAGTTCCTAATTTCTGAGTATGAACATTTGGGGGCAATTTCAGACAAGCTACAACTGTTTGGCAGGTATTTGTGTGCACAAAGGAGAAGTATTTGAAACTGAAACTAGATTGTGAGACAGACAGACAGACAGACAGACAGATAGATAGATAGATCCCACTCACTCCCAACTCTCTTCATATTGTCTCATATTTGAGGTGAGCATTATAGTACCCTAAGCTTCATGTTTCTGAGCCCAGACATATATGGGTCTTGTTGACATGTCTATATCTGGAATACCATTGAAAGACAGAACAAAACTCTAGTCCTCATGTCCTGCTTGTGGGCTTCCCATAGACATCTGGTCAGTCACTGTGGGAAACAGAATGCCGGACAAGATAGGCCTTTGGTCTGATCTGGCAGAGCTCTTCTTATGTGCCAATGTTGTCAGCCAAACTGAAGGGGAAAGTTGCCTGCTAACTTGCTTCAGTTTCTTTGTCTTTATAGGGGCTCTAAAGCTGGGTTTATGTTGCAAAGTTGTACCTTTGCGTGTGTGTTTAAAGTTGAGATAGTGCCCACCTTGGAGGAGCAAATTGGAGGCTTGGAAGCTTTAGAAAGGCCAAATCGTGTGGCTTCATCTGTCTTTGTGCATCTGGTCAGAGCATGTGTTTTTTAATGTCATCCAGCCATATCTCCTCTTTATGCTGGCCCTCTCTCCTGCACCCAAATAAGTACCTGCATTTATAGCACTCATCTGTCCTTGCAGTATTGCAGGGACTTACTGTTTGCTGTTGCTGAATTTTCCCCAAAGGTTTCAATGTTATAATATAGTAAAGCAGCAGCAGCAGCAGCAGCAGCAACTCCTCCTCCTCCTCCTCCCCTCCCCCTCCCCCTCCCCCTCTTCTTCTTCTTCTTCTTCTTCTTCTTCTTCTTCTTCTTCTTCTTCTTCTTCTTCTTCTTCTTCTTCTTCTTCTTCTTCTTCTTCTTCTTCTTCCCCCCAAAAGCTTTATTCTTAGGATGGAAGAGCACTACATATCAGTGAAACATGATGGCCACAATCCAATATATTTAATTATACTGAAATCAACAAGGTTAAGAGTGGTACCCTCTACATTGGATTATGCCCAGTGTTTCCTTCTTCCAATTGCAATGGTTAGATGTCATCAATGAAACAGTACAGAGTTGTACTGGCAGCTCCCATTGAAAGGCGAGTTCAAAAGAGTGAAATTAGATAGGTTCACATTAAAATATGAACTGAACAAATTTCTGCCCCCCCCCTCCATCCCTAGTAGGAGAAGCCAGGGCTAACAATAAAAGCAGCACCTTGCTGGAGTCAAACCAAGGATCCATCTACCCAGTATCCTGCTTCCAGGAATGGTCAGTGAGATGCTTTGAGGAAGCCTACCAGGAGAATTCAAAGGCAATACTCCTCCTGAACTGTTTCCCTCTGGCAATGGCATTCTGCGGCATATGGTCACTGAACCTGGAGCTTCCATTAGCTGTCATGGTTAGTGATCACTGATAGATGTATCCTCATTGGTAGAACTCAAGTATGCCATATATGAGATGTCAGGCTCCATTTCTAGTAACTTCTAGGGGTTTTTTTGTTTTGTTTTGTTGTAATAAATAGCTAAATATATTGCTGAAGCTGCAGGTAGGTGGATGAGAAATTTGTTTCAGTATGGTTTTGATCAGGATTTGACCAGTTTGCACCTTCTGGACTGGACTTGGGTGCAATCTGCAGTCAAAGTCTGTACATTTCCAAGCTTGCAATATGGATTCACAGACACCCTCCCCAAAAACGTGTTCGACAGCATGATGAGTACATTTGAAAAATGCGCACAAACAGCCCCTCCCTTGCCACGCGTAGCTGTGGCGGGGGGGCAAATTTGTGGCTAGGAGAATGACGATCAGACCATAATGGTCTGCTTACTATCCACCAATCAGGAGGCAGAGTGGGTGGGGTGGCAGAGCCGATATTAGGCTTGCACCCACCATTTTCTGCCTCCTTTCGAACGCGGCTCCCTCCCTCCCATCCCTGTTTGCAGTGTAGGTTTTTACTGGTCGCCTGTTTCCAGAGGCCGAGTAGGAATTTTGGTTCATTGTCCTAATTGGCCGGGGGCAATGTTCGTGTTTCGCCTACTCTACACTGTATTTCAGGGTTTGGGTGCTTAGTGGCATTTTCAGTTCGGTCACATTGGCGCTTTAGTGCGGGATTAGGCAGTTTTAGGGGCTCGGTGATCATCCTATGGCACCTTTCAGGTGAGAGCGTGCCCGAGGCTCCTGCCGCCGACTGCCTCACGGCTTGGGACTGTGGAGATAAGGCACATCTCTGAGGTCTTCCTACTTCACCTGCCGGTACCTCACGGTCTGGTCGAGGCTGACTGCAGGAAAGACCTTCCACCAGCACCGTGTGGTGTTTAGCAAGGAGGGGATGACTTGGATGCCGTCACCCTCCTTGCTGGATGTTTCGCCCTATAGCAATGGTGACCGACTGACAGCCGGTGTAATTAGCACCCGCACTTTTTATCCCTTCGTAGATCTCCAATTGATGTTATTCAATAAATGTGGCCCTTCATTTTACTACCAATTGTACCCTACAACCGTGTCTGACTCATTATTTCTCCTCTACGCACGCAAATGCTTTAATCAATGGGAGAGGAATGCATGCATTTCAAAAATGCACACAACTGATGCATACATTTGGGAAAAAATATGCATGGAAATATGCATGGATTTTTATGTGAAAAGAACAGAACAATGTTCACAATCTGATATGGACTTGAGTTGGAGCAAGCTTTGAGATGGAATTTGGAGAACCTTGGCAGGATTGAGTGTTGCTGATCCACATATCCCTAGCCACAGATCTGTGAAATTCAGATTTATCCCTAACCCTCTGGCATTCCTGTCCCCTAATCCATCAGTGATTTCCCTTGACAACATCACACAGCTCCTATCTGTAGGTCATGTGTAAAGGTCACCTACACCCCTGATCTGCTTTCTCTCAAGTCCCCACCTTTACCTCTACCTCAAGTACCTGCTTCTATGTACAATGCTTTCTTTCCCACTCCCTACAAAACCACTGCTGGACCTTTTTTAAAAAAAAAAAGCCATTCACCATCTCAGCCCTACCTGCTCAACAACACTCCTTTATTTCCCCATGCCTCTCCATTCCTGCTAGCAGGACACAATTACCCCTGCAGTTTTCCTTCCAGCCAAACTGACCTTTCATTTCTGTGACAGCATCTGTTTGGTTTAGGGGAAAATGGCCTCCTAAAATTCTCCATCCTATTCCCCACTGTCAGCAACAGCAAAGCTTCTTTGTTGGTAGCCCAGCCACTATTTTACATCCCCAACTATAACCTACACAGAGCATCATTTCAGGCCAGAGGGCGGGGGGATGGCAGCCATGACACACACACTCCACACACAGAGAAATTAGAATGCTTGTGAACAATCTGTGCCATCCCAACAGCACAGGCAATGGAAGTGAAGTGATAAGGAACCTCAGTCACAGGCAACAGCCAGCTTGTAGCCTACTATATGTGTGAACAGTGTGCCTTGGTTCCCCTCACTTTCTGCAACAACTTTATTTTCCATAATTATTTCCACTGCGAATCCAAAACCATGGGGTTTCTTTTCTTTTTCTTTTTCTTTTTTATAATATATATATATATATATATATATATATATATCCAACCTCTTCAGCAGTTGCCTTCGAGAGCCAACTGTTGCTCTTTTGCATTGATTCCAATTGACAGCTGCAGAGCAGGCCCAGGCTGGAATACTTGGTAATTTCAGCATCTTCTCTTACACCCAGCTGGAGCAATCAAAGGAATTCAGTTCAAAAGAGCAAGGCTTGTCAGAGCTGAGCTAACATATTAGCAGAGGGCAAAGCCACGGTTGTTTAGGAGAGACTGCAGGCAAGTTTGTCAAATTGCTGTCAAAGTAACAGTTGCAATTCTTTCAAAGGCAGTCCATAGCATGTTCTTATTGGGAATCTATTTTCTCTTTCTTTCTTTCTTATTTTCTTTCTTCCTTGTCTTGCTTTGATTCTATAGAATTTAAGAACTTAAATTTAATAGCGTGCTAAGTGTATTTGTTGAGGATGGGATTAAGATAAAGACACATATCCCAGGGTATGGCCTGAAGGCACATGAGGGGGCAGCCACTTTGCTGAAGCTAAGCAGGTCTGGGTCTGGTCAGTATTTGGAGGGGAGACCACCTGGGAACTGCATGTAGCCATCTTGAATTCCATGATGGAAGAAAGGTGGGATATAAATGTAATAAATGAATAAATAAATAAAATATCAATCACTCTAAGCCTTGAGATTGGCATCTGAGGCCCTGCTCAAAAACATCCTCCATTGGATGTTTGACAGGGAGCTGGAAGGGAGAGAGCATTTTTAGCAGTGGTGGCACCAGGGGAGGTTGGTGACTCCTATGTCAGTGGAGCTCCTCATCTATTGCAGATTTTATTCTGAGCTTTGTAGGCAGGGATATGTGCATTCTCGTTCGGGGTGGGTGGGGGTGGAAGTCTGGCAAACTTGCCTGGGCTTGGCCCCCTGAGCTCCACTTGACCTACCTGCTTCCCTGGCTCAAATTGCACATTCTCCCGAGCCTAGCTGGGGAAATGATTTCCGGGTTCCCTCCAGGAGTGCTTTTTATGCAGAAAATGGCATAAGATACATTAAAAACAGCCATGATTTGTGCAAGTTACAAGTTGGAGCACCATGGATCGCTCCTATAAAGCCCAGAATAAAAGCTGTAGTGGATAAGGAGCCCCACTGACATAGGAGTCACCAGCCTCCCCTGAGTGGCACCAGAACTTTTGAATGTTCTCCCTAATGAGATGCATCACTTCCCTTCTCATCTCTCATGTTTAGGTGAGCTCTAAAAAGAAAACGCATTTGCTTCAACTGCTTGTAGCTTGCCATTTTAAGACTGTGAGAGTCTGGAGTTACTGCGTTGTTGTCCTGACTGTACATTCTGGCATTGCTTTTGATTGTTTTAAATTGTTGTTTGGTTGGTTGTTGTTGTTGTTGTTTTAAATGGGCAGAGATCCAATGAAAAAGCAGGATATAAACTGAACAAGTGGGGCCTAACATAAAAACATTGCTATGTGGAGTGTTCCTGTTCAAGCTAGCCAGCCAGCCAGGAAATTCCGTTCTGTTTCCCCCACCCACCACCCCAGTTTTCCATTCCCCCTCCTCCAACTGTCAGTGAGAATTCTGTCCCACTGAGCATGTTCAGTCCTCATTGGACTCTTTTGGTTCCCCCCTTAAAGATATCCTGCACTTCTGTAAACCTTTGTTTCCCTCCCCCGAACCCTGTTTCTACTTACCTCTTGTGCATGAGTAGTGCCATTTTAGCAATGTAAGGACTGGCAAAGAGAGCATATGTTCACTAGTGCTATATAGGATAAATATTAATAAATATAATGATTTATATTTATTGCAGCAAATGTTTGGTGTGATATGACCCTTCATTCTTTGCTTCTGAGCTTCCTGTGGAGGCATCTAGTTGGCAACAGCTTGAAATAGAGTTCTGGATTTGATGTGCCATTCATCTGATCCAGCAGGACTCTTACGTTCTTGCAAACAATAGGGAAGCAATGTGATTCCAAAGTTCTTTTTCATCTTTTCCTGTATTGCCCCTTAGTGTATCTATACCCAACCTGGTGCTCTCCAGATGTGTAGTCCATTTGTATTTTCATGCATATTTTTCAAAATTTATGTATGCATCAATTGTGCATGTCTTTGAAATGTATGCATTCTTCTCCCATTGCTTAAAGCGTATTTGTGTGTCATTTTTTTTGAAAAATACACATTTTTTAATGTGCATTTTTCAAATGTTGGACACATTTTATTTTATTTTTGGTCTGTTCATCATATTGCAAGCTTAGGATAGTATGGACTTTGACCGCAGATTGTGTCCAAGTCTGTGTTCAATCCGGAAGGTATGAACTGGGTAAATCCTGATCAAAAATGAACTGAAATGAATTTCTCGTTCATCCCTAGCAAGAAGGCTGGCCTAGCAGCCTTCTCCCTGAGATGCTAGGGTTTGTGTGTGTGTTTCCCCATTTTTATACATGTATTTATTTATTTTGATTTCTACCCCACCTTTCTACCAAGAAAATGGCAGTCACGGCCACATTGCAGGAGGAGGTATGTACAAGCATGCAGGTCCCTCATCCACAGCCAAAAGTGGTTCAGTCAGATAAGAGCTGCACCACATGACTCTGCAGATTGTGTGGCTCACAGCTTAACATGGTTAGAGTTCCTGCTAAATTTGGAACAGTACAAGGGCTGCATTGTATTAAAAAAGAATGCCAAAATCCTACTTTAGAAAACAGTTCAGAAATCGGTGCATGCAGCCAGGTGGCTGTGACCTCCCCTATTGTTTCACAAGGCCATTATACTTAATATATTGTGATTGTTATAAATGTATGAATCTTTATGGGGGGAAATACCACCCAGAGTTGGGGTGCATTGGGGATTGAGTTTTAATCCTCTTAACTTCATTACTCTGAAGTCAATTAACTTTGTAAAACAGTTGAAAGAGTTGTCATTCTGGCAACCTTGAGACAAAGAGAGAGGAAAGCTCCCAAGAATTTCCATTCAAGGCACCTGAATGTGTTTTGATGTGAATAAATAACACATATGAATATTCATGCATAATGTCTGTGTGTAAGGCAAATAGTTGGGATAGCAGCTACGAGAACAAATGAGTAAATTGAGAAAGTTAATGAAGAAAAAGAAACTTCAAGGATGAAATGGAGTTGTGAGCAGGATTCCTTTCAATTTCAGTGTGGTATTTTAATAATTATGAGAGGCCGTCTAGCTCAAATGTAAAAAAGGGAGGAATGGATGGAGAGACTGTAAAAGCCTCTGCCGTTCCTCCCACCCTGCCTCTTGCAAAATTTCATCTAGTGGATATCTTTCCTATAGGATTGCACCCTAAGTGAGTCAATCTGACCTAAAGTGCCTGCCCCTGCACAACTTTAATCTGAAAGCAATTCAAAAATGTGGGGATGCGAAGAGAAGGGAAAAAAAACTTGATCTGCTTAGAACCCCAGCCCTGTATTTGGTAAATCCCCACAATGGTTGTAAAAGGAACAAAATGGAAGCTTGTCTGCTGCCATACCAAACAATCCAAGAACTCAAAAACCAGAATGCTTTGCTTTCAGTATAATGATGATTTCCCAG
Source organism: Shinisaurus crocodilurus (assembly GCA_021292165.1). Lineage (NCBI taxonomy): Eukaryota > Metazoa > Chordata > Lepidosauria > Squamata > Shinisauridae > Shinisaurus > Shinisaurus crocodilurus. The sequence goes on along the minus strand of CM037883.1, from coordinate 13,200,841 downwards.
CATGAGGTATGAAACAAAGAGTGCCTCTGTCCTACCCGGCTATCCTTTCCATCACCTTTTGGTTCCCCACTGCATGATCTTATTATTAATCTTTGCAAGCCACTCTGGGAGTCTTTTCTGGCTGAAGAGTGGGGTATAAATGCAATAAATAAATAAAATTTTAAAAAATGAAGAGTTTCTCTTCTTTAAAAAAACCACCACCACCACCACCACCACATCTCCTGTGCTCCATTTTAATATGTTCCTGTCTCTCCACCTTAAGTTTCAGCACCGGCTCTCCATCAATTTTCTGTGTTCAGCTTAAACAAACTCCTAGTTGGACTTCCATCACATGCTGTCTGCACCCTAACTATATATACTGGGGATGGACAACTTGTGGATGTGCAAATCAGCAAAACTCAAGCTCACCAAGTTCTCCAAGTTCCATTTTGAACCTTGTTACAACTCAAGTCCATTTCAGATTGCAAGCTTTGTTGTTGCTGCTGTTGTTTCTCACATGAAAATCCATACATATTCCCATGAGTATTTTTTCCCCAAATGTACACATCAATTGTGCACATTATTGAAATTTATGCATTTTTTAAATGTATGCATCCTTCTCCCATGAATTTGTGCACATTTTTTGAAATGTACTCATTTTGGATTGTGCGTGCTTTTTAAATGTATGCATGCTGTCAAATGCATTTTGGGGGATCTGTGAATTGTGTTGCAAGCTCTGAATTGTATGGACTTTGAATGCAGATTATGTCAGAGTAGAGTACATGTTCAGTCCAGAAGGTGTGAACTGGGTAAAATCCTGATCAAAAACAAACTGAAACAAATTTATCATGCACCCCTATTTGTGGCCCTGCAAATATTTTGTCCCAGCTGGGTGGTTTAAAGGGAAGCGGGTAAAGATGAGTCTGGGACCACTGGAAGGTCTTCTCCAACTTGGATTTTAATATGAACAGGAGAAGAATTCATGGCCCTTGTAAATGCTTACTTCTCCTTAGAGGTGAGCATTATGACCCCGTAAAGCTTGTTTCTGGGCTTGATCCCAGTGATCTTTGCTAGCATTTCTACTTGAATCACAGAAAGCTTCTTTTCTACAACTAACCCATCTGAAGCCAGGCAAAGCTTTATTTGCTGTCCTCCCCCATGACTACCCTGCCTTTCATAGGCGCACTCTAGTCTGCAGCATTCTCTTTTTGCATTCCAAGCTGCCTGGATAATCAACTTTTAAAAGGCACCTTGTGTTGGCTAATGAGTCCTTTAATCAATGTGACTTGTCCCGCCCTGGATAATTAGAGCCCCTGGGATTATTTGCCTGGACATGACAATATTCAAACGTGTCAAAATTGTTAGGAACGTTGAGTCAACTGGACTTCATTGCAGTTATCTCAGCTGTTCCAAGTCATGATCAATTCAGTTCTGGCTCCTTTGCAAATACAAAAAGAAAACATACCATTGAGGCTATCTATTTGTTCTTCTTGGCTTTTATTTCTGATTGCTCTGGGAACAAGCTTTTTTTTTTTTTTTTACATGAGTCCTTTTTTATAGGCCCATTGCAATCAGGCAGGAGCTTCATAACATGTTTAGCATATTGTCTGCCTTCAGTCTTGATGGGAGTAGGACATCTTTAAATATGTTGAAGAGTTGGAGCTATTTGTGTTATCTCATCTTCACCACTATCCCAAGAGCTGAGTTTCTTGCTTCATTGGGAACTGTTAAATAATACAAGTCTGGGGGAAAGTTTCCTGTTTGTCTGTAGTTAGGATGAAATCAGAATACTTGTTCTTCAAGATACCACCATGGTTAACGAGCAAAGTCAAAGGAAGCTATCAGAGGAAAGAAGGCATCCTTTGGAATATGCAGGGCTTTCCCAAAGGAGAACAAAAAGGAACAGAAACTCGCACAAACAATAAGCGATGCAAAACAAGAATTTGAGACTAACATTGTCTTAGTCTTAAAACATTGAGACTAAGTGTGCAATCCTAAGCATGATAAGACAGAAAAAATGTCCTACAACTCCCAGCATCCCCCAGCCAGCATGGCTGGCTGGGGAATACTGGGAGTTGTAGGACTTTTTTTCCTGTCTAATCATGTGTAGGATTGCACCCTAGCATTTAAAAAAATATATATCTTTAAATACATCAGATGAAGGAGGCCAGCTGGAAAGGAGGTTGGACTGATGGGCACAAGGGAGTTAGAGGCATGCTATGAAAAGATAAGAAGATTGCAGATATGGTGAATATGTGGATACACACACACACAATATTAATCTGTGTTCCCAGCCTCGAAGACGCATGATCTGCATTCCCAGCCTCAGAGAACCAGCCAGCATGGGTCCTTCTGTGCCAGCAGCGATGGGGAGAGGGAGTTGGCGCTCCAATTCACAGCTCCAACGTTGGACCACTGTCTCTGACCTCAGAGCTAGGAATCTGAAATATCCTATGGCCCCTCAGACACTGTCTAGAGGCCATAGGATTCCTCTCTCCACATTTTAGAATGGGGAAAAATGCAAATTATCCAGAAAACCACCCAACAATTGATGGTCAGGGAAAAGGGGATGGGGGCAGGGGAAGGGGCTTGGTGATATGGGCAACCTCAGATTGGAACCCTAGGCCAGTCCATGGGCCTGGGATACCACACCCCTGCCTTAAATTGTAAGCCATTATTATAAAATGTCAAGCACCTTGTGTGCTCTGGCTGGAAGGCGGTATATAAATGTATTAAACAAAAGTTAAATAAAATGGGGATCACCTCACAAAAGAATGCCGCATTTTCCTAGTGTGCATTAATAATGTTTGTTGTTTACTCTACTGGAAGCACTAATGTGTAACGTTCAGACTACAGCATTAATACTCATAGAGGCGCAGCACCATAAATTTCTCTTGAATTTCCACCATCCAGCAGTACTTTACTACTGTCTCCGTTGGATGCTTGAGTGGAGTACTTTTATCCTGCCAGCAGAAATAGCTGGATACATTTCCTTTTTCAAAGACCGCATCCTCCATGCTTCCTTTTTTTCATGCTAGGGATTGAGTATAGTAGCCATCATTTCTTTGCCTGGACACAAAGCAAAAGGAGTCGAATCCTCATTGAAGTGGCTCTATGAACAGCGGAGAAGTGAAATATCTTGCTGATGAAGCTGAGAGTTGGCTAAAAAAAACTATACATGCCTGAAAATATATTTGAAAGCGCAAATATGGTTTTTGCATCTCAGCTGACTCTATATTTCCATCTCAAGGACGAAGAAAGCAGAGTGGATTCCCTTTATGCCGGCTGTTTATCTAGCTCTCTCTCTCTCTCTCTCTCTCTCTCTCTCTTTTTCCTTTGCAACTTTAGAATTTTGTGTTTCTCTCTTTCATTTATCCCCAGAGAAAACCATCTCTGATTAGCGAGCGCCTTCATATCATGGCCTCTTTCTTAATCCCTTGACTTTCTGCATGACCCCTCTGACTGTGTGCAGCATCAATCTGTTCCTGTTCCAGGCTGTTTCATACCTCCGTGATGTAGCCTGCTTAGTCTCCTTCAGGCCTGCCACGTATCAAGGTCCCTCTGTGTGACACATGGCTACCATGTCACTCACACAGCCACTGAGTGAAACCAATATCCATGACCCTGCTGCTTCTGTTCCTTTAAAGGACCTCTGGACTGTAACTCTCTGTCTCTTCCCCAGCTGCTCTGCTGCTTCTGTGTGACAGGGCAACCACTGAGGCAGCAAAGTGGCAAGGGAAAAATGGGGGGGGGGATTGGCAGCCTTTGGGCTGAGGGACAGCCAGCAAAAACAGCAGAGGTAGGGCTTGCTGTGTTTCTTGTAGTTTTTGAGGAGTCCATTAAAAAAAAAAAAAAGGCATATGCAAACTATGGGACTTGTCAACCCATGATCTTGGTTTTCCATAGGTCTGTCTTTCTTAGGTCTTCCAGGTATAATGGACCAATGGTTGACTCTGCATGGCAGGTTCACATGTTCAGGTGAGTCTGGTTTGGAGACATATAACTCTGAATTCCTCAACAGCTTACCTCTCAAGTATCAGGTGAGAGCAACCACTAGACAAAGTCCATAGAGAGTCATTTTTGATGGATTCTTCATTTTCATTTCAGTTTGCAAATCATCGGAATTTATGCCATTCGAAACCCTGACTGCAATGGTAGCACACTTTTTTTCAGAAAAAGCTCACATATTCCCTAACTTCTGATCATGTCTGAAAAATGTATATATATATTTTTTGGGGGGGGGAGTGCACTGTTAACTCTCTCTCTCTCTCTGGGCGTGTTCGCACGACATGGGAACCGCAGGGGAGCAGAAGTCCCCCATGGTTCCCGTGTCGTGTGAACACCGACCGGGGGTGCCCCCAAGGGACAGCCGCGTGCGGGAAGCACGCAAAGTGACCATAGGTGGTAGAGGGGTAAGCCCCTACCGTGCGTGGCCACCCTGCCATGTGAACAGTGGGCGGCTGTCCCGCGGGGGCCGCACAGAGGCAGCAGTCCAGAGCGGTCGGAGCTGCTGCCGCTCCAGCCTGTAGGGGCAAATGGCCCCTCTGGGCATTCCGGGCCCCACCCCCTAGCACCGGGAGGCCCAGACTGCAGTGCAGGGACTGCCGTCTCCACTGGGGTCTGCCCACGTGCGCGGGGCGCAGGTTGTCTGCAGCGCCCCGCTGGACCCCCGCGGATCGCCCCATGGTGCCTCCCCTGCCCGCAGCATGGGTCGTGCAAACTGGCCCCATGTGTGTGTGTGTGTATACATTTTTACACTTCAGTCAATGTGGGAAAGTGCACACTTTTGAAAACTGTGTGCAGGAACACATATTTTCCCAATTCAAAATGCACACTTTCCCCATTCAGATGAAAAGAAAAACTGGTTGCAAACAAAAATGAGAATGAGGCACACTGACCTTAGAAGTGTCAGAGTATCCCAGTGAGCTCAAGAATCTATGATTGTCGGAAGACAATTGTATCTTGTTGCAAGTAAGGCTATTGGAAATAGGGTCAAGAGATGATGATGATGATGATGATGATGATGATGATTTGCAATTTCTGTTGGGATGGGGTAAACAAAATTGAGCATGGCAGGACAGTGACAAAATTCAGGAACTGGCTTATCATTAGCAACGTTGGTCAGTTTTCCTCTTCTAGGGATGGGTGAACGAGAGATGTTTGAGATCACTAGGGTTCTCCGAATGTTGTCTTGCTGCTTGTCTCGTAACCTGATTCTTGTTCGCGCATGCAATTGCTGATCACTCTGCATGAATGGGGAAATTGCACAAATCAAGTGGTGACTGAATGTGAAATTCTCACATAGTTCCCCAAATTTGCACATCTTTCCTAATCTGCTCAACTTTCCTCCATAGACTAAAGTGAGGTTGATTCAGTCTACAGGGAAATTCGCACAAATTAGGAAATTTACACAAAATCAAACTGGGAAAGTTGCAAAAATCAAATGTGAGCACATGTCTGGCACTTTGTGAACATTTTCAGTGGACACATGCTCATGATCATGTTTGCAGCAAACCAGACATGCCCACATGTTTTGTGAGGGGAAAAAATGGGATCCTTTCCTTATACATCCCTATTAACTGTGTGCAGTTCTGGCAACAGAAAGAGGAACGCTCTCTTTGTTTGGTTGCCTATCTGCAATTTTCTTTCCCTCAGGCTGTCCCAGATGCAGATTGTTTCAGTGCAGTGTGGAGAAAAAATGGAGTCCAACACACAAACAATGGCATCCACCAGTGACTCAGGGCTGCCATTGCCCAGCCACAATAGCCTGGGAAGATGATGCACCCAGAACAGTCTGAGGAAAATAAAATGGTGGTCATACCACCAAAAAGAGAGTGCTGCTCTTGCTGTGGTGGTGAAGGAAGACCCACCACCAGTGCTTCCCATCAGCTGCTCCTGAATACCACCCCCATGCACAAAGAATTCAGAGGAAAGTCACCCACCACAAAAAAAGAGCAGGGGCCATTTTTGTGTAGCCCTAATTTGCAGAGTATCCCACACATTAAAATAAACTCTGTATAAGCTTTGGGGGCGGGGAGACAGTTTGCTAAATTAAGTGGTTACAACTACTAAATCTTTCTTGTTGTTAACTCAAGTGGCTTAAATAGAGCCTCAATACTTGTTGTAGCTAGTACAGGCAAGAGCTCAATGCTGTGTTTTGCTTGGCCTATGCGTTTTGTTCCAGAACTACACTCAGTTGTTGGTTAACTTCTGTAGAAAGGCCATCACTAAGATAAAAAAGATTTAGCAGAGTCAGGTGAAACTGAAGTGTGATTCAGCATTGCCAACTCCTGCAGGTCCAGCAAAGTCACCCCTGACCTTGAGTGTTATAGACTTGCTCCATGCGCAGTTGTATAATGTGCAGTTAGTAATGATTATGGTATAAATATGGATGTAGCAAGAGATCCAACCTATAATTCACAGCGAAGGGCAAGGCAGGTTTTCCTAGAGACTTAAGCCTACCAGCATAACAAATGCAAAGTGAGCAATAATCCTTCCTTTCCCTACGCACAGCAGCTTGAAGGGAGGCAATAGAGAGGGGGGCAGAGAGATTCAGTGTGTGAATTCCCAGCAATGGTCTAACTTCATGGGTCTCATGGCAGATCCTGATGCCACTCTGAGCAATCCTCATGGATGAAGCAGAAGGCCAACTGGCACGTGTTGGAGAAGATCCAAGATCCATACAGGCCTGTGGCTTACGCTGGCTCAGCTTGTCTGAGCGTGGAAAGCTAAGCAGGGTCAAGCCTGGTTGTTACTTGGATGGGAGACCCCTCCTCTAGTTTCCTGCATTGAGCAGGGGGTTGGACTCGATAGCCTTGTAGACTCCTTCCAACTCTATGAACTATGAAATCTATGATGGGATCTCCCATCTCTTGTTTTGAAATTTAAAGCAGGGCTTGGAGGTCCCTGACTGGATTGGGACAACAACACAGGGGGAGAGGGATTTAACCCTGTCTGCCTGTGTCATTTCCTCAATCTAAATCAGTGCTTGAATTTACTGGGGCCAAGGCAAAGGAGATCCATTCCTCCTTACCACTGTAATGCACCCATTAGCTAATTTGTTTAGCTAATGTAATGACCCCTTAGCGATAGTGGAGGTCATGGTTTGACTAAAATTGGGGGAAATCAAGGTTCGGGTCGATTATATGATCAGTGATCCCAGGCTTCTTAGTAGGAGACTAATTTAATGGTACAGGGTGAAGCTAAGCCTTTTCTCACTCAGTGCTATTGCCCCAGTCCAATCCCAGCACCCAAACTCCACCCCATTTTAGGCATTAAAACTGAAAAGAAATTCTTGGAAGATCTGAATCTTTGTAAAGCAGTCAGAGAGGTTTGGCTGTTGGGTGGTACAGAAATGGAATGAAGGAATGAATGAAATGATTGCACATGTCCTGCATGACATGCAATGTGGCAGAGTATATAAAGTATGAATGAATGAATGAATTGATCAGTGAGTGAACATAGTATATAAAAATGCACAGGTATAGGTAAAAATGAACATGTATAGGTAAAGCAAGAATTGTTCATTTATTTCTCTCGAATATGCCTCCATTTGTGTGCTTTCCTTCGGGACGGAAATCTGTCAGTTTCACTTTCTCCTGCATTCAGTTGTTTGTTTGTTTTTAATCCCAAACTCTTTCTCTCCTGAATACGTATATGTATTTACTTATTATTACATTTATATCCACCATTTTTTTCCTCCAAGGAACCCAAGGTGGCTTACATTATCCTCCTGTAATGGGAGTTGCGGAAGATGGCGAGGAGTGCAGTGCTGCACAACAGTCCTGCCTCAATGCTCTGTATTATGCTTTGTATGATACTATACTCTGTGTTATGCTCTGTATGTTGTATTTTTCTCTGTAATAGCAAGTCATGACCTTGCTTGAATTGCTAGCATGTGAGTTGGCTGCTAGCCAGCCTGATGCAATCTCCAGTAACGTGTGACCTGGCTGCTGGCCAGAAGAATGACACTGCACAACAGCCCAGGTGCTATCAATTAAGCACGAGATCTGCAGCCCATGAGGCTTGGTGTTAGAATGGTATTTAAGACTAGCAAATGCAGACTGAGGTGTGGTGGTTGGTAGCGGTGGTTGGTTGCGTGTGTAGTGATGGAATGCTGAAGAATCGGAAGGAGCAAGGAGGAGCAGAGGAAGCTGCTCAGAGAGCCCTGCTGAAGCCTCAACTCTGAAAGCTGATACCCAGGCGGAGAGCTGCTGGAACTAGCATTTGGGTTGGTTGGAAATAATACAGTGACTGTGTAGCTAAGGGGTGGGATTTCCACCAGGGAACTTGGAAGGCACAGCATTGTTGTATTTCATGCTCAGCTTTGCAATAAAGGTGTTTGGCTTTAACTTCCTGGAGGAGTATATTTATTATGGTCTGAAAATCCTTCAAAGAACCTTTGCCAATCCCTTTTGAGGAACCTGTGGCAAAACACCTCCTCCTCCCCATTGTATCCTCACAACAACCCAGTGAGGTAGGTTAGGTCGAGAATCAGTGACTGGCCCAAAGTCACCCAGTGAGCTTCATGGCCGAGCGGGGACTAGAGCCCGGATCTCCCGAGTCCCAATCCAACACTCTAACTGCCACACTGCACTGGCTTGTATGAAGAACTTTGTGGATTTTGATAAATTCTTATAAAAAACAAAACTGAAACAAAATGCTCACCCATTTGCACCAGCCAAATTCAGTAGGTACAGCTATTGCCAGCAGGGAGGGGATCATACTATCTTCAGATATCTTTAGATATATGTTAAGCAGTATATAAATTGATTAGATGATGATGATGATGATGATGATGATGATGATGATGATGATACCTGCCATTAAGGATGAGGAGCTGGTCAGAAAAAAGAGTTGGCAGCCCTAATTCAGTGATACAAACATGGTTGGCTACATGGGGGATTCAAAGCCAAACTTCTAAGAGCCAAGGACCCAAAACCCAAAGCCCTCTTCCTGGAGGGACAAATCTGTCAGTTTTGCTTTCTCAAACATGGCAAGCAAGTACAAAATGGTCCACTCCACGTTCGGACTAGCTGTACCTATTAAATTTGGCTGGTGCAGAAGGGTGAGGATTTTGTTTGTTTTGTTTTTTTGATAAGAATTTACCCAAAAAATGTAAATTTCTTTATACATGGGACAGAAAGAATTTGAGATTTAATTTTAAAAAAGAGACGAATGTGGGAGAAAGTGAAACTCTCATTAGGAATTGTGCTCCATTGTGTTGGAGAGGATGTCAGGAACTTGGTACTTATGCTCATATGTGGTGGAGCTGTAAAAGCGTATTGGATTTCTGGAATAAAATTTTTGGAGAAATTTCACTAATTATTGGTATTAATGTGGAGGTCTGTCCAAAATTAGCATTGTTATCAATAACAGAGAAACTTTTGTGCTCACAAGAGAAAAAGGAGCTAATTGTAAGTTTATTAGCGGCAGGGAGATTATTGATTGCAAGGAATTGGAAAGTTCAACATCAGTATTTAATAATAGACTGGTATAAAGAGGTTTGGGATATTGCTTTAAATGATAAACTAACATGTAGTATTAAATGTAAAAGGGGACAATTAAAGAAAAATAATTTTAAGGAAATATGGGGATCTTTTTTAGATTATGTTTTAGTAAAGGGGAAAGGGAGTAAGCCATGTCATGATATGATGTATTTTTGGAATATAGATTAATAATGGATTATGTGGATAGAATTGGTTTTGGCCCCGGGGTGACGGGTGCACTTGTAGTGTATGATTTGTAGGTTTATGTTTTTTTTGTGTGTATGTGTGTTCTTTAAAAATATAAATAAAAATTTAAAAAAAAGAAAAAAGAAAAAAGAAACTCTCAGATTTCCCCATCCCTAAGCTTGGAGAGGGTGTATGAGACAAATACTAGTCTTCCGGGCTGGGCACCCTAAGCAGACAGCAAAAATTGCCCGGGGAAATTCCTACACTGTGTAGTTCTCCACCTTACTCCCACCACTCCGGGTGGACAATCTAAATGTCAGTCTTCTAAAGCTTATAGTGATTCCCACAGCCTCCCCATGCAAAGGTTACTCTGAAGGTTACGAAGTCAGTTATGTTGATTTTGCCTCTCTGTCTACCTTAAACACAGTAGTTCATCTCAATTAGAGCCCATTCTTTTCTCTCTTTTTTATCTTATTTTCAAAGGAAGCTTCTGTCTCTGGAGTTCTCCGAGTTCTTTCTTTTCCCCTCCCTCCCTTCTTTCTTTTTTTCCTTCCTTCCTTCCTTCTCTAAAATAATACCCTAGGTCATAAATCATCATTTTCTTGTTATATTATTATATTTTTTTGTGTTCTAATTTCTGAACTTTCTTTGTGAGAAAGCATTTGTTGCTGCTTCACAAGCCTGTACAGAGGAAAGCAGGTTAGCCCAATCTTGAAAATGTTGATTCCTCAGAGTTTTCCATGAATTATGGTATATAATCTGAAATCCCTTACACATGAAACTTGGAACTGCCAGTATTTTTATTTTTAATTGGTCCAATCCTTACTGCAATCCATTTTACATAAAGGAAAGTGAAGCAAAGAATAAAGGTTTCCTGAGCACCATCAGATTATAACGTTCAGATTGATGGGATCTGTCTTACTCTCTTTGGGTGGGGGTGGGGGACATCAGGATGTTCCTTGTTACTCAAACGGATTAATGAGTGAGTGATTGGACAGTTATATGTTTGATTTAGCACAAGGGTAGGCAATGTGGCACCCACAGGTACCAGTGCACTGTTGGACACCTTTCTTGGATCCTGCCGAGATGTCCTACCCTTCTCACTTTTTCTTTTTTCTTTAAATAACAAAGTTGCACAGTGGCCGCCAGGATCACTTCAAAGTAAAATGAGGGTCTCCGGCTGTTTCTATCTTCTTTTCCCATAACTACTTCTAAGCCACCCGTGGGGCTCAGAGGCAATGGGTAACATCCAACATAATTCCTTCTTACAGTAGACCCATTTGAAATGAATGGGATGTAAGTTAGTGATGACTAACATAAGTCCCATTCATTTAAATGGGTCTACTCTAAGTCTACCCATTCTTAGGAAATTAAGATGGTGGGTAGCTGCAGGCCAATGCTTTCATCTGCAGTGCACCCGTTTCGTGGTGGTGTCCAGGATAGTTGTTTAAATTTAAAATGTGCCCAGGGCCCAAAAAGGTTGCCTACCCCTCGTTCAGCACATCACCAACTCCACTCTCCATTACTCACATAGCCAGAATGTCTATGTTTGAATCATAGTGTGGCAAAGTAAGTTTGAACAGCAGGAAAACATGAATTGGAATTCTGAATCTGAGCTCACAAGTCATGAGCTTCTCCACTGCAAACCCAGCAGTGCCACACTGGAGGCACCCAACCTACATTTGCAACCTCAGAATTAGGGATGTATGAAACCTGTCCCCATATTTCTGTGCATGTGCTCTGAATGAACTTTTTAAACATTTCAGGCATGTTAGCCACAATGACGCATCATGCTCCCCAGTGAAAAGCCCAGACAACTATACAGATTTGTATCATGGTAGCATAATGCACACACTATTAGCTGAATGGGTGCATCATGCTTCCCATTCAAAAGCACAGACACCAATTTAAATTCAGTTCTGAATCATTGTGGTGCTTCACAGGCACAGCTGGCTTTAATTTATTATTTATTTCATTTTATGTAAACTGTTTGTATCCTGTGTTCCATGCAATAAGCTTTCGTTGTAATTGTTCAAACACATCAAAGAGATGATGATGATGATGATGATGATGATGATGATGATGATGATGATAAGAAATAATAATAATAATAATAATAATAATAATAATAATAATAATAATAATAAATCTGTCCTTAGAAAACAAAACAAGCAACCTTCAAATAAAGAAAGAAACAAAAGTGATAAGATGCAGTAAAACCATACCATCTGTCAAATGCTTCGGCAAATAAGACTGTTTTCACTTGGTGCCAAAAAGGTAATGATGCTGGCACCATACAAAGAGTGCTGGTGTCATTCTCAGGAAGGCCCAGTCCCTGGTCAACACTCACCTAACCTCTCAAGTAGGGATGTGCGCGGAGATTGATTGGGGGGGTGAAAGTCCAGTGAACATGACTGGGCTCGACCCCCCTGAGCTCCGTTCACCCTACCTTTTTCCTGGCTTGACTCGCGTTCTCGTGATCCAAGCCGGGGAAGCTTTTTCCCGGTCCCTGGCACTATGTTGTTCACATAGAAAATGGCTTAATTTGCGCAAATTAGGCCATTTTCTATGTAAACAACGTAGTGCCGGGGACCCGGAAGTCTGGCGAGCACCTCAGCTTGTGCTCGTGCTTGGCTCTGCTTGCGCAGCAGGAGTGTTCAGCTTGCGCGGCACAAATTGAATGCTGGGTGGGTCGTCCATCCCTACACAAGGTAGGGTAGTCTAGAGCAAGACCTGTGAAAATGTTCTCAGGCAGAAGGCAAGTTCACTGTGGTATAGGCAGTCCGATGATGATGATGATGATGATGATGATGATGATGATGATGATGAATACCCTGGTCTCAATCCTGTAAGAGCTTTATAGATCAAAAGTGGCACTTTGAATTCTACCCGGAAACAAACTAGAAGCCCACGATGGTCTAACACTGGATAAATAAGTTCTCTACAGTATGCCCCCATTAACAATTTGGCTGGCATGTTCTGACCTGGCTGGAGTTTCTGAACTAGTCTTCAAAGGCAACCCCTGGTACAACACTTGGAACTAATCTAACCTAGATATTTCTGCAGCATTAATAACTGTGGCCAGGCTCGTTACTGGAGGTAACATATAGCATATCAGGACTAGTAGCCATTGATAGCCTTATTCTCCATGAATTTTTCCAATCCCCCTTTAAGGCCATCCAGATTTGTGGCCATCAATAATGCATGTGGGCATAGAGTATGGAGGAGGTCCAGGGGCACCTACACCAGCCCAGTCACCAGCATCCCTGTTCACTCCTCCCCTGACTTACTGAAGGTCCAAATAGGGACTCTTTTGCACATTTGGCTGAACATGCTTAGAATCATCTCCGTGATCAGGAACCCTGATAATATAAGGCAGCTTACTAATATTATAACCCTGATAATATAAGGCAGCTTGCTAATATCACATAATAAGACATAAAATACCATTTTAAAAACTAAATCACAACATTATTTGACAGGAGGGGGGGAGGAGAAAAGAAAACCTGGCCTGTTAAAAATAAACAAAGCAACACATAATACATAAGCAATGCCAAAAACATGTCACAACAGCTCCTTAATTTATAAAACAAAAGACAAAAAAAACCCAGCAGCAGTTAAGTGGTCACATTCAAGAATACTTGACCACAAATGAATATACGTTTCTAAAGCCTGCTTAAAAGTTTGTGAGGTTGAGGCCATATATAACTCAGTGGGCAGGGAGTTCCATAGCTTGAGGGTCACCAAACAGAAGGCCCTGCCCCTTGTGCCTGCCAAATGATTCGACTTTACATGTGGGTGTACAAGCAGGCCCTCTGAGGCAGATTTTAATGCCTGGGCAGACTCATGTGGGTGTAGGCAGTCCTTCAACTAACCTGTCAGAAGCCATAAGGAGAAAGCTTCTAATTAAAGTTGCAGCTGTATCTTTGCTGCATAGAACTTCTAAGTAAATATTACAGAAGGAACTTGGTCATGCAGGGACACACATTGCTAGACTGATATTAGAAATATAGCACTATATTGAATGCCATGTGGAACCATTGTTTTAATCCTGCATCTAGCTAATTACAGAAAAGCAATGCCTCAGCAGCACTAAAGGGTCTTAGGGTGCAAAACTATGGCTTCTAGACAGAGTCTAGATGGCCCTAGGAAAATTCGAAGTCCCAGCTCCTTCCAACCTCAGAAACATGCTCTGAAGTCAGAGCTGGGACTCTGTATTTGGAGTGCCCTCCCTCTGCCCTCAGAGCCAGCTCGGAAAGAACCACACTGGCTGTGGCTCCAAGGTCACAAGACCAACCTCAGGGCCGCCATTTGCTGGGCATTCTTGGGGGCAGGAAGGGGAGGAGTGAGGCTCCATCAGGATACAATGTATACTGGAAGTGCCTCAACTTGTCCTCCTTGTGAGCAGGGACAAAACACTTAGAGTCTTAGACGTCCAAAGTCTTTCCCAGGGCAGGAGAAGCATGGAAGTGATCTTCACCTCCATGCTCCTCCTGCCCTCCATAGGATGCCCGTAATCCTCCAAGTTCGCAGGGTTATGGGAAGTCACATTGGATCACACTGCCCTTGTAGAAGCATCCTTAATCCTGCGATAACACAATGGACATGGAGTTGGGTTCTAGCCAATATTCCTCCATTCAATTGTGTTCCCCCCCCCACAAAGACTTTATTTTTTGCACTTCCTTGTTTCCTTTTGAATGTTTTGTAATATTGTTTCATAGCATAATCATCCCGGCAAATCTTCTTATTTGGTAATTAATTAAAATTTGACCTGACATTTTAAGGGCACTGATCAACTTTACCATTTACACAACAGAGAACAGCGTAATCTAATTTTCTGTTTTCCCTACAACAATCCTTCGAAAAATGGTGCACTCGCCACCCTGTGCTTTAAATACATGCTACCCTTAGCGTAGAAACCACTGTCAATTACTAATCTTTTATTATTGGCTCTGGGGAAAGATGAAAGGAAGAGAAGAAATATAGTTGACAGTTTAGTTATCACATCTGGAGTAAATGAAAAGCGTGGCCTGAATCCATCAGAGACGATTAGGTAAATGTGAGGAAATTACGGATGTCCTTTTACACATGTAAATTTCAAGCCTGCCTTTAAAAAAGAAGAGAAGAAGTGTGTGTGTGTTGGGGGGGAGAGATGAGGTGTCTCACTTATGATAGATTTCTGTCCAATTCCTCAAACCTCTTGGGAACAATGCACTGTACTGCAAAAGGTAAAGCGAGACATTTCCCCCCATAAGCGAAACAATTGCAATAACATTGCTTTACCATTCACCTCCAGAGAGACATGAAAATGTCAGCTGTGAATAAAATGTACTCACTCTTTAAGTGACAAGTGAGACTGAAGAGAAGCTGGCTGTGTCCTATTGGACCAAAATGTTAATCAAAGCAAGACAGACCTTGTGCTGGCATAAGACGGCTGGCACATGTTTGGGGCTATGGCACTCTATGTTCAGGGTTTTGAGGCGATGCTAACATTTCGTGGTTGCCCCTGTGCACAACTTGGGAGTAGGGATGTAACTGTTTGCCCTGCACGGGCGTAGCAGGCCGAAATCGGCCCTATATTTTTGCCTAATATACACAAGGTTTGGTTTTTGTTTTTGTTTTTTTGCAAGCAGTATGGAATGCTTACAGTATATGGACTATGAGCTAGGAATGGTCTCTGGTATACTATTAATGGGGAAAAATGCTGAGAAGTATAGCATTGGAGTTGGCCCAATGGTAGGGATGGACAAATTTTGCTTTCTCCTGCATTCAAATTGAGTGATGGGTGAGGATTTCATTCAGTTTGTTTTTGATGAGAATCGATCCAACTTTCTTCAAAAATGGGGCAGAAAGAATTTGAGATTTTTTAAATTAAAGCTGAATGTGGGAGATTCAGCAATCCCAACTAAGGAATTTAGAATCAACAGGTACCACACAAATTGAAATCATAAGGTGTTCATTTTTCTTCAGGTACAGAACTTCATGGAGTGGATAGAAGTGAATTTGCTTTCTGTAGGAATGTTATTACTGAAATAACTTAAGTCTCCAGTCATCCTTCCTTTCAAAGGGAACCAAACCTAGGAAAGTACTGCCCCTGAAACGTCTTACTATTCAGTAAAGTTAAGAGTGCAATAGTCTCTGTAATGGAGTGCACCAGTCTCCGTAATGTGTGCAGTGGTCTAAAGCATGTGTGAAATAGTCTGGTAATGTGAAATCAACAATGGTCTCTCTAATGTAAAGTCAAGTGAAATGCTTAATTTTGCATTGGAAGAAAGAGTATATGAAAATGCTCAAATACTTGTGATTTCCAAGGTGTGGGGGCACTTTATTTTGATTGGAACAGATTATTTTAGAAAAATAGTTTAACTGGCCTTCCATCTGTGACCCCCCCCCCTTATCTGTCACCAGTGCTTGATGATGATGTTACATAACACAATTACCACAGAGCACTTCGCTGAACCGAGGGGGAAGAGGGAAGGCTGAATTGATAGAGATTAGGGAGGATAAGGAAGAGCAAAATTTCTGTATTTCGATGACGGCCAACAACATTCCTCCTGCCTAAGCAGAATTCATGGTATCTTGGCTGAGGTGAAAACACAGGAAGATAAAAAAACAACAACAAATGCATTACAGATCCCTTTGTGAGAGTGGGAATAGGAATGAAAGCCTACCACAAAGCATGGAGAAGTTATTAAAAAATAAAATAAGAAGTAAAACAGAACTTCCACATAAAATAATGAATATTTCTCACAGATTTGTTTACTTTGGGGGGGGGGGATAAAGGATATGAAAGGGGGGAGGGACAGAAGAAAAAGGAAAGAAAGCTGACCGCAAAATGCAGTTATTTAGATCCATTCCAATTCAGATAACAGCCAGTTATGGGGACAGAAATCAACTTGGTAGCATTGTTGGATAACTTATTTCATTTCATTTATTACATTTCTATTACTGCCCAATAGCCAACGCTCTCTCGGTGATTTACAAAGATTAAAACCTTAAAAATACATTAGCATACAACACCCAGAGAGACACACACATATCTAAATACAATTTTATGCTGGGGAATGGACAGGGCTAGTGTGACATGTTGGTTCTCCTGGACATCTCAATGGTTTTCAGCACCATCAACCATGGTATCCTTCCGGATCATCTCTCCAGGTAAGGACTTGGCGGCACTGTTTTATATTGGCCCCAGTCCTATTGTGTTGGTAGGGTCAAGAAGGTGGTGCTGGCTGAGGGACCTCTCTTCCACCCACTAGCCTTTGTGATGCCTCAAGGCTCCATCTTGTCCCCCATGCTTTTTAACATTTACATGAAACAGCTGAGCAAAGTCATACGGAGGTTTGGGCTGATCTGTCTTCACCATGGGGACAATATATAGCTCTACCTCTCTTTTCCAACTTCTAATCCAAAGGAGATAGTGACCTGGTCTGCACAATCATGGTGTGGTTAGCAAGCCACAGTGCCGGTTGCATGCTGGCTGGTTTTCCCAATTTGCCTTCACTGGTGCAGCTTGCTGTATCATCTGAACCCATGGCTTGTTTGAAGGGGCAGCAACCCTCAGTTAACCCATGGACAAGGCCCTCCTCATGGAGGCCCTCCTCCATGTGCACAAGGCCCTCCTCATGTGTAGATGTTGGATTATCTGAGGGTTGCTTACCCTGCCCCACCCCACCAACAAGCCATGCTGCTTGGGTTCGGATGACACAGCAAGCCACAGCCAGCAAGAGTGATTAGGGAAACCTGGCTGGCATGCGTGGTGGGAAAAATAAGCCACCATGGCTCATTTCCCATGCTGCAATATCATGGGAAGCAGCCCCATGAAACCCTGAACAAATGTCTGGGGGCAGTTTTGGCATGATCATAGAATCATAGAAAAGTAGAGTCGGAAGGGGCCTACAAGGCCATCGAGTCCAACCCCCTGCCCAGTGCAGGAATCCAGGTCAAAGCATCCCTGACAGATGATTGTCCAGTTGCACCTTGAATGCCTCCAGACTGGGAGAGCCCACCACCTCCATAGGTAGTTGATTCCATTGTCTTATTGCTCTAACAGTCAGGAGATTTTACCTGATGTTTAGGTGGAATCTAGGTTCCTGTAACTTGAGCCCATTATTCCGTGTCCTGCAAACTGGGATGATCGAGAAGAGACCCTTCAAGTACTGGAAGAGTGCTATCATATCTCCCCTCAGTCTCCTCTTCTGAAGGCTAAACATGCCCAGTTCTTTTAGTCTCTCCTCATAGGGCCTTGTTTCCAGTCCCTTTATCATCCTTGTTGCCCTCCTCTGAACCCTCTCCAGTTTGTCTATGTCCTTCTTAAAGTGTGGTGCCCAGAACTGGACGCAGTACTCAAGTACTCAAGATGAGGCCTGACCAGTGCCGAGTAAAGGGGAATTATCACTTCCCGTGATTTGGAAGCTATACTTCTATTAATGCAGCCCAAAATAGCATTTGCCTTCTTTGCAGCCACATCGCATTGCTGGCTGATGAGGGTGAACAAGCTGAAACTTAATCTAGACAAGTGTTGTGGGTTAGGAAAATTTGCTAATCTGAATGGTGCTGGGCAATTGGTTCTCTGGACCAGGTTGCACTCTCCCTAAAAGGCTAAGTCTACAGTTTGGGAGCGCTCAGGTATCCATTGAAAATAATTCCCAGTTTTCTGATTTTTGCAGTGGAGCTCTGAAATCCATGCATACAAAAATGTGTATGTTAGAAAAATAAAGCTCAAATCCGTGTGATATTAGGGGGAAATGATTGCGAAAATGTATATTTTAGGACAAAAATGCATATGAAATGCATGTATCCAGGGCTATTGGAGCTGGTAGATCCAGAATGGGTCCATCTGGGGGAACTGAACAGCTTTGGGTCCACTTCTCCCTGACCATGAGGCTGTTTTGAAAGTGCAAATAGAAAAGACCTCTACCTCCTTGGTTCGACTATAACCAAGGCACCTGTCTCCCTCGAAAGCAGCTGGACCCCTCTCCACATGTTTACAGGAGCTGCTGAGTCTGTAGAAATATGTGCATGTGCGGGAGTGGGGGGGATTTGGCTCACCTATTCTCAGGCTTATTAAAATATGTTTCCTGTGAATATTTGTTGTCTTCGAGTACAGAAATCTAATATTTGAGTTGTGAAGAGTTGGGCTGGGTTAAACTCCTTTCTTGTCATCAGCATTTGAAAATCCATGTGTACACACAATGCCGATCCCACTAGCAGAACGAACAAAAACAAACACGCTGAATGTAGGTTTAAGTTAACCCTTCTGCACGACAGTCCTTCTATATGTATAGCTGACAACAGGGTGCCATGATGCCTCCTCTCTGTTGGACTTCTCTTCCAAAGGTGACCTGGAGCCCTTCCCAACCCCTGACCCAGGCATCACAAAGGAACTGCCTGTGTCTGGGGACGCTGAGGTAGTTCATGGGATCTTGGGCCCTCAGCTGTTGACCCTAACCTTCATGACATAAGTTAGTCCCCACTCAGACTTCAAGGAAGACACTGAGCCACCACCATCTAGCCCCAAGGAGTGCAAGCATTTAAGGTCAAGGCTCAGTCAGCAGCCAGATGCACAAGTGCCCACCTGAGGAATAGGGACTCCTCGTGAGTAAAGGCCTACCTGTGCACAAGGCCATCCTCATGTGTAGACTTTTACTCAGGTGACTAGTGGTGTGCAGCTGTGCTCAGAAGCTCAGGCTAAAAAGCCTTCTGTTCTAGACATTAGATGCTGGGACCAAGTCTGAGCATCAGCCTCCCTGGCTTGGGTTTCCCTGCTAACCTAGTTCTTATCTGAATCTCCATGTAGGGATGGGAGAATCAGTGATTTTTGAGCTTGCCTAAATTCTGCTAAAATCACTTCCAAGCTCATTTTGTCTAGCCCCCATTTTTTTTGCTACCTGTCTTTTTGGCTTGTCTGAATGGGAAAGGTGCATACTTTGAATAAGAAAAGTGTGCATTTATCTGTGTGTGTATATATATATACACGAACCATGCACCACCTCCCCCATTGGCTAAAATGTGAAAATGTGTATTTTATATATTTTAAAAAATGAACTTTTCAAAGTGCACATTTAAAAATAAATATATAAATAAATCATTATTATTATTTTCAAACAGATCTGCACATTTGGGAATTTGCAAACATTTCACACACACTCACACACACACACACACACTCCTTTTCATATTTGGGATTGTGTGTGGGACATGTTCACATGATTTGAAAACATAAAGGAAATTCTCATACATTCTTATCTCCATGTGTTTGACTTTAGACTATCTACTGACCTTGCTTTTGGAACTGATCCTGACTGGTTCCCTGGAGCTCTGTCCTAGGGCCACTGAAAGCAGGACACAGGGAAGGGGAGGATGTGATAAGGGAGAACTTGTACGTAGAACAGAAAGTATGGGATGGATAGAAAAAAGAAGGATTGCTTCTTACTTCTTTAATCTATTATTCAATATTTTTCTTTATTTTATTTCATTTCATTTTATTATTATTTTCATATTGCAGTGCTGGCAAAGTGTTGCCCAGTAAAAAGTAAGAAGCGAATGCAAGTCCAGTTTTCATGTATCCTATTGAAATGCATGAATATGCAACATTCCAAATACCTAAGCAGGAAGAAGGGGAATGGGAGCGGGAGAGAAATGGGGAAAAGGCAAAACCTTCTTGAAGATAATGAAATATATGCATTGCATTAAACAAGACAGAAGTAGTACCCCCAATATTCCTTTTGTTTGAGCATGTATTCTGCCTTAAAACACAGTTTGTGGTTTTCTTCCTTTGTTAGCCAAAAAACATCGGAAGAGATTTCAGTCTGAGTAGGTTAAGTATATTTGATTGTTTGTTTTAGAGGGGAATTAATTTAATAAACATTCCCTTTTATTTATGTTCACACCACAGGGAGGCATAATCAAGGTTTATTCCATGCAGATGTAATTATGAAGTTTTGTTCTTGCGCTACTGAAGCAAACTGTTTCTGGAAGCGGCTACAATTTGCCGATGGATATGAGAGAGAGAGAGAGAGAGAGAGAGAGAGAGAGAGACAGGCAGAGATGGATGGTTATGGATATGGATATAGATATGGAGAGCATTTGGGGAATGTTGTAGTCAGATCTATTTGCAGTTTGCACCTGAGCATCTCTATATCTTGCACCCAATATCCTATGTATCTCATTCTCAGAGTACGAATTCTTATATATAGTGCTGGCCCCAGGTTTTTGAGGAACCATGGGCATTGGGCAAGACACCCTCACTAGGTACCCTATTTGGTGAATCTTTCTTCTCACCTGCAATATCACCAGCAGCTGTTGCTCTTCATCCTCTGTCTCATAGTTGGCATGCAAATCCAAAAATGACAGAAGCTTATAATAAGCCCCCATTACCTGATTCAAAGTAAAGATCAACTTATCCATCCAAGTCCACCACAAAAACATTTCCTTACCAATTTTTAAATCTGTTCCCCCCCCCACATAAAGTCAAATGTGAAAATGGACCATGTGAAAATGGATCAAAATGTAATTGATGTGATATTATCTGCCACATGTCTCTAACAACCATAACTGTGGGAGGAACCCTAATGATTTTAATATGCTGAGAGCCTAATGCCACCCACCTGGAATGAGAATCCAGACAAGATGATTCCAGAACTAACCAAGGTGGAAAATCTAATTTAAGCAGGAAAGACCAAAATTTAGTACAAGTCAGGAAATAGGCCTGATAATATAAAGCAAGATCCAGAAAGCCAAACCCACCTTCCTTGATGGCAAGTAGCATCCTTTTCAAGGATATCTGTGGTGGAGAGGACCCCCCCCCCATTTACAAAACAGGGGGTAAATGTCAGGTATAGATATAGATAGAGCCAGTGTAGCGTAGTGGTGAGAGTGTTTGACTGGGACTTGGGAGATCCCGGTTCTAGTCCCCAGCCGCTCAGCCATGAAACTCACCGGGTGACTTTGGGCCAGTCACTGACTCTCAGCCTAACCTACCTCACAGGGTTGTTGTGAGGGTAAAATGGAGAGGAGGAGGAGGATTATGTAAGCCGCCTTGGGTTCCTTGCAGGAAAAAAGGCGGGGTATAAATATAAATAAAATAAAATAAAATAAAATAAATAAATATAAATAAATTTGGCATGTATAACATAGACAATCCGAGGTATACTATTCATCTTAAGTGTATTAACCTTACTCCATAAACTCAACTTTAGCAATGCCCATCTGTCTGTATCCCATGAGGTCTTGTTAGTCAAGTGTTAAGGTTTAATTTAAACATTAGAGAGATGTTTCTCTTTTATTCCCAAATAAGTAATGAAATCCAGGCACCATCAAAATTGTCAATTCGCTATTACACTATGTCATATTTCGTCTCCAGTCAGCATCAGTTCAGACCTTGACCAGTTCATTGAATAGCAGACAAAGCTGGGATAGGTGCCTAGAGTTGTGAAGTAAACAATAAGAGATCATCCACATAAATAATAGTTTTAAATTCTAAGCAGTCATGCCCAAAGCTGTGAAAACTACTATTCTGTAGAGGTTCCAAACATTAATCAAATAACAATGGTGGAGAAAGTGGGCATTCCTGTCTGGTACTTCTCCCAAGTAAAAAGAAAGCTGAAAAAATACTGTTAGTCATAACCAGTGCTTTTTTTCTGGAGAAAAAGGTACCGGAACTCTTGGATTACATTTCCTCGGGAGTAGATGGCGATTAAATTGTAATGCAATTAATAGAAGAAAAGGTGCTGGAACTCAGTTCCGGTGAGTTCCACCAGAAAAAAAGCCCTGGTCATAACTCTAGCTCTTGGGCTTGAATATAAAATTCTAACCCATTTCAAAAATTCATCAGGGAAGCCGAAATGCCAATGCAGCAAAAATGAATCTTTGCTACCTCTTATTTGCTTGACAGCCAGAGAGCCAGTGAGCAAGCAGGCAGGGGCATCTACTGCTCCTCCTTTTTACCACCACTGTTCTCCGGGCCAGAGTAAGAGGCAGGTGGAATAAACAGACTGCAATAGCAAAGAGGAGGAAAAACTTTAGGAGGCTCTTGTCACTGGATGCCCGCTGGGATATGTCGCCCCTTGGCAGGTGCCCAACCATGTCTACCCTTAAATTACCATAATTTTGTTTTTGCTCACAAAACATGTGGCTAAGCCCTGTTCAAAGCCTCAAATGCAAGCACAAGCATGAACACATGTCCGCTGAAAGTATTTGCAAATTTCCAGGCATGTGCTCAGGTTCAATTTGTGCAACTTTCCCAGTTCGATTTTATGCAAATTTACTAATTTGTGTAATTTTTGTCCATGGACAGGATCAACCCCACTTTAGCCTATGGAGGAAAGTTGCGCAAATTAGGAAATTTGCACAAATTTGTACAAATTTGACATTTCAACACCGCTGGATTTGCAGCAATTTTTCCATTCACACAGAGCAAGCATCAGTCACAACCCGAACAGGAATTGGGCACAAGATGAGCAATGAGATGACCTTTGGGAAATCCAAGCAATCTCAAACATCACTATTCACCCATTCCTTCCCTTGATACCAGCCCTGCTTACATAGCCAAAATGACACAATCCATGCACATGGTGGGGATCTCAGCAGGTTTGGAGCAGCTCCAAGGAGCTTGTTGGGGTACAACAAATTGTTAGGGGAAACAATGGGGCAGATGAACTAAAAGCAGCCCAATAAGGACTGAGCTTGCTCAGTGGCCACAGAATATTGAATAATTATTGGACAGGGGAAAACTGGAACATAGCATCTTGGGAAATAATGGGATGCAGGGGGTGGAATTAAGCATCCTGGAAAAGGGCATGGCTGGCCGGCTGAAAGCCTGAACAGGAACTCTCCACATTGCAACATTTTGTTGCAAGTGCCACTTGCATATTATATCCATTGATAACAGAATCATTGTGGCAGAGCCTTTGAGTAGGAACAGTTAAGACTTTTACACAGTTGTTTGTTTTTAATATAAGAACTTACCAAAATTAGCAAATGTCTCCATAAACATAATAGAAACAACTGGGGAAATAACAATTTGAATATGGGAGACAGTGAAGCTGACTTTCATCCACCCAGGCCCAAGGCTTTAAGAGTTTAGCTCTTCAAAGTACTGGTTTTGAATCCCTGTGTATTCAAGCAAGTTTGTGATGCTGAATTAGGGTTACAACCTCTCTTTTTTTTTTCCTGACAGGCTCCTAATCTTTAACAGCTACAGGGCAGACACGCACAACATTGGACTGTTGAACTGGGACTTGGGAGATCCGGGTTCTAGTCCCCTGCTCAGCCATGAAACTCACTGGGTGACTTTGGGCCAGTCACTGACTCTCAGCCTAACCTACCTCACAGGGTTGTTGTGAGGATAAAATGGAGAGGAGGAGGAGGATTATGTAAGCCGCCTTGGGTTCCTTGCAGGAAAAAAGGCGGGATATAAATATAATAAAATAAATAAATAAATAAATAAACATGACCCTCTCCTTGCTGGGACAGGATAGTTGTATTTGTATCTACTGAATTTGGTTGGTGCAGATGGGTGAGAATTTCACTTGGTTCATTTTTTTAAATATAACATTTGCCAACATATTTGTCAAAACTTTTTCATAAACACAATGAAAAGGACTTAAAATTAAAAGCACCTGAGAGCAAAACTGAGAGATTTGTCTATCTCTGCCTGCTTTCCTATGAGTTGCTTCCTTGGGAAATATTGCAAACAGGTTGTGAGACAGTGCACATGCATGCAGGGAGATCTTATATGTGCATTTCACTGGATCATGACCACTGTCTCCAGTTCACAAAAAACCAAACCACCTTGCTTCAGTTCCCTTTTACTTTTTAAATATCTATTTTCAAGAAAGGTCTGAGAGGTTGTAAAATCTTCAAACAGTATGCATTTTTCATCAGCTATAAACGTATAAAGAAATCACATGAGATCAACAAAGCTGAAGTTTAAGATGTCAAGGGAAAAACACTTGTAAATGGTAGGCAAACAAAGCAAATTCAGCTGGAATGGAAATGTACATGACATCTCGGACAGCTTGCACTTTTTATACGTGAAAATGTAGGGAAAGGAGGGAAAGAGAGATAGGTGAATGAGCAAATAAAAGGCCATTTAACTGGAGGGAAACCCCATCAATGCAAACTTTTAAAAAATGTGCTTCCCTGCTAGAGAAAATAAATGTGGTCTCTGAGTGGATCCACACTGGCAACAGTAATTAAAACACACACACACCTATAATTTCATTATTATTATTTGTCAACATGGTCGGTCAGAAATAGAGCTGTTCTGAGAATTCCATGGGGAAGAGCCATAGCCTGATATTCTACCAGGAAGCATCTTTCTGGGTTCTCAGACAAAGGTGTTTCCTCGCCACCTGCTGCCTGATCTTTTTAACTGGAGTTGTCAGGG
This sequence comes from Shinisaurus crocodilurus, assembly GCA_021292165.1. NCBI lineage: Eukaryota > Metazoa > Chordata > Lepidosauria > Squamata > Shinisauridae > Shinisaurus > Shinisaurus crocodilurus. The sequence goes on along the minus strand of CM037883.1, from coordinate 13,175,797 downwards.
ATTTAACTTGGGACCTTCTGCTCTGCATGCAAAGAATGTACTATACCCCTGAACCACATTTGAGGGACAGATTTCCATATGTATTAATTTTGCCTCACTTTTGCTTCTGGCCAACCAGAGCTTTTCCCCCAGAAGCAGCAGGCCTGAATTGGATATATTTTGCTCCAGGAGTGTGTGTGTGTGTGTGTGTGTGTGTGTGTTCCCTTCTGTGGCTTCTCCCCAACTTCTCTCTTCTACTGACACATGCCTGTGTTGCCTGCTTCTAGTATGTAGTTTTGCCCTGCCCTGTGCTTTCAGCAGGGTTTGAAAATTCTTCATTTCTACTTTTTTCAGAATATGTTTATCCAGTTCAGTGTTCATTGGGCACCTTTAAAAGAATTTCTAAGCGAGAAGGGAGAGTGGCCTCAGTATTATCACAAGAGCCATCCTATTAGCATTTCACATACCCAGGTGGGAAGGAGATGGCTTTATAATTGTCACAAGTCCCAGCTAATCAGGCTCTGCATAGCTGGCTCCTCCTTGAAACTGGAATAACTGGTTGGTTCCATGCTAAATTTACTTTGGGAGTTTGTTTGCCTATCCAAAAGGGTGTGACTGTAGATCCAAAGTATGCCATTGGACTGCTCAGAACCTCTTTACAAGAAGAGGAAGTACAGTGGCCACTTACACATCACCAAATAAGAGGGAAATATATCACCAAAGATGACAAAAGTTGACACTAATTTATATAGCATTTGCATATGAAAAAATATTGTACAGGTGCAAATTTAGAAATAGCTATAAGTTAATTAGAAATGTGGTACATCTCACCATAGTGGAGAAGACTTAACAGGTGACCTGTGTTCCTGCTGTTCAGGTGCTAAGTGTTGATGGGCTCCTCAAAGGCCTCTGCTTTCCCTTCTGATTGTTTCTTTCACTTTAAACTAGACTTGGACTGGATACTCATCCAATAGCGGACACTGTCGAGGCCGTACTTCCCCTCCTCCTTCCAAGAAGATCCACACACACTGGCTTCTAACCGAAAAGCTTTATTAGTACAGAGGCCAGCCTAGCAAACTGTCTTAGCATTACAAAGATGTGATTTGCAGAGTCAATCACAAAGGAGACAAGCTTAGTTAGAATACTAGCCATTAAGGAAGATTGCCCTATTGTTGAGAAATTGATTCCAAACTGGGAACCTCTCCTCCCTTCCAGACTCAAATTACCCACACCCACACCCCTGACATGGTTCCTTATTCTTAAGGGCCAATCTCTTGGAGTGCCTGACATTCCTCAGTTGGTCCATCCTCCTTAGCTGATGTCTGACCCAGGGGTTAGTGAAGCTTGATTCACCCTCTTCCTGATCAGAGAGCTCAGATGGCTTTCCCATGGAATTTGACAGCCAAGTGATCCTCCTTGCCTGTAGAGTTTATCTTCAAGGCTGCTGGCCTTGAAGATTCAGGTGCATCTCCTCCTGCTTCCAACTCCTCCTCCTCCCTCTCTTCCTCAGAATCTGTTCCCAGATCCTCCTCTGTAGGAAGAGTGGGCCCAATCCCTACAGATACTTTCAAATACAGTCCCCTGTAAAGCAGGATAGCTGGCCACCCTGGGTAGAGGTGGGATCAGAGGCCAAAATGTCTTTAATTCTCCTAGGAGGGTAGGCAAAACAAACCTCTGTCTACCTCCAGACTCAGATTTGAAAAACTTTGCTGCTAACATCCCTAAATACTACAGCTGTGGTCAAATAGAGCAGAGGCACTCATAATTTAGAGCTCTCACACTTGAACAGCTTCTTTCAAGGTCATTCAGGTTAGGGCTGGCTCTAGGTTGGGGTGGGTGGGCAAAGTGCCCTCTGGTGGGTCCCCTCCTCCAGTGGTGGACCCTGGTGGGCTTACCTGGATGCAGCAATGGTGCTTTATGAGTATGAGATGGAAGGGTCTAGCCTCCACTTTAATTGATCATAAAAAAATCCCCTGATGTATTACTAGTTTGGGGAATTGTGGGAAACCAAACTGGAAGCTAGAGGAGATGGCCAGCAGTGCTGGAGTGCCAGGTGGGGAGAAAAAGTGGGGTGAGGCAAGCATCATCAGTGGTCCCTGCTGAGTTTTTGGGGCCATGACAGATGTTGGAGGAAGACTGGTGATGAAGCCAGACCTGATTCAAGTGGCCCACCCACTCCAGGTACACATTACTTTCCTTTTAAAACAGTCTCCCCCTCGTATGCACACACATTTTTTCCTCAAGTGACTCAGAAACATGTCAACAACTGTGCCCACTTCTCAAGGGATCTGAAGGCTTTTTTTTTTAAAGGGACCGATCTAGCTAGCGTTTCTTCTGTAAATAGCATGACAGAGCCAATAATTTATGCAAATGCCAGGAGAACAGCACCCAAGAGCTATGAACAAGACAGGTGTTAATGACGGGAGACACAAATGCTGCTTAGAACTGAATAGTCCAAATGGCGTTGATTTGTGAAACCATTTAGAATAATATTGGATTTCCCCCCTTTGTTTTTTGTAAAAGAAAACATTAGGAATGGAGCATTGCTTGCTTTAGGCAGAGAAAAGCATTGCAGCTGAATTGTGTAAAATTAAAATGATCTAGTGAATGTCTATGCAAATATTTGTGGTGTTGCATACAGATACCTCTCATTGCTTGCACAACGTCAGTGAAAATGTATTCCTGAATTCAATCACTCAGCAGAAGAAGGGGATATATAGATAGATAGATAGATAGATAGATGGAGCTAAGGCATGGCAACCACCACCACCCTTCCTCAATTTCTTTAATACTTTGGATTCATTTTAAAAATAATACTAATAACAATAATAACAAGCACACTATATTTTGAGTGCCACCACTGTACATTCTAAAAGCTGTAAAATTACAATATGTAAAATATATTTTAAAAGGTGGAACTATTTCTTGATGAACTATATGGCTATTTAAAGGAAAGTAAAATAGCAGGAGAAAGATGATGCCTTAAACTTTGCACAATTTAAAATGAAAATGCTGGAAGAAATGCTATAAAACAGAACAAATTGCTCAGCATGGGAATATTTCTGTTCATTATCATTTCTCATTCATCAGCGTCTGCTAATGGCTCTAGCAAAAGCCAGTATGTAAAAGTCAATCCCCCTGATTCCACTAGATCTTCTTTCGATGCAAGGTGTTTTAAGGCTGCGGCTGTAGCACAATCTTTATTGGCTTTGGGGCATTTTCAAACAAAGAGCTCAAAAATGCCCCAAAGCTAAGGCTGGGAATTGTTGGATTTTTTTTTCTGTCTAAAGATGTATAGGATGATGCCGTAAATGCATGATCACAGTTGTGTATCTTTGTTTTGTTTTTTTTAAAGCAACTTCAGGGAGCCCTTTTCCAAATCAGAACTCTTGGAGGGGAGGGGTCTTTATCCCCTTCCCCTGTGGTGTTTTTCAGACTAAAAATTCTACCCAGCTGTTCTTTCCTCTAGGAGAGAAGCTGCTATGGACAATTTCTAGAAGGGTAGCCATATTAGCCCTTTGTATATATGTCTACGTTACCAGCAGCCACTGTTTTATGAATGACTACTGTTGTGTTATTTTTTAAGTTTTAATTTTTATTTCTATATAAAACAAACACATAATATCAAACATATAACAATGAACAAAACAAAATAGAACAGAATAGAAATTTTGTTATGAATAACTACTGTTGATTTTCACTGTCACTAGTTGCTGCATTTCATGTGCAATCCTGTGCATGTTTAGACAAAAAAAAGTGCCATACAATTTCCAGCATGCCCCAGCCAACTGGGCTCATGCTGGAAGGGAGTGCTGGGAGTTGTAGGACTCTTTCTTTCTGTCTAAACATGTATAGGATTACACCCTTAATTTATTTCTGACCTCACTGTTTACAGTCCAGAACAACACCATATGTACTGTATATATATACAGATGGGCTATAGTCCACAAAAGCTTATGCCAGACTACATTTGTTAGTCTATAACAGGGGTCCTCAAACTACGGCCCGCGGGACACATCTGGCCAGCCGGGTCTTTTCATCCGGCCCGGCGGCTGATCTACAGGCTCCTAATGGGGGAAGGGGAGGAGTGGCGGCTGAGCCGGCATGACGTGTGAACGCATCCAATGAGGCTTATTTTTGAGTAGACAAGTATGCAATTGCACCGTTAATGGTACCATCATCACTGATAGTCATGAACGTTTTGCCTCATTCAGAAGGTGTGTGCCCTCACTTCTTAACAGCAGAATAAAACTGAATCTTGTAAGGAATGCTTGGGATGGAACTACAGCTTTTCTTGGCATCCCCCCCCAATCCCATATTTGCTAAGAGAACCTGAATGTGAAGCTGCTTAATCCTCCTGTGCCCAGAAATTCTCCCCTACAAATGATCCTTCATGTCATTCCCCCTGCCCCGGCGGGACTGCATCTAGTTTCACCGGGGGCAAAACATGATTAAAATTTCCTGGGGGGGTCATGGGAGGTATCTGCAAGGAAGAATTGGCGAGTAGAAAACTTGTTAAACACTTTCCCTTTTGTCCGCTAATTTTCAACCTTAAATGCTCCCAACTGTCCTTCAGTACTACTCTACAAATAAGATATGTGCAGTGTGCAAATCAAGCCTTTCTATACCTTTTTAAAATTTAATGTATTTCAATTTTAGACAGCAAATTAATTTATAATTAATTTATAATGACTTCCCATTTAATCAAGTAAAAAAAAAAGGACCCTGGTCCTTTTTTTTACTTGATCCATTTGTTCATATTTTTTTTTCAAACTATAGTCCGGGCCCCCAACAGTCTGAGGGACAATGAACTGGCCCCCTGTTTAAAAAGTTTGAGGACCCCTGGTCTATAAGGTGCCACAGGATTCTTTGCTTCTGCTATGAGCAAATATTTGCCATTCAAGGCAAACAGCAACTTCGAGAAGATGATTTTCATTGGGAAAACAGCATGGGAGGGATATGTTTAACTTCCTCCCCTGTGCTGTGGACCTAATCTGGATCCCATGATGATTTTTTGTTGTTTAAATTAAACATACACAAATAGGATAAGATCACAGGAATCTGCCTTATACTGAGTTAGACCCCTGTTCCACCTAGCCTAATATTATCAATTGTGACTTAGTGACTGGGTTCAGACAACATGATAACCCACACTCAGGGGTTAAGTATGGGTTGAGTGTGGGTTGTCATTGAACCATGGGTTGCTTTTGAAATGTGAGGTAACATGTTGCCTGAACTCAGCTATGCTAGCAAGCCATGGCTTGTTAACCATGAACAACCCATGAAGACAACCCATGGTTTGTTGTTGGGTTGTGAACTGTGGGTTGTTCACCATGGGTTGCTATCTTGGCTGGGTTCAGACAACATGATAACCCAGGTTTCAACAATAATCCATGTTTCAATGACAACCCACACTTAACCCATATTCAACCCTTGAGAGTGGGTTATCATGTTCTTTGAACCCAGTCAATGGCTCTCCAGGATTTAAGGTAGGAGTTTTTCCAGCCTGACCTGGAGATGCTGGGGATCAAACGTGGGACCTTCTGCATGCACTGAGCCACACCCCTTTAATGCATTTAATATATCATGTGGTTTAGCCATTAGTCTACATTAATGGTCAGGTTCTCAGACACATGTCCATCACCCATTGACTATAACCCCAGCTGAGCCATGGCATGGCAGAGAAATCATCACAGAGAGAACACTCATTATTTTAGACAATGTTTTCAATGGAGGCATTCCACACATTCTGCCAAGACTCACTGAAAATTGAATAATTAAAGCCTTTTTTCAGGCTGTGATGAACACATTAAATGCACAAATAATAATTGATGGGCTAATGTGAGAGAACCAAAGAAGGATCACTCTGTTTGCAATAGCGAAACTAACAAGAAATGGATATTCAGAAGTGCCTGAATTGATTTCCCAGCACATGTGTGCATATGCTCGCACACACACACACATACACACATCAGGTTCCAGGACTGGAGATGTGTTTGTCTTTAAGATACCATAAGACTCCTCACTTTCTCTTTCCTGCAAACATATTTTTATTTATGTATTATGTGCCATAAGCTTTCTTGGTCTAGAAGTGCATCCTGAGAAGCAGCTTCATTCCACAAACACAGATGCCACAATAAATCTTGGAAACGAGTGAATATTTCATGTCTATATACTGTTTGTATGTTTTACCTATAATTCTGTTCTCTTTCCACATTAATCTGCTTTTTAAAATTAAAAAAAATCAAACTTAGGTATTAAAATACATATTTTAATATGTATTTAAATATGTATTCTCTCTCAAGATTACATTTCAATTAGAGAAAGATGAATGGGAGTATTTTTGGTCCATGTCAGATGTGTTTGCTCATAGGTCTATTTCACATTAATCTGCTTTTTTAAACAAAACATCTGCATGGAAATGTGTACGTGTTTTATCCACACTTTATGGTAAAGATGCATTTTTATATACATTTTGGAGCATTTTTAAAACTGAAATCAGCATCACAAAATTCAGAGAAGTGCAGAACTGGACGGATAGCTGTGATCTGATCCACACATTTGCTCAGGATTGGTGAATAAAGTAAGTTCACTTTCAAACGCAGACCAAATAAAATCCTGGAGCATCCCTAATTTAAATGTGTATTATTACACGTGTTTAAGCTGTTGAGAACCACGTTGCAACATTCAGAGTAGTCCAAAATCTGGAAGGGTAGCTGAGCTCTGATCAGCACCTTAGTCTGAGTAGTGCTGGTCAGGACATTTTGTAGAGGAATTCACAAAGATAGAATTCCTCTCACATCCCTAGTAGTGTTTATGGTGTCAAATAAAAAAAAAAAAAACATTCCATATAACAGGTAGAGTTAGGAAGCAAATGAAGGGAGGTAGAAGAGGAAAGGGAGAGGTGTTAGTGAGAACAGAATGATGTAGTAATTTAGTGGCATATGTTATATTCCTCTCTTATAACAATGGCTTATGAGATGTGTTGTTGCCAGCTATGATACTAGGGCTGGAGATGAGTAAAACATTAACAAGGTATGCTGTTAACCTAAATATTGTGAAATACGTCACACAGCCCAAAGTGATTACTGATGTGGCCAATCCTAGCTCAGGAGGTGGATCATCTCAATTGACCAGATTTGCATACCAAATGCACGCAAAGCTTCTGCTCTGTAAGAATGGTTGATGTCCGTTGACAGCAGGTTGACAGCCAAGGCAGGAGAACAGTGACGTCTCAGGATTTCATGAACAATAGAACAAGCTGATGGTTTGAGTGTGTGAGCAAAGTTCGGATTGTTTTGGATTATTATTTTAAATGGACAGTAGTATTGAAAGGTGAGTCTTGCACTTTTATAACAGTGAGCACTTTCATTTTGTTTGAACTGTTTGCATCAAATTTGATGCAGCCGAGGAGGCAGCAGACTCGATGGCTATATTTTAAACTGCTAAGGGTGCAATCCTATTGGGATTCCTGTAAGCCCCCGAAGTCAGAGTCTTGCAGGCATTCAGTGCAGATCTCCCCCTTCCCATCCTCCTGCTCTTCATTAGACAGGCTCTTTTGCTCATCTAGCTGGGACATTTTGGAGAGGGAGGGAGGGAGGCTGGAGCAGCTTCAGGATACCTTGTATACTGGCATCTCCAGTCTTCTCCCCTCCCTGCCCCCCAAATGCCCCCTTTTACCCCTCTCTGAGGTCGCTTTCCCAACCTCGGAGTGCAGCCAGGGTGGTTCTTTCTATGTCAGCTCGAGGGGGTGGGGGAGGGGGTTGGAGCACTGATTCCCAGCTCTGAGGTTCCCAGCACTGTCTCCGACCTTGGATCTCAGAATCTGAAAAACATTATGGCCCCTCCGATGCTTTCTAGGGGCCATGGGATCACTCCCGGGGCAGAGCAATCTTATGGACCCGAGACAGTGTATAGGGAGCCATAGGATTGTTTGGATTCCCAACTCCTAGGTTGGAAAATTGCTCCGGACTTGGAGCTGGGGATCTGCCCTCGGATCCCCTTCCCCGCTCTTGCACCCAGCACAGAAAGAATTGCACTGCCTGCTTCTCCGAGGTTGCAAAGTGACCTTGGAGAAGGGATTTAGTGGGCATTGTTGGGGGCTAGGAGGGGAGGAGACCAGCACTGCCAAGATATGAGGTGCCCTGGTGGTGCCTCGGCCTCCTTTCCTCACCCTCCAATCAGGGCCGGTGCTACCATTAGGCCAACTAGGCAGCTGCCTAGGGCGCAGGGCTAAAGGGGGCGCCAGAAACACCTTGGGGAAAAAAAATACAGTGCTCTCAAGTGGGAAGGGGGGCACTAAATATCTGATCTTGCCTAGGGCACCAAACTGCCTTGCACCGGTCCTGCCTCCAATGTGTTGCAGTTAGACAACTGAAACTGGCTGTCTAGCTGTTTTGCAGAGCAGGAGGAGCATGGAAGTGACCTTCGCCTCTGTGCTTCTCCTGCTCTGCTTAGGATGCTCTTAATCGTCTGAGTTTGGAGGGTTATGGGCATGATGTTTGGGGGAACGCAACTCTCATCAGCTGCAGCAGCCAGCATGCGAATGATTAAGGATTATGATTAATAACTGACTTGGTGTTTTTTTTTTTAATTTAAAAAAACATTTAAAAATATTTTTTAAAATACAGATGATGTGAGTTATAGATGAAAACATCTGGAGGGCACTGAGGGTGGCTGCTGTAGTGTTTCGAGTGTCAGAACAGTACTGAGACCCAGGTTCAAATCCATGGAGCTCACTCGGGGACCTTGGGCCAGCCACCCTCTTTTGCCCTTACCTAACTCACAGGGGTTTGGGGTGGGAAAAGAGCTCCATATGCACAGCCTTGAACCCCTTGGAGGAATGATAATGTAAAAGTAGTAAAGAAATGATAATAAATACAGTTAAACTCAAGTGTCGTGTTCATAAGCTATAACTAATAATCTCATCTCTTAAAAGAAATAATAGATGTGAGTGAAGCACTTTGACTCCTCAAAATGTTTCCCAGTGGTGCAGCTAGGCAATTTTAGACCCTGCCTGGACTTTATGGTCTTATAAGGCCATGTGCATTACTTCAGTTCTGAAGCACACAACTAACATTTCTCTTCTCTTCTCCTCCCCTTCACAACCACTCCAGTCACCACCCCATGCTCTATAAATGCTTCTACATTCCTGTTGTTGTTGTTGTTGTTGTTGTTGTTGTTGTTGTTGTTATTATTATTATTATTATTATTATTATTATTATTATTATTATTATCGTCAGTATTTGTAGACCGCTCCACATCAAGCAGATTCCGGAGCAGTGAATAATAAAAAAGACAAAGACAGATAAAAGAAACAAAAACAATATGTTGAACAAACTAAAATTGCACTGGTGGCTGGACAACAGAGAAGGCTTCCCAGAACAAGGAGGTCTTCTGCAGGCGCTCAAAGCAGCACAATGTCGGAGCCTGCCTGACCTCCAGAGGCAGGGAGTTCCACAGAAATGGAGCTGCCACACTGAAGGCCCTTCTCCTGGTGGACTCCAATCGGGCCAAAGGTCCATGAGGAACCACAGGACCATGCCATCGGATGACCTCAGCGACCGGGCAGGTTGGTATGGGAAGAGGCGCTCTCTCAGGTAACCTGGTCCAACAACCAAACTGTTTGCCAGCCCTGATTAAAAAATAATAATACATCAAGCATGTGCAGTTTTTCATTTCAGACTCAAATCTTAGCACCATCATGACTACAGGAATTAAATGGAGTTTGCTTCTGATGCCCTAAAGCCCTCATCACCTGCCATTGTCTGAGTGGTCACAGTTTGGGGCTGTGGGTAGGGGTGGGTGATTCGCCCACCACCTGACTCATGGCGCGCTCAGAGAGCGGTGCCGCCACGCCTGCTGAACCAGGCCAAAAGCGAGCACCAACAGAGGCACTTGCCAGACTTCCGGGCTCCCGGCACTACATTATTTACGTAGAAAATGGCGTAAGATACATTAAAAGCAGCCACAATTCGTGTAACGTGTGCAAATCACTGGCCATTTTTAACATATATTACGCCATTTTCTATGTAAGCAACATAGCGCTGGGAACCCAGAAGTCGCTTCCCCCAGCTCGGCTTGCGAGAACACATGTTGAGCCAGGAAAGCAGGCAGGGCGAGCGGAGCTCAGGGGGTTGAGCCCGGCGAATTTGCCGGACTTTCACCCCCCCAAATCGAGCTCCGCACACATCCCTAGAGCCTGTGGGGCTCTGGACTTTGGCTTCAAGTCCCAACCCTAGCTGCACCATTGGCTTTCCAACACCCAGCTCACTAAGATAAGATAAGCTGTACATCCATATTCTGTAGCTGTACATCCATATTCTTATTTTTAAAATCTAAATGTTTGCCTCGTAGAGATGTACGAGAATTTTGTTTCTGTTCACAAACCATGTGAACATGTCCTGTTCATAATCGCAAACACAGACATGAGCAGGAATGCTTTTTTCTTTTTCTTTTGGAGAATGGTTTGCAAAGTTGCGACTGTGTTCAAAAGTGCATTAAAATGCATACTTTGAAATGCACTTTTAAAAAAGCATTTTCATGGTTTAGTCAAGGGGGGAGGACATGCACACATTTGAAAAATACACACAGAAATGCGCAATTTCCCCATTCAAAATGTACGCATTTCCTGTTCAAAGAAGCCAAAGTACAAGTCAAAAGCGAAAATGGGAGCAAGCTGAAACCAGCTTTGAAGTGATTTTCAAAGAATTTAGGGGAGTTTGACCACTGCCGTTTCTCCCATCCCTACGTGCTGAATTAGGTTGGTTGTATCATTATTCCATATGCTAATTACTACCACTATTTATTTATTTATTTATTTATTTTTAAAAAGAGATAGAAAGGAATCTGTCAAGGTGATGCCATTGTTAATTCAAATGGTCTGACAAACCAATTGTATTAAGAGAATAAGGTCATTAACATTTCCCTCGGTACACTCGATGAGGTTAAGCAGAATGACTGTCACAATTAGTAATGCTGTTAAGATAAAGCTCTCGTGAGGAAACGATGTGACATCTCTGCCTTGTGGACCTAAACATCCACAGCCTTTGCAAATATAACCACCTGATATGCAACTAACTTAAGTCAAAGTGCTTGGATTTAAACAACTGAATGGCTGCAGGCCTAGGATCTGGGCTGCTAGCAAATCCATAGGACAGAGTAATGAAAATATGCCATCAGTGCAATGGCGCACACCATTAATTAAGTGAAATTTGCAGAACTGAAGTTTTCCATGCTTGGGCTCAGAAATGAACTTCAGGGGCTTGTAAAAACCTGCCTCAAAGAAAAGGCAAGCTTTATGAGCCCTGGAATTCTTCACACACACACACACACACACACACCCATCCCCTCTAGGCCTGATGATTGCAGCTTCAGCACAGCTTGGGAGAAGTACATCTCCCATGGTGCCCCAGGTGTTTGCATCCCAGTGCACTGCTATCCAGCATGCCAGGGCAACACAGAAAGAGAGAGAGGAAGGGAAGGAAACCTCCCTCCTCTCTTCTCCCCATTTTGTTCAAAGGCTGGGTCGATACTTCCTGCTGTTTTTTTTCCAGCCATTCATGGAGTGGGGAGAGGAGAAAGGAAATTGCCCTGAAAGCTGGAGATGGTGGAGAAGAAATTCAGTTGCAGAAAATTAGCTCTTTTTGCTTGCTGCTGCTGTTGTTGTTGTTGTTGTTATTATTATTATTATTATTATTATTATTATTATTAAATTCCACCCTTTTTCATGGTGGTTTACGTGATGCTCCTTCTCTCCATTTTAGCCTCACAAAAACCCTGTGAGGTAGGTGAGGCTGAGAGTCAGTGACTGGCCCAAAGTCACCCAGTGAGGTTCATGGCAAGTCCTGGTCCAACACTTTAACCACTACACCGCGCTGGCTCTTGTGATATTAATATCACAGGGTGGATGAGTGGTATGGACATTGCATCAGGATGTCCTGTGATTGGCATTGCAGGAAATGTGGCCGACTGAGAGGCTGCCTGCATAGTGCCCCGAAAGCAGTGGAGGATCGGGTGAGGGTTGTGATATCTTATCTTTCACGGGTTCCGTAGGGTCAGCTCAGGTGTAATCATAACTCCAACGAAGAGATTAGAAAAGAGTCATCCTTTAATCTTATTCATAAGACAGACAATACAACACAATACAACATGCAAAGAGTGAGAAGTATAAGGACGAGAAGAGAGAGGGAGAGAAAGTGACTAACTCAAAACACTTGGTCAGTTAAATACCCTTCAGGTATATTAAGAGACCGTCCCTCTTAAAGGGATGTTACCACAGTTGTTAAAGTGCACCTTTATGTCTCCTGTCTACCGAGTAAGATTGTCTTCCAGGGTAAAAATTTACAAAAAGAAAATTTTAAAAGGAAGAAATTCTAAAGAAAATTGTGTAGACTCTAGCAATGGGTCCGTAAGTGACTGTGGAGGCCAATTCTAGATCCGCACAGCTTCCTGTCTAGTAGTCACACCATCATAGTATGTAGCCTCCATGGCTGTAACCTTTGTGGTTCCTTTGTCCTTCCAAATTAAATCCTTCTCCCACTATGCCTTTCTGACTCAGTCAAAGTATGCCTGATCCTGCAAATCGCTTGTTCACCATCCCTACGTCTCAAACACAGCCAACGCCCTGCTCCAGCCTCCAGATGCTCCAAGGTTACTTCCAATACTTTTGACAAATATTAGCCTACCCTAGACTATTTTAGGCTATGGCTCAACCATGTGTGGGACCTTTATGTTCCCTCTGCCGATCTCAGCTATTACCCACTTGATTTGATTTGCATGAATTTTGTTTTTGTATGTTGGCTCTAAAATAGAAAATATCTCAGAAGCAAGCAGACACAAATAACATCCCGAGCCGAACATTCATCTTTAATGTATTAATATGCGTTATCTAAAAGGGAACATTTTTCACTGGTTGATTTAATTATGGTTTTCATGACTTTAGCACTAAAGGGGAAAAAAGATATCTGTATAAAAGTTTTATGAGAAATGAAAATATGTCTTCATGTACTCTCAACCAGAAATTTCCAGACTAAAAGCCAGCCATTTGGAACGTTAAGAGACATGGCTAAATGGCTGATTTACTATGGTACCACTTGCAGTGCAATCCTGCATGTCTACTCAGAGGTAAGCCCCATTGAATTGAATGGGACTTACATACTCCCAGGTAAGCAAGCAAAGAATTTCAGCCTAAATCTACAAAGTGCAAGAAACAGGAAAACTGTCTTTGAAGTGAATCACGATGAGAAGGCCACACAGAAGATGCTAAACCAATGGCAAATTTAATAATGAATGCTAACTGAGAACAAGCCATGCAGCAGACTGCTGTGCTGCAGGCAAGGGGAACGGGAAACTGAAACCACAATGTTTGAGAGCTGACTCAGGCACTTTGTGCTCCAGCAAACTAAGGGGGCAGAGGCAATACACTGGAGTTTTTGTTGTTATTATTTTCATGTAAAAGCAAATTCAGGACCAGCCTGCCCCATGCCAAGTAATCGACTACTATTAATGCTTTCCAGGGCTGCTGAGGTTTAACTGGAGTCTTCCTATTATCAGCTATTATCAGCCTATTATCAGCTTCGGCTGATACGCCAACTGCGCCCCTTCCTAGAGTCGGAGGACCTAGAGACGGTAGTGCACGTGCTGGTAACTTCGAGGCTCGACTTCTGCAATGCGCTGTACATAGGGCTACCTTTATACCTATTCCGGAAACTTCAACTAGTGCAAAATATGGCAGCCAGACTGGTTACTGGTACACCTAGGGGTGCCCACATCACACCAGTTTTAAAAGCACTCCACTGGCTACCAATCAGTTTCCGGGCGAAGTATAAAGTGTTGGTTATTACCTTTAAAGCCCTACATGGTTTGGGTCCAGGCTACCTATGGGATCGCCTTCTCCTGTACAATCTGCCCTGCACACTCAGGTCCTCTAGGAATAATCTACTTCAGTCAGCCAAAACTAGGCTGACAAGTATTACCCAGAGGACCTTTTCTTCTGCTGCTCCCAGATTATGGAATGGCCTGCCAGAGGAGATTCATCAACTTACCAGTATCTTGGAATTTTAAAAAGCCATAAAGACTGATCTCTTCTGGCAGGCCTATCCGGCGGAATTTTAGGATGCCTTTAAGATGTTTTTAAGATGTTTTAAAATGTTTTTAAGATGTTTAAAGATGTTTTAATAGTATGTGTTGTGTTTTGATTAGTTTATGTATTTTATATTTTTTGCTGTTCCCGGCCTCGATCTAGACGGAGAGGCAGGTAAGAAATAAAATAAAATAATAATAATAATAATAATAATAATAATAATAATATTCCATTTTGCAGTTTCAGCTTCAGCATTAATGATGAATTGCCCCTTAATTAGTCACTTTGGAGGAGGCTGTGTTTCCCTCTCCTCCTTTTCCTTCCTTTCCTTTTTCTCCATTAAAAAGAATGAGAGAGAGAGAGAGAGAGAGAGAGAGATTAAAGCTTCTGCCCTAGAACAGAAACTTACTATGGGGCAATTCATAACTTATGTGCACAATGCTGAACAGGAAGCAATTACAGGCAGAAGCCACAACATAGAAGCTTCTGATAAATGTTGCAGCACGCACGGGGCATTGCTGAACGGGGCATTATTTGTGTGTGAACAATAAAGATCTTGGCTGTGCGCAATGGCATTCCTGTATGATAGACCACTATATTAAGTGTCACGTGGAACCACTTTTTCAATTCCACATCCAGTACACCTCAGCAGCATTAATATATTTCCCCCCATTTATTAAAACATTTATGAAATATTCAGCCTGAATATTCAGGCCCCCCCCCCAAGGCAGTGTATTTACAATTTATTTAATGAACGGGTGCATTTCTAAGGCACAACCCTGTGGGGATTCCTGTAACCCTCAGAACTTGGAGGATTATGGGTATCCTATGGAGGAGGGTGGGAGGAGAATGGAGATGAAGGTCGCCTTTGCATTCCTCCTGCCCTGCAACTCAGCCAGGCGACCGATTTTCGGCCGTCCAGCTGAGGCGCTCCAGAGAGGGAGGGAAGGAGGATGAGGTGCCACCAAGATACCTCATACCTTAGTGGTGCCTGTCTCCCCCTAAACCCTGTCTCTGAGGTTGCTCTTGTGCTGGCTGCGAGGTTCTTTCTGCTCTGGCTGTGAGGGGATGGAGGGCACTCCGAGTGTGGAGACACAGCTACAAAGTCAGAGCGATTTTTCATCCTCATAGCTGGGTCTCCAAAAAATCCAACGGCTATCTAGAGGCTGCCGAGTGGCCATAGGATTGTGCTGCCTACTGCCTTTCAAGACTGCAGTCTTCCCAAAGTGGCTTACTATATAAAACCACAACAAAACATTAAAAACTCAATCAAATAATAAACCAAATTAAAAACAGAGCTATTAAAAACAACAGCTAAGAGATCCACATGAAAAAGCTATGTTCTCATTGAGGAATAATCGCTGATAAATCTCTGATGATTCCCAAGTCACATTTTAAAAACCACCACCATAAACACCGTTGACTCTGCATCCATGCAATACAGATAGGTTTGCTTCCTATTACAATATAACCCTGCTACATTCGAGTCATGAGAAATTTCTCTCTTTTCTTATGAGAATTTATTCCTTGATTAACCTGGCAGTCTTCCTGTATTACGGATCCTTCGGGATGTCACCGGCAGTGCTATCCCGCTTATCCCAGATGACAGGAGGTCTCAATCAGGATTGAACACATTTGTATAATTACCTTAGCCTTGTCTCCATCATAAATCCCTATCAGGATTTTTTTTTTTATTGTATCCTCTAAATTATGTTGAAAGGCTTTTTCTTTCTTCCCTTCAAATTTACAGTGTTAAACTCCAGATTCACAGACAATTCAAATCATACTGTATAACACGGATAGGCAAGATACAAGAAAAATAAATTTTCCTAGCCTCTTTCCATACATTTGAAAAATTGTTTGGATTTTACTGGAAAGAGTTTTAGTACAGAACAATGGTGTTGCTTCTCCCCCCCACACACACACACAATTCAGCATCACCTCCCCCCACCCAATACACCTTGGCACCTGAATCCCAAATATATCCACCAGGCAGAGTTTACATTTTGGGACCTTCATCTTCACAAAATATAATTGTTTTGATTTGACAGCTTGCTCAAATATTTTTATTTATATATCAAAAGCTTTTTTACCCCACCCTTAAGCCAAAAAAGACTCCCCAAGTGGTTGTGACAGACAGCTGCAGTTCCGCCTGTCCCTGCCTGAGAGTGCAGCAGAGCCAATCACAGTTCTCAAAATGTTGGCGAGCGACAGAGAGTTGTTGTGACAGGCTGTTTAATGATCATTCTGGGTTGAGGGTGGAATTGGGAAAACATCTAGTGAGACCGACTCAGAATCAGTAGTGGAGGCTAGAGGAGTTACCTGAGCCTGGAATGGAAATATTGTAACTGTTATGAGAAAGGCCCGCACTTGAATGTATCTTATGTTTCCATCTGGAAAAAAATAAACAAACTTGTTATGTTTATTGTTGGGAGTGAGTAACTAAAGCAGTGTTCTCCAACCTCAGGTCCCCAGATGTTTTTAGCCTATAACTCCCAGCATGCCCCAGACAGCTATGCTGGCTGGGGCATGCTGGAAGTTGTAGGCCAAAAACATCTGGGGACCCAAGGTCAGGAGAACACTGGACTAAAGGAAGGAACACATCTTAGAGAGTAATCTCTGTGGAGAAAGAAAAAGGTGGCAGCAAGGGGAATCACTGTGTTGAGGTCATTACTCTAGTCAGTGCTTTTTTTCTGGAGAAAAAGGTACCGGAACTCTTGGATTACATTTCCTCGGGAGTAGATGGCGATTAAATTGAAATGCAATTAATAGGAGAAAAGGTGCTGGAACTCAGTTCCGGTGAGTTCCACCAGAAAAAAAGCCCTGACTCTAGTTAGCCTGAGGCTGTTGGGGCCAAAGGCTTGTGAGGAGAAGGGAGTGTCCCAGGCTACTGCTGGTGAGTCTCTGAGGGATTGGGAAGGGGAGCCTGATTAAAAGAGGCTGAGTGTCTTGTGTGAATCCCGGGTGGGAGGCAAGCAGCATACCTGAGGAGAACATAGTACCTGGGTGCAGGGCCTGAGTATAGAGGCACATAGCTCAAGCGAGGGGACTGCATAAAATGAAAGAGTAAGGTGGCTAAAACACCGGACAAACACGCTACTGAGAGCTTCCAGAGTGTGGGGGCAGAGGAGGGTGTGTCTGTGAAGGATTGAGGCCTAACACAGGCCAGAGTTAGTTGAAGCCTGTAGGCCCAAACATCTCCTGATGGGAGGGGGGCATTTGTGAGTTTCATTTTCACCCAATAGAGTTAAGTTTCATTTCTCCAGTTTGAGGTCACACGATTGTAACCTTCTAGGTCTGAGGGGAAGGGTATATAAAGAGTGGATCTGGAGCTGCAGGGTGTGGCAGACTGAGAGAGCGAAATTCGGAGAGAAGCTGCAGAAAGTGAAGCAGACAGAGAAGCAGGGTCTGGATTTCACTGAAGAATGCAGAACAGCTAGAAGAAAGGCTGGGGAAATGAATCTCTTAACTGAGGCTTACAGGTGACAGTGTAGCTAGGCTAGAGAACCTTGCTGTTATTTTTCCTTTTATTTCCCTTATACTGGCTTTTTGTAATCCTACAGCTCTATTAACCCTAAGTTAATGTGAATCTACTTTACCAATAATTACTAAAGTAAACAGTTATTGTTAACAGCAAGTTGTTGGAGTGTCTTTTACACCACGCCTAAGGCCTAATCCCACGTTACTGGGAAGAGGAGGTAAAAAGGCAGAGAATTGGCATCCTGAGACAGGAGGGGCTCTTAAAGAGGCAAAATATCTTTAAGGAGCTGAACAAGGTGTCCTGGTACAGGGGGAACCTTGACAGTGTCATAAAGTAGGGGCAGCGGTAAAATAAAAAGGTTGTGGTGGTGTTGCCACATGTGAGAGTGGTTTGTATCAGATCAGTAACGAACAGGCTAACAATCTAAAAGATGTGACAGAAAGGAAAGAAGAGGGAAGAGGACAACAAGCAAACTCAGGCATCTGTCTGTTCTTAGTCGCATGCAACTTAATTGTTCTAATGACTAGCAGCTGTAACAACATTGTCTGATTTTAAGCACAGGACACAATATATATTTTTCATTTACCTGTCTACTTGTGGTGCAGATGTCCTCCAGAGCAAGCCTTTATGTCTGATCAAGCAGAAAGGAAATGATGTGCCTGCCTAATATATTGGAGGAAACAGGGCAGTAAACAATCTTCTATCACACACAAAAGGCCAAGAGGTTGGTCCTGCCTGCAGCAATGGGCTAAGGTTGTTGGTAATCCAAGCCCTCCAATTTTTGTTGGTCATCAGTAACACCATAACTCCATCAGCCTCATTTTGATGCAAGCATGGTTATAAAGTGAAGAAGCCCATAGATCGCTTGGGACATGGCACAAGGTTCAACAAATCTAGTTAATTACAAATTGTTAATCATTAGGGCTTCAACCATGTTTGCGATGTAGATTGAATGGCTTATGTTTTCGCATTGGAGTGTGTCATTATATCTGTGCCTTTTGCTTAGTGTAGATAAAGGGCAGGCCGTGTATAACTAATTTGATTAAACTTCTGGCAGAGCTGTGACAACATTTGAAAAGAAAGGAAATAATAATCTCTTTATGGCATGCAAAGTCTTTCAGTATTTTGCTGGGCAACTGTTTAAGCTACACTTGAGTCAATCTGATTTATTTGCTCCTAGAGACAACATAGTCCCTGATGTTTGCCCAAGTTTTTGAAATTTCACTTCTGGTTTAGTTAATATAGAAACTCAAAATGGCGGACGGAAGAGGGGAAGGAAGTGTGGTTAAAATTCCACATAAGATGTACTGATGGTTGCTTCTTGTAATATAATTGCATCATGCACTCAGTCATTCCCTGGAGCACTTCATTTCAGAAGCCCCCTTTCCACCTGGCTATACTGCCTACCCTGTGCACTGTTCCACAGGAGGGATGGGAGAAGTTGACCAGCCATGTAGACAGGCAAAAGATCAAACGATTCTTCAGAAATTATCCTCCACAATCATGTTCGGTGAATGAATGGAGGGGGAGAGGGGGCACCCCAGTGCTGTGCCCTGCAGTTCCATTCCATCTGACTTGACCTCTGAACAGTCCCCATGTGATCTGGAGCCCAGATCTCATGGGCAACCTATGCCAGTACACTGTATGTATATAGGCTCCCCGCTTCGGCTTTCACTGAACATGCAGAGGTCAGGGAGAGGTGCAAGTGTAGGAAGCAATGTCAAGGGTGGGGGCCAGTGGGTGCAGTGCTGTTCTTTCCTTGATGAGTGTGTTTATTTTAGCTGGTGGACCACCTCCTGTTCATTGTCAAAATGTTGGTATATAATTGCAGTAAATAAATACATGGAACTGAACACCCTAACAAATGGAAAGGCTGCAGAGAAAAGACAAATATCTTGCATTTGCACTGTGACCTAGGAAGGGATTTCTGAGGTTGCAGCAGCTTCTATGCCCCATCCTATGCCCCCCCCAGACAAGGTTGGAGGGCCATAGGATTGCACTCTAAGGCAACAAAGGGCCACCAGCAGGCCCTTGTGGTATCTTCCCCCTGTCTCTCAGCACAGAATTTTTAAAAGCTAGTTCTACTTCTCTATGGCAGCTTTCTTGTTATGTTGGGGGGAAAATATGTTCAATGTGAATCTGCCTTTAAAACAACTAATTTTAATTCATTAAGTAGCTTTTTTTCATAGAAAGAAGCTGGAACTGTTTATAGATTTAAAAGCTCTTCATTTGATTCTTTTCTAGCATTAGTGGGAATGAAGCGATTTAGAGTTAACAAGCAATTCATTTTGGAGAGCAAACCTTTGATTTAGACTGCCATTTCAGCAAGCTTCAATAAATTATTTTTAAATGTCATTTTTGCATTTCAAAATTTGACTTTTGACTTTTTTAATGGAGAAGGGAAGTACATAAAATGCTAGTTGTATGGGATTAACATAATTCCTTGGATAACTCCTGAAATCTTTAAGTACCACTATATCATTAACTAATACAGGGTTTTCTTTTCTGTTTTCCTTTTTCCCCAGAGAAAGTGGTTTAATGCGTGACTGTGATCATGCCACAAGTGCTGAAATCTGGCTTCCTGTATAGTGTAGTGTCCAGTGCATTTTGAAATACCCATGTTTTGCCCTGACAAAGAGCATGTTTCTAGATCTCATTGTTCCAATAAAAACAAATATAAAAGAGTTGTATGGCACCTTAAAGGCTAACTGATCTATTGTGCTATAAGCATCCATGGAACAGATCTCTCTTCAACATATGTATGAAATGTTATTCTCCTTTGTTATTCTCCGCAAGTTCATGTACACGGTAGTAGTATTACCTCCAGAATCAAGGGCAGTATGTCTCTTAATACCACTTGCTGGGTAGGGTGCTATTAGACATGCCCTGTTTGGGGACTCCATCTGGTTAGCCACTGTGGGAACAGAATTCTGGAAAATATAGGCCTCTGGCATGATTTAGCACCACTAAGAGTGATTTAGCTCCACTCTTACATTTTTGTGTTCCTGTTGCATCCAGTTCTGGGTGCCTAACTTTAAGAAGGATGTAGAGAAACTGGAATGGGTTCACAGGAGGGCAATGAAGATTGTCAGCAGTATGAAAAAAAAAACTCTATGAGGAAAGGTTGAAGGAACATGGTATGTTTGCCTGACGAAGACAGGATTGCCGTAGGGATGGGTGAAATCTGTCAGTTTTGGTCCCTCTCAGTTTCTCATGTTTCCAATCTTTAATTCAGTTCATCTTAAAATTTGAGAATTTCTCCAGTCTTAAGTCCAGTCTTATCCCTGAACTTTGAGGGGGAGTTGTTTAAGTTTGCATGCAAATTCTTAAGTATGTTCGGCACATTTCTTTAATACATACATTTTTATGCACCATTTGCCTAATAGATACAATTTTGCAAGCAGTCCTAGCATAATGCATTTTAAATATTCTTTCCCATAATATACACTTGTTTATTTTGTTGTTGTTGTTTTCATTGCAGAACCCCATTGCAAAATTCAGAGAAGTGTGGATTTCAAAGGGTAGCTGGATTTCTATTTGTGTAGTGGTTCAAAAGTGTGAAAGTAGGTTCATTGACATGAAAACGTGAACTGAATGAATTCCTCCCTCATGCCTAAGATTGAGGGAGGATTTGATAGCACTCATCAAATCCTCAAAAGTCACATAAAAGGGAACAAAGGTGATCCCCAAGTAGGGATCAAGCTCAGTCTTGTTAAGGTTCTTGTTTTTTTCCACTGCAAAGATTGTTCCATCCTGGTTCTGTCTGAGGTTTTTTTTCTTTCTTGCGCAAAAAAAGATCCAAGCCTTGCATAAGCGGAAGTCTCCTCACACAGTGAGGTTTTCCCATCCTCCACTCGCTCCACCCACCCACAGTGGCTCCCTTTTTACACCTCATATCTGTTCCAGAGGATCACCCAACTCTCTGGGGCAGGTGCAGAGGGCTGCAATGGGAGAGGGAATCTATTCCTTCAGGAGTTCCTTCCCAGTGGCAGAATGACACACTGGATATAACCCATTGATAGGCAACTGGAATCGGAAACCCTTGCTGATATACTGTAAATCACCTACCTGCCATTCTCCCATTCCTTTACTGCAGACCTTCCAAAGTGTTCCGGTTTCATGATGAAACACAGACAAATGAACAACAACAAATTAATGGAAGCAGACGCGTCTCTGATCTGCCTCAAGTAAAATCAGGTGGAAGCAAGGCCTCTGATGTGGGACCATGAAAGGTTGTGGCAGGATATATTATGCTTATCCTTTAATATGGGGCTTACAAACATCTTAATAAATAACAAGAGTCAAGGAAGCTTTGACATATGCAGAACTGTGATATTCAGAGCTTATTCATACGTTAATTCCTCTCAAAGAGACTGTATAAAAGCAGCCATCATGTACACCAATCTCAGTTTCAGACACATTATTTTTCATTCTGTCCCTGGCTTTGGTAAGTTCATTTCATTCATTCCCATCCTATATTTATATGAGAGAGAAAAGAAAAGGAAAGAAGGAAGGAAGGAAGGAAATCAAGTTATTTGGGGGCAGATTGTGTAGCCACATCTGGTATACTGAATGCAATTCTGGTTGATCCATCCTAAAAAGATAATCATATACTTGGAAAAAATTCAGAAAAAGGCAACTAAAATGTTCCAGATGTTGAAGGAAAAGGCTTACATATTTGGGGCTAGTTCAGGTATGGGCAGAAGGTTAATCTCCAGATGTTTGGGACTTCAACTCTCACCTTTCCTGCCCATTGGCCATGCTGGGAGGGACTTTGGGGAGTTGAAGTCCAAAGCATCTCGAGATCTCCCTTGTACCCACCCCTTTAGATTATAGAAAAGACAGCTGAGAGATGATCTTTAGTATGTGCCCAAAATTGCTTCTGCATTTTTTCAACAATTTCCGTTTGACGATTCTCATTCAATTTGATAGAAAAGAAATTGCTTTCAGGTGTGGGGAATCAAAGGAGAAGGGGGGGGGGAATGTGAAATTTCCAGTGGGTGCAGTGGATGGTTCTTGAACTTACCTTAGTTACAAGCTGGCTGAGGGGGTGTATTGTCTCCAGTTGGAGTCAGGTAAAGGAGAAAGCCTTTGTAGGTTGCTGATAAGAGTACATCCATATTCTCTCCCTCCCCCCCTCTCTCATGCTTTCATCATGTGGAAGTTGAATTTCTAAATTTTAAGAATGTGGAGCTCAGCATGAGCATGACTTTAGTTTAGCTTTTTACAAGGGTGGGTTTGTAATATAAGAAGAACAGTATCTTATTTGCAATGTGTAAATGTTCTAAGCAACGTGATGTTAACACAAATATGCTCTACTTCAGATTCAATTTTGTCTTGATAAAAAAAATTGTTTTAGTGTTCTCAGGGATTTTAAATAAAATGTTTCTGTGTCTTTGTCTGTGTTTCTAGATTACCCCTGAAGAAGGAATTTTGTTCTGAAACAAACTGAGCCTCAGTAAATCACTTTGGCATTTGGAGAACAGTTCTCTCCTGCTTATTCCTATATTTAGTGTCTCTCCCTTTTTTTGGTTTAATGTATATTAAAAACAAAACAAAAAACAAAAACAAAACACTGACATATGACTTATTATTATAATGGCTCAGAATCAAATCATAATCCAAGAAGCAACTCCACAAACCTATTAACAGGAACAGGGAGAGCTCATCATATATTCCTGTACAAGTAGGACCTGCAACAACAAAACACTGTGGTATGGAGTGTTCCTGTTCAGGGTTCCAGCCATGCCCTTTCCAGCCTATTCCATTCCGTTCCCCATCTCAGTTTTCCTTCCACACCCCCAACAGTCAATATTTGCATCCCCTGTGCACATCCCTACGCTGGCCCAATCACACATACTCATGTGGGGGAACTCGATGTGCATACATCAGTACATCATAAGGTCCTGGAAGCAAAATTTAGGTTTCAACATCTCTAAGGAAACAAAAAACGACAACAACGTTTTTTCAGAGTGTTCAACAGGAACACTCAAAAAGCCCAAATCATTTTTTTTCTAGTGAGCCACTGGTGGGGTTCAACATGTGACCACAAAGGGAGAGAGCAAACCACTGAGATTTGTTTCTTTCTTTGCAGGGAACCAGAGATTTGATCAGGAGACAGGCATGAGCACACAGGGCTGAGAGAGTAGAACTTCATTGCCTGAAGATACTCAACCAGTTGCTTGGGAGTGGGGAACAGAGAGATGTGAAGGAGCAGGTTTTTAAAAAAATGTTGCCATCTCTTATTTGTTGTTACCTGATGTGCTCTCGTTAGGCCCATGTACAAACTCATGCACATTCCAACAAGACCTGCACACCTGCTTATAAGTAATCTTTAGACATTGGAAAATATAGCATCTATGGCTAAGGAGGAAATTCCAACCCCAAAAAAGATGCACAATCAAACACTGTTGAAGAGGATGATGATGCCAGCAATGGCACATTTATTGAGGTTTAAAGAGATTCAAATGCACAAGCTGATCTTGGGGAAATTAGCTGCGCAAAGCATTTGTGAACCACCATTACACCAACTCGGGATGCAGCCTTCACCGAGAGTTATACCTTGATGGTGAAATTAACTGAGCACCAGGCCCAAAGGAGAACCCGCTGACTTGCATAGGCTGCTTGTGCTGCTCAGGGATGAATGCTGAGTGTGCTGGTCTCCCCAGGCAGGCAAGTAGTCCAGTGATTTGAGCAGGAAGGAGGCTAATTCTTCAGTGATTTCAGCATGGAGCCTGTCCTCTGGGAGAAGAGATGATTTCAGCAGCAGCATGGCACCACCATGATTTCAGCAGCAGCATTGGAGGTGAGGCACCTAGTGATTTCAGCAGCATAGCCCAATGTCTCTGGGAAGAGTGACCGTGACAGACCAAACCAGGGATGTGTGAGGGTGCCGATTTGCGCAAAATGCACAAAATACCGTGATTTGTACAAATTGCATAAATTTACACAAATTGGGCTAGATTTGTGCAAATTTCTTTAGCATTTTTTAAATACGCAAACCACAACCCATCTTAGATATGGAAGTCCATGGGAGCAAAACCCAACTCAGCCCATTCCTGATCATTAGATCGGAAGCAGGCAAAAAGTCTGTCAAGCTCAAATGAGCACATCATCAGCACATTCCTAGCCCAAAACTGAGGGGGTTTATACAGTTCAGACAACTGGCCTGACCAAGACACACAGCTCACAAAACTTTGTTTAGACTTCCCAAACACTGAAAATGTATTCATTCATTCATTCATTCATTTCATTTCATTTCTATACTGCCCAATAGCTGAAGCTCTCTGGGCAGTTTACAACAGTGCCTAAAACAAGGCCAAGAAGATACAATAAAACAGCATAAAATAATTCTACAGTGAAGAGATTAAAAAAACAGTATAAAAGATTTAAAAACAATTTGGCCAAAAATAACAATATTTAATATAGAATAGACCTGTACCATCCCTTGACATGCATGTCCATCAAGCCGTTAAAAATAACCTTAGATATTCTTAAATGCCTCAGTGCAGAGGGCTGTCTTAACCTGGCACCGAAAAGATGGCAAAGTTGGTACCAGACGGGCCTAAGTGGGGAGATCTTTCCACAGACAGAGGGCCGCCACTGAGAATGTCCTTCCCCTTGTTTCTGCCCTCTGAGCCTCCCTCGGATGAGGCACTCAGAGGAAGGCCTAGGATGTTGAGCATAGTGTCTGAGTAGATTGCGGTTGGAAGTGGCATTCCATCAAGTATTGTAATCTCAAGCCATGTAAGGCTTTATAGGTTAAAAACAGCACCTTGAATCGGGCTCGGAAGCATACAGGCACTCAATGCAAATGAGCCAGAATGTGTGTTATATGTTCAGACCTTCTGGTCCTGGTTATTAGTCTGGCTGCCACATTTTGCACAAGCTGCAGCTTCTGAACAGTCTTCACGGGCAATATTTGCTATGGTGATACTTGCTATGGGACAAAGACTGAGCTGGATCTTCCTCCTGTAGAACAATTGAGGGTGCTTGGGAACAATGGCTATGCTTGCTGGAGACAAAAAAAAGCCCCTACTGGTTCTCCGCTTACATTAACCAGTGATTTCAGTAGCCATCAAAGTCATGATGTAATGTTCTCAACCACCATGCCATGAAAAAGAGAGAGCATGTTATTGATAAATCCTATGCCATAGTATTATTTATTTACTTTTAAACTTCTTTTATCTTTGACAATAACCACAGTGACTACCACCACCACCACCCAGCATGGTGTTCAATCTTCACAGAGATTAGTATATGAATCACAGCCAGCTTACTGACAGTGTCTTCTTTCTTTTTCTTCTGCTTTTTTTCAACTCAGAAAGGGCGATAGAGCTGTTTGATGTGCATATCTTAATTGCGAACGAAGCCTCGATGTTGCTGTGTGTTCTAATCTCTCAAAGGCTTTAGGGATTTTCCACTCTCTCCGACAGCTGCTTATTTTTGCAGTTTAGAGCTCCAGAGTTGTATCCCGATCCAGTAACGTCTCCAAAGGATTGTGTAGTCCAGAATATTGTGGCAATAGATCTAGCAGGGAATTCTAAAAGCTCTGAATTTTTTAAGCATGTGTTTGTGTTGCTTTGTGTGTATGTGCATCTAATGTATTAGTCCTGATGCTGCTGATTCTGGCTTGGAGATAACAGGTGAGCATACTGATTCTCCCTAGATGGAGATGGAGATTTCCAGGCAAAGCGGTTGAAATTCAGAGCATACAAGTGCATGTATACAGGAAATGTACATTGCTTAATATGAGCAGCTTTTAAATTATTCAGATCCAGGAGCCAGAGAAGACATAATTCCTCCAAAACTCCATCATGTATTTCTCATTACGTAGTAATGATAGCCAGAAGGAATCCTCAATAATATAGTGTCACGTCTGGAAATTGAACAATCGAGTTGGAAGATGACACGATCCCGAAGCTTAAGGAAACACATTAACTGAAGCTTGAATAAATCATCAGCGAAGGATACTACTGTTGTCTGTTAAAACCAATTTCTTCCTCATTGGGTACTATTTGCTTTGGTAGTGATGATGGTTAATGTACAGTAGGGAATGTATCCGCTTGGTGTGTGAAAGTAACAGCCCTGCTCTGAAGGGGATCATAGTGACAGCCGATGTTCATGTTATTTATTTATTTTTGCAAGCATGGGATGATACCTACAATTCACCAGCTTCTCCGTACATGTACACTGTACATATGAATGAACAATGCAATACCCACTCTAAGAGGTCCCTGAAAAGTTTGGTGTCAGAGTCTCCATTGCTCATGCACCAGCAAAAGCACCACTGAGATGTACAACTTGCCCACTAGGAATGTGCACTGGAGATGCACACAGAGATGTGTTGATCCAGCTGGGAAAAGCCCAGTGGAAGTCCTGTTGTAGATCCAATTTCTCAACACACAGGGCCAAAGCAGACATCTCTTTAAAACAGGGGTGGGCAACACATAGATCGAGGGCCGCATATAGCTCTCCGGTGCCCACCCCCCAACACACCTTGAATTATTTCTTTTTTAAAAAAAGTGTTGCTCCATAGCAGCAACAGTGCTAAAAAGGGTCAAATTTAGCTATAGTAAGCTAAATTTATCCTTTTTCACACTGCTGAGTGCTATGCCCTGGTTTGCCACTGAATTTCAGAAGCAAACCAATAATGTTCTTTTGTAAAAAAAATAATTCCCCTCCTGGTGCAGCCTGTGGGCAGGGGGGGTGAAAATATCTTTTCCCCCATGCCTGCCATTTATAGAACAAAATAGTGTTCCATTTACGTTAATGGATCAGTATTTTGTAATATAAATTTTATTTTATTTTAATTTATTTATTATATTTATACCCCGCCTTTTTTTTCCTGCAAGGAACCAAAAGCAGCTTACATAATCATCCTCCTCCTCTCCATTTTATCCTCACAACAACCCTGTGAGGTAGGTTAGGCTGAGAGTCATTGACTGGCCCAAAGTCACCCAGTGAGTTTCATGACCGAGCAGGGACTAGAACCCGAATCTCCCAAGTCCCAGTCCGACACTCACAGTATGGGGTAGAGGGTTAAGTTGAGGAAGCCCATACAGCAGGGAAGGAAGGGGGAAGAAATGCACAAGACTGCCAGGCCCTGCTGCTTGCGGAACTATGGTTAGGTGTTCAGAGAGCACTACATCTGCATAAGCTTGGGTAAATGCAACCTAGGGGAATTATGCATTGTTGACAGGAACAGAAATAAAGAGTAGCAAAAAGCACTAATGAAAAGTCTCCCATGGAGTTTTCATGTGATTGAGTCAGGGGTCTTGTCTAACACTCAAAGTCTTGCAGAAACTTGACTCCAGTGATACAAGATGGTGGTTCACACACATTTCCCAGTATTGCAATGGTATACTACCAACATGGAATATCTTAAGAGCTGATGTGGCAAGTCTTAAGACTAGTCCTTCGTCAATTCAACACTATTTAGAGCCACCCAACTTAACTAAAATGTGTTTTCTCACTCTCTTTTTCCTTTATAATTATACAAGGTAAAATCCTAACTTTGCTTTATGACAAACCCATTAATTACAAAGCGAGAGCTCAACCGTTATGCCATTTAGAAGTTTTCACAATTAAAAGTTTTATTCCTGGAGGAACTGGAAAACAAATGAAACACCACCAGCAAATTAAAGGCTTTATAGGTCAGCCATCCTATTAGGTCTCTTTAGGGATGCTGTTCTCACATAAAACATGCCATAACCTATTTGCATAATGATTCTATCTTAACTGTGCCTTCTGCTGGTTTATGGTGTGTTGTTTATCCTTCTGTAGAGCTGATATTGTAGCAATGCAGGGAATGTGGAAGTTGCTATTTATGGCAGGCAGAAACAGTTCCATGCCATGTTCAAATACACTGAGCGCCAACAATAGAGGCACCAAAGCAGCAAAAACAAATTAGCACACCACAATCAATTTGCATTGTTGTTGTTGTTGTTGTTGTTGTTGTTATTATTATTATTATTATTATTATTATTATTATTATTATTATTATTATTATTTTGCCATCACTTCCTCCTCCTCTCCTTGACACAATTTACTTTTGGAGCAAGTCAGTTTTCCAAGCAAACCAGAACCAAAGACACATGGTTTTGGGATACAGAAAACACAAAGGCCAAAATTAGCCTTAGAAATAATGAAAGAAATGTTGGACACACACACCTTGCCGAAAACAAAGGAAAAGAAAGATAGTTACGGTGTGCCACAGTCATCTAAAATTTGCAAAGGCTGGACATGTTTGTTCCAGTGAAGTGTTCAGTGCTCTGTAACAAGCGTGGCTAGTCATGCCATTAGACACCTACAGGTGACTGCCTAGGGTGGCGCTCTGTGAGCGAAGCTCAATTTTCTTTAAGTACAAAGGATTTTTCATTCTCAATTATGCCTTAAAGAATCTTATTTAGGAGGAGATTATCTTGCTTAGGAAAAGGAAGAGATAGAAGGCAATCAAAGGGCAACTTTGGATAGAAAGTTGAGAGCCAGTGTGACATAGGGGTTAGAGTGCTGGACTGGAACTCGGGAGATCTGGGTTCTAGCCCCACTCAGCCATGAATGATGCTCTCTGGGTGATCCTGAGCTACTCACTGACTCTCAGCCTAACCTACCCCACAGGGTTGTTGTGCGGATAAAATAGAGATGAGGATGACCATGTAAGCTGCCTTGGGTTCTTCTTTGCGAGAGGGAAAAACACACCAAAAAAACCTTGGGATATAACCATCAGCATCATTGTGGAGCAAAGGGTTGAGTGACAGCAGAAGGAGACAAGCTAGCTGCTCCCTGGGTATATGACTGGGGTAGGAGGAGGTATCAGAGGGAAGTGAACAACATCAGTACATTAAAACCCTTGGACTCAATTCCATGTCAGAGAAGCTCTTTGAGGCTGCATTCCAGCGGACAGCAGTGGGGTGGGCCAAAGGCAGAAGGGGCGGGGGGGATATAAAAACAAATATATCAACATATTTTGGCTTAAAGCTCTTGCCAGTGTGGCATAGTGGTTAGAGTGTTGGACTGGGACTCAGGAGATCCGGGTTCTAGTCCCTGCTCGGCCATGAAACTCACTGGGTAACTTTGGGCCAGTCACTGACTCTCAGCCTAACCTACCTCACAGGGTTGTTGTGAGGATAAAATGGAGAGGAGGAGGACTATGTAAGCCACCTTGGGTTCCTTGCAGGAAAAAAGGTGGGGTATAAATATAATAATAAATAAATAAATAAAATACTGTCAGTAACTAAGGCTTAGGAGAGGCATTTCACCCTTTTAGGATGGGGGGGGGAGGGACTGCACAAAAGCCGGGGAAACCAAATGACTGGAATGGTACTAGTAGGATGGAAAGAATGTAATAAGCATGGAGAGGCAAAGAGAAATGGTAAGCAAAAAACAATTGTTTTGTGAAACAAGCACCCATTCTTAAAGCTGGTCTTATAATGACCAGCTGGAATGGAAACAGTTCGTAGGGAGGAGGATCCAAAGCGATCTGGTCTTTCAGCAGAGCTGAGGCCATGCCCCTATTGATAGATTGGATTAGAATTTGATAGGAGTTGAATAGGATTAGGATTGCAGGTACTCTTGTTTGATGTATGTAAGGTATCGAACCTTATGAAGGGGAAAACCACAATTAAAAAACAGGGCACAATGAAGAGGGAAACCAGGACACAATTAAAAACAACAACAACAACAACAACAACAAAATACAAGAAGACTGGCCAGCCAGTCCTAGGAGATGGTGCTGTTGAAGCAGTGCCTTCTGGTGGTCTGGATATAGTTTAGAAATTCTGAAACAAGCCTGTCACCTGTGGGCAGGTCTGCTGCGAGTACTCAGTGCAGTAAAGCCAATAAAAATAAAATCTTGCACCCCAGGATTCCAAACCCTGTGCCCTGGAAAGCTGGATTCTGCACCAGGCATAAATTCTGCAAGTTCATAATAATTCCTCATATTTGGCATGGTTGATTCTGGTGTTGCTAGTCATGGGGTTGGGTCAAGGCATCATGCAAGGCCTTGAAGCCCCATACACAACCACTGTGTATGGGGCTTTACTTCTTTGGCTTCTTAGATTTCAATAACAGGCATTTCCTACATACCCTTCCAAGCATACCTTTTCAGCCATAGAGGCTAGAAACCTGCCTCTTTTTTCTTTTTTGTAATATATGATAGAAAGGAAAGGCCGGCTTCTTAGGAAGCAGAGTTTTCCATGCAGTGCTACAGCAAGTGTCTCCCCCCCCCCTCCTATGGAATTAGCACCTTACACTTATCTCTGCCATGAAAAGCAATTCATCAGTGGAGCACAATAACAATGAGAAGTGAAACCCCCTT
The DNA here is from genome assembly GCA_021292165.1 of Shinisaurus crocodilurus. Classification (NCBI taxonomy): domain Eukaryota; kingdom Metazoa; phylum Chordata; class Lepidosauria; order Squamata; family Shinisauridae; genus Shinisaurus; species Shinisaurus crocodilurus. The sequence continues at coordinate 13,144,936 of CM037883.1, read as the reverse complement.
CCTTTAGGAGACCATCAGGCAAGCTGCATGGCTTGCTTAAGGGATTGAGCTTGGAGTAGAATCCTTTCAACATTTTGAGTCCTCAAGAACTGGGACTGAAAGCACAACTGCAGGATGTCACTTTAAAAAATTGACACTCCATGGGTAGTTTTAAAGTAAGATTTGGTAAAGGTGCCATTTGCACAGCTGATGAATATTTTTCCTGGCATTCCACCAGGAGGATGACTGTATTGTCTCATTTGCATAAAAAACTAAGAATATTACATCCCGTCTTCTCGTTAATGCAGGAATGATGCCAGCAGAGGCTAGAGAGTCCCAGCTGCAATGCTCTAACTAGGTCTGAGCAGATGTTGTTCAGATCAAGATAGACTACCGTGGGGTACACCGTCTCTGCCAACTGTACAGTTCTTCGTGCCTTTTTGCCGGAGATGAATATACTTGTGGCTTGTGTAGCAAAGGTCTCAAGAGGACAGTTTGACAGAGCCTGCCAAATTTTAATCTTTATCCTAAAATCAGGAGACTTGCCAAAAGTTGCTTGCTTCTAAGTATGCAGAAGACCTAACTGCCCAGACCTTCGGGCTAGCTGGCTATAGTTTCTCTATGGTTAGCTTTCAGCAGGAAGACATGGGAAGTATGATTTAAACCACTGGTCTTCATCTGTTTTTTTGTTATCTCTGGTTTGGTCTTATTTGTGATGAGAAATGGTCTTTGATTCTTTTTCTACTTCTGTAAATAATTGCTGTAGGCCACCTTGAGGACCAACTGGTAAGGATGGATGAATCTGTCGACCTTGGTTTCTCTCCATTGCTCATTTTTATGATCTTGAGTTTGGAATGTCGATGTCCAAAACTTTGGGCTTCTCTACATGGGGCTTTTATCTTACCCCTTTACTGAGGCTTCTGCTTCTGGATTCTTTGCAGGATTAAGATCAGCTCCTTTACATGTGTGTCCCCCCCCACCACCCCCGGATGTTTCTTTCTCTGCCTTTCAATATGTTCTGTTACACAACCACAGGTGGCGCTGTGGAATAGTGGATTTGCAAAAAAATACACAACCATCTCATAGTGTCTCATAGCGTGATAGCCATTTAATAGCTCATTTTCCTTGTTCTAAAAAAAAAAAAGCTGCAAAAACGCTTGGAAAGCATGGGGATAAGGATGTCCTGTAAAGCACCCGCAAATTACCATGAGTGAGGGTGCACAAGTGCCCAATAAATGCCTCATGTAGAGAAGCCCTTTGAGACTTTTTCCAAACTTAAGTTCCATTCCTCCCAAATCCAAAATTTGAGATTTTTTTTTAAAGTTTGCATGAGCATTCATATGTTTGTGTGTGTGTGTGCGCGTGCGCGCGCGCGTGTATTCCTCTTAATACATGTATTTTTGTATACAGCCTACACATTTTGGGAAACAATTTCCTAATATCATGCATTTGACTTGATTTTCATAAATATATGCATTTTTCTGTGCAGGTCCCCTAATATGCACTTTTTTGTACGCGTTTTGAAGAACTCCATTGTAAAATTCAGAGGAGTGCCGATTTTGAAGGATAACTAAGTTTCTGTTCATGGATGGCTTCGAAAGTGAGAAATGAGCTAAGTTTACATTAAAATGCAAGCATAGCTAATTTCACACTTTCAAAGCCATCCATGAATAGAAACTCAGTTATCCTTCAAAACTGCAAAATTAAAATGCAAAATTTAGGGCACAATCCTAGGGCCACTAGACAGAGTCTAGATTGCTATAGGGGAAGTTGGAGTCCCAGTTCCGACCTCAGAAATACACCGGCTGTGGCTCTGAGGTCAGAAGACCAGTCTCTGGAGCCAGAGGTTTCTGGGCAGGGAGCGGGGGAGGAGAGAGGCTCTGCCATGATGCATAGTATCCTGTTGGCACCTCAGTCTGTCCTGCTCATGCTCCAGGGGGGAAAAAGACTTAGATGGCTGAAACCAGCCGTCTAAGTCCATTGCAGGGTAGGAGGAGAGCGGAGGCAACCTTTGCCTCTGCACTCCTTCCGCCCTTGATACGATGTCTGTAATCCTCCAGGTTTGGAGGGTTACAGGCAGCCACATTGGATTGCACTGTACATTGATTTCTCTCCCCACTCCGATCCCTACCAACTGGCATAAAGCAGGTGTCTGCTGTAGCTCCAGACAACCCATTTGTAGAGAAGCTTGGTACTTGGGTAGCTCATGCCAAGGCAATATTTTTGCCTCTAGCCCTGTATTATTGTCTACGTTTTTATTGACTGGCATCGGCTCTCTATCGTATAGTCTTTGTCACAGGTTTTTCCCATCCCCTGCTACATGATCCTTCTATCTAGAGATGCCAGGAATTGATCCTAAGACCTTCTGAATGCAATCCATGTACTACTCCACCACTGAGCTATGGTCCCCTCCCCATAGACAATGTTAAACATTGTAGACAATGTTAAAAGTTGCACTGACCAAGTATGGGTAGCTTTTTAAACTTTGCTATATCTGTAGATCCTAAGGCTATATATATATATATATATATATATAGTCCAGCAATCAACTCGGGCACCAATTTCACACTTCCACTGGCGTCTGAATGCGTGCTGTGATTTGACAGGACCGATGTCAGTGTCGAGTGTTGCAGGTGCCTGTTAACTGCTGATGCTCACTCCAAGATGCTTCTTATAAGAAATGTGTTGCCCTTAACTCAAATTAGGAAAGCTGTCAACTATCCATGTTTCTATTGGAGCATGGCCTATAGGCTTCCTACGCACATTCAGGTGGATGTGTGAACACACCCGAACACCTAGCACCAAAGCGGCAGGCTATGCTGTGCTTTTCTCTGACACATGTCAGAACATGCGAAAGAGCATGAGTTCTAGATATGGATTGGATTGGAAGTGCCCCCCCTAAGGTGGTCTTCTGTCCCATCAGATTGGAATCCGACTGTGAAAATGTATACATTTGGCAGTGCTTTTCCAGTGCACCAACCTGTTATTCCAGAAGAGCCTATTAAAGACCTGATAACTGTTCAGATATCTTTATGGAAGCTTTGAATGCACTCAATATGAAAAAAAGCAAATTACTGCAAGCACGCAAGGCATTTAAAGTGATAAAATGTTAAAATAGCCATTTCATGCAATGTATGCTGAAGCATCGCTTTTCCATCTGTATGTGTGTTTCCATCTCTGTGTGTTTCTAAGGTGGCATTTCGTAGCAGTTAGCCCCTGAAAATTCATGGCGTATTGTCATTTCTTTTGCTGCCACCACTGAATTCCACAAGGTGGCTGCAGCAGTGGCAGGAATGTGACCTGCAGATGGATCCGGGGGGCAGACAATGGCCCCCAGGCCTCCTGAAGTTGTCCATCCCTGGTGTAGAGACTATAGCACTTCAGTTTCATGTGTAGAGGCATTTCTTTCCCATTGTTCCCATAAGATAATACTGAAAATTAGCCTTCCATCTGGAGTGACAAGATCAGCATTTTTCATATAGGGGCAATTTCTAGTACCATATAAAACCTAGTTGGCATGGCTCCTGAATGAGAAGGACTGTACTAGCTCAGTGATGTACATAAAAGCTGGTTCAGTGGAAGAATTTATCTGAGTTGTGCATGTGGACCTTTGCACTGGGGCATATTGATAAGAGGTGGGAAAGTATGGAAGAATTACAGATATTTTTGGTGACATAGATTCATAGATTCATAGATCATAGAGTTGGAAGGAGCCTACAAGGCTATCGAGTCCAACCCCCTGCTCAATGCAGGAAACTAGAGGAGGGGTCTCCCATCCAAGTAATAACCGGGCCTGACCCTGCTTAGCTTTCCACGCTCAGACAAGCTGCAAATCACAAACCTCTGGAGGGCTATCTTCTAGTAAAGATTGGTCATGCAACTTCATCCTAATGATCAGGCCTGTGGCTTACACTGGCTCAGCTTGTCTGAGCGTGGAAAGCTAAGCAGGGTCAGGCCTGGTTATTACTTGGATAGCCTTGTAGTAGGCTCCTTCCAACTCTATGATCTATGAAATCTATAATTTTTCACAGCTCTCCCATGCAGCAAGTTCACAAACTAGAACTATTTTATCTCCAGTCAGCCAATTTAATGCCTACATGTGGTAGACCCAGAGACCACCTGTGGTTCCTGATGTCATATGTAGACACTTCAAGGGGTTGAAGGAGGCCTTAGAGAATAGAAGGAGACTTCATTACAGTTTGTCACAGCTTTGCACATCTTGTTAAGCCCAGTTTAAGAAAACAGAGAAACTTTCTTCTCCCACCCTTTTCCATAAGAGCATAAGAATGAAGTCCTGCTTCAGAACATGGTTAGAGAAATGCATAGCCCTATATGAGAACAAAGTCGGGTATATAAAATATGCAGTAACTTAAGAGCAAGAGAGCAAGAGAGAGAGAATGGGGAGAACAAAAATCAATAAGAAGGTCTTAAAAATTCCATTAGCCTGGGAGGCATCAGCGACTTAGAACATGCCAACAAATTAAGTGTTTTATTTGACAATTTGCTCAATTATTTCATAAATAAGTATGTACTTACTCGGCCTTATAATTGACAGTGCAGCAGGCTGCCACTAGAAACTTGGAGGTTGCAAGATCGAGGTCCTCATTAACTCAGCAAGTGGAGAGAGGAGACCTGATCAAGTAATAGGTTGGATGCATTATGTATGGGGCAAAGCGCTGGCTCAACTTTTCTCAGTGCCTCCTTTTTTCTTTTTCTTTTTTACAGTGATTAAAAACAAAATACAAAGTTAAGATTTGGTGGTAGAGATGGTAGCAAGTCAAGTTGCCAAAAGGAAAGACCCATAATCAGATTTAAACACACACACACACACACGCGCACACACGCACACACACACACACACACACACACACAAATCGTCCTGAAACTTGCTTAAAATATTTCTTAAACTTGTGGGTTGATCTTCTTAGAGTAGTTTCTGCAGAACTTTCAAATCTCCATGATTATGTATTCCCCTTTCATGTCTTTTAAATTTCATAGAAGCAGTATTGGGAAGAACTCTCGAAGCCAACGTCACTTGGGTTTTGTTTGTTTTTTTGGTTTTGTTTTTTCATCCCCAGAATAAATAAGAGATACGTATGGCTCTGCTGAAAAGGATTTTGTTTATTTTGGAAAGCAGTCAACAGTGAATAACTAAGTAAATCTCATAGGCTTCATGATTGCATCCATACAAGAAACTATGTGGGGATTTGTTGTAGAAGAATGATATTAATGTTTCTCAGTCTCAGTCATGGCATGGGCAGGTCACTTAGGGAAGCAAATTGGCTGCTCCTCAATTGAATTGCCACCAAATGTCACCTGACCTAACACAAAATGGGAAGGTGGTTTTGAGACAGGGCTGACTCAAAATCCTGCTTCCATTTAGCATCCCCATTTGCAGGTGATGAAAATGGTAGGAGCATTCTGACAATTTGTGGGACGGGGATAAAATGGGGCAAAAGACAGGGATTCGTGACAGTGATCTTTTTCTCAGTGGCCTGGCAGCTGCCATTTTTATTTCCCATAAGTCCCCTGGGAATGATGCTGCACATTGATGCCAGTCATCAGATAGAGCTCCACTACCACTGTGAAACTGATGGTGCAGAAAAGTAAGGGAACTGGCGGGGAGAAATTTTACCCCACCCATCCACCCAAAATTAAACCCCAAATTTGCATTTGGCTCAGCACTGATCTGAGACTTCAGCTAGGTCAAAACATCCAAGGAACGTTGAGGGAAGCAACATTTTGTTAAGACTTGCAACATTTCTTGGTATTTGGAATTCAAATATCTCTGTTCCTCAAAGCACCACCCCCACCCCCAACCTCCTGCTTACCTGTCCTGTTGGCCTGCTCATCCTACTGGCCTAAGAACATGAGAAGAGCCCTACTGGATCAGACCAAAGGTCCAGCATCCTGCTGCTAAACTCTGAGATCCTTCTCGGAAGCTCGACAAGCAGTACATAAGAACAACAATCCTCTTCTGCTGTTGCCTTTGGGGACTCCTTTTCAGTGGTATAGTCTATGGCATCTCTATGGCATTTTCAGTGTATGGCAATTTCAGTGGTAGTCTATGGCATGTGCATGGCATTTTCAGTCTACGGAAATTTCAGTGGCAGTCTATAGCATGCACTCCACAGGGTTGCTGACCTGGCCCTTCACCTAATAATGTTCTAACTTTCTGATTCACCCAGGCTAGGCATCTGATTGATTTTAGTGATTTTACTCTTATGGTATTCCACGCCACTTCACTGTTTCTGTATTTAATTGTTGTTGTTGTTGTTGTTGTTGTTGTTGTTTTAATTAGTACTAATTTATTATTTGTAAGCTAATTCTGTCAATAAGCAGATGATGGGAAAAAAGATGCCTGACGATCCATGAAATGCAGATGGAACTGATTTAGCAAGATCCGTACATCCCTAACTAAGGAAACAGGAAACAGATGTGCCTTCTGCTTCCTGTTCCTCTTCACCTCACCCTTCCTGTCTCCTCAAAGCACTGTGGGAAATAGAACTTTCAAATCTCCATGTGGTGGAGCTCTTGATACAGGGATAGTTTTCACAGGCAATCAGGAAGTTCTGCTTTGGACAAGGTGGTTATGTAGAAGAGCAGGAACTGCAAGATGTAACTTTGTACTGCTATATCAATAAGGATAATTGGACAACAATTTGGGAGATGAGCTCAATCTTCCTTTAAACTGAAGGGCATAGCAATGATTAATTCAAACCCTCTAGGTAGAAACTGTACTGTTTATCAAAGTAAAAAGCTTAGCAAGATTGTATCCCAGTATCCCACCCTTTAAAACTTCTACTGTAAGTATAATCCTCACCAAAAGGTTTTATGTCCAATGTTACTGACAAATGACACTTTTAATTTCTCAGGGCAAAACTGTGCCAGCCTCAGCTTGGTTAATGTCCTTCTCACTGAGGGACCCCAGGACATAGTTTGAAAACCACCACCTTAGAAATGAAAAAAGGAGATGGAGAGCAACCGGAATCTAGAGGAAAGGAAGTGATGGGCAGACTCTTAGAAAATCCTGTCAGAAATCCCACACACATTTTTCCTTCACAAACTCAGAAGAAGACAAACAACAAGAACCTCAATTAATTTTTCCATGCCAATCTGAGGTCTCAGGAAACCCCTTCCTCACCTTGTAATGTTCTTCCCCCACACCCCACATGAAGTCCAATGATGCGAAGTCATGAGCTGTGTGGGAGATAACACTGCAGAGACAAAGAAACAGGTGGGGGAGAGCAGACCACCCTTGTGGAGGGCCTGCAGATGGCTGACTTCCCTTTCCCACCCATGGTTTCTGCACCTTTCGATTCTAGCGCTATTCCATGTGGTGGAGTAACGCTGCTCCATCTCATTGAATAGGGCTGCATTAAGAGGTTCATAGCCAAGGAACTAGAGTGCTGAAACTTGCTGTGCTGTGTATTTGGCTGCCAAAGTTCGCACCATCCCTGGCTGACATAGGCTTTGATTAATTAGGAGAAATCTCACTCTTTCTCTGGGCTGTGCAAAGAATTTGTCATTCATTTATACATTCATTATATTTACATCCCACCCCTTTTCCTGCAAGGATCCCAAGGCAGCTTACATAATCCTGTCCTCCATTTTATCCTCACAACAACCCTGTGAGGTAGGTTAAGATGAGAGTCAGTGACTGGCCCAAAGTCACCCAGTGAGCTACATGGCCCGATTGGGGACTAGAACCCAAATTTCCTGAGTCCCAGTCCCACACTCTACTCACCACTACACCACACTAGCTGAAATATGCCCTTCAAGGTAGAACACCAATTGTGCTTCTAGCTCCATGGGAAGCTGCTATGTTTACCTATATTTGGGGGGGAAACCCCACCTCCTATCCATGTGTTGAGACATTTGGGTGAGAGAGAGAGAGGGAGGGAGGGAGAGAGAGAGAGAAGGGGGCACTTTGCAAGTTCAAAAGGGAATAGCTGGGGAGAGTACAAAGCTTATACAGCTTTAAAAGAGGATTAGACAAACTTTAACTTGGATTCCTGCATTGAGCAGGGAGTTGGACTTGATAGCCTTATAGGCCCCTTCCAACTCTACTATTCTATGATTCTATGATTCTATGAACTCTTGGTGGAGAGGTCTATCCATGCCTATTGGTTATGACAACATCAGACTGGCCACTGATGTAAGTAGGGTGCTGGAGTAGATAGATCTTTGATTTGTTCTTCACAAATGGTGCAGTTCTGCTCATACTCAGATTATAATCTGAGCCAGTGAAGAATTGTAAAGCTAGGCCCTCCTTTGAAGTGTGCGAACTGCTGAAGTACTTTTCCTAACTTGGCATCATGGCTTCTTGATTCCAGCAGCCCTCACCAACTGAGGTATCACATTAAAATCCATATATATATATATATATATATATATGGATATATATTTATATATCCCCCATAAAAATATCCATTCTGAACTATAGGACTGATACATTTTATATAGCTCTAAAAATATGGAGATCTTTATCTCCTGGAGAAATAGGCCTTCATTTCCAAAGTGCATTTGCTGCCTTTAGAGGTGCCTGTTCTGACTTGTGCGAAACAACAAGACATCTGGGCCATCTTATGTAAAGATCTCCAGCAGCAGGACGAGCGCTCATGGCAATACTTGGGAATGTGTCGGCAGTGACACAGATGACATTGACAGCATGACACTGCAGATTAGTTTATCATTTAAAACAGCGGAGACCCAAGCCAAGACCATCATGGGAGACCATCTGCACTGCATGTGCTACCCCTAAGGCTCTGGGAAATGTGTCTGCTCCTCTGGATTGGATTCAGAACAAGCAAGGACCTTGATCTGGAGTCAGAACATTCTGCTGAAGAGGAAGAAAGGTGACATAAAGGAGGAGGAGCTGGAAGCGCTATCCATTGCTTTCTTTGCTGCTGCCGTTTTTTGTGCTGCTCCACATTTCTCTCCGCTTAGAAGCTGTTGCTTATCCTTATTCTCCAGACGGATGGATCTGTCGCTTTCAGTTTCTTTCCCTTTCTCCTTTTTCTCATATTAAGTTTGTTCTGTACCATTTATGCATCAGTATACATAAAACACCGCATGCATTTTTGTGTGCTTTTTCCCCCCTTTGCATTTTTGTACACTAGTTTGCCTAACATACACATTTTCTGCCAGCACTTTTTGTTAAGATGATGCTGTTTTGTGTGTTTTTGTCAGTAATGTGTGCATTTTTGTGCTAATTTTCCTCTAATGTATGCATTTACCTTAATATACATACTTTTGTATGGATTTTGTTTTGATCAGGGAACTGCACTGAGAGGTGTGAATGCCCAGGGATAACTCTATCCCAGTTCATATACTGATTTGGGAAGTGAGAACTTGGGAAGTTCTTCTCAAAATGTGAACTGGATAAACTTCTTCCCCATCCTTAATGGAGATGTTTTTGGTCAACTCACAGTACGATCCTATGAGGCTGCCCGTAACACTCCGAACTCAGAGGATTACGGGCATCCTATTGAGAGCAGGAGGAGTGTGGTGGATAGGATATCCGCCACGCTCCCCACGTCTTCAAAAACATCTAGATGGCCGATTTTGGCCATCTAGATGTTTTTCCTCTCCTCGTGAGGAAGAGAGGCTGACACCACCTGGATTCCTCGGGATCCAGCAGTGCCTTGCTCCTCCCCTCCCCCCCCCAGGAATGCCCCAACCATGGGGGAACGGATCGTGGTCATCCATGTTTAGTTCCCTCCTGGCGTGGAAAGAACTACACTGGCTACGAAAGAGGCAGTGGCGCTCTGCAGCACTGTGACCTCGGAAGAGATTTCTGAGTTCGCAGGGGCTTCTATGTCCTATCCAATGGCCTGCAGACACAAGGCCATAGGGACAGATTGCGTCCTCACTCACTCTGTGGTCAGGCACAACCTTCTTCTCTCCCAGTTACCAGTTTCAACAGCATAGCACTTAGCATAGCGCTTAGTGTCATGGTATTTGTGGGACCCAGCCAGGCAGCATTGGATTTGGCAATTAAGCAAATGTGTGGAATTCATCATCACAAAAGATGAAGATGGCCACTAATAAAGACAGCTTTAAAAGGGGATTAGACTAATTCATGGTGGAAGAGAGTCCGCCAACAGCTATTGGCTATGAAGGCTTGTCTACTTGTTTGCTTGTATGTAAGTATGTATGTGTTTCTGTGTGTGTATAGACAGACTATATGTGTCCGTGTCTATCTATCTCTGTGTCTGTCTGCCTGCCTATCTGCTGTTCACCTTAGTTCTCCAATTGGATTTTCTTTTAACCAAAATTTCATTCTACTTGAGTTAATTTTCATTAGAGTTAATGTGCACGTGTGCAAATGTGCATTAATTGATGCAAATTAGCACTAATTCACATTATTGAATTCATATTAGTGCATTTACACAAGTGTGCGAGTGTGCATTCGCACTTATTCAAATTAGCACAAATCCTCCCCCAAAGTGAAAAACTGTTCTGCAAGTCTGCAGAATCTGCATGACTTGGGGAAAAAAGCTGGTCTGCTGTAAAATCTGCATGATGGATTCATAGAAATCCAAACTCATTTGATTCCATTGCGGATTTCTCCAACAACATCCCTATTTAGCATCAGTGCATTGTCCAAAGCTGCTTTCAGCAGGAATCATACCTTTCTCAACTGCAATTAGCATACATCCCACACTGGTGTTGCTTTGGTCCATTTAGCAGCATGGACCAGTGAAATAAAAGCTTAGGATGGCCTACGATTCTTGTGGGGAGGGGCTGTGATTCAGTGGTTGAGCACCTGCTTTGCATACAGAAGGTCCCAGGTTTAGTCCCCAGCATCTCCAGGTAGGGCTGGAAAAATACCTGTCTGAAACTCTGGAGTAGGGGTGGGAGAGGAGATCCTCCAAGACCCGACCCACCTCCAGCTCAGCCTCAGTGGACGCCGCTGCTGCGCCCACCAAGCTGGGCCGAAAGCGGACGCGAGCCTCACCGCTTGTTGGACTTCCGGGTTCTCGGTGGGCCACTGTTTACATAGAGAATGCCGTAAGATATGTCAAGAGCAGCCACAATTTGCGTAACTTGTGCAAATTGCGGCCACTTTTGGCGTATCTTACAGCATTCTCTATGTAAACAGCAGCCCACCGGGAACCCAGAAGTCACTTCCCTAGCTCGACTCGGGAGAACGTGACTTGAGCCAGGGAAGAAGGTAAGTGGGACAGACTTCGGGGGGGGGGGTGGGGGGGTCAAGCCCAGCCAATTCACTGAATTTCCACCCCCGGACTAAATCCTCACACATCCCTACAGTCTGTAGACACTAGCCAGTCAGTGCCGACAATACTGGGCTAGATGGACCATTGTTCTGACTCGGTATAAGGAAGCTTCCTATGTTCCAATGGGCACTGCAGATATTGGGTGTGCTGAGGCATAGTACCTGATCTCTCCACCCATCCCCAGAATTAGAATTGTCTGGATGTGTCCTTGGCATCATTTTCTTCCACACACCTTTGGATAATAGCAGAGGCCGAAGGGAATCAAGCCATCTTTTCCAATTAGTGTAGATTGACATTGGGATTGGTCATATCTCTTGCAACTGAGGGAATAAACCAAATGTGTCAATCTCTGTGGTGATGGTGGTGGTGGGTGGTTTAATAACAAAAGACAAACAAACTGCATGAACTGTTAGATTAACTGTCCACACCAAAATCTTGTTTGCATAATTAATGTTTAGATCTCCAAAGTCACTTGAGGAACAAGTCTGCCCCTACAGAATTATAGTCTTGTCAATGTTTCCATTAAGTGTCGAAATATCAAGAGCGCCGTTACATGTTATTAAGTTAGCAAGCTGCATGATTATCAGCTAAATGAAATGATTAATGGCTACACCCTGGTACATTCCTTGGCAGTCATCTTTTGCGATCGTAACATCCCCATTTTATAGATTCCCTGAGTTGGACTGCTTGTTGCACTGCCTTTGCTTAACCTTGCTGCCTAAGCATTTTCACCACCTTCCAGCTGAAAATGCACCCTTTAAAATGTAAACTTTAAACAGCAGAGTGTACAATGATTTTAATTAGTTTCTCCTGACTGTGAGGTGTGATAAAGCCAGGGATGGGGACTCCGACTACAGGACTCAACTGTTTCTTTAACACGTGTCTGGTTGTTGATCTTGCGAGGGAGCTGGGCCCGACAGGACTTTAAGATCCTGTCTCTGGCTCCTGTTTGGATTATCTGAGTTTGTTTGAAGTTGGGCTCACTATGGACTCTGATCCATGACCTCTGGTGAGGTGTCTGTACTTGTATCCTATTGGAATAAAAGGGTTTGCTGTTTCTTTAACACGTGTCTGGTTGTTGATCTTGCGACGGAGCCGGGCCTGACAATGTGCCCAAGTGGCTTTTTCCTCTTCAATCTTGTCTGGATGTCAGTCTCTTTGGGTGGGAATTGCCTTCCTAGCCATAGATGCTCTGTTTGCTAATGTTAAAAAGACCCTTAAGGGGTTGCTAGTGACGTGAGAATAGGGGCAAGCTTGAACACGTATCTCGACTGGAGCAGATTATGTAACAAACATTTGTGGGGGGGGGGGGTTAAAAAAAAGATTGAGCAACAAAGTATTAATGAAGAGGAGCTCCAGCATTCCAAGGTGAAGACAAACCAAATAAATGACTCTGCAGCTTAGTAATTATTTTTAGTGTTTCTGATTAGCTGTGGCCTTCTACATTTCCTCTCTGTTGAGGTGGAAGAATATCTGATTTGAACTTGCAGGCATGCACATGTCATGATGCTGCTCTGTGAGAACATTTGATTGCTCTTAGTGTCAAATCTTCTTATGAGCATGTCAGGAAGAAAGTTAAACTTCATTGCAATGGGGAATCCTGGTTGGTCCAGGGTTACTGATTGCAAGGGAGTACTGTTTGTGCACAGCTCCCTCTCTCATTAACAATCTGCATGTGGCGTAGTGGTGAGAGGGACGCGGGAGATCCGGGTTCTAGTCCCCACTCGGCCATGAAACTCACTGGGTGACTTTGGGCCAGTCGCTGACTCTCAGCCTAGCCTACCTCACAGGGTTGTTGTGAGGATAAAATGGAGAGGAGGAGGAGGATTATGTAAGCCACCTTGGGTTCCTTGCAGGAAAAAAGGTGGGGTATAAATATAATAAATAAATAAATAAGTGTGTCAGGGCTAAAGCAGCCAGTTCTTTCTCACTCTACTGTAAATGCAGGGGGGGGGGGCAATCCAGATTGCGACCCTAGAGTAGGGTAGGGGTTTTTAACCCTCCCCCCCCACTGCAGCCTTGATTGGGGCCCTTACACCTGCAGTTTATATTGCAAAATAGTGAACCGTTAACCCAAAGGGGTCACTGTTTTGCAGTATAAACTGAAATTGTGGGTCTCCTGAACTGGACTGGGACTGCAGCAGGGGAAAAGGGTGAAACCCCCTACCCCACCTCATGCTAGGGGCCCAATCCAGATTATCCCCTGTGTTTACAGAAGAGTAAAAAAAGAAGAAAAACCCACAAATGACATAGTTGCCTGATATGTCTTTAAAATAATGTTCACTTTGATGCTCATTCTCTGGAGCAGATCTACCATATATACCTCCACATATGGTTTTTGGCAGAGAGGCAGTTTTGAACAGCATTCCCCCATGTCACTTCTAGCGTTCATAAGATGACCATGTGGAATATCCCATTATGTAAAATATTTCCCCGTCAGGGGCAGCACGTGGTGTGTGAAGGAAGACTCAGCTGGCATGGAAGGAGAAGCTCCTCCCCGTGCAAACCTTTGCATGCATCTTACAGGATCAGTGTTAAAAACCAAAGCAAAACCACAAGATAACCCAGCAGGAGGAGAAAATGTCTCTCTAGCCCAGCCCAGCCCAGCCCAGCCCATCACAATCTCAGCCTATAGATCAGGATGTCCTGGAGACGTTGCTGGACTCCAACGGCCATCATCACATGCCCAATGACCAGGGAAATGGGAGATGTAGTCCAACAACACTGAGGGCTCCACAGCAGGCCTCCCCACCCCTGCTTCAAATTTTTCTGTGCAATAAACTCTGGAATTCATCAGATATTCATTCACTTGCTCAGTCTGCCATTTTATAGACTTGAAGAGACATGTTTGACTCTCTCTCTCTCTCTCTCTCTAGTCAACATTCTTGGCATGCAACCTTATGGTTACATGGTTTAATTTCACTTGTATATGGATGGACATTATATATCTGGACTTCAGCAAAGCTTTCGACAAAGTGCCTCATGATATCCTGATTAGTAAGCTAGCTAAGAGTGGGCTAGATGGAACAACTATCAGGTGGATCCACAATTGGCTACAGAATCGGACTCAAAGAGTGCTTATCAATGGTTCCTTCTCAAACTGGGGAGAGGTAACGAGCGGGGTACCACAGGGCTCGGTCCTGGGCCCGGTGCTCTTCAACATTTTTATTAATGACTTGGATGAGGAGGTACAGGGAATGCTTATCAAATTTGCAGATGACACAAAGTTGGGTGGAACAGCTAATACTCTGGAGGACAGAAACAAAATTCAAAGTGACCTCGATAGGCTGGAGCGCTGGGCCGAAAACAACAGAATGAAATTTAATAGGGATAAATGCCAAGTGCTGCACCTAGGGAGAGGAAACCAAATGCAGAGTTACAGAATGGGGGACACTTGGCTCAACAATACTACAAGTGAGAAGGATCTTGGAATTGTGGTAGATCACAAACTGAATATGAGCCAGCAATGCGATGTGGCTGCAAAGAAGGCAAATGCTATTTTGGGCTGTATTAATAGAAGTATAGCTTCCAAATCGCGGGAAGTGATAATTCCCCTTTACTCGGCACTGGTTAGGCCTCATCTTGAGTACTGCGTCCAGTTCTGGGCACCTCACTTTAAGAAGGACATAGACAAACTGGAGAGGGTTCAGAGGAGGGCAACAAGGATGATAAAGGGACTGGAAACAAGGCCCTATGAGGAGAGACTGAAAGAACTGGGCATGTTTAGCCTTCAGAAGAGGAGACTGAGGGGAGATATGATCGCACTCTTCCAGTATTTGAAGGGATGTCACACAGAGGAGGGCAAAGATCTCTTCCCTGTTCATCCCGTTTGCAGGACACGGAATAATGGGCTCAAATTACAGGAACCCAATTCATCCTAAACATCAGGAAAAATTTCCTGATGTCAGAGCAATTAAGACAATGGCATCAACTACCTAGGGAGTTGGTGGGCTCTCCAGTCTGGAGGCATTCAAGGTGCAAGCTGGACAGACATATGTAGCTATGCTTTGACCTGGATTCCTGCATTGAGCGGGGTTGGACTCGATGGCCTTGTAGGCCCCTTCCAACTCTACTTTTCTATGATTCTATGATTCTATGATGTTTTATGACATTTTAAGATTCCCAGAAGTTGTTAAATCATTAAGTTTTGGGTTTCTTTGTTTTTACGAATCTGCTGTATTGCTGTAACTTGTGGAAGAGCCATTTTATTGTTGTAGTCTGGATATCCTGATGAAATAGCATGTTTGTTTGTTTATTTCTCCCCCTCCCCCTTGTCAATTAGAGGCGAGATGAAAAGTGCCGCTTCAATTATGGTTCAGTTCAATTAAGACGATCAAGCAAAGTATAAAGTTAATTCCAAGCCCATTTTTGAACACACACACACACACACACACACACACAACCTCTCGAGGTAAGCACAGCAAAAAATAGATAGGGGTGTCACAGCCGAGTCCCGTAAATATAAAATTTATGACTGAGTGTCAAATGTTATGCATAGCTCACTGAAGCAAATTAAGATAAATGCAGTTCAATTGTGCTGGCTTTCAACTCTGGCTATGCTGTCAGAATGTTGTCTCTGCTTTGTTATGATAAAGAATTACCGTTCTTGGGGGGGAAAACAACCCCACCCACTCCACCCTGCTCCCTGCCGCATCTTGGCAGATTTTTCATGGACGTTTCAATGTTGCCTGTTTCTCCTTTTATAATTTATGTGCATAAGTAGTATATATAATCTATGAAGGATAAATTGGAGGGCGTAAGGACTGATCCATCATTTCCCCATTTCCTTGAGTTGTCATTAAACATATCTATTGTGGGTTGAATTTGTTATTATTGCTTCTTTCTCTGTCTCTCTTTTTCTTTTTTTTTTTGCATCAGTTTTAAATAGCAGTATGATTGATAAATGTGTCATGTGTTGTAAACACATAACAAAGCAGAAAGGGGGGTGACATCCATAGAGTTCAGAACTCGGACAGGGTAGACACAGGGTTCATATCCTTACTCAACGATGAAGCTCACTAGGTATTCTTGTATAAGTCACGTCTCAGCCTAAACTCTTGTGTGGAGCTGTTGAGAGGATGAAATGGGTGAAACCACATTGTGCACTTCCTTGAATTTCCTAACCTTCCAACATTTTAACAATGAAATACAGGGACGTGTTTATACAGATGCTTGAGGCATTTGACCTTTTGCAAATTCTGATATGAATGGACCCCATCCACACCCTAGTGAGATGCAATGCTTTTCAATGAAGTCAGTTCACACATGCAGTTGTACTCATCAGTGTTGAGAAATCAACAGTGTTGAGAAATCAAGTGACACACATGCATGTGTGTGGATCAGATAAGAAGGCTATCTCTTGCTGGGTCAGAGGGATTGGGGACAGAAAAAATAACCACGTTCCTCTTTTTTCTTTCTGCTCAGATTGAAAGGGGTAACAGACAGCCCCAGATCCTTTGAATGATTAAACCTTAGAGAAAAGTTATTTCAATTTTATTTTATTTTTACAGTCCTCCTTCATCATCATAACCCTTTCCAAGAATAACCTGATAGGGAAACTAATCTGTGCATAATTATAATGCAGTACCTACCTCCTCATTTATTTTTTAATCTCTTAACAATATGTCCAATCAACGGTTCACATTTATAACATCTAATTATGCAAGGACATTATTAGATTAGCAGATTAAGAACATTATCAATTCATTTTTTATATTAAAAAAAATCAGCACATGATTAGGGTTTCTATTTGCCTTGCAGCGATGAGCATGAGGATAATAAAGTTGGTATTAGGAGAGCAATCTGCGATGGGGCTGATACATATGGTCTTTTCCCTGTCTCTTGTGGGGTGTGCGGATACACTGAGATGCATTAATTCTGCTAAATTTCATTCCATATCAAGCCACCATGAGGCGAGGAGAGGGATGAGAGGTAAAACCTAGGTTAGCTGAGGAGGTATCAGCAGTAGCTGATCCAATATTTAGTGGAAAGGGACTGAAATAGTTGCGAGGAGATGTGGCTTGTGTGAAAAACTTTGCCCCAACAAAAGGGTTTCTCCATTTTGGTGATCTTTCTAATTCCTGCTCTCTTTCACTGATTGGTGCCTTCAGTCTTCACCCCTGTCTATTATTGATTGATTTGATTTATACCCCGCCTTTCTCCTGAGAAAATGGCACTCAAGCAGCTTACAATCATAGATACATAAAAAAAACTTCATAAAAACCATATTAAAGCAAGCACATCAAAAACATAATTAAAAGCACAACAATAACACAATAAATAGAATTGGAGGCATTCAAGAAGATGCAGCTGGACAGCCATCTGTCAGGGATGCTTTAACTTGGATTCCTGCATTGAGCAGGGGGTTGGACTCGATGGCCTTATAAGCCCCTTCCAACTCTACTGTTATATGATTCTATGAAAAACAGCTCCCAACCCTGATTGGCTACCAGTGCTAGCTCTGACTCCCCTCCCTGTTCCTGGATCTTGACCACCTGGAGCCTGATCCTTGCTGAGGCCTGACAGTGAGACTAGGATGGATTGCACTTAACACCATGCTGCACTTTTCCCTCTTTAAAGTTGTTATGATGTCATTTTAAAAGAGCAATCCAAAGTGGTATGTGGACACCAATTCACCAACTTCAAGGAGGGCAGGGAGAATCACAGTGAGGATTGCTTCCTTAAAGTGTCTGTCACATCTTCAGTGCCACACATTCCTGATTTGTGCTTTAAGGGAACCTCTCTGCTGTGTAATGCCCAGAATAATCACACCCCTCTCTTGGCAAGTGCTTTGCCAAAAGTTCTGTTTCAACCATGGTGAGGGCTTAGAGCAGGGCTCTCCAACCTTGGGTCCCCAGATGTTGCTGGCGTACAGCTCCCAGCATACCTAGCCAGCATGGCTAATGGCAAGGGATTCCGGGAGCTGTTGTCCAGCAACATCTGGGGACCCAAGATTGGAGAGCCCTGGCTTAGAGTCATTGGGCACGATGGTGTTCAAATGACAGTATGTCCACTATGGAACTGGTTCACACTGAGGACTTGGGGCAAGTCAGGTTCAGTTGGATTCCAACCAAGCAGGAGTCAGATTCTGCAGAGAGGCAGGAACAGGAATAGAACAACACCATGGAGAGTTCTGAGTGATGGTGGGCTGGAAGCCTGGTGAGCTTGCCTGTATGTTGCTCCAACAAGCAGCAGATTGTGACTGAACTTTAAGTATAGTTTTGGCTCAATTTAGGCTGGTAAGTGAAGGTGTTTTGACCCACCCTGAAGGCCCGCCAGCCTCGTGGAAAAGCAGAGCGCTTCACTTGTGTGAGATGGAAGATTTAAAATCCTATTCCTGTGTGCAGCTGCCCATAAATCTACACACAGAAGTTCAGACCTGTCTCTCCCTCACCACGCAGCATTCCAAGCATATCGGATTTCAGCCAGTTCAGCTTCCTCCTGCAGATCCCAGTAATAAGAAAATAACTCCGTAGACTCCACAGGTTTTGTTCTACCTGTTTATTACTATAGCAAGTATATCCTACAGAGAATACATCCCCTAATTACAGTCCATGTGCAGAGTACAATGCATAGCAAGCATTAATCCAGTGGAGCAAGTTGAGCTTCACTCCACCTCAGCTTAAGACGTTACATGATTGCATTAAGTCCAGCAAGCACTAGTCAGAACAGTGAGAAGAAGAAAGCAAATCCATTTCTCTCCAAAAATGGCTACAGACAGAAAGCTAACTTACGTCACCAGAACATACAAACCATGTGACCAGCTCGTATTTCTTTCACACCTACTTTTCCCATGAGAAATGGGCAGGAAGTGGAAGACTAAACATGACTTGTTTACCAGCCATTCTGTACCTTACAAATGTCAACAATGTGCCACAGCTGGTGTTTGTGCTACATGTCACAACAGTAAGCCCCTCCACTCTGTTGATGAGGGCTTCTCCCTTAAAGGGGCCTGGTCTGTTTCAGCAGCCTTAGGCTGCAATGACACAGTAGTGACTGCAGTGTGATGGAGCCTGCATGGCTGATGAAGTCCTCAGAATCCAAGATTGGCAATGTGACCTCCTCTCACTGTACACTGGTGAGTTGGTCCTTGGAGCCTTCCTGGAGAACTAGGTCCTAAGGAGGAGGAAAGCTCATGATGCCCTTCTATAAGCAAGCCCCCTCCCTGATCTGTTAACTCAGGAGCCTCATCCTCATCTGATCCTTAACTCATCCTCATCCTCATCTGTTAACTCAGGAGTTGTGGCCCCGGACCATAACCCCGAGAAAGAGGGATGTATCACAACCTGATCTTATTCTAGGGGAGTGCTGATCTTTGGGGAATATTTTGTGCTCCCCAGAATGTCACTTATCACTGCAAATAAATAAAAAGTGAAAATTTGGCTAACCTATCGTTGCTCATGTAAATGTTCTAATTGAGTTTGTTCTTGTTTTTAATTATAGCTGTTCTGTTGTGATCCGGCTGCACGATCCTTGAACTCACTACTAGGGTTCGACATCTGGGCTGCTTATTTGAAGCCTTGTGACAAATAGCACATAGGGGTGGGCGATCTACCAGGATCTGATCCATCTCCAGCTCAGTGGACGCCACTGCAGTGCCCACTGAGCTGGGCTGAAAGCTGGCATGCACCACACTGCTCGCCAGACTTTTGGGTTCCCAGTGGGCCACTGTTTACATAGAAAATTCCTTAAGGTACAGCAAAAGCGGCCACAATTTGTGCCCAAAACTGACTCCACGAGTCCCTATTAAAATCAATGGGGTTTCCCCCCAACAAAATAAGGCTACTTCAGATGTGTGGCTTAAATAAATTCTAGGCACAAGTGTGCCTTTTTATTTCAAAACTCTGCCACTGATTTTGGCAAGAACAGACCAGGCAGACAAACCCAAAATAACCAGGCAGGCAGAGGAGGCAGGGAACCCCAAAGCAGGCAGGCAGAGGCCTTTGTCTTGGACAATTCAACTGTTGAACAGGTCAAGAAGAGACCAGGCAGGCAGAGGAGGCTGGGAACCCCAAACAGGCAGGCAGAGGCAGCCAAACCCAAAATGTCTGACCCTAACCCAAGCCCCCCACAACAACACATCAATCAAAATAAATCTCAACACATCGTTGGGGCTGCGCTCCTGGTAGCGGTCCATAGTGGCCGAGCAGCGGCGCGCCTCGCTTCCATGCGCTCTTCACCGGTGATCGCGCTCCTTCTGGCACAGCCAGAAGACTCGTCAACAGCCCAGGGATGTTGACGAGTCCTTGGTCTCGAGTCCCGAGTCGAGTCTCGAGTCCCATTAAAAATAGTGGGACTCGAGTCCGAGTCGAGTCAGAGGGGGGACTCAGTCCGACTCACGAGTCGAGTCCTCGAGTCCGAGTCCCCATCCCTGCAAATTACACAACTGCAGACTGCAGATGCTTTGGGTGTATCTTAAGGCATTTTCTATGTAAACAGCGGCCTGCCAGGAACCCGAAAGTCGCTTCCCCAGCTCAACTCGGGAGAACATGAGTTGATGCCAGGAAAGAGGTAAATGGGATGGAGTTGTGGGGGTCAAGCCCTGCTAGTCCACCAGATTTCCACCCTCCAAATGAAATCCTTGCACATTCCCACATGAGACGGTGAACAGGGATTGTACCAAGGGGGGATTGAATGCTCCTGTATACACCTGTCTGCATACATACAAATACAAATCCCTCTGCATAGAAAAAATGGCATGTCATGGAAAACACTAGGCCAGAAAGGTTTTTTTAAACATTAAAAGTGGAATCTGCATATTTCATTACCCTTGATTTCACAACCTGACCAGCATTTCCCACCTAAGTACCTTTATCTCCCCCCTCCCTCAGAATGTAATGGAGCGTTGAATAAAAAACGTTCCAGATGGACATTAAGTAAGGTAGACTGCTTCCAGCATGCCAGACACCAATTTTTTATTATTCTAGCAACACCTTGAAATTAAAAGATAAAGTCTTGTTAAATCAATTGTTACTTTTACTGCTTAAAAGGAATAAAATTGCTGCATGTTCTTGAATATGCGAAAACTCTTTGGTATCCAATAGCTGAATATAATTTTCTCCTGGGAGACCTTCATCTCCAGGAAGCCTTCAGACTCAATAGTTTCCTAGGAGAGTAGCTGGGTGAGATGGGTTTAGGAAGTTACTAATTCTAATCGCATTCATCCCAGACTTCAATGAGCGGTGATTTTTGTTTTCTCATTTGTTCTTGCAAATCACAATCCCTAACTGCATTTTTAAAAACAACAACAACAGTGTTCTGTTACCAGATTTCCATGCTTCAAGGTTCTGCTTCCTCCCCAGAATCCCTGGAGGATATATGGCCCAGTTTGCAGAGAAGGACAACCCAGTTTTTGTTGATGTTTAAAAACATCAGTTGTCATGAACCAGGCCCGTGTGCTACTTCATGCTGCTCACTCCCCTGGTTCTGCCTGAGAGCAAGAGTATCTAAACAACCCGGGGACTGTGGGACACTCCCGCCCTTTTTTTTTTTTTTTAAAGGAAAAAAACCTGGGGTTGTTATGTGCAAATCGGGCCAAAATGTTTGAGTGGAGTTGGATGCATTTCTACACATCCATGTAAATCAGGGGTGGGCAGCTTTGGTCAATCTGGGAGCCATTTTTTCACACACACCCCAGAACCTCCCCCCCCCACCCTGTGAGCCACCCTCTCTCCAGGAGTGCAGATGAAAAAAAGAATGGCACCTGTAGTGGCTGGGAGCACCCAGAGGGTGCAAAGAAGCTAATGTTCACCCTTTGGGTGCTCTGTAGGCACAATGGTTGCCATTTTAAAAATAAACATTTGGGGGGCAGCAGGCGGGCAGCAAGAACTGCATGTGGCCTGTGGGTAATGTGTTGCCCATCCCTGATGTAAATGTATATGCATAAACGCATGCAGTGCACAGTCTGCCATTTCATACCCTGCAACTCCTGAGGTATAGTTTAAACCAGGGCTGAGGAACCTATTTTTAAGGAGGGTGATTGACCCACCCGTGGGACAAGTCAATCATGGTCTGATGGTGGGTGGAGCCAGAGCTAAATGTGGGTGGAGCCAACCCTTCGCTCTTTTTCTGCCATCCCGAAGGAAAGGGAGAAGAGGAGCACACGCTGTTGGGCACCACTTCCCAAAGACACATGGAGTGTCTTCATCAGGAAGTGGCACCTAATGCCTCTTCCCCCCTGACTTTCCTGAGGGGAAGAATGGATGGGGCTGGGGTGTTCACCGGATGCTGCAGGCCACCTGCCTCCCTGCAGGCCAATCTATTGATATCCTGAAGTAGAACAATTAGGGTTTGACAGGTATATCCTTAACCAAAGAAACAAATACCCTTCTGGATTTTAAATGGTGGAAAACATGCTATTGCAATCAATAAATCAGGTGCAGCGGGGCCTTCAGCTATTCGGAAAGGGAGATGAGGCCACTCAAGGTGTGACCCAACGTACAATGTTACAACAAGCAAGCCTCTCTTTTCACCTGTGATCACTGTATTCCTTCTATCAAAGCTCTTGTGTATTGCTCAAGGATAATTAAGATAGGTCTCAGATAGAGATGGGTAAATTTGTCAGTTTCGCTTTCTCCCATATTTGAATTATTTAAATCTCAAGTTCTTCCTCTTCTGGATATTTATTTATTTATTTATTTATTATTAATACTGTCTGTATGCCACTTAATAAGATAAAATAAAAATCTAGTCAGTTTGCATATAACAATATTAAAAGCACTGTTTAATACACTGCTAATACACTATTACTGGGACTCGGGAGATCCGGGTTCTAGTACCCCGCTCGGCCATGAAGCTCACTGGGTGACTTTGGGCCAGTCACTGACTCTCAGCCTAACCTACCTCACAGGGTTGTTGTGAGGATAAAATGGAGAGGAGGAGGAGGATTATGTAAGCCACCTTGGGTTCCTTGCAGGAAAAAAGGTGGGGTATAAATATAATGAATAAATAATACATAAATTAAAATAACAATTAAATAATAATTATAATTATTAATTATAATGAATAATAACTAAATAATTATTAATTATTATTAATTCTGAAAAATCAACTATAACAACAGTAAAAGTAATACAACCCCCTCCCAGTTCAATGGAGGGGCGGCATGATTAATTACAGTTCATTACAAGCCAGAGAAAGAATGATTAAACAAGTGCATTTTCAGAAGGAGTTTAAACATATCACATTTTCTGCCTCTGAAATCGCATGGGGGAAAGTGTTCCAGAGGGTAGGTGCCACTAATGAGAAGGCCTGCTTCTGAGACTTAGCGTGCTGACATTCTGTTGATTGTGGAATGACCAACAAGGCCTCCTCTGAAGAACTTTAAGATCAGCTGTATATTAGGGATGGGAGAAATGAGTGAAGTTCTCTGTTCTCCACCTCAGTGCTCATCTCGCCTCATTCTCATTCCCAAATGTAAGCGTCTCCCCCCCCCCCCGAACAGGAAAGGTGTGCAGTTTCAAATACAGAAAAATGTGTACTTTTCCAAGCAGTGCACTCCAAATGCACACTTGAACTAAAATGTGAAAATACGTTGGGGGCGGGATGTGTCCTTTCAAACACAAACACAAGTTTGGGGAAATTGCGAAAATTCCCTGATAATTACACTCCTGCTCGTGTTCATGTTCGGGATTGCAAATGGGACATGTTCGCACGATTTGTGAACAGGAACAAAATTAGTGTACATCCCTAGGCCCGCCAAATTCTTAATGAAAACAAACTGAGATGAAATCCTCACCCATCTGCACCAGCCAGATTCAATAAGAGCAGCTATTACAGCATGGGGAGGATCATGTTGTACCTGCTTGGCATATAGCTGTTAAAGATGAGGAGCTTGCCTGAGAAAAAAAGAGGTGGCAACCCTAAAAGCACTAACATAGTTGGTTACATAGGGATTAGAACCCAGACTGTGAAGAACTAAGCACTCAAAGCCATGGATGGACGCATTTGGCAATTGTGGTTTCTCCCCCATTCAATTAAAAAAAAAAAAACACCCCAAAAACCCCATACATCTGCTGGAGAGGGAGCAGCTGCAGGGAGCTCGCATCACCCCTCCCTGCCGGAAGGAACACACAGCTCCAACTGACAGTTCCCAGGGGTGGCAGACTCTGGCCTCGTCCATCGGCCAGAGAACCAAGAGCCACTGGGAGGCTGCACCCCCTGCCTCCCAGGAGAAACATCACAGCAAGGGGGAGACCAACCTGGCCCCATACATCAGCCAAGGAAGGAACAGCTGCAGGGAGTTTGTTCTGCCCTTCCCTGCCAGAAAAAAAGAAAGAAAGAAAGACCTATAAGAACCTTTTTAACTAAGAACTGGTGCCTGAGTTTTACATTCTTCCTCTGCCCTCCAATCCCTTTTCCTTTTGTGTCATGTCTTTTAGACTGTGAGCCTGAGGGCAGGGACTGTCTTATTATTAATCTTTGTAAGCCACTCTGGGAGCCTTTTCTGGCTGAAGAGCGGGGTACAAATGCAACAAATAAATAAATAATAAATCATATCAATATGGAGAAGTTTGTGAATTTTGGTAAATTGTTATCAAAATGAAACTGTAACAAAATACTCACCCATTTTTTAGTCTTAAAGAAAATATCCTGTTGCTATGGTTCTGCTGTAATGCAAACCAATTTTTTTCCTCCTTCCCCCAACAGCCCACCTATGTCCAATCTCCATAATGTGTTCTCTGTTCCAAAGATTTTAACTTCAGATTATTTGAAGAACTTCCCCGGGAGTCAAATAATGCATTATGCAAAATAAGTGAAAACTGATTTTTTTTTCCCCCTCCAACCACCACCTGTTTTAATGTTTGAACTTGCAGAGCTGGTAGAAAACTTTAGAATGGCTGTTGAAGTGAACAACTGTGTTTGAATTCCCTCCTCAACACCCAAAGAGTTCTTCATTTACTATTCTAAAAATGCAGTATGTGAAATGAGCTGGCATTTAGTCCAATTGGATGCAACTTATTGGTTAGCTTTTGCTATCAAATATACATAAAATGTAAATTGTACCATAACTGCATTTTGGATGCAACAGGCAAAACAGCAGTAAAATCCAACCCAATCCAATCTGGTTGAAGTCAGATCAGGAGGGGTGGGGGAGGAGATGAAGAACTCAAAACTTAAAATAAGCCCAAGAATGATTTTGCATCTGCAAGATAAAGATTAATTTATACTGCAAAAGTGCATGCATATCTTACAAAGCAGATTACTAAAGTCAAACTATATATATATATATATATATATATATGGCATTTGATTTTCTTTGTTTTTAAAACTTTAATCTGACATATATTTTATATGCCCTAGTTTTATAAGCTCTTGATGACAATTAAAAGCTTCACATTAAAATGAAAATACTTCTCCAACCCAAGAATTTTCATTATATTTTTGTATCCTAATCTGAAGCACAATGGCTATTACACAAAGGAAAATGAGCACAGTGGGTGAAAAAGAAATGATCTTTGTGCATAGTGGCTACAGTCATGATTGTTGTGAAAATGATAATATTCAGCAAAAAAGCTTTTAAATAATGATATTACTCAGTCAAAATTTATTCAGACTGTTGCTACTCTGCACAGTTGGAAAATACTGAAAAGGGATGGGTACAAATCAGGAATTCCTAGAGTTCAGCAGGGGAAAATGGAGTAATTTATTTTAACTTCTCTTGTAGTGAAGGCAAGTCATATTTTGAGGGCTTTTAACACCTCATGGGTGATTCTTAACTGATTCGCTTTCATTTTGCATCACTAAAAAACAAAACAAAAAAGGAGCACTTTAGCATTCATGTATCAGCCTTCTTTTCTGGTTAAGTACGTTCACACACCATCCATTCATGCAAGCAAGAAAGAAAGGGGGGGGAGAGAAATACGGTATGTGTTTCTTACCATTTTTGAGTTAATCAACTTTAGTGGTGACGATTTTGCATATTTCATTGTCTGCAGTATTTATTGGTCACTGAACAACTTTGCAAAACTAGCTGTAGGCTGGCTCACACTTTATGTAGGGCCCTATGCAGTTGCCAGCCCCCCAAGAACTGTAGGGCTACCTCTGACTGGGAGCATAGACATAAACTCAAAGAAACTGCGATGAATTCCACAATAGCATTGGATTTATTTCATATTTTTTTAATGGTCTGATGCCGTTATGGAAATCTGAGCAGCCCTTATGCATTTACTCATGTAATGACACCAGACCACATACACAGCTGATCATGCTGGGAATGCTGTTGTGTATGAACCAGCCACTTCAATCTGGAGTTTCTGTAGGAAGTATAAAACTTAACCTTTTTGTTTGAGTCACTCTGAATATGGTGCATCCAGTTCTTTTAAGGAGGATAACTCCTTCACAACTCAGTCTTACCATTTTCTCTGCTGGTACTGAAATGGGATCCAGTAATTGGCTAGTACAGGAATGGGCAACAGAGATCAGATATTTTTGTGCAACAGAGCACTGAACAGGTCGATTTTAGCTTTCTCTCAAGCTAAATTTGACCTTTTTAGTAATCGGTCATGGTTTGCCCACCAACTGTTTTCCCCAGTGCTCCACAGACTCTGTGGTGCCCCACAGAGTGCAGCTCATGGGAGGGTGTCTGGGAGGCCCAAATGAACCCAGAACTCCTGAAGTTTCCCCCTCTGTTCTGGATCCATTATGTGGCCTTTGGCCGTTCATGGTCTCTCAGCCTCAGTTCTTCATCTGTGGCCTACTTCATAGAATAAGGTTGGTAAAGGACTAAATGACTACTTAAACAACCTGGATTCCCTTGACTTCTCATCCTCTTTTCCTTTTCCTAGGGAAGAAAACAGATGGGATGCAAAAGATCCATGATGATATTTCTTAACTTTTTCTTTTGATTTTAAGCAGCTGCAAAGGAGAGTGCATGGTGATTTCTAAAGCAAAATTAAAGCAGCAATGCTGGTGGAAGGCGATTTGATCCTCCCACCCATACTGCTTTCCTGGAAGACCACTGACCATGTCAGCTCCAGGTTTCTGAGGGTCTTTGGGCAAGACATTCTCAGTGGGGGGCCCTCCCTCAGTGAGTTCACCTTCTCACCACCATTGCCACCAGCTGCTATTGCTCCTCATCCTCTCTCATCATTGCTACCACTTGCTGGTTTGACAGGCCGTGAGCAAGTAGGCAGTGGCATCTGCTGCTCCTCCTTCTCACCACCACCATTGTCTGGGCCAGAGTGAGAGGCAGGTGAACAGGCAGGCTGCAACTGTGAAGAGGAGGAGTAACTCCAGGGGGATCTTCTCAGTGGGCCCCTGCTGGGATGTGGGCCACTCACCAGCTGCCCAACCATGCCTACCCTTGACACCAGACTTGACCACCAGCCTACAGCCATATGAACTTGCACATCTAACAAGATCAGCGTTGGTGGCCCTTACCATAGGCTTTCTCAGTGGTTTACCCCCAGGATGTAGAACTCTCTCCCCTCCCCACTGAGCTGCATTTGGCCCCAGCATTAAACATTTTTAAGTGGGTTTAATTTTCATGTTACTTACAGTGGCATGTGAATATATATATATAGCTTATTTTCTTATTTGTATATTTATACAGCCTCAAGGTGATGGTTAATCGATGAAAGCTCAAGACAGGAGACAATTTTATTCAGAAACTGCAAACTTCTTTTGGTTGAATGCATGTATTTGCATCTTTCTAAATGCAGCTTTTAATCTGATAAATTGAAAATAGGCTACGTATTGAGAAGTGGTCCTGTGCCCTCTGTATGTTCTCAAGGTAAGGGTAGCAGAAGATCTCATAAAGCTGGGCCTTAACAGTGAGATAGTCTGACCTAACCTTTCCCAACTTGATGCTCTCCATCATCCCTAATTTCAAAAGCCTTCTTCAAGTGATCAGTTCAGACCACGGGAAACAGTGATCTGTCCCTTCTCAGACAGTCCACTGGGCAGGGAGGAAGAGGAAGAGATAAAAGGGGTAGCCCTACCCACTTTCAGTTTCAGTACCACCACTGGGATGTGGCTTCCAATACATTACCTCTGAAGGAATGCGTTCCTCAACAGAAAAAAAAAAGTTCCCCACCTCTGGTTTAGTGTGATATCTGGATTGACACAGTGCGTGGGCCGGTTCGCACGACCCAGGCTAAGGGTGGGGGAGGCACCACGGGGCAATCTGTAGGGTCAGGCGGGGCTGCCGCAGACGACCTGTGCCCCGCTCGCGTGGGCGGACCCCGGTGGAACCGGCAGTCCCCGCACCGCAGTGCAGGCCTCCCAGCGCTACAGGGCAGGGCCCGGGATGCCCAGAGGGGCTGTTTGCTCCTACAGGCCGGAGCGGCGGCTGCTCCAGCCACTCTGGGCTGCCGCCTCTGTGCGGCCCCCGTGGGACAGCCGCCCGCTGTTCGCACAGCAGGGTGGCCATGCACGGTAGGGGCTTTCCCCTCTACCAACCATGGTCACTTTGCATGCATCCCGCGCATGGCCGTACCGCGGGGGCACCCCCGGTCGGCGTTCGCATGACACGGGAACTGCGGGGGACTTCTGCTCCCCCGCGGTTCCCGTGTCATGCGAACACGCCCAGTATGATTTACAAACATCAGCAAAAGAGAATCAGAAACAAGGGTTTGAAGCAGGTTTGCAAACCATGGTTTGTGTAAACCATGGTTTGGTGTGATAAACTATAACTACAGCCATTGCTTCACCTCTGGAAACCCGTGCGCCTTAAGACTGGTGACGTATGGATGCACAAGAATTTTGTTTCAGTTCACAAATCATCAAAACTTGCCTCGTTCACAACTTCAAATGCAAATGGGGGGTTGAAAAATGTTTGCACATTCCAGAACCTACAATTGCATTAGAAAAATGCACATTTTTTTTTTTAAAAAAAGCACTTTGAAATGCACATTTCCCCACCAAAAAATAGGCATTTTAATTAATTAATTATTTTATTTAGTACATTTTTATACCGCCCTATAGCCGAAGCTCTCTGGGCTGTTTACAACAGTTAAAACCATAAAATACAATACAATATAAATATAAAATTTAAAACCACAAATTAAAAACAAACAGCAAAGTTAGCAGCAGCAGTTCAAATTACAATAACAGAGTTAAAAACAACTACTAGATTAAAATGATTAAGATGATTAAAATGATTAAAATGATTAATGCTTTAGTCAATGCAGAAAAGTGCAAACTTCTGAAAAAGGTACACAGAAATGTGCAATTTCCCCATTCAAACTTGAGATTTATTTATTTTTAAACCTGAATGTGGGAACAAGTGAAACAGATTTGTCCAGTTTAAAAAACAACAACAACTCCTAAGCTTTTCAGCCTTTATCATAAGGCTTTTGAATCAGGAACTTTACCTGTCTCTTTATATGATGCATGTATATCAGTCATCCCTAAACCTGGCAAAGAACATACCAACTGTGCAAATTATAGCCCAATTCCCTTAGTCAATGTGGATGCTAAAATAGGAATGTTAATTCTGGCTAATAGACTTCAGCGTGTGATACATACATTAGTGCATCCTGATCAAATGGGATTTATTCACCAGAGAAAAAAAGCATATAATTTAAGACTTACAGCAAATCTAATTGCTTTGAATTCTAAAACAACAGACTCAGCTGCAATTAGTTCACTTGTTGCTGAGAAAGTGTTTGACAAATTGTATTGGCAATTTATGTTTGTGACAGTGGAAAAATCTGGATTTCTACAGGAATTTTTTTAATGGATTAGAATTGTGTATCTTTCTCCTATGTCATGAGTGATGACAAATGGATTTCTTTCAAGGATTTTTTGTTTGTTTGTTTGTTTTTGCAGGGGGGAGCAGGGCACAAAGCAGGGCTGTCCTGTCTCCCTTGATATTTGATTTGTGCTTGGAACCGTTGGCATGTGCAATTAGGCAGAGCAGAGATATTTACACGTTTTGTGCATGAGCAGGTTGAATATAAAATGACTTTATACACAGATGATTTGTTGTTATTCCTCAGTAAATTAGAGTCTTCTATACCGAAATTCATAAGATCAATTGATACCTTTTGTACACTTCTGAGTTATACTATTAATTGACCCAAATCAGAATTGATGCCTGTGTAGCTAGTATCAAGACACCCAATGTAGTTACTAAGTGGCATTTTGTTGGTGTCCAAAAGTGATATCTTGGTATCTTGGTGCCTAACAGAGCAATCCTATGGCCTCTAGACAGTGTCTAGAGTGCCATAGGATTTTTTGGATTCCCAGATCTGAGGTTGGAAAATCACTCCAACCTCGTAGCTGCGGATCCAGCGCTTGGATCCCTCTCTCCCCACCTTGCAGCTATCATGGAAAGAAAGAGGGCATTCTGGGGGGGGGGCAGGGAGAGAAGGAGACCAGGTCCGCTAGGATACAATATATCCTGGTGGCTCTCCAGCCTCCTTCCCTTCCCATCCAAAGTGCTGCTGTTAGATGGTTGAAATTGGCCGTCTAGCTGACTTGCAGGGTGGGAGGAGTGGGGAGGTGGAGATTGCCTCCGTGCTCTTCCTGCCCTGCATGGGATGCCTGTAATCCTCCGGGTTTGGAGGCTTATGGGCATCCCCATTGGATTGTGCCCTAAAGATATTTCTCAAATGATTAAACTGTATAAAAGTGTGTTACCGGTGGAAGTGCCTCTTGACTTGGAAAGATGGGCAGCACTTACTTTAAGGACTTGGGGGTAAGGTTAACATACTTAAGATGAATGTCTTGCCATGGGTAATTAATGTATTCTTTATACATCCCCCCAAAACACATTTTTCAAAAACTTTATGCAGCGTTTTGGAAGTGCATCAGGGGTAGTGGTGGGCGATGCTGCCCCTGGCTCGGCGTTAAAAGCGAGCCACAATTTGCGCAAGTTATGGCGCATCTTACCGCATTTTCTATGTAAAAAGTGCTCTGCCACGAACCCGGAAGTCGCTTCCCTGGCTCGACTCAGCACAACGCAAGTGAAGCCCGGGAGAAGATAAGTGGGATGGAGTTGGGGGGGGGGGGTCAAGCCCAGCAAGTTTGCTGGATTTCCACCTACGAAGAAACTCCTTACACATCCCTAATCAGGGGGAGGGTCTCCACCCCATTTCTCACTGAATTGGATAAAGTTGCCAATCAAGGAAGGAGGATTTATTTTTCCAGATCTTATTTTATATCAGAAGGCTTATCTGCTAACTTGTATCAATGACTGGAAAACAACTTTTTTTTAATACCCCTCCATGGGTTGTTTTGGAGTCAAATTATTTAGTACCATTTTCTGACTGACTGGTGTTTGGATCTAGTTATATTAAAAAGAAAGGAATGGCTTCGCTAATGATTTTAGCAGTGAGAGACACTTCAGCATGCAATTTCTCATCAGCTACAGTTTGATCGCTATCCCCATGCTAAGTTAACTTTATGGGAGAATTTAGTCTTGGAAATAGGGAGGCAGCCTTTTATGTTGAGGAATTGGGCTTTAGATCAGATAATAGGATTGGACAATGAGGTTTTACCATTTTCAGTATTGCGGATTAGATATCACTGACTGTCTAGTGCTAGTTGGTAGTATATTCAGCTACAGCATTCGTTGGAGTATATACTGTATGTAGGCCATCAACGATGAGTGCTTCAACACTTCCCACACTGTTGGAGGAATTAATTGATTATTTACAGAAAGCTAAGCCTACAGTAGCTGTTTAGAAAAGTCTTTTTGGAATATTGTAAAGTAGATGTTCAGAATGTCCGAGAAGAATGGAATAGGGAGTTGTAATGGTGCATACAGTCTAATCAGTGGAAAGTTGTCCTAGCTTCCATATGTACTATTTCTGTAGATTTAAAATTGAGGCTGATTCAACAACAACAACAAAGATGTTTCACATATATTGGACACCACAGAGTCTTGTTAAGAAGAAGCTGGGTAGTTCTACCAGATGCTGGAGATGGAATGAGGACAATGCCTCATTGAGGCACATGATGTGGGTATGTAGTGGCTTCTTTTTGTTTGGAAATCACTGCTCGTATAAATGTTGTTCTTCAAAAATCTGTGATAATGTTCATGTGCTTTCAAATTATATCCCTGTGATATGGGGATTAACAGATGGACATCAAAAGTGGATACAGTTGCAAAGAGATGCGTACTTCATTCTTGGAAGAAACCACCACCACCTGTCACTCAATGGACTGAAGATCTTACTGCTCTTTCTATTTTTGAATGCATCTCCTACAGCCATCAGTCTCATATGGATGCTTATTTAGATATATGGACTGCTTATATTAACATATATATTTGAGGTAGCCTAACCAACCTCACAGGGTTGCTGTGAGGATAAAAATGGAGAGGAGGAGGATTATGTAAACTGCCTTGGGTTCCTCGAAGGAAAAAAGCTGGGATATAAATATGATAAATAAATAGAATTGTCAAATCCTATGTTCTCCCCCCCCCCTTGTTTTTCCTTTGTTGTGGCTTTCGCTCAGTTTCTTTTTTCTTTTGATTTGTTATTGTTTTCTTTGTAAATTAAAAAAAATAAAACTATTCTAAAAAATGGAATGTTGATAAAACTGTTAGACCAGATTTCCAAAGAAGTTATATGGAGGACTTTTGAAAAAGAAATACTTGGATTTTTAGTTCATTTTTTAAGACCGAAATATTGAAGAGTGT
Source organism: Shinisaurus crocodilurus (assembly GCA_021292165.1). Taxonomy (NCBI): domain Eukaryota; kingdom Metazoa; phylum Chordata; class Lepidosauria; order Squamata; family Shinisauridae; genus Shinisaurus; species Shinisaurus crocodilurus. The sequence continues at coordinate 13,112,125 of CM037883.1, read as the reverse complement.
GGAATGTACAATCCTCCCTTCCCCACCCCTTCTTTTGTTTCCTGGCAATGTTATCTTCTCGCCACTTCTTTTTAACTATAGCATGAGTGAGTGTATTTGAAAGCACCATTCTTGTAAAGCGTATATTGTGTTGGTCGGTGTCTAGAGAGCAGAAGATCAGTAACAAAAGTAGCTGGTACAGGCTCTGCACTTGAAGCAGCTGTGGAAAGCTCTCGTTCCTGAGACAAGTCTTAAACGGAGTTCATGGTCAGTGATTCCAAGAAACACATTAAACCATGCTGGAGTGTGGGTGTTGCTTTGTAAAGATTGGGGAGATATATTTTTCTCTCTCCAGTTACGTGCATTAGCTTGAATGCAAAGTAGTTATTACCAGAGGGATCCATCATATTGTTGTTGTTGTTGTTGTTGTTGTTATTATTATTATTATTATTATTATTATTATTATTATTCCGCCCAACAGCTGATCTGGGCGGTTTACAACAATCAAAAAAAGACATAATACAATATAAAATATACACAATAAAAACATTATTAAAAATTTAAAACCAAGTTTAAAATTACACAAAAAGCTAAAACAAATTAATGCAATGTGACACATAAAAGATTAAAAAATAACCACCCCACTGTGCACTATGTAGAGTTGTTAAAAGCTTCAGCATGGAGGGCAGTCTTAACCTGGCGCCGAAAGGATTGCAGAGTTGGCGCCAGGCGGGCCTCAGGGGGGAGCTTGTTCCAGAGTTGGGGGCTATCACAGAGAAGGCCCTCCCTCTGGTCGCCGCTCTCCGAGCCTCCCTCGGAGGTGCCAACCGGAGGAAGGCCCCAGATTGAGCGTAGCATCCGGGTAGATTGTGGTTGGGAGAGGCATTCCATCAAGTATTGTGGTTCCAAACCATGTAGGGCTTTAAAGGTTAAGACCAGCCACTTGAATTGGGTTCGGAAGCATACAGGCAGCCAGTGCTAGGCAGCCATTAAACCCCAAGAGGAAGTAAACCCATATGGAAACCAGTCCAATAGGATAAGTGTGTGTATGGAGCGGGGAAGGGAGAGTAGAACTGTATGATGGTTGTGAAGTTTGCTGGATCAAATGTCACAATCTTACGTGGCACGATGGATATGGTGCTTTTCACGAATAACCCTTTAACACAGTTAAAGGTGTGTTGTTGTTGTTGTGTTGTTGTTGATGTTGCTTAAGTGGAATTTGGACACTCTTCCAAGTATGTAATGGCACTTTTGCAGGTATGCCATAAAATACAGAGCCATCCATAATAATTTAGAATTTGTGGGCAACAGTAAATTCTTAACATTACATTTAATTATACTTTGCACATGTTGCATTTACAATCCCATATTTATATGATCCTAGAAGTGCAAAGGATCCATTATTAGGATTAGGATTATTAACAACGACATCAATAATAACATTTGTGTAGCATTTTTCAAGTGTTCAAGGTGTGTCAGATGCATTATCTCAATAATCCTTACAACCACCCTGAAAGGTAGGCCATGAATATTGTCTCCATGTTGCGGAGAAGACAATGGGATGAGGCAATAGTGGACTGACTCGTGAGTTTGTGGCTGAAGTCAGATTTGAATCAGGATCATCCCAGGTCACAGCACATGTTCTACCACCCACAAATGACAGAATATCATTATTAAAGAACTGAAAGGTGCCTTCAGAGAGAAAATAATAGGGCCAGCAGTGCCATCTGGCATCTTTGGGCTGCTGCAAGGGCCCCCACATGCTGGGAGGGCCTACTGGTGATGCCTGCTTTTCCCATCCTACTATTTTGTTTTCTGGCCCTGGCTATTTCAAGTGGCAGCAAGCAGCTGGATCTAGCCACCTTTTGCATTTTCCAAAATGCCCCTGACCATGTGACACTCTTAAGCATTGTGGGAAATTCAAAGGGTGGCAAGACCTTAGTGTGCAGTGCAGCTTTGACTTCTGCCAGTGCCCTTATTACAGCCAAGTAAAGCCCACTAACAGGGAAGGGAGGCCATAGCTCAGTCAACATCTCTCAGCCTAATCAACATCAAATGTTTTTTGTGAGGATAAAAATTTCGTAGGGATGTATGAGAAATTTGTTTTGGTTCATTTTTTTTAATCAGGATTAACCCAGTTCACACCTTCTGGACCAAACACGAACTCGGATGCAATCAAGTCTGTACATTTTTGAGCTTGCAATGTGATTCGTGGCCCCTCCAAAATTTATTTATTACATTTCTATACCTACCAACAGCCGAAGCTCCCTGTGTGGTTCACAACAATTAAAACCACAAAATACAACATAAAATACAGTATAAAAAAAATTAAACTACAGTATAAAATAGGAGTAAAAGCCAAAATAAAACCTAGCAGCAGTACAGAGATTTAAAATACAGTAAAATGATTAAAATAACATATATTTGCTGAGCACAAAAACAGCATGCACACATTTGAAATATGTGCATGAAGAAATTTGTACTTTTGAAAAATGTGCACAAACAGTGGGAGAAGAATGCATACATTTCAAAGATGTGCACAACTGATGCGTACATTTGGGGAAAATATACACAAAAATACACATGGATTTTCCTGTGAAAAGAAGGGGGGAAAGCTCATAATCTGATTCAGACTCGAGTCGGAATGAGCTTTGAGATGCAATTCAGAGAACTTCAGTGAGATCACGTTTTGCTGATTTGCACATCCCTAAGAAAGGCAGGATTTTTAAAAATGACACAAATTACTAAGTGGAGGATACACGGGGATGAGCAGTTGGAAGCAGGGGGAATGAGGTCGTCATCACCTGTGTTCATCCACAAGCCCTTTTTCTGGTCAGAAAAGAGCAACTCACCTAAACAGTGTGGTGTAGTGGTCACAGCTAGGGATGGGGGAGAAATTCACATTGCATTGCAAAACTTACCTAATTTTGCACATTCACACCAATATGCAAACTGAAACTCATTCATCCAACCACCACAAATAGATTCCTTCCAACATTCAATGTGAAAGATTTGCAGCATTATCTCTAATAGGAGGTGGGGGAGAGGGGGGAGAGAGAGAGAGAGAGAGAGGAGAGAGGAAGCAACTCATTGCTGTTCATGTGAGGAAGGGAGGGGAAATGAAGGGAAAATAGTTTCAATAAATCTACTTATTCTTTTCCCCCTCTGGCATTAGACACAGCTGAAAGCCTTTAGTCCTTTCAGTGCATCCTCCTTCGCGATGGCACATAAGCATCCGGCACTGTACTGGTAGGTTATGGACTGTGATTTATTTATGTAGCCATTTCTTATAGTGAGAAGCTGAAAACTGTCCATTGTGCTGTTTACTGCAGCCCGCAGAATCAAATTCCTAGCAGTGGATATACTGGACTGTTGGTATTTGGTGGGAGGGGGATGCCCAGGCTAAATGCAATGGCACATCCTCCTCAAGAATATATGGACACAACTGGGACCTGTATATATTGCAATATATCCTTAAGCCCTAAGAAGGATGCTTCCATTCAGGGCACCAGGCAGCCTGGGACAGGGGATGCTGTTCAGGTGCCTTCAGAGTGGGACATTTAGTAGGGGAGGGAAAATGTTACTCCCCAAGACCTTTCTCTTTCTCTGATGAGGGTTCAGGTTTGGGGGTTGGATACCAGTCCCCAACCTGAGCATTTTGTATCTATGTAGTGCTATTGGGTGGGTGGGTGGGTGGGGGAGATTTATGGCTCTGGAAATGAAAAAGGTCTCTCCCCTCCTCTTTTCTTTCCCCCACTATTCCTTCTGTTTATCTGATAATGTCCAAGAGGAGATTTTGCCAGAAATTGAAGCTAGGAAATTTGACATACAAAGGGTGGGGGGCAAGCTAGAATGTTCACCTTCTGCTCGTGTTGATCGGCAATCTCATTGTCGTGTAGGCCGCTCAACAGGATCTGCTATGGACAGCCTTCTCCCTGTCCCATCAGCCAGAGAAACCAGGCTGGTGGGGACTAGGAGGAGGGCCTTTTCTGTGGCAGCCCCCAATTTATGGAACTCTCTCCCCAGTGACCTCCGCCATGCCCCTTCCTTGATTAGCTTCTGCCGTACATTAAAAATGTGGCTTTTCAGGCGGGAATATGGGGTGGGTTAAGATTTTTAAGTTTTGTACTGTTTTTAATTGTGTTTTTTACTGTGTGTGTGTGTGTCCCCTTGTGTTTTATTGGACTGTACATTGCTCAGAGTGGCCAGATGTCTGGCCAGATGGGCGATTCATAAATAAATAATAAATAAATAAATAAATAAATAAAATTGTCGAACCATGAGGGATTCCCGCACGCATAACTATCTTGGCCCATTAGCAATAGATAAAAGATTGGGAAGAGGGCACAAGTGTGCAAACTCCCTCTCCTTTATGAGTTGCCCTGAGTGGCTTTAACCAAGACTAAGGTTTACAAAGGTGCTCACTTTACCCATGGTTAATCCATTATTAACCAGAAGTTTAACCGTGGTTCAACCCTGGTTGTGGCATGTGCTGATGGAAACCTTAACCATGGTTAAGGCCAACAAGAAGAGAAAAGAGGGAGTGGAAGAGATAAGAGATGATGGGAAGGATTGAGTGTGCACCATTCATGTGTGAACTTACAATGTGGCATATCCAACTTTGGGGTGGGGGCAGAGTGTGCATGTTTTAAAGACTTCAGTCAATACAAAAAGGATCATTTCCCTGAGTCATTAAAAATGCCCAAGCCATTTGTTTAGACATTTACTTGCTGTGACTAAATCCCTTTGCATTACAAGGTTTATACAACACTGTATCACCACCTTGCTCCAAACAGTTGAAGATTGCATTATAATATACAACATCCAATCATATCGGCGAACGTAAAAACCCAGGCTTCATAAACCGTCTCAGACTGGGCACCTGAGCTGCATGTTAATATCATCTCTCCACTTTCCTCCATCATTAAATCTGACAGACCAAATTTTATTCCCATTTTGCTGGGGTGTTAGGATGACTGCCCGCTAAATATGAACCTTAAGTGAAGATGACTTCACCTTGGTACTGTACTTTCTTTGCTTCAATTAACTTTAGCACTTTACCCTGCTTCAATTAACTTGGCAGTGTCTGGCCTCGTATTAATGCCAGCTCTTTGGTTGAAGGCAAGAGACGTATATTGGCGGTGGCGGGTGCACAATGGGACAGAAATGCGCACAGGAAAATGTCTTGACGACTGAAGTGTCCAATTAAATTGCAATTAAGCTATATATCGTGTCGGCATCCCATTTTAAATCAGACACAAAGTAGATGCTCCTTGCTCAGACTTTCCCTTCCTTCCTTCCTTCCCTTCTCTCCTCCCCACACACACCCACAGGCTGCACACACCCACAACACAAACACAAACACACATTGTGAGTAGATAGGGAGGTGGCCTTGTTGCAAGTCATTTTTGTGGATGATGATAATAATAATAATAATAATAATAATAATAATAATAATAATAATAATAATAATAATAATAATAATAATAATAATTTATTTATTACCCGCCTCTCCATCTAGATCGAGGCGGGGAACAACAGAAAATATAAAATACCTAAACTAAAACAACATAATATATACTATTAAACATCTTAAAACATCCTAAAAACATTCTTAAAACATCTTTAAAACATCTTAAAACATCTTTAAAACATCCTAAAATTCTGCCGGATAGGCCTGCCGGAAGAGTTCAGTCTTTATGGCTTTTTTAAAGTCCAAAAGACTGACAAGTTGATGTATCTCCTCCGGCAGGCCATTCCATAATCTGGGAGCAGCAGAAGAGAAGGTCCTCTGGGTAATGCTAGTCAGCCTAGTTTTGGCTGACTGAAGCAGATTCTTCCCAGAGGACCTAAGTGTGCGGGGTGGATTGTACGGGATGGGCGGAGAAAGATCATCACGCCAGCTTCCTCATCCAGGCCAGCCAATGGGAGGCGGGTATCAGTGACCTATTTAGGGAGCTATCCTATGACCCCAAGACATTGTCTGAGGGGCCATAGGATATTTCGGATTCTCAGATCCAAAGTCAGAGACTGCACTCTGACCTCAGACCTGGGGACTGGAGCTCCAACCCCCTGACCTCTTGCAGCTGGCATGGAAAGAACTGCATTGGCTGCTCTCTGAGGTCAGGAAAGCAACTGCGGATACAGGTGGAAGGGGGCATTTCAGGTGGTGGGGAGGGGAGGAGATGGGATGGCTAGGATATGAGGTATCCTGGGGCATCTCCAGCCTCCTTCCCTCCCCTTCTGGAACATTGTAGCTAGAGGGCCAAAAATGGCCATCTACAGAAAATGCAGAGTGGGAGGAGCGAGGAGGCAAAGATCACCTCCACCGCTCCTCCCGCTCTGCATTGGATGAGCATGAGCCTCCGAGTTTGGGGGCTACTGCTAATCTCCATAAGATTGTACTCTTTAAGCAGTGGTTCAGTGGTAAATGTTGAAGTGCAGATGATCCTCATGACAGGCCCCAGAGCCACACACCCCAAGGAGAGTCCAAAATGCAGGCAGCTGTGGTGATCCATATCAACAAACTGCTTTCAGCAGTTCTCATCTCCACCAGGAGCAGGTCTGTTGTAAAGCTAATAGGTCTTAATTGCTCCTTCAAGATGAAGCTACCCCAAAATACTTTGTGTTACAACAGGGGATAATATATTGTTGCTGGTAAAATTAATGCCCCCCCCCCAGTAACTGCAAGGGTTGCACCTAAGCTCAGAGAGAACAGGGAATTACGAGAGGGGTGACAGGTTAGCAGGGGTCAGTGTACCTGCTACTCAAAATGTGTTTTATTTATTTATTATATGTGTTGTATCCCGCCTTTTTTTCCTGCAAGGAACCCAAGGCAGCTTACATAATCCTCCCCCTCCTCCTCTCCAGTTTATCCTCACAACATCCCTGTGTGGTAGGTTAGGCTGAGAGCTACTGACTGGCCCAGTCACCCAGTGAGCTTCATGGCTATGCAGGGACTAGAACCCAGATCTCCCGAGTCCCAGTCCAACACTCTAAGCACTGCACCACACTTTCTCTGTTGGTGCTGCATCCCTGTGATTTCTTGTTCCAGTACGCCTCTGGCTGTAAGGCCGTAGTTATTTTGCCACCCATCTACTGGCTCCCTTTGGGGATGAATGAGATTTTCCCACTTTGGCTCAGATTGGCCATGGGAACAAAGGCTTGCTTTTTTAAACCCACTTTGTTCCGCAGCATTGGCAGGGGGGCTTTTAAATAAAATGGATCACTATTTTGGCACTATGAATTGCAGATCCACCCCAATCCCGATTGAGATTGCCATGGAGGAAAGGGTTAAAGTTCCCCTACCCCCCCCCCCACACACACACATTGGGATCCTGATCTGGATCGGTCCGCCTGCATTTCCACTAGAGTAAAAAAAGGCGTAGCTGCTTGCTACCTCTTTAACGTAATGTCTGCTTTGGCCCTCAGAATGGATCTTTTGCAGCTTTGAAGAAGCACAGTGCCAGCCTGCTGTACCAGCTAGGGCCAGCTGACAAGTTTAGAAGTTTAAGGTGTTCCAGTTCAAAGCAGCATTGTCTTTGTTTCTGTAACAGTTGTATCTTCAGTGGAGGCTGGTGGCTCCAATGTCAGCAGCTCTGTGTTATCCACTCTGGATTTTACTCTGAACTTTTAAGGAGCTACTCATGATGCTGAATCCTATCCCCCAAATGGGTGCGGCACCACGGATAGCTCCTTAAAAATTCAGAGTAAAATCTGGAATGGATACACAGCCCCGCTGACACTGGAGCTAAGGACCTCCACTGGTGATCTTCTGAGTGTTCTGATTTAATCAGCATACGTCTTTGGTTAATGTAATCTAATGGCAGTTCTGATCTGGGCAGCAGAAGCTGGTGGTGGCTCCAATGTCGGTGGGGCGGTGTATCTATTCTGGGTTCCCGTGTGAACTTTTTAAGGAAGCTATCCGTGGTGCTGAACCCTAGCCCCAAAATAGGTTCAGTGCCATGGAGAGCTCCTTTAAAGTTCAGGCTGAAACCCAGAGTGGATACACTGCCCCACTGATTGGAGGAGCCAGAAGCCACATTTCATGATGTGCGCATGTTCTTAATATACATTTTTTTTGTGCACACTTTTAATTGCCTGACATGAGTTCAGCATTTGGGTAAGTGCAGATTTCAGAGCCAAAACTGTATTCTGTTTCATGATTTAGTCAGGGGAGTGCAGAATTAATATGCTCATGTTAAAATGTGAACTGAAGAAAATCCTCGAGGTTAAAGGAAAGAGGTAAGTACTCTTTGAATGATCCCAGGGTACATTAGAGGTGTTATAGAAGTACTTATGAGGGAGAGAGACAGAGAGAGAGAAGAAGCAGAAAGAGTTACATTTCCACCCCATTCCTGCTCTGATCCTGTTAATAATCAATCACACACACACACACACCAGCTGATGCAATCCCTGTGAGTTAGAGGCAAATACACATTTAACATCACATGTATTTTGACCCTGAGCTTGCTGTAATCTAGTGCACTGTGAGAGTGTGGCTTGGGGAACAGTAATTTTTGCTTTACATATCTTTCCCTTGTCTCTTTATTATCTAACAGAAAATGATCTTATTTAAGTTCTACAGAACTCATTATTTTAAGCTAGCAATGTAGCACCCTGGAAGAAGTTTAAAAAGAGAAAGAGAGAGAGATTTGATTTACTCTCCATGTTCCTTTCAATCTTGCATCGCGTTGGCTGTGTCTGCTTCAGACATATGAAAATTAATTTCTACAGCCTGTCCTAAAAGGAAGATGAGATGTTTCATGGGGAGCAGGGGAGGGAACCTGTTAGGCATGTCCTGCTATCAGAGGTGACTTCAATTTCAGTGGTAATTAGATCTTAAAGACCTTCAGATCTTCAGATCACAGGTAAGGAAACTAGTGAAACTGCTCAGGTTTTTGCGGATTTCACTTGAGTACTCATGGGGGGAAGGCAGCTGTACTGTGGATAATTTGTAGGCCAAAACATCTTGATGGCCACAACTCCCATCAGCCCCCCTAGTCAACATAGCCAATGGTGAGGGCTGAGGGGAGTCGTTGGCCAAAGCTACAAGTTGCCCACTCCTGCTTTACAGCAATCACAAAGCTATTGCCCAAGATGGTAGCTCTATGTCTCATTCTTCTGATCTAGGGCAGGAATGTAGGAGATATAGAAGGTAGAACCTATGGTGCTCCATATGTTGTTAAAGTCCAACTCCCTTAAGCCTCAGCCAGTATCACCAAAGGTCAGGGATGATGGGAGTTGTAGTCCAACAACCTTCGGAGGACCACAGTTTCCCTAGTCCTGAAATAGGGTTTGTATCGATTAGGGATATGTGAGGATTTTGTTCGGGGGTGGAAATCTGGCAGACTAGCCCAGCTCAACTCCCCCCCCCAAAAACTCCGTCCCGCTTACCTCTTCCCCAGCTCGACTCGGATTCTCCCGAGTCAAGCTGGGGAAGCGACTTCTGAGTTCCCGGTGGGCCACTGTTTACATAGAAAGTGCCTTAAAATAAGCCCAAAGCAGCGGCAATTTGCATAATTTGTGCAAATTGGGGCTGCTTTTGACATATCTTAAGGCATTTTCTATGTAAACAGCAGCCTGCCGGGAACCCAGTAGTTTGGCGAGCGGTGTGGTGCAGGCCCGCTTTTGGCCCAGGTCGGTGGTGCGGCAGTGGTGTACGCCAAGCCAGAGGGGTTGGAGCTCCAGTCCCCAGGTCATTCTGCTGTTTTCTGTTGGAAAACAACATAATGAAATTTAATAGGGATAAATGCCAAGTACTGCACCTAGGGAAAGGAAACCAAATGCAGAGTTACAGAATGGGGGACACTTGGCTCAACAATACCACAAGTGAGAAGGATCTTGGATTGTTGTAGATCACAAACTGAATATGAGCCAGCAATGTGATGTGGCTGCAAAGAAGGCAAATGTTATTTTGGGCTGCATTAATAGAAGTATAGCTTCCAAATCGCGGGAAGTGATTATTCCCCTCTACTCAGCACTGGTTAGGCCTCATCTTGAGTACTGCGTCCAGTTCTGAGCACCACACTTTCAGAAGGATGTAGACAAACTGGAGAGGGTTCAGAGGAGGGCAACAAGGATGATAAAGGGACTGGAAACAAGGCCCTGTGAGGAGAGACTGAAAGAACTGGGCATGTTTAGCCTTCAGAAGAAGAGACTGAGGGGAGATATGATGGCACTCTTCCAGTACTTTAAGGGTTGTCACACAGAGGAGGGCCAGGATCTCTTCTCGATCATCCCAGTTTGCAAGACACGGAATAATGGGCTCAAGTTACAGGAACCCAGATTCCACCTAAACATCAGGAAAAATTTCTTGACTGTCAGAGCAATAAGACAATGGAACCAACTACCTAAGGTGGGCTCTCCCACTCTGGAGGCATTCAAGGTGCAGCTGGACAGCCATCTGTCAGGGATGCTTTGACCTGGATTCCTGCACTGAGCAGGGGGTTGGACTCGATGGCCTTGTAGGCCCCTTCTAACTCTACTTTTCTACGATTCTATGAGAGGAGGGTCGGATCTCAGCAGATCACCCACCCCTAAGTAGACCAAGGGTGCAGAACCTCTTTCGAGCCATGGGCCAAATTCCATTTTGGAGAAGCTCTCGGGGGTCACCATCTGGTGGTTGGGTGGGGCTAAAGACAAAGGGGGTGGGGCCAAAGACAAAAAGGGTGGAGCCCCCAAACAACAGCACATTTTAGGTTAAAGCTCTTGCTGCCAGTAACTAAGTCTTAGGAGAGGCATTTCACCCTTTTAGAATGGGACAACAACTGCACAAAAGCTGGGAAACCACCAAATGATCAGTGGTTGGGGAAAGGGGATGGGATCAGGGGAAGGGTCAGAGCCATCTGGGAAACACCAGAGGGCCAGATTGGGACCCTAGGAGGGCTGGATTCAATCCCCTGAGATCTGCACCCCTGATGTAGACCTTCAGCATTAGTATTTGTAGTGTGTGTGTGTGGGGGGGGGAGACATGTTATCAGATTTCTGCTCTCCAGTCTCCCTTCAGGTTTACTGAGTGTCTGAAAAGGTCTCCACTAATTTTAATGAAGTAGTAGAATAAGCTTACTTGGAGAGGAAACATTTGTAAAGTATTTGCAACTCTAGGAGGAAACCATGATGTTTTGAAGTTGCCCAACAACTGAGCCAAGACATTAAAAATAATAATAATAACAATACATACGTCATTGAGGGTGGGGGGAGTCCTGTGACCCATGGTCATTCTGCAAAAAACAAGAGAACAAACAAAAATGTATCCCTTATGAATCTGATGTGGTGATATATCAAACATGAAACAGAGAAACTTATTCTGGGGAAATAAATATATAGTATTAAAACACATTCACACTCTGGTTTCACTTAATAGTTTCCATAGTGAAAGGAGATAAAAACAACTGATGCTCTTCTTCTAACACAAACACCAGCGCTTTCTGCCAATAACTACGCATGAGCATATTTGCATGCCGACAGACTAACCTTGGTACTGCCTTGGCGGCTGCAGCATCAATAAATGCTTCTGATCGAAGAGTGCACAAAAAAGTACAGGGCAGCTCAACCTTAGAGGAAAACCTCAGAATCAAGGATTCAGCCCTGAGGCTGGCATGTAGCCAATAGCATGCCTTGGTACTATGTATTCAAACCTTATAGTTTCAAAGCTTCTGTTATTGGTTGGAAGTACAAAGCTTCTGGATTGGCCAGGCCTGGTATAAATGTGAGGAACGTGGATTTCTACCCTTGCCTGTTCAGAAGAGAGGTAAATTCTGCACTTTGGCAAAGCTAGAAGCTGGTGCCTAGCTCCCACGTCGCACCTCCAGTTCCAACTGACCTCACAAACCCTGAGCTAGAGCACACATACAATTGATTCAGCTATGGCTGCCCAAAACTCACTAACACCTGTTCCTGACCTGTATATGCGTGTGTCAGCAATTGTGAAGGGGGGAGGAAGATTAATTTGAAACCAAAAGGGAAAGGGACTAAATACAACACATGAGCAAGAGAGAAACTGTTTTCAGAAGTGAAACAAAACTAACTCATGTTCAAGCCCAAAGCCCAATACATTTAAACAACGACATTGTCTTCTTTAGGGGCAAATGGCTGCTTGCAAAGGTAAACTTCTTGGCTCTCTCTTTTGCTGCCACTAGGGGGGTGTCAAGGTTCCGCTACTGCAGGGACCCCTTAACCTGCCTTTGGGAGATATATGCCTCTCCTCAAAGCCCCCCCCCCCGTTCCAGGAGATCAAGTCCTTTCACAGCTTCTAATAGCATGGGTGTAGGCTGTAGACGTGGTGAATAAGTCACTCCAAACTCCAGGGTAAACAACAACACTTTACTTATAATATTTGGGTATTTACTTAATAGAGTGGTTATAATCCAAAAGCAAGTATGATAAAATAAAACAAACAAACAAACAATCCAATGTTCTCTAGTTACTTCAGACTACCTATCTGCTATGCAGCCAGTTTCTCTTTCTCTCTCTCTGCTTCTCTCTGCTGTTTCTGTGCTTCTGCTTCTAGCTCTCTCCCAGCACACACTGACTGCTAGCTGACCACACCCCACATATATAGCCTTCCCAGGAATGGAAGGTTATAATCATGTGACCTTGAATTGAAGATCTAATTCTTAACTTCTATTGGGTAACATAAAACTCTCAAACTCCCCCTCCCATCCAAGTGTTTGGGCCTTCAGGCTTCACTACTGGAGGGAAGTGTTTGGGCCTTCAGGCTTCAACAAACCCAATCCTGTGTAGGCCTCAATCCATCACAGGGGGGCACAGAAGAGGTTGGCACCAGTCATTCACCATTGTCTATGCATACCATGTGCCACGGACCTGTCATCTCCCCTTGAGCCAACATGAGGACAATAGCACCATATCCTGTACTCTGCTTCCACCGCACAGCATCTCCAGTATTGGGGATAGTATGCCTCTGCATGCCAGTTGCTGAGAACATGAGTGCTGTTTACTCATGTCCTGCTTGTGGGCTTCCCGTATATATCTGGCTGGCCACTGTGTAGACAGAATGCTGTTCTTATGTTCACAGCAAGAATAAGATCAGGATTTCTTAGGCTGTTATCTACCACTCCCACATACTTCCTATCCATTAAAATGAAAAAGCAATGTCCCTCCTTCTGGCCACTGCCCAGAATGCCACATACTTCTTCCTGAAGAGGCACTCCATCATGGCATTTCTAGTTTTGCTCACTTTACTGGTAGAAGCAATAGAAGTACAGTCATGCCTTGGATTGAGAGCATACGGTAATTCGTTCCGGAAACGTGCTTGTAATCCAAAACACTCTTATATCAAAATGAAATTCCCCCCAAAAAAATTGTACAGAGATTTTTAATTTAAGCCATACTACAGTATTTGTATTGCAAGACGTTGCTTGTATATCAAGTAAAATATAAATAAATAAATATTTAAAATTTTGCTTGTCTTGCAAAACGCTCTCAAACCAAGTTACTTGCAATCCAAGGTATTACTGTAGAGTAGAAGAGGAATCTCTTTACCCTTTCTCTGTTGGCAGAACTAAGTTACAAAGGACACTCGGCTACCGCTGAAAACAGCAGCACTGTGTTGTTGGTATCCTGCCGTCCCCCTCCATAACATGCACTGCAAATCATTCCATGTCCTGATGTCATTCTATTTTACATTCTGATGCTTCTACTCTGCATCATTGCAGCATGGTGGCAGCAGCAGTAGCAAGGTGGGAAAAGGGGATACATATCATGATGACATCAGGATATTGGGTAAGTTGAACTAGCTGTTATAGACCATGGATCATTCTTGGCACACCTATTCTAGCTTTACCAGTGTATGTGTACCAATGGTTAGAAGCCATGACAGCTGACTGGAATCACCAGGGGCACTATACCTTTGAACATCAGGTGACAGGCCTGTTGAATAGTGAATCAGGGTTATATAAAGAGTTCATTGGCAGGACTCTTAATGCAAATAAAAGCCCTGCCAATGATTGCTGTTTATAACCCTGTTAATAAGACCTGAGTGGATATAACCCAGTTAATAAGATCTTCTCCTAGGCCAAGGGAAGAGGGGGAGACTGGAGATGGGGTTGAACTAGAGGGGACAGTGCACAGTGCACAGTGCACAGTGAGTTCACTCTTGCCTGAATAAAACACATCTCTGCAAACACTAAAAGGGCATTGTGTTGCTGTCATCTCACTTGCATCAGGTCTTTCATAGTCCATCTCCGTCCATGCTTTGGGATTGAAGTGCCACAAATGAAAGGAGACGGCTGTTGGCTTCTTCCCTTTCTTGTGATCTTCCCAGGGGCATCAACCTGGCCACACTGTTGCAAACACAATGGCAGACTAGATGGAACCGTATTCTGATCCAGTAGGCCATTTTTTAATGTTCTCCTTACAAATCATTCCAACAATGTTCCTTTGCAAGAAAATATTACATCTGGGTTGGTCTCTTTCTCTCTCTCTCTCTCTCTCTCTCTCTCTCTCTCTCTCATTCTCTGTAAGCTACAGTCTAAGCCCATGATGAAGCTACACAACCTAAATATTATTTTTCCTTTTTTAAATCCACAGCATCAATTGGGAATGACATTATGAAGGATGCCTCATAATCTGTGTCTGCCTTTCTAGTTCATGTAAATTGGTTGGTGCTTGGTGTCATCCAGAGCAATTGTCAAGTTCAGTGACTTTTTTCATTAAGTGCAAAGGACCTTAGCATGTTAACCTTCCCTGAATTCCCTTTGCACTGGGCTGATGATCTCCCTTGTAAAGACTCCCACTGTGGGTGGGTGAGCTTTATAAATGCTAACATGTCTAACTCATGAGCTATCAACCCTTTAAAAGTTGAAGTGACTATTTGGGCTCTGAACCTTGACTTTTACCTGCATGGCTGCTGAACTATGAAGGGCAGTTGCTAGTTAATGAGCTTCAGGAGGGTCAAGTTCTTAATCCCAGATGCCTGTAGAAAATGGTTCCTCTAGCCTAGCCTGGCTCTGAATCAGCCTTCTCCAACCTGGTGCTTTCCAGATGTGTTGGACTATACTACCAGCAGCATCCCCCAGCCAGCATGGCTGGCTAGGGATGCTGGAGTTGTAGTCCAACACATCTGAAGGGCACCAGGTTGGGGAAGGCTGCTCTAAATCCTTCTGAGCCAATCCTGGGGCTTTGTTTTGGTCATGTTCATGTCCTCTGACCTTGTTCATAAGGATTTCTACTCTAGGTGTATTCCTACATAACCCCATATAGGCTGCAACCTTAGTTCCTGTTTCCCAAATCTCTCTGTCTACCTTCCCGGACCTACCTAGGCCCCTTGCTAGACCTGTCCATCATCTATCCCTGTGTTCCAATCCCATTCCTTGGGGAGGCAGGCCTGGCAGAATGGGATGTTAGAATCCTGATAGAGTGAACTTTAACCCTCCAAACAAGAAGTGGTCATTATTGATAGCTTTCCCAGAAAACAAGCTTCCTTAGGGTGGCATCATTTAAGAAAGAAAGAAGGAAAGAAAGAAAGAAAGAAAGAAAGAAGAACAAATGCATCACCAAAAGAAGACAAAAGAGGATACCAATTTGTATAACACTTGCATAGGCAAATTTATATGTATAAAGGCAACATTGCCACAGAGAAATAGCAGAATAATATATAAGACTTTTAAGTAGTTCAAAGTCAAAGGTGTGGTGTGTGTGTGTGTGTGTGTGTTTAGTACAATTTGGAATAATTTGTTTCAGTAAAAAAATGAATGTAATTCAAGGAAAGCAACCATTTTTAATATATGTTTTCTAAGGGACTTTCTATAGCCATTTAAAACAGACATTCCTGGCATTGAGATAAATGGCCAGATAGCTCCATCTTCTGACAAGCTGCAGTTTTGGAGGTAACCTTGGAGAAGATTTTTGTTTTTTTCAGTTTTTTAAAAGAAACATCCTCCCAATACATAGTTCAGAATCTGACAGAATGAAAGATGGCCTCCTTCCTTAAACAAAAACACAGGTTGCTCTGGAGTTCGTAGGAGGTCTCCAATATTAATAAAGCATGCTAGTGCGTCCTGACATGAGGTAATTGACTGGATATCAAAAGAACAAGAGCTCTGGGTTTTGTTCTCTTATTTCTAAGAAGCAACAGGTAGTACAATTGATCTATGGATCTGCATGTCATGTAAGGAGAGCCAACTTTAGAAATCCTTCAAATGAATTGAAATAGCTCAGAGTATTAGGCATATTTGTAACATTGTATTTGGAACAGCAGGGCCTGCTCCAGATGGACTGCCCCCCCCACCCAGGGCTAACTGATATCAATGGTCCTGTGAGAAAGAAGAAGGAGCGAAGGAGGCAGGAGCAGGCAAAGGGAACACCAGGGCCTGTTCCAGTTGGACTGTCGTGTGTGTCCCCCACCGCCGCCTCAGGAGATGAGGGGAAGCAGGGCCACAGGGAAACCAGTGTTTTTGTGAATTGTTGTAAACCACGCAGCAAGCTTCAGCTACTGGGCAGTATATAAATGAAATAAATAGATATGGGGCGGGATTCAGAATGGTTACCTCTCTCTTGAGTTGCACGTTGACCAAGAAAATGACCAGGAAATGGTTCTCCTAGGGCAGGAATAGGGAACTCCCCCTCCCCCAATGAGGAATACATTCCCTTAGGGGTAATTTCTTGGAGGCTGAAGCCAGTTTATGCCCCACGTTTCTTATAAAAAGTAGCCCATGTGGCAAACAAGCATAATAAACCTATTAAAGCAAATCAGCCATTAAAGAGTAATATCATATACTATGATAATGTATAGTAGAAGTAGAGACTTCCATATGTGCTATTTTTCTGGTTAAGTATTTCAATACTTACAGGGGTGTGTTTATGTGTAAAACAGACATGTTAGTAAAAACCAAACAAAAAAAAAAGTGTTCTCTAGGTGGGTCTCCTGCAAAAGCTACTCAAGATTAAAACCCTAATGAACCATTTTCATCCAAGTTAATGCCTCATTCTATGAGCGCTTTGGTATAATTTTGCAAAGTTGTCTTCAGGGCTTTTAATTTACCACAGCAAAGTGTTGTGATTATAAATGCCATTTAGAAATATTACCGCCTTTTGTTATATTATTGAGTCTCACAGCAATAATGAATGTTCTTTGACATGTTTTGATAATCTTACAATCTTGTTAGGTAAAATGGATGATGGAGATAGAGCCAGAGCCACTTATGAAATGAAAGGTTGAAAGGGAGGGGGAGCAGCGAAAGGTAACAGTTCAATCCTTATTTATGACTCGCACAGTTTATTTTAAACATAATATGTGTGTTGCAGCAATAGTGTATCCATTTATTATAGCGTTTCTCACTCCCCATTTCCCTGAGCAAATTCTAGGGGATGCGCTACTGGACTTAAGTTCCTTTTGGATATGAGAGCGCTGGAGACCTATGGGCAGGAGAGGCTGGTGACTCCTATTTCTGTGGAGCTCTTTTTCCATTACAGGTTTTTCAGCTTTTATTTGGCGCTTCATAGGAGCTATTCATGGTGGTCCATGGTGGTGAACCTATTTTGGAGATGGAGTTCATCACTATGGATAGCTCCCATGAAGCTCCAAATAAAACCTGCAAAACCTGCCCCTCCATCTAACCTGGAGGGGCAGAGCAGGGGAACAGTTATCAATACCAAAGTGAGCAGCGGTAGGCCAAAGAGACTCTGATGGTCAGTAGTGGGCCCCTTACTAACTAACTAGCCACAGATGCCTGATGATGTTCCTGACTGTCAGAGCAATAAGACAATGGAACCAACTACCTGGGAGGTGGTGGGCTCTCCCACTCTGGAGGCATTCAAGGTGCAGCTGGACAGCCATCTGTCAGGGATGCTTTGACCTAGGATTCCTGCATTGAGCAGGGGGTTGGACTCGATGGCCTTGCAGGCCCCTTCCAACTCTCCTTTTCTATGATTCTATCATCTGACACCAACCCTGAGTCAGAGGGTGGAGTGTGCGGATTTCATTAAGCCCTGCCCCACTACATTTTCTCCCATAACTTGACCACTGTTGCCTTTTCCTGTAATAGCTACCTTTAGAGAGCTATATGGCTCAGCTTGTCTGAGTGTGGAAAGCTAAGCAGGGTCAGGCCTGGTTATTACTTGGATGGGAGACCCCTCCTCTAGTTTCCTGCATTGAGCAGGGGGTTGGACTCGATGGCCTTGTAGGCCCCTTCCAACTCTATGATCTATGAATCTATGGTTCCAACTTGAGCAGTGATTGATAGGTACAGGTGTTCTACCAAGAACCAAGTCCAGAGTTGCTTCTCTCTCTCTCTCTCTCTCTCTCTCTCTCTCTCTCCTTCCTCAATCCCTCCCCCCCCCCATCTCTCTCTCCAGGGGTAGCAATAAACTATCCAGTCATAAATGATTTAATGGAGCATGAAATAACACGGTGGCTTCAAGCCAGAAGACAGGATATTTTACCGAAGAGAAGTGGTTATTAGAAAGGTCATTTTGGTTATTGTTGTAATCGAAAGCTATCACACCTCTGGTGTTTAACATGATGGGGCGATCACTGTTACAGTCTGATGGCAGTAAAAAAAGAAAGAAAAAGAAAAGGAGAGGGAGCGTATATTCCTTCTCTCTTTTCTATCAGCAACAGGAAGCTGTGCAGTTTCGATACCTTTCATTATAGCTCATTTTACACCCCAAAAGATAGCAGAGTCGTAGCAGGGCTCTGATGTAGTTTCAGAAGCGTCGGTGTTTGACGGTGAGATTGGAGTTCCTGAGAAAGGAACATTATACTATTCTGTTTGACATGCACATAAGGAGAACATATCTGTGTCTACTCTGAGGGAATCGTGAATCAAAAGTGTCCCTTTCAATTGTCACTCATTGTCACTCTGGGAAGAGGAAAACAAAACAAAACACAAAACTTGTAAATATTTCTAAGATGTGGGAAGGAGAATGCAAGCATTTAATTCTAGGAGTGCAGAGAGGAAAATGGACATTGTCATTATCTGAAAGGCAGATCCTCATCTGCCAAATACACAAAAACATGGCACGGGAGGAGGGATTCTGTACAAGGCACAGGAGAAACTGTGAGTCTGCCTTAGGTTTCAAGTGACTAAGATAATTGGGGATCCTTCTGAAATTCTTCTCATCCAAATATCTTCCCAGAGTTTGGAGTTCCAAATGGGTTATTGTTTTTTTCTGGAGCAAAACCAATGCATGAGGAATTCTCCATGGTTCATTTATTTATTTATTTATTTATTTATTTGTGTCTGAAGTTTGCATCAAGCATTGTGCATACACAGTGTGCTGCAATCTTCCATTCCTTCAGTTCATTTGTATCTTTTTACCCTCTACATATGTCCATTCATAAACCACTGCCAAAAAATAAAAAAAAATCTTAATGCAATCAAAAACTTGATGGCACTTTTTGTGCAATGCTTTTGCCAATGCACATATCCACTTGTATGCATTGCTAAAAGACTACACAACACACACACCTCAAAGTGATTGTGTCATTGTATCCAGATAATTTTTCTTTGGTATTTTACCAATGTGCTTAGTGTGCATGTGCATTTGCAAAACACTGCAGAAAACTAATCTTGATGCAAGCATACCGTACATATGATCACACCTGTTATCAATGCAAGCATGGGCATCAGTAGTGCAAATGTGGGAGATGCAAATGAACTGAGGGAAATAAAATCTGCAGCAAGGATGGTCTCCATTGCCTGTTTGTCTCACTGTAACGCATCTGGGGAGGGCTTGAATTTCATTAAAGCAGCAGCACAGGTATATTGGTGGCTTACTCCTTTTCCTATGGGCTGGTTTAACAATCACATTTCTTTCCTACCCAAGCTTGCTTTCCTCTGCATGGGCAAAGCATTATACAGGCCATGAGAGAGTGTAGTGTAGTGTTCAATGTATTGGACTAGGACCAGGGAGATTTGGTTCAAATCCCTCATCAGTCACAAAGCTTACTGGGTGACCTTGGGCTAGTCTCTCTCTCTCTCTCTCTCTCTCTCAGCCTAATTTAACTCACGGGATCACCATGAGTATAAAACGGAGGGAACACCTTGTATGGTGTCCTGAGATTTTTAGGGGAAAGACTGGATTTTTTAAAAATGCAATAATAATTTCCCCTATGGGGAGAAAAGCAGCTCTGGGGAGGCCAATGGAGAAAGGGCAATGCATGCATATACCCACTGAAGCCCCACTCAAATTCACAGCCCCTGGTGGCTGTATGACAATACAGTCGAAAAAGAAAAGGAAAGCAAAGAAAAAGGGAAAGGAAAAGGAAAAGAAAAGAGGAGACACTTCACATACCTCTTGTATCACATGTCGTTTCGCCCTGCATTTATGTTAAGATTCAAGCAAACTGGTTAACGTAACGTGAATACTGGAGGGGAAAATGCATAGAGGGTGGAACATAAGTCTCTGTAGTTCATAGGCAATGCCATGTACTTCACAATTAATTGAAGAAGTTGCTAAAGGAAGTTGCTTAATAGAAAATGCTACAGAACACATGAAATATTCTAAGAATCTAAACCTAGAGATCTTTTTTTTCCCAATGTACAAATCTCTATCCCCCCTCTTTTGCCTTTGTTTTGAAGGAGATGTTAGGAGAACTTAACAAGCATAACCTGTATCTATTACATCAGAGTACTGCAGAAGACGGGCATCTTAAGATCTTCTTAATCTTTTGAAGATCCCTATGGTATACCAAAACACCTATGCCTATCTTTGAATTGTCCTTGCCTTTGTGGGTTTAGGTTAGATCCCTCCATGCATACTCCATGGTATTATCTGAACATAATACATTCAGGAAGATATATATATATATATATATAGAGAGAGAGAGAGAGAGAGAGAGAGAGCAGAAATAAGATTTTTTTTTTGTTTTCATTGGTGTGTGTGTTTTTTCTTTTTCTTCCAGGGGATAAAAAACAAGGCTATAAATCCCAGCGGTGGAACTTGAAGAATTTGGTTTATGTGGTTGAAATCTTTTGAAAATTCTATAAAGCAGTAAGAGACATTGTTCTATTCAATTTTGAGCTATTGATCCAACTGAATGCTTGTTTGGAAATTGCCTTTGCAGCTTTATTTGAACATAAGAGATACTCTCCCCTTCCTCTCTTTAAAGGATGGGTATGTGGAAATTTAGTATACAAGGGCCATATTTTCATGTGCCTAGAATATTCATGGGGAATGCAATTAAGGGATTTTGCCCTTGAATGAAGAAGCATGGCTGAATGTCTTGAAACAGAATAATGTGTGTGTTTGCTAAAAGTGGGTAAATTGGAATCTACTGTTTACAAACTGCATCTACTCCTGCATTTGATTCAGGGGTAAAGTACTTCACTTTGGTAGTGTTTACATAGTTGAGACATAATGTAACGTTTTGAACAACTCACAGCTCATTCATCTGAGGGGATGGGGGGAATGTTTATTTATTTTTCCAGTTACATTTATAGGTCACCTGTCCTCCAAGAACCTCAAAATGGTGTACATCAGGCACGGGCAAAAGGTAGATCTCCAGATGTTTGAGAGTTCAAATCTCAGAAGCCCATGCCAGCATGGCAATGGGAAGGAATGCTGGGAGTTGAGGTCCAACCCATCTGGAGATCTACCTTCCACCTACCCCTGGTGTACACAGTTCTCTTTCCCAACCGTTTTATCCTCACAACAACCCCGAGAAGTAGGTTAGGTTGAGAGATGGTGACTGGCCCAAGGACACCCAGTGAGCTTCATGGCTGACTGGGGATTTGAACCCAGGTCTCCCCTGTCCTAGTCTGACACTGCAACTGTCACACCACACTGTCTCATAATGTGATGGCATCAACTCACACAGGTGAGTTACTCCAATCCAGTGGTGTTGTAGAGAACACTGAGCTTCCTCAGATGCTTTTCCGATGTTCCTAAGTGAGAAGATCAGTATTAGAAGACAAGCTTCAATGAAAGTTATCTTGCCTACCACATGTGAGCATCCATGCTATATAATGCCACAGGCAAAAATGTGAGGTATGCTCTAGGTCAATCTCTGTTCAAGCGACATCAGTGAGGTCAAATAATGACTCACATGAACAAAGTGTATGCCCTAGAATATGCCCCCAGAAGCCTCTGCCATGTGCTGGGCTTTGGAGCTCCATGGCAGGTCTACAGGAGGAGGGCCAGCCCTATGGTTACTGCCTCAGGTGGCAGATACTGGGGAGGGGCAGTGGTGGCAGTCTCCAGGCTGTTCTTCATGAACTCTCCAGAGTCTCAAGTCCTGGATCTTGGTTCAGCACCTCTATGACTTCTACCACTGGTCTCCCTGACCCAGCTGGTTCCTTCTGCTCTCTCCTCAGAATCTTTCCTGCAGTAATTAGGGTTGGGGGTCATGATAGGTTTAGAAACCACTTTTTTCTAAACCAGACAGCCAAAAGGTGGGAAACTTCCCATGAGGATGCCAATCACCATGGCAAGTGCAACTTCTAGTCTAGCTCTTCCCAACCACAGCAGTATCACTAGAGGGCACAAGATGGCAAGTACCAAGCAGTGTCTCGGTTCTAGGTATATATATATGGATCGTCATTGGGCAGTGGGAGAGGATAGTGCCCTGCAGTCCTGCGCAGTACTGTTGGGAATTGGGCCCTGGAGCAGCAGTGCTGCTGATACAGATGCAACTGGTAAATCCAAGTCACACAACACCTTTTTGAGCCTCTTGTACTAGGGAGCAGTTGGCTACTTTTAGATGTGCAGTAGACAGTCTGTTTAATATTTGCAGTGCTTAGTTCAGTTTAAGTTCAATGCAATTGTGTGGTTATTTGATGTACTGCATTGCATTCTATCTAGGATGAAAATAGGTTATTGACTTCAAGTTTCATGGAGTATTACAGACTTTTGCAAAGCAGTATTGATCGATCTTCAGTTTGGAAGGTCAGCATAAAGTTTGCTGAGAAAACGGCAAGAGGTTAGCTATCACTGCCTGCGTATTTAAGTGCTAAAATGTGGGAAGCTGATTCCATCCAAGCTTTTGCTGTCATCAGCAGGTTGGCCAGAACATCTGTGTTAGTGTGTTTATACGCTTGCATGATGTAGCGACTGAGAAACTCAACTATGCATCAGGAAGTCCCTGGTTTGAATCTTACCGCTGCCAAAAATGCACAAAGTGGCCTTAGGTGCTCTCTTCTCTCTCAGTCTCATCCAGATTTGCCCTAGCAGGATAATATTATACAGTGGCCAGCTCAAATGGCCACTCCAAAGTGGCCACCCCATTCTCATGTGGCAGATTAGGAACACCCATGTTTGCAATTGCTCTGGGAAGGGGAGAATTCTAAGTGACTTTAAGGGGTGGGGCTAACAAGGAGCAGTGACCAAAGTCACTTTTTCTTCACACACACACACACACACACACATATATATATGGGAGCAGCTCTCCTATGCATGGGTATTTCCTCTCTTGGAACAATGTCACATCATGATCTAGTGTCATGGCAAGGGCATTGGGGCGGGGGGTGAAGAGAGGAAGGGGGTTGCCTAGCACTCAGCTGCTGGAACCCGGCCTACTGACCACCTCAGCCTGAGCCAGGGGACTCTCAGACCTTGTGGGACATTCTTGAGGCTTAGAGAACAGGGATGCACTGTACCCTAGTCTCAAGCCTCAAGCCTAAAGTGTTAAACAGGAACAATTAACCAAGCAGAAGGCTGTGGATTTAGTGCCAAAGGCTTACTTGGAAGGAAACACACACAACTCATGAGGTAGCTGTTAAGTTTATTTACAAAGGGAATGGGGGGTGGGGGGGCGAAAGGAATAAAAGGGCATATAAGAACCAGAGTAACATTTGCAAAACAAAACAAAACTTCAGGCAGAATATAACAAAAAAAAAAACCTACATCTGTCTCTACATACCTAGGCATGAGTCTTCAATAGGACAGGGTCCCAAAAGCTGATACACAAATTCAGAAGTCAAAAACAAGATCAAAGCAAAGACAATGAGCAGCTACAGCCCCTATTTTATGCTTAAACTCCTGACAACTCCAAGGAGAACTCATTCAACCAATGACAGGCTGGCTGGAACAGTATTCCCAAACCTCTGGGGGGTGGGGGGTAATAGTTCCTACACGAGTGCAGCTGAGATCATTTAGTTCAATTTATTTATTTATTTATTTATTTATTACATTTATACCCCACCTTTTTTCCTGCAAGGAACTCAAGGCGGCTTACATAATCATCTTCCTCCTCCTCCTCTCCATTTTATCCTCACAACAACCCTGTGAGGTAGGCTAGGCTGAGAGTCAGTGACTGATCCAAAGTCACCCAGTGAGCTTCGTGGCAGAGAAGGGATTAGAACCCGGATCTCCTGAGTCCCAGTCCAACACTCTCACCACTACGCCACACTGGCTCTTGAGTCTTGCTTTGACCTTGGCCTGGAGCTAGAGACATCACCACATATCACTACGTGCAACCTCAGCCTGGCCAAATGGAGTCTTACAGACAGTGGGGGAGGATATGGCACATAGGAGAGCCACCATCATCCTCACTTTCAACAACAGCAAATAAATAAATAAATAGGTCAAAAAGCAACTTCTATCAATGCTCTCCAATTGTTTTATCCTCACCCCTCCAAATTTTGCAATACAGATCTCTGACCTAAAAAAAAAATATGTACAGAAATGCATATATTAGTGCAAAATTGCTTGCAAAAAAAAAAAGTGTATAACAGGGGGAAATGCATAGAAAAAATTATACAAATTTCTATAATTGCAAAAATGTGTTCACACTAATACGTTTTCATGCAGACCTTAAAGAAACTTTTGGAAACTGATATGGAAACAGGATGGGATGAACTTGTGCTTAAAAAATGAGAACATTATTATACAAAGTGAAACCGACTGACTTGTCCATCCCTAAAATTACAAAGCAGCCTTAGGCAAGCCACTCTCTCTCATCCTCAACACCCTCCCCCATTTACAACTTGGTGATAATAATACTGAGCTACCTTGCAGGACTGTTGTTATATGATAAGGTATGTGAAGCAAAATGAAAGGTTCTGACGGCCTACATAAATGGTGGTGGTGGTGGTGGTGGTGGTGGTTTTGAAAAAAATCTGTCTTGTCTTCCCTATTCTGTAAGCAGTGGGAAGTTTAATGCTACCTTTGCAGAGAACAGTTCTCTTTGGAAGGGAAGAAGAAGGGGGGAAAGGCTCACCAGAAACTCTGAACATGGTTGCAGTCTGTTTGTTTTAGATCTGAGCCAACATTTTTCAAAAGACTTTTTTTTCTGAGAAAAAAATTATGTGATTTTCCTTTTGCTCACCCCACCCTAGAAAAAAGAAGGCCACCACACACACAATGCTCTGGAATGTGCTAGCTTCTCTGGCCGTTACAGAAGATGCAAAATGGTGTCCAGGCTACCAGCACTGCTCCTGCTGTTGCCACTTGCAGCAGCACCCAAAACCATGAACAAAAAGCATAGTGGGAGGGGGAGAGAGAAGCTGTGCTACTGTCACCACTCATGGTGAGCCCCATCCCTGAGATACTGTGGGATAATTTCTCCTTCCCATAGAGAAAATTTGGTGAAATGTATCTGTCCCGAACTGGGGTGGAGGATTTCAAGAAGCCATTCGCACACAGCTCTAGTTACAAAATTTATGGATTAAAAGGACTGATCCTCGTACTGACATGCCAAGTTCAGAGACCCCAATGATTTTGGAAACTCGGTGGGCTTGTCCATAGAAAGCTTAAGGCACCTGTGCTTGAGGTGCCCTCCAGATGTGTTAGATTTCAGTTCCCATCAGCCCCAGCCAGCATGGCCAATGGTTAGGAATGCTGGGAGCTGTAGTCCAAAACATCTGGAGGGCACCAGATGTTTGGGGAAAGCTGGCATTTATCATGTTGTATTTTATGGTTTTAATTGTTGTGAGCTGCCCAGAGAGCTTCATCTATTGGGCAGTATAGCAATGTAATAAATGCATATTAATC
Source organism: Shinisaurus crocodilurus (assembly GCA_021292165.1). Taxonomy (NCBI): domain Eukaryota; kingdom Metazoa; phylum Chordata; class Lepidosauria; order Squamata; family Shinisauridae; genus Shinisaurus; species Shinisaurus crocodilurus. Next base: position 13,086,253 of record CM037883.1, on the reverse strand, counting down.
CATAGATTCATAGAAATAGAATGGGCCTACAACTACAAGGCCTTCGAGTGCAACTGCCTGCTCAATGTAGGAAACTAGAGGAGGGGTCTCCCATTCAAGTAATAACCAGGCCTGACCCTGCTTAGCTTTCCACGCTCAGACAAGCTGAGCTAGCATGAGTCATGTCTTTGTTGTCAATATTATGCTCTTTTTAACCTGCTGTGGATATGTAGGTTTAATATGATATTGTCATGGCCCTGGACACTGAACCTGGGGATGCCAAAGTTATGAGTCCATGTTCAGCCTGGATAATATCACAGAAAGGAGAAAACTAGGAGTCACAGGTAGCGATGCATCCAAAGCCGGGTCGCGCCCCCGACCCGATTCTCCGCGGGGGCGGCCGCCCGACCCGATCTTCTGAGCGACGCGGAGAGGTTCTCCGCGCCGCTCGATCGAACTTCCCCGGTCCCGTTCATCACTTCCGAGACCGGAAATGATGCGACGGAACCCTGCGCAGGCGCAGAATGCACCACAGGGGTCTAGCATGCCTGCGCAGGGTTCCGGCGCGTCATTTCCGGTCCCGGAAGTGACGCGACAGGATGGCAAGCCGCCCTGAAGACAAGGTAAGGCCTCACGCAGGCGTGAGCGGGGCTGATCTCGGCCCCGTTCTGCCCGCGCGAGGCTCGATGTTACAAGCCTAGACAGGAACCCAAGTAGTTTCCTCTAATCTTGACTGTATACATCAGTAAGCCTGGCTGTCAACCCCCTGCCTCCAAATCTCCTCCCACCCCCCAAAAAAACCCTGAAATGCTACCTCAGGCAAGGATGTCTTGCTCAGCCTCAGTTCTCTGTCTGTAAAATGGGAATAGCAGTGACACAACACAATAGGCTTATCATATGTTCCAGCTGTCTATATTTACCTTATTACTCCTTATTTTCCGGGACATATAGCTTGTCAACCATCCCCCCCCTTTTTTGTTCTTTTTTAGCATTTTGGAGATGCCTTATTAAATAGTGTAAGTCAGCAGATGTCTTTTTTTCAAGTTTCAAACCCATTTCCTTACCAGGGTGGCAGTGTGGGAGGCCAACACATCTTGTCTCTAGTGTGCATGCATGTAAATACAAGCACATAATCAGTAAGACCCTATGTAGTCCACAGCATACCATTTTGAATGCTTCAATGGAGAAAGAACCACTAAATTCTTGCTGACTTGTACACAATTCCATTTTAGTTTCAAACTCAGTTCGAACTTTTGCTGGAGAGGTTTATAAAGTTCTGTGTAGACTCTGTCAAGATGAACTGTTGTGCCCTGAAAGTTTGCACAGGACTTGGTTAGCTTCAGGTTCTTACACCCCAAGCATGTGCAATTGAAGGATCTGGAACAATTTGGCTTGTAGTACAATGAGGCTGTTGAGGAACAGCTGGAATTTTTCTCAGAATATCACTTCAGCTGAAGCATTTCACAACAGCATTTTTTAATAGAGATTTATTTTACTGTTTTGGATGCTGATTTTGCCGTGTGAGCAGTATTATTTTTGTTGTATCCTGTATCTCTAAGCCCTTCTGAAGACCCTGCTTGGTCAGAAGAGGTAGGGCATACATCATATTAGGCAACAACCACAAGCCCCAATAGTACAGTTCACAGCTATATTGTCAACAATGTGTAATAACAGGATAATACACATGTACATAACAATAGAATGTCGTCCATCTGTTTCAGCAAATTGCCTTTCTCAAGTCTGTATCTGTAGATTTGGAGTCCTTGGGAGAAGATATTTTCTGGTCCAGTTTAAATTGTCTTCGAACTCCTAGCTGTGCAGTATTCTATCCTGGGTTATAAATGATGACAAACAGTATAAAATAATGACAAATGCCATATTGGCATTTAAAACCAGTGGATACTGGATACTCTGCATACTGCAGAGTAAATGAATACAGCAGGTAGAGTGGATAAAGCAGCCCCTTTTATTTATTTATTATATTTTTAAATCACCCATCTGGCCGGTCACCTGGCCACCCTGGGCGATGTACAATCATTAAAATATAATAAAACAATTAAAACATTAAAACATAATTAAAACACAATTAAAAATATAAGTTTTTTTTAAAAAAAAAAACCCTAACCCACCCCATATTCCCGCCTGAAAAGCCATGTTTTTAAAGCCTGGTGGAAGTTCATCAAGGAGGGGGCATGACAAAGGTCACTGGGGAGGGAGTTCCATAACTTGGGGGCCGCCACAAAGAAGGCCCTCTTCCTAGTCCCCCCAGCCTGGCTGCTCTGGCTGATGGGACAAGGAGAAGGCCGTGGCAGACCTTGTTGAGCGGCAGTAATATGACAGGGGAAAGCAAGATAGTGGTGGACGATTCCCCCACAACCCGACTCTCTGGACATTTTTGGCCCTGATGCCACCATACCGGGCCAAAAGCTGGCACCAGCCAACTCGCTCGGCAAACTTCGGGGTTCCCAGCCAAGTGCTTTTTACATAGAAAATGGCGTAAGATACGTTAAAAGTGGCCGCAATTTGTGTAACTTGCGCAAATTGTAGCCCTTTTTAATGTATCTTACACCATTTTCTATGTAAAAACTGCTCAGCTGGGAACCCGGAAGTCACTTCCCTGGCTCTGCTCGGGAGAATGCAAGTTGAGCTGGGGAAGCAGGTAGGCGGGACGGAGTTTAGGGGGGTTGAGCCCAGCAAGTTCGCCGGACTTCTAACCCCCCTCCCCCCCGAATGAAATCCTAACACATCCCTAACAGGAACAGTGGTCTTTTCATTCAGTGAAAAGTTACCAAGAATGGGTTGTTACAATGAAGGATTAAGCAAAATAACTATGTGCATGTGGAGATGGACGAATCTGTCTATTTCAGTTTCTCTCAGTTTTTCAGTTTTTCTCATCTTAAGTTTGGATTGTCCTGAACTTTGAGACTTTTTCCAACTTTAAATTCCATTCATCCTGAAATCTGTGATTTTTTAAAAAAAATAAGTTTGCATGAAAATGCACATGCTTTTTTGTATGCATTCCTCCTAATGCCAGCATTTTTGTATGCAATATATGCTTTTTTTGCAAGCAGTGTTCCTAATATAATACATTTATTTTCATGAATATATGCATTTTTGTAATTGGAGAACTCCAGTGCAAAATTCAGAGAACTGCAAATTTCGAAGGGTAACTGAGTTTCCAGTTCGTGTACTGGTTCAAAAATGTGAAATTCAGCACGTTCACATTAAAATGTAAATCAAACAACTTTCTCCCTCAACCCTGTCTGTGTGTGATAAAGAATTGGTAATGTTTAGTTATATAGATCTGCAGCAGCAACTTGACCTTTCAACAAAGACTTTCACATTATACTGGTTTGCACAGGTCATTGCTTCCACCCAGTTGCTTTAACCCTTTCCACCATAAAGTTCCTTTCAGTGATGCTTTATAATATAAAGCCAGCAAGGCAACAAACGGATGTCCTTGACTGCTTTGACCGTACCAGTCCAATTCCTCCTCCCTTGCAGGAATCTCTTCTGAGCTCTTCGGCTTCCAAGCGGCACCAAATGAGTAAATCAAACCACCCTTCGAACATGTTAATAGTCTTAATTTCCTACTTCCCCCTCAAGGTGCCAAGGCTTGATTGCTATGTTAGGAATATGAAAATTAATATTGAAAAGTAGGACAAAGATCAGAGATGGTGATGCTGGTCGGGGGAATGCTGATATAAAGAAATGGATTGAGGCTGGAAGTGGGCCAGTGAGAAGGAAGGCTTGCCAGCGAGGGGAAGGGCTGTATCTTAGTGGCAGAGCACACACTCTGCATGTAAAATGTCCCAAGCTCCATCCCCAACATTTCCAAGTAGGTCTGGAAAAACTCCTACCTGAAACCCTGGAGAGCCTCTGCCAGTCAGTGTAGACTTGACTGAGTGAAATACAGGCAGTCCCCAGGTTATGAACGAGTTCCATTCATAAGAATGTCTTTAAGTCGAATTTGTATGTAAGTCGGAACAGCAATGATAAATCTGGGATGGTGGAAGGCAATGGGAATCAGTTTCTCAAAAGAGAGATGCCCACATTGGGCTTAGACACTCCAAGAAGTTAACCCCCTGCCCAGAAAACCCATTCTCTATTATTGTTATCCTTATCCTTATCCTTATCCTTATCCTTATCCTTATCCTTATCCTTATCCTTATCCTTATCCTTATCCTTATCCTTATCCTTATCATCCTTATCATCCTTATCCTTATCCTTATCCTTATTAATTTTATTTCTATACTGCCCAATAGCCTGAAGCTCTCTGGGCAGTTTACAATGATCAATAAAAAATACAATAAAATACAATACAAAATATACACAATAAAAGCATTATAAAAAATTTAAAACCAAATTTAAAAACTCAAATAACTAAAACAAGTTAATACAACGCCAGCAGTAAAAAAAAGTTAAAATAATTAAGATAGTTAGCCACCCCACCATGCACTATTCAGAGTTGTTAAAAGCCTCAGCATAGAGGGCAGTCTTGACCTGGCACCGAAAAGATAGTAGAGTTGGTGCCAGGCAGGCCTCAGGGGGGAGCTTGTTCCACAGTTGGGGGGCTACCGCAGAAAAAGCCCTTCCCCTTGTTACTGCCCTCTGAGCATCCCTCGGAGGTGGCAGTCAAAGGAAAGCCCCAGATGTTGAGTGTAGTGCCCAGGTAGATTATGGTTGGGAGAAGTATTCCGTCAAGTATTCTGGTCCCAAGCCATGTAGGGCTTTATAGGTTAAAACCAGCACCTTGAATCGGGCTCAGAAGCATACAGGCAGCCAGTGCAAGCAGGACAGAACTGGTGTTATATGTTCGGACCTTCTGGTCCCGGTGATGAATCTGGCTGCCGCACTTTGCACAAGCTGTAATAATTTGGTAATAATTTGTGGGATGGTTGCAGTTACTGTGTTGGTACATACCCTCCAAAATTTCACAGAGCAAAACAGGAATAGGTGTCAGAGCCCTGGTCCTGCAATCACACATTCTAGCACTCCGACACGGGAGACTCCAATCAGTGAGATCCTTTTATTACGTGACAATAGGCTTGTAATAACACAACACATACAAGATCAGAGGCTGTCAGGAGCTACTGGATCAAACCAGAGGTGGCCACTTCTCAGGCCCTGCATTGACTCTACCCACACGAGCTGGCAATTGGATCCTCCAGGACAGGAAGAAGAATGTGAAGGCTTACTGTCATGGCCTCCAACTTGATCAATAACATTTAATGTGAGGAAGGCTTCCTGTTACGGTTGAGCCTTGCTCAAGCAACAAAGTGCTCCTGAGCTCTGGCTTGTTCTTAGGTCTAGATCACTGGTTACAGCATGAGCCAGTTGGGGCCCGGATCATCCTAGACTGTTGTCTGTGTGGACCAACCTTGACAGAGGTATTTTGCTGATCCATCATTCATATCCCTTTGGTTTAATACATGACAATGACATTGGAGCTGAACACTATTCCTGAATCCTAATGCTGGATTTTGATTAAGGATGGAAGTCTTCATTTTCTGTGGCATCATATGAAACATTTTGGAACCAGTAATACTCCAGTGTTGCTCTCTGTTTCCCAAGGGCATTTTAATGAGAGAAAATTGCTTGTTACCAAATATGTTTACCTGTGTTGCAATTAAAGTAATGAAAATGAGTTGAGAGTAATTAAAAAAAAAAAGCACTATAGATATTATGGATAATGAAAACTTCCTTCTCTGACTCCATACATACGCAAGTGATTTTTTAAATGATTATTATTTAATTATTAAGCTGCTGTTGTAAAACTAATTTGCTTTAATTTTCAGTTCCCTCTCCTGTATTCCATTTTGCTCCTTTCTTCAAAGCCGCCTGCATGTGGAAAAGCTCTAGATACTCCTCTAGGTATCTATCTCCACTAGATACTTCTCAAAATCTATTAATGTGAAAAAAGGAAAAGTGCTGTGCGTGGGGAATAAAATACTGACAAATTCTAGCACAGCAGAGAGAATAGATTGTTACCTCCATGCAGTAGGTGTTCAGTAAAACACACAAAAAATTGAATTAATATTGGTTCAGTAAGATGTAAGATGAGGAATGCATTTTTTAAAAAACAAAACCTTGTAACCTATCAGTAGTACTAGCGCTGGGCCAGCAGTTCTCAAATGAGAACTTTCAATTTGAATTTGGGGGCAGGGACTACAATTTTGGAACCCTGAAATTGGTGGTTCTTTTGTTCTTCAATTTTAAACTTCTTCTTCTTCTTCTTCTTCTTCTTCTTCTTCTTCTTCTTCTTCTTCTTCTCTCCTTGGAAAACAGAATCTGTCGGTGGAAACATACTTGAAATAGACCTGAAATTGTTGTTTTCTGCCTAGGATTTCATAAAATAATTATGGGTAATCAGCCATAAATGAAAGAAAGATACAGTGTATGAAATAGTGAACTTCACCCCCACCTCTTTTTTTGTTCTTCGTTTTGGAAGTGCTTAAAAATGATTGAGGCATTTGACTTGCATCAATAAGTTGTAGCGTAGTCCTTTGCAACAATCATTTAAACTCAAATAATAAATCATAATAATTTTGTAGTTGTTCTGTTTTGGACATTTTTCTTAATAAGCAATCATTTTTAAAAAAAAAATCTGTTGTAATGAAGATTGCTTACGGGTGACAGTTTTGTAAAAATATAGAAAAACACACTGTTTGCACTTAAAAAATACTTTTAAAAAGAGAAGCTTAACTTGGAGTGAGTTTACAGTTTAGAGAACCACATCGGTCTCTTTCTTTCATCTGTATTCAAAGTCACTAATTTATCATGTCTCTTAAAACCTTCCTGGGGGGAAATATATATTCTAAGAAAATAAGAGTCCTCCTGGATCATGCCAAAGGCCTATGGAGTTTGGTATTGTGCTGTAAGACTGCATTGCTGACTGTTTTATTGCCCTTATTCCTATGCACCTCTACTCAGAAGTAAACCTGATTGAGCCTGATTGGAGTTACTCCCAGGTAAGTGTGTACAGGATTGAAGCCCTTAAACAGAACTGTTGCTATGTTGTGTTTGAGTTTTGCTTTGTTTTTCACCTTCAAACCTGCTTTCAGAAAGTCACATTTTGTTATTGTTGGGTCATTGGACTAAAGAACCATAATTCTGCATGACATGTTGCCCATTACATTCAAACATTAATTAGATTATATAAGGCAGAAATGCTTTTCATTCCCTAATTATACCTACACCACATAAGATGACCCTTTAGCTTTTTTTCCCCCCTCTCTCTCCCCCCTCTAATATAATTAATTCTATTATGAGAGTAGCACTGTTTCATGGCACTCAGAACAAATAATAATAGAATGGAATTTACTAGAGCTGAGTTGAAAATTCCCAGACATTGGGGGGGGGGGAATCTGAGGGGGGGGGGTTCTTTGCTTGTTACTTTATTTTCTCACCACTGTATGAAAAAGAGTCCAGTTTTCAAAACTTTGGTGGTGTCTGCCACCGTTCTCCTACACACCGACACAGGATACCCCATAATGATGCCCAGTCCAGGGCACTGTGGAAGATTCAAAATGGTGTCCAGGCTGCCAACACAGCTGCCACTTGTAGAGGCCCCCAAAACAAAACCTTAGGGGGGAGAGAGAGAGAGAGAGAGAGAGAGAGAGAGAGAGAGAGAGAGAGAAGAAAGAGAGAGAAGCTGGGCTACTGCCACTGCTGTTGGTAAGCCCCACCCCTGAGAAACTGTTGCAGAATGTTTCCTCCCTCTGAAGATAATGGATGAAATGGTCTCCCAGTGGAGGATTTTGATAGGCCATTTGCACGCAGCTCTAGAACTTACACACACATACGCCCCTGATGTTTGGTAAATCCAAGTACAGGCTGCCCCCTCTTTGCCACCCCTTCCCATTTGCTTGCCATCTCCCTCTTGCTGCGACTGGCCCGAGGGAGAGTCCAAGGCAAGGAGAGCATGCTGCTCCCACTCCCCATTCTTGCCCCTGATTGCATGACTGGAGAGGCAAATGAACAGACAGTGACAGCAAAGAGGCTGTGAAGCTGCCCCAGGAGGCTCCAGGAGTTTTCAATGAGAACTCTGTAGGAGTAAATGCCTAAAGCTGACCCAGAGGCCCAGAAGCTTCCACGACTAGGGAAGGGCGGATCAGTGAGGCTCAAGCTTGCCAGGGTTCTCTGAGTTCAACCTTGTGTTTCTCCTCATTCCCATTCCTGATTGAGAGCTCCCCCACTCCTCATTTGAATGGGGAAAGCATGCATTTGGGTGTGCATTTTTTAAAGTGCACATTTTGTGAATGGGCACCACAAGCTCGGGAATGTGCAAGCTTTGCCCACAAAAGGTGCTCACATTCGGGAGTGCAAATGGGACAAGTTCTGGTCTTATTTGTATGGAAATGAAATTTTCTTACATCCCTACCCATGGCTGATGTGGCTAGGCTATTTCCATTTCCTCCTGTGGCAACAGCTGGGCAGTGACACACAAGCTGAATCCCCTGCAGTTTAAGATTTGTTGTGATTCCAAGTCCTGACATAACCCATTCCACGTTGTAAACTCAAGGCTATCCTGTGGAGCACCAAAATGACCCAGTTTTGCTTCTTCACACAGCACATAGATAAACTATGGAATTCACCTCCACAACACTTTGGATGGCTTTAAAGAGGGATTGGACAAATTCATGTAGGGTAAGGCTATCAATGGCTACATGCTACCTCAAAAATCAGAGGCAGTATGCCCATATACACCAGTTGCTGAGGAACTTGGGTGGGATGGTGCTTTTATGTATGTATGTATGTATGTATTATTTATTTATATTACATTTATATCCCACCTTTTTTCCTGTTGCAAGGATCGCAAGGCAACTTGCATTTACATAGTCCTCTCTCCATTTTAACTTTGCAACAACTCTGTGAGGTAGGTTAGGCTGAGAGTCAGTGACTGGCCCAAAGTCACCCAGTGAGCTTCATGGCCGAGTGGGGACTAGAACCTGGATCTCCCAGGTCCCAGCCCAATACTCTAACCACTACACCACACTCATGTCCTGCTTCTGGATTTCCCATGGGCAGCTGGTTGGCCATGATGTGAACAGAATGCTGGACAGATGGACGCTTGGTCTGATCCAGCAGGGCTCTTCTTATGTTATTTACATTTCATTATTTTTGGGATTCAAATTGTACTAACTTTAGGAACAGATCAATATAAATTGAATCAATATTATTGAATTGCGGCTGATAAATTCAGATCTTTCATCCCATGCTGCATATGGCTGTTCAATGCTGAATCATTGTTTCTTTGAGATATGCCTCTTCTTGGTGAACTTAGGTACATGGGGACTAATTGTCCTCCAAATGAGGGATGAGACTCTTTAATCATTTTGTGGCTATTAACTTACAAATATTCCATAATATATCAAGGAGACAATTTTTATAATTCCATGTTGGCACAATATCTATTAAAGTCTAATTGAACTTTAATGATGTGACAGATACAAAAATAACTTCTTTAATTGAAAAGACAGCATTTGAAGGCTACTGTACAATATGTGCTCTGGATTTCCTGGAATTGTAATCTATATTTCTCCCACCTGCCCCATTACTCAGATACCACGCTCTTGGATAATTATATTAGCATAGTCTTTGTGCCAGCTGATGGTTGCATTAGACACAGTTGTGGGATTCTGTGAGCTGCAGTTCTGTGGTTTACCCTCAGGCTCTTGGCATGTGGAGTTTCCGTACATTTAGTTGTTCAAATTGTAATTTCTATCCCATGGATTTCAGAGTGGAAATTCCACTTTCATTATTGACCAGGCCCATCCTCAGTTAGCTGCAAAGGTTGAATCATATCAGGGCTCCTTGAAAACATTCTCTTTGGGATCGAGTTGTCTGAACTTTTCTGAATTTAGTTAACATATTTAGGTTTTAAGAATGGCCTTGAAACATGTTTTAAAACTGGTGTCTTGTTTTATTGTATTAAATGTTAGTAAATTCATATTTTTTTAAAAGAGTGAACCAAGTCAAAATTTTCACCCATGTGCACCACCAAAACTCAGTAGGTACAGCATCGAGAGGACCATATTGTAGTTGTTACAGATGAGGAACCTGACAGGGAAAAACAACAAAGGTGGCAACCCTTATTCAGCACCACAAACACAGCTGGATAGGCAAGAATTCATACCCAGACTTTTAAGTGCTAACCACTTAATGTTCTGGGCTTGGATGGATGAATCTGTTGTTTCCTCACACATTCAACTTTGCTTAATCTCAAGTTTCTTTCCATCTTGTTTATGGAAAAGGTTGTAAATTTTGGTAAGTTATTCTCAAAAACTGAACCACATAAAATTATCACCAATTCCTAAGCACAGTGACTGGCTGCTGGGGGAGAGAAGGGGATGGAAAACTTTCCCTGCCTCAGATTCCTTAAGCCTACCATCCTATACCCATTTACCTGAGAGTACTCCCCCTTTTACCTGAAAGTACTTACTTTTGAGGAGACATGCACAGGATTGCACAGTACATTAATTTATCTTATGATTGAAAGCCTGTATAAATAAAAAAGAGTGAACCAAGTCAAAATTGGTTCATTCGTGTCTAGTTTGGGGGCAGGTCCCCAGTATATATGAATCCAGAGGCATAGGATGTCATGGGATCATAGAGTTGGAAGTGGCCTACAAGGCCATCGAGTCCAACCCCCTGCTCAATGCAGGAAACTAGAGGAGGGGGTCTCCCATCCAAGTAATAACCAGACCTGACCCTGCTTAGCTTTCCACTCTCAGACAAGCTGAGCCAGCGTGAGCTACAATATACAACTGCCAAGCAGATCTTAAGACCATTTGCTGGGATTGCTTAGCTGGGCTGTGAACCCTTGCATGGTGGTGAAGCTGAAGAGCATATCAATAACCAGCCACACAACTGCTCCGTTTGTAGGGGCAAGTCCTTGTTCTGCACTTCAGCTCCCACTTGGGAGTAGATAAAAACTCAGGTCAGCTTAAGAATTAATTTTGGATTGCTGCCATTAGGCTTCCCCATCTTCTAAGCTTGGTTTACTAAACTCCCCCACCTTTCCCCCCTTCCTACCTCTCCCTCCCCTCAAAAAGATGTTCGTTCGATATAATGTTTTATATGCAAATTTGGATCAGGGCAAAACTTATGCATTTGATTTCTGCTAGTTGAACCCAAATTAGGTTCAGATAATTGTTTTGTCAAAGTATTCTCTTCAAATCTGCTGTCAATCTTTTCAGCTAATTGAGCTATTTCAACTTACATCTCGTTTGCCTTTACTCAAAAACAAGTGATTAAAGATTCTTGCTATGTCTTTGCAAAAGGTACAATCCCATCCTTTTCTGGCATTCCTTCACTGTAATAAGATGATGGGTTGTTTCTAAGGGGTAGACATTCATTTTGGAAACAATGAAGACAAATGAACTGAATGGGGGCCATTTGATTCCATTTTCTTTCATTCCCAAACAAATGCATTGGAGATAAAATGCATATAAATGGGCACACTCTTTGGTAATCTTCTTCATACCCATGCATTCTTCATTCATACTATTCTGGGGCCAGGGGATCTTTGTCCAGCTGTGGTAGCTGGAGAACTGATTTTGGCCATTGGGAGCCACCATCTTTTTTTTCTTTTTTTTTTAATGTGCATCATTGTTTTCACAAAATGTTCTGGAATGGCACACATGCCAGGACTCTCAGTGGGCACTAGTGCACCAGTGCCAAAGGCACAGTAAAGAGAAAAGAAAAAAAGGGGGGGACAATAAAAATGAAAAGAAAAACAGCAATAATGATTTTTTTTTTTAATGCAAGGGAGAAAAAGAAAGAAAGAATGTAAGATCCAGTCATGAATAACAAATACAATTTAAATAAAAGGAGAACAAAACAAAAGAAGGTTAACAAAAATGAGGTAATGGGGAGGAAAAACTTGTACATCCCTACCGGTTGTTTCCTTCAAAGGTCATTTTAAACAAAATTCTTAAAGAAAAGAGATGTATGTATTGGCATACAGCCTTGGCAGGAGCACTGCTGGTCAGTCTTTGGAGAGCAGAGCTGGTCCAGAACATGGAGCTGGTTGAAGCTGTGATCAATCATCAGAACACGTTGCATTGATATTCCAGGAATGGCACTGGCTGTTCCTAACTTCTGTGCTATGCTCAAGAAGATGATGGAGAGAAGAGGGAGGAGGAGGTAATTTAAACCCAGGTTGACTCTATTCTATTTCTTTTCACACGACCCCTTGGTTTCTGAGCTTTCACTTGGCTCAGAATATGGAGCAGCATTGCACTAAGAAAAAAATTGCAGCTTGAACCAGATTGCAATCAATTGACATTACAATAAAACCACGGCTCTCTTGTCTTTCTGTTTCTTTCTTTCTTTTTACAGCACAAGCAAGAAAAGTGAAAGCTTGGATTTCTAACCCCCAAATGCCAAATGGTCAAGTAGAAATGCTGGGAGGACCACCAGCCCTATGTTCCCCACACAGGAAAGGCCCTGCGTCTGTAGAATGCCAAACTGGGTTGGGATGTTGTAGGCATCTGAAGCAGTACTTCGCTTCGTGATTTCACAAAACATGTGAAGGTATATTTACTTAATTCTCCTGTGCTGAAAATTTCTCCTGCATTTTTTTTTTTTTAACCATGCTCATTCAATAGAGAATGATCGAAAAGAAACTGCTTTCAAAAATGAATTCAAATGAGAAGAGAATTTCTGAGAAATGCTCTTGGGTTGGGTTCAGGGTGCTTGTGCTTACCCTACTTACGAGGTAGCCTGTGCGGGTGTCCTGTCTTTCATTGTGCAATCATCTCTCTGTCTCTGGCAGCCTGTAAATTCCTCAGCTTCCCGAACTTCTATTAAAGCCCAGAGGGAGACATCATCATGAGGTAATTCCTCCCAGAGGGCTTTTTCAGATCAGGAAGTGCAAGCAGCCTGGGAGGCCGCAGAGCAATGGAGAGGAGAGAAAGAAAGCACACACACAGCACCCCTTGGCCACTTCACAGTGATTAAACTCAAAAACACCAATACAATCAATTCAAAATGAGCTATAAAATGCCCTGGGAATGAGGCAGAAAAATGGAAGCAGCTTTAATGAGGGAAGACCTTCGCCATGCCCCCTCCGTGATGAGCTTCCGCCGTGCATTAAAAACATGGCTGTTCAGGCGGGAATATGGGGTGGGTTAGGTTTTTAATGAGAATTTTTTATATTGTTTTAATTATTATATTTTATTGTGTTTTATTGTATTTTAATTGTACATCGCCCAGGGTGGCCGGGTGACCGGCCAGATGGGCGATTGATAAATATAATAAATAAATAAATAAATAAAAGAAAACCTTCAGTACATTGAAGGACAGATTTGGGCTCAGCACTAGCTCCACCTCTTCCCTGGAGCTAGACACAACACTGCCCCCTTACACTTGCATTGTGGAGGATGCAAAAAGGGGGTCAAGCTGCCAACACAGCTGATTCTGTAGCTACTTGTTGCATTGGCAGCACACATAAAACACTTGGGGGATGGGTGGGAGGAAGGCACTCTGCTACAAGCCCAGCCAATGGTAAGCCCTACCTGTGAGAAACTGTTGGGAGTATTTCTCCTTCCCTTGGAGAAATTCAGCAAAATTCTTCCCTCAATTTCTCTGACCACAAATAGGGTGGGGAATTTTGAGAGGCCATTTGTGTGTGCATAGCTCTACCATATAGGAGCTACCAGACAAATTGGGGCTTTAGATAGGGATGGGGATCTGTCAATCTTGGCCTTTTCTAGATTGTTGGGGTTCTGAGGTCAGTCTTGTTCCATCCTGTTTCCGCATAAGCGTGCATTATTTGGAATGTTTGTACGCATTCATGTACAGTATGCATTAATGTATGCATTCTGTGTGCATTTTTAAACATATGCATTTCCCCCCAAGTACTTTACTTTGCTGAAATGCTTTGTGTGTGCGCGTGCGCGTGCACTTTTCTCAAATATATGTGCATTTTTGGTGCATATTTCCCGAGATGAGCTGAATCAGAAAGCTCAACTAATTGTTGAGTTTAAATTCATTAAAAGTTTGTGAATTCTTTATCATTGCTAAATTGCCAGTGTGGGTGTATGAATTGGTGTCTGCATATTTTATCATTCTTAATTGTTGAGAGAAGCTCATTGCCTATACACAATTATGAAATTGTGTGTGTGTGTGTGTGTGTGTGTGTTTCTAGTGCTGGTGGTGGTGAGACCTTGAAGTTGGTACCATATGTTTTTGAACATCACAACAATCATTAACTGAATGATCAGGACAACAGATATTTATTAACTCTGACATGTCATGGTTTATTTGCCAGGTTATACTGCATTGGTGACATAAATAATTGCAAAAGCCAATGACTCATAGAATCAAAACAATTTCATACAAAGATATATTACACCCAACCATCTTCTGCTTCATGAGGTGCTAAAATGGCAATATGGTTACCTGCTTTTGGGGGGAAGGAGGGTGTCTAGAAAGGTGAAAATGAACTTTTAGACTAATGAAACTGAATAGTTTCTTCCATAACGCTCCTTTTCTAAGGTTTAAGTTTTCATTTATGAAACGTTTTTGTTTTGTTTTGTTTTTTAAAGAAACTAAGATGCATGAAGAATGGAGGTAATTTCACCTGCAAAATCAAAGACAAGAAAACTTTTATTATGTTCTGGACAACTAGCAATAATTTGGATCAGTTCCAATCTGGCTTCCAGCTTGGTTTTGAGGTGGAGACAGGCAGCTTCCATCACCCTGATGAATGGCTTACACTGGGGGAAGGACAGTGGGAGTACAATCTTGTCCCCTGGACCTCTCAGCAGCCTGTGGTACCATCAAACATGGTTTCCTTCTCAGTAAAGATGTACAGATTTTGTGAAATCCATCCCATCTGTGTTTCATGGATTGAAAGGACCCTTTTGTTCCATCATCCACACTTTGATGGAAGTGGATTTTTTTTTTCAATTTCCCAAACTTGCGTTTGTGCACACTTGCACAAATTTGCACTTTCAAAAATGCTCAAATCTGCTCAAAATGTGCAAATTCCCCCAGATGTGTGTTTTCATGTTTTAGCTTAATGAGCGCGATGCACATTTTCAGTTGGGTTTTTTTTTTCTCTACAACTAAATTTGCATAATATTCCAGAAAGTAAAAAACTGGTCTGCAGGTCCACAGAATCTGTGCAACTTGGGAAAAGCCAGTCTGCTGTGGAATCCGTGGGTCAAATTCACAGAAATCTGAACTCATTTTAATCCTTTGCAGATTTCTCCGACCAACACCTCTACTTCTGAATCACCTAGCCAGGGTAGTGAAGGGAACAGTGTTCCAGTGGCTCCAGACTTTTCTGGAGGGACATACCCAGAATGTAATGTTGTGGAGATGCCTGTTGTACTCTCCCTTTGGGGTCCCTCAGAGTTCTGTCTTGTCCCCCATGCTTATGCACACCTATTTTGGCTGGCCACTCATGCATCATCAAGAAAAGAGGATGTGAAACACCCAAATAAAAGAAGAGGGCACACATTTGCATACAGTTTTTGTGTGTGTGTGTATGATTACATTTATATCCCACCTTTTTTTCCTTTTCCAAGGAACCCAAGGTGGCTTAGACGGTTCTCCTCCTCTCCATTTTATCCTCACAACAACCCTGTGAGGTAGGTCACGCTGAGTCAGTAATGGCCCAAAGTCATCCAGTGAGCTTCATGGCAGAGGGGGGATTAGAACCCGGATCTCCTGAATCTTGATCCAACACTATAACTACTACACTATTCTGGCTCTTTATTAGGGAATTTACTCCATATACAATGACAATGAGCAAGTTTAATCAGCCACCCAGACCCAGTACCCAGCCCTATAATTGTTGTATACTTAATGGATGTATATAAGCACATATGTATTTGACAGAATGTAACCTTCATACAAAGCAAGCCAATTTCTCATCCAAATCACTTCCAATGCACTCGTCTTCACTTAATTTGCAGCCAACTCTCAGATTACCCCAGATCTTTCTAGATCTCCTTCACTCCTCTCATTTTTGCTCTCCGGTAGCTGGTTCTTTTTAATGGACCTCCTCATCCTCATCCTCCAGCTATTGTTATTGCTCCTGGGGCTAACACATTGGGTACAGAGCTGGTGATGTGCCTCCTGATCATTATTTTCTCTTAAGGTGACATAGTGGGATGCATTGATGTCTTTTTGTGTGTTTTTTATCCATCATGATGAACTTTAAGAAAAGCCTTCCACCGGCCCCACCTTCTAGGGTCGGGGAGAAGTTTGCATGTTGGGGAGGGATGGGGAGTCAAACCAGAATCAGGCCACGCCGACTAAGCCAATGGGCATTAGCGGGGCGGGGAGCTGGGAGGCTCATTTAAGACCCAGTCTCCCCTCCCTTGGCCTCTTTCGTTTTTGGCTCCCTCCCGTCCCGCCCTGTGTAAGCCCCTCTGGCCGCCCATTTGGGGGCCGAGTAGGAATTTTGGCCCATTGTCTTAATTGGCCAAGGCGATGGGCGTGTTTCACCTACTCTACACTGTGAGTCAGGGTGGGAGAATTTTTGGATTGCGAATTTTTGATTTGCTTAATTGGATCGTAGCTAAATTGGTCGCATTTTGCAGGAAGTGCGGAATTAGGCAGTGGGGCTTAGGGTTCCGGTGATCATTCAATGGCACCTTTCAAGGTGACTGGCAGTTACCCGAGGCTTCCCTTGCTATTGTCTTGCGGCTTGGCAGGAAGGAGATTGGGCTGCCTTGGGGGTTCTACCTTTCTCACCTACATTGGCTGTCTTGTGGCGCCAATGGGAGGTGACACCGGTAAGGCCCTCCAGCTCCACATGGAGTGCAACTGGACGGTGGCAGGGCATCCCACCGCCACTCCCATTAGGATGCTTTTGCCCAAAATCTTGTTTTTTTCCCGGCCAATTACCAGAGTAGATTAACACCGCCCTTTGCCCTTCACCTCAATAAATGTGGTGCTGATTTGAAACCATATACCTGTGTCTGACTCTTCATTATCTCACCCATACATGCGCAAACGTCCTCACCCATTTCCACATGCAGCTATGAGTTTACTTATTTATTCTTAGCATTTATACACTGCTCTATTTGCTTAAAAGCCATCATGGCAGTGTACAGCAATTTGAAACAATAAAATCTTAAAATGATATGACCTGAGAACATTAAAAAAGTAAAACATTAAAACTTTAACTACCTGATTGAAAAGGCTAGGTTAAAATTGTACATCTTCACACCCTTTCTGAAAGAGTGGGGGGCAATCATCATGGCTATCATCAGTTGCTACCATGCATAAGTCTATATACCCCTCACTTGCCTTTTCTCTAAGCTAAACAGTCATGGATGTTGAAAGCTTTCCTCATAGGGGAGTTGCTCCAGCTGCTTGATTGTTTTAGTTGCCCTTTCCTACACTTTTCCCAACTCTACCATTTTCCCTTTTTTAGGTGCAATGACCAGAACCATACACAGCATTCTAAGTGTGGTTGCAAAATAGATTTGTTTCAAGGAAGTATGATATTGGCAGTTTTATTTTTGATTCCTTTCCTAATTATGCTTAGATCCATCATTGGATCTCTGAATGGTTTTTCTTTGTTCATCTTAAGGCAACCAGAGGTAGGGGTGTCTTATTTCTATTACAGTAATGATGCCACAAGGGTCAGCATTGAACTCACAATACAGGTACGTGTAATTCTTCTACAGAAGGGGTCATAGCAGCTTCACAGAAGGGGTGGTTTCGACTGACAGACAGGACCATTTCAGTGGTAGCACCCAGCTTCTGGAGCATCCTCACTGGAGACATTTGCTTTTTGCCTGTTCTTTGTTTACTGCCACACCAAGTCAGAACTATTTGAATTGAAATGTATTACTTTATTTTTAATACTGTATTGTAAAACCAGAAGAAGGAATGGAGCACACAGATATTAGCCTCTTACAGGATTCCCAGCTACTTTGGCCCAGCTCCATTCTAGAGATGGAAAATAATTAGCAGAAATTTATGCTATATTCTTTAGAACTTTCGAAAAATAACATGTTGTAAAATAAATTACCGTCTCATCCTGCATCTGTCAAACTCAAAGGTTGCTTCTCACCTTGATAAGATAAGATCTCTCTAATCCACAGAATCAGAGCTGTAATAATTTTGTAATTATAACTTGGTTTTTGCAACCATAAAAGGCCAGTTTCATCTTCAAAATTAAGTAACTCTGACTATGTTTGACCTGAGATATGTATATCATATTATTAACCACCCCTGTTGTTAAAATGTACTGTGGCCTCACGCTCTACATCAGAGAAACATTAATCCCTGCTATGGGGTTATTAATCTAATAAGCGTTTTTCATCTAACTCCAGCTCTGTGGGATTTAGCTACCAAGGTTTTCTTGGCTGGTGCTAGAAGATGTATTCATAATCACCAATATGTCTGCAGAGTCAAGTTAGAAACTTTTTTTTTTTTGCCTTGCATTGCATTTCACAAACATCAAGTGCATCAAAAATGAAATTCTCCTTTTGATATTAAAACCAGAAGTTTTTGTGATAACTTTTGTAATGAGACTTTTTTTTCAATACTTCATGGAAATTAGAATACTGCTGCTTCTTTGTCTCAGCAACTCTAGGCACAACTTGAAATCTGTTTTGCACCTAGCAGAGATTTAATCCAATGGGGATGCCTGTAAGCCTCCAAACTCAGAGGATTATGGGCATCCTGTGCAGAGTGGGAGGACCACAGAGGTGAAGCTCGCCTCCATGCTCCTCCTGCTCTGCAAAGCAGCTAGACGGCCAGTTTCAGCCGTCTAACTGCGGCGCTTCAGAGGGGGAGGGAAAAAGACTGAGGCGCTGACAGGATACATTGCATCCTCCCCTCTCCACCCCCTGAAACTCCCCTTCATCCCCCCCCCTCGGAGAGCAGCCACCATGGTTCTTTCTGCACCAGCTGTGAGGGGAAGTGGGAAGGGGATCGGAGCTCTGAATCCCAGCTCCAAGGTCAGACTTCTGTCTCCGACCTTGGAGCTCTGGATCCGAACTATCCCATGGCCCCTCAGATAATGTCTAGGGTCCATAGGATTGTTCCCTTAGTCGCTTAATGCTGGTAAAAAATAAAAAAAAAAACCTCTTAAGAGGCCATTAAGTTACACTCCAACTCCCTTCAGCTTCCTATTGTTTTATCACACATAGTACGATATTTTGAAGCAACGCTACTAGACTTTATAATGATCGCAAGAAAACATTAGAATTCGTGCTGACATATTATACAGCCAAATGTGCATGTAATGACCAAAAACAACCAATTTTTCTGTCACTTCAGATTCCCCATGCTATATCCCCTTCTAGTCATTTTCTAAAAAGCACTAAGCATTATTTCCTACATTTTGAGTGACTAATATATACTTGGAAAAGATAATGCAGCTTATTCTGTCATTGTGCCAAATGAATGGAAGGGATGAATAGCGAATATCCATTAAACAGAACATCTTTTTCCCCTAGTCTAACCCAGCTTTAAAATGTAAAACACCACATTATTCCTTGTCTAAAGATTTGGATGCAAGCTTAACACGGCCCCTATATTAAAATCCAATAACTTAATTTCTAACAATTATATGATCTTAATCATCTAACAATTATTTTAATTAGGGACGCTTAAATAGTTATTTAAGATTGCCTATTAATCTTTGCAGACAGCAGATGTAGATTGCAACAATAATTATGACAGAGGAGCTGCAGATGGCTCAGATTCTCTCTCTCTCTCTCTCTCTCTCTATATATATATATATATGGTTCCATAACAGCTTAAATTGTGTAGTTCTCTCACTTGTCTCTTACTTCTCTCTCTCTCTCTCTCTCTCTCCCTCTCTCTCTCTCTCATCTCTTTCATCTCACTCTTGTCTCTCACCTCTCTCCCCCTATATCTATATCTATATCATCTATATCTATATATTCAAGATTCCATAACAGCTCAGATTGGGTAGTTTTGAAGTGAAGCAAATGCCCAAATTACAATTGTCTTTGACACTAAAAACTTGTAGATCAATACCCACATTCAGTCAACATAGTTCTTTATTGTTTCAATTCAGGCCTGCAACAAAATGTTGCAGTGTGGTCAGTCAATGTTCCATGCCTACTGAGCATGCTCAGTCCTCATTGGGATGTTTGGGTTTCCCCCTTTAGGATTTTTAAGAATATGTACTTCTGCAAACTTTGGGGTTCATCAAAGTCCTCCAAATTTCATTTCGATACTCATTCCATCTCATGTCTGTATCAGCTTTTCTTTTCCCTGCATGAAAATGTGTGCGTATTTTTGTGCATATTCTTCCAAATGTACGCATCAATTGTGAGCATCTTTGAAATGCATGCATGCTTCTTCCATTGATTAAAGTGTGTTCATGCAAGTTTTACAAAAGTATGCATTTTTGTGCACATTTTTTCAAGTGTATGCAACCTGTCAAACAATTTATTTTGTCCACAAATCACACTGGAAGTTCAGAAATGTGCGGACTTCAACCACAGATTGTGGCTTACACTGGCTCAGCTTGTCTGAGTGTGGAAAGCTAAGCAGGGTCAGGCCTGGTTATTACTTGGATGGGAGACCCCTCCTCTAGTTTCCTGCATTGAGCAGGGGGTTGGACTCGAGGGCCTTGTAGGCTCCTTCCAACTCTATCTATGAAATGAAATCTATGAGCCCATGTTCAGTCTGAGAAGTGCCAACTGGGTACACCGTGATCAAAACCTAAGTTACTGAAGTGAATTTCTCATACATCCTTACAAGTTTCTGATAGTTCCCCCTTGTGCATGAATGGTGCAGTTTTAGTTAGATAAGGACCAGAGTTCAGTGAACAGAGATTGCTATCTGCCACAAAAGTCACTAGTATATACATAATGTTTACAAGTGGGATGTGAACCAAGATACTACAGTTGAGGCTGCTGACTCCTATGTCAGTGGGGCTCCTTATCCATTGCATCTTTTATTTGGAGGTTTTATAGGTGCTCCATGGTTGTGAACCTATTTTGGAGATGAAGTTCAGCACCGTGGATAGCTTCTATAAAGCTCAGAATAAAAGATGCAATGGATGAGGAGACCCACTGACATGGGAGTCACCAGCCTCCCCTGGCATGCTATAATATGGAGTGCTTCCAGTTCAGGGTGCTAGTCAGTCAGCCATGCTTCCTACTGGATTCCCCGTTCCATTTCCCTTCCCCAGTCAGTCGACATTTTGGGGCCAATGAGCCCAGTTTTTTCAGACCGTGTGTCCCCCTCCCCCCAAACTGTGGTATGTCCCCCATTTTTCCCTAAATATTTTTTGTACTTCTGCAAACCTCAGGGCACCCTCGAATCTTCTGAGACCTCCTTCTTGTGCATGGGTTGTGCCTTTTTGGCTGCATAAGCGATGACACTCCCAGCTTGATCATCAGAAACAGAGTGAATGATGACACACATTATCCCAGTGGGCTCCTGGGGGGTGGGCAGACTGCTCTGCTCTTCCTAGATGTCTGAACTCGTTGTTCGCACAGGGCTTTTTGAAATTATAAAAAGGGCTGAGCACCATCTTAAAAAGTACATTCTCTCCTGCGAGAGCGTGAACAGGGAATGCCTCTTCAAGATGATAACTGCTGCAACATCTTGAAATAAATGTATGCTCTTTTGATTTTTCTTTCTTTCTTTCTTTCTTTCTCATAAGCAGAGTTGTTTTAATCACATTGATTAACCAGCAAATATCTCTCAAATATTAATTGGGTGACAGCCCTAACAATAGTAGTAGTATCATTAGTGGCTGGTGGCTCCAGTGTCAATGGGGCGGTGTATCCACTCTGGGTTTCAATCTGAACTTTAATGGAGCTATCCATGGTTCTGAACCTATTTTGGTGATAGGGTTCAACACCATGAATAGCTCCTGAAAAGTTCAGGCTAAAACCCAGAATGGATATACCACCCCATTGACATTGGAGCCACTGGCCTCCACTGAGTATCATCATCATCATCATCATCATCATCATCATCATCATCATCATCATCATCATCATCCATAGATACTAATTATGTGGATTCCCTCTTTCTGTGAGATAAGCTGGAGAAAGATATACCCCTATGCTTAAATCTGCTGAGTGAATGCATCCTATCCTCCCAAACTCCATGCAACTGAACCCACTGTCCTAAGTACTGGATCAGGGCTAGAGCCAAGGGGAAACCTATTCTTTTTTTTTTTTAGAGCACATTCCCTTGGGAGTAACCTGCCATTGGCAGTATGCAGGCAGTAGCTGGCGCCAAAGCAATCTGTGGGCGGGGCCAGCAGCTGTTGGGGTGGGGACAGATTGTGCTTGCTAGGTGTCTGAACAGATTGCTTGTGCAGGGCTTTTGCAAATTAAGTGGAGGGGCCCAAGCTGCACACTCCCAGCATAAACCCACCTCCATCCCATCTTGCTGAAGGAAATGGCAACACTTTCACGGACATAGATTCATAGATCATAGAGTTGGAAGGGGCCTACAAGGCCATCGAGTCCAACCCCCTGCTCAACGCAGGAAACTAGAGGAGGGGTCTCCCACCCAAGTAATAACCAGGCCTGACCCTGCTTAGCTTTCCATGCTCAGACAAGCTGAGCCAGCGTGAGCCACAGGCCTGTACATCAGTAGCATCCAGTAGCATCCAGTAGCATCAGTAGCTCCAGGATTGTATGCTTAGGAGTTCCACATCTTTCCCCCTCCTTTTACATTATAATATAAAAATAAATTCAGTTACGCATGCAAAATTTTGGGAAGCAATCCTGTGCTGAGATTAGTTGAGTTGGAGGGTATGAAAATCTCAAAGACAGATTTAAAAGAGGAGGGGCACAGAGGTGGTGGTGGTTGTTTTCAGCATATGCAGAAAGAAGCATTCATGATTAGCACCATGCAACTCTTAACACTATACACACACACACACACACACACACACACACATTATATGCATGCATGCAAAGGGCAAAACCTCTGCAAATGTATCATACATATGATTGTTGCCGTTGTAGCTTTGTTGATCTTCTTTCTTCTCAGATCCACCACACTGGTATAATTCAAACATATCTGAGAAGTCTCTATTTTGCCCTCTTTTATCTTGGCGTGATAGAAACAAGTTCCACCTAATTGCTATTTTCTCCTTTTGACTGCCAGAAGATGATAGAAGTTTTTTTTGGGGGGGGGGCTGTTTTTGCCTTAATATTTTGCTTTATTCTTAGAGATGAAACAAACCATGTACATGCACAATATCCCCCCACCCCCAACTTTCTCTCTCATCTAAGGATCTCAGTTATGGCATAGCTGATTATCAATGCAAGATCTTAGCACTGCCTAATACATACGTACCTTCCAACTCTTCCTATTTACCACAGACATTCTCTGCTTTCTGATACCTCTTCTGTTCCTAATAAAGCAATGTCCCTAGTTTGCCCTTTGTGGAAGGTCTTTTAAAAAAACATGTTTTAAGATGCACTAGGTTTTCTTCTACCACGTCAGAAAACTTAATGATTTCTTTTCTTAAAGGAAACTGTTAACGGTGAATTTACACAAACACACACTGCTTCAGAAGCCGACATGGCAGCCTAAGAGCTAACATTTTAACTAGTCCGTGTTTTTAACTGTGTCTTTAACAGCAGCATGGTCTGCAGCAATTAGCAGATGGTAAAATTTGTGTCCTTACCATGAGTCCCACCCCTTATGACTCTCTCTGGCCGCTCTGTGCCTCTGCCGGTCCTTCGGGGTTCCATCGCAAAACACAGTTAAAGGCATGGCAGCAACGGCTGGTTGGAATGTTGGCAACTCTTCAAGCATCAAGAAGAAGTAAGGTTTAAGTAGTTTGCAGTAGTTAGTCACTAAATGGTCCTTGGTGGGAGAAGATAGGTCCTGTTTTCATTAAAAAAAACAAACAAAACAAAAAAAAACCCACCAGTGCTTGGTGGTATGGGGATGTTTTAATATTTCAGGGGTCTCCAAACATTTTGGTATGGTGGGCACATTTGGAATTTTGAGAGCTTATTGTGGATGCTCTCAAAAAGTGGCTACCATGAGAGGGGGGAGGGTTGCCCATTCTCAAAATGGCTGCCATGGTTGTAGGGATATTTATTTATTTATTTATTTATTTATTTATTTATTTATTTATTTATCACATTTCTTTATCACCCAATAGCTGAAGCTCTCTGGGCAGCCCACAACAATTCATATATATATATTGATCTTTTCTGGCAGGCCTACCCGGTGGAATTTTAGGATGCTTTTAAGATATTTTTAAGATGTTTTAATAATGTATGTGTTATGCTTTTTAATCAGCTTTTATATTTTATGTTTACTGTTGTTCTCCGCCTCGATCCAAATGGAGAGGCAGGTAAAAAATAAATCTAGTATTAGTATTAGTATTAGTATTAGTATTAGTATTAGTATTAGTATTAGTATTACATAAACCTAGCAGCAAATACAGTAAGGGCACAATCCTATGCAAGCTGAGAAAAAAAGCCTACAATTTAGACAGAAAAAAAAAGTTTAGACAGAAAAAAGGCCCAGCTGTGCTGCCTGGGGCATGCTGGGAGTTGTAGGCCTTTTTTCTATGTAAACTTGCATAGGATTGTACCTTAACAGATTTAAAACAGCAGAAACTGAAAGACTAAAATTCCTGGGAAAATAAGAAGGTCTTCACCTGGCAATGGAAAGAGCACAATGTAGGCACCAGGCGAGCCCCTCTGGGAAGCTCATTCCACAACTGGGGCGCCACACCTCTTCTTTGTAGCCACCCCCTTCACTTCCTTTGGCAGGGGCTTACGGAGAAGGTTCGCTGAGGACGATCTTAGGACCTGGGCAGGTATATATGGGAGGAGATTATCCTTCATGTAACCTGGCCCCAGGCTGAATCAGACTTTTGCTGATCCACACATGCCTAGCCTTGACAGTGCTTCACTCACAGTGGTTGTGTTGTACCACAGAAACCATAGTGCAGGAGTGCAGAACCTTTCAGCCCAAGGGCTGAATTCAATTTCAGAGAAGCTCTTGGGGGCCTGAGGTTCTGCACCCCTGCATATATCTATAAGTAAGATTTCCAACAAGAGGGAGGGGAAGAGAGGTCAGAGTGCTGACCAGTATCAACAGAAGTAGTTCAGAACTACCACCAAATATTTTATTGGGGGGTGGGGAGAGATCCTGTATGGGAAGAAATGGTTATTTTTGCCAGCACCTGCCTGGCAGAAGGGGGTGGATGCTAATGCATTGGTGCTTGTTTGCAAACCAGAAGAGGTAATTTGAAAGGCCAAACCTGGAGAGAAATTTGGATGGGAAGAAGTGTGTAGGTATCCATGCCATGGAAAAATAGCAGAATGCAGAGAAATATGGGTATCCTCTTTATAGTAGTTTCTCTATAGTAGTTTCTACAGTTAATAGTGTTGTACTCCATCCGCAAAATAGGTTCACCACCATGGAGCACCATGGATAGCTCCTATAAAGCTCCAGATAAAAGTTGTAATGGATAAGGAGCCCCACTGATATAGGAGTCACCAGCCTCCACTGGCTATGCTGGCTAATAAACATAATAATAAAAAAATAAACTCTGCAAAGGTTTGAAGGAACATTCACAACTTTTTGGGATGGGATCAGTTACATAAACTAACAAATCTGATGGTGCTTATCCACATAGACACTGAGCTAGCACACTAGCACAGCAGAACATAAAAGAAAGATATGCCCAATGGAATTTCCATGGCAGAAACACTGGAGAAAGCATTTCTAAAAGCCAATCTAATTCAGCTGCCATTTCTAGCAGATGGCAAGTTTTAGTCTTTAAAATTCAATTAGCCAGGCAGCTAATTAGAAATTTGAGATATTAGAGACGCATGGTGTTAATAAAATATATATATATATATTCTGGACAACAAAAGAACACACACGCACACACGAAATAAGCCCCAGTAGATCTGGGACATTTCTGGGCCCCGAATTAATGTAATCCTTTGGTATTTCCCTGACATTCATGTTAGAAAACAAAATAAATCTCATTTATGCTCCTTCAAGGAGTTGGACAACACCTGCCATCCTTTGTCAGCTGCCAGGGCCCGCTGCTGATACTTGCTCTGGGCTCCTTTTCCCTCCCTGCTTCTGCACTTCAAGCAGTGATAGGAGGCTGGATCTAGCTTCTATTCTAATCTCTCACAATGCCCCTGACCTACCATCACTTCTAGGAATGGTGGGAATTTTAAAGGGTGCCTAGCCCCAGCAACCCAACCCTGCCAGGGAAGCCCTCACGAGCCCACTGTCAGGGGAGGGGGACCACCAGAGGACACTTGGTCTAGAGCTCCCTTAAGCCTGGAGGTAGCCCTGGGGTGAGATGTTCTATATCTCCACACTGTGTTGGCTTCTTTGAGCCAGTTAGGAGTAGAGCCAGATTTACGATAACTGGTCCATAGCTAAGAGTTGCTGTATGCTATTCTCATTTACCCTGCAGTATCCTGTCCCCCACTGATTTGAATGCTCAGGAGATGCTTGTTCTTAGGGTTAACAATCATGCTAGGAAATTGTAGGTTGTCCTACAATATGGTGCCACCCATTCAATTAATTTTAATGAGAATTACAAACAAACAAACAAATCACCAATTTCTTCATGAATAGGATGAAAAGAACTTGATTTAAAAAAAAAAAAAAAAAAAGAGGTGGAGAAAGCAAAACTGATGGATTCATCTATCCAGAAGACAGAGGGCTTTGAATGCTCTTAAACCTGGCTTTGAATTACTGTATTTTCAACTATGATTGTGGTGCTGAATTAGGGTTTCCACAGGCTCCTCATCTTAAAATAGACATGGCAGGCAGGTACATCATGGCCCTCTCCATGCTGGGAATATCTGTCCCTATTGGATTTGGACAGTGTAGATGGGTGTGAATTCCATTCAGTTCATCTTTTGATAATAACTTGCCAAAATTAACAGATTTCAGGAGAGAAGAAACTTGAAGTTTAAAAAAGGTTGAATGTGGGAGAAAGCAAAGCTGACAGATTAGTCCAGGGGTGTTGAACCTCTTTCAGCCCGAGGGCCAAATTCCATTTCAGAGAAGCTCACGGGGGCCACATTCCAGTGGTAGGCGGGGCCTGAAGGCAAAAGTGGGCAGGGACAAAGACAAATCCATGAGATCTAGGTTCTAATCCCCACTCAGCCATGAAGCTAAATGGGTGACTTTGAGCCAGTCGCTGATTCTCAGTCTAACCTTCCTCACAGGGTTGCTGTGAGGATTAAATGGAGAGGAAGAGGAGGATTATGTAAGCCACCTTGGGTTCCTTAGAGGAAAAAAGGCAGGCTGTAATAATAAATAAAATAAAATAAAAGGGACAGGACCAAAAGTTACCAGCATATTTTTATCTTAAAGCTCTTACTGCCAGACTAGTAACTAAGCCTCAGGAGAGACGTTTCAGCCTTTTAGAATGGGGCGGAAACTTAAGAAAAGACCAGGAGACACCAAATTATTGGTGGTCAGAGGAAAGGGGACGTGTCACGTGGCCATCTGGGGAACACCCCAAAGCCAGATTTGGTCCCCAGCCCTGAAGATCTGCACCCCTGGCATAACCCCACTCTACCCTCATGGCTAAAATCTTCACTCCCCAAAGGTTTAGCTGTTGTTGTTGTTGTTGTTGTTGTTGTTGATCCTCCAAGCTGGTAATATGCTTGCCCCACATTTACACTGGCAGGACCAGCATGAGGCACAAAACAAATTGGGAGACATCTTCCAATGGACAAAACATCTGAGGCCTTCCTCCAAGAGCCACCTCTGAAGGAGGCTTGCTTGGTGGCAACAAGGAAGAGGGCCTTCTCAGGGGCGGCCCCCAGATTATGGAACAAGCTCCCCACTGAGGCCCGCCTGGCTCCAACTCTGTTATCATTCCAGCACCAGGTTAAGACTGCCTTCTATGCCGACAGGCACTTAATGGCATTTAATGACTTTTAATGTGATGGGGGGGGGTTGTTATGTCTGCAGTAGATACTGTATAGTGGTCTAGCTTATCGAACATATTGAATATGTTTAATTCATAGATCATAGAGTTGGAGCAAATGGTTTTTAATTTGTTTTGTTTTTTAATTCTGTATTGAATTTTATGCTGTTTTTTATTATAATTTTACTGTATTTTATAGGGTTTTTAAAATAAATTGTTGTGAACCACCCAGAGAGCTTCAGCTATTGGGTGGTATAGAAATGAAATCATCAGCAGCAGCAGCAGCAGCAGCAGCAGCAGCAGCCGCCGCCTCCTCCTCCTCCACCACCACCACCACCACCACCCCAAAAACTGATTTTTGAAAAAGTGGCTTCTGGTGCAGTTGGAGTGTAGTAAAAATTCAGTAAATAATTAATTAAAAGTAATGAAATGCTTCTCTCTGTAACTTTCTGCTGTTCAGACTGACCTCTGTTCCAGAAATGGAGACAGAGAGGTGAGACTGAAGAATGTTGCCTTCTTGCTTATCTCACTCTGCTGTTTTAGCAAGGACAGTGGGTGAGAGAGAGGACTGGAGAAGTCAGCCTGGCTAACCTCTGTCCCAGTTGCTTAGTGAGCATGTCTAAAGATTTCTGTTTCTCTCCCTACTGTATTTTTCCATCCACAGCTAGAAATTTCTGTTATTGAGACGCATGCGTGGAACTGCGTCAGAAGATACTGTATAGATTGATAACATTTCAGCCTCCATGTTGAGATGCGGCTTTGCATATAGATGTAAATATACTCCCACATCTCAATATTCTCGAGAGTAAATCTGTTGGACCACTGCCAGTCTTTCTCTCCTTCCTAATGTGCATGATTTGAACTGGGTACATTAGGATCTAGCATGTTTTTGCGACAGGGGAGGTGGGAGCAAGACGTGTGGTGTAGCCACGCCCCTTCTGGGTGTGCCCCACACCGTCTGCTCAGGCTTTGATGCAGTTTGCATGTGAGTTTAAAGACAAAAGGCACTAAAGCAAGATTAAGTTTAAATGTTTAAAAATAGCACTCTGCAGTAATGAGGGGACAGCATGACAGGAATGTAAAGCCCAAGAACATATCCTTGGAGAATAAGGGAGATGATTAGCAATATCATTAAAGCCAAGGAGGCATCTGTCTGAGTGCTTTGCAAGGCACCCGACTCACCCACGTATCCACACAAATGGAAGACTGTCTTGCTTAATGCTCCAGCCTGAACACTAAAATATACCATGTGCTGCACTTAAAGGACACACAAATTAAACAGAAGAAAGCCGGGGTGGGGGAAGGAGGAGCCGGGCCGTGTCATCTGTAACAATGCCCGGCACTGTTCAAGGAGCAAAGGTTAATTGTGGTAAGTTCCCCACCACATCTCCATCTTACACTACAAACAGTGGTGTGAAAAGTAATTTCTTGTTATTTCTTTATTTTTATTTTTATTTTATTTTTTTAAAAAAAATGCTTATAGGGAATATAAAACTAATGAGAAAAGATCAGCAGGAAAGGTGGTAGTGATTGGATTTCAACCTGCTGAAAGATCATTAAGAGAGAAATATATATATATGAACAAACTCACACACATGTCATGCATATTATAGATATGAAATGTCTTTGCAATCATCCTGTAATTTGTGTGGAGGCGTTTTAATGGGATGCGTCCAACCCACCCACTGACAATAGCTTTTTTGACAAGAAAATGTATATTTTACATTGCTTAGGTTGTTTTGCTTAGTTTTCCCAGTGGTGGTGGGCCTACCTAACTTTGCAGAACCACTCTCTGACTGTGAAAGTGGGGAAGTTCTTGTGGGCTGGAAACTGGGTTGGAGAAATATTTCAGGGGGGGACTGACAGGGGATGTGTAGTGTAGTGGTGAGAGTGTTGGACTGGGACTCGGGAGATCTGGCTTCTAGTCCCCCCTCAGCCATGAAGCTCACTGGGTGAGTTTTGGTCAGTCACTAACTCTCAGCCTAACCTACCTAACAGGGTGGTTGCAAGGATAAAATGGAGAGGGGGAGGGGGAGGATCATGTAAGCTGCCTTGGGTTCCTTGCAAGGGGGGGAGGTGGGATATAGATGTAATAATAAATAAATGTATGTTATTTATATTTATTTATTACATTTATACCCCGCCTTTTTTCCTGCAAGGAACTCAAGGCGGCTTACATAATCCTCCTTCTCCTCTCCATTTTATCCTCACAAGCAACCCTGTGAGGTAGGTTAGGCTGAGAGGCAGTGACTGGCCCAAAGTCACCCAGTGAGTTTCATGGCCGAGTGGGGACTAGAACCCGGATCTCCTGAGTCCCAGTCCAACACTCTCACCACTACACCACACTGGCGTAGTCTAATGGTCAGCAGCAAAACCTTCTGCCCCCTCTTCTTTCTCATCCCACCCTTTTTAAAAATACTTCATGCTGCCATGGCAAATGGTGACAATGTTCTCAGTCCACTCCTAACAATTTCCCCCCACAATACATTGTGATGAAGGTTGTTACTTTCTTCCAGGGGCATTGTGGCAGTGGGGGGGGGGGGTGTATCCCAGTGGCATAGCAGCAGCAGCAGCAGCCTTTTACCCTCCCCCCATGATCTCCCAAATAAGTCTTACTATTTTAAACTTCTAGGAACCCCATCAAAGGAAAGTATCCAGCCTCTGTTTAATTCCTAACCCAGTCCTCCAACTTCCTCTACATGGGGGGGGGGGTTTAGGGGTTCCGGGGGGGGGGAATTGGGACCATAGACTCAAACTGTTGGAATACTGATCTTTCTACAAATTACCATTCTACAGATTGTACATAATCTACAGGACATCACACCTTATTGTATGGCACAGATTAAGTCAGACAATCTTCGAAAGGGGAGATTGACATTCTGACATATGGTGAAAGGGGTGCATAGGGCAACAAAGGTTGAGAACCACGGCTCTACATTGAAGTGTCACAAACAATAGTAAAACATGAAAGCCTCATTATCACCTCATTCACTTTCCTGGACAAGAGGCATCCATCAATTACTTTGGTGCTCAGGCAGATGACATCACCACTCCTGCTCTGAAAAGGATCTTGGATCTGCGTTCTCACACATTCCCTCTCCACGGCATCGCTGATCATGACTCTTTTTTGTTGTTCAACTCCTTTTTCATTTCAGAATTCTGTACAGAGCAGCATGCATATGCAGTTGGTGTGTTGTTGTTGTTACCCCACCTATGTACATGGCCAAAAGGGGCTTACAATTTAAGGCCCAACTATATATGATGCCATTAGCAATTCCCCCCCCCCAAAGTAAACATCTGGTATGGGTTCCCTGATCTGGATTGGGACCCTGCCCCCCCCCAATGGGACTGAGCCCAATTAGGTTGGCTAATCTATCAGTTTTGCTTTCTATGGCATTAATTTAAAAAAACAAACGAGTTCTTTCTCTCCCAAATTTGAAGAACTTTGCAAATTTTTGTAAATTCTTATTTTTAAAAGAACTAACAAATGGAAATAAAATTCTTACCAGCCAAATTCAAGAGGTACATCTTTTCCCAGCACGGAGAGGACTAAGTTGTACTTGCCTGCCATAAAGATGTCAAAGATGAGGAGCCTGTCAGAAAAAAAAAAAGAGGTGGCAATACAAATAAGCACTAACATGGCTGAATACACAGGAATTCAATCCCAAACTTTTAAGAGCTAAGCAGTCAAACCCCTGGGCCTGAGTGGATAAATCCACCATTTTGTGTTTCTGTTACATCCAATGTCTTAAAATCTAAAGTTCTTTTTGTCCTGAATATGAGGAACTCTGCAAATTTTGGTGAATTCTTACCAAAAGTGACCTGAAAAGAAATTCACATCCATCCCTAGTCCCAGTGCACCTCCCACTTATTGGAAGGAAAGCTCTGTCTCACGCCAGTGGAGTTTTTTTCCCTTCTAGTGCAAATAGCGGACATGGGAAGGGCAATCCAGATTGGAACCACGGTAGGTGGCAAAAGGTAAAAATCCAACATCTCCCAGCCAGGGTCCCAATCAACACTGGCCTCCCTGTGCCAACAATTTATGTTAAAAATAATGAATATATGAATGTGTGTGTGTGTGTGTGTGTGTGTGTGTGCAATTGCTAATTACAGGAATGCCAAGTCTAGTTTGTCCCTCAAAATAGATAACAAGGGAAACAACAGAAGTATCCAAGGAAGGGAAAGACAGGTGGGGTAAACAGGGGGAAATGTGTATTTGTTTCAGTTACATGTCCTTAGATTTGGTGATAGCGGGCTATCGGTAGAAGAGGGATATTCTAAAGGTAAGGATGTATGATAAATTCATTTCAGTTCTTTTTTTTAAATCAGGATTGACTGATTAAAAATCTGGACCGAACATGGACTCAAACGCAATCTGCAGTTGAAGTCCGTACAGATCTAAGCCTGCAATGTGATTCATGGACCAAAAAGAAATGTGTTCGACACAGCATGTGTGCATTCAAAAAAAAAAATTGCATCGAAAACATGTATGTATTTTTGAAAAATGTGCACAAATGCATTTTAATCAAGGGAAGATGAATGCATACATTTCAAAGACGTGCACAATTGATGCATACATTTGGAAAATATGCATGAAAATACACATGAATGTTCATGTGGAAAGAAAAAAAACAAAGCTTACAATCTGATACGGACTCGGGTTGGAATGAGCTTTGAGATGGAGTTTGGAGAACTTCGGCAAGCTCGAGTTTTGCTGATTCACAGATCCCTATCCAAAGGCTTCATAGAAATTGTGAATTTTGAGGAGGAATGCGAGGGATATGGTCTCACAGAGATCTTCTGGATGACAGTTTCAGTTTATCATAGCCTTCAGTTATTTACCTCAGCCCACGTTTCCAGTATGGACATGTGCATTGATAAAACACTGGGGTGTGGGGGGGAGGAAGCAATGGTCATGTGATCATCCATACAGTTGTATCAAGATTCTTTCTGAATGGTCTTTTGCCACTACCCAGAAGCTCATGTGAACAAAACACCACTTCGCACGAGTCCCAATGCAATTGTATGCATTCACATCAAGATTGCACATTGGTAACATTCACATTGGGAAATATGGCACTGAACTGAAGAAAGAAATTGCATGCTCCATTTCTGGAATTAATATTATAAATGGTCCCAGTCAAAGTGGAGGTACAATTGGGGTCCTACAAAGAAATATTGCAGTGTGTGGAGTGATTCTGTTCGGGGTTCCAGCCTCTCTACTCCATACCATTCCCCCACTCCCTGCTTTCACTTTCTCCCCCCCCCCCCAACAATCAATCAGCATCTGATACCCACTGAGCATGTTCAGTCCTCACTGGGCTATTTTATTTTGTTTTTGTTTTTTTATGGGGTGGGGGGAGCTTTAAGAGAATGGAGGGATATAGTACTTGTGTCCCATCCCTGTGACATTAAAATCTGGGATCTCTCCAGTGATTTCTGTGGGAAGCTTTCACTTCTGTTGCTGGGGTCATTTAAAACTAGCTTCTTAGCGTGAACTAGCCAAACAGTGAGACTTTTCTCTACTCTCTTTATATCTATGTGTCTCTTCCTTCACCACCAACCCTTTTCCAGCCTTTCCATTTTGTTTCCCCTCCAATCCAGTTTACAGTGGGGTGTGGGCTCCCTCTTGGTAAGTCAGCATTCTGTGGCCTTATATGGGGCTCCCATATAAGTCCCCTCCCCACACGCTTAGGGATTACCCTGAGACTTCTGATGCAGCCCTCTTTTGCCTGGGTGGTGCCATTTTGGTTGCATTTGTGTGATAATACAAAGGCTTTAATCCTAGAGGGAATAATGGGATGCAGAAAAACTGATCACCCACACTTAATTCACGTTTCCTGTTCCTGAGCAGGTGTAACAAATACATATACATACATACATACATACATACACACACACACACACCTTGCAGAAGGTTGCTCTGGTGGTATTGTTGGTCCTGGTTCTAGATACTATGATGCAGTCTCTAGAAAAATAGGAAAACTGTCCTGGCATGTGTGTAAGTTAAGGATGGCTTTTTAATGTCAGCCTTTACCATAAATATTGTACAAATGGAATCTAGCAGCGACACTTTTATGAAACGCAGCCCGTTTTATGGCCCAAAGCGGCTCTTATTAACACAGATGGAAGCCTCCCATTAATTTTTATTGAAGTTAGACACCAGCTGATCAGGTAATATCTCCCTCGAAAGCACATTAAAGAAGAAACTTTGGCTCTGGCTTAGTGATCTGTTTGGAAAGTTGATCCCAGTTTGGGTGATGTCACTGATAATAGATATATGTCAATTGAGCTGTCAGAGACCTGGCTTAACCCCAATGTTCAATTTCTAAAAGAAGCTCCCATGACTTCCATTTGTTTCCAATGAAAATTATATGATCTACATATCCTGTAAGGGCCAAATGGGACAATATGTTAAATGTGTCATCACATGTGCATTTCCTTACATACATGCCTAATTACACACCCAAAACATAGTTCTTTATCCTGTGTAAAGCATGCATGTAAAACCTGTTCCTGAGTATTTGTGAAATGGTCAAAAATGAACAAGAATACAAATCTTATAATGAAGTAGTTTAAGCAGCAGATTCCCAAGTAAAAACATTTGCAGAAGTGTAGTGCATTATGTAGAAAGCCATGCAAAGCTGGATTCAGGGTATTAGGGAATCAGCGTGTGCAGTGTTGCAGTTGGCTAAGTAATATTATTGCCATAGACCAGGGGTGGCTAACCTCTTTCAGCATGAGGACAGAATTCAATTTTGGATAAATTCTTGGGGGGCACATGCTAGTAGTGGGTGGGGCCAATGTGGCAGGGCCAAATACCAAAAGTAACCTTTTAGATAGGGGGGTGGGAGGGAGACACAAAACCCACCAAAACAATTGACATCTGGGGGAAGGGGGTGGGGCAAGTGAAAAGGAGCATGGCCCTCTGGGGAATGTGAAGGACCAGAGTGAGACCCCAGGTTGGCCAGATTTGGTCCACAGGCCTGAAGTTCAGCATCCTTGCCATAAACATTTCTTAAGACTTGAGCCAAGATCTGAAGTGATCTGTTATGAGTTTCGGGGTGTCAGGAACAAGAACCAGAAAACCAGTGGATGACTGTAGATCCGTGCACAATTGCCCAAGTTGGAGTATCTTCCTTCATGTTCCCTAGTCCTGGAATGATTCCACCCACCAAGACCAGCCATTGGCTGTCCTCAACAGAAAGAAATATAAAGGCTTCCTGCGCAGGCTGGGGCTTTGCCTGGACAACGACAGTCTTTACTGGTTCCCAGTGAATTCTTTGGTTCTGACCTACCAGCTTCGACTTCTAGCTTGACTCCTGACTCCTGAATTCAACAGTTCTCCAAGGTTCAGCCCTGATCAGAGAGTCCCTAAACTTTCCGGAGATGCTTTTTCAGGGAATACAACTGGCTCCTATTGGAAAGAGGGGCATTTGTGCAAGTTAGGCCATTTTCTACGTAAACAATGTAGTGCCAAGAACCCAGAAGTCACTTCCCCAGCTTGGCTCGTGAGAACCCAAGTCGAGCCAGGGAAAAGGTAGGGCAAGCGGAGCTCGGGGGATGGAGCCCAGGCGAGTTCACTGGACTTCCACCCCCAAATCAAGCTCTGCACACATCCCTACTGGTGACCCCTGTGTCAGTGGGACTCCTTCTCCACTGCATCTTTTTGTTTGCACTTTATAGGAGCTCTCCGTGGTGCTCCATGGTGGTGAACCTATTGTGGGGATGGAGTTCAGCACCATGGGCAGCTCTGATAATGCTGAAACAAAAAAGATGCAATTGAGGAGAAGGAGCCCCACTGGCACAGGAATCACCAGCCTCTCCTGGCTGTAACTGGTCCTGGGCAGAACTATTCGGCAGAATGAGTCCGTTGCCTTAGGTGCCAGATGTAGGTGTCAGAGCCCTCTTCGGGCTCAGTGGATGCCACTGCTGTGCTCACTGAGCCAGGCTGACAGCAGGCAGGTGCCGCACCACTTGCCGAACTTCTGGGTTCCTGGTGGGCTGCTGTTTACACAGAAAATGCCTTATGATATGTCCAAAGCGGCTGCAATTTATGCAAATTGTGGCCGCCTTGGGCATATCTTAAGACATTTTCTATGTAAACAGCGGCCCGTTGGGAACCCGAAGTCGCTTCCCCGGCATGCCTCAGGAGAACATGAGTCGAGCTGGGGAAGAGGTAAGTGAGGACGCAGTTGGGGCGGGGGGTTGAGCCTGGCTAGTCTGCCAGATTTCCACTGCCCAAAATAAATCCTCACACATTCCTAGCCAGATACCTTGGGAGAGGGGGGCAAAGAGGTGTCGGAGGAAAGTGTTGTGCCTACCCTCCTGAACTTCCTAATCCCTGCCGGTTGCCCTCAGGTGCAGTAGAGCCAAAAAGCCAGTACTGAAGTTAGATCAAACTACCAGTCCAGTCATGAATGCAAGTATGGGAATGGTTGTGGAATTCTAATAATATCGTAGGGATGGGAGGGATGGGGGAGAAATTAGACCAGTTCACATTTGAATGCAAACTTACCAGACAGGGCAATCCAATGTGGCTGCCCATAACCCTCTGAACTACGAGGATTACGGGCATCCAATTGAAGGCAGGAGGTGCGCAGAGGCGAAGGTTGCCTCCATGCTCCTCCCTCCCTACAAAAGTCTTAGACAGCTGATTTCAGCCATCTAAGTCTTTTGCCCCTGCTCGTGAGGAAGACAGGCTGAGGTGCCACCAGGATACAACATATTCCCCGTGGAAACTCTCTCCTCTCCTCCCTGCCCCCTGGAATGTCCACCACACGCTGGCTCCTGAGGTTGGTCTTCTGACCTCGGAGCTGCAACAGTCATGGTTCTTTCCATGCTGACTGCAAGGGTGGAGGGAGGGCACTCTGAATTGGTAGTCCCAGCTATAGCCTCAGAGTGTGTTTTCAAGGTCAGAGCTGGGACTCCAAATTTTCCTATGGCCATCTAAACTCTGTCTAGCGGCCATAGGATTGCACCCTAATTCACCTTTCCCAAATGAAGATGTGAACCAAATGGCAACTATACTTCCATATTTAAACTTTGCAAAATTTTGTGATGCATTTCTCCAATCAAATTTCTCCAAACTCCAATACATACCAAAAAAATGTGTACATTAGGGGGAAATGTACAAAAATGAAAATATTTGTGAAATTAACATTAAAAATGCATTATATTAGGGACAATTGTTTGTAATGATGTGCCTATTACACAAAATCCTGTACCAAAAAAGTGTGTATTAGCAGAAATGTGCACAAAAATGCATATGAATTTTCCACAAACTGTTGGAAAGATTGGACAAAGCTAACTTAAGATTGGAAAAAATGAGGAACTGAGGAAAACCTAAATTGACAGATTTGTCCATCCCTAGTAATACTATACTAATTACTATAGTGTTCTGACTGGTACTAAAAGGATTGGGATGAGGATGCTGTGTAAGATATATCCTTGGTCTTGTAGAGCACTAGAAACTTGAGATTCCCAGAAAGTGAAGGCATAATTGGAACCATGCATTAAACTAGCTTGCCTGAAAATAAGTTCTGATGATATTTTTATAACCAAATGAATAAAGGCTCCTTGAGGAAGAACAATACCCTGAAGGCAATAATAATTACATTTTAAAGTGTCCCTGGTGTATTTATAAACGTTTTATTTTAAAAAATAAACATGTGTTTGCCTTCAAGGCTTCCTCAAATTACATTGAGTTAAACTACAGCCATAATTTGACACATTCTGCACTAGCTTTCACGCATCAGAAAGAAGCAAAGCTCACTATAATCAAAGACTGTCAAAGGTGTATAAATGTGAGTGAAGTTGTCGGTGGCTGAGGTGATGGCTGAGTAATCCATTTTTTTCCAGCATTACGACAGGAAAAAATATATTTACAGCTTGTCCAGTTTTCTTTCTTAGTGCACTAGGCTTAATGTATCTGATGTTTTATGTAGGCTGCGCATCTCAATCATTTTGGCTCTCCTTTTCGTAGTTCTTACAGTGTTTATTTATTTTAAGCATTTTCACCTCACCCTTCAACCGAAAAGTAGGGGTGCTTGAGGAATCCTCACCACATGGAATTCTTTTCAAACTTTATTTAACTGTAATATATAGAACAATCAATGGTTTGGACTGTCTTTTCCTGCAAGAGTATGTGCTGCATCAAAATCTAACATGCATTTTTTTTTTCTGATTTCAGCAGTCAAACTGTATAAGCATATTTATTTATTTATTTATTCAATGTATATTCCACTTACCATATCTACAATATATCTTCCTTAAGAGGAAGCCTCTGATCTTGGAAGCTTCTGTATCCAGTGCCCTGCCAGGTGCTGCGAACAGGGCAGGAGGAGTGACAACATTTTCGCCTCTCACCATCCTCCTTTTACAAAAGTTTCTTCTAGACCAGCCTTTGAGCCTGTTTAGAGAGGAGGTCCACTGTTGGGGACTGAGCCAGGGATGGAGAGGCCATCCGGTTTCTTGTATCCTCCTGGCCTCTCCTCTCCCTCCACACCAGAATGCCCTCTTTCCCCTCCCTCCAATGCTGCATTTGCGTCCTCCAGAGGCAGTTCTTTCTGCAGCAGCTGTGGGGGAGCAGGGTAAGGGGATTGGAACTCAGAGGTCCCAAGGTCGCAGTAGTATCTATGGCAGTGTTCTCCAACCTTGGGTCCCCAGATGTTTTTGGCCTACAACTCCCAGCATGCCCCAGCCAGCTGGCTGGGGCATGCTGGGAGTTGTAGGCCAAAAACATCTGGGGACCCAAGGTTGGAGAACACTGGCCTATGGCCTCAGGAGGTAGACTCCAAACTCTCTAATAGGTTATAACAACATGACAACAAAGTAATTATTTGTGCATACTTATGTGTTCAGAGGGCCAAAACATACTGGCCAGGTGAGAAGGAAGAGCAAGCGAGAGATGCAAACTATTCAGGGAAGTTAAAGCTGACAGAAAAAGTTAAAGCTGACAGACACCAGAAAAAAAAGCAAGCCAATATTGGGTTAAAACCACAAAAAAAGTAGGAGCCCCAGCTAGCTAGGAGGAAGGAAAAACAAGTGGGCTGGCTGGGGGATCCTGGGAGTTGAAGTCCAACACATCTGGAGGGGGCCAGGCTGGGGAAGGCTGGAGTATTGAAGAGAAGAACAAAGGGCTGGGGTTTGTTTTCTATAAATTTAAACATAAACATAGTTTCCCTGCACAATTTAGAAGCCTGCACAATCAGGGTTCTAAGTCACATGGAGGGGGGGGGGAGATGCTTATGGCAAGTTCTCTGTTTCAGGATGAAACATGAAATATTACAGGTTCAAAGCTCATGGGGATATGTCAGGGGGTGAGGCCAGA
Source organism: Shinisaurus crocodilurus (assembly GCA_021292165.1). Lineage (NCBI taxonomy): Eukaryota > Metazoa > Chordata > Lepidosauria > Squamata > Shinisauridae > Shinisaurus > Shinisaurus crocodilurus. The sequence goes on along the minus strand of CM037883.1, from coordinate 13,047,068 downwards.
GAGCAGCCTCTGCTCTCCCTCACACAATTGGAATTGCATGAGGGAGAACAGCCAAAAAGGGCTTCATTCATTCCACACGCACTCCAAACTAAAACTACTATTATTACAGATATTTCCATGTACGTACTCTAGCAAAGAGAATATGCATTTCTTTAAAGATTTTTTTTTAAAAAACTAATTGGATTCTTACCTGTGTCTGAATTTTCTTGAGTTGGGATTACTGGGATATTTTTTTTCTTCTAAAAGAGGGAGGGGAAGGGAAAAATGTGCTTTGATGTGTTTGGTTATGGTCCTTGTCTTAAACAGATATATGTCTTACTGTCATGAGGTTGATTAAAGAAAAAGCTGAGCAAATGTCAGGCCTGTCTATTTTGTCTGCTCTGTACACACCACTTAAGACTGTAGGCATTCAGCTGTCAACGGCATTAGCATCCCCCGAGCCTATAAGACTTTTTGTAGGATTGATGCTTGCAACTGAACCACAGTGAGCATCGCAGGGTTCACAGGCATTCTTGACAAACTCAACCCTGAAATTATATACCAAGATGACATTTGTCCAACCTCTCTCCAAAACCCCTCCCCAATTATATTTTGAACTCTCACATCTATCTAGCATTTGGAAAATATAAGGAAGTTTTGATAACCTCCAAAACGGGGACTGCTCTGCTCTATGCATTTGATGGAATGAATTGTGGACTGTACCACTTAAGAACATAAGAAGAGCCCTGCTGGATCAGACCAAGGGTCAATCTAGTCCAGCATTCTGTTCACACAGTGGCCAACCAGCTGCCCACAGGATCCCACAAGCAGGACATGAGTGCAACAGCACCCGCCCACCAGATGTTTTAGACTTCAAAGGTAGAATCCAGTGGGGTGCTTACTCTCCTGCTGATTCCCTTCTGCCTTCCCAATTCCCTTCCGCAAGCGGTGGGTCCCGCTGGTTCCATTGTGCAAGTGGGACCCACTGCTTACACAAGTAAGGTTTAGCACTTCCCAAAACAAGTGGAAGCACTCATTTCTGGAAGGAGGCAGGTTGCCAGAGCACCCTTATGGGAGCTCCACCGACCTGCCTTCTTCCAGAATTGCGCACTTCTGCCCATTTTGGGTTGCCCCTAGAAGCACTAGATCTCCCTTGCATACGCAATGGGGGGCCACTTGTGGAAGGGAATCTGCAGGGTGCAGGAGAATCGGCAGGGGCAAAATTGCCCCTTTTGATACTGTCCCAAGTCCCATCAGCCCTAGCTAGCAGAGACAATTATCAGGAATGCTGGGAGTTGAAGTGCAAAATATCTAGAGGTTGGGGAAGGCTACTCTAAACCACTGGTCTTTCTGGCCCAGCATTCTGGCTCTGGTAGAGGTAAGCTAGATATTCTCAAGAATCTCCCCAAAGCCCACCTTTTCCAGGAGGCCTTTGACTTAATGCCTTAATCCAGGGCTAAGCAACCTGATCCTCCAGATGTTGGATGCCTATTCTCATCAGCCCCAGTGTGATCAGTGATCAGGGATGATGGGGATTGTAATCCAACAACATTTGGAGAGGCAAAGTTTCCCATAATTGTTCCCAACTTAAGGGACTATATTATGCAACCTCATATCTGGCCCAGTATTGTGTTCTTCGACTGGCAGTGGCTCTGCAGGATCCCAGCTGGAGGTCTCTCACATCATCCCCTACCTGAGCCTTTTAACTGAAGAGGTCAGGAAATGACCCTGTGACCTTCTCAATGCAAAGCATATGTGCCCAGCTGCACATATACAGTAATACCTTGGATTGCAAGCATAATTCGTTCCAGAACCATGCTTGTAATCCAAAACACTCTTATATCAAAGCGAGTCTCTGGCGGGCGTGAGCGGGGCCGATTTCGGCCCGCTACACCCGCTCAAGGTGAGCGGTTACATCCCTATCAGCAAGACCTTGCTCGTTTATCAAGTCAAAATTTGTAACAACATTTTGCTTGTCTTGCAAAATACTCTCAGACCAAGTTACTTGCAATCCAAGGTATTACTGTAATGGTAATAAGTTTAAGTATAACTGAATTTGCTTACATTCATTAATTCCTTAAGAAGATAAGGAAGGGTCCATCTAGTCCAGCATTCTGTTCTACTGCCCAACCAGCTGCCCAGAGGATCCCACAAGCAGGATATGAGTGCAACAGCACCTTCCCACCCAATGTTCCTCAGCAACTGGTGTACATAGGCATACTGCCTCTGTTACTGGAGGTAGCATATAGGCATCAGGACTAGTAGCCCTTGATAGACTAGTTCTCCTCCATGAATTTGACCAATCCAAATTGAAATTTTAAAGCCCTCCAAATTGTTGGCCATCCTTGATGCCTTTGTCTTTCCCTCCCTTCTCTCACTTGTTCTCCCTGATGGTTGGATTTTGACTGTAAGCTCCAGGGGCTTGCTTGTCTACTGTTTGCTTATAAAACTGTGAAGCCTGTAAATACATACATACATGATGATGATGAAGATGGTGGCAATTTACAGTTGTTTGCTCTGAGGCTGGAATTCCATCTCCAACCTTGGAACGCATGACCAAGGTCGGACCTGGTACTTCAACCTATCCTATGGCCATCTAGATAGCATCTAGCAGCCATAGGATTGTGCCCTTTTTTGGTACATAAAGCAAATTTTCTGTAACCTTCAGTTGTTCTGAAATAAATGCAATAGAAAGCCCCTGCTAATGTAACTTTTATTCCAAACAGTTGCATTGCTTTTTTTTTTTTTTTTAAAGTTTGTGATATGGAGGTGTCATACTGGGAGTTTTGCATCTTGTTTTGCCATTTTGTACATACTGTGTCTTATGAAGTCTTATTCCGCTGCCTTAGTTTCTGACACCTTAGTTTCTGACACTATTTTCTCCTCCTTCAAAGACTTTTGATCTTACAGGCTTTCTTAAAAGGCTTTTTCTTTTTTTTAAGGAAGCATCTTGTTGCTTCAGATACTGCATTGGGAAGCAATGAAACCTGCTCTTCCTGATGAAAACAGAGGTTAACACTTGGGGCTGTGTGAAATGAAAGTCAATGAAAAATTTGCTAAACAGATTAACTATCAAAGATGATCCTGAAAAGAACTATAAAGCTGATTAATTTTATTTTTATTTTTTTTTAATCTTTGTTGAGAAGCAGCATAGATTCAGGAGTCTTACAGTGCAATCCTATTGCTGTTAGACAGCGTCTAGATGACCATAGGACTTTTCAGATTCCCAGCTACGATGAGGTCAGAAAATCGCTCCAACCTCATAGCTGGGGATGCATGCTAGGAGCACCCTCCCCCCTCACTGCTGGCATGGAAAGAACCATGCCTGCTGCTTCTCCAAGGTTGTAAGAACAACTCAGAGAAGGGCTTTGGGGGGCATTTTGGGGAGGTGAGGAGATGGGTGCCACCAAGCTATGATATATCCTGGTGGCACGGGGAGGCTGGTTACTCCTATTTTGGTGGGGCTCCTTTTCCATTACACATTTTGTGGCTTTTATTTGGAGCTTCATAGGAACTTTCCACGGTGCTCCATGGTGGTGAACCTATTTTGGGGGGTGGAGTTCACAGAAAAGGAGCCCCATCAAAATTCAAGTCACCAGCCTTCCCTAGCAATGCCTCAGCCTCCTTCCCTCCCAGTTGGAAGTACTTTGAAGAGCAAGAGGAGCATGGAAGAGACCTTCGCCTCCACACTCCTCCCATAGGATGCCCGTAATTCTCCAAGTTTGGAGGGTTACGGGCATCCCCATTGGATTGTACCCTTAAGCATGTAAATATATGTAGCATCTGTACTACCAATGGCAATTTCCCTCCTGTCCCCTTACCTCTAAATTACAGATTTAGAATTCTTCTTTTTCTTCATAAAGAAGTTGTAAAATTTAGGATGATAACTATTTATGATGGGGAAATGCCACCACAAGGTGGATTTTCATGACATTCACATTCTTTCATGGTGGAGGATTTAAAAAAAAAAGATATCCTATTGTGAGATGTCTGTCGGATTACTACGAATAGGGATATCACTATGGTTTGCCTTGAAGCAATGCTGCACGGTTTAGGAACTGGGCAAAGGGATATACCAGGCAGCATACCCAGGCAGCATGGCTAATGGCAAAGGATTCTGGGAGCTGTAGTACAGCAACATCTGAGGACCCAAGGTTGGAGAGCCCTGAGTTAAGAAAATAGCTAGAGATCTTTCTTTAATGTTGTGAATGGCTGGAACATGGAAGGTGACTCATCCAACCAATTAAAGGCCCATCTCTTTACCCAGGCCTTCTTGGAATGAGTGTGTTGCTCGGTTTCTTTGTTAATTATGGTGTTATGAGTATTGGGTTTCAATGTTTTTTCATCAAGGTTTTATATACGTATTTTAATAACTATTATGTATTTTAATTCTATTGTAATGTTTATCACAATGTATTTTACAGCACGATGCCATGGCTGCTAGACAGAGGCTAGACAGCCGTAGGATTTTTCGGAGTCCCAGATCCCACCTCAGAAACTTGCTCTGAGGTCGGAGCTGGGACTCTGAACTCAAAGCGCCCTCCCCACACCCTCTCAGCAAGCAGAGAAAGAACCGCACTGGCTGCAGCACAAGAGTGACCTCGGAGCCAGAGTTTGTGGGCTTTCTGGAGGAGGGGGGGAGGAGACAAGCTCTGCCAGCATACATAGTATCCTGGTGGTGCCTCAGCCTCTCTTTCTTGCGCTCCAGGGAAAAAAGACTTACCAGCCACCTAAGTCTTTTGCACAGCAAGAGAAGCGTGGAGGCACCCTTTGCCTCCACGTTCCTTCTGCCCTCCATCGGATGCCTGTAATCCTCTGAGTTTGGAGGGTTACCTGCAGACACATTGGACGGCACGCGATGGTGGCACACATTGCCCATGTATTTTATGAATTTTTCTCTCCTTGTAAACCATTTACAGTGCAATCCTGTGAGACTGTCCATAACCCTCAGAACCTGGAGGATTATGGGCATCGTATTGAAGGCGGGAGGCACACAGCGGATAGGGTATCTGCCATGCTCCCCTCACCCTCAAAAACATCTAGATGGCTGATTTTCATCTAGATGTTTTACCTCTTCTCAAGAGGAGGAGCAGCTGAAGCACCACCTGGATTCCTCAGAATCTGGTGGAGCCTCACTCCTCCCCTTCCGCCCCCAGGAACACCCCCCCACAGGGGAACTGAACACTGTTTTCCGTGTTCGGTTCCCTGCTGGCGCGGAAAGAACCACACCAGCTACGGGGGGGGGGCATCCGAAGGCACTGTGACCTCAGAAGGGATTTCTGAGGTTGCAGTGCCTTCCAGGCCCAATCCTATGTCCCCACCAGACAAGCTCATAGCTGGGGATTTCACCCTAAGAGATCTTTTTTAATATGGTAAGCAGTATATTGGCTGGTGTAGACTGGTTTGCATGCAATGCATTCTGAACACTTCTTTAAGCCCTAATTTTTATCCTCTTCTACTGTTTAGAATTCTATAAAACTGCTATTTCACGCTCAGTGCAGTATGGCTCAGCTTCTGAAGTGCCATCAAACCCTAAAACCTGTCCACTGACTAAGGCGCAGCTTGCTATGCTGCCAAATCATGTTTGTATGCACCATCCAGTTCATGTGATTGCAGCCTTGCATTGGAAGGTACTGCTCAACTGGATATTAGGAGCTTTAATCCATGCCCACAGTGAAACAAAATGAATACAGAAGGGAGAGAAGCAGTGGGTCAGCTGTGTTTAAAATTAGTTGCAGCCTTGACAAGGTGCTAGTCCTCACCTTGATGGAGGTGAAGTCTGCAATCCATCTTGACTTCAGAAAGTACTCTGAGAACTCTGCATGGTGTGTGTGTGTTTTTCCAAGAGTCCCATTTATTTTATTCAGACAGCAAGCCATGTTAGACGTTGGTTTACATTTGTCTTTTTTATAAGATGTATAAAGCATGGAGTGCTTTTATATCAAACGCATTGGTTCCTGGACTTTTATAGCTGTATTTCTCCCCCTCCATTTATGTTTTACAATTCAGGTTGATGTGGTATAAATTAGTAGTTCTGTTCACTAGGGAAAAGATTGAAAACATGGTGCTAACTTCATTTACAAGTAGGTGCCATGTACAGCAGTGATACTTTCCTGAGGTCAGAAAAGAATCTCATTAACAGAACGGAGCTCATAAACTTTCTTCCCAGTCCTTCATGAATCTAAGGCAATGCAGAACTAAACCTTCAGTGCAACTTGGAAGTGTTGTTGACTCCCCTACTGGAATTATAATGTGGCATTTATTTTTAGCAGTTACCAAATACTGTCGCCTGTCAGGAATGAAGCTTAGAGAATATGGAACTACAAAGATTTAGGGAAGATGTTCGAGGTCCTTTGGGTAGGGTAGTCACCCCTTAACACCTATTAATAGAACCATAGATTGCGAAGGGATCTTGGGGGCTGTTTTGTCCAACCCACTGCTTAATGTAAGGTCTGCAGTGCATGATGCAATCACAACACACCCCTGACTGATGGCCTCAGATCATCAGCTTCTGCTTAAATACCCCCGGCAAAGGAAAAGGGAGCCCATCACTTCCCTGGGCTTTCTGTTGAACAATTCGTATTGTTAGGAAGGTTCTCCGAGTGTTTAGCGAAAGTCTGCTTCCTTCCAATGCCCACCCATTAGTTCTAGTCCTGCCCTTCTGGAGCAAGAAAGAACAGGTCTGCTGCTCCATCTTCTGCTTGACAGACCTTTAGATATTTGAAGACAGCTATCATGTCCCGCTTCTCTTCTCCAGGCTAAATACACCCAGCTCTTTCAACCATCCCTCATAAGACTTGGTTTCCAGACTTGGTTTCCAAGTTCCCCAGCTACTAGTGTACATAGGTATCATGCCTGTGATACCAGAGGTAGCATATAGCCATCAGGACTAGTAGCCTTCTCCTCCATGGATTTGTCCAATCCTCTTTTAATCCTCTTGTGTGTGTGTGTTTTGTTTTTATTCCTACACACAGGACTTGACATTGATCTCTGCTGAATTCATTGTGTTGCTTTCAGCAGCTAGGGATGTGTGAGGGGGTGGAAGTCCAGTGAACTTGCCAGGCTTGACTCCCCGAACTCCATCCCACCTACCTGTTTCCCCGGCTCAACTCATGTTCTCCCAAGCCGAGCCAGGGAAGCGACTTCCGGGAAGGGTTGTGTTTGAAATCCTGAATGGGCTTTATAGCGACTCAAATCAGCTCTGCCCGACCTCCCAAGTCTTTTGTCGAGGCTGCCTCCCCCCTCCCAACTCGTCGCATCGCGGACCGACCATCATGACTTACAGCGCTCTACGCCCTGCGAGCCTTTCTTGCACAATAGTCTTTTGCAAGAGAGGCTAGAGGAGGAGAAGGGGAGGGGATGCGGTCACACCTTCTTCTTACACAAACTCATTTCGCAATTTGGTTACATGCCCGACAGAGCTCTCCGGCGAGGTTTCTCTCCCCCCACAGGGAAAACATTATTTTTTTTTGAAATTGCAAGCCTGTGCTCATTTGTGTGTTATTAAGGGGGGGGGGCAGTCCCAGCAAGTTGTTTCTATTGTAATTATCTTTATTTTACTTTCTTACATCCACTTGGGATTGTGAATCAAGCAGCATAGGACATGGAATCCAGCCATAGAAAATCTGTGTGTGTGTGTGTGTGTGTGCCCATGTCATTCTGCCTTCTGCCCCCCCCCCAAACACCACCTTTCTTTTCGTCCTGATCTGATTACATCATTTTTCATTCATCATACATCAACTCACTCATTACATTGCACGAGCCAGGAGAAAAAAAGGATTAGGAGATGTGGATGAAGTGGGAGGACGATAGGATTACGCCCACATCTTGCGCATTTGAATCTGCAAGTAATGGGCATTGAGTGAGAAAGGGGCTCGCAAACAAATGCTTGGCCCGGAATTACAATGGCAACGAGATGAGGGAGGAGGGACAGCTCGACGTGCCTCCAGCAAGCGAGGAAACAGTTATCACTGAGCATCAGATCCACTCCAGTGAAATGGAGAGTGGAGCATAGGAAAGGGACCATGTAACCAACCAGAGCTCTTAAAATTGGTCCCCTACATAAGAAGCATCCTGATGCCCAGTCTGACCAATGGTCCAACTAGCTCAGTTTTGTCTACACTACTTGGTAGCGGTGTTCTAGGGGTCTTTCCCAATCCTTTCAGACAAGGGTCTTTTCCAGTCTTGCCTGGAGATAGCAGATGTTCTACCACGGCACGCTGGCTCTTTTCCCCCTCCATATATATATATATATATATATATATATAATTGGGGCAGAGCCAGTTTTAAGCAAACAGGACTGCTGTCATCACATGTAATATGTGAGATGGCTTCTTCACATGTTCTAGGTTTTAATTCCTTTCTGTAACAACAGCAGAGAAGTTTGAATGCATGAAGTCTTTTTTAATGTACACAGTAAGTTAAACTACAGCAGTTAACTGGCAACAAGAATGGTTTAACTACATGATTTGAATGGCTTTTTGTAAAGTAGATGTAATTACCATTCAGTTACATGAAAAGTAGTTTAACTAGCAGTAGTTTAATTGCTTGTACCAGTTAACTACTATTGCCAATCAGTGCTCTAGAACCTATTCATCTAACCCTGCAACCTTCAGTGACAGAGGCCTTTGCAAAGTTTAAGGAAATATCCCTATAAATTTTGCTGGAATTTACTGCCACCTCTCCTCAAACCTCCATGGGAATCATCCGGAGAACTGGATATAAATACTGGATAAGAACAGCATATAAATATAAATACCTTAAGGCTTCAATCCTACACACACTTACCTGGAAGTAAGCTCCATTGAACTCATTGGGGCTTAATGGATGAAAATGTGTGTTGTTGGGTTGTTGATTTTCTTTTCCAAAAAAATGCACATTTTTCTAAAGTACGCATTCTGTGACTGCAAATGCAAGCTCAGGAATCTGTGAGTATTTTCCAAAGACTGTGCTCCCATTTGCATTTAGGGTAAATTAGAGTTAAAAACAAATTGAAATGAAATTCTCATACATCCCTACGAAGTTCTCTACTTCCGGTTATTTCCAAGTAAAATAAGAATAGAAGTGTTTTATTGGAGTTGACGGCATGAATGACAAATTGGAAAAACTATGTCTGAAGCATGTGTAATTATACAAAGCAAAGAAGTTAACTGGCAACAAAATCTCTATTTCTTTAGTAAAATAGGAGAGGGAAATAGCATTAGCTATAGCAAAAAAAGGAGCAAATATGTGTGAGTATATATATATATATATATATATATATATATATATAAATTGGTATTACAAACGACACAAGGTTTCAATAAACATTAGGCTAAAAGCATGGAGTCCTTCCACATAACATAATTACAATCATTAAAAGATAAATTGAGCACATTTAAATAATGTATGAGAACAATTTCTGAAATACATGAAAGGAGCAAAAAAATAATAAAAGATAAAAAGCAAGGATATTTTATTTCAGAGTAGAAGTTTGTTATTTCGTTTAGAGTTGAAAATTACCGCTGGATGTGTTAATTTAAACGCACACTTAACTGGGCTCTGTAGAGCATATGAAATTTATATCTTCTTCCACACTGACTGAAAAGATCTTATTGTGGTCACTAAAAAGTTACTATCTTTTTGAAGTCTCCATAAATAACATCTCACATTCTTTTTCTTTTTTTTAAACTACTTCTAAGGAAACTACCAATTTGCTCTAATTGACTGTTGGTTATTAACAGTGCAATCCTACGCATGTCTATTCAGAAGTAAGCCTTATTGATATCAGTGAGGTTTACTCCCAGGTAAGTGGATATAGGATAGCAGCCTTAAAATGCCTCTTTGACTGCTCTGAGAGTCACAGTTGCCAACCTTTTATGCTCTTCAGTGTTTCACAGATGACAATAGGGCAGGAGGTACACAATCTGTTTATGCCCAAGGCCTTAACTGTACCCCTCAAATGCTTGCCCCCCACCCCTGACCCTCCAACCCCCCCCACACACACACACACACAATGTCTGGGTTCAGACAACATGAGAACCCACACTCAAATGGTTAACTGTGTTTTGTTGTTTAACCATGTTGTGTTGTCTGACCCCAGCCGTGATAACAAGCCATGGTTTGTTCACCACGAACAGCCCATAAAGAGAACCCATGGTTTGCTGTAGGGTAGTGAACTGTGGGTTGTTCATGGTTAACAAACCATGGATTATTATCGCAGCTGGGTTCAGACAACACAACGACCCATGGTTCAACAACCCACGGCTCAACAATAACCCACACTCAGCCCTTCAGTGTAGTTTATCATGTTGTGTGTGCACCCAGTTACTGAATTCCCTTGCCCCACAATCCTGATGCAGATAGCTCTTTCCTCACTGATAAATTCCCTCCCCTAGTGATCCTCATGTGTCTGTGTGTGCATGTGAGTGTGCACAAGTGGAGCCCCTGAGCCCATATCACATGTAGCCCTTGGGTCAAAAAGGTCATGCACCTCTTCAATAGGGGCATGCTTTGTAACACTTTTCATTCTCATAGAAAAGATCACTGCTTGAGCCCTGCCTCTCCTAATTATGCATTCCTGAATGCTCTACTCTGTATTCAGAGACTCTGTACTATATGTTGTATTCAGATCCTCTATAATATTCTATATACCAGGGATGGGCAGACCTCAGAGTTGTGAGAACTATTTTCTTTTTCACTAGATATCCACCAACCAGAACCCAGTACAAAACAGTGGTTCAGATGGGTGGACATGCACTGGAAATTAAGGAAAGGGGTACCTCTGAGCACCTACTCAGCCCAAGAATTTATGATCAATACCCAGAACCCAGATTCACAAGTCCTTTCTAATGAAAGCCCACTTCTAGGAATATAGGAAGCCACCTTATCCTGAGTATGTTTGGGATGTATGGGAAATTTATTTCAGTTTGGTTTTGTTCAAGATTTGCAGTTTCAGTCTGTACATTTCTGAGCTTGCAATGTGATTTGTGGGCCCAAAATAAAAAAAACAAAAACAAAACCATGCATTCAGCAGCATGTGTACATTTGAAATATGCACATGAAAAAAAATGGTGTGCATTTGAAAACTGCACACAAACACACTTTAATCAATGGGAGAAGAATGCATACATTTGAAAGATGTGCACAACTGATGCATACATTCAGAAAATTATGCACAAAAGTATGCAAGAATGTTCATGCGCAAAAGGAAAAGAAAAAACCCAAAGATCACAATCTGGTACGAACATGAAATGGAATGAGCTTCAAGGTGGAACCTGGAGAACTTTGACAAACTCAAGTTTTGCTAGTATGCACATCCTTACTGAGTCAGACCATTGGTCCATCTATCCCAGTACTGCTGATACTGACAGACAGTGGTTCTCCAGGGTTTCAGGCAGGGTTCCTTCCTAGCCCTACCTGGAGATGCCTGGAATTGAACTTGAGACCTTCTGCCTGCAAAACGTGCGCTGTGCTACTGAGCCATGTCCCTTCCTCACTACCACTGAGCCACTGCCACACACCTTCTGATTTCTCCTGGAGCATTCTTTTTCAGCAATCTAATTTTGGCAGTGGTAGGCAGGGAGGGGGCATTTTAGTTGTTCCTATTGTTAGACAATTGGGAGTCAGAAAACTTTGCTGATCTACGGCAAATCACTGGGAGATCTACCTTCTGCCCACCCCTGCTCTATACTAAAAGCAAACACTCTTGTCAAGGTGTGGGTGCTTATGTAGCCAATACAGCACCATCACTCCACAAAAAGCAGATATATCAGCAAACTGAGCTGAAGTTGTATTTGCAAAGTTGTATAATGCAGAGCACAAATAAGTCACAAGCCAGAGAATGGCATAGCTGCAGTTTGAGAACTGGCACTGGTCCTTGTCTATAAATCGAGAAATGTGCAGAGCTGCTATAAAGTGTTTCAACAAATGGATTTTTGCACATTCAGTGTTGCTTTTTCAAACAGTGTGCCATTTTTCAAGTTGAGTTCTTCACCTCACAGTGTCTTGTTCATCTTTTCTTGGAGGAATGCATAAAGTATTTAATTTTGTGTTATGACCATCATCATGCACAACACTTTGTTCACCCACCCAGAAGAAAGAGGTGTTGGCATAAACCAAGGGCCACAATTTTATTTAACTATTGGCAAATAAACAATGTTCTGCAAAGAGGCCTACAAACTGTGCAGGAAAGTTGTAAGGCATTCCTTAAAGACCTCCTCCTGAAACAAGATTATGGCCAAGTTACCTCAGCCATGAATGGAAGCCCTGATTTAAGGTTTTGGTCCGGCCAGCCATCCTATGTTGAGGGAGGCCCTCCTAGTTCACATTCTCTAAGGTCCAAGGCTTTGAGTGCATGACAGGCATTCCTCAAAGGCTCTTCCCCTTCCATCCCCATAACCCAAAGGACAAGGCACGGAAACCACCTTTCATCATAAAAGGTGCCTTTGGGTGCTCATCGGATGTGCCTGTAGATCCTTAAACGAGTGCTGTGCTGAAAATTTCTTCCTTGTTTTTTCAACCTTTCCCATTCAGTTTGATAGAAAACAAATTACTTTTGAAGAGAAATGCAAAGGCGAAGAAAATTTCTGAGAAATTCTTACAAATGTTAAGGCCCAGAGGAAGTCATCATGAGGTCATTCCTCCCATAGGGTTTCCCCACCACCACTTCCAGGAAGTTGAGGAGGCTACAAGGCTGCCTGAGAAATGATTTAACAGTAAAATACACACACTCCCCAACCAGCCACTAAGTAAAGCACAGGAAACCTGAACTCAGCTCATGAGAATTCCTCCAAATTTTAACATGGAGAAATTTAGTGAAATCATTCCCCCAACTTCTCTGCCCACAAATAGGGTGGAGAATTTTGAGAGGCCATTTGCACACAGCTTTACTTTAAGCCTGACACTACCCTTCATTGTGACCAACCTATTTATAGGCACCCTGCCCATGCCAATCAACCAATTTATAGGCAACCCCCCCCCCCAAAAAAAACACCTTTGCTCAAGAGCCAATCATGGGGCAGGTAAAAAAATTCCTGCCCAGCCCACAAGGAAACCAGCAAATGTCTTTACTAACAGCTGGGGACGGGTGGGCCGGTGATGAGCAGAAGCAAAAAGGCCGAGACAGGGGCAAAGTGAGCTCTTATAGCTCAGCAACCCCACCCCCAGCACCAACCATTTGGTGACCTGGCTGTGCCTCATCTCTGGAGTCGTAAGTGTCTAAGGAGCCTTTATTGGCAGTACACCACAGCTATGGGGAGAGAATGCTCCAAGCCACACAGGCTTTTCTCTAGTTCAACCTAAGAACTGTTGAAGTTTATATAGGTTATCACATGAGCACAAACAGAGTTCAAAACAAGAAGTACGTTAATCTTAATGCATGCTTATAACCACCAGACCGTTCTTTTCTAACTTGTTACCAGTTACCACCCAGCTGCCAACTGCATGTTGTACTTCTCCTTTTCTAAGAAAAACTGGACTGCTGATCCTGTTACTTTATGACCCTTGCCGTATTTCCTTTCACCACTCCTAACCATCTGTTTGCAAAGCTTGCATTTTCTCCTAACATTGGGAAAGTTAACTAAACTACAGGCCTCAAAAAATCTCTTCAAATCACTGGTTGCAGACCCACCCCAAAAAAAGGGTCTTCCACACATGCCATGGGGAGGTGTCAATTTCTTTAAAAATTAGGGGGGGAGGACAGGGAAGCCTGAGGCTCCTTCTCCGGTCCTGACTCCTCCCCCCCACAAATATATTTTTTTGTTTCCTGTCTTTTGCACATCCCCCCCCCATTCTAAAACTTTGAAATGCCTCTCTTAAGGCTTCGTTATTAGCAGTAAGAGCTTTACGCTAAAATACGCTGGCATTTTTCATATTTCAGTCCTACCCCCTTTGCTCCCACCCCGTTTTGCCTTTGGTTCCTTCCACCACTGAAATGTCCACCCACCCAGCGCTTCTCTGAAACTGAATTCAGGCCTTGGGCTGGAAGAGGTTGAATACCCTGGACCCTGCCCTATAAATTGAATGCTGCTTGATGCACATGTTCATCACACAGCCCTGGAAACCAGCGGGAAGAATTCCTACATGTACCCTTTAATTGCATAGGAAAAATAGAATTGAAGACTGAATTATTTTCCATACCCTTTATGTAAAAAGTGCACACAGACACAATACCCATCTGGATGGCTTCCCACATAAAACAAGTGGAGAAAATTCCCTGTGTGTCATGTTGCCCTGGGACTTAAATGATATGAAATCATAGGACATCTGCTTAAATGTGCTGTGGATTGACTGTGAATGAGTTAATTGGGACCCAGCTGCAAGCAGAAAACATGTTTATTGTGTAAACTACTAAATCTTCTACTAATCTCTTGCAATCATGTTTATTTTTTTGGCAAATGTGTTAAAAGCAACAAGGCTATATATCATTTCCATTAGCTAAATTGAGAAAGAAAAGTTGCAAATAGTTTAATTTACTAATTGCAAATGTTATTTAGCTACTGAGTTGAATTGCACACAGAAATTTTAGAAGGCTCACGTGGCAACAGGAGATTTAAACAGCCAAATCTGTACTAGTCTTAAGACAAAAAAAAAGTGTTGTAATAGCTGTTTGTAATGTATGAATACACACAGTGCTTGTGATAATTCAGATGTCTTACAGCGCAATCCTATGAGGCTGCCCATAACGCTCTGCATTTGGAGCGTTACATGCTCCTTCTGCCTCAAAAACATCTAGATGGCAGATTTCAGCTAAATATTTCTCCCCTCCTCCCAAGGAAGCGTGGAATATAGGAAGCAGCCTTATCCTGAGTCAGACCATTGGTCCATCTAGCCCAGTATTGTCGACACTGACTGGCAGCGGCTCTCCGGGGTTTCAGGCAGGATTCTTTCCAAGCCCTACCTGCAGAGCCCGGGGATCGAACCTGGGAGCTTCTGCATGCCAAGCATGTGCTCTATCACACTGAGCTGCGGTCCCTCCCTACAGCACCTGGCATTCCAAGGCGGTCACCCATCCAAGTACTAAACAGGCCCAACCCTGCTTAGCTTCCGAGATCAGACAAGATCGGGCTTTTCAGGGCTGCACACTTATGATTTTAAGGAATCCAGTGGTGGCTGACTCATCCCCTCTCTGCCCCCAGGAACGTTCCCCCCCCCAAGGGGGAACTGAGCACCGTCCTCAGTGCTCAGTTCCCTGCTGGTGCAGAAAGAAGGCTATGAGGTGGTGGTGGTGGGGGTTCTGTGGCACTGCAACCTCGGAAAGGAGGCACATAGGATTGCACCCTTAATCTGTTAATAACATTGCAGAATGGCAAGTTTGTGCTTTTTAAAACTCCCAATACCGAAACACACAGAGCAGCAACATTTTAAAACAAGCAGCAAATTGATGATTTGCAAAAATGACAATGAAAACAGATATTGCTAAAACACATTCCTGCTCCAGTTTAGCCTCTGAGTTTTTGACCAGAGGAAAAGATCTTGCAGTGCTGGAGGGGGGGGGGGAGAATCAAGGTGAGTTTATTTATTATTTTTTACCCTCTAGGCATACCAGATTTTGCAATTCTTCTACAATCCTATTTTGACTGGAGTAGGCAGCCAGGAAAACCCGGCACTGCTCTTTGAGCCAAGCCACACACAATCAGCAGCCTTGTGAGATGTGACTCCTTGCTGGTCTCTACCAACTCAGGCTGCAGCGGTGCAGCATGGGGAGATGAATCTTTTTGAATGTTCATTCATTTGGAAATATCCACAGTTAGCATGACAGTGAGAAGTCTAGCCCAGAATTCTTTCCCTGACAACATTCATTTTATATGAGCAATATAGGGTTGTTGTCCCCCCACCCATTACAATGAAACATTCATAGATTTCATAGATCATAGAGTTGGAAGGAGCCTACAAGGCCATCGAGTCCAACCCCCTGCTCAATGCAGGAAACTAGAGGAGGGGTCTCCCATCCAAGTAATAACCAGGCCTGACCCTGCTTAGCTTTCCACACTCAGACAGGCTGAGCCACCGTAAGCCACAGTCCCCCATGTTGCAGACTGAAGTGGTACAGTCTAGCAGGAAGCATATATTATGGGGCTGCTGCTGGCATAGATTGGCTCTTTTACAGTCATGGTGGAAATCGGTAGCAGCAGCTGTATGGGGATGGCAGGAAGGAATAGGTGATGTTTGGCTGCAGTCAAATATCCCATGATCCTGATGATACTTGAAGACTTGGCCTTTTGCCTACTGAGCACAACTGCCTTTGGTCTTTTAACAGCTGCTGTTACTTTGCTTTATTTCTGATTTTAATTGGCTTAAAAATAAATTGTAACTGGAACACAAATTGTAACTGAAGGCCAACCTTGGTGTTCTAGGATAAACTCCGAAGAGAACAGATCAGTGAATTGTTCACATTTATGGAAACCTCATGTAAAGTTGCTGGAAGTTATAATGCATCCATTCCACTTTTAAAGTTAATCTCATTACTTGAAAACAGCAGTTAACTAGTTTGTTCCCGTAATTTAGCTTTAGTACTAAACCAGATGATGATTAAATTTTCACTCTCTCAGGGCTGGTTCGCATGTCACGATAAGCCACCCTGAGAACAAGCCACCATGGGTTGGTTATTCGGTCGCTAGTCTACAATAGTGCCAACAGATGATCAGCCTCACTGAGGCTTTCTGTGGCTTATTTCCAGCTTACTCCTCCTGCCCGCTCCCTGTATGTATCCCAGGGGCCTTTGCGGCACAACTCCTCTGTACTTTTGCTGTGATGAGATTCTCCCCCCGCCCGCCCCAGACAACTCTCTTGCCTTGTGAAGCACCTGCATTGACATACATATGCCATATCTTTAGAGTGGATTGGAGGGGGGTTACCTGACTTTTAGGATGAGGTGGCTCAGGGATAGCAAAGTGTGTGGGACTTGATTGGGGGGTGGGGATGTAAGTCTGGCAAACTCTCCGGGCTCGATCCCCCGAGCTCCGCTCGGCCTACCTGCTTCCCCGGCTCAACTCACGTTCTCAGGAGCCAAGCTGGGGAAGCGACTTCCGCCTTCCGGGTTCCCGGCGGGCCACTTTTTACATAGAAAATGGCATAAGATACGTTAAAAAAACGGTCATGATTTGCGCAAGTTACACAAATCGTGGCCACTTTTAACGTATCTTAGGCCATTTTCTACGTAAAAAGTGACCCGCCGGGATCCTTGAAGTCCGGCGAGCACCTCGGCTGGCGCTCGCTTTTGACCCGGCTTGGCAGGTGCGGTGGTGGTAGCACTCGCCGAGCGCCCAGCGAGTTGGGTGGTGGATAGATCGCCCACCCCTACTCAGGGATTCATTTAATTTCTTTAACACTTAAAAAATTAAAAAGACCCCTTGCCTGCTCGGTGTGGCTGGTTCATCTTCCTCGCACAGCTATGCATTTATGCATGATTGACTTACCTCTGGGCAAGCATGTGTGCCTCCAGTTTGGGACCATGACAATTCAGCAGCAGAAAATTTAAGTCCCCCCCTCCTGTTTTCATGCTGAAATCCCCCCTGCCTGTGGGAAATGGTTAAAAAAAAGATACTTTCCCCCTTTTTTTAATCATTCCCTGTGGGTGGGTGGGGTATTTCAGCATGAAAACAGGAGAAGGAAGCTGAAATCCCCCTCTCCTGAATTGCCATGGTCCCAAATTGGGGGGGAAGCTTACCCAGAGGTAAGTCAACCACGCATTCACACATAGCTGTGCTAACTGGGCTCACAACGGGATGAAGCCAGTCGCTGCCAAATGAAGCACCAAGCTGGAGGAGGGGGGGCAGAGGGCACTGCAAGGAGCAGACAGGTTTTCTCTCTGCTCTTGCTGAGTGCCTGTGGAGTCCTGTCAAACAATCCATGCAGAACCCACTCTGCTGGGCTCAGACGTCACGACATGCTGCCCTCAAAACAAGCCACCCTGAATAACCGAACAACAAGCCATGGGTTCTCTGGGTGGCTTGTTCATGCAAAATAGCCACCCTGAGGAAACCGTGCTGGGTTCGGACATGACGACAAGCCACCGTGGGTGACTGATAACCCATGGTAGGTTATTGTATGAAGTGAACCAGGTCACTCTCTTTCTCTCTCCTTGGTTCTCATGAAATGAACACTTGACCATTGTTTGACAATGATTTGACAAGCTTTGACCAATAATTGACCAATCAATTGACCTCTTTTCTTTTTATTGGACAAATGTTCAACTCTAGTGGAGGAAGGAATTCGCTGGAAGGTTAGGGCAGGTGGGTGGTGATTGCTAAAGTATTTGAAAACTTGTCATCACTGAAGTTTCTTGGTTCCTATTTAAGCACCTTTTTCGTGGGAGTGGGGATGTCCCAGCAGAATGGGTCAACGCTGCTGACAGCCTCGGGCGTGCGTTCATGCTGCAGTCAAAATGTCAATTGTCACGTTACAGGAGAGGAGCCGTGTTTCTTTCAGGTGGCTTCTCCCCAACTGGCTCTCTGGTGCTTTGCCAGTAATCATGGCAGGAGAGATAAACATTAGGAACAAGGGACTGTTATTGTTCAGAGAGTCACAGTGGAGTTGAACAAGAAGGCGGCAAAACCGAATGAGAACGGGGATGACATTTGCCCTTAAGCAAGCAATGAATAATAGAAGAAATAGCAAACAGCTAAAAATATACCTCCACTTGGATACCTATTGACCTAGCACTGGATTGTGAAGTTGACTTCTTGATTGGTACATACTTCTATACTAAGGCATATATATATATATATATATATATATATATATATATATGCAACAGGGATTTATGCTAATGGACTGCAATTTCATTACCCCACTTGATTTTATAACAGTTGATAGATTATTCAATTGCACACCATTTGTACTCCTCAGACTAATTAGCAATTATAAAAAATTCCCATTGGATTAATTGGTTAGATAGCCAATGATGTAAATCTTTCTTTCTTTTTTTTAATAACAGTTGTATTATGATTGAGACTGAAATAGCTGGGGGAGTGGGTTCCCCGCAGACATGAAGCAATATACATCAGCTTCTCTCACGTCATATGTTCTCCAGTCATTAATCACATTTTTTTTTGTGTGGAAAAAAATATGCCTTATGCCTTTAATCTACATTTTGTTTTCATTATAATTATTTCAGAAGATGTGTGTGCATGTGAGACAGAGAGAGTTGACAGTTAAATTTCTGAAATGAATCTATATACCAGTGATGGCGAACCTTTTTGAACCCGAGTGCCCAAACTGCAACACAAAACCAACTTATTCATTTCAAAGTGCCAACACTGCAATTAAACCTGAATATCGAGGTTTTAGTTTTAGAAAAACAACTCATACAGTTGTCCGAACTAATTAACATCTTTTGTCTTAAAAGAAAAACACAATAACAGAGCTTTCAATGATACAAACAGTTTTTTGTTGGAAAAAAAATCAACTCAAAAAATTATTATAGTACTACATTGTACACATAGCCTGAAGGGAATTTATACAAACTTTTTAAATAATTAGGCACATGTATTTTTGGATAAGGGATTCTCAACTTGTAATATGATTATTCGCCCAGGGTGGCCGGGTGACCGGCCAGATGGGCGATTGATAAATATAATAAATAAATAAATAATAAAATGCCAGACTGAAATTGTATGGGGCAAGCTTTACTCCGGGTCCTTTCCCTGCTTCTACAGGTGACGGATTAGTAAAAGTAAAAGTCAGTACTAGGATGAGCAAGATAAACAAGAAAACTAAACGTGCTTAACACATTTTAAACACTTTATGTCTTGGACTGCAAACACTGCACTAGGTAAAAGTTTGCATTGGGCATGCTTTTGCACAATTAATGTGATTTTTGCTATTGCATGTATGCTGATAATTTGTCAAACCTTGGCTCACACTCCGTTAGTTTGAGAGCAACACATGCAGCACTGAGGTCAACTGTTAGGGCTTTACATCCAAGCCATGCTCTGTGCATCATTCTTCAAAATCTTTTAAATGTGATAACAATGTAGAAAAGAATTCTGTACTGTAACAGGAATTCTAGAATAAAATCATTCTGTTCCACACTGTGAGAAAGAACAAGATCATTAGTGTTTTGCAGATGGGGACAGTCTTTTCGCGATCTGGTGACCAATGGCTCGAGTGCCCACAAAGAGGGCCCTGTGTGCCAGCTGTGGCACCCGTGCCATAGGTTCGCCATCACTGCTATATACCGTATATAAAAGAAGGTGTCCTGACTTACTGACTGACTGACTCATCAACGCCCAGCTCAAACCATTTAATCTAGGAACATGAAATTTTGAAAGGACATTCCTCATGTAGACACCCACTAAGGAAGGATTTTTGGAAATTCTGTCCCTTAGGGGGTGAAAAAAGGGGGCAAAATCGCCCCACTCTCATATCTCCTATGGGGAGCAGTTATGTAAATTGGCCTCATCTCATAATTGCTGCAGGAGCCAATAGGAGCAGTTATGCAAATAGCCCATACGACACTTAGAATGTTCGTATGAATTCCTGCTGAGGCCAATAGGGGTGGGTATGCAAATCTCCCCTAGGGCATTTAGAATGTTCTCTGAGGGGGTGAAAAGGGAGGGAAACTTTTTAAATGACTGACTGACTGTTGTGTGGGGGGCATCGTTGCATAGGCTCCACTCCATCACGTTTTGACGGATCTACCCCAAACTTGGCACAGTCACTCTTCATCACCTGTAGACTCTCAGGATTAACCTGATTTTTCTTTAAGATCAGATATTTCTGTCAGAAAAGTTTTCTGCTGCCAGCACCCAGCCTAAACGTTACACTTTCAGTCAGAGACACTGTATCTTTTCCATTGTACCAAATCCTAAAATCCACGCGAGCCCAGCCGCGGGCAACAGCTAGTTAATATATAGAATAACTCATTATTTCATAGAATTTCCAAAATCTTCGGAAAATGTATTCACCCTTTACTTAGGCAATGTTGATCTTGCTCAGGGGTGGGGAATGTGTCGCCTTCCAGAGGTTGGTGGATTGCAACTCCCATCTGCCCTTCCCAGCATAGCCAATGGTGAAGGATAATGGGAGTTGCCATCTGACAATGTCTAGAGAGCTGCACATTCCCCTAGCAAATACTTTACCTAGGTAGTAATGGATTATGTGTAAGTAATGTGGAGAAAGAAATGGCAGCTCCTTTAAGTCAGTTTTGTCTCTGCCAGCCAACTCTAGTTTCCAGGAGAGCTGTTACCAGGGGAATGATGGCTCTCATTGACTGGAAATGATGTTCTGCATGGAATTATGGGACTTGAAGTTCATACACTGGTAGAGCGTCATTTCCCTCTGGGTTAGATGGGCAGATGGGGCTCTTCCATCATCACCCGATCCCTCCTGCTTCTTACCTCCTCCCCATTCCCTGAAAGTGAGTGTTATTTGTGTTTTTTTTGTCCTTCAGAAAGGAAGGAATGGTAGGAAGAAGAAGGCAGGGCCAGCCTGAGGCATCTTGCTGCCTTAGGCAGAGCAGCAAATGGTGCCCCCAAACGCCAAGGCAAACTGTGGCCAACCCAATGTGGACAAAGTTACTTTGGCACTTGAGGCAAAAAAAGTAAATCAATCCCACAAGTACCCTCCTCTCTCCCTGATAATTAAAATGCAGTTATAATAAAGCACAAATTATTTGCGGACATTTTGTGACACCCCAAATCAGTTGTCTTAAGCAGCTGCCTGACTGTAGCTAATGCTAGGGCTGGCCCTGGAAGAAAGACTAGCGCTGTGCCCTCCAAGCACTAAGTGGAACACTCAGAGGACCACACAAGGGTGTCCAAGTGGTCATCCTTGATGCAAGAAGCCCATAATGCATTTTCAAGGTGAGCATTATGTCCCTTACCCATCCCTTGGTGTGCACCTGTGTCATAAATTAACCAGGATGCATCTGGGGGCTTCGAGAAACCAGAAATGATGACTTAATTCAGCTGTGGCCCTGCAGCTACATGCTGATTTGGTGGCTTGGGTTACTTCATAAGGATGGGGGAGAAATATGCCCAGTTCACATTTTCATGCAAACTTACCTACGTTTGCACTTTTGGATCACTATGCAAATCGAAGTTCAGTTAGTCTTTGAAATTCACATTTCTCTGAATTTTGCAGTGGAGTCCTCCAATCAAAAAATGTGTACATTATGGGAAATAAAGTTAAAATGCATTTTATTAGGATGATTGCTTGCAAAACATATCTATGTTTGTCAAAAATGCATACAAAAACACATGTATTGGGGGAAATGTGCAAAAAAAATGCTTATGGATTTTCATGTGTATGTTTAAAAAGAAAATTCTCGATGTCTGGAACAAACTGAATGTACGACTAGAGAAATTCTCAAAGTTCAAAATGAATCCAATTTAAGATTGGCTTAAATTTGGCTGGGGCATGCTGGGAGTTGTAGGACTTTTTCTGTCTAAACATGCATAGGATTGCACCCTTACAGAAACTAACAGTCTGACACTTCCTGTTATACATTAACTGATGCATCCTGTGACTTTTGCACAGTAAGTAGTTACACCATATTTCCCACTTAACAGTAACATCGACATTAGCTAAATTTCACACTTTTTGAACTGTCACCTGTATATTAACAAAAATTTCACACTTTCTCAATAACATGTAGCATACTTTTTTTCACCCAGACATTGCCCTTAAAATTACGTTGTGGAGGCTCCTGTAAAATTACACTCTGGGTGCTAAAAAAAAAAATTAATTTTTTTTTTTTAAAAGCATCCATCTGTTTCAGAGAGTATTTTCACTTTGGGTTGATGCACGTGCCTTGATCATCATACATCATCATTTCTGCATGGCAGAGTATTCTACACTTGATAACTAGACTGTGGCATACCCTCTCAGGAAGGCCTCTATGGCTACCTCATCACTTGACCTTCAGTGAGTAGTCAAAACAATCAGTGAGCAGCCCAAACATGGATTTTTTATAGACAGTGTTTGGTCTAAATTAATTTTATTTGCTGCTGATCTACATTTTCTTGTAGCTGTTTTATATTGTTGGGATTATTTATTTATTTTAAAGTAGTTTGTACATTTTGTATTCTAAGCTGCCTTAGTTTCATAGTTCATAGAGTTGGAAGGAGCCTACAACTACAAGGCCATCGAGTCCAACCCCCTGCTCAATGCAGGAAACTAGAGGAGGGGTCTCCCATCCAAGTAATAACCAGGCCTGACCCTGCTTAGCTTTCCACACTCAGACAAGCTGAGCCAGCATAAGCCACAGGCCTGTTTGATGATTGGTCTCTAGGGAAAGGTTTTATTTACGTATGTATTTATTTTCATAAATACACTGGCACTTGAATGTGTAAAATGTCTCCACTTATTCAGATTTAGAGTAGACCCATTGAAATCTACACTCTACTCTATGTATGACCTAACACTCAGCAACTGACTTGATATCAGGTGATAAGAAAACTCGGTTGAAGTGATCCATCTATGGTAGCTTATTTACACCCGCGAAGCACTACTTGGTGCTATGGAGTGCAAGTGTTGGACCTGCATTGTGTGTGAACTACACCAGGGATATATGAGGATCTACTGCTAGATCTCTGGGTAATTTGTAGTAAATCAGCAAGGGTTTCTGACTCCAGTTAGTTATTAATAGCAGCAACAAAATCTTTTCCCACCTAAATTAGGCGATGAAAAGAAGACAGCTTGGTGTAACCAGGGGTGTGGATTGTTGTGTGAAAGGAGGGTGGGCTCAGTTCATTTCTGGTACTGAAAACAAATTCCTGAGATTAGAATGTAGCCTGCTCTTTAATTCTAAATGTATTTCTTTTGCACCTGGCTCTAGTTAGTGGATATTGGGGGTCTACTAGAGAAAACAAAGTAGATCCAACAAGCCTGAGTCTACACACCTCTGCCCTAGAAAACCTGGTAGGTAGGGTCCTAGTCATGCTGATGTAGGGGCTGCTTTAAAACCAAGACCCTCAGATGGTTAACTCTGCTTGTAATCCTGACATGTGAATCTTGTTGACAAGCAGGGTAGTCAGATGCATATCGAAGCACACCTTGAAGTACAACCGTTTTACAGTGCAATCCTATGCATATCTCTTCAACAGCAAAACCCATTGAGTACAGTTGGCCTTACTCCCAGGTAAATATAGGATTGTAGCCTTAACCTCATTCAGAAAAGGCTTAAGTATAAAACAACATGGAAGAATTACAGGGAAATCACCTCAATGTGATTTCCCTCTTTCAGAAATTATAACTTTGTCTAATCTTCTGTCTCTCCATTCCTTCCCAATCCCTTCCTTCTACTGGTTCCCCTTGAATGGTTGTAGACTTCATCTCTAGTTTGTATTTCATACCCATCAATTTTCTAGTGTGGTTCCTTGCTACTGGAACCCCCTTCCCTCTACTGATTAGAATTACTTCGTATCTCTGATCACATTTTCAGAAGCTGCTTAAAATTGGTCTGGCCTACCACATAGAGTTCTCCTACATGCATAAAGTCGTGTGCATGAATAAACAGATCATGGTACGTAACTGACAAACTGCTGAAGTGATCAAGCTGATCTTGCTCTCGGGCACGATCTGGATAACCTGCAGTGGTGGGAGTTTCATACCTATGAGACAACCAATGGGATGGGTGAATCTGTCTATAGTCTGGGTAACGCTCTCATGTCCCGTCCCACCCCCATAATTCTGTTTCATTCCATGTTCACATTAACTAGTGATCTTAAAAGACACACACACACCAAAAATCCACTAAAATATGTATTTAGATATATATTGAAATATGTATTTAAATATTTATTTTCTCTCAAAATACATATCCAAATCCCAGTTCTTACACTAGTCCCAGAAGTACAGAACAGGCCATTTTGATTTTGGATTTGTTAAGATCAGATTACTCAAGTATCACTAGATAACTATGGAGAGCACCTCTCTTCCCTCCCTCTGTGCCTTGTTGCTGACATATTTGCAATGTGTTTATTTATATTTATAACCTGTTTTTCCATAAAATTTGCCAAAGGAGGCATATATTGGTCCTATACCAGTCTTGGATTCCGTCAGGGATCCTGGCTATGGTAGTCCGTGTGTGTGTGTGTGTGTGTGTGTGTATTTATTATTTATTATTATTATTATTTACATTTATTTATCGCGATGTACACAAGATAAAAACAGGATAAACTCCATTTAAAACAGTATAAAATTTTAAAATCTTAGTCCACCCCATATTCCCGCCTGAACAGCCAAGTTTTTAGTGAGCGGCAGAAGCTCAGCAGAGAGGGGGCATGGCGGAGGTCACTCGGGAGAGTGTTCCACAGTACGGGGGCTGCCACAGAAAAGATTCTGATCCCTCTTTCACAGACTGTAGATCTTAGGATTTCCCCCCCCCGGGGGGGGGGATGATGAGCTACAGCACAATCTTAGACATGTCTTCTCAAATGTAAGTCCCATCGAGAGCCAGTGTGGCATAATGGTTAGAGTGTTGGACTGGGACTTGGGAGATCCAGGTTCTAGTCCCCACTTGGCCTTGAAGCTCACTGGGTGACAGTCACTGACTCTCAGCCTAACCTACGTACTTCACAGGGTTGTTGTGAGGATGAAATGGAGAGGAGGAGGAGGAGGAGGAGGAGGAGGAGGAGGATTATGTAAGCCGCTTTGGTTCCTTGCAGGAAAAAAGGTGGGGTATAAATATAATAAATAAATAAATAAAATGGGGCTTACTTCCAGGTAAGTAGCTATAGGATTGCAGCATCAAACTGGTTGAGGTTGTAATGCTACACGCAGCTGGAATCAGTGGGACTTACTTAAGAGTACACATGTATAAGATGGTTCTGTAAATATAGCCTTAATTCAGGCCTTTGGCTGTGCAGGAACAGGGGGTCATGCATGCCAGCATCTCCCCCTCCATTCCTGATCTTTGCATAGTCAGCATGAAGTAAGATTTTAAGGGCGTCCAGTTGAGATTCTAAGGGTAGTTAGGTGAATGTCCTTAGAATATCCCTACAGACGTCACACTGAATGCACAAAAGGCTCTGGCAAGAATGGGGACATTGGGGGAAGAGACTGTATGCATGCATGCATTCCTCATTTGTTCACAGCCAATGCCTGAAGAGGCCTTCTGTGGTGTTGATCTGCCTCTTGAGCATTGTACATGGTCTATTATTTGTTATTTCTTTTCTTTAAAACATTTATATGCTGCCCTTCACCCTTTTAGATATTATTATTGTATACAATACAAGATAGTATTGGGTTTTTTTAATTGATAGCTGAAGCTCTCTAGGTAAACCACCTAGAGAGCTTCAGCTATTGGGCGGTATAGAAATAAAATTATTATTATTATTATTATTATTATTATTATTATTATTATTATTAGCCATTTTCAGTAACAGATACCTGTAATTTGTGCTAAACTATGAATGACTGTTGATGAGAGAGTACCATTCTTTCAGAAAACACTGGCTTTTTTATGTGTAATACACCCCCCCAAAAAAAGCTGGGATAACATTCACAGATGCCCATTGCGTGCATTAATAATATTTACTGATAGTGATATGGAAGTGAAACTGTGTGCAAAGATTTTTTTTTGCCCCTTAGCAATTTTGTTTAGGAAAATGCATGACCTAATTAAGATAAAAGGGATAACAACCTCTGAAATTGTTATTCTGGAAAATAAAGAGCACTACTTTAATGGGACTTAATTTCATCATTAAATATTTTAAATGGTTTTCTATATAAAGTTGCATTTTTATTTGAAACAGACTTCAAATATATGCACTGTGACATTTTCCACAGCTTTATAATTAGGAAGAAATTAGTGTTAATGAAACATTTAATATTATTTATTGTGAGGAACAAAAATTAAAATGCTTTCCTATGGGGCTTTAATTACCATTAGCCTTCCCTTTCTAGTTCAGCAGATAATATGAGTGCTGTAGAACAGATTTTGCCCCCAGCCCTGGAAAGGCAGGCACCAAAAAAGGAGATTTAAACAATAGCTACATGTCTGTCCCCATTGCAACGATTTGCTCCAGACGCGCATAATCTGACAGAGACATGGGGAATTGCTTTATCTACAAGGGCAACCCTATTCAAGTCATTTATGTGGTGGTAATGGCAGCACACATGCATCTCTCTGCATATACGACGCCAAGGGGACTGCTACATCATGATATCAGTGTGCATGGTGAGTGTAGTCGGGGTTGGCATCAAGGGTCAGCATCATCTAGCACCTGACAAGGCCCAAGTGTACTCTGGGAGGCGCCACCATTGATCCTTACTGCGTTCCTGCTTCTCATCATATTGACTCATCCACCAGTTTAGAGAGTAAGCAGGAATACCAATTCACCACCAGGCGCCACCTGCCCTTTCCCTCTGGGTGGTGAATTAGGCAATAAGTGGATGGGGAAGAGGAGGACAAGAAGGCACACACCAACCAAGAGGCAACTGGCTGAGCACTCGGATCCCCACATCGTGGATCTGTACTTCGTTGCAGTGTCAGAACAAGAGGGTAAGGCATCCTCTTAAGAACATAAGAGTTAAATTACTGGATCGGACAAAGGTCCGCTTAACCCAGCATCCTGTTTTGATGCTTTTCGGTTGCTCACAACCAGCATGTTAAGTTAATGGTTTCCCCTGTTCACAATATCTAACAGTGTATTTATCAGTGGTACACTTCAACTGCACGTGGTGACTCCATTTCTTGACCATCCTATTGATAGACCTGCCATCCATTAATTTTGCCTAAGCGCACAATCCTATGCATGTTTAGACAGAAACAAGTCCTATAACTCCCAGCATTCCCCAGCCAGCAGTTCCTCAGTTTCTGTCTGAACATGCATAGGTTTTCATCTTAACAGGGTGATTCTATGACCCCTGGGCAGCATCTAGAGGGCCATAGGATCATTCAGATTCCCAGCTCTGGGGTCGGAAAACAGCTCCAACCTCAGAGCTGGGGATCAGTGCTCAGAGCACCTCCCCACCCCCTTCGCAGCCAGCATGGAAAGAACCACACCGGCTGCTTCTCTGAGGTGATAAGAGTAACCTCAGAGAAGGGGCTTAGGGGGCGGCGGGGGGAGAAGACTGGTGCCACCAAGATATGAGATATCTGGTGGCACCTCGGCACCTCCTTCCCTCCCACTCCGAAGTGCTGCAGTTAGATGCCCGAAATCGGCCTTCCCACTGCTTTGCAGGGTGGGAAGAGTGCAGAGGCGACCTTCACTTCAGCACTTCTCCTGCCCTGCCTAGGATACCCTGAATCCTCCTCCTCCATCCTCTTTTTTCTATAGTCACCTAAGCTAGTGGCAATCATCACATCTCATGGAAGTGGGATTCCATAATTCATTGCATGTATTTATTTATTTATTTATTTATCTATTTATTATATTTATACCCCGCCTTTTTTCCTGCAAGGTGGCTTACATAATCCTCATCCTCCTCTCTATTTTTTCCTCACAACAACCCTGTGAGGTAGGTTAGGC
The DNA here is from genome assembly GCA_021292165.1 of Shinisaurus crocodilurus. Lineage (NCBI taxonomy): Eukaryota > Metazoa > Chordata > Lepidosauria > Squamata > Shinisauridae > Shinisaurus > Shinisaurus crocodilurus. The sequence continues at coordinate 13,018,689 of CM037883.1, read as the reverse complement.
TGAGAGTCAGTGACTGGCCCAAAGTCACCCAGTGAGTTTCATGGCCAAGCAGGGACTAGAACCCGGATCTCCTGAGTCCCAGTCCAGCACTCTAACCACTATGCCACACTACATAGAAGTACTTCCTTTTTGGTCACACATGACATGTGTTGGAGAGCTTCCTGAAAATAAGGATGGATGGGAAGTTTTGTTTCAGTTCAGTTTTGGTAAGAATTTACCGGAATTCACACAGATGTTCATATTTGGAAGAGAGTGACTTGAGGTGGTGGTGGTGGTGGTTTAAAAAATCTAATGTGGGAGAAAGCAAAACTGCCTGATTTGCCCATTCCTAACTGAAACCCTACAGAGTCCAAAGAACTACATCAATACCCTTCTCAAACCTGGGTCCTTCCAGAGGTTTTTTGTTTTGGCCCACAACTCCCATTATTTTTGTTTATTTGTATTTGTATTATTTATTCATGATACCTTTCATACTGCTTAATATATTAAAATCCCTAAATTGTTCACATTAAAATACAACAAATTTTAAATTTTAAAATATAACATTCCAGACCATTGGTCATGCTGGCTGCGGCTGATGGGAATTGTAGACAAAAACATCTGGAGGGATTCAGGATAGGGAAAGCTGCTCTACGAGGTTGCCACCAGATTGGGCCACTTTATGCCTCCACCCGAGGAGCTCTCTTATGCCAATCTTTCCACTATACAAATGAGTTGGCCTGGCAACTATGACACATTCATTCCTTCCATCCTTAGAACTGTGTAATAAAACTGATATTATCTCATAAATTTAACCCTCCCTGATTTGGCATTTATGCTGGCTCCTTTTCGTTGTTGCTTAGTCAAGATGCTTATAAGCTACTGCTTTCTTGCAGGCAGGGAAAACAAGAGTAACCACTGAGTTGAGAAATTATTATTAGCTTTTAAAACAAAAATACCTCTGTGCAAGATTGCTGAAAGTGTAGTACAACGGAGGATCTTCTCCATCTCTTCCTCTTCTTCTTTCCCTAATTGCTAGTGAGATAATCTGGTATGAAAGGAGACAAAGGTTGTCTAATAGACCCTTGATGGTGAAAACAAAAAGCAGCAGATGGTACACTGTGTCATGCTTCATAAAGCAAGTAAAAGGCACACTGATCTCTCAACACTTTCCTCAGCTGACAATGCACTTACTAAACGGGGCTTTCTTATCGAGCAGTTCAGCTCAACCAAACATATAAGTGATTATCAATTGCTCAGTTACAGACATGCTGTCACATTAAGACTAGAGTACTGTAATGTTCAGCAACCTGGGACCACCCTTTAATGACATTTTGGAAACTTCAACCGGTACAAAATACAACTCCCAGAATGTAAGTGGGGGCTAGAGCAGGAGTGGGAAACATTTTTTCAGGCTGAGGGACAACATTGCCTTGCCACTTAACCTTCTGAGGACTGTAGCCACTGGTGCTTTTCCTCATTGGAGGAAAATCAAAATGTGGGCGGGGCTTCCCCCCCCACACACACACACATCCCAATATAACCCCTAGACACTAGTACACACCTCTGCTGCCCTTGTCAGGGAAAGGGTGTGTGTGTGTGTGTGTATTGGATGTGGGGTGTATGTTATTTAGGGGTGCGGGTGAGAGATAAAGTGTGTGGGGTTGTTCCTGGAAGAGAGAAAGGAATGAGTGACTGGGTGAGTGGATCTTGTGTGCTTGGGGTGTGGGGTGAGAGAGAGGGAAGAGAGTTTGGAGGGGGTGATCCTGAATGAAAGAGAGAGAGAGCTATGGGTTCAAAGGAGAGGGTTTGTATTTTGGGGCTCAGCTCCCACCTCTGCCTTGTGTTCATGTTCGTAGGCAAGCTTCACCAGTCTGACTTTCTGTGAATTGGGTGTTTTGCAACTGACCACACCCTCCAGGGCAGATATTTTGAGACTGCACCCATGACACTGCCTCAAAAATCCAAATGTGCTCATTGGTCCAAATAGGATGGAGACCCCTGGTAAAGACAATACTGGGCTAGATGGACCAATAGTTTAACTTGGTATAAGGTGGCTCCCTATGTTCCTAACCATATGAACTTCCCAGGTGCAAAGATCAGCTTCAGACCTTCCTCTCTGTTCCACCACTAAGAAAAATTAGGAATAGCAGGTTTGTTTACTTTTCCAAAACATTGTAGTTTTCAAACTGACCCTGAAAACTCCCCCCCCCCCGCAATCAAGGGCTTCATTGACTTTATTGTTGCCTCATTATATTCTAATCTGAAGCTGTTTTATGGATTGTTTTGATATTATGATAAGAATGTTTTAATCCTAATTTCTTATAAGCATCTTTATGAGGACTTGGCCCCCAAAGGAAGGATGAATGGATGCAGGCTTTTCGGGTGAGGTGTCACCTCGGATGGACATCCTGGTGGTCCCTGTCTGGACTGGGTGTCTCAATAAGGCCCTGCTCCTACTCTTCAGAAGAGGTCTCAGCAGGCTTGGGATGTAGGCACAGGTGAGTCCTGATAGATTGCTAAATGGATCATCCATGTAAAGTGGCAATCTATCTCTGAAAAGCAGGTGTTGGGGACAATAAGATGGGAGGATTTTTGCATTCATGCCTGGAGCCATCTGGTTTGGTGTTGTTTGAAACTGATTTCTGGACTAGATGGACCTTAGGCCTGGAAAGAACATAAGATGCTGCCTTATGCCATAGTCATAGAATCATAGAATAGTAGAGTTGGAAGGAGCCTATAAGGCCATCAAGTTGACCCCCTGCTCAATGCAGGAATCCAGGTTAAAACATCCCTGACAGATGGCTGTCCAGCTACATCTTGAATGCCTCCAGTGTGGGAGAGACCACTACCTCCCAAGGTAATTCGTACAATTGTCGTATTGCTCTAACAGTCAGGAAGCTTTTCCTGATGTTCAGACGGAATCTTTGCCTTTTTTGCAGTCACATCACATTGCTGGCTTATATTCAGCTTGTGGTCTACAACTATTCCAAGATCCTTCTCACTTGTATTGTTGCGTCTGAGGGCACATGTGACACAGTCAACTTCCTAAAGCTAAGCAGGCTTGGATCTGGTCAGTGCCTGGATGGGAGATCACCTGGAAGCTCCATTCATGTACTCCACCTTGAGCTCCAAGATGGAAGAAAGACAAGATATAGATGATGATGATGATGATGATGATGATGATGATGATGATGATGATGATGATGATGAAGAAGAAGAAGATGAAAGACACTGACTGGCAGGGCTTCAGATGGAGGTCTTTCCCAGCCCTATCTGGAGCCTGAACTTGGGACCTTCCTCAAGCAATGCATATACTCTTGGGTGACCAGCCAGATGGGTGATTCATAAATGTAATAATTGATTGATTGATTGATTGATTGATTAATACTCTACCTCTGAGCTATCGTTCCTCCCCATGGTCATATGGCCTGATACAGCAGTGCTCTTCCTATATTCATGTAAGAGGGATATGTAATTGGGACTGCATTAGGAAGAAGGAAGCAATCTCCACTCACTCTCTTTGGGGAGATGGGCATATGAAATGATTGTATAATTTTTCTTCTCTCATGCAGGATCTTAAAAGAGAATTGACAAGACCGAAGGAGATGAGATGCATACATTTGTCAAGATAAAAAATTGAAGCCACAGTAATATGTACCAATCCTTGGTACATAATGATTCCAGAGTCAAATACTTAAGACCAGCTGTCCCATAATCTTTATTACATATGTCATTGAATTTCAAATTTATAAAGCTTTTATATCAATTCCCTGGAGTAATATCACCTTTTGAGGTCTTTTGTCATATTTGCATGCGTGGATTTCGCTAGATTACTCTAGAATCTGACAAGTGTATATGTGTGTAATGCATTTCAGTGATAATAACCACATTTCCAATTTTTTTGCATAACAAATGATGCTATAAGGCAACCATCTTTCAAAGCTTTAGTGAGCAAAAAGATGCATATTTTAGAAACTGGGCATTTATATTCTCCAAGGGAAAAAGATTGCTATAAACTGCACGGTGACAACACCAAATCAATGACAGGATCCAAGTTTGTTTGAGACTACATATTTAAATATAATGTAGTATATTCCCTTTTTAAATTGCTTTATGCCATTTTCTTTTCAATTTGTTGCAAAAATCAGTCTCAGCTCATTTTAGGACGGTGAAGTGTCTGGAAACTAAGTCCTATGAGGAACAGTTGAAAGATATGGGTGTGTTTAGCTTGGAGAAAAGAAGATTCAGGGGAGACATGATAGTGGTCTTCAAATATCTGAAGCTCTGTCATAAAGAAGATGAAGCACCCACAGATACTGTGATGTGCTGGTTCAGAAAGAGAGGGGCTTCTGCTGCTCAGACAGCACAATTACTATATCTTACACACGCACACACGCACACACACAGGGAGGAAAGCAACTTGGGGGATGCTTTTGAGTGGAACACCTCCAGAGGGGGAAGGGTTAGGAAGCCCCTCCCCTCCAAGCCAGCCTTCTGCTCCACATTGCAGCTTCTGTTTTAGAGGAAAAGAGGGAAATACTAGAGTAAATATAGAGCTGTTCTGCAATATTGTATTGAAATTCATTCAGGTATTTGTGAAGGTGGGTGGGGCAAATGGAAGATGCCCCCGAAGATTGGAGGTAGGAGAATTTCAATGAATTTTGGGGTGGGGGGGTTGGCACTTGATGGTTACCTTCAGTTTACAAGCGTGCTGGAGGAGATTTTCTTCCTTCAAATTAGTGCAAGGCTTCCCAGCTCCTCCTAGGGGCATGCCCACGAAACACCGCATGCTCCCGTGAGCAGTCCACGAAATGCCAGGAGGCTACAGAGATGGCAGAGATCCCTAGGCCGCAGTGAGCACATGCAGTACAACTTTTCATGGTGGAATGAAGAAAAATCGCTTGGCTACGTTCTAAATTTCAGGTCAGTACCAAGTGCCAGCCACCCAGACTGAAAATTTTCTTGACATTTTCCCATGCCCCCAAAGCAGCAGCAAATCGTCCTCACTTTCATTGGTGGGGTGAAAAATTGGGGAGGGGGTCAGTTCAGTAGTAGTAAGTACACATGACTGAGGACCACATGCAGTTTGGCCCTGTGTAACCTGTCATCATGTCTCCCAACCCTTGGCCGGCCTCTTCAGGAGACTCTGATGAAGATGGGGATCAGACTGCTCTTCCAAGGGAAGGAGAGTCAGTCCCACATTCAGCCGCACACACACCCCTTGGCCAGAAGACATGGGCTTGCCATCATCCTCTGAGTCAGAGGAGGACCCCCCCCCCAGCAGAACCTCCAGCTTCCCGGCCTCGCAAACCTTTGAGACTAAACCAGTGTTTCTCAACCTTGGGTCCCCAGATGTTTTTGGCCTACAACTCCCAGCATGCCCCAGCCAGCTATGCTGGCTGGGGCATGCTGGGAGTTGTAGGCCAAAAACATCTGGGGACCCAAGGTTGAGAAACACTGGACTAAACAATCAGGCAAGGGCCCTTTAACAGTTCAACCAGCTCTTCCAAAGGGGGTGGAGTTAGCCAGACTACAGATGGTGGCTGCCTACATAAGGCTTCAGTTGGCTCTAGTCTGCTGCTGAGACAACATTTTTTCTATGTTTCTAGTAGGAGAGAGATTCATGTAGAAAAGCTCACTCTGAGCTATCTGTGGTCCTGATTGCTTCTGCTTTTAATATGAGAGGATCTGTCTTTAGCTTGCTGTGTCTGATGCACTGCACTGGACTGGACTGGACTCTACCTACCTACCTAACACAACTTTGCCTGCCTTGACAGGGCTGTTTGACATGAAGTGGATGTCAGCTTCTCCTGTGAGCCTGAGGTAACCACAGAATTGTGTGTGCATGATTTGAACTGAGTACACCTGTACAGCAAGCAGAGCATTTTTGCAACAGCTCCAATGTCAGTGGAGTGGTGTATCCATTCCAGGGTGTAGTCTGAACTTATAAGGACTGGCCAACGAGAACATATTATGCCAGTGCTTTCTCATCTGCACTGGCTGCCAGTCTGTTTCCGGGCCTGATTCAAAGTGCTTGTGCTAACATTTAAAGCCCTAAACAGCTTGGGGCCAGGGTATCTGAAGGATCGTTTCCTCCCATATGTACCTGCCCGGACACTAAGATCTGCATCAGCAGTCCTTCTCTGAGAGCCCCTGCCAAAGGAAGTGAGGCAGGTGGCTACTAGGAGGAGGGCCTTTTCTGCTGTGGCACCCCAGAATGAGCTCCCCAAAGAGGTTCGCCTGGTGCCTACTTTGTATTCTTTCTGGCGCCAGGTGAAGACCTTTCTATTCTCCCAGGCATTTTAATCATCTTAATCAGTTTAATCTTGTAATTGTTTTTAATTCCGTTATTGTAACTGCTGCTGCTAGCTCTGCTGTTTGTTTTTAATCTGTGGTTTTAAATTTTATATTTTATATTGTATTTGATTATTTTAACTGTTGTAAACCGCCCAGAGAGCTTCGGCTATTGGGCAGTATAAAAATGTATTAAATAAATAAATAAGGAGCTATCCATTGTGCTGAAATTAGGTTGGGGATAGGATTCAGAATGATGGATAGCTCCTTTAAAGTTTGGACTAAAGCGTGGAGCGGATATCCAGCCCCGCTGACATTGGGGCCATCAGCCTCTACTGGTTGGGGAGGAAGAGGGTGAGGAATGGGCAGGCCTGCTGGGGAACCCCAGGGGGTGTTATTGGGGCCCCAAGGCGGGTCAGATTAGGCCCCCTGTCTTGAGGTTCTGCATCCCTGGTCTAAGTCTTTAAAATACTAGGAGAACGCTCCTCTGCCAGGCATACACTGGCTCTTTTCATTTTGGGAGCACTTTGCTTGGTCACATGCTCAATTTTTGTAAAGCAGAAACTGCAGACGTGCCTTTTTCACAATGCCACATTCCCCCATGGCCAGTGGTAATAGCCCAGTAAACTGTGTCAGGGTCCAGTACACACCAGTTGAGAATGATTTTTTGCTTATTGAGACTGTTGATTTGCACCAGAGTTCCAGTTAATTAAAGGTAATTGGAGAGCTGGCAAGTGCAAGCAATCCAGTGATTGCATACTGAGGTTATTGGGCCCACTTTATGGAAATGTTAAGTGTATAAGAAATGGGAAATCATTCCTATAAGGATTTTGAGTAGTTGGACAAGCCTGTTCTGCAACAGAGGGGTCAGGTAACCTTTTAGATGGGGTGGGCAGGGGGAAGGGGAAATAAATCAAGAGGTTAGTCAGTGGAAGGGAAGGAACCAAGCTCTTACTCTCTGAAAGAGAAAAGCAAAACAAAACTTGGCATTCTGTTGAGTGGACTTCTTCCAAGTTTCTGAAAACTGGATAGCGTTATGGTATGTTGTAGGGCATTCCCAACAGTGTTTTTTAAGAGTATTTATGTGGAAGCATAAGAAATTCCAGATGTCCAAATCCTACCTGGATGGCAAATCCTACACAGAAAAACAAACGAAAACAAAAAACCCACTGGTGGCAAATTTCCATCTTTCGGGATGCAGTTACTTAATTTCAGGAATGTTTGCCTTGCACCTGGCAAAAATCCAAGTGCAATTGATTTTCCTGACCTTGCAACTTGATTTTTGGATCGATGCAAACCGATACTGGGATGGATCCAGACCAAGTGAGCTGCCTTTAGTTCCCATTGAAATCAATTGGACTTATCTTAGTTATCGCTAACTGTTTACATTGATTTCAATAGGACCTCGGGTAACTTCTTTAGGCCTAAGGCTGAGCAATATGTGACCCTCTGTATGTTGCTGGCTGTGTTGCTGACAGCTGATGGGAGTTGTAGTCACAAGATCTGGAGGGCCACAAGTTGCCCACCCCTACTTTAGCTTAAGATGGGAAAACAATTGATATTTGAGTTTTCACCAAGATTCTCCAAACATCAGCATGATGCTTGTCTTTCCTCGATTTGCACTCGCTGTTTGTTTTGCAGGAATGGGAAATTTGCGCAAAATAAATGCCTAACAAAAATGAAAATTGCAAACATGGTCCAATGCTGCAGAAATTTCACCCATAGACTAAAGCATGAAATTGTGCATTTTTAAAATGCACAATTTTTTAAAAAGAGAAGAAGGCAAAATTAGCATATTATTCTAACGCGAGCACATGTTTGAGAATTTGCGGAACATTTCTGGAGAACACGTTCTCCTGCTCACACTCTTGTTTGGGATTGTGAACAGGACATGTTGTCATGTTTTGTGAGCAGAAACAAAATGATCATGCATCTAGAGATGTTACCATGAATATCGGGGGGCTGAAATGAGGCCAAAATCGGCCCCGCTTGCGCCCCCCCCAATATTCTCGAGCCTTACCTGGCGCCCACTTGGCCTCTGCTCGAGTCGCCATGCCAGCAGTGCAGGGCCCCGGTGCATCATTTCCGCCCACCAGGAAGTGATGCGACGGGACCCTGTGCTGACGCGACAGAACCGTGTTTTTGGCATAGAAACCAGGGCAACATGGCTTAAAACTGCCATTTTAAGCCATGTTGCCCTGGTTTCTACGCCAAAAATGTGGCACGGAGTTCCGTCACGTCGGTGCAGGGTCCCGTTGCGTCACTTCCCGCCAGCTGGAAATGACGCTGACAGGACCCTGCACTGCCAGCGCGGCTGCTCGAGCGGCGCGGAGAGCAGGCGGAGAATCGCTCCATGCCACGGAGAATACGGGCTTTGGGGGGGGGGCTGCTCACTGAGGAGAGGAGAGGTGAGGTGAGATGAGCCCCCCCTAAGGTACAACCCCTGTCTCTACAGATTAGGGTTAGGAAAAGCTTGGTCTTTGTGCATGTCCAGGGGCCTGGAACTAGCCTGAATTTGGGCAGACAACATGAGCCATTAATAAGAACACCCTCGGTCATGCCCTTGGGCTTGCTCTCTGAATGTATGGGAATTATGCCTGCATGTTAGGGTTAGGGTTAAGCTTCAGGGCCATAGGGACTATTCAGGGAAAAAAAACCCTCCATAGCTTTAGATTATTTTGGAGCATACGGAGAATATGTCAATGCTGCTGGGTGGTTTTTTACTTTTACTGCCCTAAAAAAGGGTTAAGATAGGACTTTTATAGTTTATTTGAGGGGCAAAGGCAGAAACAAAGCTTCTCTGAGAAGTCAGGGGCAGGGTTCAGTGGAGCAAACCACTTAGTGGTATCAGGGGAGGGAATGCTGGACGTTGCCTAGCAACAGGTTAGAATTCCATTCTACCGCTCCTCTGACAGATAGACTATCCCTACAGTAAACAGACTTAACTGACGCTTGCTAGGGTTAACAAAGAGAGACATGTTCTGTGTTTTTCATTGCCTCACAGTGTGAGTAACATATAAGAAACTGTGCTTTCTAGAAATATGTAACCATCAATCTTATAGTACACAAGTAATTTACCGTAATTTTACTGTTATTGATTTTAAAAGCATGTACTTTAGAAAATGGCTGTGTGTGTGTGTTGGGAAAACTCTGCTCCTGCTATTGTGCTCCGCCATCTACTAAGAACTCAGAGGGTTGGTTTTTTTTAAGTCAGAGCCCTCTTTTTTGGCTCCTCCCTGCCACCCTGGATATTTCTACAGTGGTTTCCTCTATGAGGTTGGAACTTCACCCTCGCAGATGGGGCATTCTGGGGTTGTGCCAGTGGATGTGGAGCAGAGGCAGAAGATATAGCAGACTCTGTCTTGTGTGGAGAGCCTCTGCAGCAGATACAGGAGGAGAAGGTGACAAATGCAACAAAGGAAAGGGGCTGGGCTAGAGCCCAGGTTGAGAACACTGGGGGTCTAGAATCATGCACACAATGTTGTCGTTCCCCCGGGTTTATGTTTTGTGTGTTTTTTCCTTCAGCTATGGCAGGTCAAACCCCTAACAAAAACAGTGAATGCTACATTAATTTCAAAACATTAAAGCAAGCAAGCAAAACTCTGTATGCTAGTTGTTTCTCCCTCTGTGTTCATTTAATGGAGCTTTTAGCTGCATCTGTGCATTATTGGTTTGGCTTGTGGAGGAGTTTTTTTGGGTTTTTTTTAAACTACTTAGAATGTATTATTGCTTTAATGCAGTTCATGGGACATTGCATAACACACACTTAAATTATTTTACTAATGTTAAGCAAGTGTTCCTGCATTATTAAACACTAGGAAGGCAATACGCAAATTTGTATAAACATGATTTCCGAGCATGTTCTTCAGGTGCCAGAGTGTTTGTACATTAAGCTGCAATGAAATAAAATATCATGGAAGCTCTGTGGCATTAACATTAGAGTGTCATATGTGTGTGTTTTTTATTGTGTGTGCATGCGTGCACGCGCATGTGCGCGCACGCACACACACAAACACACTTGAAGGCATTCAAAGTTATGTTTGACTTGAACAGTTTCTTTGTTTCTTTTCTCTAGTGGGATGCCCAAGAGATTGCTGTTAAGTCCCTGGTTCTATTCAAAACTGTTAACAATCTTATCAAAACAGTACATGGCTCATACATGTTCAAACTGATACAACAGAAAGATGAAACATTGTTTAGCATCATTAGAAAAACAAAAACAAATCGGGTGCTGTGGGATATGTGTGCATTGCTATACTGTCCGAGTCTCCACTATCCCACCATAGAAGATGAATAATAATATGTACGGTATGTATTTATGTATTAAATCAGTGTTCTCCAGCCTTGGGTCCCCAGATGTTTTTGGCCTACAACTCCCAGCGTGCCCCAGCCAGCTACGCTCTCGAGTCCAACCCCCTGCTCAATGCAGGAAACTAGAGGAGGGGTCTCCCATCCAAGTAATAACCAGGCTTGACCCTGCTTAGCTTTCCACACTCAGACAAGCTGAGCCAGCGTAAGCCACAGGCCTTAGGAAAGTATGACATGATTTAACATTAGCGTGCTAGTGGTACATGGATGGATGATTGTCTCTCCCATCTTTGACCATCTGAAGTCCTGTAGTCTGCATATTCACTCAGTATCTGGCCCCAGTGATTGAGTTTATGTGAGCATGCCAAGTGAAAACAAAGTCATATGAGACTGAAATACTGATGGTTGGCAGGCCAGGCAACACGGACATTTATGGCATTAAGCCTGCCACTGTTGACATTTTCGTCAGAAAATAAGACAGTCTAATCATAGACCAGTGAAGCTTGCTGCTTGATATGTTTCTCCTTCTTTCCACATGTGATATGAACCGCTTAAAGCATGACATGGTTTAACCTGCTAAAATCCCATGCATTTGACTGAAACATTAAACTATGTATAGCTGAAGTGGCAGTAAACATGATCAAACACTTTCAAAGATGACATTTCCTTTGTCAGGTCGGCACATATGGTATGAGCAGGCAATGCAAGTTAAACCCTTCATTACTTTGACAGGTGAGTTCTGAATTAATCTGTCTCCTCCCTTCCTGGGCTATCTCTGCATGCCCTTTTAAAAGCACAAGGCAGCATACTGAGTGACGCAATCAAACCGAGGGCTTCTAAAAATATCATTTTGACAAAATTCCCCCTGTGACAACATTTTAGAGGGTTCTATTAATGAGACAATTGCAGAACTGTTTTGTTTGAATTGGTTTTAGTCAAGGCGTTCCCATGATGCACATAAGATGCATATACATTTCTAAAATTTGGGTGCAAATGACACCCAATTCTGGACTTTAAAAGAAGAGGAGGAGGAGGAGGAGGAGGAGGAGGAGGAGGAGGAGGAGGAGGAGGAGGAGGAGGAGGAGGAGGAGGAGGAGGAGGAGGCACACTCTTCCCCCTTCCTCTAGTTCCAGATGCGAGGGAGACGAGTGTGATTACTTGGGGTGTGAGAGACGCACTATCTTCTGTTTATAACTGCATTAGCAAAATGTTTGGCAGTGTGATGAGTGGGGGGGAAGCAAAAGGGTCTGTATCTCAGGATTGGGCAGAAGGTAGATTGAGATGGACTGGTCAATCCTTGGATGGATTGCGTTAGAGATCAGCAAGAGTTCCTTCTCCTTGCAATTGCCTCCAACCCCAGCAAATTAAGCTGTTAGAATCATAGCAACTCAGATGCAGATTGGTGATAGCATATCCAGGTCACTCTAGTTGTATGGCTCATGGGAACAGCAGGTAACTCTTTCTGCTCTGTGAGCCAATATTTTGTACTTGGTTCTACCCTGAAGCCACTAATTTGATTTTCCAGCTGGCTCCTCGAGGCTCTAGCGAAAACCAAAGTAGATCCTGCAAGCCTGAAATTTGTCAGTGCCAACCTTGCATTACACGGACACTTCTCGGGGTGCAATGTGCCTGGCTTGGGGTCTCTTTCACTGGAGGCTAAGCCACCAGTCATTGGGGGACAGGGGTATCCACCACACCAGAGCCAAATACACAGTGGGAGGCGAGTGACTCCCAATGTCAGTGGGGCACTGTATCCACCCTCAATTGCAGCCTGATTTTGGAGGGGGATGTATGTATTTATGGAGGGGCTGCATGACTATGTGATGGTACGGTCCTAGGGATGGATGAGAATTTCATTCCAGAGCAGTCTTGATAAGTATTTAACTAAATTTGCAAAGTTCTCCATAGTCAGGACAAAAAGAACTTGAGATTCTTAAAAACATAAGAGTGCTTTGCTCTTAAAAGTCTGGTTTTGGATTCCTGCGTATTCAACCATGTTAGTGCTTAATTAGGCTTGCCAGCTCTCTCTCTCTCGCTCTCTCTCTCTCTGGGCTTCTCTACATGAGGCATTTATTGTTCCGTTCGTGATCCCGCACTCACGGAAGTTTGCGGGTCCTTTACACGATGCCATCATCCTCAAGGGCCACTCCTGTGTTTTCCAGCCATTTTCTGCGTCTTTTTTTTTAGAGTGAGGAAAGTGCAGTATTAGCTGGGATGCCGCCATGATTTGCGATGAGAAGCTTCATGTCTATTTGCAATTCTGCTCTATACCACAGCGCCACCTTGTGCTTGCGTAACGGAACGTATAGAAACATATAGAAAGGCAGAGAAGGAAAAATACCCCGAGGAGGGGGGGAAAACTTGTGTAAAGGACGTGCTCTTCCTCCTGCAAAGAAAATGGAAGAAGCAGCTTTGGTAAAGCAGCAGATTAAATGCCTTATGTAGAGAAGTTCAAGTTCTCTCCCTCTCTCTTTTTGACAGGCTCCTCCTCTTCAACATCTGTCTGGCAGGCAGTCGCATCATGCTCCTCTCCATGCCAGGAATGGCTGTAACTATTTGGCTGGTGCAGATGGGTGAGGATTTCATTTTGCTTCACTTTTGATATGAATCTACCAAAATTCACAAAGTTCTTCATATTTGGGAGAGAAAGAACTTGAGATTTTTAAAAAAAATGGATGTGGAAGAAAGCAAAACTGAAAGATTCGACCATCCTCAGCTTTAGCTGATATTAATTTTGTCTTTGGCCCAAGCTATTTGGCAGGGTTGGTAAATTGGATTTCTTTTAAATGTTGCTCTCGTTATATGTGCCACTACTGAGTGATGTGCCCTGGGGTTGCTTCACATAGCAATTTTAGCATGGTAAGATATGGCGAGTGCCTTGGCCACCCTGAAATGTTGTATGATTTTTCTATGTCTGTTGGTGTCTTGCCAGTCATGGCTGATAGCTGGCAAAAAGAAGTGTTTCAAATCTCTACTTGAGATTTCTTTCACTACTGCTACTACTAGTAGTAGGAGAGGTCATTGTAGCATTGCCTAAGCTATTAAGCAGTTGGCTTCTTCTTGACAGCCAGCCACGTGAAAAGTAAGGCACAGTCTGATATTCTCAACTGAGTTAATAAATTTGATAATTCATGAACCACTAACTTGTGATAAGAGATTTATGAAGTAATCAGAGGCCAGTGAGCATTAGCAGTAATAAGTTCATTTTGGTATAAATCAGCACATTAACATGTTGGCACCTGATATTTCAGACGGCTAAAATAATACTTGGAGGTACTTGCTTCTTTTCTTCCTTCCACATCCTTTCTCGAGACATTGACACAGATCATGAACATCACAGCCCACGTCCTTCTCGTAGGGATGCCATTTCAGATTTTGAGGAAGGTGTTGGGTGAGCTTCAGAAAGGTCTGAAGGCCCACCCTTGGAAACATGAAAGGTTAAACTGCAAGACAGCGGTGGGTTTTAAGAGCCTTTCTTGTGCTCACTCATGCTAAACCAAAAATGTCCTCGGAGTTAAACTACATGCTATATTAAATGTACAGTGTGTAGCTGATCCTAATTTTGTTTACTTTAGTGTAAATGTGTGGGGCCCACAAACTGGATCAGCATTAAACCTTCCCACCCAGCTACTCCCTCATAATTCACCCCCACCATGCAGGGGCTAAAGGGGGGAGGAACCCCATTGGCACCAATTGAGGGATATTTTTGTGTTGTGTCTCACACATTCCGTCTGCCCCCTCCCCTTCCGTAGAGCGATGTAACTTCACACAGGACTTGTCTAGCAAAGCTTTTAATGTGAAAGTACAAAGAAAGGGCTTGTTGTTGCAACAGTGGTTCGAGCAGTCTCTACAGCAAAAGCAGGATAATCCTAGTTCACAACTCTATAACTGGTCAATGGGAAAGTCATGAGGAAGCAACAGTTGATCCCGAACTGAGGAGCTTTCCACACACTCAGCGTCAAACCCAGCGTGTCTGTCGTCCCCCTCCGCCGCCGCCTCTAAGGCGGATCATGGTTTTTGCTAACCAATCGGGCGGAACGTCGGAGGGACGTGAGCTGTTCTTGATGACGGAGGCAGAACCTCTCTCTCAGATCTGTCAGAAAGCACAGCCCTTCGTCCCCTCCCGGCGAGAGCTCCTCTATTCCCACAGAGCTCTCCTCTGTGCTATCAGTTTAGGGCTGAGTCTGGCCTTGAAGCCCCAGGTGGTCCGCCAGGTCACATGGTGCCTCTTCCCCCTCCCCTTCTGAGGCTGAATCTATTCCCACAGGAACTATCAGGGCCTCTGTTGGGGTTGTGGGGTGCGAGCACAACCCCTGACATTTTGTTTGTTTCTTCAGCCCTCATGTGGTGGAGGGATTTGGAGGGGAGCAGCTAGGCGGAAAGTTTAACCCACATGCAGGAGCTTTGATCTTCTTTCTTTCTTTCTTTCTTTCTTTCTTTTTACACTAAAGTTAGGATGGGCTACACACTACACATTTATTTATTTATTTATTATATTTATATCCCACCTTTTTTCCTTCAAGATACCCAAGGTGGCTTACATAATCCTCCTCCTCTCCATTTTATCCTCATAACAACCCTGTGAGGTAGGTGAGGCTAAGAGTCAGTGACTGGCCCAAAGTCACCCAGTGACCTTCATGACTGAGTGGGGAGACTAGAACCCAGATCTCCGGAGTTCCAGTCCAATACTCTAATGATTATGCCACACTGGCTCTCATATTTTGTTTGTTTGTTTGTTTTCCTGAGAAGAAATGAGGGGAAGGGGAGAAAGGTGGGAGGAAAAAATAAAAATAAAAAATAATTTAAAAAATGGGGGCAGTATGAAAATAAATTCTAAAATTTGGGGGTGGGGGTATTGCCAGGAAAGCAGTAGTAGCATTGGATCTCTTTCCCCGCCCCAACAAAAATATATTTCTTAAACTTAGTTGCTGCTCTGCTGCAAGTGACAACGAAGATATAATAATCTGCAGCCAGCAGGCTGTTATTATTCCCCACTCCCATGATGCCTTATTAGAAAGATGCCTATGTTCAGGACATTCCAGAGGCGGTGCTGGTGGTGCTGGTGGTGCTGCTGGTGGTGGTAGGGAGATGGTGGTGCCCACTGGCCAGTCCTGTTCGCTGGTGATTATTATAGCATCATTGTCACTTGTGACTGAGGAGCAATGTTTAAGAAAGAACATGTTTGTTGGGGGGGGGGGGAAGCAATCCCAAATTTTGAGAATTTCATCCACCCCTGGAGAAAAATCACACACACACACCCCATTTTCTCAGCCCAAGGATGGAACCCCGAATTTGGGGCATGGGAAGCATTTTTGGTTCAATTTTAATGTTTACTCCTTGTAGCTCAGAATTACTGTAGCAATGTTATCAACAATTAGAGATGGATGGATGGATCCATCAGTTTTGCTTTCTCTTGCATTCATATTTTTAAACTCTTCAGTTCTTTCCATCCTGAATATGA
The DNA here is from genome assembly GCA_021292165.1 of Shinisaurus crocodilurus. Classification (NCBI taxonomy): domain Eukaryota; kingdom Metazoa; phylum Chordata; class Lepidosauria; order Squamata; family Shinisauridae; genus Shinisaurus; species Shinisaurus crocodilurus. The sequence goes on along the minus strand of CM037883.1, from coordinate 13,002,644 downwards.
AGAAATGTATGGATTTTGGTAATTTCTTATAAAAATGAACTAGGACAAATTTTTCAACCATCTGCGCCAGCCACATCCAATAGGTAGAGCCATTCCCAGCATGGAGAGAGCCGTGTTGTATCTGCCTGCCATATAGTTGTTAAAGATAAGGAGCCTGTAAGAAAGAAGAGGTGGCAACTCTAATTCAGCACTACAGTAGCTGAAGACGCAGGGATTCAAACAAAGTCTACAAGCCCTTTAGGTATGTAGAATTGTAGCTGAAGTTGGATAAAACTGGGGGGCAAGCACTGTCCTTTGCAGGATTGGTGGTTTTGCTGCCTGCATTAGAATCTGCTTGATTCCACTAGGTTCTGTCTGTATATTTGCAAAATGCTATTAAGGTTTTGGTCCATTCTCTCAAAAGAAGGAAACATATGCTGCAAATTGGCCCCTGGAATTTCCCCCTCAAATTCCCCTACCAGCAGATAAAGTGGGATGAGTCACGCCACTTTGTAACAATATACCAAGGATACATAGGACTTAATTTAAATCCAACCCACCCAAACAGTGATTGATTTTGGGCTAAAGAACATCCCTCAATATTCAATCCAATTTCCATGTTTGTTTGTGTGTGTGTGGGGGGGAGGATTGCTAATTTCATCAGCAACTCCAGTTAATTTATTTAATAGAGTGTCTGCAGGAACTTAAGTGACACCTACATAGACATTCAATATGCCTCTGATCCCTAACAGCCTTATGCAGAGTCCCTGATTATAAGGACACCTGAAATTATATTAGAGCTTGAATAATTAGGATTTCCTGACTGCAGTAACTGTAAGATGCACAGATGGTTCAAGAAATGATATGTGGGCTCATGTGGTGCATGCTGAGATAACAAGATAAATGCATTTGATGGATTAAACAAAGAAAAAAATGCTTTGTGCTGCCATACATGTGATTATGTCTCATCCATAACAAGGGATGGCCCCCGATGTGCAAAATAAACTATCTTGGTCCATTAAAGGCTGCCTTTGAAATATGTTGTCTAACCCAATTAGACCATTCTGTGCATAGCAGCCAGGACAACATGTTCAGTGGAGTATATTAGCAGCAGTAGATATGGCATTGTGGGCTCTGCACACCCTCCTGCAAGGCTTGGGTCTTTGATAGGTCTTTAAAAAAAAAAAAAAGCAGCAGCATATTCTGCATTGACCTGTTGGCTACACCTGCAGAAATACCAAAAATAAGCCCTTCTGTTGCCGTTCCCAAATTTGAGTTCAGCTGCGAGGTCAGTTGTCTTAAGGTTTGCAGTAGGATAAGAAACCAGGCTAGTCTCACAGCAGGTTTCCTTTTAATGAACCACAATTCATGATTATGTATGATCAGCAGGGTCAGTGGAATGAAGACATCTCGGTCCTTAGCAGGGGGAAAGCTTGGAAGTGGATGGGATAAGTAGATCAGGCAAGATGAAGAAGTAGGTTCTGGCAAAAATAACAAAATGAAGACTGGAGGAGCAGGAAATAGACCCAGTAAGATTCACAGTGCATCAGGCTAGGACAAGGCAAAGGGAACAGAAAGGCAAACGGGCAAGGTCAAGGTGAAACACAGTCAATGAGATCAAGATCGGAGCTATAGGCTAGCCTTCCAGTAGCTCCTTCTCCATTCCTTTTGCAGGGACTGTTGGGAGGCTGGAGCCCAGAGTTCAGAAGCTCTAGCGTACCCAGGAAGAATGACTGGGGATTTGGGAATAATTCCAGAGATGGAGAACAAGGGCCTACTCCTTCCCTGAGCAATGCTTTGGTGCATATTTCAGAAGGCATGGACCATTGGCAATTAACAGCACCATGCATTTATTTTGCCAATTATGGTCAGGTTCATTCAAGACCCAAGTTCAGGGCATACAACATACATTAATTGTCCCTTACTTGGGTTTAGGAAAAAGTGGGGTCTGACATTTTTATGAATATTGCTGATGTGCTGATAGTCTTGACAAAATCTTGGCTCAGCTTGTACTGAAACTCTTTTAAGGTTCTTCCACACCAACGTTTAGGTTGTCTGATCCAGCAAGGCAATCCTTTTGTTCTCATGCACCAATCTATTAATCTGGACTCCTTGGACACCTCCAGTCCTAAGAGCAGTTCTGAACTATGGGTTAACTACCCTCCATTTTATATGGTGTTGGTTTGCACTTCATCAGGTTGCCTCTTCCTTTTGTTTCCATACATATGGGTTGCACTGTTTGGGATAAAAAATGGTAGACATGATGTGATTACCATTGTCCATCTGGGTAGAGAGGGTGCATGGCAAAGTGAGGGGAAAGCTACAGGTTCATTTCTTTGAATTTCCTAGTAAAGGTGTTCAGCAAGACTGAGAAATGACCAATCTAAGATCCAGACAACTATTATTAGCATGTGTACACAGTGCTTTGCTAAGCAGACTATTGAAGTATCTCTGCGTAAGAGGCAACCCCTTGCAGCTAAAGTTATTCTTGCCCTTTTTAAGTCTCTTCTAAGAATGATGTAATTAGACTGCAATGGCCATGAAACTTAGCCATTTGGGGCCTTTTTGGCCCAAACAAGGGCTAAATGTTTTACCATCTTATCAGCTTCCTGCCCTCACTTTGGCACAGCTGAAGGGACAGAATGGCACTAAGAAGCAGTAGGGTGCACAGACACAGTGATCACCAAATAAGTGGCAAACAAGATGTAGTGTGTGTGTGTGTGTGTGTGTGTGTGTTGTGTGTGTAAAGGTTCACCCTCCCCAAAGCCTTCCTTTTTTGCACCACAATTCTTCATTTCAGCACAATTCAGTTCAATCCTCGGGTATAATTGCTCATCCACACGTTACCGTTTCTTCCCTTTGAAAGCATCCTTTCTATTTTCTATATTATTTCCCAGAACAGAGACATTGTGTTCAAACTTTTGTGGAATCAGTTGCTGCAGCTTCTGCTTCTTAAAGCAAGCTTTTGTTTTCAAACACAGAAAAGAGTAAGGGGAAGGAGAAAGGAAGAAAAAAAAGCATAAAAACCTCTCCACCAGAGAACGAAGCAATATAGTGTAGAAAAGGTCAATGAACACAATATTTCCGACTTCTGGTCTGAAACTTTTAAGGGTCCCTGTAAAGAAATGTGGAGTACAAAGCAGAATCTTTTATCCATCAACACTGTGCATAAGACGTTGGGGAATTCTAGCATATCTTTGGGTTTTGCAAGGATGAACTAAAAAAGGTTTGACATTTGTGAATGCTCTGCTGAAAGTAACTGGATGCAGTAAATGTCTGAGAGCTAAGCCAAAACTCATGTAGCCTGATGCCTTTCCTGATAAAGCTAGGCTTACCTTGTTTAAAATCCTAAACAGAAAGGATCATTCCAAAATGTCCCCAAATCCATATATTAATAGAAAAGTTTTGTTGCTCTAGCACATATTAGAACAATTAACTGCTATCATTAAGATTTAATATTTATAGTGCAATTCTAAGCATGCTTACTCAGACACACATTCCATTGACTTCAATGGGTCATACTCTATGAAGGCTGAAATCCTGTACCTGTTTATCTGGGAGTACGCCCATTGAATTCACTGGGGCTTTTAAGTGTGCTTAGAAGAACACCCATGCAGTGCAATCTTATGCTTTGTTACTAAAAAGTAAATCCCACTCTATCAATGGGGTTATTCCCTAAAGAGTGTGTTCAGGATGGCCGCCTTTAATCTGTCAGATTTGTATCCTGCCTTTCCTCCAAAGACCATCATCATCATTATCATCTATTTATTTCATTTCTATTCCACCCAGTAGCCGAAGCTATCTGGGTGGTTCACAAAAATTACACAACAAAATACAAAATAATAATTAAAGAACCCATACTATAAGATCTCTAACATACAAAATTTAAAACAATTTAAACACCTAAGACATTTACAGTAATATACTGGACCTGATAAAAAAACAACTGATATAAAGGCCCCATCATATACCATCAAATGCCTGGGAGGAGCAGACAGTCTTCTTAACCTAGCACTGAAAAATGAGAGTTTTGGCACCAGGTGAACCTCAGCGGGGAGAGCATTCCAGCATTCCATAATCAGGGGGCCACCACTGAGAAGGCCCTCTCCCTTGCTGCCACCTTCTGAGCCTCCTTTAGAGGAGGCACTCAGAGGAAGACCTCAGATTGTATTGTCCAGGTAGGGTTGTGTGTTTTTTTCTCATTTTAAATGCAAAACAACCTTAAGGTTGCTTAGACTGAAAAATACTGGGAAGTATCCATATATGGCCAGTCCAGCTGATTCTGTTGCACAAGTGTCCCCACCACTTGCACAACTGCAATGTTGCACTTCCACGGGGGGGGGGCAACCCTGCATGAGTGGAAACACTCATTTCTGGAAGGGGGTAGGTTGGCGGAGCTTGCATAAGGGAGTGTTACAGAAATGAGTGTTTCCGCTTGTTTCGGGGTTTGCACCCAGAAGCACTAATTCACCATTGTGCAAGAGTTGGTGGCTGCTTGCGCAACAGAAATGGCGGGACTGGTCGCACGCGGAATGAAAGAGGCGGTGGGGCCCGTGCTTGGATGGGCAGGATTGGATGCCACCCACTGATTTGCTAAGGTCACTTCAAGGTCTCTGCAGTCAGGCAATTGGAAGCCTCCAGCTTAGCCCCCGATTCCAAGGGTGCCCGCACTGCTACTCTGTATCTTGGCTGGGAACTCTGTCCCAAAGTGGAACGAATAGCTGCAAAACCAAACACTTTTACTTTCATATACAGGAAACCAGTTTTGGACATACAGCCCTGGGGAAGGATGGTTTCATTGTACTTTGCCCTGGAGAGGGCCGCTAGGGTGGTTAGTTCCTTTGAGCTGCCAAGGACAGGAAACCTAGCTCCAGGGGACTCTCATTTCGGTGGGGCTCCTTTTCCATTACAGGTTTTGCAGGTTGTATTTGGAGCTTCGTAGGAGCTATCCATTGTGTCTAACTCCATCCCCAAAATAGCTTCACCACCATGGAGCACCATGGATAGCTTCTATGAAGCTCCATATAGAACCTGCAAAACCTGTAATGGAAAAGGAGCCCCACCAAAATAGGAGCTCACCAGCCTCCCCTGCCTAGCTCAGTGGATAGATAAGTACTTGGCATGCAGGAGATCTTTAGTTCAACCCCTGGCATCTACAGTTAAAATAACCAGATAGTAGGTGACAGGAAAGACCTCGGCCTGAGACCCTGGAGAGCCACTGCCAGTCAGAGTAGGCAATATAGACTACAGGGACAAATTGCTAGATGCTGGCTTTGACCGTTAAAGCCTTTCATGGCTTGGGACCGGGTACCTGAAGGATCGGCTATCTCCACGTGTGCCTGTCCATGCACTAAGATCCTCATTGGGAGGCCCTTCTCTAGGTTCCTCCACCATTGGTGGCACAGCAGGTGGCTAGCAAGGAAAAGGCCTTCTCAGTGGTTGCACCCTGAATGCTCTCAACAGGGAGGTTCATGTCGTGATTACCACAACGTCACTTCAGTGCCAAGAAATAACTTTATCTTTTTCTCAGGCTTTTTAAAAAAAAATTCAGTTCGGTCTGTGTGTCCACCCCACCAGAATGAAGACATGACCCCGTGCATTGGGTATAAGGAATACAATTTTATTCTAGCATGAGGAACTGAGCAATATCATGTGAACAAGGTGTGGGCATGCTAGATTGGTGGTAGGCCGTAAGGTGGGGTTTCCTCTCTTCCTCCTAAGGGACAGTGCTACCTTAGCTTTCTGTAAGGATCAAGAGCTGTTGATCCATGCAAGCCACCCTGCGAATTTTATCGAAAGGTGGCATATAAATCCCTCAAACATGGACCTGGTATAAGGCACCATCGATGGAGGCTGGTGGCTCCAATGTCAGTGGGGCGGTGTATCCACTCTGTGCGGTAGTCAGAACATTTGAGGAGCTGTCCATGGTGCTGAAGCTATTCTGGGGATGGGGTTCAGCACCATGGATAGCTCCTTTAAAGTCCAGACTAAAACCCAGAATGGATACACTGCCCCACTTACATTGGAGCCACCAGACTCCACTGGGCAGCATCCTATGTTCCTAAGGGGGAGGGGGCTTGGCTCATTATCATCTTGAGGAGGGTCCCTAGCTCAGTGGTGCAACCCAAGTTTTGCATACAGAAAGCTCCAGATTCAATCCCCAGGCAGCTTCCCAAAGGATCCCAAGCCCAAGAACTCAACAAGGCCTTGGAGAACTGCTGCCACTCACAGTTGGCAATACTGGGCTAGATGGACCATTGGCGCGAGTCAATATAAGGCAGCTTTACATGTTCCGGTTTTCAAATGGCAGTGCTTGATGTTCACAAAGAGAAGTGTTGGAGCTGATATTCTTTATGGTCCTGCTCCCTTGGGAAGCCCTCTTCATTTTGGCTCACCTTGCCTTGAATATATCTTATAAATACCGCTATTCACATTTCTGGAACTGAACCCAGGGGCCGAAAGCAGCTTCTGGGGTTTAGTCCAGGTTAAAACATCCCAATTTCTGCTGACCTCAGCAGGAAACAGAATGAAGCAGCTGCTAGGAGGCTTTGAAAAATCTCCTCTGCATCCTCTTTCTTTGATATGAAATTTTTAAGTGGGCTCCCTTGATCCACTTCCTACTTTAATGAGCTTAGGACCAAGCATTTCAAATAACTCAGAACTAAATAAAGGTAACTGAATCAATAGGGTTTTCAGGGATCCTCATATCCAAAGCATTTATTAAAGAAATATAGGCTCTCGTTGCAAGGCAACTCATTTGAAGTTAATGAGACTACTCTGGAGTTAGACTTCCTCAAGACTCCAAAGCAGTGGGAGTTTTGCTATTGATCTTTAGTGGAAATAGGTAGCAAATTCCAGCCTTCTTTTCTTTTCTTTTTTAAGGAGAAAACAAAACTAACTGGTTCTTTTTCTAATGAGCAAAGGCTCAAGGAGATGGAGATGTCCTAGGGTTGGTTCACACTTGCCTGGTGATCCCTTGCTGAATGCAGCAACAGATGGAGGCCTGAATGTGCGAATTGGGGCCAAACTATACATGATGTGGGAGATCCCAATTTAGTTCTTTGATGTATGTTTCCATCAGGGATGTTGAAGAGTCCTTGGTCTCGAGTCACGAGTCGAGTCACGAGTCTTTGGACCCGAGTCTCGAGTCCGAGTCCTTGGTCCAAAATGGTGACTCCACGAGTTCCTATTAAAATCAATGGGGGTTTTTTCCAACAAAATAAAGCTACTTCAGATGTGTGGCTTAAATAAATTCTAGGCACAAGTGTGCCTTTTTATTTCAAAACTCTGCAACTGATTTTGACAAGAACAGACCAGGCAGACAAACCCAAAATAAAAATAACCAGGCAGGCAGAGGAGGCAGGGAACCCCAAAGCAGGCAGGGCAGAGGCAGCCAAGCCCAAAATGTCTGAAAGGTTGCATTTTAGGAAAATGATTTTAAAAAATAAAATCTTCGCCAGCAATCACACTTCTCTCCACTCCTTCTGGCACAGCCCAGAGATGTTGAAGAGTCCTTGGTCTCGAGTCCCGAGTCCCATTAAAAATATTGGGACTCGAGTCCGAGTCGAGTCAGAGGGGGGACTCAGTCCGACTCACGAGTCGAGTCCTGGAGTCCGAGTCCCCATCCCTGGTTTCCATTGCTTAAAAGCAGCTGCAGAGAACTGATTTGAATGGAGTCTGTGGCACTCAGTGTGTGTGTGTGTGGGGGGGTCAGCCCTTGCCCGCCCACTGCACAATTTCTCTGATTTAAATTTGGACGTAGTGATTTTTATTTATTTATTTATTTCATTTATACCCCACTCTTCAGCCAGAAAAGGCTCTCAGAGCGGCTTACACAAATTAATAATAAGACAGTCCCTGCCCTCAGGCTCACAATCTAAAAGACATGAACACAAAACATCAAGGAACACTGAATATAGTATTAAAAAAAAATAATCTACAGAATATAAGAACAGCAATACAAGTTAAAAAATATTTTAAAAACACTAAATATTAAAAAAAAAATACAACAGAAATAATTACAGATACCAACAAACAAACAAACAAACAAAAAGGCAGGAGCAGCAGCAGCCTTTGTAGCTGGAGTCAGTCAGGCCCCACCCTCCCTAGCCAGGTGTGATGAGCCAGGGAAGCAGGGACCAGGTCTTGCAGGACTCACAGCTAGATGGTCTCTAGGCACCTTCAGCAGGAGGAGCAGCAGCTTTTGTAGCTGGAGTCAGTCAGGCACCACTCTCCCTGGCCAGGTGTAATGAAGCAGGGACCAGGTCTTGCAGGACTCACAGCTAGATGGTCTCCAGGCACCTTCAGCAGGAGCAGCAGCAGCCTTTGTAGCTGGAGTCAGTCAGGCCTCACCCTCCCTGGCCAGGTGTGATGAGCCAGGGAAGCAGGGACCAGGTCTCTTGAGGGTGTCGTGATTTAAATTTGAGGGTGTCGTGATTTAACTTAGGGAAATGGCGTGTGGAAGGGGTTAAGCCCCCTTTCCCCTTCCCCCTCAGTGCCAATCCAAAGCAGCTGCAGTAATACCTTGGATTGCAATAACTTGGTTTGAGAGCGTTTTGCAAGACAAGCAAATTTTTAAATATTTATTTATTTATTTACTTGATATACAAGCGACGTCTTGCAATACAAGTACTGTAGTACGACTTAAATTAAAATCTCTGTACAAATTTTTTTGGGGGGACTTCGTTTTGATATAAGAGTGTTTTGGATTACAAGCACGTTTCCGGAACGAATTATGCTCTCAATCCAAGGCATGACTGTATTTTTAATCAAAGAGGGGTGGGGGGAATGGAAGACTACAGGTCTCCCATGTCACATTTTTTTAGACTTGAGCTATCACAGATCAACTACCATGGTCAACATTTGGTAGTGATGGAGAAAGCTGTCAATTTCAGTTTTGCTCAGTTTCTTATTTTTCCAAAGTTAAGTTGGTTTCATCCCATAGCCACAGTAGTTTGCAGTGGTTCTTTAAAGTTCACATGGAAATTTGGATGAATTTCCATGCACATTTCTCCAAATTCATGCATCTTATGCACTTTTTCCTAATATACACTTCTTTCTTTCTTTCTTTCTTTCTTTCGGCAACCAATTTCTCTTAATGCAATGCATTTTGGTACATTTCCCCCCCTAATATACACACATTGTGTGTGTTTCTCCTCTATATACACATTTTTGTACCCATATTTTGATTGGGGAACTTCATTCCAAAATTCGGAAAAGTATGACTATCCAAATATAATTGTATTTTTGCTTTGTGTATTAGTTTGGGAAGTGCAAATTAGGTGAATGTGCATTAAAGTTGGAAGTGAATGAATTTCTCCCTATTTCTAGCATATGGTAACTTCCTCACTTTGCCACAAACACCCTGTTTTCAAAAGTGTCAGTCACATCAGACAAAATGTTGTGTAAGCAAGTGATGGCTAGAGGGGTGATGGCCACTCCTTGTTGGAGGTTTTCAGGAAGCGGATGGACAGAATGCTGTGGCTTTGGATTTCCTGCATTGAACAGGGGGTTGAACTAGATGGCATAAGCAACCCCCTCTAGCTTTATGATTCTAAGATTCAGGACAGGAAAGGCTTTATTGCTTGATTCTATGCAATGTGTAAACCTGCCCACAGTATGCAGTCTAGTATGAAACTGATCCTTACGCCCTGAGCCAACAGATTTTCTCAGCTGTGATGGGTACACAGAGCTGTCTTTGCAGAAACAGCTTCAACATTTCAGGTCTGAGCACATTTTTCTTCCTTTGTAAGAGAATTCAGCTACCTCACAGAATTCATATTAGGATACCAAAACAAACAAACAAACAAACTGATCTGATTTTTCCTCAAGCAAGGCCTGAACTAGCTGTTATGGTAAATGAACCTCTCTTTCCAAAAATGGGCACTGCGTGTTTAGATTTTCCCCTCTTTCACCATAATAGTCTAGTAGAACTTGCCTTTTGTCATGCCGTTCCATGTTTCCGCACCACTACTCCACCTCATTGGCTGACAATGGTGGTGGTGGGGAGAAAAATAGAAGTTCATGACATCACAATGAGAGGATGATATACCTGATGTCATAGAGGGGAAGGGAAACTAGGACTTGTAGGTAGTCAGTCTCTGCCCACATTTTCCATGTCTATTTTGGCCTTGATTTCCACTACAGAGTTCATTAACTTCTAAAAATAACCCCGGGGATGGGAGAATGAACAATGTTTGAGATCGCTAGGATTCTCCAAACATCATCTCACCACTCATCTCGTGCCTGCTTCCCATTCGTGTTTGCCATTGCTACTCACCGTGCACGAACAGGAGATTTACACAAATCTAGCAGCGATCAAACGGGAGATTTGTGCAACTTTCCCGAAACTTGTGCAAGTCTCCTAATTTGTGCAAATTTCCTCCATAGACTAAAGCGGGGCTAATTCAGTCTACTGAGGAAATTTGCACAAATTAGGAGATTTGAGCAAACGGAACTGGGAATCGGGAAAGAGATTAACACAAAGCATATATTTGACAATTTGCAAATATTTTCAGTGGACATGTACTTGTGCTTGCATTTAGGGCTTTGAACGGGGCATGCCTGCATATTTTGTGAGCAAAAACTAAATTCTCATACATCCGTACCTCCAATTTCAAAACATGAGTCCACATTAGCAAAAAACTATTCTTGTGTACTGCAAGGGTGCACAGCCTCTTTTCAATTCCATTTCAAAGAAGTGTTGGGAACCATCAGGACTCAGTCAGTTGTCCTGGGTGATGGCTCAGGTTCAGAGTGGTTTTGATGGCTGGGTCACGTCTGGAGCTTTGGTCAGGTTCAGGACTGGCCAGTGAACCTGGAGCCAGAGAACTGACAAGTTACTCCAGCAGAATCTGAGAGTGACTGGCAGGCTTTTATGGTTAGGCCAGGAGAGTCTCTCTGAAAACTCCATCCCTTCAGGTGTTGCCTCTGGCTGTTAAAGGGTAGCAGCCTTTCCTGAAGGTGTTGGCTTCTCCTAGGGAATGAAGGTTGGAGAAGGGGGGAACCAGTTGGGGAACGTTCCCCAGGATCTCCTGGTTTGCTAGAGAAGTCCAAAGTCCACTCCTCAAAGTCCGAAGGTAATGGCTTCTTCTCCTGGGGTTTCTGTGGACAAGATATGAAGTCTGAAGCAGTGGGCCCCACCTCAGAAGGACCAGGGACTGGTTCTGGTGCCTCCCCAGAGTCACTGTCACTGGAGGCTTCAGTTTCTGAGGGGTGCCAGTGCTGGGCCATGACAAGAAGCTCTTGGGGGCCGCATTCCAAGGCTGGGGCCAAAAAACCAAACACACCAGCGTATTTAAGCTTAAAGCTCTTCCTGCCAGTAACTAAGCCTTAGGAGAGGCATTTCAACCTTTTAGCATAGTGAAAAACTGCACAAAAGGCAGGAAGCTACCCGATGATTAATGGTTGGGGGAAAGGGGCATTGGGAAAGGGGGCATGGCCTTCTGAGGAAGCCTGTAGGGCTAGATTGGAACCCCCAGAGTGCCAAAAAAATTCCCTGGGGCCCAAGGTTCTGCACCCCTGTTGTGCTGGTTTTTAACACACACACCCATGCATTGTTTCACTAATAAACATGTGTGTGTGTTTGTTTTAATGCCTTTTAAAAGGCCTGTTTCCTGATATTTATTCACACCACACATTCAGTTCAGCTCAGGGGTATTTTAGTCAGATGATAAATAATGCCAAGTACTGGGGGGAGGACGGGTGGGAAACAAGAAAATTCTAAAGAACCCTTTCCCTTTCAGACTGGTAGATGAGTGATTAAATGGCTAAGCATGGAATGTAATTATTGACAAACTGATAAAAGAAAGCAGAGACTGGCTTATTTGCTTTGATTTTCCCACATCATAAAGAACTGGCAGTTACATTTAATTTGGCAGACGTTCACCTGACTATTATGGATGGCTGGAATCAAACAGGAATTCCGAAAGTTAGCAGAAACACACTAATCATGCACGTTTGGGCTGGTTATTTGTAGCAATAAAGTTAAGTAGTTTAACTATGCATCCATTACTTGCCACAGCTGCTACTTAAAGTAATTGAGGAATGATTGTTCAGCTAAGAAGTCTGGGCAATGAACTTTAGGGGCATTCCATGAACCACTGGTCTATCTAGCTCACTGTTGTCAACACTGATCGGCAGTGGCTCTCTAGGGTTTCAGAAAGGGGTCTTTCCTATTCCTAGCCCTAACTAGAGATGCCAAGAATTGAACCTGGGACCTTCTGCATGCAAAGCAGGTGCCCACCCACTGAGCAATGTGATGGCAGAGCACAATAGCAGCAGCAGAGTTCTCCCAACAAACACACACAGGCTTGTTTCTCAAGTAGATGCTTTTAAAATAAGTAACATTAACATAAGATTACTTGTGTGCTAAAAGCTTGATGGTTACAGACCTTGTAAGTTCAGTTTCTTAAATGTTACTTATTCTGTGATGAAAGGGAAATACAGGTCAAGTCCCTTTGCTTAAAACCAAGCAAGCATCAGATGGAAACCAGTCCTCTGCTACCAGCTGACACTTGCTTAGTGGTGAATTACGTACCTTGGGGGGGGCTGCCTTGCCTCGCCTCTCCGCGCTGCCCCCCCCACCGCTCAATTCTCTGCGGCGTGGAGCTATTCTCTGTGCTGCTTGAGCCACCTGCGCCCGCCGTGACAAGACCCTGCGCTGGCACGACGGGACCCCGCGCAGCGTCTTTTCCGTAGAAACCAGGGCAACAGGGCTTAAAACGGCCGTTTTAAGCCCTGTTGCCCTGGTTTCTACGGAAAAGACGCAGTGTGGGGTCCTGTCGCAGCGGACATGGGCAGCTCGTCACAGAGAGGCGAGTGGGGCCGGGACCCGGTAAGGCCCGCGAGTCTCGGGGGGCGTGAGCGGGGCCGATTTCGGCCCACTACACCCTCCCGAGCCGAGCGGTTACATTACATCCCTACACTTGCTAGCGTTTAGTGAAAGGAGATGTGTTCTGTGGTTTTCCTTACCTCACAGTATGAGTAACATAAGAAACTGTGTTTACCAGAAATCTGTAACCATCAAGCTTATAGTACAGCAGTAATAAGTTAGGTAGTTATTTTAAAAGCATCTACTTTAGAAACGTGTGTGTGTGTGTTGAGAGAACTCTTTTGCTGCTATTGTGCTCTGCCATCACAGTGTCCTTTCCCCAAAGTGTAGATACCAGGGATTAAGCTTTTTATTGCAAACCATGTGCCAGTGAGCTATGGGCCTTCCATGTTCCCTGATTTTATACAGCTGTGCTTTATCAGTGGTGGAGTGGATTTGTTCCAGCGATATCATCCAAGGAGATTAGGGAACCATACATGCTTCCCTCCATCACCACCTGCTTTTATCTTAACAACAACCCTATGAAATAGGGCCTGGGCCTGGCTGGCGTAAGTTCATCCAGGGAGCTTCGTGGCTGAACAGGGACTTAGCCTATGTACTCCTGGCCTAAATCTAATACTCATTTCACAACACTCCAGCAGTGATTGCTCAGTTCACTCCAACAGAATCTTGTAATCTGCATTGGCCCCATGCTGATCCTGCTCCTGAAAATGGAAGCAGTTACACTGGCGCTATGGAGGACCAGGAACAATGTCATCCAAACCCTTGAGGAGTAAAGGTTTAAGCCATGGCAGTTCAAATTCTTATCATCATTGCTTTTACCAGATCTGTTGAATATTCATCATCTGCTCCTTTATGGAACCTTCCAAAGCCCACATCAGTTCAGTATTCCACAAAGCATGTAGGATGCTTATTTCCTCATCACTGAGAGCCTATGTGGTGTTGGCTTAGATCGTCAGACTAGGACTGTGGAGTCCCAGGTTCAAATCTCCACTCAGACACTGAGCTCATTGGTGTGACCTTGGGCCAATCATCAGCTCTCAGCCTAACCTACCTCTAGTGGAGGCTGGTGACTCCTATTTCGGTGGGGCTCCTTATCCCCACCAGTGAGAGCCCGTGTGGTGCAGTGGTTAGAGTGTTGGACTGGGACCCGGGAGATCCGGGTTCTAGTCCCCTCTCGGCCATGAAACTCACTGGGTGACTTTGGGCCAGTCACTGACTCTCAGCCTAACCTACCTCACAGGGTTGTTGTGAGGATAAAATGGAGAGGAGGAGGAGGACTATGTAATCCGCCTTGGGTTCCTTGCAGGAAAAAAGGCGGGGTATAAATATAATAAATAAATAAAATAAATAAATTATCCACTTTATTTGGAGCTTTATAGGGCTATCCAGGGTGCTCCATGGTGGTGAGCCTATTTTGATGATGGAGAGTTCAGCACTAAGGACAGCTCCAATAAAACACCAAATAAAACCTGAAATGGATGAGGAACTCCACTGAAATAGGAGTCACCAGCCTCCCCTGCCTACCTCACAGGGCTGTTGTATGGATAAAATGGGTAGGAAGCCATGCTGAACTCCTTGGAAGAAATGTGGAATAAAAATGTAAGAAATAAATATCCACATGGCTATTCTTTTTAGTATGATAATCCTTTCTGCTGTGGGGATAACCCTCCAAGATTGTTTGTTTTGTTTTGTTTTTTGTAGGGGTAGAGGTTGTTGTTGTTCAAGATTCTGTGTCCACATCCCCAGGGGAGGCCGCTGGTGACTCCTGTGTCAGTGGGGCTCCTCATCCATGGCATCTTTTTGTTTGAACCTTATAGGAGCTGTCCATGGTGCTGAACTCCCTCCCCAAAATAGGTTCGTCAGCATGGAGCACCATGGACAGCTCCTATAAAGCTCAAACTAAAAGCTGCAATGGATAAGGAGCCCCACTGACACAGCCTTCCCTGCACATCCCCAAGGATACAGATGATGTTTTCACCACATGTCTGCACCTGCACAGTTCTCTTCAGCATGTTGCAGAGCAAGATGGGCAACCAGATTTCCAGGCATTACATGTACACCATGGTATGTTGTTACCAGCTGAGACAGCCATCTTTTTTCCGTCTAGGAGGCTCAAATATGGTTCTATGGCCAATGGCTGGGGTCATGCTGTTCTTCCTCATGGTGGTGTTTTTGCTGATAGGGAAGTAGTGACTGCCGATCATCCTTTCTTCCTCTGGCTGGTGATTAGAGCCAGGGCATCATACCTTCCCCTCATCTCTGTAGTCACAGGGCAACTGTATTAGGGAACTGATGCCAACGATATTTATAAAACAGAGTTTCATGCTGAAGGCCTCTATGTTGAGATTACGTTTAAACCAGAGACTGCCTAAGAAGTGGCTTTTAAGTCCTCGAATCAGAAATATACATCCATGGTGTTACAATACTGAAATTGGTTCAGACGTTTGCACCTTGGGAGCAGCTGTCAGCTGCGCTCTCTGGCTAGCCACTTGGCAAGAACGGCAAGGGGATTTTGCTGCTCTTGCCAAGTGGCTCACTTGTTGTGGGGCTTGACCCATGATGAGTCATGTCATGTGGGATCAGATGAGACGACAATCCATTGTGACTCAAACAAACCCTACAACAACTGTTGATTCATATTGTGGTTGCAATCCACAATAAGAACCAGTGATTGCTAGCCACTGGCTGGGTTTGCATGACACAACAAGCAACCATTGTGTATTATCATTGGTTGCCTGTCGTGTCATGTGAACCTAGTCAGTGTGAGTCAGTTTCCAAGGATATACCTTGAGGAGGGGAACCTACTCACATGAATGATCTACTTGTATAAGGAATGTAACATTGGAGCGACTAACACACAAAATCACTCCTCTCCATTTTGCAACCTGTGGATGTGGATTCTTAAATGCATGGTGGGAAGGAGTATTGCAAAGGTACATGCAAATCGACTTTTAAGTTACCACTGGAAAAGCGTGTGCCAATATTTTCTAGGACAGGTCATTTGAGAATCTCTTCTCTAAAACTTATTAGGTTTTGAGAACAAAAACTGACTGGAAAGAAAGGATAACATTACTTAAAGAAATGCCAGCAGTAGGATACATACACTCTTCAGCAGGTGCTGTATTGTGTGTGTGTGTGTGTGGAGGGACCCTTTTCAATGACCACAATTTTAATTAAGATCTGCTTATGCAACATGAGTCTATAGATTATATTGCTAAAGCGCTTATGCTCCAGCTGTGTTCTTGCTTTTGAAACCCTATTATTATATATTATTTTCTCCTTTAAGCTGCTATTACCATTTAAAGGAGTTTCTTCATTTTCTCCTATTTTCAAGACAAAATCAGATTATGTCTGTCATTGAAGGGGGAAGAAGGGGGGATAGCCTTATTTTGCAAACCTTGAAGGTAGGCAAAGTTGGGACAGCATGGGAAGGAGAGAGAGAGAGAGAGAGAGAGAGAGATCCTTCCAAGGGTGTGGTTTGCAGAGGCAATTTCTGCTGCTAGAAGAAGTTCTAGGAACCCTCACAAGAAGGTTCTAATTATCCTATTCATCAGTAGTGCTGTGCTAAATTTTTAACTCCATTTTTTGACCATTCTCATTCAATTAGATGGAAAAGAAACTGTTTTTGTTTTTTCCCAGTGAAATTCTTGTGGGTGGGGTGCAAGTTTCTTGTGCCTTAGTTATGAGGTGACCAAGTGGTGCGGATGAATGTCCTGACTTTCATTGAACAATCATCTTTTTGGCAGTCTGCAGCAGCCTCCCTGGTAGGAATGTGTAAGAAATTCATCAGGGTTCATGAACTTATATGAGCTTACCCAATTTGCACCTCCCAGAAATGAATGTGAGCTTGAATGCCAATTTGCAATCTGAAATCCACACATTAACAAGCTTGTGATTCAATTCATGCACCCCCAAAAAAGATTCATAGATTTCATAGATCATAGAGTTGGAAGGGCCATCAAGTCCAACAAGGCCATCAAGTCCAACCCCCTGCTCAATGCAGGAAACAAGAGGAGGGGTCTCCCATCCAAGAAATAACCAGGCTTGACCCTGCTTAGCTTTCCACACTCAAATAAGCTGAGCCAGCATGAGCCACAGGCCTCTATGTTCAAAACATACACATTTGACAAAAGCACATTTAAAAAGATGCATACATATGAAAAATCTGCACAACGTATGCTTTGTTAATGGGGGGCAAACACTTACTCTTAAAAAATGAGCACCAAAAATGTGTACATTTAGAGAAATGTGCAAGGAAATATGTACACATTTCTGTGTGAGACAAAAAGGGGCTTGGAATCTGTTCCACACTGGAGTCAGAATGAGTTTTGAGGGAGAAATCTCAGAACCTCAATGAGCTCAATTTTTGCTGATTCACACATCACTGCTCCCTGGCTTCCTGTAATTTCAGTTAAAGTCCAGAGGAAGTAATAATGGTGGCTCCCATTGGCCTTTTTGAGATCAGGAATCCCTGGCAGCTGGGAAGGCTGCTGTAGAATGCCGGAGAGAGGTGTAATAGAAAGGAAAAGAACATACACACGGACAACACCTTTGGTCACCACACAATGAGAAGGTAAGCTCAGTACTGACTGACACCAAAGGAAACTCGAAAGGAATTCTAAAGCACCCTGACAATGAGGCAGAAAAATAGAAGCCTCTTTCATGGGCTGGGGTGGGGGACAAACTTTCAAATTGGAGGAGAAATTTTGGCACAGCACCAAGTCTAGCCCAAGGTATTTTGCTGACTGAGGCGAAGGACAAGATGGAGTCCCTCCCCCTGTCCACTTACAGATGCTGATGGGACGGACACAGCTGGATTTTATTTCAACACTGTAGGGTGGCCAGGTGTCCTTCTTTACAGAGGACGGTCCTCTATTTTGGAGAGGTGGTAGAGGGCAGTCCTCTATTTGAAGGTGTCTTCTATTTGATGGTCTCTCCGGTCCAAGCTTGGTTTAAAGTCAAATAATCGTAAGAAGGGAGAACAGAGGCCTCGAAGCTGCCCCCCATCAACCGTTAGCAACTGGATAGCAGCCTGAGCAGGCACGCAGGTCACAGTCTTCCTCATTATGATGAGATGGCTTCTATTTCTATTCAAATAACAGTTATTATTTCTAAATCTGCACCTAGGTGCGTGCATGCATGCATGCACATATGTATGTATGCATATATATGTATGCATATATATATGTATGTATGTTATTATAAACTACATACAACACTATAGAACAAAAACATACAACTGCAGTAAATCATAAGGTGCACACCCCCCACACCCACCTAGGGACCAACTAATATACTTCCATCCCCTTAATCACATTCCACATTCCAAAAATATAACATATCCTGACAAGGCATACTCCCCTTCCCCTTTATTAATACATAGTCTAATAATTGATTTCATAGGCATATATATATATATATATATATATATATATGCATATGTAAATGTTATGCAAATTGGTGTCCTCTTTTTTTGGCGATGCATAAGTGATCACCCTTAGTAAGATAGTGCCTTTGCCACACCTGAGGCAGCAGGCTAATTTGGGGGGCCTAGGAAGTTTGTGTGGCACTCCCAGCTCCATCCTCCAAGAGAGGGGAATGGCTGGAGAGTTCATGAGGAATAGCCTAGAGGCTGTCACCAGTGCTCCCAGCAACTGCCGCCTGAGGCAGTTGCCTCCCTCTGCCTAATGGTTGGGCCAATCCTGCACAGCAATTTGTCAGCTAGTGAGTGCTGGCCTACAAGCAGGCTCTAAGACAGATACCTGGTTTTCACATCTAACTAGACCAGAGAGCTGGAAGTGAATAAGGGATGAGGGATCACTCAAGGCATGGGAATACCAGTACGACCAAAGGACTGAGTGCCAAGTGACCCCTATGCCACCTTGGCATCATCTTCTTCTTCTTTTTCTTTTTTTTACAGCCACAGGATTATCCTCATTCTTTGACCATATTTATTCCTCCAGTTTCAGCCAACACTGGTTCATATCAAGTAACTTATATTTAAAATGCACAGTTAGGGATCTGTTGCCTCCCTCTTCACTCCCCCCCCTCCAGCAGCCGTGATACCTTTCCTCTTGAGGCAGCGGGTGGGAGGAGGAGCTGCCAGCAAATTTAGGGGCTGGCTGACCGTAAAGCATCCAGCCCACAGAAGGACGATCTGCAGGGTTTTCTGATGGTTAGAGATAATAGCCCAGGTTCCAGGCTCTTCGCTGTAGAGGGAGAAGACAGAAGGAGTCTATTTTTAATAGGGCCATGAAAGAGAAACAATTCTATTTTTGAAATGCAGGGTGTATTCACAGTGTTTGTATTTGCAATGGCATACAAAAGGCTCCAGAGCTGCTCCTTACAAACGTAGGTAGCTGCCTGCTATCATGTCAGACCTTTGGTCCATCTGGTTCAGCATCACGTACTCTGACTGACAGCAGCTTTCCAGAGTCTCAGGCAGAGATCTGCCCCATCAGCTGCTTTCTGGTCCTTTGAACTAACAATGGCAGGGATAGAACCTGGGGCCTTTGGCATGCAAAGCATGTGCTCTGCCTCTACCCCACTCAGCAGTGGCTGGTGCATCCAATGTCAGTGGGGTGGTGTATCCACTCTTGGGTTTCAGTCTGAACTTTAAAGGAGCTATCCATGGTGCTGGACCTATCTGGGGGTAGAGTTCAGCACCATGGATAGCTCCTTAAAAGTTAGGAACACAGGAAGCTGCCTTATACTGAGTCAGACCATGGGTCCATCTAGCCCAGTATTGTCAACACTGACTGGCAGCAGCTCTCCAGGGTTTCAGGCAGGATTCTTTCCTAGCCCTACCTGGAGAGGCCAGGGATCGAACCTGGGACCTTCTGCATGCAAAGCAGGTGCTCTATCACACTGATAGCTATGGCCCCTCCCTACAGCACCTGGTATTCCAAGGTGGTCACCCATCCAAGTACTAACCAGGCCCGACCCTGCTTAGCTTCCGAGCTCAGACGAGATCGGGCTGTTCAGGGCTGTTCAGATGTTGTTTGTCTTTCAAGTTCAGACGGAAGCCCCACTGGCACCTGGAGCCACCAGCCTCCACTGACCCCACTGAGCTATTGCCCTTCCCCTATCTATCTCCAGGTCTCTGAGAGTGGAGTGTGATCATGTAAGGGTGTAATCCTATGCATGTTTAGACAGAAGAGGGGGGGGAAGTCCTACACCTCCCAGCATTCCCTAGCCAGCGTGAGCATGGCTGGCTGGGGAATGCTGGGAGTCGTAGGACTTTTTTTCTGGCTAAACATACATAGGATTGTGCTCTAACTGAACTATTGTAAGTGTTTAACACTTAATAAGTACCTAGCACAGTAGCAGTGAATATTCTAGAAGCTTGAAGAAGCTTCAAGACCGGAAAGAGACCTTGTCAGAGGAACCGGTAGTTTAGAATCCAACCAGCCCGAACTGGAAATATATATATATATATCTCCTCAGCCTTTTACAGAAGTGAGATCAAATTTACCTCAGCAGAAAATATGCCTTTTCCAGAAATACAGGACTTGTTTTTTTTAATTTTTAAACTGCTTCTGAGCCCCAAAAGGTCTATCTCTTTGGAAGAAAGAAGTTTATTTGACTGAAATCTTCCAGCCTATATTATATGAGCATCATAAGGATGGCCGCTGAGATGATTAAATTGACCGAAACACATTTTAAAAGTGCTGGCAGCTGATCTAATCCATGCAGTATATGCCATTTTCAAAAATTCCATTGTAATAATTGGCTTTATTAATTCATTGTTAATCATAAATGTTTTTAAGTGGTGGTACTTAATCTCGCTGGGAAATATCTTTCCAAAGGCAACACTGCCATCTATAGGTAGATTCCCCCACCCCCCAGTGTTTCTGATCTCTTTTTACAGTAGCGATACTTTTCTTTTCATAGCTGCCAGAGATGCTGCGGCAACTCAGAACTGGTTTGATGTGGGACATCAACAGCTTCCTTCTCAAAATACAAGGTGTTTCATATCCATTAGTCCAGGCATGTTGAAACTCTTTCAGCCCAAGGGCCAATTCCATTTCCAAGAAGCTCTTGGGAGGCCACATTCCATTGGTAGGAGAGGACACAGGCAAAAAAAAGGTGGGACCCAAAATACCAGCATATTTTAGTTTAAAGATCGTTTCTTAGTTCTTCCAGGAACAAAGTCTCAGGAAAGGTATTTCAACCTTCTAGAATGGGGAAAGAAAAGCCAGGAAACCAAAAGCCAGGAAACCAACAAATGCATGGTGGTTTATTATTTTTTATTTATTTATTATATTTATATCCCACCTTTTTTCCTTCAAGGAACCCAAGGCGGCTTACATTATCCAATTTCATGCCCGAGCGGGGACTAGAACCCGGATCTCCCAAGTCCCAGTCCAACACTCTCACCACTACGCAGCACTGAATGATGGCTGAGGGATTTTATTATATTAAGTGGTGTATAAGTATTACTAATAAATTAAATAAATAAATATATAAATAAAGGGGTGGGGCCATGAGAAAGGGACATGGACATCTGGGGAACCCCAGAGGTCCAAATTTGGCCCACTGGGCCTGACATTCTGCACCCCTGCATTAGTCATATGTATCTACAGTAGCTCCTGATGCAATAAAAAAAGATTTTTGCCACTAATATTTGGCACGTGTTGGACTGGGACTTGGGAGATCTGGATTCTGTTCCTCACTTGGCCATGAAGCTCACTTTGGGCCAGTCACTAATTCTCAGCCTAACCCCTACCTCACAGGGTTGTTGTGAGGATAAAACGGAGAGGAGGCACATCATGTAAGCCACCTTGGGTTCCTTGCAGGGGGGGAAAGGCAGGATGATGATGATGATGATGATGATGATGATGATGATGATGATGATGATGATGCCATGGCCGCTTTGGCTCTTCATAACATGTGTTCTAAAAAGTAAGCAGCTCAGCATATATGGATGGATGGATGGATGGATGGATGCTGCTTCTGTTAGAAATGCCTACATCTTTCATGGGTAGAACAATCAAAACCTTCTTTGACATTCATATTTGACAATAATAAGAATAAACGCCAACAATTACAATCCAACAAGACATTCTCCTTCACTAGCCTTATTTAACTGCAATGAGAACTTCCCAAGACCAACTCCATGTTCTTTTTTCACAGGTTCCATTTGTTTCTGACAGGCTTGTGCAGGAGATCTTTCCGCTGACGGCTGCTCTGTGCAAAATTTGGCCAGAATCCATCTTCAAAACAACAATTTCTCCATGGGCATACTCCCCCAGTTCTTTGAGAAATGCAAATTTTTCTCCCAAATTCATATCTTTTGACGACAGACATCCGTACACAAACCAGCATGACATTTAGTGAAAATCTGTTTAAGAATTACTATTGCTTGAATCCTAAGAACTGTGGATGCAAGGAAGTTCATGGAAGTGAATTTTCCTGTCTCCTCCTTCTCACCCCCACCTAATAGCCACCTGTGCCCCTACCAAAGCCTTTCTGAGGTTCAGGGGGGATTTGAAACAGTGTGGGGCTGCTGGGTAAGGGAAGAATCACCAAAAATTAAGTTATTCTCCCCTCTGCCTGATATGGATTGATTCCCTCCCTAACCCAGCAGTCCACACATCCCATGCAGCACTGTTTAGAAGGGGGGGGGCAAGCTTTTGGAGAAGCTTCTGTCAGGGGGTGCAGACAGCTACAAGGAGGATGGGGATGGTGCCACCACACAAAAGACCCTGTCCCTCATGCCTACCCACTATATTTCAAATATATTGCAAATGTATTTTTAGGGCCAAAACAAACATTAGTTTAAATTTGTATCTAGGATCAACATCTTTTTTTCATATTTACTCTAGAGTAGGTGCAGGACCCCAGTCTGGATCAGGACCCTACTGTGGGAGAGAGGGGCTTTTAAGACCTGGTTCAGGGGACTGCGGCAACAGAGAATCTTGTGCCACAACTCAAAATCCAGTGGGACATGGCTACTGTTCTTTTGACCACGCAAAGGGCTAGGTACCTATTATTTTTAGTAGGCCAATCCAGAACCTTCATATTTCCTGCCAATCACAAGGACTGATGTTTCACAGCTGGTTAACATGTGTACTAGCTAACATAGATGGGGCCACTCAGATGAGTATCCTGAACTGAATGTAAGGGATTGTTTTAACATTGTTTTAACACAAACCAGCATGACATTTAGTGAAAATCTGTTTAAGAATTACTATTGCTTGAATCCTAAGAACCGTGGATGCAAGGAAGTTCATGGAAGTTCTGCACTCTTCTGCTCTATAGGTTGCCCTCTCACTCTGAGGCGAAATGGAGCTCTTCCATCCCAGTACAGTTCTGACACAATATTGGGTTTCAGGCATTTGGCAACAATCCCTATTCCTACCAAGTCTGGCCCTGCCATTATGCAGAGCAAGGCAGTTGCCTCAGGTGGCAGCTGTTGGAGTGGTGGTGATGAGTAGCGGGAGGACAAAACTGTACATGCCGCATGGCCCCCTAAGCTAGTCTTCTGCTCTCAGGAATAACAGAGGCAACTGTCTCATTGCCAGTATTAAGATTAGGAATGTGTGAGGAATCCGATACGGGGGTGAAAATCTGATGGATTTTCACAATTCGGCCTCCCAGATTGCAGTTTGTTAGCCCTGCACTGGTGATGACTCTCTGTTGTGTGAGTCGAGCCAGCTCATGGACTTCCAACTCTAAGACAGGCTGCCATTTGCACATTTTTTAACATTAAGGAAATTTGCACAAATCATGCTATTTGCACTATTTGCACAAATTGGAAGCTGAAAAGTGTGCAGTTCTAGTGCGATTTGTGCAAATCACGCTAGAAATATGTGGGTTCTGTCTTCTAATATGTGCAAATAGTGAATTTGCACAAATATCCTTTGTGCGGGTTTTTTTTTTAAATGTGCAAACTGAGGCCTGTCTTAGAGATGGAAGTCTGCGGAAAAAAACCCAACTTGGCCCACTTCTTATCATCAGATCGGAAGCAGGCAGGAAGTCCATCGAGCTCAAATGAGCTGGACCTCCCAGCATCAGCAGATCCCTAATTAGATTCCACTGTCAGTCGGGTCAGCTTCTGTTCATGGAATAGTGGTGGGGGCACCATCTTGTCTATCTCCTGTGGCACCAAAATGTCTTGGGCTGGCTCTGATTCCTTTTGTGTCTAAAGAGGCCCTGAGATCTGAGCACCCAAAAGGTTAGGTCCCAGCCTCAGACTACCGCTTGGTTTTCAGTTCAAGTCCAGCAGTCCCTGACAGCAGTGGAGGAAGCAGCACAACATACATTATCCAAGGAAGGGGGCCTGGAGCAGAAGCCATTAAGGCAGCATTGAATATGTATACAAATGCTTAGTGTTTAGTTCCTTGTCTTTCTTAGTTTCACATGTGTATTGCTGTTAATGCTGATTTATCCCATTGTTCATTTTGTCCCTGTTGTCTCAGCAAGGCACAATGTGATGTTTTATTTGCCATCTCTTTCTCCTGTATTAAATTGACTGTTGGATTCCATGAGAGTATATATCTGCCTCTCAAAGATTAATGCATTAAATCCTCTGAATTAGCTTTAACGTTGCAAGGAGTGTTTTAATGTGTTCTGGCCTAGAGTGCGTTACTGGATTTTCAGACCCTGACGATATTTGCTGCCTGTTTTTTTTAATTCTGCTGGTCGTAAGCAGGTTTTTCATTTGTTTCTGAAAGAAATGGATCTTTGTGAACCCAGCTGGTTGTTGTTATAATTCATCTTGACTTGCTGCAAGGTTTTGCAATATGCCAGCTGACAATTGATTTCGATAATCTATTCTGAAGCATTCACTTCTAAAACTACAAAGAGACACAAATGTTATCTCTCTCTGCTTAAGCACCACACACAATATTGCCTTGAGACTCCCCCCACCTCTTACAACATACAACAGGAGTGTTGAAGCTCAGGTCCATGGGCTAAATTCAGCCCACCTGAGATCCCAATCTACCCTTCCAGGGTCTCCTAGATGGCCATACCCACTTCATCTTGCCCCACACATGTTCCCCTGATCATCCAGTGGTTTTCTGGCTTTTGTGCGGAGGTGGTGTTAGGGGGTGCTGGAGCCCCAAATCTTTCATTGGGAGCCCCAAATCTCTGGGAGGCCCCCCTCTGCCCCACCACCCTGCTGTCCATGCTGACACTTGCTGAAATAAAGGTACAGAGGGGGCCCTGATGAACTCTGTTGCATCTGATCCCCCTGGATGAGCAGGCTTTTTGTCAAACATGTGCTTCACCTCCTGGTCCCCCCACCCCTTAAATCCTTCTGCCTGAGGTTGTTTTCTGAAATCAAATGCCCTCCTCTCCCCTGTCCATACATCCCGTTTTACAAATCGGGGTGCCCCTAGGAGACAGGCTCCTTTACAGACTTTAGAGCATATGTAAATTAGCATTTACAAATGTGTGCATTTTATTTTTATTTATTTATTTATTGTCCCATGTGGGCCTGAGCCCCAGATCTTTTCAGTACCTAGCACTGCCTCTGCTTTTGCGTCATGTTTCCCCCCATTCTAAACTGTTGAAATGCCTCTACCAAGGCTGATTTTCTGGAAGTAAAGAGCTTTAACCTAAAAAGATGCTGGTATTTGGGGTATTTCAAGCTCTGCCCTTTTTGCCTTTGGTCCCACGCACCACTGGAATGTGGCCCCTGAGAGCTTCTGCAAAACTGAATTCGACACTCAGGCTGAAAGTAGTTCAACACCCCTGTCATACAATGATCTGTAGTTTGGCCAAAGACGGTGGGTGACAGAATTGGGCGGGAATGGTGTACCCCTGGGTTTAATTCCATTAAGGATGATAAAGATTAATGATTTTCATAGCACTCTCCAGGGTACAGAGAAATGATTTTGGCTTGACGTTCTGGTTCACACAGTTGCTTTCTGCTGATGATGGCAACAACAAGTGGTGGTTACTTGTTTGTGTACATGAGGGCCTATCTGGAGCTGCTGGGATGTGTGGAAAGCTGTCCCATGTGGTGAGCCACTGAACTGCAGGAGGTAGCTTCTCAGTACCATTAGTCCTGCCCTTAGTCCTGCCTGGACTGACTCTGCCCACCCAGTCTACCCATTGGATTCTCCTGGACAGGAAGGAGTAGAGAACTTCCTGTTCTAATTGAGCCTTGTTTGTCTTCCTGAGCTCTGGTGTGCTCATAAATTATTTGCTATTATTTGGCTCTGACTTCTGGCTTGACCCTGCCTCCTGCTTGCCCTTTGTTTCAGACTTACTTACTTACTTACTTATTTATTTAATACATTTATATATCCCACCTTTTTTCCTGCAAGGAGCCCAGGGCGGCTTACATAATCCTCCTACTCCACTCCATCTTATCCTCGCAACAACCCTGTGAGGTAGGTTAGGCTGAGAGTCAGTGACTGGCCCAAAGTCACCCAGTGAGCTTCATGACTGAGTAGGGACTGGAACCCAGGTCTCCCAAGTCCCAGCCCAGCACTAACCACTACGCCACACTGATTTACTCTTCAGTCCTGGCTATGTGCCCCTGGCTTCTGGTTCCTCACACTAGAGCCTATGACCCAGCCCTGACAGGACCAACCTAGACATGATATTAAATGTGCCTTTTCATGTTCTTGTTGCTTATAAAGTGCAAATAGTGGCTAATGGTGTGTGGGGGGGGGTATTAACTATCAGGATTTCAGCAGGCAGGGAGGAGAGATTTTAACCTTTTCCTCCCCTGACAAAAATCCCTCCTCTGAAGCTACTATTTGAAGAAATCCCACACCATCAGTGAGAAACCCCTCACATCTACTGACTACAAAGTTTACAACTTCCAGTAAAATGACAGCATGTATCTTAACTATATTGGTTTCTCTTTATCCCATGTATAGATTATCTAAGGAATCGATGAAGGGAAGCTGTCGGTCTGATTTCCAAGTCCAATCACTTTGATTGATTGATTTTTGGCCATCAAGGAAGATGCTATGCATTCTGAGTCAGCTGTAATTAAGAAGCATGCATCCGTAATGAATCTGTTAATGACAGCTGTTTCAGAAATCAATGCTTGCTCCTAAAGGATGTGTTCCATTTTTCATTCAATGCAGATAAAATGTGTGTTCATCAGAGAGAGTCTCCCGAGGAATATTTACTGGGTGTGCTCTCTTAGCTTTATCATAAATCCTTCCATTGTAAAATACCATGATCACATTTATTTTTTTAATTATTATTTTTTTGTCAGCTTTGAAGTGAGCAAGATGATGCACTGGAAGGAGATGCAGGCAGGCAAGTCTTTTTAGAAACTCAGTCCCGTATTTTGCTAAAACGGGGTTGAAGAGGCATATTTTGTTCCAGGTGTGAGATCTAGACATGTAGCAATTTTTTTTTTAATACTTCAGAGGGCCGAAAGAGACATTACTTTAAATCTGTATCTTGCTAGGTCTTGTTATGTTTACTCTAGAGCAAGCACAGAAGGTTCAATTTGGATTGAGATTGAAGAAACTGTTCTGTTTCTATTACTATAGGAAAACAAGCGCCTTTGAAAAAGGCTTAGGCAAAACGCGTTGGGCATAAATAAAGTTTTAGGATCTCTGTTGGCACCTGGGATTTTTTCCTTCTCGCCTTGGTTCCAACCCTTAGTATGAAGTGCAGGGAACTTTTAAGATCTGACCCGGGGAGCCTGCATCTATTATAGAGTAAAAATGGAAGAAGAAGATGTAGCTGCTAGATATGGACTTAAAATAATGGCTCTTTTGACCCTAAGAATGGCACGCTCATTCTCATAATTTTATAAACTTCTGCCATTTATAAGTGCATCTTCATGGGAAATACTTCTTCATGGGAAAATGCAGGAGTTAAGAATCTTTTTTCTCTTCAGACACAATCCTATGCATGTTTAGACAGAAAAAAGGCCTACAACTCCCAACCTTCTCCAGCCAGCATAGCTGGCTAGGGAAGGCTAGGAGTTGTAGGCCTTTTTTTCTGGCTAAACATGCATAGGATATTGCTTTTATTGAATCATAGTAGAAAACATGAGTTTGTAGAAAACATGAACTCCATAATGCATTACTCTAAGGCGCGCATTGATTACAGTATGACCTTTACAACAGTGCAATTTGATATACAGCTGTAAATTTAGTTGTTGCCACTCTAATATTAAGTAATAAGAAATTTTATAGTTACGCTGTTGTAGATTACTGTAATGGGGGGACTTCTAAGATAAATACAGTAATTTTAGTATTCTTACCAAAGTAGTATTTACCACAGTTCCACTCTCAAGGCTGTAATTTTAGCATAGTCATTTTTACTTGTTTTGTCTGTATCTTTGAAATTAATATGAATGCAGACATGTTTCACGCAAGCCAACCATCTCCATGCAATCTCTCCCAATCCACCCTAAATACTGGGTTCATGGGGCAAAATGGACTAACTGAACCAGTGCAATGTGCATGCACTCCTCCTGTGATTCCTTAATATGGTGCCTTTGCAGCCACAGGAATTTCCATTAGAGAATTTGAAAGAACACAAATGAAGAGGCGAGATACAGGGTGTTGGAAACTAGGGCCATATTTATTGATGTCATAGCCAATCTGCAGAGGTGGGGGGGGGGGAATGAGTGTGTGGGAGATTACCTTGCTCATGATCTGGCAGGTGTAACTTCAGGTAATATGGGCATGCCAAACCCTACTTCAGGAGAAGAGGTGGGAATGGGCTCCCACCCCTTTCTTTGCCCCCCTCCCAATGCCGCCCAACTCCAGATGGGTGAGCCAGGATAGCCCCAAAGGCCATCCCGGCCACTGGATCCTCCAGCCCTGAGCGGCAAGTCTTAGGAATGGCCAATCGCCACAGAGGTGCCTCAGGGTGATCACCAAATATATGCCTATGCATAATCACCATAACTTAACAAGCCTGCCCTGAATAGCAGTGCAAAGTACGGTAAGTGAAAAAAAGCCACTGGCATGGACAGTGAATGGATAAAAAAAAATCCTACATTGCCCCCAAAAGAGCAACTAGCTAATCCTGCACTGAAAACAGGGCTGTTGCAGGAAGGGGGAAATGGGTCTACTGCGGGAGGAGCTGGCTTGTATAAGCCCAAGCTCCACTCCCAACATTGGTGCTACTACATAAGGATGCACATTGCCATGACATCGGTCCTGCCTCATTCCATTTCTCTGCAAATTCTTCTCTGACCGAAGCCTGATCAGCCAGTCAGGGAAAATATTCATTTGTACAGTAGGCCTCAACTCAGGAGTGCAGAACCTCTTTCAGTATGAGGGCCAAATTCCATGTCACAGAAGCTCTTGGGGGCTGCATTCCAGTGCTGGGTGGGGCTGAAGGCACAGAAGGCAGGGCCAAAAATGCAAAAATTGCCAGCGTATTTTCACTTAAAGCTCTTCCTGTCAGTAACTGAGCCTTTGGAGAGGCATTTCAACCTTTTAGAATGAGAGGGGGAAACCTGCACAAAAGCCAGGAAAATACCAAACAACCTGCAGTTGGGGCAAAGGGGGTGGAGCAAAGGGAAGGGGTGGGACCTTCTGGGGAACCCCATTGGGTCAGATTTGGCCCCTGGACCTGAGGTTCTGAACCCCTGGGAAGGGATAAAGGAAGGCCATTCATTCATGTGAACATTGGCCTGAAGAGTTCTGACATTTCTTGGCTTGTCAATTGATCTCATTTTTAAAAGCCCTGCAGTCTTCTATACCCCAATGTTCCCTTTTACACCCACTCCCTTCCTGCCAAGAACTCACCATATCTCACTTTGGGAGCCCTCTGGAATGACACCCTCAGCAGGCCCCCTAAAAAGCAGAGTTTCTAAACTTAGAATTTTTTGTGCTGCCTCTTCTTTGGGTACTTCAATGTTGTAATGCTGGCCATGTTGGAGCAGTGGGTCTCTTTGCCCGTCTTGGGATCCTGTCAAATGCCTGATGACTAGATCCAGCCCTGCAGCCTCTCCTGTCCTTAGATCATGTATGTAGTTTGTTCATCCAGATGGTAACCTTTCACTTTCCTCACAGAAGCGGCACTGTGTCAACAGTCTATTGCTGACAGGTTCCCCACTTTCCTCGTGCCACAGCTTGGGCAATGACTTCATGAGAAAGGTGGCACAGGTGTCAGAGCACAGCCAGTTTCTTAGCCTAATTACACCAAGTGGGCCGCTCAACAAGATCTGCCACAGACGGCCTTCTCCTTGTCCCTTCAGCCAGAGCAGCTAGACTGGTTGGGACAAGGAAGAGGGCCTTCTCTGTGGCAGCCCCCGTACTATGGAACTCTCTCCCGAGTGACCTCTGCCATTCCCCCTCTCTGCTGAGCTTCCGCCGCTCACTAAAAACTTGGTTATTCAGGCGGCAATATGGGGTGGGCTAAGATTTTAAAATTTTATACTGTTTTAATGTATTTTAATGTATTTTAATGGAGGAAAATGTTTTAATGTATTTTATTCTGTTTTATCTTCTGTACATCGCCCAGGGTGGCCGGTTTGCCGGCCAGATGAGCGATAAATAAATGCAAATAATAAATAATGATATGTAGATGCAGAACAACCCTATATAACGTCGATATGCCTGTAATGGAAGGTTTGAATTATTTTCCAATAGAAATAAATGCATTCATGGTATGGAGGAATGAGCTAATCATACCAACAAATATGATCTTCAGGATTATCCCTCTTTTTTGTGTGTGATGGCAAATTCATAGGCAAGAAAGAAAGCTACCCTTATCAACAGACACAATTATCTGCATTGCACATGAAGAAGTGCATGGTATCTAGGTTGTACGCTGTGCACCAGAATGCTGGTTTTTGATAACTGAGCCTGTCAGGAACATACTGAAGGTCAGCAGATCTGTGGCTGAGACCGACAGTTAATAGTAAACATTTTATTGTATGATTCAGCAACGCTCCTCAAGTAATCTGTCATTCATCATTGTTAGAACAACTGCAAAGCATAAATGTGATTAATTTGTTTCTACGCTTCGGAAGATTTCAAGGCATATATCATTCTTGTCCATCAGACAACTCACTTAGGGAAGCAGGCAGCAAGTTGTAGCATCTCTTTGTTCAGTGGTGATGTGTGTCATGGTCTGCATGTGTGTTTCAATGCACAGTTCCAACAAAATTCTGGCATTGTGTTTTTCCTTTTCTTTTCTTAATAACAAAAGAGTCAGCTCTGTGTCTGCAATGGGATATATGCACATAGCTGCATCCTCCATTGAGGTGAATGAGGAAGCCAACGCACACAATGATGACACACACCCATGTGCTCAATGGAGTACATATGGTGCACTAGATTGGGGTGTTTATGCAATGCTATTTGCTTCCTCTCTAGACTATTCTTGAGGAAAGCTACAAAATAACAAAACACAGAGCAGGTGGAATAGAAGATAGTCGCAGTAATGAGAGAACAAGAGATGGACTTAAAGGTCGTTCAGAAAAGGGGAAAAAAGTTGGGTTGAATTAGAAGTTGAGGGGACTGAAAGAGGACAGGGAGGCAACCTGATCAGCAAAGTGGATCCATCAGGAGAGGATGTTCCAGGGCCACAGAATAAAATTGTAAAAGGCATACAATTATTTATTTCTGTGAGAAGCTATTAGAACAATGCCTTTCAGAGTTAGTTTAGTCCCTCTAAACTCTTTGAGAAAGCAGGGCAGGTGCAAGGCAGTTTGGTGCCCTAGGCAAGATCAGATATTTAGCGCCCCCCCTTCCCACTTGAGCCCTCCCTCCCTCCAGCCCTATGCTCCTGGCGCCCCCTTTAGCCCTGCGCCCTAGGCAGCCGCCTAGTTGGCCTAATGGTAGCACCGGCCCTGTGAGAAAGCTACATATTTTTTCAGATTGGCCTTAAACAAGAGATAGCTGGTGGCATCATGGAGGCTGATGCTTTTCTCATATAGTCCCAGGGTCAATTAGTCCACCTCTAATTCTAATCACCTCCCCACAGTCTCTCAAGACAGAACTTGCTGCCTGTTGTCGGACTTCACACACAGGACTCCCGATCTTCTCCCCCAATACCACATCCACCATTTCTGCCTCTTGAATCACACGTGGCAGAGTGTTCCAAAGTGTGAGGGCCACTGAGAAGGCCCCGCTTACCTTTTGCTACCTGGTGACATTACCTTGGCCGCAGGATGACTAGTAAGGCCTCCTCAGACAATCTCAGGCGTCGACTGGGTATATATAAGGGAGGACACATGGAAATGGATAAACAAGGCCAAAGGGTTTAGCAATGGATAACTGCAAAGGAGACCTGGTGTTGTGCACATATGTGTGCATACATTTATTGTGACTGCAGAACCCAGGGAGAGAACCTGAGTGGCTATATGATTAGACTCATAGTAGCAAACGTGGCTTCACTGACTGTGCAATTTGATTCCAGACGAAGAGACAAGTTAGTATGCAGCAGCGAAAAGAGTCAAGTATTGTGACACCTGTGATTGCTCATTTAACTCAAACAGAACATGTAGGTGTCTTGGATGGCTAGATTTCAAGCTGGCACCATTTACTTCGTTTCATTTTAATAGAATCCTGAGGCCTGCCAGAGCTAGGTACAAAGTGGTGGTTTGGGGTGGAGTCAAATGCAAAATGGGAGTTCAGGTGGTGGACCCAGTTACCAAGTGTATCCCATGATCCATGCTCTGGGATTACCTGAATATACAAGTAAATAAAAAAATCTATACCTGGATTATTACAGATCAGGGATTCTGGCAACAGAATCCAGTCCTTTCACACAAATAATGCGCGCACGCACACACACACACACACACACGTTTTCTTGGTTTCATCAGCCTAATTTAAAAGAAATTAAAAATAAAAATAAATATCATCATCATCATCATCATCATCATCATCATCATCTACACCTGGATTATTACAGATCAGGGATTCTGGCAACAGAATCCAGTCCTTTCACACAAATAATCCACACACACACACACGTTTTCTTGGTTTCATCAGCCTAATTTAAAAGAAATAACTGGATATATTAAAAAAATAACCTTTCAATCAGCTGCTGCAAATCACTCGAAGGTCCACCCATAGATCCTAATCTACCTTTTTGACTTTCCATATTTTAGATCAGGGGCAGGAAGGAGGTACATGTGGATTTGCAGTAGATTGGCAAGGATTTCTGACTCCCAAAGGTTTAACAATAGCAGCAACAAAATGAAATGAAGAAAACCTGGGCTTTGGTGGGGAAGGAACATGAGATCTGCTTAGTTCTGGTACTGAAAACAAATTCCTGGGATCAGAATCATTTAATTTTAATTGTATGTCTTTTACACCAGGTTCCAGTTGATAGCCCTTGATGTTGTAGTAAAGAAGAAGAAGAAGAAGAAGAAGAAGAAGAAGAAGAAGAAGAAGAAGAAGAAGAAGAAGAAGAAGAAGCAAAGTTGATCCTGCAAGCCCAAAACTTGTGGCCCTACGGCTAATTTCATGTGGTCTTTGGCCTAATTTCAAAAGCCCCCCAGAAGTGATCAGTTTAGACCTCTGGAAAGAGCAATCTGTCTGTCCCTCCTCTGGCAACCTTCAGGGCACTGAGGGAGAGGGAAAGGGTGGACGGGATGTAAAGAGAGAGAGAGAGAGAGAGAGAGGAGGAGGAGGAGGAGGAGGAGGAGGAGGAGCTAGAAAGAAAGATATAAAAGGAGTGGCCCTGCCCACCTCTGGCTTTCATTTTGTTTGTTTGTTAAATGTATATACCACCCAGTTGGCAGATGCCCTAGGGGCAGTTTAGAATAATTTAAAAAACCCAATAAAATAATTAGAAAACAATTAAATAATAAAATGATGATGCCATGTGACTCCCTCCATATTACTTCCAGGAGATTGCATCCCAGAACAGGTGGGTAGAGGTTGCCCATCTCTGTCTTAGAATGTTGGTCTTCAAGCAGTGAACCTCACCAAAGTGTATCCATATTTTGGAGAGATAAAGAGGAGATGATTATGGTGGTAGGTGGGTGGAAGGAGGATAACAAAGAAGAGGAAGACACATCTGAAAAGGTCAATGACCACCGTCAAGCATCAAGTTGAGCATTTGTACAGGGATGTGTATATGAGGGGCCTCCCCGTTCATTTCCTCCAAATGAACTGGGAAGCCCACCACATGTTCAGGACTTCCGGATTTCTGGCACCAATGGAGCTCCAGCTCAGAGCAAGTCTATGTTTAGTTACTTCATTAAGGTCTAACTTTATTTGAGGATATGTGAAGCAATAGCCACCCACAGGTGTATTTTGCCAAGAACAGTCATTTCAATTTTTGCAAGTGTAAGAAGATAGACAGTTGCATGCTGGGGAAGGATGGAGACTGTATCCATTTTAAGCAAGTCCCAGCAAACATCTCCATATGATGTTTCCACACTGAGCTGATAGACAGGTCTTGTCACTCCAGCTCTCTCAGTAGCTCCATGTGGCCCCAGACACCCTTCCTGGTTAATTTCAGGTTTTCATCCCATTCTCAGCTGTTGCTCCCAGTTTGGCTTGCTGTGTAAAATTAGAATCCCTGTAAGTTCTGTGTGTGTGTGCGCACACACACACACACACACACACAGCCAGAGAGAACAACAAAAATATATGACAATCACAGATCTGAATTGTCATTCCTGGGCTTGTATGGCAAGGTAAAGTCAATCTCAACCACTTTTCAAAAGCAGATGAGCCAGGGTCCGCATATGTCAGAATCACATCAGAGAATTCAACAGAGGTTGTCTGGCCATGCAGAAAAGCCATCTCCCTATCTCAAAATTGTTGTGTGAACTGGTTCTTAGTTTACACTGGGCTGGCAAAACAAGTGAACCACCAAGCCAAATGTAGGTCACCACCAACCATACAAGGTGTCCTACCAGGGGCTTGATACACCCATTGACTTGCTGCCTGCCTAGGGTTTCAAAAACAGGGCTATGGGACATAAGAATGTAAGAAGAGCCCAAGTGGAATAGGCCAAATGTCTGGCAAGTCCACTATCCTGTTTCCCACAGTGGCCAACCAGATGCCTCTGGGAAGCCCTAAAAGCAAGGCACGAAGGCACAAGCCAGTGCCAAGTCCAGGTTTTTGAGGGACCTGGAGTTGGGCAAGACACCCTCCACAGGCCCCCTCCCTCAGTGAATCTATCTTCTCATCACCATTGTTACCAGCTACTATTGCTCCTCATCCTCTTTCTCATCATGGCTACCACTTTCTTGCTTGACAGGCAGAGAGCCAGTGAGTAAGCAAGCAGTGACATCTACTGCTTCTTCTCCTTTTCACCATCACTGTTGTCTGGGCCACAGGAAGTAGAAGGTGAACAAGCAGGTTGCAATGATAAAGAGGAGGAGCAAGTCCAGGGGACTCTTGTCCATGTACCCCTACTAGGTTGTGGGCCTTGGCAGGTGCTCAACCATCCCTACCCTTGACACTGGGCCTGGCACCCCTGTTGCATGCCACCACTGACTGGCATTCTATGGCATACCGCTGCTAAGCCTACAGGCTGTCAAGCACCTGTCAAGTCACAGTACCTATCTGGCAGCCTCCATTCAAAGACTGATGCATCACAAGTTGTGTGGCCCTGGTTTACACTACACATTCAATCACCAGGACCTTTTGATTAGGGATTAACAGATCTGTCAAGCTTGATCTCATAAAGGTTCTCAATTTTTCCACTGCCAATCTCATTCCATCCTGGTTCCATATGGGTTTTTTCTTTTCTCAACTGTGCATGGGTTTACAGATATATATTTTTTGTTTGTTTCACGGAACGT
Source organism: Shinisaurus crocodilurus (assembly GCA_021292165.1). NCBI lineage: Eukaryota > Metazoa > Chordata > Lepidosauria > Squamata > Shinisauridae > Shinisaurus > Shinisaurus crocodilurus. The sequence goes on along the minus strand of CM037883.1, from coordinate 12,967,164 downwards.
GTTGCAAACTCAGATTTCTGACCACAACTTGCATTGAGGTCCATGTTCAGTTCCAGGAGGTACGAATCAGGTAAATCTGTAAAAAACAAAACAAAACAAAATTTCTCAACCCGTTTGTGATTCTCCTTCAAACAATAAATAAGTTAAAATATATGTTGCTTAGCTACTGTGTTTCTTAACCTTTTTCCTCTTGGTTAGAACTCTGCAAAATCAAATGTAGCATTTCTATTCTAGATAATTAGGAAGAATAAAAAACAAGACACTTAGATCATCATCATCATCATCATCATCATCAAAAAATAAAACACCTAGAATCTGTACTTGATGTAAGGTAGGATTTAATCCTACTTCTTTTCAAGCAGAATAATTATTTTCTAACTTAACCATTCCACTTTCTTATTCCTCCCACTTTGAAACAGTTGCACTTCCCTCAAAACCACCCACTTCCTTTTTCCTCCTACGTCCGGCACTGAGTAGAATCCAGAACTTTCAAAAGGTAATTTTAGAATTAAGCTTCAGGGAAGATTAAATATCGGAGCTGCATTAGAGCTGACAATTTGTCAATCAGATTTGATACAAAGAATTCATGACCTGAATCCAGTACAGAGAATTAAAATCTAAACAATTCTGGATAGGTTTTTAGTCAGCCTCCTAAACATTGGCTGTCTGTCTAGTTATCTGTCCATTTATCTATCATCTTCTTTCTTTTTAATGCATCCTTTTTTTTTATGGGAACAAAAAGTGAAAGATCCAATTTAAATCAAATCTGTCCAGGTTTGTTTATGAGACAATGTCAACTTAGGTGCCCAAGATTCAGAACCATTCCATTCCAGAAACCTGCTGCCCAAAGTGTGGTTATTTTCAATCAATAAAAACAAAAGAGACCTGCTGGATTTGACCAAGTGTCTGCCCAGTCTATCACCTTGTTTTCTGTAGTGATGATCACAATGCTTCCAGCACACACACACACCCCAATGCTCACATACACACACACACTGCAACTAGTTTTCAGAGACATATTCTTTTTCACTAAGGGGTTTTCATTTAGCCATCATGGTTAATAGCCTTTGATTAATGGATTAATTTGTGTCATTCCCCACCCATTTTCAAGCCATCTATGCTGGTGGCCATCCTCCCATCTTGTGGCAATGGATTTCATAAGTTCAGCATGGCTTGTGTGAAGAAGTACTTTCTTTTGTCCATTCTGGATCCACTGCCCATCAATTCCATTGGGGGCATTTAATTCATTGACCCATGCCTCCATACATTCACTGATGGTATGGAGCGGGAAGTGGAAATGAGTCCTGTGTCTCTGCCCTAAGATCAGAGCATCCTCATCTCCACACCCCTAAAACTGCACATTCAGCTGACAGAGGGGCACACTGGCATCAGGGGAACCCAGGAGCCCACCCAGCCACCATCCATATGGCCTCAGGAGGTTGTTCTACCTTTCTCCATGGACTCCAAAGACTCTACTCACAAACCTTCAGCAGAGCCAGGGGCTCCTCAATACCTGCGGAATCAAACAAATAGATTCAGCGGGTAGGTGGAGCTAAGAACTCTGACCTGCCTTCTGTTGGCTGCAGAGCTTCCTTGGAGCAACATATTTAGCCGTCTCTGATGGTTGCATGAATCCAGCCTAATTCCTCCTCAGCTTTACTCAGAGCATTCTGTGGTTCTGTTTCCTTCCCTTGCCTGAACTTTTGGTTCACCTTCCAAGTTCTCCCTGCAAACTCTGCCTGGAACAGAATAGATTAGATTCCCCATCCATGCATTTAATCCATGTGCTCTCTGAAGGTCTGAAAAGGAACTATAATCAGTTGTGTCTCTTCATGGCTCTTTATTCCCAGACAATGAGTTGGATCCAGATTTAGTCATACTTAGAGTAGACCCATTGAAATCAATGGAACTTAAGTTGATCATGAGTAACTTAAGTCCCATTAATTTCAATAGTTCTACTCTAAGAATGACTAAATCTGGATCCAAACCAATGTGGGTACCACTGAAATTTGATATTACCCACTTCTCATATCAGACACCCTTGTGAACATGACCAATGCTTCTCCCCCACCCTTAACTGTCTTTTCCATTGGATAGAACAGAAGTCAGCAGACTTCAGGCTTGAAATTCTAGGGGGGGAAACAAAGTGAATTCCATAACATTCATCAGCTGGAGCCTGGGGCAAAATACATATACTTAAAATTTAAAGATTCTGAACCCAAGAATTTGTTTTGAATACTAGAACTGAATGGAGCCAATAGTCCTTCCACATGAAACTTATTCCTGGTTGCCCACAATAATATGCATCATCATCATCATCATCATCATCATCATCATCATCATCATCATCATATTTATAACCCACCTTTTTTTCCTCTTGCAAGGAACCCAAGGTGGATTATGTGGTCCGCTTCCTCTCCATGTTAACTTCACAGCAACCCTGTGAGGTAGGTTGGGCTGAGAGCCAGGGACTGGCCCAGAGGATGGGTGCCCTGATCTTCATGGCCAAATGGGGACATGAACCCAGCTCATCCCAGTCCCAATACAACAGTCTAAGCCAGTGTTTTCCAACCTTGGAGCTGGCTGGGGCATGCTGGGAGTTGTAGGCCAAAAACATCTGGGGACCCAAGGTTGGAGAACACTGGTCTAAGCACTACACCACACTGGTAAAATAATCTAGGATGTGGTAGGAGAGCAATTTTGTTACTGCTAATGTTCAACAATCGTGTATCAGAAATCTTTGCCAATCTACCAGGACTGGCCTTACCGTTAGGCTGAGTGAGGCAGTTGCCTCAGGTGGCAGATGCTAGGGAAGCAGCAGCACAGTATTGGCAGAGAGAGCTGCATGCCAAGTTGTTTGCCTGGTGCAACTTAACCTAGCCTCCTCCTTCAGGTGCAATGGAGGATGCTGTCCCATCACCAGGGCTGAAGAAAGATTCAACTGCCAGTCCAGTTGGCTTTTGTGCATCAAAGAGGACCAAGCACCATCTTGCTCTTCACCTCAAGCAGGAAAATATCGTGGGACTGGCCCTGCAATCTACTACACATCACCAACACATCTACCAGTAGATCCAAGATCTACCTTCTTCTGCTCACTCCTGGCAACTGACAAACACAAGATCCTGGGTAAGTTGGCTCATGCCAGCATGGCAGATTGTCTCCTGAACCTCCCACCGATGAATTCCACCCATCCACCAAGCCATTAGCACTCCAAGCTCTAATGGAGATAACATTTCCCCCCCTCTCAAGGTCATTAGATGTTCAATAGTGTTGAGTAGAAAGCTGTAAAAAGGAATGCACCTGGCTGCTTCCATAATGGTTTGTGTATCAGAAAATGGGAAGCGTCAGGCAGATTGGTTACAGATTATTTCACAGGATTAGTTACACCTTTTGGAGGTGCTTTTCTCAGGACAATATTCGCTGGATTCTGAATCATCTGCTATAAACTCCTAATTTTGCATCAGGCACAAGCCCATCAATTTGCGTCTAATTATATTCTTCCGTGTGAGATATAAAATACCTCAGGGTTTTCTATAATAAGCCTCATTAATGTGGATGAGAAATAATTCTGAAATTCCTTCTGCCAGGGCTAATGTTAATACTGATTCTAATTGCTCTTACAGGGCATTAAAGTGCAGATATATTTTTTTCTTTTTTTAAAAAAACAACAACTTTAATCATTGAACAAAGCCATTCTTATAACCCTATAGTTGAGAAGAGTGGATCTTAAATTTTCTTAATACTTTGCATCATTAGTTGTCATGCGTGTCTGGAGAACAGGGGGTGGGGGAAGAGGTATTTAAGGGAGTGTTCCAAAGTCAAAAAGGGAGTTAAATGCAAGAACTCTTCTGGTAAGATTCATAATGCCTCCCCCCTCCCTAATAAATACTCTATAGGGTGGGCAAAGGAAAAACACCATAGATTTTTCTTTTTCCGGGGGGAGCAGGGATCTGACTCAGGGTCAGTGCCAAGGGTAGGTATGGTTGGGCACCTGCCAAGGCCCCACGTCCCTGCAGGGGCTCAATGAAGCTCAATGAGCCAGTGTGGCGTAGTGGTGAGAGTGTTGGACTGGGACTCGGGAGATCCGGGTTCTAGTCCCCGCTCTTCTATGAAGCTCACTGGATGACTTTGAACCAGTCATTGCCTCTCAGGAGCCTAACCTACCTCACAGGGTTATTGTGAGGATAAAATGGAGAGGAGGAGGAGGATTATGTAAGCTGCCTTGAGTTCCTTGCAGGAAAAAAGACAGGGTATAAATGTAATAAATAAATGATGATGATGATGATGATGATGATGATGATGATGATGATGATGATGATGATGATGATGGAAAGAGCCCCCTGGACTTGCTCCTCCATTGCAACCTGCTTGTCCACCTACCTCTCACTCTGACCCAGAAAATGGTGGTGGTGAGGAGGAGCAGTACATGCCACTGCCTACTTGATCACAGGCTCCCTGCCTGTCAAGCCAGGAAGTGGAAGCGATGATGAGAAAAGGGATGAGGGGCAATAGCTAGTAGCAATGGTGGTGAGACAGTAGACTCACCGAGGGAGGGGGTCCACTGAGGGTGGTGTCTTGCACGAGAGCCCTCAAAAAACTGGAGCTGACTCATGTACCACCACCTTCCCAAATAGAAACAGTACTATATTTTACTTTTGAGGTTTCTAATTCTGAGAGGGTGGGCAGGCCAATTTCAGGATAGGCATTTGACACCTTTCTGGTGCTAGGGATAGAAGATTGCTGCAGGCGCTTTTGCAAAATCCCTTGGATACATCCTCAGTAAGACTCCCAGATGTATACACATTGGCTGCTGCCCAATGGACAGGTAAACTGGCTTCAGATCCCTTGAAACCAATAGGACTTGGCAGCATTGCCGCTCTGGATTAGGAACACTATGAACAGATGTAGTAATCAGGGTTATGACAAGATTGTTCTGTGATGCTGAAAGGTAGAAATATGATGAAAGAAAAATGAAGAAGAAAGTCAGATAATGTTTTAATTTTATTTTTTAAAAAATAAAAGCCAAGAAATGTATACATTCAGAGAGGTAAGACTAAAGATATGATACCACCCGCTGGTTTACTGCTAGAATTGCTACTGGGTTGGGGAGCTGTTGGATCATTTTGATATCATTGTGGTGATGTCACAGTGTCAGTGTGTGATCTCTGATGAGCTGGGATCACATTGTGAGGAAGAAACAGGGCAGTGAAAGAAAAGGGGGAAAGCATAACTTCTGTTGAACATTTTGCCCCGCTCCCTTTAAAGCAGGGCTCTCCAACCTTGGGTCCCAAGATGTTGCTGGCCTACAGCTCCCAGCATACCCAGCCAGCATGGCTAATGGCAAGGGATTCTGGGAGCTGTAGTCCAGCAACATCTGGGGACCCAAGGTTGGAGAGCCCTGCTTTAAAGGCTTCCTTTTTGCACCAAACAATATTGATCCACAAACAGTTGATGTGCAAACCTGCAATAACAGTGCAATCCTATTGCTGCCAGACAGCGTCTAGATGACCATAGGATTTTTCAGAATCCCAGCTATGAGGTCGGAAAATTGCTCCAACCTCGTGGCTGGGATCCACACTCAGATTCCCCCTTCGCCTCGCAGCCGGTGCAGAAAGAATTGTGCCAGCTGCTTCTCCAAGGTGTAAGTGTGTGACCTCAGAGAAAGGCTTTGGGGGGCATTCTGGGGGGTGGAGAGAGGAGGAGACCGGCGTCACCGATATGCGAGGTATCCTGGTGGCACCTCAGCCTTCTTCCCGCCTGCTCCAAAGCAATGCACTTAGACTGCCAAAATCAGCCTTCGCCTCCATGCTCCTCCTGCCCACCATAGGATGCTCATAATCCTCCAAGTTCAGAAGGTTATGGGTATCGCCATAGGATTGTACCCTAAACCTATATCTAAATTGGATGTATGTTTTGGTTTAACCAGTTCTATTCTAAAAAGAGTTACAAATAGTGCACTTTCCAAACCCCTTGTGAAGGCCAATGCTCTCACAGAGTTCAAGCACATGGGCCCTCCCTTATGTGCACACACACACACACCCGTCTCTACTCATCCTTCCTTCTGCATGAAAAACTTTGAAATGAATGGGAAACACCCTTTGCCTGAGCTAACAAGATCCCCAATGCTCTCCAAGGATCGCTAGATCAGAGTGAAGGTCCTTTTGGAATTCACTTTCGACATGTTATGAACATTCCTGGCTGTAAAAGAGACAAACACCCTCGGATTTCATGGTCACAGCCAACCAAAATGATGCACAACTTGTCAAGTACCACTGGCTTGGAGTGTGCTATCAATTCTAAAGATGGCAAGTTGCATTTGTCACTGAGTATGTTCTACAAAGTGCCAACATAAAAGAAATATATTATGGAGAGGGAAAGTCCTACATTTTAGGATTTCTCAGAAAGACTAAACCGGGCATCACATTAGGAATGTTAAAACAATTGCCTATTGGTGAAATGAAGTTGAATTTTGGGCCGGTGTCACTGGTGAAACCTCTTCCCTTTACTTATGTTTTTAGTTCTGCCATGGGGAGTAAAGAAGGAGATTTTGACTGTTTTGAGGAAATAGGGCAAATTTGGAGGGTGGGCTGGAGCAAAACTCAGTGGCACTCTCCTGGCTCCTCACTGCTGCTGACTGTCATCTTTAATTCCAAATAATGCTCCCCCAGAATGATGTGATATCATGGCATGGCATCATTTTGAGGAATTAAAGATGGTGGCCAGCAGAAGTGAGGGTACAAAAGAGTGCCAGTGAGCCTTGAACCCACTGCCTTTGAAATTCACGCAAGCACCCCTGAAATGCAAACAAGGGGAGGCAGTTACACACACACACACACACACACACACAGCAGCATGTGCATTTTTGGCATGCCAACCCACCAAATTTGGACTGAACCTCCAAACGTTTTACCCAGCTCTACTTATTACCGGTAAATAGAGCATTTAATACTCAGGGGAGGGTGGTGACTCCTATGTCAGTGGGGCTTCTTGTTTGTTTGTTTGTTTGTTTGTTTACAGTATTTGTATAAGCAGATTTTGGAGCGGTGAACAATTAAATGATAAAAACAGACAAAGAATAAAGACAATGCATAGAAACAATGTATTATTAACTGTGACTGGTCAGTAAGGAAGGCTTCCCAGAACAACAAGGATGTCTTCAGCAGGAGCTGAAAGCTATACAATGTTGGAGCCTGCCTGACCTACAGAAGCAAAAAGTTCCGGACTTCTTTCAATGGAAACTTACCTCAGGAACACTGAAAAAGCAATATAGAAAGTTATTCATAATACATATAATATATATAATCACCACTTATAATCAGACTGCCAATACCATTTTAAGTCTTGCCTTTTTGTTTCTGCCTCCAGAGGTGAGGCATGTGGTGGGTGAAAACAGGGCCTTTGTCTTGGTGGCACCCTGTTTGTGGAATGTTTTTCACAGAGACACTTGACTTGACTGGTGCTTATTTCACTAGTCTTTTTGGTGCCAGATGAAGACAATTTTATCTCTCCAACTCCCTGCTTTTAATAGATGGTCAATTTTATTCCTGCTATTTCTTTCTCTGCTTTCATTCCTACTTTTGCTGCTGCCGTGTGTGTGTGTGTGTGTGTGTGTGTGTGTGTTTGGGGTGGGGGGGTTAAAATGTATTTATTTATATAATAATGTTAGCCATCTTGCAAACTTTTGCTAGAAGGTGGGATAGAATTCTTTTAATGAATAAGATCAAGAGTAAACTAGCACTCAAAGTCCCAATTCATTACATCATCCTTGCATGGAACCAATTCATTTCAATAGGGCTTTGGGGAAAAGAACATGCCTGGATTGTGCCTGACTTAATTCGAGGTTGAAGACACAAGGTAGACACCACTGCAGAGTTTGGAAGGTGTTACAAAGATGAGGCATATATAAATCTACAGTATCAGACCTTTCATACAGAAAGAAATAACAAACAGTCTTGATCCTGTCAAGGTTCATGTAAAGTCTTGAATATGGGTTCATCAATACAATAGGGAATAATGTGGATTGTTGTTCATTATTCTCCCTTGTATGCCCAAATACCGTAATATGTTTCTGAAATATCGAACCATGTTTAAGCTGCTGGTGGGGGGAATCCCATGATTTTTACAGCACATCAGGGCAGTTATGAAAAATTAATACAGAGAGAGACAGAGAGCAGAACTGTCAAGAAACTGCTTGGGAAATGTTTTCCAATTCTTCCTATTAGGGTTGTAGGCTAGAAAAATCCAAAATGTATCTCAAGTGTGTCGATGTGATGTCAGAGTAGTAGCAAACCATCTGGGATAAGACGGCAGGGGTGCCTTTACTAGCAATAATTTCTCTTTTAGAATGGAAAATAATTTGCCAACAAAAACCTCTCCTCTGTGATTTTTGATGCCAAATATTCACCCAGATATTCTCTGAATATTTGCCCCAAATTTTAGATAGATATTTCTATTTGACATCCAATGATAGTTGCTTTGAGTTTTTGATTGCTGGCCATTTTTGACAGCTGGCTATGAAATGGCATTTAGGGAGCAATCCTATGGGGATGCCCCAAACCCTGTGAACTTTGAAGATTACGGGCATCCTATGGATGGCGGGAGAAGCACAGAGGTGAAGGTCGCCTCCATCATGCTCCTCTCACTCTGCAAAGCATTTAGACTGCAGATTTTGGCCGTTTAAGTGTGGTGCTTCAGAGAGGGAGGGAAGGAGGCACTGCCAGGATACTCTATCTTGGTGGCACTGATCTCCTTCCCTCCCTGCCCCCCGCCCAGAATGCCCCCAAAAGCCCTTCTCCAAGGTCGTTCTTACCAGCAGAAGCACCTGGCATGGTTCTTTCCATGCTGGTTGCCAGGGGTGGAGGGGGCTCTGAGTACAGATCCCCAGCGAGGAGGTCGGAGCAAGTTTCCAGCCTCGTAGCTGGGAATCCCAAAAATTCTATGGCCATCTAGAAGCTGCCTAGTGACTGTAGGATTGCACTGCCGGTATGACAATATGAGGATTGACATGCAACAGTAATTGTATTTGAGAGGGCAGAAGGCCTCTCATTTATGGAATGCCCCCAACACACACACACACACACACACACACACACACAAGAAGGCTTGTCTGGTGCCCACATTGTTATCTTTTTGGTGCCTGGTGTAGACCTTTCTTTTCTTCCAGGCATTTCAGAGTTTAGTTTTTATGACTATTTCTTTTTATATGTATATCTCTACTCCTCCCGTTCATTGCTTTATATTGTATTTTTTATTGTTCCTTTAGCTTTTTGAAATGTACCCAAGAGGCTCTTGTTTTAGGCTAGATTAAGAATATAATAAATAAATAAATAAATAAATAAAATGACTTTTTAACTCCAAATTCAGCAAAGGCAGTTTCACAGATGTCCTTTTGCTTGAGAGTATGGAAGCTTCGCCCTTTGCACTCTCTGTGAACTCCTTCTCTTTGTCAGACACCTGTAGGGAGCTGAGGATAATTAAATGTGATCATTTCGCTTTACCTTTTAAATGAAGAAGACCTGATACTGTACCGCTCACTGGAGAGCAAGTATCCCTAAAGCCTTCAGGTTGTTTTGGTTTGGAAAGAGCAGAGAAGCGAGCATACTGTGAGGACATATCACTGTAGGGGGTACAGTACCAATTTCAAGGGAGGAAGAGCTACTGTTTTCTGAACTTGGTCGTAAAAATGCCATTAAGTTAACAAAATAGGAACAAAAAGGCGTATTGCTTTTGGAAAGCCTTGGAACAGCAAGATGTAACTTGTAATTCAGGGATGTTATGACACAGCAGCCTCTTAGTTTTCAGACCTGAACAGAGAGGATGCTAAATTCAGAGCTCCTAACCTTGACAGTCTAGAGCAGCAGGCAGCTATATCTACCAATATATATCGACCTATACCTATATCTACCAGGATCCCAGGGTATGGTCTGACTCTGAAGGCTCATGAGGAAGCCACCATGCTGAAGCTAAGCATGTCTGGGTCTGGTCAGTGCTTGGAGGGGAGACCACCTGGGAACCACATGTAACCACCTTGAGTTCCACAATGGAAGAAAGGAGGGATATAAATGTAATAAATAAATACATCTACCCATAGATATATATATCTTCCCCTCTTTTTCAGGGGTTGTGGAATCTGCCTTTTTGTTGTGGTGGTTATCCTGGGGTTGGATGCAGGATCATGTAGACCAGGGTTGGAGAAACCTGTGGCTCTCCAGATGTTTAACAACATCTGGAGGGCCACAAGTTTCCCCAACTCTGCTCTACATGATCCTGGATCCAACACCGGGATAACCACCACCACCACAACAACAACAACAGCTTCCACAAACCCCCAAAAAGAAGGGGACAACAGCTCCCATCATTCCAAACCATGGTCCTGTTGGCTGGGGCTGATGGGAGTTGGAAACCCACAGGCTCTCCACCCTTGATGCAGAGCGATCATGAGGTCCAGAGAGCCTGGCCAGCATCTAACATGACCTGGGTGGGTGTACCCTAGAACATTGCCCAGAGTTCTTTGCAGTCTTAAGGGCTTCTTTGGCAGACTTATTTATATGGATATCTCGCCTTAACAAAGATCAGGCTCCTGACTGTTAGGTTGTGAGACCAAGGGAGAGCTGACTGTCAATCCAATTGGACTCAAAATAAACAGGAGTCAAGTTCCAAGGCTACAGTCATTGCTCAGAGGGCGTAGAAGCAGGTGCGTAGACAACGTATCAAAGCAGGAGACAAGTTCCAGAGCAGGAGATGATGACAGGGAGCAGACATTTAGGCCGTATTCTCACACAAGAGACGAGTTCTTCCGAATACGGAGCAAGCTCTGAAGCTAACGTTTTCAAGGACCTGGTAGAGAGAACCATAGCTCAGTGTGGAGCTTGTGCTGTGAACGCAGAGAATCCCCGTTTCAATCCCTGTCATCTCCAGTTAAAAGGCATTTTGGGTAACAAGGTGGCGAAGACCTCTTTCTGAGATCTTGGAGACCTCCTGAACTGGTATTAGGCAGTTTGCTGTGTTCCTGGATGCCTATGATTGGCCTTTTGGGGTCAACTGACTAAGAACACGGGCTGGCACTGAAGCCTAAATGGCACTCTTGAAGCACAGAGCTCGGTCTGTTAGGCTTGCTCTGAAAAAACAGAGCGCTGGTGGTTCAGGAGATAAGGGCCTGGGCTGTGATCAATGGGAGCCTCAGTTCAAGATCCACACACAGTACTTTACAGTTGAAAAAGAATCCTGGGGGTAGCATGTGTAGAAACCACTAACTTTTCTACAAACAGGACTATCTTTAAGACAAAGATTAAATGGTCACAAATCAGACATGAAACATAAGAACACCAATAAACCTGTCAGCAATCACTTTGGCCTCCCTGGGACTTCAGGGGTGGCAGTTCCAAAGAAACTGAAGTCAGAACCCCCCTTGGAACGTGAGACTGCAGAACAAGAGGTAATAAAGAAATTTGATTGTGTTGATCAGGGTCTCAGTAGGGACTATGGTTTCTATGCATGCTATAAAGACTCAGTGCACCTTGTGATTTGTAACTGTTGCTATAAGAGAGTGGAATGTTTGCTGCAGATCTACCTGTTTAACTACCTTTTCAGACTCAAAGCCTCCAGTTGCATATATACCATCTGATGAAGTGGGCTGTAACCCATGATAGCTCATGGTAATTTATTAAAATAGCTAAACAACTAAAACAGTTAGTCTATATGTGTGCTGCTGCACTTAACCCCTGCATTTCTCTATAGTACAATGCCTTTGCAGAAGGGTTGTACCTCAGTGGTAGAGCACATGATTTGCATGCAAAATGTCCCAGAATTCAATGCCTGGCATCTTCAGGTAGGGCTGGAAAGATGCCTGTCTAAGAGACCCTGAAGAGCTGGTGCCAGTCAGGGTGCTGGACAATATTGAGCTAGATGGTCCAATGGACTGGCTCAGTATAAGGCAGCTTCCTCTATTCCAGTGACTTTTTGGTGATGACTTTGGGCCAGTCACTGACTCTCAGCCTAACCTACCTCACAGGGTTGTTGTTGTGAGGATAAAACAGAGAGGAGGAGGAGGAGGAGGAGGATTATGTAAGCCGCCTTGGGTTCCTTACAGGAAAAAAGGCGGGGTATAAATATAATAAATAAATAAATAAATAAAATAAGTTAAGCAGCACTAGGAAGAAAATCCATGCATGTGGCCTTTAAGATGCAACAAAAACTATAACTAGTTTTCTGTAGCCCAATACATTTGAGGCACACAAGCCCAGTGTAAGGGCTTCCCCAGAGTGCTGGCAGAGCAGAAGCAGAGTAAATCAAGCAAAATAATACCAAAAAAAATTATTTTTAAAAAATGACAACACTGAAAATAAGAGATTGTGCAAACATGCATAATTAGAGAGGTTAATAATTTGGGCTACCATGCCTGGCAGATTTCTTGCAAAGACAAAGCAAAGCAAACAGCTACGGTAAAACAAATTATATGATTTCGACCATATACTGTAAGCATCAACTAGATCATGTAAAGTCAGTTGTTGTATTTTAATATGAATACATTTGTACTCGGCGTTGTGTGTGTGCCATTAGCACATTGACTTTGCAATGAGCAGACCTGACAATGGGACTGTAAAGCTAATTAGCACCATTGGAAGAGTTGCAGGAAAAATACAGAAGGCAAAAATAGAATGTTTTGTTTTCTGTCTGTGCTTTCATTTCATGGCTGAAGGATTTTCACTGGTACACCCCCAAGGCAGGTTGGCGTTTGTGACCAGAAATGAAGCTATTGATCATCGAATTAAAGTTTATATAAGGTCCAAATATTTTAAGTCAGATTGGAAAGTCAATACTAAGAATTCAAGTCAAGCATACTGCTTGTAAATGCCACTGAATATTTACTTCTTGAATAAATCATCAATTTAAAAGAAGAAAGAAAGAAAGAAAGAAAGAAAGAATGAAAATATTATCCGGTCATTCTTCCTTTGTTCAAAAAAAGATCTCAAAGTCACACAGATGTTTAGCTCACTGTTTCTTCTTGCCTCTGGAGGAGGAGGTGGACAGCAGAGGCCAAAATGGAAAGAAAAAGGGGGAAAGAGGAGGAAAATGCACCAGAGACAGATTAATTTGATTGGATCCAAACGTTCCCTTCCTCCAGCAGAAGGAGCCTTTCTCTGGTGGGGGAAAAAAAATAATTTCACCAAGAGAAGGGAGCCTTTGGATCCAACCTATTATATTTAAAAATGCAGAGCATTCCAATTATTGATAGCAAAGTCGAATAAACTGCAACCTTTTCCTTGAGTGTGTAGCTGGCCACTTGAGAGCTATTTCAATCTTGCTGTGTCCCTTGCAAGGGAACCAGCAGCCCCAACTGCCAGACCCCATTACCTTAATCCTTGCACCAGTTTACAGGAAGAGGTAGCCTCAGGCACCCCAAATCACCTACCTGCATGTTCTGGAATGACCATTCCCTGGCCATTCCTGTTCAGGCTGAGATGTTGTCTGGGCAATGGTAGTCTTTCCTGGCTCTGGTTTGATCTCCTGCTCAGTGGCTCAGCACTGACAGTTCTGGACTTCTGCCTTTGATTATGCATCCAGCTACCACCAGCTGATAACTTGAGGGAGGAAAATGAACCATGTGGCTTTCTTCCCCACAGATATGTGCCTTCCCCCCCCTCCCCACAAGTTTTCAAGGAGCAATCCAGCCAGGCAAACTCTAGGGATGGGTGAGAATTTTGATTCACTATGGCTTTGGTAAGGATTTAGCAAATTCACAAAGTTCTTCGGTTTTTGAACAAAAAGCAATTGAGGGTTTGTTTTTTAAAAAAAAAAATGAATGTGGGAGAAACTGAAATGGACACTTTTTTGTAGACAAATGGAGAAAGAGGCAGAGAGTGAATTTTGAGCTTTGGGAGGTTAAATACATCTTTTAAAGATATCCCTGGGGATCTGATGTTGGTCAGTGAATTTTACTGCTTTAGTAGTGCCTAGCTATGCCTCCACTTATGCTCAATTTGTATTTGTTTTAAAAACTCTCAAATAATACAGAAATGTCTCAGGTCTCCAGTCCTCCCGCCAAGGGGAACCAAACCCAGGGTATGTGCTGCCCTGGAATTTCTCACTGCTCAGGAAATGGGGACAGTGTAACACTATTAAAGACATGGGAGCCATAGAATATGAGAGTTTGAGGAGGCCTTCATATTTTATCTAGTCTACTCCCCTGCTCCATGTACAAAAGCCAGAGCAAGGGCTTCCCCAACAGATGTCTGCCCAGCCTCCAGACTCATGAAGGCCTCCAGTGAGTGAGCCTCTAGTTCAGGGGTCCCCAGACTTTTTGGACTCATGGACACATTGGGGAATTTGAGAAACTGATGTGGGCACCACCACAAAATGGCTCCCATGGAGGATGTGGCTAGTCACGTAATGGCTGCTATGGAGGCCTGGTGGTGAGGGGGGAGAAATAGACTAGAGGCTGGTAGGGAGAGGGAAACAGCAAGGCAAAGGGGTAGAGGGGAGAGAAAGAGGAAGACTAGAGGCTGGGAGCGGGGAGAAACAGCAAGGTAAAGAAGTGGGGAGTGAAATAGCGACACTAGAGGTTATGAGGGAGAGGAAAGCAGCAAGGCAAAGGGGGTAGAGAAAGAGCAAGGCTAGAGGCTGGGAGGGGGAGGAACCGAGCTAAAGAGGGGGACTAGCAAGGCTAGAGGTTGGGAGGGGGAAATAGCAAGGCAAAGGGGTAGAGAGGAGAGAAAGGGCAAGGCTAGAGTCTAGAGAGGGAGAGAAAGAAGACTGTCCTGTAATTTAACCAGGATGTTCTTAAAACTTTTTTTTAAGGGGACAGGGAAGGGAGTTTTGTGGGTGCAATTGGAGGTCCCCACGGGTGTCATGGCACCCATGGGTGCCGCATTTGGGCCCTTGATCTAGGTTATTGGTTCCATCATCAAACTGCACTTTCTGTTAAAGGCTTTCTCTTGACCAGCCTTCTCCAACCTGATGCCCTCCAGAAGTTTTGGGCTGTAACTCCCATCAGCCCTTGCCATAGACTATGTTGACTGAGGCTGATGGCATTTGTAGTCTCAAACATTTGGAAGGCACTGAGTTGGAGAAGGTTGGTCTTAGTGTTAACCAAGTCCTACCCAAAGGTAACTGAAGCCCATTAGATTTAATCCTCTTCTATGTGATGGCCCTTCAGGCATTTGAAGAGTGTTGTTATGGCCCTGGACCAAGAATCCTCAGATGCAGAATCCCCGCTTCTACAACAGTAGTTTTCAGGAGGAGTTAGATCCACCACCTGGTCCCTCCCAAGCAGAAATCCTGGCACTGGAATTCATACTTCATCCCATGCCATGAACCTTGAGACGTTTCCTCTGGGCTCCTGAGAGGATGAGGAAAGGCCAGAGGAGCTTTCCCCAGAGATGTCCCCACAACTTGAAACTCATCTGCCCCGAAGAAACCAATAGGTGCATTAAAAGGCACCAGCCCTTTCACTGGCCAGATATAGCACTCAGGGGGTGGGGCTTTAGTCTTGATTATTCAGACCACACTATAAAGCTCTGTAAGCTGCCCCAGGTCAGTGTTGAGACAATTTGCTCCTTCTGTCTCAGAATGCCATCTTTGGTCCTCCTGAAGCTACTGATCCTTGTCCAGGGTCCTGATCTTGCCTTACTACCGAATCAACTCCAGATCTCTAGGCCCACTGGTCTCTCCATCTTACTTGGGCCATCACTGTCTCTTGGTGGCAGAAGCCACAATGGACCAGGAGAAGTGCTATCATGTTCCCTCTCTTCTCCATGCTAAATATTCCCAGTTCCTTCAATATTTCCTCATAGGACTTATTTCTGTACCACTGACCATCTTCTTTGCCCTCCTCTAATCCCATTCCACTTTGTCCATATCCTTCTTAAAGTGCATTACCCAGAACTGGACACAGCGCTTCCTGGCAAAAAAAAGGTGGTGGCACATGCGCCTTGCCAGGAAAGAAGCTCGTGGAGCATCCATGGCTCAGTGGTGTTGAGCATCTGCTTTTCATGCAGAGTTTAATCCCTGGCATCTCCAGGTAGGGCTGGAAAAACTCCTGCCTGGAACCCTGGAGAGGTGCTGTCAGTCAGTGTTGACAATAATGGGATAGGTGGACCAAGGTTCTGACTCAGTATAAGGCAGCTTCCTATGTGCCTAAGGTGGCAATCCTGAACTCCTGTTTCGACTTCCTGTTCATTACCATTGCTATTACTACTTTAAAACAACAATAACCACACAGGCACAGCACTGTGTTTAGAAATGCCACATTCCCCTGTCTTGGAGGTCTAGTCAATACAATCATGATAGCAGGGAGAGTGCCTTAAAATGTTGCAAGCTTTCTCAAGAAAATGTCCATGGAAATAATTACATCCAAACCATGCCAAAGGTCCCAAAACAAGTCAGGCTTAAAATGTGATTTTTCAATTAACATGGCAATGGTGTCAGTGCTAATCACCTCTAACTGGGACATCCTGAGGCTCTGTGAAAACAAAATGTCTTTGTGCATAATAATTAAAAAGAAATGCCCAGTCAAAAGAGTACAACCTAAAGACAAGAATTTCTCCTACTCGCCCAGTGTGTTGGATGAGGTTGTCCAAACCTCTCCAGGAATTTCTAGTTGGGAATACCCAGGGGAGGCTGGTGAATCCTATGTCCTATCTTTATCCATTGCAGCCTTTATTCTGAGCTTTAAAGGAGCTACCCATGGATGGTGCTCCATGGTGGTGAACCTGTTTTGGGGATGGAGTACAGCACCATGGATCGCTCCTATAACAATGAAGTTGCAATGGGTGAGGAGCCCCAATGGGTGAGGAGCCCCACTGGCACAGGAGTCACCAGCCTCCCCTGGGAATACCATTTGGTGAATGGATTTACACAATGAGTTTTTAGCCATGTCTCATGAGCATCGGCTTCTATAAATCAGTTGTCTTTAGACAATATAGACTGCAACTCTATGCAGACATAAGCAGGAAGCACCGTTAGGGTGTTTTTTGGACATGCAGAGCAGGGCTGAGGTGGACTGCAACCTTTGTTGCCTGTGCAATTGGAGAGTCTTAAATTAGGCAGGGTCCCAGATTGCACAGCCAGTTTGTACACTTCTAGAGTCCTTCAGACATTATTGTTCAATGCTCTTTGCTTGCATATTTGTTTCACTGTATTTTTGTGAGTTTTTAGTTGTGTTTTCAAGTTGGATGTGACCTGGGAGGGGGCTTTTTGGAGCAGAAAAGGTGGGGAAGGAATGTGTTATCTTCAATCACAGATCAGAAATAAGAAGGGGATCTCCCCATCTCCTCAAAAAGCTCCACCCCACCCAGGTAGCCTCCAAGCGTAGGGGCTTGGGGAGAGGCCCACAAAAGGAGGCCAAACAACTGTGGGCTGGATAGGAAACCTCCCCAGGCCGAATTTGGCCCATAGTCCAGAGGTTGTCTTCCCCTGATAGATAGTAAACCCCTTGCACATGTAACATAAAGCTAGGGTACTCAATTTCCGCTCTCAAATGCAGGGAGATTTGTGCCAAGCGAGCAAATCCTGAAATATGGTCTGTATACTTGCTTTGTAAAGCAGACCAAATGACATTGTAGCCTTTCTAATAGGGTGATAAAATAGATAAATGTGCATTGATTGTTAGATGATTATTCTTTGCTACAAACCAGTGAATGAAAATCAGTCTGTCCTTGCTTGAGGGATGCATAAAATATGACTGTTAATGGTGTGTGTGTGTGTGTTACTTTTAAACCACTTAGAATAAGGCACAGGCACAGTCGATGTGACTGTGTAATTGTAACAAGATCAAAGGAAGGGATGCTTTCATTCTCCCCACCCTCACCACTTATTATGGTTATCACAGGACCATATATGGCTCTCTTTTTTTTCAGTTAGCCTGGATGGAGTGAGAAACGTCTATCAGAAAGAAAGTAAATCCAGGTCTTCTTGTCTGTCTAAATCTCTGGAAAGTGCTGCATTTAGATCAGGAAGCTTGTGTTTTCAGCTCACAGATGATTCTTTCAAAGCCTCTCCATTAAATCCAAATGAATTCAGCAAGGAATTCGCCAGTGTTAGGCAAATGCTCAGTGGGGAAAGTGGAAATTTTAACATTTTGATCCACATGTGTTTCAAGTAAGGCAAACTCTTGGAAGTGGGACAGCCTTTATATCTGCTGTGTTCCATGACATACTCCCCAGCACTTCAGTAATGAAAATAGGAGCACTCTGATTTCATAGTTGCATGCCCATTGTTGTACTTACTCTAGAAGAGCTGCAACTCAAACATGTTCAAGCAACATTTACTATCTGGATAGTAAACATAGAGTCAGGGATTGAACAGCTGACCTGGGAAGGGCTGCTGAAACCCGAGAACTCCAGTGCATGTATGTGCATACTAACATAATGTTACGCTCATACATCCCGCTTCTGAGAGGTGAGGTGAGGAGTTTCAGGGGCTCTGGCACTTACTCAGACTTCAAGGTTCTGGAAAAGGAGGACACTGGAGACTCGTGGCATTTCTTTCATAAAAGGTTTATTTACACTGAGCTCAAGATGAACAGGCCTGTGGCTCACACTGGCTCAGCTTGTCTGAGTGTGGAAAGCTAAGCAGGGTCAAGCCTGGTTATTACTTGGATGGGAGACCCCTCCTCTAGTTTCCTGCATTGAGCAGGGGGTTGGACTCGATAGCCTTGTAGGCTCCTTCCAACTCTATGATCTATGAAATCTATGAAGGTCCACAAGAACATAAGAAGAGCCATGCTGGATCACACCAAGGGTCCATCTAGTCCAGCATTCTGCTCACACAGTGGCCAACCAGCTGCCCACAGAAAACCCACAAGCAGGACATGAGTGCCACAGCAGCCTCCCACCCATGTTCCCCGGCAACTGGTGTACATAGGCATATTGCCTCTGATACTGTAGGTAGCAAAGAGCCAGTCAGGACTAGGAGCCATTGATAGCCTTCTCCTTCATGAATTTATCCAATCCCCTTTTAAAGCAATCCAAATTGGTGGCCATCACTACATCTTGTGGAAGTGAATTCCATAGTCTATGTGCTCTATGAAGAAGTCCTTCCTGTTATCTGTCCTGAATCTCCCACCAATCAGCTTCATGGGATGACCCCACTGGGTTCTAGTATTATGAGAGAGGGAGAAAAATATCTCCCTATCCACTTCCTCCGCACCATGCATAATTCTGTACACCTTTATCATGTTTCCCCTTACACAACATTCCCAGTCCAGCATTCTCTGCCTCCTCTCCAGCTGCCTAGGGATTTTCCTCCAGAGATCCCAAGTCAGCTCTCTTCTCCTTCTTTTATTCAAACTCTCCAGCCTGACTTCCTGCTACCCGTCACCCAGGCCTAGTAGAGAAAAAGCCATTGGTGGCTACTAGTCCTGATTGGCTATATTCTTCCCCCAGTGTCAGAGGACAGTATGTCTAAGTACTCCAGTTTCTGGGGAACATGGGCAGGAGGGTGCTGTTGCATTCACATCCTGCTTGTGGGATCCCGTGGGCAGCTGGTTGGCCACAGTGTGAACAGAGTGCTGGACTAGATGGACCCTTGGTCTGATCCAGCATGGCTCTTCTTATGCTATTGAGTGGGGGATGGAGTGGGAATCAGAGGCACTCAGTTACAAGGGATACCTGAAAGGTAATTTAGACTGACCCCAAGTACATAACACTAATTTAAAAAAAAAAAAAACCACACACACACACTTCCAAGAGGGCAAAAATAGGGATAGTGTTTTACCAGGGACAGCAACCCAAAAATACAGGGACTGTCCCTGATAAATATGGATAGTCGAGCTGTATGGTACTCAGCTGCCCAGATGGAGACTTCCGCTTGTTCTCCTTTGCATGCACACAGTGTGTGTGTGTGTGTGTGTGTGTCCAGCCTTTCACTGCAATGCAGAGGGCATTTCCATATACAGAAGTATACAGTGGACACTTAATGCATCACCAAAAAGGGGGAAATGGACCAACAAAAGAGAGGATGAAAGAGGCACAGATTTGCATAAAGTATGCATATGCTAATTTAGATGAAAATGTAAAAGCAATGACTGACCTTTAAATAGAAATGCCATGCATCTCCCCAGAGTGGGGAAGACCATGCCCAGGGGATCTGTGTGCCTGTTCAGTCTGCTGTCCGTCCATGCGCTCACTGTTGGTGGGGTAGGGGAACCAGCCCTCACAGGGACACTGCTGCCAGCATTTTTCTATTAGCAGGGACACTGATGTCATCTGCCACCCATCCACCCCAGATCTCCCTGTTCCCTCCGAGCTTAGCTGCAATCGTCACAGTAGCTGGGCGGGGGAAATTAATTTTCCCATCAACAATATTTGGCTCCCTGTTGAAATGCAAAGTATGTTGAGGTGGCTTGGTCTTAAACAGGCAATGAAGACCCCTTGGTGGAGATAAAAATGGCTAGAACTGGTTTGTTGATATGAATTTTTGGACTCTCCTTGGGGGCGCGGCTATGGGGACAGTCGTGATTAGCACCTACACTTCAAAATTTTATTTATTTATTTATTTATTTATTATATTTATACCCTGCCTTTTTTCCTGCAAGAAACCCAATTTACCACTACACCACTGTTGATGGGCACTTACAAAGATCCTTGGTCTCTCCATTCTTATGGCTTCTTATCTTTAAACTGGACTTGGATTGGACAGCCCTTCAAATACAGGACTCTTTCAAATAAAGGACTGTCATCTGACAGCACTTCAGATAAAGGATTCCTTCAAATAAAGGACACATGGACAACCTACATAAGAGAGATGTAGTGTATGAAACACAATGGGACTTCCTTCATATACACATATACACAATTGCACTGCTAAAAACTATTTTCACTCTCCAGCTCAAGTCAATATATTTCCTGTTAAGTCTGGACTCTTTTTGCTGGTGTTTTTCCCTCAATATTTCAGTAATCTTTCTGAACCAATGCTATCTATGCGTTGTTTTTCAGGGTTGTTTTTTTTTTCTTTTTTGTCATGACCTTCCATTTCAACAATAAAAATGTTATTGATTGGTGAGGTTCACATCAAGAACATGAGTTCCTCTGCTTGCTTGCATGTCTGCTTGCTTGCTATGCTGTTGCTTTTAGGGTGACTCACAATAAAGCAGCGCTATTTGCACATTTATGTTCTGCGTGACCCTCTATTAACTGCCCATTAGCAGTGTGACATTCAATAATATTTAACATTGCACCAACATCAATATTATTTATAAGGTCAGTCACGTCAAAATGATATTATGATGAGACTTGAAAGGCCTTGCTACAGTTCTGCTCTGGGCAAACCTGTTGCAGAATTGCTGGCAGAACATGCTTTGAATGTGACTTTATAGTACCAGCACTACACAATTCAGCTTCCCCTTCTGACTTCCTCTGTAGCAAGGATGCTTCCATTTACTATAAGGATTACTAGATTAATAAATCTATTATGATTAGTGGAAAAGATGTGGTTGCTTTTTGGCATAGAGCTGTTGGCAAACAGGTGGGAATAGCTGCAGCTAGGAAGTCTCGCCACTGAAAGTGCAGAGTACAAGTTCTAATATGATCTAATATGGTCTTGTAGCTGGAAAATATCTCGAGAATCCAAGTTTTCATTTTTGTTTTTGTTTTAAAGTCAATTACTAGTCCTCATGGTTACACAAACAACCTGAAACAATGTATGGTGAAGTCATAGGGATGGACAAATCCCTATCTTTCTCTCACATTCATTTTTTTCAAAAAAATAAAAGAACTTAAGTTCTTTTCATCCTGAATATGAGGAAATGTGTGATATTATTTTTGTAAATTCTTCTTAAAAAATGAACTGAAATGAAATTTGCACCCATCTGCACCAGCCAAATTCAATAGGCACAGCTATTCCTAGCCTGGAGATGACTAAGGTGTACCTGCCTGCCATGTAGCTGAGAAGCCTGTAAGAAAAAAAGAGGTGGCAATCCTAGTTCAGCACTACAAACATAGTTGAATACACAGGGATTCAAAGCCAGACTTTTAAGAGCTGTAAGCACCCAAAACCCTAAGCCTGGATGGATGAATCTGACAGTTTTGGTTTCTCGCATATTCACTTTCTTCTTTTCCTTTTTAAATCTCAAGTTCTTTCTGTACAAAATATGGAGAACCTTGTGAATTTTGGTAAATTCGTATCAAAGCCGAACTGAAACAAAATTCTCACCCATCCCTTCAGCCACATACATTCAAGTGGGTAAGGGGCATTCATGAGATTAGATTCCATAAGAATTAACTGAAGGACAGGAGTTCAATCACCAATCATGAAAACAATGAGTGCGGATTTGGTTATTCACAGTACCGAGGAGAAAACACAATACTGAGTTGCTGAGCATGGATATGGGATGTTCTCTTTGGACCACAGAAGCATGCATATGAGTGCTGTATCCCAAAAGTTCCCCTTAAAATGTCTTCCAGCTGTCTTCCAGCTGACTTCTATCTTGATCCAAGTTGACTTTTCGAATGCTACGCTGCCTCCCCCCCCCTCCCCGCCACACCTTTTGCAGCTTCTAGTTTAATATTTGAGCGAAGTTGCTCTCTGAGATTGGAATTATAGTCTTGAGCTAAGGAAGATAAAATCAATACTTGCAACAGTTATTGCTAGCTATGTAGTGTTTATAGATTTAAATATAGAAACAGTTTATTCTGTGATATTTATCAGTGTCAGAGCCGAGAGACCTCCAAGAGCAGGAAAAACAGTGGGTGACTGACAATAAAACTGCAGGTTATCTGATATCATGTAATTGCTGATGTGGTTGAACAAGCTGTTTAATTCGGGGGTGGGGGGTATGCCTACCTAATGTTCCTGTGCTTGGTTCCCTAATGGGACATTAAAACATAAATGCTTGGCAGCGTCTCCCATTTTTATGCTCAGGAATTTTCCTGTTAAATCACCCTTCCCCAACCTGGTGCTGTCCAGGTGTGATGGACTACAGTTCCCATTATCCCCATTCACCACAGACTGCTCTGTTGGACTACAGTCCCCGCCATCCCCAGACTGGGCCACTGGGCCATGCTAGCTGGGAATGATGGGAATTGTACTCCAACACACCTGGAATGCTTCAGGTTGGGGAAGGTCACAGACAGTAAACTTTTAAGCCTTTCTCAAGTTTCCAAACATGGCTGCCAGACAAGGAGGATTAAAAAAAAAATTAGATAACAGGTGATAGGAAAGACTTCTGCTTGAGGCCCTGGAGAACTGTTGCCAGTCAGAGGAGACAACACAGGGCTAGAGAGACCAATCTATTTGGGTGTAATTATAAACAATGATTGTTACAAGAAATGAGTTGCAGTGAGCCTTGGGCCCACCTAGTTTCCCCCCTTCCTCCTCTGGTGAAACCGCAAGGAGATCCGAAGTGTCCACTTCCATTTTAAGTTAATGCAGCTTGTCATTCTGTCTAAACATGCCCAAAATATGGTTAATTTTGACTATAGTTTCTTGAAACAAGTTTATTGATTCAACAAACCGTAGTCAAGATTAACCACAGTTTAAGGTTCAGACAGACATAACACTAAACTGTGCTTAATCAAAAATGGAAGCAAAAGCTTCTGATCACCTCCTTGAGGCCCTCCTCATGAGTAAGACTTGTGGATGAGTGTTGGGTGGGGCTCTGGGAGTTCAGACTTATAAGTATCAGTCCTAGGCAGGGAGAGATGCTGGAATGTCTGGTACCAATTGTGTACCAAGACCTTACTTGCATCCTCCCTGACTGTCTTGCTCTTGCTCCACCAGACCTCTTCATGTTAGACCTTGGACTTGCCTTGTGACTCTGCAATTGGGCTCATCCTCACCTGGCTACTACTAGCTCTCCATTTGAACCCTGCCAGCTCAGACCTTTGACTGCCTTCTGTTTGTGGATTTGCCCTTGCTTGGATTCTTGCTCTCTGCCTGGATGCAGCTGGTCTAAACCTTGGTCTTCCTTGTAATCCTCTGCTTGGAACTTACTCAGCCTTTGCCTTGCCCGAAGCAGGACACTAATTTCCCCCCAATTCCCTAGCACTGACTGAAAACCACTGCAACTGGGCTTTCAGACCTACTTCCAGGTGCCGTACCAAACTGGATGTGACACAATGCTTTCTGGGCCATTGCAGGGGTGAATGCACATGTGTCCATCCTTAGGGGTGTGACAGCTGGCTACTGTGGTCTCCAACTCCCAGCAGAAGAATCGGTTGCATGCTATGCCCACCGGCTTCTAACACAACAATTTGGAGATCTGGCTAATAGGACAATTTCCTGTTGCCAGGTTCTTTATGAGAACCACCAGAAGGGAAAGAACATTGGTTTTCAGCCACTTTTCCTGAACATAGCTAGTGAGAAGTGCATGGATATCAGGCTAATGCCTCAGCTGCTGCAAGTTTACTACCATTTTTAAAGAATCTTTCCAAGTGACTCTGTGAAAAAGACTGCCAGATGTTGGCATTCACAGTATGTGGCATCAGCTGCCACAACCTCACAACCAACAGGGCAATCCTATACATATCAACTCAGAAGTTGGTCCCATTGGTTTCACTGGGGCTTACTCCGAGGAAATTGATGTATGATCATTTATTTTCAGTCAATTTTTGACCAGAATTTACCCAGTTCACATCTCTGGACTGGACCTGAACATGGGTTTGAATGCAATCAGCAGTTGAACTCCATCCATTTCCAAGCATGCAAAAATATAAGTGGTTGAATCCAGATGTAGTCATACTTAGAGAAGACCCATTGAAATCAATGGGCCTTAAGTTCAAAGGATCTACTCTACTCTAAGTTGACTCAATCTGGATTCAACCCAAGAATTTTATCCCTACCCACAAGATCATACAAAATCTTCCTGAGATTTTCCTGCCCACCTGCCACTCCCTCCACCCCTGAAATGTTGGAGAAGGGAAAAAAAGAAAGGTCGGGCCTGAATACTTTGGCTCAGCACTCCTTCTGAGCTCCTGTTAAATCCTCCTGAGGGTGCCTTAAATAAAACGCTGCTGTATCGAAGCTGAAGATCAGAACGAGTTCCAAAGTCAGTGAACCAAAGGAAAAAGGCGAGAAGTGTCATCTAAAACAAGCCAATAAGCATCCCTTAACCAATCCTGATAGGCATCTGAGCTGTAAGCATCCTCAGCGAGGACATAAGCTGTTTGACATCTTGCAGGTCCTGTATTCTTCAGGGGAGAAGATAATCATCACTGTTCTTTTATCTTCCTTTGGCAGTTTTGCCCCAGAGCCATCTTAAAAGTTTACAGAATGCTCCTAAACTTTCCAATCTGCATTAGCCCTTTGAAAGCCATTGTGTCTGCCTTTGGAATTTCTTATTGTATTTCTCCTTTAAATGACCATTGCATGTGAGTTCCCTTTTCTGGTATCTCTGCTATGTTTGGAATAAGCAGCAGAGATGATTAACTGCTCTAAAATACACCCCTTCTTATCGGGAGATATTACCGTGGTAATAATAACTGACCTTGAGTAGTATAGTAAGATTGATGGGTGCTTAAACACTGGACTGCACCACTGTGAAGATAAAACAGTGAAGGCAATTTAACCCCTCTATTGTCTGGCTTGGAATGTTTTCCAGTGAGTCTCACTATTGGATTCCAGGAGAAGGAGGAGGAGAAGGAGAAGGGATGACTCAGAGAGTTAGCAAATCCATCTTAGAGTCTCACAACGACAACATATCTACACTAGGAGCATTTATCAGTTTCTTATACAGTAATACCTTGGATTGCAAGTAACTTGGTTTGAGAGCGTTTTGCAAGACAAGCAAATTTTTTAATATTTATATAATTTTTTTTTACTTGATATACAAGTGTCGTCTTGCAATACAAGTACTGTGGTACAGCTTAAATTAAAAATCTCTGTACAAATTTTGGGGGGGTGATTTCATTTTGATATAAGAGTGTTTTGGATTACAAGCACATTTCCGGAATGAATTATGCTCTCAATCCAAGGCATGACTGTAACTGTTTCAGCTAGCATGGCTTCCCTCAAAGAATCCTGGGAATTTGGATTGGGCAAGGGTGCTTTGTTGGAGATCTTACCTCTCCTCACATAATTGTTGAGAAGGTGGGCAGCGAGAATGGCATGGTTTGCATTGTAACGTAAGCCATGATGTGGTTCATAGAAATCTGGCTTCTCATTGTGCCTGAACCCATCCCTGCAAGCAAACCATGGTTTGTTAATGTGATGGGGAGTGTAACTGTTATATTGCTCTTCTAACTGTAAGTGTCACTGTGTCCAAACTAAGGTCAGCTGTTCTAGATTGTTCTCAGTAATGCAGTTCTTGTTCTGTTAGGCATCCATTCTGGCCTGGCTTCTTCTCTGAAATTTTCTGACAGTTAACCAACTGTAAACCACAAATAGAGCCAGAGTGGCGTAGTGGTGAGAGTGTTGGACTGGGACTTGGGAGATCCAGGTTCTAGTCCCCACTCGGCCATGAAGCTCACTGGGTGACTTTGGGCCAGTCACTGACTCTCAACCTAACCTACCTCACAGGGTTGTTGTGAGGATAAAATGGAGAGGAGGAGGATGATTATGCAAGCCAGTGTGGCATAGTGGTTAGAGTGCTGGACTGGGACTCAGGGAATCTGCTTGGGCATGAAACTCACTGGGTGACTTTGGGCCAGTCACTGACTCTCAGCCTAACCTACCTCACAGGGTTGTTGTGAGGATAAAATGGAGCGGAGGAGGAGGAGGAGGAGGATTATGTAAGTCGCCTTGTGTTCCTTGCAGGAAAAAAGGTGGGGTATAAATAAATAAATAATAAATAAATAATAAGCCACCTTGGGTTCCTTGCAAGAAGAAAGGCAGGGTATAAATATAATAAATAAATAAATAAAACCCATGGTTTGTTGTTAGCTTATGAAGTTGGACATGGGTTATCATGCTTATTTTAACCCAGAACTGTGGCTTATCCCCAGCTTCTTTGTGCTACTGTATGCCTTGAAAGAGAGATGTCCAGCAAGAGCAACCTGAAAATGAAACTGCTTTGAAAGGTGGAAAAATGGGCAGGAGAGAAACAAACCAGAAACAGGGAAAACAAGCCATGGTTTGTTTGCTTGCTTGTCTGCATTCTAACGTTGCACTCTAACAGTGTTGTTTGGGGTTTTTTTAAATGCAAAATTCAAAACAACCCAATACATACTTGCACAAATGTGTCCTCATGCACACCAAAGGAACCACATGATCATCATGGTGCAAGATCTATGCCTTCTTTGGCTGCACAGTAGCCCTCCACTTCTATATACAGATCACACTGGGTGGGTTAGGAAGAGGCTCTTTATAGCTCTACAATGGATTTCCTTCAAACTATTTTGTATACTTCTAATTCATCTGAACCAAAGGGACAGAGGGGCAAAGGCCTAACCATGGCAAGGGTTAACTCATCCTTTCTTTTGTTAACAAACTGCAGAAAAGAAAAAAAAAGTGCCATGAAGCATCAAACTCCAAGGAGCACGTAGGTTATTAATTTCATTTGGGAGGGATGAGTGGGGAAAGATATTAGGGACAATTAGCAATGAAGATTTTCATCCATATAAATGCACCGAGATTGCCTCTAAAGCTATTTAGTTAATTGATCTATAAAAAAAAGTTGATTCATGATCAGCAGACAGACAAATTAATCTTCATTTGAAGCTTGAAAACAAGTCCGGACAATAAGCTATGGCTAAGGAAATATTTATTGAATTGGGAAACCAGGCCCCCTATGCTGGGCAGCCGTGTGTGCTTTTTTTAACCTGTTGATTTTACAGGCACTGTTACTTTGTTTTAGCAGCCTGGGATCTGCAATCTCACCAGGAGTGAGGAGACCCAGATTCAAATCCGCACTCAGCCATGAAGCTCACTGGATGACCTTGGACCACTCCTTCTCTCTTAGCCTCACCTACCTCACAGGTTTGTTGTGCGGATAAAATGGGCAGGGTGGAGAACCATTGTATATCACCCTAAGCCCATTGGAGGAAATGCAGAAAATAGATAAACAAACAAATGTCTTCTTTTATTTATTTATTTATTTATTTATTTATTACATTTGTTAATCGCCCATCTGGCTGGTCACCCTGCCACCCTGGGTGATGTGCAATAAAACATGACAATTAAAACAGTATAAAAAATTCTTTTAAAATCCTAACCCACCCCATATTCCTGCCTTAAATACATGTTATTGATGTGCGGCGGAAGCTCATCATGGAGGGGGCATGGTGAAGGTCACTAGGGAGGGAGTTCCATAACTTGGGGGCCACCACAGAGAAGGTCTTCTTCCTAGTCCCCACCAGCCTGGCTGCTCTGGCTGATGGGATAAGGAGAAGGCCATTCGTGGCAGATCTTGTTGAGTGGCCTACTTGATGTTGCTGGAGGCGCTCCTTGAGATAAACTGGGCCGGAGCCGTGTAGGGTTTTAAAGGTCAAAACCAACACCTTGAATTCGGCTCGGCAAGCAACTGGTAGCCAGTGCAACTCCTTAAGCACTAGCGTGATGTGATCACGCCGGCGGCTGCCCTTAACCAGGCGAGCCGCCGCGTTCTGTACCAGTTGAAGCTTCCGAACCGTCTTCCAGGGTAACCCCACGTAGAGCGCATTACAGTAGTCTAGGCGAGAGGAGCCCAAGGCATGAACCACCGATGGGACCAGATGATTAGGAAGGTAGGAGCGCAGCTGCTGCATCAGATGGAGTTGATACAGCGCCGCCCGGCTCACAGCTGACACTTTAGCCTCCATGGACAACTGGGAGTCTAGAATGACCCCCAAGCTGTGGACCTGGTCTATCTATCACATTTATATTCTTCTCTTCTGCATAGGCTTATCTCATTTTATCATTGCAAAAACTCTTTGTGGCAGATTAGGCTGAGAGGCAGTGACAGGGCCGGCATCAAGGGTTGGCCTGGTTGGGCACCTGCCAAGGACCCACTGACTGACAGGAGCTCCCAGAGTTGTGCTTCACCATTCCAAAAATTGCTTGTTCACCTGCCTCTCACTCTGGCCAAGACAACAGAGGTGGTGAGAAGGAGGAGCAGGAGATGCCGCTGCCTGCTTGCTCACTGGTTCTCTGTCTGTCAGGCAAACAGGTGGTAGCAATGATGTGAAAGAGGAGAAGGAGCAATAGTAGCTGTTGACAATGGCAGTGAGAAGGTCAATTCACTGGGGAAGGGGACCACTGTGGGTTCCTTGCCCAAGGGGCCTTCAAAAACCTGGAGCCAGCACCGGCCTGGGAAGTAAGGCCATCCACTGAGCTGCGTGGCTGAGTAGAACTTTGAACCCAGGTCCCCCCCAATCCCAGACCAGTGGTGTATGTAATATGCCATGATCAACTCTACTTAAGTAGTAGAGCGGTTTAGCTTGTTTCTGCTTTGCTCTTGTACTCTTGGCTCTTTGAAAGCTCAGCTCAGTTTATCAGGACCTTGCTTAAGATATGTGAAACTAGGAGTACAAAACCTTGCTTCAAAAGTTCCCTGCTATCTGAATTTCTCCCCAGATTTTGGAGTTCAAAATTACCAAAGTGGAAACTAAGCACATGAAATCTTCCATTGCTTTGATTTGTTTCATTTTTTTTATTTTCAAATATTGTATACATAAAAGCAAAGGTAGCCATATTGACCATGAGCTTTTCTACATTACACATTTATTGTGCATTCCTCATTCCCTACTCACGGTTGTTTATGGGTTCTTTGGATTACATTGTGACCCTCCAGTTTTGCTTCTGTTTGTAAACAGAACTTTTGGTGAGGTTTTTTTTGGGGGGGGCGGGGTTAGATCAAGGAGAACTGGGTATTATTTCTGATGGTGAAAGAAAATGCTGTTTCCACTTGTGTATTTGTACTATTCCACTATACCACAGTGCCATCTAGAGGTTATGTAGCAGAAAAGCAGGAAAGAAACACTCCTCCCATAGTGCTCGGATCTCACTTCTGTGATGAAACTGAAGTAAGCCTGCAGGCAGGGACTGTCTTGTTAATTGTTGTAAACCGCCCAGAGAGCTCCGGCTATTGGGCGGTATAAAAAGGAAATAAATAAATAATAAATAAATAAATAGCTGCAGCAGATTAGCAGCCATGTGTAGAAAAGCCCCATAAGAAAAAATCCAAAATCTATGTTCCTTAATACCTTTATTAGGCATGCAGATTTCTGTGACCTTTTGATCACAAAAAAGAAAGAAAGAAAATTGTGCAAGCTGTTGAGATCTCCAGATCTCTTCTTCAGGCAAGATGCTGGAGGTGGGAGAGGAGGGGGGAAACTGACTAAATGGGACAGTCACATCGTCTGAAAATCCAGACTGGTTAGTCCCAGGGGTAATGTGGGAAGAGGAGTAGTCTGCGGGTCAGCAGGCCATGTGATGGTTGCAGGAGGGTTCTGCTGCCCCTGGTTGCCCTGGGAAGGAGGAGGGGAGAAATGTTGCATCCTCCATTTTGGGGGAATATAAAGTGCACAACATGCAGAGTTTGCTGCAGCTTTCAGTTGTTTTCACTTTATTGTTGTCTTCCTACATTCCTACATGTGTATGCATTCTTCCTGATGCATACATATTAGTCTAGTTACATAGGACGCTGCCTTATAGAATCAGGCCATCTAGTCCAGCATTGCCTCCACTGACTGGCACTGGCAGCAATGGCTCTGCAGGATTTTAGGCAGGATTCTTTCCTAGCCCTACCTGGAGATGCTGGGGATTGAACTGGGACCTTCTGCATGCAAAGGTTATGCACTGGGCTACCATGCCTCCCTTCCATTCAGAGGTATTCTATGGTCTGCATCACACTCTAATCTCAATAGACCATGCAATCATAATCATGTGTCTGCAGGAGACCAATATACTGCTCAGAGAGCAGCATTGGTGCATAGCCACCCAGTTGGAGCTGTTGAAACAGTATCTTGACCTAATCAGGAGTTCTGGGTGCCCTGTCATTGACACAGTTCTCCTCTGCATGTGAATGACCCCACTGAGTTCAATGGAGGGAGCTGATCCACAGTTATACAGCTCCCTCTATGGTAGGTTCCCTATGCATGCACAGCAGTAGCCAGCAGTGTCATATCCAGGGGGGGGGTTGTTTTTTGTGGGGGGGTCTAGGTGCCCTCAGTGAACCCCATCCTTAAGTGGACCCCATCCTTGAGTGAACCCACCTCTACATTGCTGCTCTCGCCCTGCTCAGTTTATTCACCCTCTCCCTTTGTGCCCCATCCGAACAGCCACTGGGAGGAAGAGAGCAAGGCAAGCCAAGTTGGATTCTCCTTTTCTTTGCACCTGTCCCTGCTCACTTGCTTGGCCCTGACAAGTGAACAGGCCGTGACATTAAGGAAGAGGAAAAGCAGGGCCAGGGAGCTCTGGGGATTAGCAGTGGGTCCCCTGCTGGAGTGGGGGCCTTGGCAGGCGCCCAACAGTGCCAACCCCTGATGCTAGTCCTAGCAGTAAGCGTGGATCCAAGCTCTCAAGCCTGGAAGAGTTCACTGGGTTGAGATGCATTGTGGATTTGAGTAGGGCCCGCAAAAGTGTTCAGAGGGAAAGAACCACTTCTGGCTTCATCCTAGATAATAACCTGGGTGGAGCCCAAAAAGTGAGTAAAGTGAGCATCTGCTCCTTGCTCCATCTAAAGAAGTGCTTAAGGAAGACATTAATGTGAAGCTATAGTGTATTGCTGCTGCCACACTTTGGCATTGCTGAACCTGTATAATGAAAACTACTGCAGCTTAATTAAGGTAGTTAGATTTAGCGACACTCTGAGCTGCAGTGTGTCCTTTTTGCAGCATCTAAATCCATTGGCAAGAGTAAATAACAGTGTCCTTGATGTTCAGCTGGCCAGCAATCATTTAGTGTCGAGACATACACAAGCGATATACTGTGTAACGTATATTGATTAGCTTTTTTAAGCTGTACATGGTAAGTGGGCATAGACATGCCTGTCGCTTTTTAAAGGTTTGTTCCAAAGACATTTCTTTCTAATTAAGAAAAATAGCAATAAAATGTTCAGGTTCCAGCATAGTCTGTGAAATACCCACCATGTCTCCTGGATATATTTGCTAGAAGTCTCTATTTTCGAGCGGGGCTCTAAGCTTTGCAAAGTGTTTTCAGAATAACACCAGTGCCACCTAGGGGTCAGCATCTTGCATGTTTCTGCAATAAAATAAAAGTTGTGTTTGTAAAGTCTGATGTAGGCAGGTGTGTCTCTTTTCACCCCCAGACAATGTCCGTTTTTCTTAAGAAGTACTCCTTACCTACACACAGTTTTAAGATGTGCACAATCACATAATGGAATAGCAAGAAGGCATGTTGTTACTGGGACGTAGTTTTATTTTGGAAACATGTTTGGCCAATGATGTGAGACTGTTTACAATGTAAAAAAAAATGCATCATGAATTTCCTATGCACATCTTGAGAGCCAGTGTGGCGTAGTGGTGAGAGTGTTGGACTGGGACTCGGGAGATCCAGGTTCTAGTCCCCGCTCAGCCGTGAAACTCACTGGGTGACTTTGGGCCAGTCACTGACTCTCAGCCTAACCTAACTCGCAGGGTTGTTGTGAGGATAAAATAAGAGAGGAGGAGGAAGATTTTGTAAGCCGCCTTGAGTTCCTTGCAGGAAAAAAGGTGGGGTATAAATACAATAAATAAA
This sequence comes from Shinisaurus crocodilurus, assembly GCA_021292165.1. Taxonomy (NCBI): domain Eukaryota; kingdom Metazoa; phylum Chordata; class Lepidosauria; order Squamata; family Shinisauridae; genus Shinisaurus; species Shinisaurus crocodilurus. The sequence goes on along the minus strand of CM037883.1, from coordinate 12,934,617 downwards.
TCTTCGCCTAAACAGCTTAGGGCCTGGCTGTCTAAAGGACCGCCTGTCTTCTTATAAACCTGCACAGGTATTAAGGTCTGCAGGAGAGGCCTTCTTGGGGGACACAATTGCCTGCAAATCCCATTTGCCAGGCAAGTGTGAAAGGGCTTTCTCTTGTGTTGCTCCCAAACTGTGGAAGGCACTCGCCGGAGAACTACGAATGGTCTCCACTCTCTTGGCTTTTAGAAAGGGTGTGAAGACACATCTTGTGAATTTACCCCTTTTAAATAACAGTTTTAACATTTTAACATTTTACTCTTTTTAATGCTCTTGGTGTTTTGTTTTGTTTTTATTGTTTTAAGGTTTTGTTGTTTTAAATTGTTGAACATGGCCTTGGTGACTTTTTAGCAAATAAGATGGTATCCAGTTGAGGTTGGTGGCTCCAATGCCATTGGGGTGGTGCATCCACTCCCCCAAAATAGGTTCAGCACCATGGATAGCTCCTTAAAAGTTCAGGCTGCAACCTGGAGTGGATACGCTACCCGACTGACATTGGAGTTACCAGCCTGCACTGGTAGTATCATCATCATCAAGCCCATCTGATCTAGCAAAAATATTGGAGATCGGTGGACAGGGAAGCAAAGATCACCTCTGTTGCTCCTCTCGCCTTGCTGGCTTCAGCCCGGCAGGGCATAGGAATCTTGGAAACCTCCGAGTTCAGGGGCTTCTGGGCAGCGAGGGTGCAGTCCATAGGATTGCACCCTAACAGAGCAATTCTATCCTTTGGAGGTGGCAGAGCAACTGACAACTCCATACTCCTACAAGCCTGGTGTAGCCAGGGTAGAAAATGCCCCCAGCAAGGATATTCCAGCGAAGGTGAGGATTTGCTAGTTAGAATCCTTCTTTGAAATAGTTACCCCAGGGTGAGGGTACAATTGCTTAAGGAAGATATTACTTAAGTGAGCATAAGAACATAAGAAGAACCATGCTAGATCATACCTAGGGTCCATCTAGTCCAGTATTCTGTTTACTCAGTGGCCAATCAGCTTCCTATTGGATCCCCCAAACAGGACATGAGTGCAACAGCACCCTCTTACCCATGTTCCACAGCAACTGGAATACATAGGCATACTGCCTATGCATGCATACCAATGAGGCAACCGCTTTGCTAGCTTAGTGGTTTCTTTGAAGAATGTACTGTGTATTATACTTGCGCGCGTAAAAGGGGAAAAGAAGAGGCGAGACACAAGTATATGGTGTAAATAAAGGGCCACATTTTATTAATCAAGATCTGCGAAGGGTGAAAGTGCGGGTACTAACTAAAACTGGCCATTGGCCAGTGAGGTATCCCGGGCAGATACATCCAAACCCGGGGGGTGGCGTGGCACTTCGCCACCCCCCCCCCAGTTTTACACCCTCTTGGGTGCTGGGAGGCTTTCTCACAGTCCCCATCTCACAGTGCCACAGAACACCGATTGTGTGATGTAAGCCATCCTCACTGGCGATCCGTATTTCCCCCCACTGAGCCACAAAACTCAGCAAGCGTTGAGATACAGGTCTCGCCAGCCACCTGAACAGTGCCATTGGATGATCACCAAAACCCTAACCCCACTGCCTATTCCCGCACTTACTAGCCACAGAGAGAGATGTGCTTAAGCTAAGTCTCTTCTCCCCTACCTGGCGGAAACTACCTCCAGGAGGGCCCTTCGCAGATCCTGAAGAAAAATAAAATTGCCGACCTCGGACAAATGCACCCCGTCCGGTAGGTACAGCTCCCTCCGAGCCAAGGATATCTCGGGATGAGGAATCGCAACGCCTCTCCCTCCAAGGCTCCTACAGATTGCTCTGTTCGCCTTCTGGCAAGCCTTGTTCAGGCCACTGGGATTGACAGTATCCCTCCAACAGCATCGTGGCAAGATGTGGGACCAGAGAATCTGGACACCAGGCCATCTCCGACGAATCACAGCAAGGTCTTGCAGACACTTGCAAAATCAAGGTTCAGCACCATGGATAGCTCCTTAAAAGTTCATGCCCGTAAGCACGCCTAATCGCTTCCCCCCAAATGCACTACCAGCACTTGTGGGGGCAGGCCAACCAGGCCAGACTGGAATAACGTGGATAGGAGGTTCTGCTGCTGCATTGCACGCTGACCCAAGCACTGAGTGCAGCCAGTAGACCGATCCCAAGCTGAGATCCGAGGCCTGACTTATCAGTTCTCCACGCCGTCCAAATATCATACAGTGCCGGAACACAAGGACACAACCCGACCTCCTTCCACTCCGGGAATCTGAAAAGACAGAAATGAAAACAGCACTGTTGTGAAACAGTGAAAATACAATAATAATTAATACATGGGTGGCACGATCCTATGAGACTGCTGTAACCCTCTGAACCTGGAGGATTATGGGCATCCTATTGAGGGTGGGAGGAGCACAGGGGATATGATATCCGCGGTGCTCCCCTCGCCCTCAAAATCCATACAATCCTGTCCATACAATCGATATGCTTAAGAGCGCCAGCGGCACACCGCCTGGACACTGTCTGCGAGAAAAATTCAGAGCAGCAACTGTCTAGAAGATACTGATGACTGTAGAATGCTCTAGGCCAGTGATGGCGAACCTTTTTGAGCCCGAGTGCCCAAACTGCAACACAAAACCAACTTATTTATTTCAAAGTGCCAACACTGCAATTAAACCTGAATACCGAGGTTTTAGTTTTAGAAAAACAACTCATACAGTTGTCCGAACTAATTAACACATGGTTTGTATGTTCTGATGACGTGCTAACTTGTTTTTCTGTCTGAAGCCATCTTAGAGAGAAGCTGGACTGCTTTCTCTCTTCTTCTTGTTCTTCTTGCTGGACTTTGTTACTGCAACAATGTAACATCTTTGCTGAGGTGGAGTGAAGCTCAACTTACTCCACGGATGTAATGCTTGCTATGCATTATACTCTGCACATGGACTGTAACTAGGAAATGTATACTCGGTAGAACTTTACTTGCTAAGTGAATAAACAGGTAGAATTAGACCTGTGGTGTTCCAGAGTGTTTCCTGACTCCATGGATTAATCTGCAACAGGGAAGCTGGAAGCAGTCTGACAACAGGGCAGACTGGGCTGGTCAAACTGGCACAACACGCTGCACGCTGCGTGGGGGGAGGTGAGATCTGGAAGATCTGTGTGTGGAATTTCAGGCCTCTGATAGCACACAGACACAGGATTATAAATCTCCCAACTCTGCACACTCAGTTCATAGAAACACCAACAACCCCAACATGTGGCTTGGATTTCACGGCCGGCAGATAGGAATTATAATGTGCCGCACTGTGACAACCGAGCATGCATAAAGCAATGCCCAGCTATGACTACAAAGCCCATGCAAAAAACTGCCACAGACGCAAGCAGCAATCTGGGCCAAACATAGTGTGTGGAAGCACATAGGTTGGTTTATACTTATGCAATTGCAAACAATCCTTGCACTGCCAAAACAGTTGAAGCCTTCTCAAGAAAATTCCTGCTTCCTTAGAGGAAAGCGGGGTAAGGCACTGCCTAGGGCCACCTAAAAGGAGACTTAGAAGAGGAAACGTGCTTATGGCAACAGAGACCCCAATGATGCCGTAGAGGCAAGGGATTACCGCCCACAGTTCAGGAATACCAACGTGCTGATATCCTGAGCAGTCTCCCAGGAAGGCGAATACAAAATTGGGCCCTTCCCACATTAACAGGAATATGAGCCTCGCCCACCTATAGCTGGTACCCCGAGGCAGCCTGTGCCAGAAAATTGGAGGGCAAAGGTTACTTTCCATCGACAACACTGCTTGCTACCCAAAATTCAAGCAAGGCATGGGAACCAAAATCAAATTAAATAACAATGGGCTGAACGCAAGTCATTATCAAGTCCCAGAATTATATGGGCTAACAGAACCCAATAGCTGTCAGGAATCGGAATTAACCCCTTCAGAGTTATATATGCTTCGATGGCCAAAATAAAGTATGGGCCAGTGGCAGGCCTAGGGCATGGGTTGCCACCCATGCCTCCTAGGCCAGCCATACCGTAACCACACCAGACAGCCCACCCGCTGCCAACCGAGTAGGCAATAAAGAACATTACCAACACCACATATACAGGTCAGAGGATTAGATAAAACTGACAGTGCTGATAAGCGAGGCCCAAGAGTAAACCCAAGCTCCATAGTGAGTAGAATGCGGCAGACAAAATAAATATAATGTATCATGCAAATAAACTTGGACTAGATTAACGACCTGCTGCACATATTTTCTAAGAATGCACCTCCAGTTTAATGCACAGAATGCATTCATAAGCCCCATTGCAATGAAAGGCAGCTATAAGCCTCCCTTGTTAAGAGTTGAGCCCTTAAAACCTTCTAAAAATGGATATAAGCTCTGGACGTCCCAGGACAGAACCGAAACACACAAGGCAAGACCGCCCACACTTACCAGTCTGAAATTGACATGAAATGATGAAAGAAGCTTCGGCTACCTGATAAATCACATGGCTTAAGAGCATTGGGACTCACGACTGTTCGCTGCGGGAAGAAATAGATGATGAAAATAGTTCAGCAAATGGACCAACAGGAACACCACTGCAGATCCGGATGTTGTCTCGAGATCAGACAAACACAAACTACCTGGAAAACCCACAGCTTGTGAGCACTGGGGAAAACAGCCAAAAGAAAGCACATGGTATTAGATGGCATGGTAGGGAACAAAACCCCGAAATGGACAGAGACATCGTAAGGCACAGACAGCCAAGGGAACAGGTAAAAAGGAAGGGCTGCACTCAGCCATCAGGTACTAACTAGCAGGGCGTATGGATCAGGGCCAACCGACTTGCAAATAGAACTGCCACCAGAACTCCCAGCATGGCTCGGCATGATAAAATTGCTCGTGCCAGCACAGAACATTGGCTTGGTTGGCTATGCAGGGAAGCAGTGAAATAAGTGAATAATGGGTCGGACATTATAAAAAACCATAAGTGAAGCAATAGCAGGATTCAGGTGGGTGTATGTCACCGCATTCTAACTAATACATAAGGCCATTTAAAAACTAAGAAGGCAGACATAAGTTCCATTGAAATGAACACACCAGCACACCTCTGGCCAGATAAACTGAGTCAGACTATTGGGCCGTCCAGCCCACTACCACTGACACTGAGTGGCAATGGCCATCCGGGTTCCCAGGCAGGAGCCCCCCCAATGAATGCTGGGAACCTATCCAGGGACCCCCGGCATACAAGCCAGTGTTTAACCATAGAGCCACAACCAACTGCTTGGGGGCACACCCCGTCGTTCTTCCTGCCATCATGTCCCATTGGGAGGCAACCAATTCCTAAATAATAAAAATGAGAAAGCTTACAGAAAATTATGGGCACCAGCACATCAGCCCACTCTGCTCAGTATTACCAGCTGGCAACGGCTCTCCATAACTGTAGGCAGAATTGTTTCCAAAACCCTCCTAGAGATGCTGAGGATTGAACAAGAGCACGTCGGCAAAGCAGGTGCTCTACCTACTGAGCAATGGCAATTAACTAGAAACCAGATAATTTTTGAATTCATTTGTTTCAGTACTGAAGCAATCAAAATGTTTCATATACTTTATCACACACTGACCCTGCGAGGTAGACCAGCATGCAAACCCCCTCTTTGAAGGAAGGTATTATATAGTATTGTCCTGGTATCCTGCCTGCTTTCTTGCAAGGAACATGAGGCGGTGCACACAATTCCCCTTACATATCATCCTCACAACAACCCTGCAAGGCAGGGTAGGCCGAGTGTCAAGGACTGGCTTGTATCCATACCTAAAGTAAACAAAGCGCTTCCCCTACATTAACACACAACAACCCTGTCAGGTTGACCAGGGTGTAAACTCTGTATGTCAGAATGAAGGCCTAATGTAGGAACTGCATCTACCTACTGAGCAATGGCAATCAACTAGAATCCAGATAATTCTTTAATTCACTTGCTTCGGTACTCAAGCAATCAAAGTGTTTCACATAGTTTATCGCACACTGACCCTGTGAGGTAGACCAGCATACAAACCCCTATTACAAAAGGAAGGCATTATGTAGTATTGTACTGGTATCCCGCCTGCCTTCCTGCAAGGAACCCGAGGTGGCTTACACAATTCCCCTTACATGTAATCCTCACAACAACCCTGTAGGGTAGGCTGAGAGTCAGGGACAGGCTTGTATCAGTACTTTGAGTAAGCAAAGCGCTTCACCTACATTATCACACAACAACCCTGTTAGGCTGACCAGCATGGTAATCCACATATGTCAGAATGAAGGCCTAATGTATGTACTGTATTTGTATCCTGCCTGTTTTCCTGCAAGGGACCTGAGGCAGCTCACGTAGTCCTCCCTAACCGTTATCCACACAACAACCCTGTGCGGTATAAAACAAACACAAACTACCTGGAAAACCCACATTCTGTGCTGTGTGCCCTGAAGTAAGTCACACTTAGTTCAATGGGACTCCAAAGTAAGTGTGCCTATGTCTTTGTGATAGGCAAACTCCACTCTGCTTGATTCAGAAATGAGTTACCAATTACAAATATTTATAGAGATCTCGTAGGAAAATCACTTCCCCCCCCCCCAAGAATTCATGGTGCTGGCTGCACTGTATTAGACTGGTTTAGAATTTCATCTAATTTTAGTCCAAGTCCTGGACAACCATCAGTGCTCACATAGATGCCCCCAAAAGGGAATTTGAAAGGAACCATGAACCAATAGGTAAACACAACACATTGATGCTTCCAAGTGGGGATGTAACCAAGTAGCCCGGCAGACATGAGTGAGGCCCAACTGGGCCTGCTCGTGTCCACGCGGGCTCTCTGCCACCCCCGCGGGCTTACCTGCAGGCTCTCCAGCTCTGTGGAGAGCCTGCCTCCCCGCCCGCTGGTCCCGTCGCATCACTTCCGGCGCGGAGGAAGTGACGTGACGGGACCATGCTCCGTCGCGCTGGACCCCCCGCGTTCTGTTTTTGGCGGGGGAAACCAGGGCAACAGGGCTGTTTAAGCCATGTTGCCCTGGTTCCCCCCGCCAAAACAGAGCGCGGGCGGGGATCCAGCGCGACGGAGCAATGGCTCCGGCGGCAGCAGAGGTGGCGCGCAAGACAAGGTAGGCTGCGGGGGGGCGGGGGGTTGTAGAGACTCAGTATTTGTCTGACCAAGCTCTGTAAAGCTTCCTAACCCAAGTAACCAAGACCCAAAAGCATAAACAAAGGCTTTTATTACACGTTCTGCTAGCTATCCCCCTATCCTATGTTTTCATGACTTCTTTGACCCTAGCTTCTAGTGGGAAAACAGAGGCCAAAAAATACTTCCTCCTAGATTCCTCAGTACTCAATGCAAATTGGATTTTCCCCAATTCCAAGCATTGATCGGTTAACAGTTAAATAAATGTGAGGGAGAGAATGAGCCTTCCAATAGGTGGGAGCGGGCTGTTGTTCCAGTATTATTAGTAGTGGCACCCATAGCAAAATAGAATGGGAAATTAACTAGACCCAAGCTGCTTCTGGTTCAGTCAATTTCACTCTAAGCAGGAACAGGATTGGGCTATAAGCATTGCTTCTACCAAGAGTGGCATAAATCTATCTGAAACTGAAAAAAGCTTTCAGTAGCCTGTTATGGTTGCCGTTGCGGTTGAACTGTCCTTCCTGATATGCTTTGTTTGCCAGAGGTTGCTGTACCTGTGAAAGAACCTGGGTGGGATTTGGAGGAGAAGAAAAAAAGATGGTGTGCTTGAAATAATTTTCGGGAGCAGGGTCGATAATATTGTGTAAGTGTGTATCCATGCACATATAAAGCTGACGTGTTGTGTAGCAATTGTATTCATGGATATATATATTTTTTATTTTATTTTTTACATGGTCTTCCAAATAATTCAGTTACTCTGTTAAAAGTATTCTTTTGACTTGAAAACAATCAAAGCGGCACTCTCTTGCTGATACAATCAGGTGGTTTTCAGTTGTTAATTCAATCACCAGGGTACAAAAGGTTAACTTAATAAGGAGAACCAATATTCCAAATGCAAACAGTGCAATGAATGAGACTCCTAAAGTACATACGGCATATTGCATCTTGGCATGACATTGGGATTACATTTAAAGATGAGTTTGGTTCTTGTGTAACCAGTGGCTGCCTGTTATCTTGGAATTTGGACCTTAATTGAAAAGTTGGGATCTCATGCAGTGTCATCTCCAGGTTCTTTTGGGTGGGTGGGGGCATGGGCAAGATGCCCTCAGTTCTGGGGTGTCAAGGTTCCACCTGTACCAGGACACCTTGATCAGCTCCTTAAAGATATTTTGTCTCTTTAAGAGCCCCTCCTGTATCAAGATGCCAATTCTCTGCCTTTTACCTTCTCTTCCCAGCAACGTGGGTGCAAAAGACACTCCAAACAACTTGATGTTAACAATAACTGCTTACTTTAGTAGATTTTGGTATATTAGATTCACAATAACTTAAGGTAATTACACAAATATAGCTGTATACTTTCAAAAAGCAGGTATAATAGAAATAAAAGAAAAAATAATGCAGTTCTCTCTAACCTAGCTACTCTTTCACCTGTAAGCCTCAGTTAAGAGATTTCTTTCCCAGCCTAGCCCTGGCTGTTCTGCATCCTTCAGTGATATTCAGACTCTGCTTCTCTGTCTGTCTCTGCTTGTTGGTGCCTGCAGCTCCACTCCTCCACACAGCTTCTCTCTCCCTTTGCAGCTTCTCCACACCTCTTTATATATATACCCTCCCACAGAACTAGAAGGTTACAATCATGTGACGTAAAACTTGGGAAATGAAACTTAACTCCATTAGGGGGAAAAGGAGGCTTCTCTCAATGAAAAGGAAACTTTAACTCCATGAGGGGAAAATGAAACTCACGAATGCCCCCCTCCCATCAGGAGATGTTTGGGCCTATACGTAGAGATGTAGCTGAGTAGTAGCCCGGATGTAGCCAAGCAGCCCAAACTGGGCCTGCTCGTGTCTGCCGAGCTACTCGGCCACTACGGGCTTACCTGCAGCAGGCTCTCCGGCTCTCCAGACAGCCTGCCTCCCCGGCGCGTCCTTCCGGCGCGGAGGAAGTGACGCGACGGGGGGGGCGTGCTCTGTTTTTTGTGCAGGAAACCAGGGCAACAGGGCTGTTTAAGCTTTTTCCCCCTGCCAAAACAGAGCGCGGTCGGGGCTCCAGCAGAGGCGGCGGAGGCGGCGCAGAGAAGGTAGACTGCAGTGGGGTGGCGGGGGGGTGGCGGGGGGGTCCGGCGGCTGCGGGGGTGGCGGTGGCGGGGGGCGGTGGCAGCGGCAGCGGTGGCTCAAGCAGCGTGGAGAACGCGCCGCGCCACTCTGAATGGCGAGATCGGCTGCCGCCGCCTCGAGGGCCGAGCCAGGAGCGAGCCACGAGCCAACTCCAGGCTCGGCCCCACCACTACCTATAGGCTTCAAACTAACTCAAGCCTGTGTAGGCCTCAATCCTTCACAGGAGGCACTCTCTCACTAGACATCTTGTGAACTGAAACCAAATACTCGTAGGGTTGTACGAGTTTAGTTTCAGTTCACAAAACATCTGAACTTTCCCTGTTCGCAACACACAACCTGCATGGAGGTGCTTCTTTTTATTTTTTGCTTTTTTTAACTTGCGATTGCAGTTGAGAAATGTGTGGTGTGGGGGGGGGGTTGTGTATGGGTTTGTTGTTGGTGGGGGGGGGTTTTTTTTGGAAAAAATATGCATTTTGAAAATCACATTTTAAAAAATGCAGTTTCACACTTCAGTCAATGGAGGGGAAGGTGCACACTTCTGAAAAATGCACACAGAAATATGCCCTTCTCCCACTCAAAATGTGCACTTTCCCCATTCAAACAAACCAAAAAAACAGGCTGCAAATGAAAATGGGAGTGAGCCGACTTGAGCTTAAAAGTGAAGTTCGGAGAATTTTGTTGAACTCGAACGTCTCCCATTCCGACCTGCCATTACTGCCAGCTGCAGCTGCTTGCCTGCCAGGTATAAAACTGGTAAGCCAGCAGGCAGCAGTAGTGGCTGCTCCAGTCCTCATCCTTGGTACTATCATCGCTCACTTGCCAGGACTTTTGGGAGGTGAACCAACAGACAGCAATACTGCAGAGGAAGATCAGCCGGCTCTTGACAGCAGCCCCGCTGGATTATGGGCCTCAGCAGTTGCCCAACTATGCCAACCCCTGATGTTAGCCCTGATCTCCTGGGCTTCATCACCATTTGTCCCCATTTTCAGTGCTTACTGCTTAGACTTAATATATTGCATAGCACCATAGTACGTTGGGTATCAGTCAGTTTTACCTTGGAGCCACTTCATATGTTGCTTGGGTTTGCAGCAAGGCACATGTCCTGTCTCAGGGCTAAAAGGTTGAAACATTTGTCTGAGCCACTCACTCCATGGTGGTGATGATTAGGATGACTTCTACGCTAGCTTGGCTGTGAAGTGGGATTCAGCATTTTAGGGCACAATGCTGTGGAGATGAGTGTAAGCCTTTGAACTCAGAGGCACATGCTCACCCTTTGACAAGTGGGAGGAGTGGCAGGGGCAATCTTCACCTTCCCACTCCTTCCCCTCTGCATTTTTGCTAGATGGCTGTTTGGGGCCATTTGGGGCCATCTAGTGATGGCATGTCAAAGGGGGAGGGAAAGAGGCTGTAGCAGCTTCAGGATGCCTTGTATCCTGGCTGCTCAAGTCTCCTCCCCTTCCTGCCCCCCAAATTGTATCCTTCTACCCCTCCCGAGGTCACTTTGCTGACCTTGGAGAGCAGCCAGAGCAGTTCTTTCCATGCCAGCTGTGAAGGGGCAGAGGAGGAGGGGTGGAGCTCTGATTCCCAGATCTGAGGTCAAAGCATAGTCTCCGGCCTCAGAGCTGGGAATCCAAACTATCCTATGGCCCCTCAGACAATGTCTAGGGGCCATCAGATCATTCCCTCTAAGATGTTCAGCTGCTTGTTCAGCACGTAGGGATGCAGGAGAATTTCATTTGGTTTGTATTTTTAAGTGTGCTTGCCAAACTAATTAGTACTTCCTGGAATAATATATGGATCAGAATGCAGTTATCCTATCGGTTGAGCACTTCTCCAAATTCTGTGATACAGTTGTTAGCTCAAAAAAGGAATACGGATTGCATATTTTAAGGGGAAATGTGTACAATTTACATGTAATTTTTTTTTTTAATTCAGAGCTAATGGTATGGAACAGATTTATGATGGAGCACATGCCAAGCTGACATTCACTGGAAACAGGGGAGGCTGGTGACTCCTACTTCAGTGGGGCTCCTTTTCCATTACAGGTTTTTCAGGTTTTCTTTGGAGCTTCATAGAAGCTATCCATGGTGCTGAACTCCATCCCCAAAATAGGTTCACCACCATGGATAACTCCTATGAAGCTCCAATAAAACCTTCAAAACCTGTAATGGAAAAGGACCCCCACCGAAATAGGAGTCGCCAGCCTCCCCTGACTGGAAATAAACTGCTCCATCTATCCCTAATCCAACTTCCTTCTGTGGCATGCAAAACATCAGTTGACTTCTCTGCAGGAGCACTCTGATAACTATGTCAGTTCAGATACAAAACAACTGTCAGGTCAGCCACATACCCGGACAGTTGGGTGAATTGGTGATCATGATGTTTAAAATTGTCCCATGCTGCTAGAGGCTCAATAACCAATATTTGGGTCAAAAGAGAAAGAAACACACAATTGAAAATCCCATGGAAATGATGGATAGGCTAGAGAATCATTTAAAGGAGTTTAGGGATGTTACGGGGTTGCAAGTAAATTGGGATAAATCTGAGATTATGTTGTTTAATTATAGTAAAATAGAGGAGCTAGAAGGGATTTAAAAAAGATCAAATATTAAGGTAAAAAGTATAATTAAATATTTAGGTATAGATATTTTAAAAGAGCTAGAAAAACTAGGAGAACAAAATTTTAGAAAGTTAAAGAATGAGGTAAAAAAAAAAAAAGATAGAGGAATATTAAAAAATTGGACTTTCATGGTTTGGTAGAATAGCTTTGATAAAAATGAAGATATTACCAAAGATATTTTTTTTATTTAGAATGATACCAAGTTGTTAATCAGGGAAAGAAATTAAGGACTGGCAAGCAATAATTAATAATTTTTGTAATGGGGGAAAAAGGCGAGGATTACTAAGAGTAAATGGTATAAATCCCAAAAAGAAGGTGGGCTTGGCCTTCCTAATATCAAGTGGTATTATATAGCTAATCAGTTGAGGTTTATAATGGACATTATAGTTAAGAAGAATATTTTGTGGTTAGAAATAGAAACGGAGGAAATAGAAATTGGGATGGAAAGATTTTTATTTTTTTAAAAAACTAATAGTAGGGTAAAAAGAATAGAAAATCCCTTCTTGAAAAATATGGTAGGGATTTGGAATAGTAATAGACAGATTTTTATACCAGGATATCCCTGTTAACTCCAGTGGTAGCAATGGAGGACTTTCCAGAAAATGCACAGCATTGGGAAGCTATATTTAGGGGAAATAAGGTTATCAAATTAATGGATTGGATGGGAAAAATTGAGACTAGACAACAAATATCTGAAATGATTGGGCCAGGAAGAATTTCGTGGTTAAATTTAATGCAATTAGATCAGTGGACTAAGAAATGGAAGTAGAGAAATGAGCATGAGAGGGAGCTTACTGGATTTGAAAAGAAAGTGTTGTCTAGAGAACTTATAGAAGGGAATGTTTCTTCCAGAGGGTTAACTAAGGAGATATATAAAATGTTTCAGAGGATTGAAGCGAAAAAAGATAACCTTAAGATGATATGGGAAATGGAATTTGAGGAGGAGATATCGAATGTGGGGTGGAGAAATATTTGGGGCAGACGTATATTAAGAAATATGTCAGTAAGGATAAAAGAGAATTTTTTAAAAACTGTTTGGAGATGGTATCTGACTCCAGTAAGATTAAACAAAATAGATAGTAATTGTGCTCCATTGTGTTGGAGAGGATTTCAGGAACTTGGTACTTATGGTCATATGTGGTGGAGTTGCAAAAGCGTATTGGATTTTTGGAATAAAATTTTTGTAGAAATTTCAGAAATTATTGGCATTAATTTGGAGGTCTGTCCAAAATTAGCATTGTTATCAATAACGGAGAAACTTCTGTGCTCACAAGAGAAAAAGGAATTAATTGTAAGTTTATTAGCGGCAGGGAGATTACTGATAGCAAGGAATTGGAAAGTTTAACACCAGTACTTAATAATAGATTGGTATAAAGCGGTTTGGGATATTGCTTTAAATGATAAACTAACATGTAGTATTAAATGTAAAAGGGGACAATTAAAGAAAAATAATTTTAAGGATATATGGGGACCATTTTTAGATTATGTTTTAGTAAAGGGAAAAGGGAGTAAGCCATGTCATGATATGATGTATTTTTGGAATATAGATTAATAATGGATTATGTGGATAGAATTGGTTTTGGCCCCGAGGTGACGGGTGCACTTGGACTTTATGATTTGTAGGTTTATGTTCTTTTGTATGTGTGTTCATTTAAAAATATATAAATAAAATTTAAAAAAAAAGAAAGAAAGAAACACACACCTAGACTCCTGATGAATTTGTATTTTAAATATCAGTATGTATAGGTTTATATAACTGTGACTGTCATGTAATCATTGTGAGATTGCTGTTAAGAACATGTCAAGAAGTGCATATTACTTCATTGTCTTGATTAAATAAAAGATGGTTCTTACCTTGGTTGAACATAAGGAGCTGCCTTCTACAGAGTCAAATCAATGGTCTATCCTGCCCAGTATTGCCTGCTTTGACTTAAAACTTCTCCCCAAAGTGTCAAGGTGAAATCACAGTTCCAGCCCTGTTCCCAAGGTCCTTCTAGTGGAGATGCCAGAGACTAAACCTAAAACCTCTTGCATGGAAAACATGTGCTCTGCCACTGAGCTATGGTAGCAACCCCCAATATGTGTTTGTAGCACTTCCCCTCATCCAAGGCTTCTAAGAACATAAGAAGAGCCATGCTGGATCAGACCAAGGGTCCATCTAGTCCAGCATTCTGTTCACACAGTGGCCAACCAGGATTCCACAAACAGGACATGAGTGCAACAGCACCCTCCCACCCATGTTCCTTAGCAACTGGTTTACAAAGGCATACTGCCTCTAATACTGGAGGTAGCATATAGCCAATCAAGACTAGTGGCCATTGAGAGCCTCCTCCTCCATGAATTGTCCAATCCCTTTTTAAAGCCATCCAAATTGGTGGCCATCACTACATCTTGTGGAAGTGAATCCCACAGTTTAACTACGCACTGTGTGCAAAAGTACTTCTCTAGTCAATCTGCTAGCTGCTTCCCTTCTGGTTGCCCATTGCACATCTCTTACATTATTTTTTATCTTTGCTTATTATTTCCCCGTGGCATGTGCACTGGATCTTATAAAGCCGACAAGATGTCACTGATCAGAGAAGGTCAGGAACTTTTGACTAGTATAAGAATTAGTATGTTGGCTCAGATCACCCGAGCTCAGCATTCTGTCTACAAACAAGGAGCACCCCAAGCACCTATGAGAGGCTCGTAAAAAGAGACTGATGATGAAAAATCCATCTCCTCCTGTAAATCCGTAGCATTTAATGGACAAAGTGATACTGTCCCTGAATATGAGAGTTGTATTTTATGGCTGTTGTGATTAGCTGCAGGGATTTTGGCCTGGGCTAGCCTAGCAAATTGGTTAGATGATCCAGATGGCTTTGCTAACTGTGAGAGGATAAGGATGACGTATTTCCATCAGTTTTCAGCAACCAATCTATGCCATTGGCATCTGCCACGTTGTGATTCCTTCTGGGTTTGGCAATTATTCTGTGCAAAGGTAGATCTGAAACAGCAAATTACTAGGAGTGTCTATTTGTGGAGAACTTAGTATTTGAAGGGATGTCACACAGAGGAGGGCAAAGATCTCTTCGCGTTCATCCCAGTTTGCAGGACACGGAATAATGGGCTCAAGTTACAGGAACCTAGATTCCACCTAAACATCAGGAAAAATTTCCTGACTGTCAGAGCAATAAGACAATGGAATCAACTACCTAGGGAGGTGGTGGGCTCTCCCAGTCTGGAGGCATTCAAGGTGCGGCTGGACAGACATCTGTCAGAGATGCTTTGACCTGGATTCCTGCATTGAGCAGGGGGTTGGACTCGATGGCCTTGTAGGCCCCTTCCAACTCTACTTTTCTATGAACTAAGCGGGTTGGGGACAAATTGATGCCTACACAGGAGGCTTCTGAGAGCCCCCATGTAAGAGCATCTGAGCTTTCTACAGGACACAAACTGGGTAGCAATATAATAAATAGATCAACATAATCCTAAATATGTCAAATTAGCTGTCAAATCTGATGCACATTAATTCCACCTGAAGCTCTTCAAAATAGCAGGGCAGGCAATTTTGTCAAATTGGCGGTTGCCTAACAAGTTCTCATAAACACCAGAGCCGCTCTCCTCATTTAGAAATAGTGATTTAGTTTGAGGAATATAAGCAGTGTCAGTGAGCAATTAAATTTTAATTGAGCATAAAATAAAGTCCACTTGCTGTAAATTATCACCAAACTGCTTGAAAAGCCACCCTAACAATTATGCGGTGGGTTTTCCACCCTCTTTCTCTTTCTGAAAGGGGCACAGAGGTCAGAGGTCTCTGAAAGGATCAGCGTGACACACACACACACAAAGATTTCCACATAAAAAGGTTTATTTCAGAGAATCATCAATGCATTCTATGAAATAAATCTTTTTTATGTAGAGAATCCTTTGGGGTTATTCCCATATACTATAGAGACTCATGATACTACTAGAAAACAGGGAATCGAAAAACAGTTTAGCATTCAAATTTGTTGTATCATTTGACTGGTGCCTTGTCAGTATGTAACATAATTTAAATTTACTTCTGTTTACCTGTGCGTCTAGTTCTTCATATGTTTGCATGCCTCACAGGTAAACTGTAAAAGAACATAGGAAGTTGTCTTAGTCAGACCATCAGCCAATCTTGTACAATATTGTCTGCACTGGCTAGCAACAGCTTTGTGGGGTTTCAGACAGGGAATGTTGCCAGCCCCACCGAAAGATGCCAGGGATTCTGCTTGTTCTCTACCACTGAGCTATTTTTTAATCTTTTTATTTGCAACACAACAATAAAAAAGTAACAGCAAGAACAAAAGCAAAAGGGGGAATCGTATTATAAAACATATCAATATAGAGTAAACATGAATATCACTCTTGATATAGAAAGAGAGAGAGAGAAAAAGGAGAAGAAAAAAACACACAAAAAGGGGGAAAGAAGGATTGAGCACTTCCATGTATATGTATATGTATATTTATATGTATATGTATATGTATATGTACATACCGTATATTGTCTGAGTGTGGAAAGCTAAGCAGGGTCAGGCCTGGTTATTACTTGGATGGGAGACCCCTCCTCTAGTTTCCTGCATTCAGCAGGGGGTTGGACTCGATAGCCTTGTAGGCTCCTTCCAACTCTATGATCTATGAAATCTATGAAATCTATGTTGATATACACAGTCCATATCTACATAGGAATCCATATGACTTTGACAGTTGTAGGAGATACACTCAAACATAGAAAGAGCAGTGAGATCTCTAGTCTTTTGAGTGATAGGTGGTGGATGTTTTTCCTTCCAAGCTTGGAGTATGTCTCTTTGCAACTGTAAGGGCTCTCAGTACCCACTTTTGCTGTCCTATCTGTTAATCCCCACAGGGCTGTAATTTAAAAGTGCATGAACATCCACCATTATCACGGATTTGTCGGGAACAAAAATTTATATCAGCAACGACTTCCAACCAAAAGGAAGCCACTACAGGACATGCCCACACCATATGCCTCAATGAGGCATTGTCCTTATTACATCGCCAGAATCTAGCAGAGCTAGCCCGCTTCTTCTTTACAAGCCTCTGTTGTTGTTTCCTACTCACATGGGAAGCTGCCTTATACCAAGTCAAACAATAGGTCCATCTAGCTCTCAGGTCTCCAGCATGGTGCCTGTCGGACACCGATGTGCCTGAAGACATCTCTCTTGGTGCACCCTGCCTCTCCTGATTTTTATTTTATTTTTAATTTTTTAAAATAATAATAATTTTATTATTATTATTATTATTATTATTATTATTATTATTATTATTATTATTGGGATGCTGGCCTGCTGCAAGGCAAAGGACTGCCCTCCGATACAATCTTTCTTTTTGGTTCCAGAGTATGGTTTTGTGTTGTGAAGCTCAGACCATATCTCAGCAAGTTAGTTGCACCAGTTTTAGGGGGGAAATGAGCAGCTCTCCAGAGTTTGAGGCAGGGGTCTTTCCCACCTTACCTGGAGATGCCAGGAATTGAACCTGGGACCTTCTGCATGCAAAGCAGGTGCTCCAGCTCTCACCTACATCCCGTGCATGTCAGAGGCTTGTTTGAGAAGTTATGCCCACCCACCCACCCACCCCTGCAATTGGTTAGACCTTCAGGAAAAGGGGCCAGTCACTGACTCTCAGCCTAACCTACCTCACAGGGTTGTTGTGAGGATAAAATGGAGAGGAGGAGGATTGTGTAAGTCACCTTGGGTTCCTTGCAGGAAAAAAGTTGGGGTATAAATATAATAAATAAAATAAATAAATAATCCCTGTGACTCAGTCTGATCCAGGAAAGCAATTCTTACATGTTTAATATTCAGGTACTCAGTATGTAGAGAATCGGTGTGCAAACATGAGATCAAGGCACTCCTGAATCCGTGGTCCCTGTCCTACCTAAAAAAAATTGGCTGGGCCTATTTAGCCTAGCACCCTGTCTTCAACAGTGGACAGCCAAATGCCTTTGGAGGTTCATAGGCAGGGTATGGTGGGCATAGCCAGTCCCCTGTTTTGTATTCCCAGTACTTAGTAATTAAAGTTTACCGAAGGGTGTTGTGTTACTTAAAGCCATCTTTGGTCCCAATAATCCACCAGACACACAGCATTGCCACTTGTGGGACTAAAAGGACCTCAAGAAGGCAACTTGGATTAACACTATAGATAGTATCATGGACTAAGGATAAGAGGATCCAATCCTGAAGGCACACAGATTAGGGCACAGTTACTGCTGCCTCCATTTCCCTCTGCTTCTGTCCTGTCTCCCTGTCAATATCTAGATTAATATTGGCAGGACATCCTCCAGAGACCAAACTCTTATTGATCGTTGGTATTTTGTTGTTCATTTTCCTCTGTTCAAGCAGAGTTAATGTTTCAAATCGGATTCCCCCTCCATTAAGCCACCAAAGTAAAATTTTACAAAAATTATAATAGAGGCGACCATGGACAGGGCCTTCCCAAACTCTGGCAAACGAACAATGTGCTGTAATGACTGTTTTATAGCGTATCGATATAAGATTAATCAAGTTTATGTTTCCTGTCACTGGCCGGTTGTAATAGATGACAAGCTGCAGTAGAGCCAAACCATCCAAGAAATTATTTGCTAGAGGCTTTGTCAGAAATCTGCTGACATTCAGGGTGTTCTTGACTGTGGCTGAGATATGAAATTCCAGGCTTTGTGTCATATATGCATGAGTTCTCTTTTCAGGCTTGTTTTGGCTTTCTGCAGCTGTTAAAAGGTCAGAGGTAATCAGATAAGCCAGGAGGATGCTATCTGTCATTATAATTGACTTGAGCTATTGCACACAGGAGGGGTGGTGGTTGTGGAACAGTATCAACGGTGACATATAAAGAGATGGTAAAGATGTCCCATTATTACTAAGGTAGGCACCCCTGGAGCTAACAGATGATCTCAGAATATTTCGTGTCAATAGAGGAAATGCCCTTGGGAATTACATATGGTGGCTTCTTCCTATTAATACTTTTATTCAATGTAAAAAGCTTAACTGTGGAGGAAATTTGTGTTGCCTTGAGTGAAAAGAAAAGGAACACTATTTCAAGGCATTTCTTGACTGATTTATTTAATTATTGATGGTCCACGTGCATGACTCCCACACCCTGAACCCCCGTTACATGATGGAAAGATGTAGTCATGTAGTCAAAACCAGACACAGTCTTGACAGGTTCCCACTCCCTGCCTTGTACCCTGGGAGCCAGTGTGGCATAGTGGTTAAAGTGTTGGACTGGGACTCAGGAGATCCGGGTTCTAGTCCCCACTCAGCCATGAAGCTCACTTGGGTGACTTTGGACCAGTCCCCAACTCTCAGCCTAACCTACCTCACAGGGTTGTTGTGGGGGATAAAATGGAGAGGAGGAGGACCATGTGAGCTGCCTTGGGTACCTTGCAAGAGGGGGGGAAAGACAGGGTATAAATGTAATAGTAATAACAGCAACAAAAACAACCAGTGAAGAGCCATGATGGATCACACCAAATGTCCATCTAGCCTAGTTCTTTGGAAGTACAGCGGTAGTGATTTTCAGGCACCCCAGGAAGGAACTTGGTGACAGAAGACGCATCTTAAAGAGAAATGCTGGAGATGCTAAAGGAATTATACAAGTTCATCATGCTTTTGAAATTAATACCTCTTTTAAAAACATTAAAAATGTTTATTCTTGAATGCAAAATAGTAAGGTTAGGCCTGTGGCTCATGCTGGCTCAGCTTGTCTGAGTGTGGAAAGCTAAGCAGGGTCAAGCCTGGTTATTACTTGGATGGGAGACCCCTCCTCTAGTTTCCTGCACTGAGCAGGGGGTTGGACTCGATGGCCTTGTAGGCCCCTTCCAACTCTATGATCTATGAATCTACCTATTTGTGACACAGCATCATCTGGGTTGAATTCTACATTGTAAACTCCCTGGGACGCAGATCAGGTCTCTTGTACTGATAAAGTGCCATGTCCATTCACAGAATTATATAAATCACAACTAACAGAAACATTGAAAAGCAACCTAGTCAATAGCAGTGTCTCATAACACTGATAGTACTTAACTACTAAATAAAACAAAATTTATGTGCATTAAAAAAAGAAATCCCAAAGTCATTGCTCAAAGAAACAACAAATATTTATGTAGTGCATATCTAATTGTGGTCTCTCTAAAGTTATTTTTGAAAGATCAAAAACAGTTATAAACTCCTCTGACCTTTTCAATGTCCAAATTGATGTGTCAATTTTCTTCCACTACCATTAGTTCCCAGACAATTTCAATGATGGCAAAGTGTTATTTTTACAAGGTTTAGCAACTTCCGTTCTAGCAATGTCCATGCTCATTTTTAGGATTGATCCTCGGTTGTAGACTTTGGATTGTTTTGAGCTGGGGTACTCGCCTGGTGCATAGGAGTGCAATCTTGAATAGAAATGCAAACCAGACATTCGCCTCTGGCCGATGATATGGATGTGTAAACACTTTCATAACTTGGTTGTCAACAGTGGTTCTAACCCTTTGAAGAACAGTTTTGACAGCAGTGGTGTAGTGGGAAATGTCAAAGTGCAGGCATTAATCATGACCGTCCCCAGAGCCACCCCCACCCCAAGGAGAGTCCAAAAATGCTAGCAGCGGTGTTGGTTCATATCAACAAACCAGTTCTAGCAGTTTTCATCTCCACTAGGAGCAGTTCTTTTGTAAAGCTAATGGGTCTTAATGGTCCATTCAAGACCAAGCCAGCCCAAAATACTGTGCATTAAAAGAGTGATGTGGCTTACGCTGGCTCAGCTTGTCTGAGTGTGGAAAGCTAAGCAGGGTCAAGCCGGTTGTTACTTGGATGGGAAGACCCGCTCTCTAGTTTCTGCACTGAGGCAGGGGGTTGGAAAACTCGATAGCCTTGTAGGCCTTCCTTCAACTCGATGATCTATGAAATCTATGAAATCAAAACAATATATTGTTGCTGGAAAAATCCATCTCACTCACACACACAGTTACTGCGAGGATTGCAGCTAAGGTCAAAGGAAACAGGTGGGACCAGCATCGAGGTGGGCATCATAGAGCAGCCACCCCAGCAGGAGCTCACTGACAAGAACCCCAGGACTTGCTCCTCCTCCTCACCATTGAAGCCTGCTTGTTCACCTGCCTCTCACTCTGGCCCAGCTAACAGTGGGGGCGGGTGTAAAGAAGAGGAGTAAATGCCACTGCCTACTTGCTCACTGGTTCCCTGGAGCTGGCACTGGGGAAAGGACAGCCTGATGGGGGTGGCAGAAGACATCATCATTCCTGCTAATCAGGGTGCTTCAACCCTGCAAACCATGCTCTGCTACACCACTGGCTAACAGCAGTCAGGTGCATTGGATCCAACTGTGTCACCACATCATGATTTCTCACACCACTTCCTTCCTGGTGAATTGCTGCCCATGTGTTGTCCCTATATTTGCTTTTGGGAGATGTCTTGTTAACCATCTGGTAGTGGGAGTTCCTAGAGCAGTGTTCTCCAACCTTGGGTCCCCCCAGATGTTTTTGGCCTACAACTCCCCAGCTATGCTGGCTGGGGCATGCTGGGAGTTGTAGGCCAAAAACATCTGGGGGGACCCAAGGTTGGAGAACACTGCTCTAGAGTTATCAGTATTTAGTTCCCGCTCTAGAAGTTAAGTGGCCGAACAGGGAATGGATTATCTTGTCTCTAGTGCTCAGGCACATAAATGCATGTCCAAGGACGCTAAGCTGCCTTGAGTGCCATTTCTTCAGAGAAAGGTCGGGTATAACTCAAATAAATAAATTGTGGAGAAAGCCAACCTAAAACCCCTTTCTGACACGCACACACTCACCAAGGAGGGGGGAAGGAGACCCAGGGGGGGAAGACAGCCAGTCTCCACAGAGACCAAAGGGGACAAACAACATCTGCATAGAATCACCCCAGGGGGGAAGGCAGGAAGCATCCCCAGGTTCGTCAATGCTCTCGTATATCAGCCCCATCTACATAAAACTTGAATACCTTGCCAGAGCAGACACTTCGGCACCCATAAGAAAGGGCCATTCAACACCACAGGATGGGACCATTAAGCAAGTGGCTTCAAAGGGACCCCACCCCACAGGGGGAAGGTGGCAACCCACCTGATTGGCCACCCACCTGATTGGCCGCCCACCTGAGGAGGGTGGCAACCCACCTGATTGGCCACCCACCTGATTGCAGAGGGAAGGGCTACCTGAAACCCAAGGTATAAAACACCCTGCGCAAGGGAACTGAGTTGTTGGACCTGATCAGCAATCTTGCCCCATGCTTGGGGTAAGGGACGAAGGGATCGGCAACCCCGGGTAGCAGCACCCGGCGTGCTCCAGCTAGCTGAAATCACTGGCCGCTTGGGTTGACCGGACCCCCGGGAAACCAAGCTGAAATCACTGGCCGCTTGGGTTGACCGGATCCCCGGGAAACCAAGCTGAAATCACTCACGAGCCGCTTGGGTAGACCGGACCTCCGCCGGGAACCCAGCTAGCCGCTTGGGTAGACCGGACCTCCGCCGGGAACCCAGCTAGCCGCTTGGGTAGACCGGACCTCCGCCGGGAACCCAGCTAGCAGCATGCGGTTGACCGGGCCTCTGCTGGAGCCCGAGCTGAACTAACTAGCTGAGAGCCCTGAAATCACGGTGTCCTTGAGACCTCTTGCTTGCTACTTTGTACCGTACTGATAAGCTGTATTGCTGGCGTGTGTCTGGGTTGGTGAAGGTAATTTTGTAAATAAACTTGTTTTATAAAAGATACTTTTGTGGCTATAAGTTATCCCTTTGTTCTGGGCTAAGGGTGATAGTCGCTGGGGGACCTCGGAGAAGGCCGCCCCCAGGACTCGCTACCCCTTAGTATTGAACCCGCGCAGAAGACCAGGTTGTCGGTCTTCCACTTAAATAAATAAATAAATGCTTAAAATAAACTTGATTATCAAATGACAATGACGGAGCATTGTCCCAGCCATGGTAGCACTGCTCTCCCTGCTCCTTAAATAAAGGGGAAGCAAAGATGTGTGATTATGAGATGTTTGCAATCCCACAGCAGATGATATGAGCTGGAGAAAGGGAAAAAGCATTTCCGGATTGGGCTGGGGGGGGACACGTATGAGGTGTTTTGTTTGTTTGTTTGTCTTTTCTTCCATCCTTATGCTTATGTCCTCCGTTATAATTTTCTTTCCCACTTTTGTGAAATCCTGTGTGTTCTTTTTCCATACACACCATAATGCCCTTTCAGCATTGCTTAAAGGCGTTCCACTTCCTGTAACTAACCCATACCCCGAGTAGCATTATAATTGGCAACTTCATTTGCATGATCACCAGAAGAGCCAAGGACTCAAACAAATGGAGATGCGGAGCTAATTAACGCAGCTGGAGACGGTTCCCTCCAAGGGACGCATTGTCTCAGGTGTTGATGTTGGCAGCCAAGATAAAGATATTTGGTCCCCAAGCGTCTTAATCTATCCACTTCTTCAAACTCCCTCAAACAATTTCAAACCATTCTCCCCAACAAAAATTAACTGAACAGTTAATTTTGAGTTAATTCATTCTGGGTGAAAAACAATAAAAAAAATATATTAATGCACAGGTGCTTTCTTTCCAAAGGCTTTTAATCTTACATTTCCCTTTGAACTCCCGCTCCTCTCCACTTAAACTTTCCCCATAGAACTGGTTTCCTTTCGGATTGCTCATTTCAGTTTGGCCACCCAGGAGGCTTTCATTAATTCAAAGCCCTGAGTTGTCAGCAAACTCTGTACTGTAATGCAAGTTTGGAATTCGGAAGACAAAGTTCAGCATAGTAGACTAAAACAAAAGTTTAGACTCCTATAATGATGCCGCTTTCAAGAAGTTGCCTCCGAAATAATTTGCAAAACCTCCCATATACACAGGTGCTCCTGTCCACGAGCTTAGGGTATGTCCAAGTGTAGCTTAAAACAAGAAAACCCAATGTGGTGTTGTTGTTCCAGTTTAGACTAGGTCAATGGAGACCCAGGTTCAAATAATTCCCACTTGTTGGGTGAGCTTGGGGCGATCACTCTTCCTCAGCCTAACCTACCTCACAGGGTTATGTGAGGATTAAAAGGGTGGGAAGAACCATGTATGAGCCCACACACACACAGCTTTTAGGAGGAAAGGTGCAATATAGGTGTAATAAATAAGTAACAGGAGTTTTTCTCCGAAACAGTAAACCTAGCTTTCCCCAAACTGCACGCACACTGCAAATGGTGATGTACACTAGAAGCTCCGATAGTGATCCAGTCCTGGGGCTTCTGCCCATCCACCTTCCCTCTCTATGCTTCAGTTGGGCTGTCAAATGTTATTTTTAGAGCACCTCATTTACACACACACACACACACACACACACATGTGTGTGTGTGTGTGTGTGTGTGTGTGTTTTAAAGCCCACACATATCTTTAAAGTTGCAAAACCACTCTAGGGGAGGTACAGTTGGTGAAAAAAACATCTTCACTGGAGTCAATTAATTTTATTTATTTATTTTTATTATATTTATACCCCGCCTTTTTTCCTGCAAGGAACCCAAGGTGGCTTACACAATCCTCCTCCTCTCTCCATTTTATCCTCACAACAACCCTGTGAGGTAGGTTAGGCTGAGAGTCAGTGACTGGCCCAAAGTCACCCAGTGAGTTTCATGGCCGAGCGGGGAATAGAACCCGGATCTCCCGAGTCCCAGTCCGACACTCTCACCACTATGCAACACTGGCTCTTTTCCACAGGGGGTGGAATTTCAGGGCGAAATGGGTGGGGAAGTTTAACCTCCCACTCCACCCAGAGCACCATGGTCCTGATCTGAACCAGGGCTGCACGTACTTACACAGCAGTAAGTAAAACTATCATGCACAGCTACATGAGCCGTGATTCGGAGAACGTCTTGTTCGACCATAAAGCACTGCTTCATCTGGCTTTCCACGTGGTGCAATTTGTGCTGCTGAACCAAATTCCTTGACTTTTCCTGTTTTAATTCTGTCTTGATCATTTCACATTATTGCCAATTGCTTCTGGAGTCCTTTGAGAAGCGATTGAGAGGCAAGATGTAAATATTTTAACTAAACAAGTTGGGGGGGGTGTTCCCCTTCAGAGGTGCTAACAGCAGCTGGGGGGGCAGTTTCTATCAGGGAAACAGCATGGGGTGGGGGACAGTAGTTAAATCCTTTATCCCCCAGCACTGCTACCCTGATACAATCCCCCCCACCCCTCTGCCCCCATGGCTCCTTTTTAAGCTTATAATATATTAGTAGATCCACTCACAGGTTCCCTGAATCACATCAGCCCCAGCTTTTTACAGCACAATCCTATGCATGTCTACTCAGAAGTCAACATGGGCCTTACTCCCAGGTAAACATGCCTTATCTGCCCTGGTGCCTTCTGAAATTCTTGAACTATAACTCCCATCAGTTCTAGCTGGCATGGCCAATGGATAGTGCGACGACACGGTCCCTTACACTTTAGGACCAGGCGCATAAACCCTTCTCAGGCTAAGCATCAACACTTAAAAACCTGAGGGGAGGGTCAAATGAACCCTTTCCCCTACTAATGAGGGAAAAGATTAATACTGGTTATGAAGGATCTATTTTTAAATTTATGATGCTGTGGGTACAAAGGTGTGTGTGTAGATTTAAAAGTAATGCAGGTTAATAACGCCAAGCTGACACGTAGGATTTGGGTAGCAAACAAAATAAAAGTAAGTTTATTTTAATTCTCAAAATCTTAGTTCCAGAATATAAACCTGCCTACACCAAACACTTTATAATTAACCTAAGTCCCTATAACTCCAAATACTCTCACTCCTCATACAATCACTGATTCCTCTTAAAACTCCTGACAAGACACAAATAGTCCAACTAACCTAACTCCCCAAACTCTCTAACACTCCCAACACACTACAACCAACACACTACTTCTTAACTAACTCTGACATCACTCAAACACTCCTTATATACTCCTCCCCCCACCCTTTCCAAGACATCACAAACCACACCCACTCGGTTCAACATTCTAGACACACTAAACATACTAATGCAGAGCAGGCATACACCAGGGAACTGAATTGTGGGGTTACACCACAGACAGGAATGCTGGGAGCCGTAGTCCAACACATCTGGAGGGTACCAGGTTGGTATATAGGACTGAAGACTGGCATCTATTTTGGTTGATCCAGATCAGCTTCATTGTATGATGCCTTTTCCTTCATCCTTGCCCACATAAATATCAGTACTACTGTTCACTGGCATACTCCCTTCCACTCATTATTTACAAGTAGCTGCTAGCTTTGAAAGTAGTTCTTAAATCAGGACTTGAGTAACGGAAACCTCCTAAAATCTAATTGTTGTATGTTAGCATTCCATCACATCAGATGTGTTTATTCCCAGCTGTTTCCCGTCTTCTTGACAAGACAGTCAAAACTCTGAACTCATGGGGGCTGGATTATGGTTCCTACGGGGTAGGCAACAAACCGGGATGCCTGTTTGCCAGCTTCTGTGGGATTCACAGATGTTTGATATACAGGAAAGATTTTCAATAATTGCTAAAAGCTCCTGTAGGTGTAGAGATGGCTTTTATCACAGCCGTAGAGCGTCATCTGCTGCTTTGGTAAAAGGTTTTTAAGTACTCCTTAAAAACCAAGAAATCACTTCCTTTCATTATTACACTTTTCAAGATGACACGCCAATTTGCATAAACACGTTTGCCAAACTCTCCTGATTTAGTCGTTGGCATGCTAAATAAGATTTCAAAGCCATTTGCATTTGGTCTTTGGCAGTTTTAGCATCCCCTTCTAATGCATGAGATGCAGGGTTCCATTCAAGCCAACCTACCAGAGTTAGAACAGGCAACAATTCATCCCTCCACTTACACTATTCAGGTATGAGTGCCATTACTTATTTGACCAGAACAACAACACCCACACACAACGGGGGTATCAGCAGGCTTGATGGGTGGGGGGTCCCAAGGCGTACAAAAGTACGAAAAAAATTCAGATAAAAAATCCTGAGGTGGGTGGGGGGGACCAAAACAGCCCAATGAGGACTGAGCATGTCCACTAACTATTGACAGGAGAATGGAAAAATGGATGGGAAGGGGAATGGAATGGAGCGTTGTAGAGCAGGGCATGGCTGGCTGACTAAAACGGTATGACCAGGAAATGCTCCACACTGCAACATTGTGTTGCAAGCCCATTTGTGTAAACTATGAATGTTTCTGGAATTTGTCTCAGCTGGATTCAGAACTGATTTTGCAGCTCCATGTGACCAACATGGCTTCCAGATTGGAACTTGGTGGGCAGAACCTGTTTTGTGATCAGATCCTGGAGGAATATTTTCTGATTTCTCCCCCACCCCCACCCCCGGAAAACGGAATTGCTTTAATTTTAAAAGGACATTTCCCCATTATTATTGTTTTAAGCAAAAGTGTGAGATAGTTCCACTGAACTATTTTAAATATTTCAGCCCCACCCAAAAAGCCACTGTGTGTGTGTGGAGGGGGGGGATTGAACAACAACCTACCACTGAAGACTCTCTTGCCCCCAAGGTCTGTGGGGGTGCTGTTTGCCCACCAGGCATGTTTTTCAGGGCTACAAATGCTTTCTGTTTCCTGAATTCAATGGAGACAGATGTGAAAAAGTGCAAGGGCCGAAAACAGCTTGGCTTCACAGTAGGAAGGGAGAGGGAACTTGTTCCTCCCACCTTGTCCCCTGGGATACCACCTGGAGGACTGAGGAGGGAGGGAGGGAGGGAGGGAGGGAGAGAAGCACCCATGATGAGCCCGATCATCCGTCAGGCTTATTGCAAGTGCTTCATGGAACAACCAACTCATCACGGTAAATCACCACGAGGGGTTGCCGTGACGTGTGAAACCGCCCAGTAACTCTCTCGCTGAGAAGCAGTCCCTTGCGGTTCAGTGGTTCACCACATGGGGCAGCTGTCTGTGTGCAGATCTAGCAAATCCTGACCCAGCAGCTCCCCAAGGTCTCTCAGACCGGGGTCTTTCCCAGCCTTGCTACCCGAGATCCTTTCAGCTGATCGGAATCCAGGAGCTTCTCTCACTGTGTGCAAAGCCTGTGCTCTGCCACCACTGAGCTCCAGCCTCCTCCTTTATGGCACTGTGCTCCTATACAGAACTGCAGCAACAATGCATGCCTTTCTATCTACCCATCAGTACTGATTAAACTCCATTTGCACGTTTCACGTCCATGATTGATTGCTGCAAGCGCAGTACATTTTCTCTCCCCTAGCCGAAGCAAATATTCTTGTTCCATCCTGTGGAAAGGTTAATGAAGGATGTGGCAGGGCCTCTTATAACTTGGGGGGGGGCATAGAAAGCAAGCCATAAAACCTAAACCAATGGATGGGTTTTATTGAAACACTGGATTCAGTCAATAGGGACATTTCCGAGTGAGTGTGTTTCGACATGGTCCTGCTTACCATTCCTCTTTTAATTTCAGACTGATGTATTAAGTGACACTTCTGCTAAGAATACCTTATACAGTGACTGAGTGCTTCAGAAATCAGTCTTCCCGTATTGTTTCTTTTTTCTATGGAGACAACCATTTCTCTCTCTTTTTATCAATAGCAACCCTGACATGATCAGACTGAGTGGTTCGTATCGATTTCCTGCCTGCGTATATTTTAATTGCGTTGATTTCAAGGATTTGTGGTATTGTGCGCCTCTTATAGTGATACAGACCTTCCACTCATGTCTCCGCACCCACCGAAAGTACTTGAGCTACGGATGGCACTATTTGTTTCTCTAAGAATACTCGGAATAGCAAAGCAGATTTTTCAATTGCAGAGGACTCATTTATTCAAGTTCTAATGAAAGGGACGGGGAGGGGGAGATGAAAGGCATTCAGATAATAGAGATGACACTCAGAGAAGTTCATATAATAGGGATGACGTACATTTAACACATGCAGAATGTGTGATACAGACCCTCAGAATACAACAGATATTAAGCTAGATGCTGGCTGGTTATTTTGAATCAATATGTGAACTTCATTCTTGTCTGGTCTCTTCAGCTTTGGGTCATGTCTAATTTTCCTCTTGGGCCATTTTCTCTCTAAGTGTGCTTTTCCTGATGACTCCTCCTTCTGCACCTCTTCAGTTTCCTGTATTTACTCATTTATTAAGTAAGTAAATACTTGATAAATACTTAGAGGACATTCATATCCTTCTTCCATGTCCTCTAAGGAGGTCAAGGCATCATTCATGGTACACCCCTCCCCAACATATCCACAGAACAGCCCTATGAGATAGGTTAGGCTGAGATGGGGACAAATTCCCACTCCCTGCCTTGTACCTTGGGAGCCAGAGTAGCGTAGTGGTGAGAGTGTTGGACTGGGACTCAGGAGATCTGGGTTCTAGTCCCCGCTCGGCCATGAAACTCACTGGGTGACTTTGGGCCAGTCACTGATTCACAGGGTTGTTGTGAGGATAAAATGGAGAGGAGGAGGATTATGTAAGCCGCCTTGGATTCCTTGCATGAAAAAAGGTGGGGTATAAATATAATAAATAAATAAATCAGTCCCTGTGGCATACAATGCCACAAATGGTTGGCACACAATACCACACAGCAGCACACAATGAGCTTTGTGGCTGACTGGAGCCAATGTTTTTTGAATGTGTTCACTCATAAGTCTATTCTCTCCTATTTCTGCATTGATTTGAATGTTTTCTTTTTAAAGTCTGCACAAAAATTTGCATTGATGTGTATCTCTGTGTGTGTTTGAACATATTTTGGCTCAAAATCTGCATTTACAAATGTGTTGTCTCTCGAAATACACATTTCTAAATGTATTTGAGGTCAAAACATGCATTTTAAATGCATATTTAATATGTGTTGCTGTTTTTTGAGCCAGCAACTATGTCAAAATATGCATTTATATATGTGTTGTCTCTCAAAATACACATTTCTAAATGTATTTGAGGTTGAAACATGCATTTTAAATGCTTTTTGATGGGGGTGGGGGGGTTGAGCCAAGAACTGTGTCACCACATTCAGAGAAGTGTGAAATTCCATGAATAGCTATGTTAATGTAAAAGGTGTGGATCAGATTCCTTCGTATCCAAATTGGCAAAGATCAAATTCCTCAAACAAGCATCCCTAATTTGAAGCTGGGTCTCCCCAGTCCTGTTCCAACACTCTAACCCAGCCTTCCCCAACAAGGTGCCCTGCTGATATTTTGGACTACAACTCCCATCCTCCCTGATCATTGGCCATACCATCTAGTGCTGATGGGAGTTGTAGTCCAAAACACCAGGAGGGGTACCATGTTGGGGAAGGCAACTCTAACCACCATCCCCAGTGCTGGCTCCAGGCTTTGGAGGGCCCTTGAGCAAAACAGCCTCAGAGGGGCCCCTCCCTGAGTGAGTCTACCTTCGCACTGCCATTGTCACCAGCTACTATTCCTCATCATCCTCTTTCTCATCATCATTGCTACCACTTGCTTGCTTGCAAGACAGAGAGCAGGGAGCACGTAGGCAGCGGCATCTATTGCTCCTCCTTCTCACCACTCCCATTACCTGGGTCAGAGTAAGAGGCAGGTGAACAAGCCGGTTGCACTGGTGAAGAGGAGGGACACATCCAGGAGGCTCTTGTCGGTGGGACCCTGGTGTGGGCCGTCGGCAGGTGCCCAGCCAGGCCTACCCTGGACAGCAGCCCTGACTACACCACTCTGGCTGTCTTATTCCTTCTGGGCCACTTCTTCCAACTAGCCTCCTGCCCTCCGTTAGCCTTCTGTTTTCTCAGGCTCCTACCTCCTAGGCCTCAATAACTTCTGCCTCTTCATTTTCTAGGCTTTTATCTCTGGTCTTCTGTAAGGTTTGAGTGGCTTTGCCTGTGGCAGCCAAAGAAGACCCTGTTTTGCCTCTCTCTCTCTCTCTCTCTCTCTCTTGGTCCATCTGTGTATGAAGAACACCTAAACCAATCATTTAGACAGGTTTTCTAACTATAGTGCAGTGGTATAGCCAGCCAATCTGGCATTTTTTTTTCCAGAAAAGCACCAAATTTATACTATTTGTGAAGTAATACACGGTGATGATTTTCAGATATTGGAGGCATGTGATATTGTGGCTGTATGCACATGTTCAGCCAACTGAGCATAGCATAAAACACCATGACTCATATAATTATCATGTACTTTCTCATTTTTTAAAAAAATGCCCTTCCTTCCTTCTATATGGGACATTACATTCATAAAGTGTCTGCTCAGCTTTTACAAGGTCAGAGCGAGAACTCTGACTTTTCCCATGGCCAGCCAGACAGCTTCTACCGGCTATAGCAGGCTCTCCAACCTTGGGTCCCCAGATGTTGCTGTCCTACAGCTCCTAGCATACCCAGCCAGCATGGCTAATGGCAAGGGATTCTGGGAGCTGCAGTCCAGCAACATTTGGGGACCCAAGGTTGGAGAGCCCTGGGCCATAGGATTGCATCCTCAGTTTTTCCTTTTTTCCACTCTTAGGTTCAGTTCATCCCAGAGCTCACAATTTTTAAGTTAGTCTGAAAATTTGTACACAGTTCTGTGTGCATTTCTCCCAATGCATGTATTTTGTACACTAGCTTGCCTAATACTTTCCCTAGCAATTCTCCTAATATCATGCATTTTGAATGTCATCTTCATTAACAGAAACATTTTTGTGTGCACCAGTATATGCATTTTTGTACATGTTTTTGATTGGAGAACTCCACTGCAAAATTCGGAGAAGTGCAAATTTCAAAGGATAACTGAGTTTGGGTTCACATATCGGTTTGAAAGTGTGTAATTAGGTAAGTTCACATTATAATGCAGGCCAAATTAATTTCTCCCCTATCCCTAGTAGCTACTCCAACAATCTCCACGTACCAGTATAATGTGGTAGCAGGGGTAATCATTTCATGTCATTACAAATCTAAACCTAAGGACCCTGAAAATACAATTGTTTTTTTTTTCCCCACAGCTCTTAATTATTCTCTGTTTTTTGTATTGTTGTTGTTTTTCAAGTGGAAAAGTTAGCATTTCCAAGACTGTTGTAAAGGAACACTTGGTTGTTTGCTCAGCATGCAATTCAAGCCTAATGCAATGTTGCCATCTAGTGAAATGTTATATATATATACAGTGCTTTTTTTCTGGAGAAAAAAAATTACATTTGGATTACATTTCCTCGGGAGTAGATGGCGATTAAATTGTAATGCAATTAATAGAAGAAAAGGTGCTGGAACTCAGTTCCGGTGAGTTCCACCAGAAAAAAAGCCCTATATATATATATATATATATATATATATATATATATATAATCGTTTGACATTGAAGCAGTTGGTTACTTAAGGTTTTCTCTTCAGTTCATAGCAATGGTATTTATTTATTATTATGGATGCCCATAATCCTCCAAGTTTGAAGGGTTATGGGCAGCCACATTGGATTGTGCTATTACAAATTCAAAAACATAATACACAAGGAAAAAGGGAGTGGGAGAGAGAAGGGAAAAAGGCAGGCTCACATACCACCAGTCCTTAAAGTTATCATTCTTATCATGACCAATAAGGAATGGAAACAGTTAGGTAGCCTGATGGAATGGCTGCTGGCTAGGGAACAATTGGGGAGAGACAGACACTACTGATGGAAGGTGATGGAATAGCTATGATTCTCTTCTTTCCTTCTGCTCTGCAACCTGATGGAATGGCTGCCCACTATGTAACAGTTGCGGAAGAGCCCAAATGAAGAAGCTCTTAGCAACTTTTTTTGGTGGGATCATTTTCAATATGAAAATAGGTTTCATTGGAGTTGTAAAAATGTACTGGTTTTTTGGCGAGAGGTTTTTTACAGAAATACCGGAAATTATTGGTATTAATTTAGAGGTCTGTCTGTCCAAAACTAGCATTGTTATAAATAACGGAGAAACTTATTTGCGACCAAAATACGAAGGAATTAATTGTAAACTTGTTAACTGCGGCTAGGCTAATGATAGCGAGGAAATGGAAAGTACAACACGTTTTCCTAATAACTGACTGGTATAAGGAAGTTTGGGATATAGCCCTAAATGATAAATTAACTTGTAGTATCAAATGCAAAAAAAAGGACAGTTAAAGAAGAATAATCTACACATCTACACCAGCCAAATTCAATTAAGTACAGCTATTTCCAGCATGGAGAGGACCATGATGTACCTGCCTGCCATACAGATGTTGAAGAGGAGGAGCTGGTCAGGAAAAAAAGAGGTGGCAACCCTAATTCAGCACAAACATGGTTGCATACACAGGAATTCAAACCCAGACTTTGATGAGCTAAGCACTCAAAGCCCTAAGCCTGGATGGATGAATCTGTCCATTTCAGATTCTCCAAGATTCTACTTTTTAAATCTCAAATTATTTTCATTCTGAGTATGGAGAACATTGCAAATGTTAGTAAATTTGTATCAAAACCAAAATGAAATGAAATTCTCACCCAACCCTAATAATTAAAGCGCAATCCTATGTATGTTTAGACAGAGAAAAGTCCTATAACTCCCAGCATTCCCTAGCCAGTTTAGAATTGTGCCCTTAGTTCCCTAAATCTTTATAAATTTGCAAGTAAAGAAAAAAGCACACTCACTTGGGTTCTACACAAGGCAAATATGTGTTGCAGCTGGCATCATCTTAGAAAAAGTATTCTGCCCTTTTCTCATGCACAGGAGGGACTATCTCTCTTAGGATGGTGCTTGCCTTCTACAGTTTACCAATGTACTTTTATTTATTTATTTATTTGTTTATTTATTTAAATCAAATTTTCAAACAAATATTCTCCCAATTAACCAGGCTCATCTATTAGTTGATCCAATTGTATTGCATCTATTGTGTTGACCAATTAATTAACCATATGTTCCAGCCCTCATAACAACCCATCCAATCCCATTGCATTGGGGCAGGGGCAACACTTTTCCTCATGAAATTTAAGAAAATTTATTTCGCTTGTATGTTTTATGTACAAGCTCAAATATATTACACTGGCTGCTGACCTCCTTTGCTGCAGATATTTTCAATTAAGAAAACATTTAGATAGTAAACTCTCATTCAGGAAAAGTAGTTTTTTAATTAAACAGATGGCGATAACAAAGAAATTAATGAACACATACTTGTTTGCCTGCTCTACTCATTTGCCTTTCTAAATTATTCAGGTTATGCAGCAATTAAGCTTTAATTGCTTTTAGACAAATGGATATCTCAGGATGAATGACAACATGTGACGGAATTGTCTACGGAGCTCGTGATAACCCAGAGCCCCACATTGTTTTCTGGCTGAAAGCCTCAGAGCACTTATTTTGGAGTAGTCCATGGACTACAGTTGTGCGAGAGAGATCAGAAGCGGGTTGATTAGCACAGATCTCCAAACAGCAATTATCTGAGTGTTTGTGCATGAGCTTAGAAAAAAGCAAAGATTCCTGTAAGTGGCTATACCTCTGGGATGACCAACAAAGGCTGGAGTTAAAGCCACCTCGTTCCATAACCCACATGGCTCCTTTCTACAGATGTTATCGGGCAACATTGGATCCAGCCACATGGATACTTCTGCCATGTTGCTATGGTAACACATTAATTAGGCCATGCTGCTCTGGGAGCTAAGGAATATCGAAACCGTGTGGAGGTGGGATGATTTATATCAGAAGAACCTCAACCTGGCCTCATGTACTAGGTATGCTTCTTCCCATGTGATCCAACCAACCCCATCTCTGTTAAATTTCCAGAGTTGTGTGAGAAAGAGGAAATAGCAGTGCAGAAACCAGGCTGTCCCTTAATGTAAGAAACAGGCCTGAGCAATGACCCTAGACATGTGTTGCTGCAGAATTGTACACCAATTAACACGAGCTTAATGAAATTGACTTCCAAGCTGCTTCATAATCTCCTGTGCTCTTGCATTTCGTTGTACACAGTATGTTGAATTACATACTACTTTGCATTTTTACACATATTTATTTATGCTTCTTCATAGAAATTTATAGTGCACTATGCTCCATACATATTCTGATTGGTCATTCTTTGTTATATTATTATTATTATTGTTGTTGTTGTTGTTGTTGTTGTTGTTACACTTGAATGTCATTATTCTTCATTATATTCCACTTTTTTCCTCACCCTTCGTCTGAGTAGCTAAGGGGCAAACAAACAAACAAAAGGTGGTTCTCCAGCCAGACATCACAGAGAACCCGTGTGAAGTGTGTTCCAGGTGCTGGCTCCAGGTTTTTGAGGGGCCTTGGGCAAAACACCCTCAATGCCCCCCTCCCTCAGTGAGTCTACTTTCTTACCACCATCATCACCAGCTGTTATTCCTCCTCCTCTTTCACATCACTGCTGTCAGTAAGAGCCAGCGAGCAAGAAGGTCATGACATCTCCTGCTCCTCCTTCTCACCATCACCATTGTCTGGGCCAGAGTGAAAAGCAGATGAACAAGCCGGTTGCCATGGTGAAGATGAGGAGCAGGTCCAGGGAGTTGTTTTCAGAGGGCCTTCACTGGGGTGTGGGCCTTCAGCCAGTGCCTGACCACCCCTACTGTTGATGCTGGTCCTGCTCCAGGTGACTCCTCTCTGTATAAGGCTGAGTCATAGCAGGGGGTTGGATTTGATAGCCTTGTAGGCTCCTTCCAACTCCATGATCTATGAAATCTATGAATAAGGGCGAGGAGGAGTCAAGGCTAGGATGTGAAGTAACATCTAAAGATGCCTGGTCATGTCTGGGCAAGTCTGGGCATGCCATGTCCTTTGTTCAGAGTCAGAGATATTTCTAGAATAGAGGGAAAGGTTGGAGTTTGTCACAAGATATCAGACTCTCGCATGTAGACAGTTTGCAGAATGCCTTTTGTACTTCTTTAGAAACCACGTCCTCCAATGGGAGGGGGAATGAGGTCTTCCATTTCTGCTACAGCAGGGTGAAATGACTGCTGATGGATGAGTGGTGCCACCTGGCAATTGTTTCCAACCATGTCAGTGGAGGGGGGGCGGCTTGCTGTATTGATTTGGTAGCACCTTCTGCTCTCTTTCTTCGTTTCCCCCCCTTGTAATGGCACGAAGTCATAATTGGTTGGATACATCCCTTTTTTCTTTTTTTGCAGCAACTTAAAATAAGGAAGGATGTAACCGCAGAGTCCTCCAAGGATCTGTGTTTGGACTGGTGCTTTTTAACTTGATCATACATTACTTAGGGTGGTTAAATGAAAAAGGACCTCACCAAACTGGATGAATGGGCATTAAAATGGCAAATCTGGTTCAGCGTAAGCAAGTGATAACTGATGTGCATTAAGGCAAAAAAGTCTTAACTTCATGTAACAGCCTCATGTAGAAAAGCTCATCATTAAACTATGGCATTGGCTATCACAAGATGTAGCAATGTCCTCTAACTTGGATGGCTTTAAAAGGGAACTGGACAAATTCATGGGGAGTAAGGCTATCAGTAGCTACTAGTCATGATGACTATATGTTACCTCCATTATCAGAGGCAGGATGCCTCTCAATATAAGCTGTGGGGAATATGAGCAGGGGAGAGTGTGCTAGTCCACTTATGTCCTGTTTGTGAGCTTCCTGTGGAAAAAAGCATGCTGAACTAACTGGATCCATGGTCAGATCCAAGAGGGCTCTTACGTGGTTTTTTAAAAAATAAATAAATAAATAAATAAATAAAAATCATTCAGTGCATGATGTTTTGCATGATGGTGCCAGTAACATCTTTATGTGTTGCATTCAAAACAATAACAGAATTATTGCTGAGTCTAGTTTGTTCATCATATTCATTTGTTGACTTCTTTTTTGTAAATTATAGCCTGTCCTTCTCCTGCGTTCAAATTAAATATTTGTCTGTATATGAAGCAATGCATTTGTTACCAGGTGGCGGATTCGTTTGTTTCATTGAAATAAATGTGGCTCCATAGCCAAAAAAAAATTACTGAATTAACAACCTGGAAATAAACACAAAATAAATAACTAGCTCCAGGTTTTCAGTACTTTTAATCAAACTGTCTCATAAATCTTACCGGAAAGATAAACGACTCACCTAGATAAATAAATAAAAAGTTGTTAGAGCAATAATGAATTGCCGGGATTAAAATATTCATTATGACACCAACACATGTTGTCTTTTAATGCAAGTACATGATCTTGAATATTATTAAGGTTTAAACAAATATAGAATGTGACAAGCACAAGATTTAATGTGGCACATAAATGAGTTTAAAGAGCTAATTAGGTTTTGTTGGGCAGTTCTGCATCTAACGGATGTGTAACAGCAGTAATACCAATTAGGCAAACATAATCACCAAAACAGGTATTAATTTTATCTCACATCTTTGGCTTTGGGCCTCACTTTTACAGGTAGCCTCCCTGATTTGAGAGCACCAGGGGGGAAACTCCTGTGTGTGTAGCAGGCTGCCCCATTTGCTTCAATAAAGGGGTGAGCTCTAGAGATGTCACCGGGATGTGTATTCCCAGGTTTGGAAGTACTGGGTGGACCTGCTTGGCCTCGTTTCACTGAGCGCCAGAAAACTCCCTCTGTTAGTATGTTTCTGGAAATAGACATGCTCAAACCCACTTCCAAATGATGACCAAAACAGAGTGGGTTGTGTCCAGTGTTAGTCTTGCTTAGAGTAGATCCAATGAAATGAATGGGACTTAAGTGAGACTAATATTTATGTATATTTTAAGAGCCAGTGTGGCATAGTGGTTAGAGAGTGTTGGGCTGGGGCTCGGGAGATCCAGGTCCTAGTCCTCACTTGGCCATGAAGCTTGCTAGGTGACTTTGGGCCAGTCACTGACTCTCGGCCTGACCTACCTCACAGGGTTCTTGCAACGATGAAATGGAGAGAAGGAGGAGGAGGAGGAGGGAAGCTGCCTTGGGTTCCTTGCAGGAAAAAAGGTGGGATATAAATATAATGAATAAATAAATAAATAATATTGGATGCAACCCAATGTTTCTCAAAATGCATTTACTTTTTGGCTGCAAAAAGATCCCAAAAGATCTGGAAAGCTATAGGCCCGTCTCCTTGGCCAAGGTGATCAAGAAGGTGGTGGCCTCACAACTCCAGATGCATTTGAATGATACTGATTACCTGGACCCAATTCAGTAAGGCTTTCAGCCAGGATATAGGACTGTTTTGGTCACCTTGGTGGGTGACGTATTCTGAGAGCTGGGCGGGGGGGAGTGCAGCCCTGCTCATTCTTCTGGACCTCTCAGTGGTGTTCAGTACCATTGATTGTGGTATCCTTCTGGACCCCCTGGTAGGGTCGGGCCTTGGGGGGACTATATTGCAGTGGTTCCAGTCCTTCCTGACAGGTCATGTCCAGAAGGTGGTGCTGGGGGACTACTGTCTGGCACTACAGCCATTGTTCTATGGTGTCCCACAGGGTTTTGTTCTGGCCCCCTATGTTGTTTAACATCTACATAACATGACAGGGAGAGGTCATCTGGAGTTTTGGAGTGAGATACCATCAATATGCGGATGACACTCAGCTCTATTGCTCTTTGTCAACTAATTGACAAATTAGTTTGTCACCTAAGTTAGAGGCGTTTGTCACCTAACACACTTGAATGTTGCCTAAGATTGATAATGGGCTGGATGACAGTGAACAAGCTGAGATTAAATCCAGAAAAGACAAGAGGTGCAGCGGGCAGTAGAAAGCCTGGCTCAGGGATTGGAATTCAACCAGGGGAGGCTGGTGGTGACTCCTAATTTGGTGGGGCTCCTTTTCCATTACAGGTTTTGCCATTTTTATTTGGAGCTTCATAGGGGCTATCCATGGTGCTGAACTCCATCCCCAAAACAGGTTCACCACCATGGAGCACCATGGAGAGCTCCTATGAAGCTCCAAATAAAACCTGTAATACCTCTAATGGAAAAAGATCCCGACTGAAATAGGAGTCACTCGCCTGCCATGGATTCAGTCTGTTCTGGATGAGGTTGCACTCCCCGTGAAAGATCAGGCTTATAGCTTGGGACTTGGGAGTGCTCCTGCAGCCAGGACCGGTGCAGGGCTGTTTGGCGCCCTAGGCCAAATTATATTTAGCGCCCCCCTCTCGTGCCGTGGGGGGGGCTCCGGAGCAAAGCAGCCCTGCTCTGCAACCCCCGCCCCCGTGCCGCCGCCGCCGCCTCCACCACCACCTACCTTCCCCCCCCCCGCTGCTGGCTGCAGGCTGCTGCTGCTGCCGCCGCCTCCTCCTTCAACGCAACGGGACCCCCGCGCTTTTTTTTTTTTTGCCGGGGAAACCAGGGCAACAGGGCTGTTTAAGCCCTGTTGCCCTGGTTCCTCCCGCCAAAACAACGCCGGCGGGGCTCCAGAAACGACGCGAAGGTAGGTAGGTGGCGGGCGTGCGCGCGCGCGCGGGCGGGCGGGAGGTGCAGCGGTGGCGGGCGGGGAGTCGTGACGGAGGCGGCAGGCGGGGCAGGAGCACGCCGGCGGCGAGGAAGGAGCGCAGCGTTTCTGCGCCCTCTTCCGCCACGCGCCCTAGGCAGCCGCCTGGGTCTGCCTAGCGGTAGCGCCGGCCCTGCCTGCAGCCTACACCGACTGGAATTCTCAGGTGGCAGCAGTGGTGTGGAGCACTTTAGCACAACTGCGGCTAGTGTGCCAGCTGCGGCCAATCCTGAGTCAGTCTGATCTGGCAACAGTTATCCTATCCATGCCTTGGTTACATCATGGTTAGACTATCACAGTGTTTTCTACACAGGGTTACCCTCCTTGAAGAACATCCAGAAGCTTCAGCTGATGCACTGGTTACCAGTTGTTTTCTGGGCCTAATTCAAGGTGTTGGTTTAAAGATATAAATGGCTTAGGGCCCAGCTATCTCAGGGACCAGCTCTCTCGGTACGAATCTGCTCAGTCACTAAGTCCAGTGGAGGAGAGGCCCTTTTGAAGACTTGCAGAGGCCCATTGGTGATGCATGTGGGGAAGGGCTTTCTCTCGCATCGCTCCCAAACTCTGGAATGCACTCCCTTTGGAGTTGTGGCTTGCCCCCACACTCTCTGCATTCAGGAAAAAGGTCAAGACACATCTTTTTAACTTGGCTTTTTAAATTATTATGCTGGGGTTTTTTTAATGTTGCATTTAATGTTTTATTATGTTGGATTTTTTTTAATGTGAAGATGTCTTTTATGTTGGAATTCTTTGTATACCACCTTGGCTGACCTCAGAAAGAGAGCAAAGAAATACAATAGATCTCCCCTACTGGGGCATGGGCCTTGGCTGACTGTGCCAAGTCCAGATATGCCATTTGTATTATGGTGGCCACTTACCTCTCACCAAAAAGGAGGAAATACATTTTTAAAAGAGGATGAAAAGAGCGTGCCAATTTGCATAATATGTGCATATGCAAATTTATATGCATTGGTACAAATTGAGAGCCAGTGTGGCGTAGTGGTTAGAGTGTTGGACTGGGACTCTGGAGATTCAGGTTCTAGTCCCCGCTCAGCCATGAAACTCACTAGGTGACTTTGGGCCAGTCACTGACTCTCAGCCTAACCTACCTCACAGGGTTGTTGTGAGGATAAGATGGAGAGGAGGAGGAGGAAGAGGAGGATTATGTAAGCCACCTTGGGTTCCTTTCAGGAAAAAAGGTGGGGTATAAATATAATAAATAATTAATTAAATAAATAAATTTAGAAATAATTATTATAATTTAAATAGAAATATAGTACATCTCACCCTAGTGTGGAAGACTGTGACCAGGTGACCTGGGTGCCTTGCTCAGTCTGCTGTCCAGGTGCTGTTGATGGACAACTTCAAGGCCCCTGCTCTCCCATCTTAGGAATCTTTATCTTTAAATCACACTTGATGGAGAGCGCATGAAACAGAGGACACTTTCAAACAGAGGACATCTGACCACCCTAGCTTGGGCAATAGCATTTGTATTTGACAGTATTTAATAGTTGATCAGTCATGGTATCTAGTTAGTATCTGGAAGCATTTGATAGATAACATGCACTGGCCTTTTCCTATTGCAGTGTTCTCCAACCTTGGGTCCCCAGATGTTTTTGGCCTACAATTCCCAGCATGCCTCAGCCAGCTATGCTGGCTGGGGCATGCTGGGAGTTGTAGGCCAAAAACATCTGGGGACCCAAGGTTGGAGAACAGTGTATTATTGGATAACCACCAGCATGTACAACTTCAAATTTGATTTTTGGCATGGCAATCCAGAACCACAAGAAGACCTGAATTTCAAATGTTGAGGTTTAAATATCCCTATTTTTTTAAAAAAAAATTACACTCTGAATTTGAGCTTGCAAAAACCCATAACAGAAAATGTCTGTGAATGCTGAGTATTTCCAAATAAGTATTTCCATTCTATGCCACATAAAAGATTCGCAATCTGAGCTAACATCGTCTATGAAAGTGTGTGTGCCAAAGCAATGTTCTCTCCATTACCCCCACTCTGCCTCCCCCAGCAAAAGAAAGCTTTATTCCTCATCCACTACGTCTTTGGTCTTCCAAGGATAACAAAAATAAAATGAAATAAATGTCTTATCTATTCCTCAGCAGATTCCCTATTAAGCAAAAGAAGTCTCTTCCATCTCGGTCTTCTATCTAAACAGGGTGAAGTACGTTCTAAGTGTATAAATAAATAAATAACATTTTTTTAAAAAAATAGGATTGGCTGCCTGAGACTGGCAGAAAACTTCAATGGTATCTTCTGAGACACACCTGACAGGAGAGCTTTGAAATGTGAATCAAAGCACACTCGACTAGGGAGAAACTTGTCGTGCTCAATTAAAGATGATCTGCGGCAAAACACAGCTCAATCAAGGTGAAGCGCTCGCATGCCTTCTTCCTGCGTGCACCGAAGCTCATCAGCGCCTCTGGAGAAAGGCTGTGCCATGTGGGGTTCAATCGCCTGCTGGAAGCAAAGGAGAGTCTCTGGGATGCTCTTCCTTAATGCTCTTCGGGGAGAAAATATTTATTCGGAAACGTCCTTGGAAAAGACTTTCACAAGATTCCAACTTTATCTATGGAACTTCCTTCACGAGGGTGATGGTGATGACGGTTACTGATTTATTATTTTTTGCCTTTGCAAGATGGGATGTTTTCCTTTTTTGGAAGACAAACTGCAAAGAATGTCATACTGGATGGACCATTGAATGGGATGGGTAGTGCTAAAAGTAGCCCACTGTTACAACGTAGAACAATCAAGACGGGATGCTCTTGGAAGTTAAACAATCCTGTGTTGGTCTTTAAAACTCAGCATACACCTGCACTAGGGATGAGTGAGCTTTCTGCAACTCAGGTGAGAATTGGGTCAACAACAGGACCGGCCCTCCCATGAGGCAGGGTGAATCCCCCACCTCAGGTGGTGGAGTGGGAGGAGCGGTGAATTCAGCACTCACCCTGTCCCCACCAGGAGGGCCCAGCACTGCCTCCAGCAGGTGACCCACCAGCCACTCTCCAACCATGGCATTTGCCACAGTGGGAGAGCAGGACCAGCAGGACTCTCTGGAGCAGCCACTTGCTGGGTGACACCAGTGGGTGCTCTGAAGAGCCCTACCAGTCCCACTCTTCCACTGTGGCAAATGGCGTAGTGAGAGTGGCTGGCGTGGCTCTCCAGAGTAGGCACCCGCCCCCTTTTTTGCTCTGAGGGGATCCTCAGAGCAAAACAGAGGATGGGCAACTGCTCTCAGCCACCTGCCCTCTGGCCCTCTGGAGAGCCCTTTCAACCAGAGGAAGTGGCCGGCATGACTGTTCAGAGAGCCAGCCAGGCTGAAAAGCTTGGTTCTGAGGGAGTCCTTCCTTACAGCCAGGCATTGTGGGAGGGGTGTCAGCAATTACTAGTGAGGCTGGCAGTGTTTGAACAAGGAGATAAATGCAAAATGCGAACACACCATGCCCCATTTTGAGATGACCCCGGACCACGTGACATCTGGGACTGACTTGAAATGGGGTTTTCTGATTGCCCATGCCACTACTAGCCTTCTTCTGCTGGTCCAGTTCCCCACCCCTTTGCCAGCAACCCCCATAGCATCCTGAGGTGGGCGGGCTCTGATTCTAAGCTGAGAAGAATGCTCCTGAGCAAGCAAAGAAGCATCTTTTCCTGCTGAGATAAAGATTGCTACAAAAGCCATAATCCCAGCAGGAAATGATGCCCATGCCATGTGCATGTCCAAGCGTGTCATTTTCAGCTTCGAGACAGACAAATAGGCACTGTGAGCCCTCCCCACCAACAGATATTCCTTACCCCTTAAGGAAGGGGGGAGTTGCTAGAGGAAGAAGGTGAACTGGCTGTGAAAGGGGACTGTGCGAAACCATGTGGGTTTTTTTCAGCCAATCTTAGAGATTGGTGGGTCAGAGAGGGCAGAGCAGATGGACCCAATTTTAGCACTGAAGAAAGAGGCAAAATCTTGAGTAGAGAGCAAGGAGGCATTGACCTTTAAAGCCATGAATGGTGTAGGGCCAGGCCATTTGAAGGACTGCCTTCACCGTTGCAAACCTGCCCACACCCTGACACCATTGACAGAGACACTATAGGCTATGGGTGGGCTACCTCCAGCCTGTGAGCCTAATCAAGCCTGCAGTCATTGCCCATCTGGCCCACAGACACCTGGGCTCCCTCTGCCCAATTGATTCACTAAGCCTGGCCTGGAGACCACCAGGGACTTTGGGAGGAGGCAGGGAGAAGGATCCCCGTGTATCTCTGATCTGTGTTTGGAAATAACAAAAGGATTGCGGGAGCGGCCGCTGCAGACTCGCCTGGTGCTCGCAGAAACTCCTGCAAGTGCTGGGCAAGCAGGCTTCACTTGTGTGGACAAGTGGACTTCCCTCATGGGAAAGGCAAAAGACGACCACAGCACACTTGTCGTCTACTGTTTGCAAAAGCTCCTGCAACTGCCGGATGAGTGGGCTGCTCTCATCCATCCTTTGCCTTCCCCGCATGAGGAAGGCGAATGACAAGCGAAGCTGGGCAGCTGTGCGGCTTCACCTGTCCTGCATCCTCTCCCCAATGGGAGAAGGTGCAGGGCAGGTGCAGCAGCTTTGCTACGCAGAGGCCCTCTCCAATGGGGGAAGCCCCGTGTGCATCAAAGCCGGTCCTTGGCAGACATACCTGCAGGGACATCCCCCTGGGGCCTGGCATGCCCTGCGGGAACCAAATGATGGCAGGGGATGTGGCCCTGCTACTTCAATGTCAGGGGTGTGTCCAAGCCCCTTTGATGGGAGTCATCCAGCCCCCCCAGTATGTCAGGGGTGTGTCCAAGCCCCACAGAGGGCTGGATGGGAGTCATCCAGCCCCCCCAGTATGATTTCATTTGCCTGCCCCTTCTATAGGCTCAGTTGTACAATTAATCAGATTGGCAGGCACAAGAGGCAGGGCCTTTTTAAGACGATAAGAAGAGTCGTGCTGGATCAGACCAAGGTTCCATCTAGTACAACATCCTGTTCACACAGTGGCCAGCCAGCTGCTCACAGGATCCCACAAGCAGAACATGAGAGCAACAGCACCCTCCCGCCCATGTTCCCTGGTGACTGGTGTACATAGGCATACTGCCTCTGATACTGGAGGTAAGCATATAGCCATCCGGACTGGTAGCCATTGATAGCCTTCTCCTCCATGAATAGTGGTGGTCATGTGGCCCTCCCAAGTGATTTACAGCCCCATCAGCACAAGCTTTCAAACAGGTCTTAACAACCTACTTTCAGCACAATCCTGTGTCTGCTAGACATTTTTCAGATTCCCAGCTACGAGGTCAGAAAAATCACTTCAACCTCGTAGCTGGGGATCCATGCTTGGATTCCTATTCCCACCCCACCACTTGTAGCTGGTATGGGAAGAACTTCACTGGCTGCTTCTTTGAAGACATAAGAGAGACCTCAGAG
The DNA here is from genome assembly GCA_021292165.1 of Shinisaurus crocodilurus. Taxonomy (NCBI): domain Eukaryota; kingdom Metazoa; phylum Chordata; class Lepidosauria; order Squamata; family Shinisauridae; genus Shinisaurus; species Shinisaurus crocodilurus. Next base: position 12,889,970 of record CM037883.1, on the reverse strand, counting down.
GAGGGCTTTGGGGGAATTGGGAGGGGAGGAGACTAGCGCCAACAAGATACAAGGTATCCTGCAGCGCCTCAGCATCCTTTCCTCCCGCTCTTGGCCATCTAAGTGCTTTGCAGAGTGAGAGGAGCACAGAGGTGACCTTTGCCTCTGCTCTCCTCCCACTCTCCATAGGATGCCCATAATCCTTCTAAGTTTGGAGGGTTATGGGCATCCCCATAGGATTGCACCCTTAAGGGCTTATAGTGTGAATGTGAGGGATAAATGAGGGACACTTGGCTCAACAATACTACAAGTGAGAAGGATCTTGGAATTGTGGCAAATCACAAAATGAATATGAGCCAGCAATGCGATGTGGCTGCAAAGAAGGCAAATGCTATTTTGGGCTGCATTAATAGAAGTATAGCTTCCAAATTGCAGGAAGTGATAATTCCCCTTTACTCAGCACTGCTTAGGCCTCATCTTGAGTACTGCGTCTAGTTTTGGGCACCACACTTTAAGAAGGATGTAGACAAACTGGAAAGGGTTCAGAGGAGGGCAACAAAGATGCTAAAGGGACTGGAAACAAGGCCCTTTGAGGAGAGACTGAAAGAACTGGGCATGTTTAGCCTTCAGAAGAGGAGACTGAGGGGAGATATGATAGCATTCTTCCAGTACTTGAAAGGTTGTCGCAAAGAGGAGGGCCAGGATCTCTTCCTGATCATCCCAGTTTGCAGGACACAGAATAATGGGCTCAAGTTACAGGAACCCAGATTCCACATAAACGTCAGGAAAAATTTCCTGACTGTCAGAGCAATAAGACAATGGAACCAATTACCTAGGGAGGTGGTGGGCTCTCCCACTCTGGAGGCATTCAAGGTGCAGCTGGACAGCCATCTGTCAGGGATGCTTTGACCTGGATTCCTGCAGCAGGGGGTTGGACTCGATGGCCTTGTAGGCCCCTTCCAACTCTACTTTTCTATGATTCTAAATGCACAGCCATCTGTACTCCATACAACATTTATAGTCTGCTCTCTCTGTAGGTAAATCCAAACCTGCACCCCTAGCAAGTTAGACAGCCTTTTGTGCATCACCTTAAGCAAGTTTGTTACAGAATTCAGAGGCATGTTCCCATTGTTATTCAGCCTCTTTGCTGCTGCTGCCACCATTTGTTGTTGAAACCTCAACCAGCCATTCATCTCCTCCCTTCTCCAAAATGTCATTATTAGGGGTGATCAGCCAAACAGGCACAGTAACAATAAAATAAAATTGGCTGGGTTCCTTTCGTGTTTGCAATCCTTTATAACACAATTTGCTGTTGTTTGGAACACTGATGCATTTATCTAAGCAGCAAACAAACAATTTATTGCTCTTGACATGGAATGATAGCAGCCCTTTTTTGATATATAATTGAGGAACAATTCAATTAAGAAGTTATAATTTCTTGTGCATCTGGAAGAAGAATGGAGGGAAAGAGAGCATGAGAACAAATTGAAACAGTATATAGGTCAAAAATCCTTTTAGGACTCTTCAGGGAGTGCGTCTCATTTGCCTAATTGTATTTCTGCTGCAGCCAGACATACTACTGTGCTAATACTTGTTCTCGGGGAGTCCATTAAAAAAACCCTCTAAAGATGGCCTTTCCTTACAGTGAAGTGTGAAAAAATGACAGCTGCAGGTATAATAATCACACATCTTATTGTATTGTATATGTTGCAGACCTGTAAAGATCCACATGTAGGAAGATAGGTGGGGTGGACAGATAGATAGGTATGCAGCCTTTTTGGTTAGACCAAAGGTCCATCCGTCAAGCCAATGTCTAGTTCTCAGGGTAAGACTGAAATAACCATCCTATGTAATCAATTTATGGAATTCACTACCACAGCCTGTGGTAATGGCCCATGGCTTAGGTGATATTTTTTTTTAAAAGGATTTGACGGATTCATAGAGGATAAGGCTACTAGGGCACAATCCTATGGCTGCTACGGTAGATGTCTAGACAGTCATAGGATAATTTGGAGTCCCAGCTCCAACCTTGGAAAAGCACTCTGAAGTCAGAGCACCCTCCCTCTGCCCTCACAGTTGGTGCGGTTCTTTCTGCGCCAGCTGCAGCTCCAAATTTGCAAGACCAACCTTGGAGCTGGAGCTGGGTGGGCGTTCTGGGGAGCAGGGAGGGAAGGAATGGGGCTCCACTGGGAAATGATGTGTATCCCGGTGGCGCCTCGGCCTGTCCTCCTCACAGGCAGGCGCAAAAGACGTAGATGGCCAAAATCAGCTATCTAAGCCTTTTGCAGGGCGTGAGAAACACAGAGGTGACCTTTGCCTCCATGTTCCTTCCATCCTTGATAGGATGCCCGTAAACCTCTGAGTTTGGAGGGTTATGGGCAGCCACATTGGATCACGCTGCCTATGGTTAGTAGTAGTGATGGACAAACATATCCCATCGGTAACCCTAACTTGGATGAAAATCCTGTTATTTTGAGATTTTGAAATATCTATGATTTTTGCTCATGTGCATCACCAAAGTGCATCTTGGAAATCTGGCCTGTGTAATATGGCATTTTCCCACAAACCCATGTATTACAACATGACAACATACCCTTCTCTAATTGACTGTCTTCATGTGTGCTTTGTTTACTATAGTCGAAAGACATGGAGCCCTTGGAGGTGGAGGCAGCAACTGCGGTGCAAGCAGAGGAATGAGCAGACTGTGTGGGTGCAGGAAATGTTAACTCATAATCTCAGTTTCAATTATGAAAATATTAAAGTGCATTAGATTGAAGTCTGGGCTTGCTACACATTTTGAATTGGCCTATGAACTGACTGATTTTGAGTTTGGGCAGCATCCCTAGTTATTAGCCATGATGGCTGTAGGGAACCTCAGTATTCAGAGGAAGTATGCCACTGAGTACCAGTTACTGGGCACTGGGCAGGGAACAACTGCAGGAGAGGTCCATTGTGTTCAGGTCACTGTGTAATGCAGAATTTCTGGACTAGATCAGTGGTGCGATTCCATAATTTTAGACTCTGAAATAAATGGTCTTACTGTGGGAGTGTCTTCTTGACATGGATAGGGGTATCACCTCACTTATTTGAAAATGTAGTAAGTAGTAAATGTAGTAAAAGTGGAGTGCTGCATGTGAGGAGCCCTTCTGCTCATTCTGCTTAGTGGGGCCATGAACTCTGTCCCAAAGTTCTGTCCTGGTGGCAAAACTGATGGACCCTTGGTCTACACGGGAGGGCTCTTATTTTTATTCCCTCTTGTTTGTCTGCCACATCTGATGTCAGAACTAGATTGCCACACCAAAGCCCTAACAAGAGAGAGCCACGGTGGCGCAGTGGTTAGAGTGTTGCACTGGGATGCAGGAGATTCGGGTTCTAGTCCCCGCTCGGCCATGAAGGCCACTAGGTAACTTTGGGCCAGTCACTGACTCTCAGCCTAGCCTACCTCACAGGGTTGTTGTGAGGATAAGATGGAGAGGAGGAGGAGGAGGAGGAGGAGGTAAGCCCCCTTGGGTTCCTTGCAGGAAAAAAAGCAGGGTATATAAATATAATGAATTAATAAAATAAATAACTGTGCAGGGCACTGGGGAGAAATCCAGGTTGGTGGGTGAATGCTGTTCAGTGCGTGAGCACTGAAGAAAATTAAACTCCCTTTCCTCCCCGCAACGCCAATGCAGCTGCTTTTAGGGCAGGAGGGAAAGCATATTACATTAATTCTCCAAATTATCACATTGAACTTGACTGTTTCATATCTGTTTTGCTCATGCGAATGAAGGAGGCTTAGCACACAATGTGCTTTGATTCACATACACGGTTTGGATTGATTGCTGGAATGCAGGAAGCTGCCTGCCTTATACCAAGTTAAACCTTAGATCCATCTAGCTGAGGTTCGTCTACAGCAGGGCTAGGTGATCTTTTGGGGCTGTGGGCAACATTTGGCAACGTGAGAAACTGTCCTGGACACCCCCATAAAATGGCTGCCATGGGAGGGGTGGCAAAGGACAAGTAATCTGCCCAAAAGTCTGAGTACAAGGGAGAGGTGGGGGTCTGAGAACAAATTCAGTACGCAATTCCTTTGAACCCACCAGTTTTCAGTACCAACAGAAACTTATTTCACAGCAACCCCAGCTGCCAGTAAGGAAATGTGTTACTTTATTTTATTTTTTTAAGTGGGAGGGGTAGGGCAATTTGGCGGGTGCCAAGAAAGGTGTTCGGGGTGCACTGTTGCTCATGGGCACCCTACTGCTTACCTCTGGTCTGCAGTGTAGACTCTACGCTAACTGACACTGGCTCGCCTTTCAAGCTGGGCTAGGAATCGGCAGGTCCACGCTGGCTGGGGCATGCTGGGAGTTGTAGGCCAAAAACATCTGGGGACCCAAGGTTGGAGAACACTGCCTTAGGGGATCTATTTCCACGAGCTCCTCCTCCTCCTGTGTTTGTGGAGTGGGGTTGAGGTCTACTGTGGGGCAGGAGGGTGGTGTCACAATCTCACCATCATCTATATGTTAAGAATGCAAATGTTCCATTTTGGAATGGTTTGGCCTATTATTTCATAGATTATCACTGTCTGAACCCACTGCAAGCTGCCAGACATAATTTCTCCCCCCACCCTATTCCCCCTTTCCTCTCTCTTTAGTTTTGCTAGAGCAATCGGCTGGCTCACTAAATCAAGAGCAAAGAGCTGTATCTCTGGCACATTTTCAATGAGATCATCTTCTCTAGCCCTCTTCCATCCCGCCTTCCAAGCTGTGGCGCTTTGTATTTTGAAGTGAATGCTGTTTTAATTACCATTTTGACTGTTCCGGCATCTATTTCATCTTTCACTTTTAATTTAAAAATGTATGAATCATGGGTTGCTTTTTAATAAAAAGTGAAATGTATTTTCGTTTAGTGGCAGCTAAATTGCTAATTAAAGCAAAAGCTGTGCCAGTAACTTCAAGCTATGCATTTATACTGTTTTACCCCCCCCCCCTTTTGGTTCCTGCAAACTCCAGCAGCAAAACAGTCTTTGGTTTTTCAGTTGTATTCATGCCCAGCATTTCAACTTACCTTCATGTTTTCAGCCCTTTGGCAGTTTTTGCTTCCACGTCTCTGTGAAGATGAGGACTAGAAATTTGAACAATAAAATACTTGGAGAAGGGCCATACATCTGTGAAAAAGCACAGGCTTTGCTTACTGAAGGTGCAAGGTTTGATCTCCAGCGGCTCCATAGGGCTAAAAAAGACCTCTGCCTTTGACCTCACAGAGTCGCTGCCAGTCAGAATGGAGATGATAGATCAGGTGTGCACAACCATTTAGGCCTTGAGGGGCACATTGGATGTCTGCTGGGGTGGCAGGGGCTGCACATGTATGCACACATACACACACACATGCACATTCACATACAATTTGCATGCAACATGCAACTCACACACATACACACACCACTCACTCACTCACTCTCTTTCTCACATTCACATGCATACTCACACCTCTCTCTCTCTCTCTCCCACACACACACACACACACACACACCTCCTGTCCATGAGTGTCTCAGAGGCTTGGCACCTGCTTTAATCAGATAAAACCAACACTCCTCTGAGAAACCGCACCTCTCAAACCACACAGTCATCCAGGAATCCTGCCTCCTAGTCCTTCTCCCTTCTCTAATCCACTCTCTTGCTGAAGGATCCTGATATCCCCCACTCTTTTATCTGGATTTTTTTTCTCCAGAAAAACAGGGGGAAACACTCTAGGAACAGGGTCTCTGGTTTCTGCCATAAAAGCCCCATTCCTAGAGTGTCCAAGGAAGCCAGCAGGAGCCTTCAATTATGGCTTCCCAAGATGGTCTGGACACCCTCTAAGAATGAGGCATCTATGGCAGGAACCATAGATCCTGTTCCTTAGAGTGTTTGTTCCTCTCTCTTTTTCTGTGGGGGGTGGACCAGACAGGGATTGTTGGCCAGATTGCACCCCTGTGCTAGATGGAGCAAAGGTCTGACATGGGACTGGGAGCCCTGTTCAGACCTTCAGTGTGGGCACAGCAAATGAGGGGAGTGAGCTTCATAGAATCATAGAAAAGTAGAGTTGGAAGGGGCCTACAAGGCCATCGTGTCCGTCCAACCCCCTGCTCAATGCAGGAAACTAGAGGAGGGGTCTCTCTCATCCAAGTAATAACCAGGCCTGACCCTGCTTAGCTTTCCACGCTCAGACAAGCTGAGCCAGCGTGAGCCACAGGCCTGAAGCGGACAATCCCTTGTTATCGAACTACGGTAACTATGACTGCTAGTTTGAAGAACTGAAGAGAGCCTATGCCCACAGCGTTGCTTCCCCATCATGAAGATTGATCCCTATGCACGTATGCACTCTTTAGACCTTCACATGGCTGTGCATAAGTTAGGGGTGCCAGCCACTGTGATCCCTCTCCCCCACCCTGCTACATTGACAGTCCAGAAGGGGCTACTGTAAAGAGTTTAGCCTAAAAGAGCCCTTTTTGAACGCTCCCTCTGCACATAGACTGAAGTCATGGAGGAGATGGTGCCTGTGGCCTGCCTTCAGCATGATGTCTGAAAAAGGGAACAAACGTGCACACGTCTCTCCAAGCGAACAGGCAAGGGAGGCTGGTAACTCCTCCGTCAGTGGGGCTCCTCATCCAATGCAGCTTTTATTCTGAACTTTACAAGAGCTATCCACGGTGCTGTACTCCTTCCCCAAAATAGGTTCGCCACCCTGGAGCACCATGGATAGCTCCTACAAAGCTCCGAATAAAAGCTGCAATGGTTAGGGCGCCCCACTGACATAGGAGTCACCAGCCTCCCCTGCAAACAGGAGCCCTGATCGCACGTGTGAGTGTAGGTGCGTGTGTGTTTCAGACCTGCCAGCGAACACACCAATGTCGTGGGCAGGGCCTGTTGTCAGGGGTGGAGCCACCGCACATGGTCCCACCGCGCCCAGTGCTTTAGCTGATGCACAGAGCGGATGTGTTCATACGAATATCCATCAAGAACAAAATCGCACACAAAACTAGCTGTCAGTGAGGCTTTGCCCCTCCTCCTCTTTCTCCTCGGTTCTTGCTTCCTTGACAGGCAGAGAGCCAGTGAGCAAGTTGGCATCTGTTGCTGTTCCTCCTCCTCACCAAACCCTTGAGCGGAAGACCAGAGAGAAAGCGAGGTGAACAAGCAGGTTGCAACGGTGAAGAAGAGGAGCGACTCCGGGGGGCTGTTGTTAGTGGGGCCCTGCTGGGATGTGTCCAGCTATGTCTACCCGCCTTGAGGCCAGCCTTGCTTTTTATTACGTACATCCCAAATGTTAATTCAAGACTACAGTGATCAGCAACAGTGATAATGGTGGTGAGAACACAGACTCCCCGATGGAGGGGGTACATAGATTTCATAGATCATAGAGTTGGAAGGGGCCTACAAGGCCATCGAGTCCAACCCCCTGCTCAGTGCAGGAAACTAGAGGAGGGGTCTCCCATCCAGGTAATAACCAGGCCTGACCCTGCTTAGCTTTCCACGCTCAGACAAGCTGAGCCAGCGTGAGCCACAGGCCTCCACTGAGGGTATCTAGCCCAAGGGCCCTCCAAAACCTGGAGTCGGCACTGAATAAAAGGAAATGGTTAGAAGTGATAAATACCAGTGATTGCTGTCCTTTAGTTTGGTTCACACAACCACTCAGTGTGGGCAGATGCTTGTTTATTTGTTTTTCCAGCTCAGCTCACCCGTGACAAAGAGGTCATCTCTGAATTGTTCATCACATGGATTGCCATTTCACACATAACTCGCCGAGTTGTGCAGATTTCTCGGCACCGGCAGTGATCTAAGTAGAGAGGAATTGCTTTTCATATCAGGACTCTTGTCATTTACTCGACGTGTCTCCTGAGTGTGTTTCCTCCTGGTGCCCTTGTCTTGTTAAGTCTAATAAAGTCTCTGCTCAGGAAGAAAAAAAATAGACGTGTTTGGATGTGTCACCACAGAGTCAAAATGGATCATCTGGAGGTGAAGGATTCCAAGGTGGAATCTCTCCAGGTGTACAGGAGGAAAAATGTGACTACCATGCTCTAGAGGCCAAGCACATTTGTGCTGTAATTAAGAATAAATCTGTCTGGTCTACACCCTGATGGATTTTCCTTAAAAGAGAAATTGAAGCATTACTGACAGTTCAAATTAGATAGAAAACCTCAAGGTAAATATCAAATAGAGGGGGCATTGCTGGATTCTGTCTGCAATTGTACACATCTATCTGGGAGCAATCCGATTGAACTAATATGACCAGGGGGAGGCTGGTGTGGTATCTTCTGTATTTCAGTGGGGATCCTTAGCCATTGCAGGTTTTGCAGGTTTCATTTGGAGCTTTATAGGAGCTCTGCATGGTGCTGAACTCCATCCCCAAAAATAGGTCCACCACCATAGAGCACCATGGAGAGCTCCTCTAAAGCTCCAAATGAAAGCTGCAAATCCTGCAATGGATAAGGAGCCCCACTGAAATAGGAGTCACACCAGCCTCCCCTGAATAGGGCCTACTTCCAAGTAAATGTGCTATAGGATTGTGCTGTCAGAGGATGTCCGCCTCAGTGGCATAGTAGTACATTCTGAAGCTCAGGCACTTGTCATGAAAGTCCCCGTAGCCACATCCCCAAGGAGAATCCAAAAATGTGAGAGTCCTAAAGAAACTATCTCTGTGTGTGTCATAAACATATCTGTGTGCATGGGACAGCTCACAACAATATATTATTTCAGGCAAAATCCACCACCACCCAGCTACTGTGAGAATTGCAGCTTAGCTCAGAGGGAATATGAAAGTCTGCGGGGGACGGCAAATGACTTCACTGTCCCTGCTAACCAAAAACTGTTGGCGCTTCGATCCTGTGAGCCCTGGTTCCACTGTACCACTGGTCCGCATCCTGTCTTGCAGAGATTCCAGAGTATGCATGTGGAGCTCCACCACCTTCAAGAGCTCCTCCATTCCTTTCAATGGAACAGGTAGTTCTACACACACATGTCTCCTGGTATTCACTGGGTGCCCCTCTGTATTAGTGAATGGGGTAAGCCCATATGTAGCACAGTGTGGCGTAGTGGTTAGAGTGCTGGACTGGGACTCGGGAGATGTGGGTTCTAGTCCCCGCTCGGCCATGAAACTCACTGGGTGACTTTGGGCCAGTCACTGCCTCTCAGCCTCACCTACCTCACAGGGTTGTTGTGAGGATAAAATGGAGAGGAGGAGGGGGATTATGTAAGTCGCCTTGGGTTCCTTGCAGGAAAAAAGACAGGGTATAAATATAATAAATAAATAAATAAATATGTCTGAGGAGCACCATACCTACATTGGAACACATGTGGGGCTTTGGGTCAGACCAGCAGCTCTTATTTCTGAAGATGTGGATGTGCTATTATTTATTTATTCTATTTTTTAATCGCCCATCTGGCCAGTCATCTGGCCACTCTGAGCGATGTACAGTCTAATTAAATACAAAAACAAAACAAAAACAGAGTGTCAGTTAGCCCGGGGGGGGGGGGCAGTCCAACCGGAGCAGGCCCTGATGTTCCCTCTGCCTGCTCCTGCCGCCTTCACTCCTCCTTCTTGCCCACAGGGCCCTTAATGTCAGTTAGCCCTGGGGGTGGGGGCAGTCCAACTGGAGCAGGCCCTGATGTTCCCTCCTTCCTCTTAGCATGCTCTTTACACAATAGGGGATTCGCCAGGCTTGCTGCAGCTGTATATACCTGGATGTTCTAAATTGTATAACATCATGTTTCACGTTTGAAACATCAAAAGCTTGGCAACAAACAAGAAACAGAAGGGGGGGTATTTTTAATTTAGTTTGTAAGCTAATATGCCACAACTCTCTACAAGAGTGCATAAAAATGGTAGAATGTGCTACTGCATGCAGCTTCATGAGAATTTGATTTTTAAGTCTCTAGTCCTTATTGCTGCAAAAAATATGTCTGAAAGTATACATGCTTTTACTCTCAAAGCCTAGAGGGCTGGCTGAATCAGATTTACCATGCCCTGCTCCTTTTTTCTTCTCATCACTATTATGTAGAATGAACCAGGTGAACATTATAGAACAAATGATGCAAAACAAGAGAAATTATGCACAGCCACTCAATTTGCATAGTTTCTACAAGTTGCAGAATTGTTAGTGGTGGGGGAGGGGAATAATTGCTATTACCATGAGCCTTTGGGATACAGAAGAATGCAAACAGAAGTTAATGAATTATTTGAACTTCTATGTGTGTTTAAATGCTCATTTCAGTGCAAAGTTTCCTACCACAACAAAATCAGATAGTTTTATCTAGTGTGTGCGCGCACGTGTGTATCTTGAAACAAACTGCTCTAGCTCCCTAGATTTTTCCTTTAATTTTCCTGAAGCACCAGTGTGCTGCAATGTTGATCACTTGATAACTCTTACACTCATGAGCATAATAAATGGCTTCCAATTAACTATGGTCAGACCTGCTCTGGCAGGAGCAGTTCTGGTGGATTTATCAAAAATTTGCCAGCCATAAACTGCTCTTGTAGCACCCGGCCCCATTGAGGGATACACCAGACTAAGATGATGCGACACTTGAGGCTCCAGCTGTGAATCCAAGGATGGACCATATATAAAATCAGGGACAGGGGTGAAACATGAATATGCATGCTCCTAATCCATGCTTAGTTGAATTCAGGGATCTTCAAGATCATTTTTTTCATATTCAAATGCATGAAAATCATCTCCTAATAGCGCAATCCTATACATGTCTACTCAGAAGTAAGCCCCATTGTTTTCACTGGGAATTATTCCAAGGTGAGCATAAATAGGATTGCAGCCTAGAGCTACTATCTACTAGCTGCATGGTTGGAGCTGTGCATCCCAAATATGGTATAAGAACAGCACACTCTGTGTTTGGTGGTGGTTGTTTTTCTCCCTGAGTTAACATTGGAGGTATATTTTACTTCTCTGTCTCAAGCAATTATTTTTAGAATGTGGTGGGGGGAAAGGTGAGGGTTATTTGCCTTGGGAGGGATCATCCCCTGTGTAGCCACTGTTCTGGGTATGCCTTGAGATAGGAAGAGGACTAGCTGAATGCAACAACTCATTCAACTTATACAAATCAATGATGCGACCACACTTAGAATGCTGTGTACACTTCTGGTCACTGCACCTAAACAAAAGGATATTGTAGAGCTGGGAAACGTGCAGAAAAGAGCAACTGAAATGATCAAGAGGCTGGAGAAACTCCCATATGAGGAAAGGTTACAACAGCTGGGATTATTTAGCTCAGAAAAAAGGTGAATAAGGGGAGACATGTCATAGAGGTGTACAGAATTATGCATGGTGTGGAGAAACTGGATAGGGAGACATTTTTCTCCCTCTTTCATAATACTAGACCCCAGTGGGGTCATCCCATGAAGCTGATTGGTGGGAGATCCAGCCCAGATAAAAGGAAGGATTTCTTCACACAGTGCATAGTTAAACTATGGATTTCACTTCCACAAGATTAAGTGATGGCCACCAATTGGAGGGCTTTAAAAGGGGATTGGACAAATTCATGGAGGAGAAGGCTATCAATGCCTCGCAGTCCTGATTGGCTATATGCTATCTCCAGTGTCAGAGAAGCTATATGTCTATGTACACCAGTTGCTGGGGAACATGGGCAGGGGGATGCTGTTACACTCATGTCCTACTTGTGGGTTTCCCATGGGCAGCTGGTTGGCCACTGTGTGAACAGAATGCTGGACTAGATGGACCCTTGCTCTGATCCAGCATGGCTCTTCTTATGTTCTTATGTTCAATAGGCAACTTCTAATTGCAGCATCTCTGGGACTATGCAGTTGTTAAGAGTGGGGATACTGATACAGAGCCAGGCTCAGGACAGAATTTTGGAGGCTTGTAAAAGCCTACCTTAAAGGAGAGGCAAACTTTTAAGGACCCCAAATCCTTCACCAGCTTGGATTAAAACTTGAGCAGGAGAAGAATTGCTAGCTTCTTAATTCTGCCCATATTGAATGTAATGGAGTGATGTGGCTCCATTACATTCAATAGGGGCAGAATTAACAGTGTAGGACAGAAGCATTGAACCTCTTTCAGCCCAAGGGCCAAATTCTGTTTTGGAGCAGCTCTCGGGGAATGCACTTAGCTGAAAGCTCTTACTGCCAGTAACTAAGCCTCAGGGGAGGCACTTCAAACTTTTAGAAAGGGGAGGACACACAAAAGCCAGGAAACCAACAAATGAGGGGTGGTCAGGGGAAAGGGGTTGGGGGCCAGAGGAAAGGGGCATGGCCATCTGAAGGCCATGGAGGGGTGGATTTGATGTGCAGGCTGGCCAGATTTGGCCCACAGGCCTGAGGTTCTGCACCCCTGGTGTAGGGAGAAGCCACCACCATGAAAGGCCCACAGGTGGAGGAAGCTTACACATACACACACACACACACACACACACTTTTGGTTTTTGCATCCTCAGACTCCAGGGGAGGCTGGTGACTCCTATGTCAGTGGGGCTCCTTATCCATTGCAGCTTTTATTCTCAGCTTCATAGGAGCTATCCATGGTGCTGCACTCCATTCCCAAAATAGGTTCACCACCATGGAGCACCATGGATAGCCCCTATAAAGCTCAGAATAAAAGCAGCAATGGATAAGGAGCCCCACTGACATAGGAGTCACCAGCCTCCCCTGTCAGGTTCCACTAGTTTGTACCTGGTGGTATGGGGGAAAGTCAACCCCCTGCCACCCAGGGAGGACATTCAGGGGGTGTTTTCCCCCTCCCTCTACTTTGGCTCCTGCGGGCTCTTTTTCTCCATACCCCCATGGGCAGAACCCTCCCTCAATGAGTCTACCTTCTCACTGCCATTGTCACAAAGGAGCTACTTTGCTCCTCATCTTCTTTCTCATCATTGCTACTGGCTTGCTTGCTTGCTTGGCAGGCAGAGAGCCATTGAAGAAGTAGACAGTGGCATCTACTGCTCCTCCTCATTTCAACCTAAGAGACAGGATACAAAGATACAAAGGGCACAGGAACATAACTGACTGACATCAATGGCCCTGTAAGAAAGAAGAAGAAAGAGGCAGGAGCAGGCAAAGGGAACATCAGGGCCTGCTCCAGTTGGCCTGCCCCCACCACCACCCTGGGAGATGAGAGGGGAAGCAGGGCCACAGGGAAGCCGGTGTTTTTGTGAATTGTTGTGAACTGCCCAGAGAGCTTCAGCTATTGGGCGGTATATAAATGAAATAATAAATAGATAAGCAAGCAAATTCAGGTACCAACTCTTTTATACTTTCAGATCATGAAGCTACCTAATAACTGCGAGGCATTGATAGCCTTCTCCTCCATGAATTTGTCCAATCCCCTTTTAAAGCCCTCCAATTGGTGGCCATCACTTAATCTTGTGGAAGTGAAATCCATAGTTTAACTTGGTGGAATGGCTGGTGGTGGTGACAGTTCTGGGTGGGGAGGAGCCCAATGGCAGTTGCTCCCAGCAGGGCTGATGGTGGGGTCTTTGCTGTTTCCCTTTTCTCTCAGATGTGGTCAAATGGAATGGCTGTCAATGGAGATGGTTCTGAGAGACGAGGAGCCAAATGGCAGCTGCTCCCTGCCAGGCTGGTGATGGGGTCCTTTCTTCCTCACCTCTCCCTCCGATGCTGATGATAGAAAGCGTTTTCATTTAATTAGCCAGCAGTTTGTTATGGCATGCATGCCTTCACTCTTCCTACAAATTTCTGCCTAGGTCTGTACTAATAACCGGAATCTTGTGAACTGGAAATTAAAAAACAGACCTTGCAATATACTTGGAAGGTCTTCGTTTGCTCCACGTTCCGTAGAAAGGGTCATGACTGGCTTCTCCCCCCACCTTACAACACCCTTATAATACCTTTAGCCAATTTAACAACCATCTTCTGCTTCTCTTTGCTCAGAACATCTATATATGTGTGGTGTTTTTTTTTGTTTTGTTTTTTTACTATGGATGGGACTGATTTATCCTCCCTGCGACATGCAAGGCTAATTTCCATTAACGTTAATGAGAAGTGCACGGGCCATGGACATATCTAGAGAACAGACCTCTAATTAATATCCTGATCCCCATCTTTAACCTATCCTCGCTGCACCTCCTGCTTCTCTCATCATTAGAAGTAGGTGAAGACAATTAGACCTAAAATATCTAGGTGCTGTGCACATTTATCACTAGTCAGGACAAAAACTCCCCCTCCTTGGAACTAGGCAATTAATTTTTGCTCAATGAATTGCTCTCTCCCACTTTCAAGAAGACAGAAAAAGGAATTAAACTATTCATAGGCGTGCTTTATAGAGGGCCTCCAACTAGGACTGTCTTGAAATGACAACAGTCCTTTCAAATCTGTTTCGGTCACTGCAAAATACCTAGGTTGTTCTGATGCATCAATATTGTGGTGAAATAAATAAGAATGTTACGCAAACCAAACACAAAAACATATTTTATTAGACAGCAGACCCATAGGCTTAAAAAGTGACCCATGCCATGACTTTTTGACGAGTGGAGGGAATCAGATATTAACAATGTGACCCTATGCATGTCTAATCAGAAATAAGCCCTATTTGAGTTCAAGGGGACTTACTCCCAAGTAAATGTGCTGATGAATCAGCAAAATGAATAACAGTGCAGTCCTATGGCCACTAGACAGAGTCTTGACGGCCATATAATTTTTCAGAGTTCCTGCTCTGACCTAAGAAACTTGCTCCGGGCCGGAGCTGGAACTGCGAACCTGGAACACCCCCACACACAGAGCTGGTGCAGAAAGAACTACCCCAGTAGCGGCTCCAAGGCCAAGTGACCTCGGAGATTGGCTTTTGGGGGTGGGGAGGGGGTAGGGAGGAGAGGAGACAGGCTTCACCAGCACACAAAGCATCCTGGTGACGCCTCGCACACCTTCCCGCCTGCTCTGAGGCCAAACAGACAGCCAAAATCAGCCGTCTAAGTGTTTTGCATGGAGGGAGGAGTGTGAAGGCAAACCTTGCCTCCGCACTCCTCCCGCCCTGCATAGGATGCCCATAATATAATTCTCTGTGTTCGTCAGAGGGTTACGGGCAACCTCACTAGATTGCGCCCTAAGAGTCAAAGTGGGGACAGAGGCATTTCACAATACCAAATATCCTCGAATCACTGTGTCAATTTTATAAATGTTTGGTCGAACCACTGTATCTTGCCAACCCTACCTGCAATCCCTTTTTGGGGAAGGGCCAGTGGGCCCAACAATTCTGCCCACCAGATGCCTACAATCCTTGAATCAGCAACACACTTTTTCTAGTTTCGCATAGCAGGCATGTATCGACATCATAGCCATCAGAATCAGCTGAAGCTGTTCAGGGGCTTGATCGGTGCCCGGAGGCAGTAATGGATTGGATGATATATACCGAAGTTGAATCCTGACAAGATGGAGGTGCTGTGGATTGGTGGTTCCTGAGTCTGGGGATTAGGGGAGTGGTCTGCTTTGGATGGGCTGGCATCCTCTGAAGGAGCAGGTGCATAATCTGGAGGTACTCCTCGATTCTACCTTGCCACTAGAGACCCAAGTGGTAGCCACTGTTGTGTGGAGCCCCTATTACTTCCAGCTCCGGCTTGTTCTCCAGCTCCGGCTGTTCCTGGACAGGGATAGCCTGACCACAGCGATCCATGCCTGGAAACCTCCCAGTTAGACTGTTGTAATGCAGGCCAAATGAAATGCTTCCCCATCCCTAGTGGTGACATTTGAAAAACAGTGATTTCTCATGTGATCCATCATAGCAAGCTTGTTAGACGACTAACAGAGTAAGAGCAATGTATAGAAATTACAGGGCCATCGTTCAAAGTCCCTTCCAACTCTATCATTCTATGTGGGTGGTATTGGTTGCCAGCTGGTTGCGCTATCATGCCAGTTGGTTGCTCTGTCATTCTGCGTGGATGGTATTGGTAGCCAGTTGGGTAATGTGGAATAGTAGCTTCTGTTGCATGATAGCTTTGGCTGCATAGGCTCCATGTGTCTATTCCAGTGAACAGGCAAATCGGGGACTTAGGTCCATCACTCTGCCACTGAGAGCCATCCAGCTCCAGGGTACTGGTGAAGCTGCAATTAACAACTGCATAGGATACCATAACATGCCATATGGTATGGTTCTCTCACACTGGAGACCTCATGTAGTGTAGTGGTTAGAGTGTTGGACTGGGACTCAGGAGATCTGGGTTCTAGTCCCCACTCACCCACAAGGCTCACTGGGTGACTTTGGGCCAGTCACTCATTCTTACCCTAACCTACCTCACAGGGCTGTTGAGAGGATAAAATGGAGAGGAGGAGGAGGAGGAGGAGGAGGAGGAGGAGGAGGAGGAGGAGGAGGAGGATTATGTAATCCTTGGGTTCCCTGCAGGAAAATAGGTGGGATAGGAATGTAAATAAATAAATAAATAAAATCTATATTGCCTAAATAAAGCATCTGTTAACACCTGAAATTTCCCAGGATTGTGGAGCTTGAGTGAACATGGAAAACCCTTAACACAATGTATGTATATATATATATATATATATATATATATATATATAATAACAACAATGTGTTATAATATTGTTATAACAATGTGTTAATATATAACAATATAACAATGTGTTTATATATGTGTGTGTGTGTTTATATATATATAAAGAGAGCATAGGATTGCTCTCTGAGCATCTCTCCAAAAAGGTGTCTGAGATTCTGGAAGATGAGACTCATTTGTCCCTTTACTTATGTAGGACAGGAACAGGAACCTTATATATAAGTATACTCAGGGCTTTTTTTCTGGTGGAACTCACCGGAACTGAGTTCCAGCACCTTTTCTTCTATTAATTACATTACAATTTAATCGCCATCTACTCCCGAGGAAATGTAATCCAAGAGTTCCGGTACCCTTTTCTTGAGAAAAAAAGCACTGAGTATACTTATATATATATGGTTCCTGTTCCTGTCCTACATAAGTAAAGGGACAAATGAGTCTCATCTTCCAGAATCTCAGACACCTTTTTGGAGAGATGCTCAGAGAGCAATCCTATGCTCCCGGGAGGCTGTCCAAAGGACCATAGGCACTGCTACAACCTCAGAAGGGGGGACTCGGGTATCTGAGCCCTCCCCTTGCCTCCTCCTCTACCCCTTCACAGCCACCATAGAAAGAACTGAACCGGCTGTGTTCCAAGGTCACAAAAACAGCCTCAGAGGATCTCAGAGAGGTTTGTAAAGGGATGTTCTTGTGGGAAGGGAGTGGAGAGCAGAGGATACAAGGAAACCTATGGCCTCTCCAGCCCCAGTCCTGCCTCTGCCATCATATCCTAATCTAGATGGACTCAGAGGCCTGTCTAGAGGAAAACTGAAACCAGTGGAGCATGGAGAGGGGGAAATCGCCTCTGTGGCTCCTCCCTCCCTGCCAGCAACAGCCCAGCAGGGCACTGGATTCATGGAACCCTCCGTGGTTGGAGGTTTCCATCTCATGAAGGCACAAATTACTAAATCAGTATTTAGGTGATTCAGCATCACACCCTAAATCAGTATCTGTAACTGAAAAATGAATAAAACCTATTTCAAATCTTGCTGTACTGAGTCAACATTACCCATTTTATGACCATGTTATTCTGTTAATTGTACTCCTAAGTGCTTGTTAGAGTTTGTGTATTATTGCTTACCAAAAAAAATCTTAAAAAAAAAAATACTGCACTCTTAAAAGGATTTGTTTTACATCTCCTCCACCCACCCCATTTCATCTTATCAGAGCTGCTATTATTATTATTATTATTATTATTATTATTATTATTATTATTATTATTATTTAGATTGTGGAAGAAGAAGGGGGAAAGCTTGGAGAATGTCGCCCTGAAATTATGCTACTTCATTTAAGTGCATGCATCCGGGGGGGGGGGGGAGAAATGAGGACTCAAAGAGGTTACAAATTCAATCATGTAATGACCCACTTATATTGATGCTTCTACTCCGTGATTAATTGTTGATCAAGATGCTGTCTTGTTTTAATTAGATGATGAGTTGGCAATATATCAGTGCTGGGCTTGATTAAACAAAGAAGCTAGCAATTTGCATGGATTCTTAAAAAGTGTTTTACCTCTGACACAATGTGTGTGGGGGTTTCTACTCACGCACACACAGAGACACACACACAGAGACACATGCATCCTTCTGGTATGTACTCTGCCCTGTGACTAGAGATGAACGAATGTAGCAGTTTCACTTTCTCCCAGTGGAAACTGGTGACTCCAGTGTCAGCGAGGCTGCAAATCCACTCCGGATTTTATTCTGGAACTATCCATGGTGCTGAACCCTATCCCCGAAAATAGAGAGTCAAATCCAGAGCAGATATGTATTCCCACTGACACTGGAGTCACTCACCAGCCTCCTCTGCTGTCTCCCACATTCATTTTCTTTTTTAAAAAAATCTCAAGCTATTTCCTTCCCAAATATGGACAGCTTTGTGAATTATGGTAAATCAAAAATGAACTGAAACTAAATCCACACCCATCAGCAGCACCAGCCAAATCCAGTAGGTACAGCAGTTCCCAGCATGGAAAGGACCGTGATGCATTTGCCTGCCATATGGATGTTGAAGAGGAGGAGCTGGCCGGTGGGGGGAGGAAGAGAGGTGGGAAAAAACCCTAACTGAGCACTAACATGGCTGAATACACAGGGATTCCAACCCAGACTTTGAAGAGCAAACCATTCACAGCCTGGGTCTGGATGAATTTGTCAGTTTCGCGTTCTCCTGCATTCAATTTTTTAATAAAAAATAGGGGGGGAGGTGTCCATTGACACCAATGGAGACCTTTCCTCTCTTTTTTAATACCAGCACGGGGGAGGGCAGAATTTGGGAAGCAAATGGGTCGTTGGGAGAAGGTTTCTTCTCCCCTCCTGGTATGTGCTGGCCCTGATCTAAATCAGGGCTGCGTACACTTACTCTTGAGTAAGCGAAAAACAAATAGGCTCAGCTACAGGCAATGCAATTAACATAATGCGGAGTTTGACCCTTGGTCTTCATTTCCTCCCGCCTTGTCTGAAGCATGCCTCAGGATTGGATCCCAAGTTCCTATCTCCTCAGCGGAGGCTGTGCTAATGCAAGCCTATTGAACTAAGCTTTATTTGTCACTGCTTTGTTTCTTTCATGGAACTGCTATTTATCTATTCACTTCATAATGAATCCTTAAAATAAAAATACTTGCGTTAGAAGCCTGAAGTTGACTAACTATCTGCCTAGCCATAGGATCAGTCTTACTCATCTGCTAAATCATTAAGGAGAGGTAAGGGGGAAAGTATGCACTGGGTCCTTGCCTGGCCAGATGGCTGGTTAAGAAGGACTTCCTTCCTCTCAGTTTAATTCCAGTAACTCTCAAGTTCCACCTGCTTTGAAAGTAAAGAGAAATAACAGGGGGTGTGGGAAGAATACAGCAAGAAGTTCTGACCTTGGCAGAAGTTCTGACATTGGTCTATGCATTAATTGCTGACTGCTGGTGCTCACACAATGACCATCATCTTGAGCCTCATGTACTTAAGGAGTCATTGTGCATTACAGCACGCAAAGTTCCACGAGCACAGAACACTGAGCCACTGCTTAAACTGATGGCCAAGCTAAAAGTTCTCTGCTCTGCTATGCATGATTGGGCTTACTTACTTGAGTGCAATTCAGATTGGGACTGTGGCAATTTGGGAGGGGGGACTTAAGGTTTCCCCCTCCCATTTTCATCCCAAAATTCCACCACCAACTAAAAAGAAAGTCAGCATTGATTCCAATGGGGGCATTTTTTCCTTTATTTAACCCCTCCCCCACGGGGGAGTGGAATATTGGGATGAAAACAGAGGGAAGGTTAAATCCCCCCTCCCAAATTGCCACAGTCCCCATCCAAAACAGGGCTGCACACACTTACACTCAAGTAAGAAAGCCAATCACACATCACTCTGCTATGCATGATCAGCAGAACATTAGTTAGACGCTTAACCTTTGTTGTATTGAGAAACTCACTGTTCTGGTTTGCTTGTTTCTTCTGGACAGCCACTGACCTTTGATCATCTTATGACTTGGGGCTTCTAGATCAAACTTCAGCTTCTGTATTTGTCTTCTCTAGCCATGCTCCAATAAAGCCAAATGCATGCTCAGGAAGAGCTATGCGCAAAGCCAGGGTTTTCGTTCAACTCTCCAGTGCACAGCTGATCAGGCAAGCTGTATTTCAACCTAGAACAGGCTTTTGCAACTTGTGACACCCTCTCCCCACAAGCCAAATGCAGCCCACAGCTAACATGTGGCAACACTCTGAGGCTTTATAAACCTCCTGTTTAACTTTTTATTCCATGTGCCTTTGGCTACAAAAATGGGAGAACACCAAGCAACTAGTAATCCACAGTTATATGGCTTGCGGTCTGCATTTGGCTTTGTGGGTTACAAGTCATGTAGGCCTATTTTAAATGTGTAATCCTAAACTAAAAATAGGCTTGCCTCTTCAGCATGTTACTTAGCTCTTCAGCATTTGCTTTTCTGAAGAAGAAAGAAGTCCGAATTTAAAATGGTATTATATAGCTAATCAATGAAGACATATAGTGGATATTGTAGCACAGCCTAAAGAAATAATGTGGTTGGAGTTAGAAACATCTGAATTACGTAATTCTTTGGAGAATATTCTTTTTCAAAAAAATAATAATAAAATGATAAAAAAAAAAAACATAGACAACCCTTTTTAAAGAAATTTGTTAGTGATTTGGGGTACTATGAAGAGCATATTTATACCAGGGATATCTCCATTAACTCCGGTGGTGGCTCTAAACGATTTTCCCGAAAATTTAAGATTAGAGCTGGAGGGTAAACTAAGAGAAGTAAGGGTTATTAGATTATCCGATTGGGTGGAAAAGATGGGAACTAGAAACCAAATAATGGAAATTGTTGGGAGAAGAAGATTGTCGTGGTTAAATTTATTACAGTTAGAACAGTGGTCGAAGACATGGAAAAGGAAAACTGAGTATGAGAGAGATTTAACTAAATTTGAAAAGATGGTTATGTCTAGAGATGGCCTACCAGGTAAAGCATCAACAAGAGGTATAACAAGGGATTTATATAGGTAGATTGATTCAAAAAGCAAAAGAACAAGAGGATCAGCTAAAGGCAGTATGGGATAATGAATTTGAAGAGGTGACCTCGAAGGTGGGGTGGAATAATATATGGGATAGATGGATTGTGGAAATGATGTCAACTAGGATAAAGGAAATTTTTTATAAACTAATTTGGAGATGGTATTTAACTCCAGTAAGATTAAATAGAATAGATAATAATTGTTCTGCATTTTGTTGGAGAGGTTGTCAGGAAAAAGGGACATATGCTCATATGTGGTGGAGTTGTAAAAATGTATTGGCGTTTTGGCGAGAGGTTTTTACAGAAATATCGAATATTATTAGTATTAATTTAGAGGTCTGTCCAAAATTAGCATTGTTATCAATAACAGAGAAGCTTATTTGTGACCAAAATACGAAGGAGTTAATTGTAAACTTGTTAACTGCGGCCAGGCTAATGATAGCGAGAAATTGGAAAGTACAACATGTTTTCCTAATAACAGACTGGTATGTATGTAGGCGATCACTCATGACCGAGTAAGATTGTCTTCCAGGATAAAAAAATTACAAAAAGAAAATTTTAAAAGGAGGACATTCTAAAGAAAAATATTGTGCAGACTCTAGCGATGGGTCCGTAAGTGACTGTGGACGGAGGCCAATTCTAGATCCACACAGCTTTCCACAGTGAGGACACAGGTTACCAGATGGAAGATGGTCCTGTAAAGAGTTTGTTTGACGTGCTTTTCGCTTAGCACGTTTCTCCCTTTCTTCTTGCACTCGGGCTTCTTCAAAGTCCATAGAACCTTTGTGAAAGGCCAACCTCCAGTTAGATCATTCATGGGCCAGAGCTTCCCAGTTTTCAATGTTTATATTACATTTTTTAAAATTAGCCTTAAGAACATCTTTAAACCTCTTATGCTGACCACCGATATTCTGCTTTCCATCCTTGAGTTGGGAATAAAGTAACTGCTTTGGGAGACGGCAGTCAGGCATTTGAACAACATAACCGGTCCATTGAAGTTGGCGTTGAAGGATCATTTTTTCAACGCTAGTAGTCTTTGCTTCTTTCAGTACACTGACATTTGTTCGCCTATCTTCCCAAGTAATTCGCAGGATTTTCCGGAGGCAACGTTGATGAAATCTTTCAAGGAGGTGGAAATGACATTTATAGATAGTCCATGTTTCGCAGGTATACAATAAAGTTGGTAATACAATGGCTTCATAAACCAGTGTTTGGGTCTTCTTACAAATATCCCGATCCTCGAACACTCTATGTTTCATTTGAGAAAACGCGGCACTTGCGGAGCTCAAACGATGCTGGATTTCAGTGTCAATGTTGGCTGCAACAGAGAGATAGCCGCCAAGATAGAGAAAATGATCGACATTTTCCAGTATTGCCTCGCCAAGCTGGATAGATGACATCACCAAAGGGTTAACTTGCACTTGCTGATGAAGCACTTGCTGATGAAGCACTTTGTTTTTTTTTTATGTTAAGTGAGAGACCAAGTTTTTCGTATGCTTCTGCAAAAGCATTTAGGATAGTTTGGAGATCATCCTCTGAATGTGCGGAGACCACATTATCATCAGCATACTGAAGTTCCACAACGGAGGTTGTAATTACCTTACTTTTTGCTTTCAGCCTGCTGAGATTAAAACGCTTTCCATCTGTTCGATATATAATTCCCACACCAGTGGGAACTTTCCCCTCGACAAGATGTAAAATCATGGTGATGAAAATAGCAAATAATGTTGGGGCAATAACACATCCCTGTTTAACACCTGGTATAAGGAAGTTTGGGACATAGCCCTAAATGATAAACTAACTAGTAGTAGCAAATGCAAAAAAGGATTGCTAAAGAAGAAGAATTTTATGGATATATGGAATCAATTACTCAATTATGTATTAATAAAGGGGAAGGGGAACATGCCTTGTCAGGATATGTCATATTTTTGGAATTTGGAATTCATTTGATCAAGAGGATGGAAGTATATTAATTGGTCCCTTGGAGGGTGGGGGTGCACTTTATGATTTATTGTATGTTGTTTAGGTTATATTTTTGTGATATTCTTGTATTCTGTTATATTTTTTTATAATTTGTTTTGAAAAATAAATAAAATATTTTTTTAAAAAAAAGAAGAAGAAAAAAGTTGTATACCATCAAAGGCGGAGTATAAATAAAATAAATAAATAAATAAGTTCAAAGACAAAAGGCACTATGATCTGCATCAACATTGTAATCCATTATGTTCATTCATGTAAAGATATAGATATAAGTTGGGGGGTGGGGGGATCCATTGAGAATGTCTTCACTGCTAGGTATGACAAAATGACAAGAGTATACCCATTATCTTTTCCAAGTCCCATTGAAACTGCAAGAAAAAAGACCCAGTGTTGGACTCAAACTCTGGAGACCTGTGTTCAAATTCTGCTCAATCATGAAACTCATTGGTTAGCCTTGAGCAAATCACTGTTTCTCCCTCAGCCTAACCTACTTCTCAAGTTTGTTGAGAGGAAAGGAGAAAAAAGGCCAGGATAATTCTGCATCCATTATCTTGCACTTCTTAGAGAAAGTGTGCAATACAATTAGAAAAGAATGATAGATAGATAGATAGATAGATAGATAGATAGATAGATAGATAGATAGATAGAATCCCATTTCTAATGGCACCTCATTTGGCACCTCTTATTAGCCAAGCTGGAAAAGGCTGACTGAGAAAACAAGATACCAACTTTTCCAGATCAGGAGAAGTTGCGAAGCCAGGGGCATTTACATCTCCTGATACTTAAACAAACCCTTGATTATTTTGGTATGCTTCTAGCCAATCTGGTAAGTAGCTCAGAATGAGTATAATTAAAAGCTGATCTGAATGAATATTCATAATGTACTTGTTTCCAAAACAAACAGACGTATTAACAACCCCTTATAAATAACTGATTGCAGAGCCTGAGGAAAACTTTGGAACCTGTTGAACTGTAATGCTGGATCCCTCTGCAGGCATCACAAATTATTTCCCAGTGTTCTGCAGCTAGATCTATCTGTTCTCAGAAATGCATGTCCTGAGTTTTTAATACTGCATGTATTGTGCGGCCAGAGAATGGGCACAAATCTAACCTAATTTTGGTCCTTAACAAAGGCTACAGGAATGCCCCCCACCCTTCCATCTTCTTCACACACAAACTTTCATCCAACCTTGTATCCTGAGTTTCAACTGATCAGAATTAACCCGATATTAGCTTAGCTTTTGGAAACCAATGCTTCTATCATAATATAGAATTAAAAAAATCTAGGGCCAGCCTCACCATTATGCATACGGAGGCAGTTGCCTCAGGAAGCAGATGATTGTGGGGGGGCAGCCCCATGTATTCACTATATTCTTGATCATCCCAATAACAAGTATTCTCTGGATGGATTGCAGACAGTTAAAAGAATAAAATGCAATACAAATACTTAAAAGGATATGATACAATACACAAAATGGCAAATAGCAGAGGAATAGATAAATATAAAGTTATATAAGAGCAGCCATAAAAATCTAAAAACGGTGTCTCTATAGTGCCTGGCAGAAAAGAAAGGTCTTCATCACCTGGTGCCAACAATATAACAATGTAGGTGCCAAGCCAGCCTCCTTAGGGAGAGCACTCCATAAACAGGGTGCCACAAGTAGGAAGGCCCTCTCTCTTGTAGCCACCCGCCTAACGTCCTTTGGTGATGGCACCCAGAGGAGGGCCTCCAAAGATGACCCAAGGTTCTGAGCAGTTACATATGGGAGGAGACGTTCCTTTTGATACTCTGTTTTTCTGTTGGAGGATAAAGCCTAACCCTGCACCCGCTAAGCTAGCCTCAAATGTGGTGGAGTGGCATATGCCCATCGCCAGCATTGAAATAAGATTTGCCTGCCACTTCAGACAGCTTCTGTATGTGGAATGGGTGGGTGCCATGATCTCTTCCTTCACCTCAGGTAGCAAAACGTCTTCTTGGGTTTGTTCTCGATAAAATCATCATGCTCCTCTCCTGGAATGTGTCCCAAGAAGGGTGATGAAGATGGTGTGGCCCCCGGAGACCAAATCCTATAAGGAAAGGTTGAAGGAGTAGGGCATGTTGCATCTGGAGGAGAAGACATGATTAAGTAAGAGGCGATATGGTTGCCATCTGCAAATATTTGAAGGGCTGTCACACAGAGATGATAGGCCAAATTTGCTTCAGATGGTAGGACCTGAACCAATGGGCTCAAATAAACTAGAAAAGGGATTTTGACTAAAAATTGGGAAGAACTTCCTGACAGTGCAAACTGTTCAGCAGTAGAGCAGACTGTCTCAGAAGGTGGTGGGCGCTCTTTGGTTAGAAGTTTTAGCACAGTGGCTGGCTGGCTGGCTATCTATCAAGGGGTGCTGTAGTAGTGGATTTCTTGCATCAGCAGGGGCCTATGGTTTTTATGCTTTGAAAAAATATTTTGTAAGCTGCTTTGAGTGACTCCTCTTTTGGATGGGAAAAGCAGAAAACAAATTTCTTAAATAAATAAATAAATAAATAAATGCTGCAAATATTACTGAGATAATGTCCATTTGTCACTTTGAACAATTTAGACAAGCATTTTATAAATGCTAGTAGCCGTATTATACGAACCCTCTCCTTTCATAGCTCTCTTCTTCAGTGTACCGCTTCTTTCTTTTGTAACATTCTTAGATGAACAACACAGCTTGGGGAGGGGGGCAGTCGCTCATAGCATTTTTAAAAAATGATAATGAGGTTTGAAGTTCTGTCTGCATCAATTGCTAAGTGTGTTAACTGGTTTCCATTTAAAATGTGTCAGAAAAACAGGGTGCAGCTTATTCAATAATTTCACTTTCGGGGAGGGGGGGGGAGAAGAAGAAAAGAAAAGAAAAAATCCCGACTGGCATTTGAATCATCTGGTTTTGTCTGACAGCTTCTCATCAGTAAGCAATGCAAATAAAAAGGAAGATTAAAAAGCTGGTGGTATATCTTTAGTGTCAAAAGCTAATAATATTGTTCAGGCAGCAAGACAATATTCACTTTAAGCTGTTCAACATGTTGTTCCATGCTCCTGTCATTTCACACTGACTTACAACAATTTCCTTCTTGCACTTGTAGCTGATGAAATATATTCTAATATATGTGTTTCCCAGATTATTTTTGTAATGTGAGTCAGAGTCACTGCATTCACTCTCTCCCAATTCAATGGCCCAATCCAGACAATTATCTGAGCCAGGAATTAGATGATCAAGGAAGAGCCTGTAACAGCTTCAGGATCACACACCCTACAGTGTTTCTTCCTCCTTGGCTTCCACTTCCACTTACCAACAAGCCAAAGTTACCCATTATGTACAAACACAAGGAATTCCATCTCTTCTAACTGTGGTTTGATTTCCTGGTTTGTTAACTAACTGTGGCTAGGACACTGTTGATTTGTTCTAAAGTGAAAGCGGAAAGGAGAAAGAGAAAGGAGGGAGGGCATATGAGCCTGAGGCTTCTGCAGGCCCATTCGAGATAATTGAAACTATTGCTTAGATCAGGGTGGGCAACACACAGCCCCCACTGCTCCAACACCCAGCCCCCCATTGCCACCACACCACCACAATTCACAGCAGTGACCAAAAAAAAAAAAAAGAATGCCCTTTTGTCACTGATTTTCAGTGGCAAACCGCTATGGAACACTACAAGGGCAAATCAGCAGGGGGGTTTGCTGCTGCCACCAGCACCCCACAGAATTCCACTGGTGCCCTGCAGAGAGTGGCTCATGGGGGACTCTTGGGAGGGGGGAAATGCCCCCCTAGGCCTCCTGAAGTTGCCCACCCCTGGTTTCTAGATAATAGAAACCATGGTGGAGAACCTATGGCCAGAGGGCCACCACGTGCAATCCTCAGACTAATTTCAGGTGGTCCTCAGCATCATCCCCCCTCTCAGGTCTCTGTGGGCCCACTCTTGCTCCCCAAAGCACCCCTCTTGGAACCACCTCTGGTGTGTGTGTGTGTGTGTGTGTGTGTGCACATGCAAGAGGTAGAGAAGGGATGCAATGCTCAAAGCTCTTCCCACCTTGGGCTCCAGCTCCACCCTCCATGGACTTTGTCCCCCACTGACTTTTCCACAAGTCAGTAGCCCCTCAGAAGAGAAAGGTTCTCCATACCTGGTTCAGATGATCACCTCAAGTGGGTCATTATGTTTGAGACCTGGTAAGTGCAGAAGCCAGAAGTCAGGAAGTCCCAGGTTTAAAACTCTCTCTCTCTCTCTCTCTCTCTCTCTTTCCATAAATTCCCAGCATTTCACAGATGAAAACATGGGCAAATTGGTGATAGCCCTATTGCCATACCAAGGATCACTGCCCAATAACCCACCCAGCTGTTACACATAGATGAAAGTTCTTCTCCAACTGCTGTATTCATTTTCAATAGCCTGTCCTTCTCTGCTTTAAAAGAGTCACAAAGGCGTCTCTTCTTTACAGCAAAGTTATCCTGAGGAAAAATACATACACATCATTGTCCTACAATCTGTTATCAGCAATTCGAAGTGGGACAGGCTGTGCACTGCATGACAGCTAAAAATGTTCATGCATATGTTTTGATGCAATATGGACAAGACAAGATGCATCCAACACCTACTCAATTACTGGGATCAGACAACATAATAACCTACACCAAAGGGTTGAGTGTGGGTTATTGTTGAACTGTAGGTTGTTGCTGAAACATGGCTTATCATGTTGTCTGAACCCAGCTGTGCTAACGAGCCATGGCAAGTTAGCCATGAACAACCCAGGAAGAGAACCCATGGTTTGTTGTTGGGTTGTGAGCTGTGGGTTGTTCACCATGGTTTGTTATCTTGGCTGGGTTCAGATAACATGATAACCCACATTTCAGCGACAACCCACACTCAACCCATACTCAAGCCTTGAGTGTGGGTTATCGTGTTGTCTGAACCCAGTCAATATTTAACTTCTGGAGCCCTGAGGAAGAGCCCAGTTGAACCAAACTTTACTGAAACTTGCACAGCTCTGGAGGTAGCTTGCTCAGGCATTTTGCTCTTTTATCGATTGGAGATACACAGCTGTTTGTTCTCAGGTGGTTTGGTCTTACCTATACATTTAGAATTGACACCTTAGTGCATATGATGTCATCTGTACCAGCAAACATGTTTTGGCGTTTGGGGGGTGTGACAGCAAGCAGGGGACACGTTGTGAGTTTTTTAGTATGTTGAGGATCATTAACTTGATTGTGTCAATTTGCTGAAGTGCCAAGTAATGATTTTACAGGTAATTAGACTTTAACAGGCAGAAACAAATTTATGTCCTCCTTGTTTTTATGACGCATGTAATGATAGATGCACCATCATGCAAGCTGTTGTTTCTAGGTACACAACATCTCTTAATGTCTTCAAATAAATGAAATATTACATGCCAGGAACTGATCAGTGACTGTATAAAACACATTAGTGGCTTTTTCTTCTTTTAGCCGCTGTTAATCGAAGCTCATTCGTCATGTCATAGAAAGATGGAATGTTTCAGGTTATTTCATGCTGCACGGAGAAATGGCTATGAACCTTTAAGGTCAAAAGGATAAGACAATAGTTTCAGGTTATTACAATTGGTCCCCTCCCCATCTTCCCCACAATAGTTGAGAACCATGTTGCCTTAATGGGTTTTGTGTTCCTTTCCCCCCCGCCCTCAACTATGTGCAAGTACTCACAGTGACAGCTAGGGTAAAAACACTTGCTGACTGTTTGGTTGGAAAAGTGGATTTTTCAGACACTCGGTACTGTACGGCAGCTAGAGTGTTGGGTTGGTTGTCAGCCAGTAAGCTTCCTGTGTGACCTTGTCACTGACCTAGTGCAGACATAACTCTTATCCATGGTTAGCACTAAACATGATTTGTTGTAGGGATGAATGGGAAATTCGTTTCAGTTTGTCTTACCCCTTCTGCATTCCCCAGCCCAAACATGAATTTGAGAGCAATCTGTTGTCAAGGCCCATACATTCCCAAGCTTGTGATGATGCCATTCACGGAGTGGGGGCAGAATGCATTAAAAAAAAAATATGCATATGTTAGAAGAACATGCATGAAAGAAGGCATACTTCTTCTTTTTTTAGTCCAGACAAACACACTTGAATCAATGGGAAAAGAATGTGTACTTTTGAATGTGCACCCAAGTACATAGTCAAGTACTTTGTGTGATTTTCACATCAAAAGAAAAGAAGCTTGTGATCTGATACAGATATAAGTCCAACCGAGCTTTGAGGTGGAGCTCTGAGAACCTCAATGACTTGAGTTTTGCTGACTTCCACATCCCTAGTTTTTTATTTATTTATTTATTTATTTACTTATTTATTTATTATATTTCTACCCCGCCTTTTTTCCTTGCAAGGAACCCAAGGCGGCTTACATAATCATCATCATCCTCTCCATTTTATCCTCACAACCACCCTGTGATGTAGGTTAGGCTGAGAGTCAGTGAGTTTGTTTCCTTAACCCTGGTTAAGATCCCAAATATACAGTGAACTATATTTTTACCTTCCTGACTAAGCCCTTCCCAGGAGAGCATGCACAGGGAGATGCCAGTGACATGTGCCAGACACCTTAAAAGCTTAAAGGCTAGAGAGGTAGGAAACTGCTTTAACCAGAGCTTGCTTGTGCATGCGTACTGCTTAACCACAGCTAACACAAGCTATGGTTGGCAAACATATGGTAAACCATGGTTTTAATGATGGTTTAGCTATCTGTACAAAATGCTGAAAGAAACCAAACCATGTTTAAGGAAACCACGGTTAAGGGAAACAAATCATTCTCTCTGCATAGGAACACTATCTCTTAGCTTAAATGACACAGACACACAGAGATTTTTGTGATTATATTCTGGGTTCCTTGTGATTATGTATATGATTATGATTTTGCTATTTTCTAAAACTTTTCTGAACATTGTTTTGGGACTGTATATTGACAAAGCTTATCTATATATAACATTTAAAAAAATGGATGTTGTATGCAATATGTAGGAAAACTACAAGAGGCCTAAGAACAAGATTCCGTAACCACAAATCTGCAATTCTTACAAAAAAAGCAACTAGGGCAGCCATTTGCAAGAAGACATTTTCACTCACCTGCACGTAGGCTCTCAGACTTACAATTTTTATTTATTTATTTATTTATTTGCTTCCAACTGAACAAATTTATTAATTGCTTCCAACTGAACAAACAAAGGACACTGAGATGCTTGACAAAAAGAAAAACTTCTGGATCTACGGACTCAGAACTCTTAGTCCATATGGCCTTAATATGGGGGACAATTCATAAGCTTTACACCACTCCTACCTCTGAGTTTTCTTTCCTCCTTAGGAATTTTCATCTCCCAGCATTCCAAACTGCCACTCTTGGTATCCATTTAACATCACAGCTACTGATGAGGGCGGAAGCCAAAATGCTTCGCTCTAAATATATTTTTGGAATTACTCTGTTGTTAGTCTACCTATCTTTCTTATATATTTTAACTTAAGACTGACTGTATCCATAGCGGATCTAGAGCATCAGTGTTGCTTTATAGCAGACATACATGGAAGAATAAGCAGCAGAAGCTGGTGGTTCCAATGTCAGTAGTGCTGTGTATCCACTCAGCAGGTCCTCAGTCTGAACTTTAAAGGGGCTATCCATGGTGCTGAACCTATTTGGGGATGGGGTTCAGCGCCATGGATTGCTCCTTCATAGTTTAGTGTGAAACCTGGAGTGGATACACAGCCCCACTGACACTGGCGCCACCAGCCTCACCTGGGAACAAGTGACAATATGCTTACTCTGGGTCTGTTGGATTTCCTCAGCAGCTCAGAGGGGTGGAACTGGCTACCTGTATAGGCAGAGGCCAAGACATTCTGCCCCTTTCTCGTATGTTCTATTACAGTGTTCTGTTCTGTTATTTATTTATTTATTTTATTATATTTGTTAATCACCCATCTGGTTCTGCTTGTCAGACAAAGACCAATAGGCAGTGGAGGCTGAACTATAAAGGAGCTATTCATGGTTCTGAATCTATTTGGGGGATATATATAGTCTCAAGGAGCGCCTCCAGCAACATCAAGTAGGCCGCTCAACAAGATCTGCCACGGGCGGCCTTCTCCTTGTCCCATCAGCCTGAGCAGCCAGGCTGGTTGGGACTAGGAAAAGGGCCTTCTCTGTGGCGGCCCCCAAGTTATGGAACTCCCTCCCTAGTGACCTTCGCCATGCCCCCTCCATGATGAGCTTCCACCACGCATTAAAAAAATGGTATTTCAGGTGGGAATATGGGGTGGGTTAGGGTTTTTTTTTTTTTTTAATTATACTGTTTTAATTATGTATGTCTGTTTTATTGTTGAAATGTACATCGCGCAGGGTGGCCAGCCAGATGGGCGATTAAAAAATTTAATAAATAAATAAATAGTCCAGCACTGTGGATAGCTCCCTTAAAGCTCAGAGTAAATCCTGAGTGGATACACAGCCCCATTGACACTGGAGCCACCAGCCGCCACTGCCGATAGGACCTTGTTCCCTTCCTCCATTGAGGCACCACTGGTGACAATTCACATACAGAGGTTAATGAAAGATAACACAATGGGCCTGTCTTGGTTAGTTCCCTTGTCACTGTTTTTTTTATCCTAGAGGGCAGAGAAGGAGCAAGGAGAGAGGACAATTCATACGTCTCGCATGTGCTTAAAAGCCAATTGTGCGTTGCGTTTGCTGGTTCTCCACTGCAGAGAGGCTCACTGTCAGTCAGTCGTTGTCAGCCCAATGCCTTGCGCTGAAATGTCAGTGCTGCAGCGTGCCTTTGTGATGGCTGACGGCTGCGCAAATGAAGTGTTTACTTCAATAGATTCTTACCTGTAATTATAATGTCACAACTCACAAAACTGAAGTTAAACCTCTGTCACCATTTTTATATTGCAAGTGCTTTGCTTTGCTTTCTGAGGATTTATCACCGGGGGGGGGGGGGTGTTATTAAAGGCTAAAAAAAAAAAAAAGTTTAGCATGCAAACTTTTTTTCCTTTCCCCCCCCTTTTTTTGAATGTCAAGTTGGGAAATGTGTTGGGCGCTAGTTCTTTTCAGAAGCAGCAAAAGGCAGGATTGGCTTGACTGTCCAAGCAATGTCAGCAGTTGCCTGGGGTGGAAATATATTACAGGTGTCAATGGAGCAGGGTACATTTGGAGAGGTACACCCAGCCACCTCCTGCTAACTTTCCATGTTTGAGAGGTTATTGGGGTGCAGACTGTATTGCATGTATCTGCACATTATCAGAGATTTGCACCTGTTCACCCTCTGAAGTACTGCAAGAGACAAATGGATGGATCATGGCTCAGGGTCAAATTGCATGTTACATGGCTGAATCTCCTAATGCCATCTGCCAGGGATGGGGACTCGGACTCCAGGACTCGACTCGTGAGTCGGACTGAGTCCCCCCTCTGACTCGAGTCAGACTCGAGTCTCAATATTTTTAATGGGACTCGAGACTCAACTCGGGACTCGAGACCAAGGACTCGTGTTCCAAAATCGTGTTCCTCAAATGCAACATGGATAGGTTTTAGGAAGTACAGCAAGTTTATTTTTTAAAATCATTTTCCTAAAATGCAACCTTCAGACATTTTGGGTTTGGCTGCCTCTGCCTGCCTGTTTGGGGTTCCCAGCCTCCTCTGCCTGCCTGGTCTCTTCTTAACCAGTTCCACAGTTTGAATTGTCCAAGACAAAGGCCTCTGCCTGCCTGCTTTGGGGTTCCCTGCCTCCTCTGCCTGCCTGGGTTATTTTGGGTTTGTCTGCCTGGTCTGTTCTTGCCAAAATCAGTTGCAGCATTTTGAAATAAAAAGGCACACTTGTGCCTAGAATTTATTTAAGCCACACATCTGAAGTAGCCTTATTTTGTTGGGGAAAAACCCCATTGATTTTAATAGGGACTCGTGGAGTCAGCTTTGGGAGTGACTCGTGACTCATGAGTCACCATTTTGGACCAAGGACTCGGACTCGGACTCAAGGCTCGGGTCCAAAAACTCGTGACTCGACTCGTGACTCGAGACCAAGGACTCTTCAACATCCCTGCCATCTGCTTCTTAATAGTGCCCTGAGGGCTGCCAGTTTGACTGGAACAGCAGCACTGGGGGGGGGGGATGTTGAACCCTTTCCACTTTGTACCATTTTCCTGATCAAAATTTCCCCCTCCTCCTAGGCTGCTGTTTGTCATCTCTGGTCAATCAGGTTTGGCAGGTCTTTGAAGTATTACAAAGCCTGCAAAACCTGTTTATCAAGACTAATGAGATAAACAATCAGTTCACAAGCTATCCTAACACAGTAGTTTTCAAAGTTTTCAAATGAACACTGGGGTTCATCAGAAGCTCATCTAGGGATGTCTGAGAAATTTGTTTCAGTTTGGTTTTGGCCAGAATTTACCCAGTTTTCACCTTCCAGAACCAAACATTATCCGCAGTCAAGTCCATACAGTTCCAAGCAAGCTTGTGATGCAATTCACAGAATCAACAAAAATATGTTGGAAAATAGCCTACATTGGAAAAATGTGCATGAAGAATATGCATAAACGCACTTTAATCAATGGTAGAAAACTGCATACATTCCAGAAATGTGAACAATTGAGGCATACATTTGAGGAAATGTACTAATTAATTTTTGTGCAGAAAGAGAACCACAGTGCTCGCAATCTGATATGGATATGAGTTGCAGTGAGATTTGAGGTGGAATTGTACATCCTTAATCCAGGTTGCCTCAATGAGAATATCATAATGTTAATGGCAGGCAAACTTCCTAAAACACAGCTTGAACATTACCACAAAGTCTTCTAAAATGCACATACTCTAGGGCATACTTTCAATTCACAAGGAACAATGGTAAGAGGCTCATCAGGTCTGGCTCATACTCTGCAAAAACTGAGCATGTGCTCTAGAACAATTCCCAGAATCCTCTTCAAACCATGATACACAGGGGTTCCATGGCAGACATGCAAGCAGAGCTTGCTACATTGGAACAGTGTTCTGATTCAGGACAGATGAAAGAAAATACTTCTTCACATAATACACCATTCACTTATGGAATTCACTGCTGCACGATATTGAATGAATGCCACTGGCTTAGAGAGCATTAACTGGGGATGAGACAGATACCTGGTAGAGAGGTCTATTAGTCACGATGGCTAAATGGAATGGCCATGTGCAGAGGCAGTATGCCACTGATGACCACTTGTTGGGAGGGAGGCTACAGCATGGGAGGAGTAGCATTACCTTCTTGCCTCACCAGTGAGCTTTCTGACTGGCTACTGGGGAAAACTGGATGCTGGCATGGAAGGTTCCTTAAATCTTGAACAATGAAACCAATGCTCTGCCATATCATATTCAACTCCTTCTAGGAATAAACAAGCAAACTATAGCCTAGTTGATTCCAGCTTTAACATCAGGGCAATCCATGGTGCCTACAAAAGTATCCCAATATTTCAGCTCAGCTGACGGCTTGGTCGGCATCAACTTAGCACTGGCCTGTTATATCAGGGGTGCACAAGCCTCAGGCCAAACCACTGAATCTGGCCCAGATGTCACACCCCTTTCCCCCCAACCACTGATCATTTGGTGGCTTCCTGGCTTTTGTGCAGTATTTTCCCCATTCTGAAAGGTGGAACGGCCTCTCCTAAGGCTGAGTTTAATTCTGGCAGTAAGAGCTCTCAGCTAAAATATGCTGGTGTATTTGGTATTTTGGCCCTGTCTTTTTTGCCTTCAGTCATGCCCACCACCAGAATGTAGCCCCCAAGAGCTTCCAGGAAATGGAATTCAGCTAGTGGGATGATAGGTTCAGCACCCCTGAGCTATATAGACAAGTCCCTAGTATGCTTTTAGGGGGAGATAATAGATCCCAGTGTCATATCTTGGGCTTGGCATTCAACTGGGAAAGGAAAAGCGGGATTCACTCACCCTTCATGCCCACTTAATTGGTACCAACATAGTTGCTAGCTATTCTACAAACTATGGAGCAGAAAAACTGAGTAATTATTTCCCATTAATATCAGAGTTCAGCATTTGTATAACTGTCATTAAAACAACAGGATGAGCTTTTCTTTGGGGGCGAAGCCTAAGGGCAAACAAAAGCTAATTAGCCACATGAATGTCATTTCCTTTTTGTCTGTGTCGCTTCAACATGTCCACCTGGGGATGTAACCAAACAGGAAACAGTGTTATGCCGTTGCTTTGTGCGATTGTGGGATGAGTTGATAAGTTTTTCAGTGTTTTGCTCTTTGGGGAGGGCTTCAGAGTCCTAATGATTAGTTAAAACCTTGAACTGTATCATAAATAATCAATGAACCACATCTAGTCTGGTGCGTGTGTGTGTGTTTTCTTCCTATTTAATTGTCAGGCAATCTTGCCAGTAGATTTCAACTACTAACCATTAGGTATATTCAGAAACAAAAAGCAAAACAAAACAAAACAAAAATTAAATTATGACAGGACTCTCGCTGAGTTTATCTTCTGCCAGCATTCTCTTCCTCTATTTAGCAAAATGGTTTTTGGGTTGTGTGTGTGTTTTAAATGAGTTTGTCATAATGTTGACCCTGAGGTTTTTTACAGAGAAGATGCTGACCTACACTGAGAAACAGATTTGTTTTCCAGATGTTGAATTTCACATTGAGGTTCTTTTTTCCTTTAATTGAAAGGTAATAGAAATAAGGTAAGATGTTCTTTGACCTACAGCTGCGGAATGGAGGAGGATCGAAGGAGTAAAGATTTCCCATTTGCTAGTGTGTGTGTAGGACTCTGCTTTTATTCGGCTGCAGTGACCCTGCCTGGAATTGGTGGTTCACCTGGCTGATTCAAGGGGGAAGGACATTTCCACTTGATTTCAGGGAGATTTGGAGCTAAAATATTTGCCAGGTGTTGGGTGACACATGCTATCATGATTCCCAGGTCAGTAGCATTCTGGGATACAAGCCCGGTGGCAGCAGCCAGAGTTCAACTCAAGTTGGCACCACTTCTGCTAGCATTTACCTAGTTCCAGCTCCAGGTTTCTCACCACCATTGTTACCAGTTGCTCAGTGATGCTACCACTGGCTTGCTTGACAGGCAGAGATCCAGTGAGCAAGTAGGCAGTGGCAACTACTACTCCTTCTCACCATCACCATTGTCAGGCTCAGAGTGGGATGCAGGTGAATAAGTAGTTGCAATGGTGAAGAGACCAAGTCCAGGGGGCTTTTGTCAGAGGGCCCCTGGTGTGGGCCCTTGGAAGGTGCCCCACCATGCCTACTCTTAATGCTGGCCCTGCATTATTTATTTTTGTTGTTGTTGTTGTTGTTGTTGTTTATCATTATCATTCAGATATCCACAATCCACCAGCTGTTTGGACCAGATTTTTGGAACCCCACTGCTCGGGTACAACCCAGTACCTCAGAGTCAGTGAGGTATCGTCTGATTATGCATCTAGTACCTAGTAGTGCTACTCTTTGTAACTGCTCTATCGTGATCTTATCAATACCAATTGCACTCAAGTGTTACTTTTGTCAACCCTTTTGGGATTGTCCCTAACGTTCCTATCACTACTGGAATCACTGTTGTTATTTTCTCCCAGAGACGCTGTACTTCAATTTTCAAATCCTGATATATCGTGATCTTTTCACGATCTATTATTATTATTATTATTATTATTATTATTATTATTATTATTATTATTATTATTATCCCACCTTTCCCCAATACTGGGACTCAAGGCGGCATTACAACATTAAAACTTGTACAGTTAAAACATATAAATAGGAATATACAAAAGTTAAAAATATAAGTAAATTAGCTATAATATTAAAATTATATAAAAATATCAAAGTTAAAACAACAGTAACAATATAAACAGTGGAATCCATCGCATTCTCACACGTCCAGGCTATTCCCAAAGGCCTGCCAGAACAAAAAAGTTTTTGCCTGCCTCCAGAAGCATAAGAGGACGCCATTCTAGCCTCCCTGGGAAGGGAACTCCAGAGTGTCGGGGCAGCCATGGAGAAGGCCCTCTGCTGAGTTCCTGCCAGGCGTGCCTGAGATGGTGGCGGAACCAAGAGAAGGGTCTCCCCTGAATATCTCGGGGTATGGGCAGGCTCATAGGGGAGAATACAGTCTTTCAGATAATACCGTATATTATATATACCCGAGCCATATAGGTCTTTATAGGTCATAACCAGCACTTTGAATTGTGCCCGGAAACAGACTGGGAGCCAGTGAAGCTGTTGTAACAAAGGTGTTGTATGCTCCCTGTAGCCAGCCCCAGTCAACAGTCTGGCAGCAGCTCTTTGAACCAGCTGAACTTTCCGAACACTCTTCAGAGGCCCATTTACCACTGAACACTTTAATAAATATACTAAAGATCAGAAGCCTGAAGTTGATGAAGTATTCTACCTGGCACAGGCTTGGCCTCACTCACCTGCCTTCGCTGTTTATCCCTGCTCTAAGCTTTCAAGGAAACCTGCTGGAAAGGTCCATTCTTCTCTGTAGAGCAGGTCTAGATTCCACGTGTTCTGATTTAGGAGAGTTAATGTGGTGGTAGGAGCACAACTCCTGAGTAAATAACATGAAGGATGTCTCTCATCTTGTTCCACCTCACAGGGAAGGTGGAAATGTGCACCATCTGTTACAATAGGATTGCAGCCTTGAATGGTGATCATGCAGCAAGAGGGAAAAAAAATGGGAAAGGGTTGAATTCTTGGGGTGGAGCTACAAGTTTACACAGGTCCATATGTAGGGCCAAATCTAGCACTATCAAGGAGTTATTGAAAGTAGTATTATGCACCACAGGAGCAAGAGCAGGACTGTGCTGAGTAGCTGCACATCCTGATGTCAGGTGACCCTGTGGCTCTGCCCAAAGGTGTCCATGCATATAGCCAATGGAGAGAGCCAGTGTGGTGTGGTGGTTAGAGTGTTGGGCTAGGACTGGGTAGGCCTGGGTTCAGGTCCCCACTCTGCCTTGAAGCTCACTGGGTGACTTTGGCACAGTCACAGACTCTCATCCTAGCCTACCTTACAGCCTTATATGAGGATGAATGGAGAAGAGGAGGATCATGTAACCACCTTGGGTAAGGTTCCTTGGAGGAAAAAAGGTGGGAAATATATGTAACAAATAAAGAAATGCCTGCAGCGAGGAAGCCTTTGTGTGTTCAAGGAGGAAAAGGCCATCAATGGCTACCAGTCCTGATAGCGATATGCTACCTCTAGTATCTGAGGCGGTATCCCTGTGTACACCAGTTACTGGGGAATATGAGCAGGAGGGTGCTGTTGCACTCATGTCCTACTTGTGTATTTGCCCAGAGGCATTCGGTTGGCCACTGTGTGGACAGAAAGCTGGACTAGATGGAGCTTGGCCAGATCCAGCATAGCTCCTAGGTTCTTACAAACACATGCAGGCTTCTGCGTAGTTCGGAACCCTGTGCATTCCTGCTGGACACACGTATGGTGGAGCTACACAGTGATGCCATGTCAGGAGGCGAGGCTACTCACTGGGGTCCGATTCCAGGCTCACTTGGTGAGCAATATTAGTTTCCGTAATGCCTGAAGTAATACTGAAAGTCCACATCTGAGTCTTCTCAATTATTATTTTTTAAGCCATCGTTTCCCCTAAGCCATAAGCTTTCCGTAATGAGGATAATAGCATCTTTGAGGGGATTGGCAAAACAGCATGGTGGAATGGGCTTAGCCCCATCCAGTCCAACCCTCTTTTGCTGCAGATGCTTTTTTTTAAAGAAAAATACATTCAACAGACAGGAGATCCAATTACGGACCTCTAATGTCTCATCTAGTTTGGCCTAAGGTTAGTGGAGGCTCCAGTCACTTTACAAATTGAGCACTTAATTGCAAACCCTAGCTCATGCTGTATCCATTTATTGTCCCACTTTGTTTTTAAATATATCTTAATCAGGTCCTGCATGGTGTGACTGACTGTGTGTGCTTTTTTTCCTTCTTTTTTTCTTTTTTAAAGGTCTGTCTGGGCGTATCGTATGTTCTAGGTAATGATGCCAGAGCCATAACCCTTCCTAGTTTGGTTTAGATGATATAATAATAATAATAATAATAATAATAATAATAATAATAGTAGTAGTTGTTGTTGTTGTTATTACATATTATTCATTATTATTACATATTATTCATTATTAATAATTATTAATAATTAATATTAATTTTAAAAACTAAAAAGGAGGTTTCCCCTACACTATAGTTAAATAAATATTTGTTGATTAAAGGGTATCACTCTGGTTGAGGTTCTGCATATAGCCTATTTCTTTTTTCTTTTCCATTCAGAGATTTCTGCATTGTCCGTGGCTGCCCTTGTTATCTGTCCTGTCTTTTGGCTGAGGCCTCCCTAGGTGGTTCTCAAACCCTGGTCCGGGGAAGGCTGTGGGTGCTCTCTGCAGGCATCCTGCTCAGGGAGATGTGTGGGAGCTGTGTTGCGCGGCTTCTCTTTCCTTCCCTTTGTATGACATGCTCCAAAATGGCAGCTGTGAACAGGATAAGGGGGATTAGAACCCTTTTCTGTCGGGTCATTGCTAGCTGAGCCACTGGGGCTGACGGAGTTGGGGCACTGCCGTGTCATGATGCATGTTGTGTGCTCTGGTGGTTCAGGGACGTGTGCTGGAAGCATATCCCCATCATTGTGAGTTCACTGGCTCTCTCTGCATGTGGGAAGCACATGGCCATCATTGCCAGCAAACAAGGCCAGTGTCAAGGGTAGGCATGGTGGGGCATGTGCCGAGGGCCCACATCCCAGCAGGGGCCCACTGTCAAGAGCTCCCTGCCTGGACTTTCCCCTCTTTTTCCCTGTTTCTTGCACCTGTTTGTTCACCTGCCTCTAGCTCTGGTTCAGACAACGGTGGTGAGAAGGAGGAGCGGCAGATGCCACGGCCTACTTGCTCACTGGCTCTCTGTCTGTCCAGCAAGCAAGTGGTAGCAAGGATGAGAAAAAGGAGGAGGAGCACTGGGGACTAGAACCCGAATCTCCAGATTCCTAGTCCAACCCTCTAACCACTATGCTACACACTGACTCTCGATATAATAATAATGAGCTATGGTGTTCAGTAGTGTGATGCATTGTTTATTTACCCTGCCCATTTTTTCTCCCTTGGATGTAAAGGCTTCCGGGCAAACTCAGCAGTCATGCAGTAAAAGGAGAGGTCCTGTAATGGATTAGTAACTCATTAAAGAACAGAAAGCAGAGAGTAGGAATAAATGGACAGTTCTCACAATGGACAGATGGAAGAAGTGGAGTCCCCTAAGGATCTGTATTGGAAACCTATACTTTTTAAGTTGCTTATAAATGATCTTAAGTTAGGAGTGAGCAGTGAGGTGGCCAAGTTTGCTGGTGACACTAAATTATGTAGGGTAGTTGGAGCAGGGGTGGGGGAAATTACACTGTAATGACCTTGGGGTATTTCGTAAGTTATGAAGGGGAAATGGGGACTTTGATGTAGAGCCAGTGTGGTGTAGTTGTGCAAAAATATCAGACAGAATAGGACCCAGGTTCAAATCCCCACTTAGACTAGGGCCCAGGAGTCACAGACTAGGACCCAGGAGTCACAGGTTCAAATCCCCACTTAGACTAGGACTCAGCAGTCACAGACTAGGACCCAGGAGTCACAGGTTCAAATCCCCACTTGGACTAGGACTCAGGAGTTACAGACTAGGACCCAGGAGTCACAGACTGGGATCCTAGAGTCACAGATTAGGACCCAGGAGTCACAGGTTCAAATCCCCACTTAGACTAAGACCCAGGAGTCACAGGTTCAAATTCCCACTTAGCCATGGAGCTCATTCAGTTGCCTTGGTTGGTCACTCTCA
The DNA here is from genome assembly GCA_021292165.1 of Shinisaurus crocodilurus. Taxonomy (NCBI): domain Eukaryota; kingdom Metazoa; phylum Chordata; class Lepidosauria; order Squamata; family Shinisauridae; genus Shinisaurus; species Shinisaurus crocodilurus. The sequence continues at coordinate 12,849,153 of CM037883.1, read as the reverse complement.
GCTATCCTACCTTACAGGATTGTTGTGAGGATAAGATGGGGGAACCATGTATGCCACTTTGAGTTCCTTAGAAGAAAGGTGGGATATAAATGCAATAAATAAATTGATGTAGAACTATCATTCCCAAGGGTCTTGCCCATGTTCTTCATAACCTGCAGTTCAGGTCTAGTTTTCTGGCTCTTCATAAGGCTCCTGTTAATCATTTGGCTGCACATTATCAATACTGTTTATTCACTGTACAACAGACCTGATATCTTGCATACCTTGACAATGAAGTGTGCTGCTTCCTTTAGAAGGGGGAGGAGAAACATGTGTACCCAAATTAGCTACACTTGACGGCTTGACGTTAATTCATCTAGGAAAATTGGATTGTACTTTTCTTATCAACCGCCGCTACCTTGATGTTGTTCTCAAAAATCCATTCCAGTTTGATAATTTCAAGTGACACTTTGAAAGTTTGCTATTCATCTGCTCTTAATCACGGAGAGCTTTGATATCCATCAGCTGTGTGACAGGAGTGTCACGGCCCATTTCTTTCCCTCAATAAAAAAAAAAAACGGGGATAGTGAGCCCTTGTTGAGTTTTGCTTTTGCTGTAAATATCTTTCTGGGATGAGGGCTGATCTTTTAGTATGACTGCTTCCGTATGCTGGTGATTTAGAGAGGGTAGCAAAGTAACTTGGGGTCAATGCATGCTAAGAATTGGTACAGATACAGTAGAGGCTAAGAGATCAGGAGCTGTATACTGCAGCTGGTACAGAAATAGTGGAGGTTAAGAAATCAGGAGCTGGCCTTGGAATCACCATCCCCTGGGATGCCCCCACCATCTCAAGTGGGGTGGGTAACAATGAGGGAGAGCCTTTTTGGTTCTGGTGCCCAATTGTGGAACCATGTGATCAGGGCCAGCATCAAGGGTAGGCATTGTTGGGCACCTGCCAAGGGCCCACACCCCAGCTAGGGCCCACTGACAAGAGCCCACTGGAGTTGCTCCTCCTCACCATCATCACAACCTGTTTGTTCACCTGCCTCTCAGTCCGGCCCAGACAACAGTGGTGTTGAGAAGGAGGAGCAGCAGATGCCACTCCCTACTTGCTCACTGGCTCTCTGCATGTCAAGTAAGCAAGTCATAGCCGTGATGAGAATGAGAATGAGAATGAGGAGCAATAGCAGCTGGTGATGATGGTGGTCAGAAGGTAGGCTTACTGAGGGAGGGCACCCATGGAGGGTGTCTTAACCAAGGGTCCTCAAAAACCTGGAGCCGGCACTGCATATGATCCATGCAGGATCACGTGGTGGCCACATTAATGTCTTCTCGGCACCGAAGACCATTTTATTTTCCCAGGCCTGCAACATGTGGATATTGTTGTTTTTATTTCTACCATGATTGTTTTTTTATCATTGCCTTTCATTGTATTTTACTGTGCTATTATAAACTGCCCCTGGGCATTTTGAATTGAAAGGCAATGTAGCAGTGTTTAAAAGAAATAAATAGGATCACACACACTCTCCCGCTCAAGCCTCTGTGCTTTGTAGCAAACGTGTTACTCCAAGCTTAACCACGGTTAAGATTAATGGCACCATCAACATTAACTGCAGTTCAGGCTTTCCACTTGACCATAGTTCTGGGGAAACTATGGTCTCCATGACCTCTATGGGGCAGGACCTTATAGAGGACCCCCAAGTTACATCACAAGGTTGATCATGGATTTTCTCTGATGTGAACTTCCATTGACTCCAGCAGAGCTCCATGCCGCCAGGATCTGCCCAGTCTAATTCTCTTCCATGACAAGGAACACTCTGCAGCTCCAGTGATGGGTGCCCAAGGAGCATCCTCTAGCATTGTAGTGAATGGGGGTGAGAAAGCTTCCATACGTACATGGGAGCAGGCAGGCATGCACCAGGTTCAGGGAGATAAATTTCCTGCCAACTCACAGCTACCCTTCCTCCTAGGAATGCTTGAAGGATTGGATCTCTGTGAATTCAAACTGACCTGATCCCCACCTCCTGGAATAATGTGTGTATTTGGAACATAATTCTCCTTTGGATTTTGCAGTTCTCAGCTCAAAAGAGGGGGAAAAAACATACCAAAATGCATTTAAAGATGGCTGTTTCATGATAAAATAGCTTTAGTAATGGGTGCTTTGTTATAAAAATGGGTGCTTTGAGATAAAATGTATAAATGCATGTGAGAAAATACTTCAAAAATGCATTTTAAAAATCAAATTTCCATGCAGATTTACATTTGCAAACTAATGCGGAAACAGGATGGGGAAAGCGCATGAAAGCACATATGCAAAACTGACACGGACCAGAAGTAGATTGATCTATCCATCCCTACCTATACCATTTAAATGAGAAACTGTCCAGTTCTGGGGACGGGTGGGGATTAATCAGTTCTGCAGTGTTCCCCAAAAGCAATCTGCCTAAGCTCAAACAATAAGAGGCAAATTATATATTTTTTTCTGATTATGGCCTTTCTAATTGAATTGGCTGCTACCCATCTCCTGCTAATTTGGTGGCAGCCTTTGCGGAGAATGGCGCGGGCGTGCGGCGTTCCCAGTACAAGACTCTATGCAGAGGAATGAAGTTATCAAGTTCAGCCCGCGTTCTCTTGTTTGTCTTTATCAGCACCAGCTAATGGCAGTGCTGCTGAGCCTTAAATGCGACAAAATATTAATTATAAGAGTCTAACATAAGGGAAATCCTTCTGCAAATTTTAATCTTCCAACAATTCCCTTTGGGGCTTTCTAATCCCAGAAGCCTTTCAAAATCACCAGAGAAAGCATGATGGGGGAACATACGCTTTAGTGATTTCCATTTAATTAAACAAAATTCAAAATTGGGAGCTTTAAAATAGAAGGAAGCTGTTCCCTGACAGGCATTAAACATGTCATAGCAGTGAAAGATGTCATCCCACCAGCCTGTGGTTCTGATGCAGGGGAAAGAACTGGGCCGTTTGAGGAGGAAGGGCTGGGAGAAAAGTGCATACAAGGCCAAGGGTCATAGTCTAGGGATGGGTTAATCTGTCAGTTTCACCTTCTCCCACATTTGTTGAATTTCTTAAATCTCCAGTTCTTTCTATGAAGAACTTTGCAAACTTTGGTAAATTCAAAAATCAAAAATGAATGGAACCAAAATTCTGGCCCATCTGCGCCAGCCAAATTCAATAGGTACAGCTATTCCCAGCATGGAGAGGACCATGATGTACCCACCTACCATACGCATGTTAAAGTTGAGGAGCCTGTCAAAAAAAAAGAAAAAGAGGTAGCCGCCCTAATCCAGCATTACCATGGCTGAGTATGCAGGGATTCAGACACAGACTTTTAAGAGCTAAGTACTCAAAGCCTGTGTCAAGAAATCCGTTTTCTTGTTACGATTTAGCTGCTTGGAAGGAAGCTCCATTACATGAGGAGGAGCCCACATACACTCATTAAAATCACCTGCCTGAGCTATCCTGTTTTTCTAGTCTCTAGGCAGGACAAGACCAGAATGGAACTCTTGCCAAATTAGACTGTACAGTGTCAGCTGGGCTGTGGTGAGTGCTTTTCCCTTCCCGTATTCTCTCCTGAAAGCCGAGGAAGTTATTCAGCTAGACAGTGATTGACTAGTATGGAGGCTCACCTCACCTTTGTCATGGGCCTGGGGGGGGGGGGTATAAAGCAAGGGGGCTACTGTTGCCATTTGGTCTTCGGTTTCATCTTCATTCTGATCTGCAGTCTTCATCTGCCTGTGCTAACTGGCTTTGGGGGCCTGTGAGCTTTTGGATCCTGAATTCGGCCCTGTCTGTCCTACTGGGTAAAATAGAGGTTAAGTTAGGTATTGCTTTATTAATTTTGCCTGCAGCATTTTTCCAAAGGGTTTCTCTGGTTTCCTAGATTTCTGTACACCTTTTTATCCCTTCCCCCCCCCTCCCTATTGGAAATAAACGTAACATCTATTTCAAGGTTTGTCTGTGCTTTATTCCACTTGAGCCTCAGTACTAAATTCAGAGCCTTCTGTTTGGTCTTGCTCCTGTTTAGAGGTTTAGGCTCAGGACTTGAAATAGGGAGTGTCAGCCGGAACCCTTATTTCTGTGCCCCAAGTGTGTCCTGAAAGGCCTGAGATTGCCCTGGCTCAGGCTGAGGTGGATGAGAAGGGGTGGTGGCAGTCTACTGGGTCATTTGTTTCCCCACTGCCTACACTGCAGGGAGTTGGGCAACCCCCTACCCTTCACTGCCTGGATGGATAAATCTGTTCATTTCGGTTTCTCTCTGTGGCGTGACCCCACAATTCAGTTCCCTAGTGTATGTCTGCTTTAGTATGTTTAGTGAGTATAGAATGTTGAACTGAGTGGGTGTGGTTTGTGATGTCTTGGAAAGGGTGGGGGGAGGAGTATATAAGGAGTGTTTGAGTGACGTCCGAGTAGTCAGTTAAGAAGTGGAGAGTTGGTTGTAGTGTGTTGGGAGTGTTTGAGAGTTTGGGAGTTAGGTGGGTTGGGTTATTTGTGTCTTGTCAGGAGTCTTAAGAGGAATCAGTGCTTGTATGAGGAGTGAGAGTATTTGGAGTTATAGGGACTTAGGTTAATTATAAAGTGTTTGGTGTAGGCAGGTTTAAAGTTATTTTCTGGAACTAAGATTTTGAGAATTAAAATGAATTTGTTTGCTACCCAAATCCTACATGTCAGCTTGGCATTATTAACCTGCTTTACTTCTAAATCTACACACACACCTTTGTACCCACAGCATCATAAATTTAAAAATAGATCCTTCATAACCAGTATTAATCTTTTCCCTCATTAGTAGGGGAAAGGTTTCATTTGACCCTCCCCTCAGGTTTTTAAGTGTTGATGCTTAGCCTGAGAAGGGTTTATGCGCCTGGTCCTAAAGTGTAAGGGACCGTGTCGTCGCACTCTCCCACATTTGAATTTTTTAAATCTCAAGTTCGTTTTGTGCCAAATATGGAGAACTTTGTAAATTTTGGTAAATTCTCATCAGAACCAAAATGAAACTAAATTCTCACCCATCCCTAGGCCGCTGCCCGCCATGACACCAAAACTCAGCATTATTTCTGAACTGAACCTGCTTAATCTGTCCTTACTTTTCGATCCAATATAACAACATCCATAGATTTCAAAGTCTCTTAGGCAAGGATCTGTCTAATTTTTGTTTAAAATGTAGCATAAAGTGACATGTATATTGATGGCACTGTAATAGTAGCAGTAGTTGTGAGAAGGAGAAGGAGATGTGATATGATATGATATGATATGATATGATATGATATGATACATAGGGCAGCTGAGAAGGCATAGGGGGTAAAGCTTTCAGCCAGAGTAGTGAGACCAAACCAGTTTTTATGAATGAGATAATGAGATACTAGGCAAAAACATTTTGTAAAGCATTAGGTCCATTTGTCATGCTAGGGCTTTTTTTCTCCCTCTAGTGCAGAAAACAATCAGTCTTTCCTATCTGTGTAATACATTAAGCTAAAGCACGTTCAAACTATTAAACCCCATAGTCACTGGAAAGCCCTCAAAATTAGTTTAAAAATTGAATAATTAGACCCATGCTGAGATGACATTGAGTTTGCGAGTATTGCTTTCAGCTCGTGCATAGGATCATTGTGCTGCCTTCATTAGCTGCTCTTTGGAAATTGGTTGCTAAAGAATGCCCTGTGTTTTCCATTAGTTTTTAATGGGAGAGAATGAATTATAGCCCATCCTATGATCACTACCATACAGCCAAATCCACAACCCAGGTAAGATGAATTATGTAGATTTAAAGTGATGGGCTTTTTATTAACTGTTCTCATGCCAATCTGGGCCTCTAGCTGATGCTTAGGTGAGTTCAATTTAGGAGTGATGGTTCACCATTTGATTCCACATTTAAACTACGAAAGTGTATTACTTTGAAGTATTCATTACTGTTACCATAACTCTGTAACAGTACAATTCTGTGGCTGCTAGACAGAGTCTAGATGGTGCTAGGATTATTCAGAGTCCCATCTCTGACCTCAGAAACTTGCTCCAAGGTCAGAGCTGGAACTCCAAGCTTTGAGTGCCTGCCCCCCCCCACCAAGGCCAGTGTGGAAAAAAACCCACACTGGCTGCTTCTCTGAGGTCAAAATATCAACCTCAGAGAAGGTGTAGGGATGGGGAGGGGAGGAGACAGGCCCTGTCATGATACAAAGTATCCTGGCGGTTCCTCAACCTCCATCCCTTGCACTCCTAGGTGCCACACTTAGACAGCCAAAATCAGCCTTCTACGAGTTTTTCAGAGCAGAAGGAGTGCAGAGGCAACCTTCGCCTCCATGCTCCTCCCACCTTGCATAGGATGCCCGTAAATGCTCCACGTTTGGACGGCTAGGGGCATCCGGATTGGACTGTGCCCTAAGTTGCCTTGAACTTCTGAAGGAAAGACATCTGATGCGTAAGGCAGCAAGGTGCTGGAGGGGAGAGCTGTGTACCAAGTGCCCCCTAAACTAGTTTGCTGCCTTCAGATGTGGAGGAGGATGCTCAGTGCCAGCTCCTGGTTCTTGAGGGCCCTTGGGCAGGACACCTTCAATGCGGAACTGCACGGAGGAAAAGAGCAACAGACAAGCAGAGGAAGGGGACGAAAACAAGGTGAAAGAGACATTGCAATCCCTAGCCTAATTCCTTCAGCTATTAGTGGTTTAGGAAGAGGAATACAAGCCATCAGAGGCTGAAAAGAGGACAGAGAGAAAGAGGTGGACAAACATATACTTACCTGTCAGGAAGAAACAGAACACAGGGTTGCAGGTAATAGGATACTTAGCAAAAGAGCTTGCTCATCTCCAGATAAGCTGTAGGTTAAGCTACTGAGAAAAAGACACAGGCACCTTCTGCCACAATCCTGTGAGAGCTGACTATCTGGGTCCTCAGTGGAAGTGCAGGACCATTGTTGAAAACTCCTGCCTGGAGAAACAACACAGCAGCATGCAGTCAAGGAGATAGAGCTCCTGGCCCTAGAGCTAATTTCCCCAACTGACGTGGAAGAAGGACAGCACAGAGGAGCTTACCCAAGGGCAAGCCAAAGTCCACAACCTTAAAGAGACTTTGTTAAAAGAGGTTTTCTGAAGGCTTGCCCTAGCTTGTGGGTTTATGGTTTATTAAGGTGTTGGCTGACTCAGTGATGTAACTGGACGTCCTTTGAGCAATAAATATAAGTTTCTGCAAGAGTTAATGGTCACATGTTCTATGGAAGTAAGTGAACAAGGGGGCTTTGATGTGCCTTTCCCAATGCACCTGCCAACACTGGGCCCCTTCCCTCAGTGACTCTACCTTCTCACCACCATTGTCACCTGCTGCTATTGCTCCTCATCCTCTTCCTTATCTTTGCTAGCACTTGTTTCTGTGACAGGTGGAGAGCCAGGAAGCAAGTAGACAGTGTGTCATCTACTTCTCCTCCTTCTCACCACCACCGTTGTCTGGGCCAGAGCAAGAGGCAAGTGAATAAGCAGGTCACAAGGGTGAAGAAGAGGATCAAGTCCAGGGGGTTCTTGTCAGTGGGCCCCTGCTGGGATGTGGGCCCTCAGCATGTACCCAACCATGCCTACCCTTAACGCTGGCACTGAGGATGCTGTCCTAGCATTGAAGAAAAATTCATCTGCCAGTCCAGTCAGCTTTTGAACATAGAATGAGAGGGGGCACCTTATTGTTCCTTCCCTCACTCAGCAAAATGTCTTGGGCCAGCCTTGGGTGGGGGCAAAAATTCCTAAAAAGAAAAGAACACTGATGACAGCTCCTGCCACTGCTGCCAGAGAAGGTAACACACCCTTCCCTAATTGGAATAAATCGTCATGAGCTGGTCCAGGTTGAGACTCTTTCTCCTCTGCATTCATTTTAGGACAAAAGAATATTGGATCAAATGGCCCCAGTCCTCTCCCCACTTTTGCCCTACATACAAGTAACTGAATGCCTGCATAGGGCTAATGTCTGGATCACCGTAGACCAAAGTAAGCATGTTGAATGAGGATAAGGCTATCAATGGCTACTAGTCATGGCAGTTATGGGACTACATCCAGAATCAGGAGGCAGCATGTCTCTGTATACCAGTTACTGGGGGAAATGAGTGAAAGGGTGCTATTGCACTCATGTCCTGTTTTTGGGCTTCCCATGGACTTCTGGTTGGCCACTGTGGGAGCAGAACTGCTGAACTAGATAGGTGTTTGGTCTGATTCAGTACAGCTCTTCTTATATTCTTATGTTCAGACAGACAGACAGACAGACAGATACTGCCTTCCTTATGGTGTTTCACCATCTTGCCTAAATTCATCCAGGTTGGAAATACAATAACTAATACAACAAAACGTGTCAGAACTTGTAATTTTGGTAAACAGTGCAGTGGTCATGCCAGCAATATCATGAATATTCAAATCTTTGGCAGAGTTCCTCAAGATGCTTTGCCAAGCTGACTACTTCTCACCCAGAAGCTTCAGTTATGGAAACCTTCTGACATGGAAATCATGTTGGTCTATGCAGTGATATTCATAGACTCAGAGGGCCGGAAGCAACTAAAAAGTCAGCAAGTCTGCACACACTGATTTCTCCCCACTCCAGTTCAACCCAGACAAGATCCCTGGGCCAAGTCGGAAACAGCTGTGAGTGAGCTGCCCCACAACAGTGCAACCACAAAGTTGGGATGTGCATGCATTCCAGCACAAATGGAAAATAAAGCCAAACTGTTCAATTGTCCAGTGTATTTCTATGAGTTATTTGGTCCTGGGTACAGGGGAGAAATAGGTACATTCATTAGCAGCAGGAAATATTCTGACAAGTCATGTAGGTGTAGGGAAGGAGCTTTTGTATTTATGTACGCATGCAAGTTATTCATTTTTTACGGTTTATGAGTGTGACCAAATATGCTCTGATTTCTTGCCAGAATACTATGTGAAATATTTTCATTTTATTTATTTTTGCTGACTTGACTTGGAAGTTGGCCACAACAAATTAACACAGAAAAAAGAGTTGCATATTTTCACTTTATTGGTATATGTAAACAATATTTTTCCCAGTCCTGTTTAGATCATTCTGACATAATACTTTGGTTACATATAGAAATGCACACTCAAGGAAATAATATTACGTTTTTATAATAATCAGATTCCACTGGAGGTAAGACAGGCTGTCTATGTGAATGTCTCTTGTACATTATATTAGCTTATGCTGCCATCTAGTGGATACCGGAATACAATATCCTATTCAGCTGAGTTTGTCTATTGTATGAAAATTATGCATAGAGCTTCACATATTCCATATGTCTGTGGGATGACTGGGGAAGGTTAACGAGAAATAAGGGTCACCAAATTTAGAGTAGGGGCCATAGCTCAGTGATAAAGCTCATGTTTTGCATGCAGAAGATTCCAGATTCAATTCAGCACATCTCCAGTTAAAAATATTTCAGGGAAGATCCTGGGAAGTTGACACCAGTCAGAGTAAATAGTATGAGCTTAGATGGACCAGTGGACAGGCTCTGTATAAGACATGTTTTCTTTTACCATTTAAGGCATAATCCAATGCAAGTTTAGACAGAAAAAAAGGCCTACAACTCCCAGCATGCCCCAGCCAGTTGTAGACCTTTTTTCTGTCTTAAACTTGCATTGGATTGCACTCTGAGAAGCATATCTGGAGATATGGAGGTGGGAACTGTGCCTGTACCTCATCCCCAGGCCATTTGCAAGTCAACATACCTTTTCCAACTCTTTCTCATCCAAGAAATGGACACAACACTTCAAAAGAAGTGTCACCAATACTGAGCAGAATTCAGCAATTAGAGTACAGCAGGGCTGATGAGCCTTCCCATATATACTTGCCTGGACCTTAAGGTCCTCTCCACCCACTGCTGATATGTGACCCTCAACCACCAGGGTGCTGATGTGGCTCCACTTCATGAGAGAGGACGCTCAGGAGTGATTGTGTCCACCACCCTGGTCATTTCTCCATTCCAGAGATTGGCCAGGGCTTCGACAGAATCACCTGCCGAGGTAACAGAAAAATCCCCAAGAGCCATCATATAACCATTTGGATCCATCAGCCTACTGGGACAGACCATCTTAATCGGCCCTCCAGCCCTGCGGAGGTTCCGAGCACCAGCAAGTCTAAACCCCACCAGGTCGTGATCAGTCCATGACAATGGAACTACAGAGAGTTCCTGCACTCTCAGATCACTATCACCCTATCCAGCACAGAACACAAGGTCCAGAGTGTGCCCAGCAACATGGGTGGGGCCAGCCAGATACCATTTGGGAAGTCCTGAGTCACTTCCATCCATGCTGAGGGCAGTCTCAGCATGGATGTCAAAATCCCCCAACACAACAGGCCAAGGGGTCTCCAACACCAACCCTGAGACTATCCCAGCTAGCTCAGGAAGGGAGACTGTTGAGCAGCAGGATGGACAGTACACCAACAGAATCCCTATTCTGTCCCGGGCACCCACCTTCAGATACAGACACTCGAGCCCAGCAGACTATGGGATAGGGCACCTGGTGAGGGGGATAGAATCCCGATAGACCACTGCCGCCACCACCCCACCACCCCTGGTCTTGCCTGCTGCTGAACAGAGAACTCTGGAGGGGAGAGCTGAGAGAGATTGCCCCCCCCCATGTTGCAAACCATAGAAAGCAAGCAAACAAGAAAGAAAAAAGAAAGAAAGACAGGAGATGAGCAAAGCATAATCTGGGAATGGAGCATCCTTTCACAAGCCTTTGCTTCTGTTTCAGCTGCATCAGCTGAAGCTCCCCAAAGTCCATTGAACTGAAGTCAGCGGTTCATTAAAAGAAACAGAGCCCTTTTATTATATCCTGTAATCTCTTTATTGCCAGAATCACAAATGAGAATATAAGGTATGCACCAGTAGCCTATTAGCCCCTCTGGATTCTGTGTTCTACTCTCTGCCTTAGTGGTTTCCATAATAATAGCTCTGCCCAGGCCTCTCATCACTGCAGCAGTCTCCCATAACAGCTACTACAGCGATAGCTTCAGGGGACTCCTAGGCGTCCCCAGTGGTAATGGCCACAGCCAATTAATTTCCTCTCTACCCTTTCCCTGCATGTAGTTTTGCTTGATACAGGCACTGAATGTCAAGTTCTAAATTTCATTGTTTCCTCACCCACCCAACCCACCCCTTCAAATCTATCTAATAAACGCATTTAGCGGCAGAGGCCTCTTGGGTGCTCAAGTGAGCCAAACGCCAGCGTTCCCCCGCACACACAGGTGCCCAACCTGCTCCACAGGCACTATAAATGACACAAGCATCGGCAGGGCCAGCACCACAGGATGTGAGGGCTTGACCCCCTCAAGAATATTCCTGTCCCCTGTCAGGCCTCAGCAGGGGCCTGCTGTTGGTTGTCAGGTGGCAAGGCAACGGCACAATCCAACTAGTCATGGTCAAGGTCGAGAGCAAGGAAACAGTGGGGCGCGGCGAGGTAATTTTCCATTCTGGCCTGAATGGTCTTAATTGGCCATGCCGGATGGGAACAATGGGAGATATGGTCCCACATATTTGGAGGGCACCAGCTGGGGAAGTCTGTTGTAAAATTATGATAGGACACCAGCGTAGGCTGGTGGCTTCAATGCCCGTGGGGCCGTACGTCCACTCTGGACTCCAGTCTGAACTTTGAGGGAGCTATCCATGGTGTTGAATCCTAGCCCTCAAATGGGTTCAGCACCATGGATAGCTCCTTCAAAGTTACTGCTACAACCTGAAGTGGATACACTGATACCAGCCTCCACTGGTGTCCTATGTTAGTCCTGCTTAGAGTAGACCCATTGAAATGAACGTTAGACTAATATAGGATGCAACCCAATGTTTCTCAAAATGCATTGGCCACCAGCCTCCATTGGATTTAAGACCAAACTAAATGGTATCCTAATCTTACATCGTGTAGCGAACACCCTGCCCATTTCCCCAAATCCCCCCCACCCCCTTGCAAGTCTCCATTGGAGGTATTTTTTTAACCCCTCCCCTTCCCGGGGCTGGAATTTCAGGGGGGACACAGGTGAGGAGGAAGATTTAAAAATGGGTGGGAAAGAAGGCCTCCCTTGGCCACCTCACAGTGATTAGATCGCCTCAAAAACACCACCAAAAAAATATATTGTAAAACACCCTGAGAGTGAGGCAGAACAATAGAAGGAAGAAAACTTTCAGGAAATTGAAGGACAGGATTTTGACACAACAGCACTAGCTCCACCTCTTCCCTGCAGCTGGACCCAACACTGACCCGCTCACACCTGCGCTGTGGAGGATCCAGAATGGGGGCCAGCCAGACAACGCGGTTGATGCTGTGGTCACTTGCAGCAGCAGCACAAAAAACCAAAAACCCTTAGGAAAGAAGAAGGAAGCTGTGCTACAAGCCCAGCCAACTGTGAGCCCTACCTGTGGGAAACTGTGGAGAATTTCTCCTCCACCTGGAGAAATTTTGTGAAACCCCCACCCCCATTTCTCTGCACACAAATAGGGTGGGAATTTTGAGAGGCCATTTCGTGCACAGCTCTACTGTTCCCAACATGCCTAGACCAGAAAGTTATTCATGGGCCTTGCTTGCAACAAAACAGCTACAGAGTGGGACATGTGATCAGGCTGCCACTCTGTTAAGTAAAACAAGATGAAATGGTCCTAAATGTGAGTGCTCCATCATCTGAAGTGGTTTGTGAACTGTGCTGATTCAAGCCCTAACCATCTTATTACTGATGTTGGATATACAACGTTCTTATTACTGAAGCTGAACATACAAAGTTTACACACACACACACACACACACACAGAGAGAGAGCACCGTCCTACTCAGTAATTCTCCAGGCTTTCAAAGCAATCTCTCTCTCTCCCATGCCCACCACAAGCCATCATGGAGTCACTCTTGCTCTTCCCCCTTTGCCGAGTTTCGTACAGAAGGTGCCGACTTTCCACCCCTTCTTTTCCCTCCTCCCTCAAATTGTGTCCTCTCCCCCTCAAAAAATGCAGGCATCTACTGCCAGGCATTTAATGGCATATGATGGGGCATGACAGCTGTTTTAACAGGTCTAGATCATCATCAACAACATTGTTTTAACTGTTTAAACTGTTTAAACCTTTTATATTGACATGTCATGCTGTATTTTATGATATCTGTATTTGATGCTGTATTTTATTATTGTGTCTGTGTTTTGTAAAATTGCTGTGAACCCTCCAGAGAGCTTCAGCAATTGGGCAGTATAGAAATATAATAATAATAATAATAATAATAATAATCATCATCATCATCATCATCATCATCTTATGTTACCCCAAAAAATCTGAAGATTTGAGACATATTCATGCATGTTGAACCAGTTTCAACATCAGTCAGTTTGTTGGCTTAACCGCTGGTCCATCACAAAAGAAATAGATACAGTGCACAGGCTGTAAAATATAAAATTATCCTTAACACAGCCTGCCACATGAGTATTCAGATAAATTTGTCTTGGTTGCTGTCAAATGTGATCCAGTTTAGCATGTGATATGTCAATGTGCCCTTGAAGAAGTTTCCTACAGGCAGGGAATTGTCCAGCCATGTGCGCATGTAAACCAGCACCGAGGCGCACACGGAAAGAGAATTGTCCCATTGCTTTTCATTAAATGTGCAAATAGTCATTTCCGGACAAGTGACAAGATTTCCTTAACTAAGAGGCAATGGAAATGCATTGAATTGCTCTCAACAAGCAAAGGACAGTTTTAACTTTCACTATGGAGGAAGTGAAGGTCATATTCTGGATGGTGGAAGCTGAATAAATGGATGGCTCTTGGAACCTGGATGATCAAAAACATTTTTAATACACCTTAAACATATCATATAATGCATGTCAGAACTGGGCATAAATTCTCTTGACATGAAATTATACTGTTAAATGGAAACAAGCCACAGATGGATGGAAGACTCCACTTGAACGCTTTGTCAACCCGCCTCCATTCTGTGGATACTTGGCGACAATAAATGCGGAGGGAAAAGTAAAGATCTTTCTCCTCAATTTTACACGCCATTTACTTGCCCGCATTGATTCTTCTATTAGATGAACATTTTCCAATGTCACATGCAGCTCTGAAGAAGGAAAGTGGCTTTATATATTACCAAAGATGTTTAGTGGAAGAGTGTTAGATGAATATTTCATAGGCTGACTGGATTCCCTAAGTGAACAGGGGGAGGGGATAATTGTACATAGTCATAATTTGGTCCCTTCCTCCTCTACATTTCTATGCATACACACATCCATCTGACACACAAACTCACAAGTAGGACACTTGCAAAGCCCCTATTTTGGTACGTATTTCCTCCCAACACCAAGCTGTCCACTGTACTCATTCGCTCTAATAGCAAAGTCAGTGGCCCCCTGGCAATCAATTTGGAAGTAAAACCAGTAGTGTAGCAGAGCAAGAGCCTTAACAGTGATGCAACGCCAGCGTTTGTTTATTAGCAGGGATGCTGATGTCACCTGTGGCCACCTCCCTCAGATTTCCCTGTTCCCTCTAAGCTTAGTTGCAAGTCTCACACAGTAGCTGGGAGGAAATGCATTTTCCTAACAACAATATATTGTTTTGTTGCCTGTTGTAATGGTGGCTTGGTCTTGAATGGACAGTTAAGACCCATTGGCTGGATTCAGACAACACAGTAACCCACACTCAAGGGTTGAGTACGGGTTGAGTATGTGGGTTGTTGTTGAACCATAGGTTGTTGCTGAAATGTGGGTGATTGTGTTGTCTGAACCCAGCTGCAATACAATGTCCTACAATCTGTTATCAGCAGTTCAAAATGACCCTTCTCAGCATGGGAAGGGACAGACTGTGCACTGCATGATGCCTAAATGCACATGCGTATGTTTTGATGCACTATGGACAAGATGCATCCAACACCTACTCACTCAATGACTGGGTTCACTCAGCACGATAACCCACATCAAAGGGTTGAATGTGGTTTGCTGTTGAACTGTGGGTTGCTGTTGAAACATGCATGGCTTATCGTGCTGCCTGAACCCAGCTGTGCTAACAAGCCATGGCTTGTTAACCACGAACAACCCATGAAGAGAACCCATGGTTTGTTGTTGGGTTGTGATCTCTGTGGGTTGTTCACCATGGTTTGTTATCTTGGCTGGGTTCAGACAACACAGAACCCACGGTTCAGTGCAAACCGTGGTTATCTTACGCTGGCTCAGCTTGTCTGAGTGTGGAAAGCTAAGCGGGGTCAGGCCTGGTTATTACTTGGATGGGAGACCCCTCTTCTAGTTTCCTGCACTGAGCAGGGGGTTGGACTCGATAGCCTTGTAGGCTACTTCCAACTCTATGATCTATGAAATCTATGAAATATTGCCTGAACTGAACCCAGTCATTTTCTTAACAAAAGACCTGCTCCTACACTAGACCTGCTCCTAGTGTAGATAAAACTGCTAGAAATGGTTTGTTGATATGAACACAGCTACCTCAAATTTTGGAGGCTCCTTGGCAGTCTGGCTATAGGGGCCATCATGACGAGCACCTGCACTTCAAAGTTTACCACTACATCATCAAGTAAAACTGACAAATGATGGGGAGATTGCTGCATACGCAAGTGAAACTGAATCCTGAGTTATGCAGAAGTAAGTACATCCTTCCAAACATTAGCTCCCCAAAGAGGGCAAAAATCCCTCCTCCCAGAGGAATAGTTACTTACTGTGCCCACCTGTGACTGTCTTCCTTCACCATTTCTGTTCCCTGTACTCTGGGTTGGGGAGCATGCCTGCTTGTTGTTTCTCCTCAAGTAGCTCAGCTGCCCTGACATGCCTTCACAGCAAGTGAGGGGGTCATTGTTCCCCCACCCATTTCGCAGCAGGAGGAAACTCAACAGATGCCACTCCAGGAAATCCAAGCCAGAGAAGAATGAGGAGTTGTAAAAGCTTGCCTCTTCTTCTGAAGGGAGCTTCGTGAGTACCCAGTGCTGCTCATATCCATGCCCAGCTCTGGACTTGGGAGCTCTGCTGGCTTCTCTATGCACAATTATCTTATGAAATCACTGCTGCAAGATATGGTGTGGCCACTATTGTAGACTGATTTTTTTAAAAGATTAGGAGATTTGATTCCAAATCCTAAGGGCTGAACTAAACATTCACCTAATCATGTATAGAGCCAGTGTGGTGTAGTGGTGAGAGTGTTGGACTGAGACTCGGGAGATGCGGGTTCTAGTCCCCACTCAGCCATGAAACTCACTGGGTGACTTTGGGGCAGTCACTGACTCTCAGCCTAACCTACCTCACAGGGTTGTTGTGAGGATAAAATGGAGAGAAGGAGGAGGATTATGTAAGCCGCCTTGGATTGCTTGCAGGAAAAAAGGCAGGGTATAAATATAATAAATAAATAAATAAATAAATAAATAAAGCACGTGATTGTTTTCCCTACTCTCATGCAACCACATGTTGCACGTTGGGAGGGGGGATTAAACCTTTTGCCCACTCATGTTTTCCTGAAATTCCACACATACCCCGAGGAGGCATTTAAAAAGAGGGGATAGTCTCCATTGGAGTGAACTGAGACTTTTTTCTCTTTTCACCCCCTCCATCCCGTGTGTGTGTGTGGAATTTCAGGGGGAAATGAGTGGGGTTAAGGTTTAACCCGTTCTCCCAAAGCACCCTTATCCAAATTGTGGGCATGCTCACTTACATGAGAGTAGGGAAAACATTCACACATAGCTACACTATGTGTGATTAGCAGAATGTTTAGTCTGGCCCTAAGTTAACCTTACTTAGGATTTTTGATGGGGATCTTAGTGACTTCCCTCACAAGGGCTTAGGGCACAATCCAATCAGGATACCCATAAGCCTCAGAACCAAGAGGCTTATGGGTGGCATCGAGAGCACATCCTATGCAGATTGGAAGGAGCAGTGAAGGCAATCTTTTCCTCCCTGCTCCTCCCACTCCGCATTTCTGCTAGACAGCCATTTCCGGCATCTGGCCAACTGCTGTTCGAAACAGACCAGATGGGCCCTTGATTTGATCCAGCAAGTGAATTGTTGCATGCTGAAATTTAAACTTTTTGACCATCTTGGTAAAGGATTAGCTCATTTTCGTTTCATTCAAAGTGACATTCTTAATGGATTTCTGAGATGTAGCACAGCAGATGGGCCGAAATACAGATTCGAGAGCACCATCTATTTCTAGGACTTTACCAAAACTGGCTGCGTCTACAAGGAAAGCTTTAGCTGAGCCTAGTCAGGTTTGGGTTTCACTGTAATTTATGCCAATAGAAAGTCCGCATTAGCTTCGGTGAGCTATTGCTAAGTGCTAAGGTCAGCTGTGCATTTCATACTTCAGCTGTACGGCAAGAATTTTATGGCTTTTCAGAGTCATGCTGCAGCGAAAAAGGTTCTTTATGATGCCACAGACAATTAATTGAGGCACATTACCTAAAAACTAAAAAGGTCACACATGGAACATAATCGACACCTCATAGCCCCTGTTGCTGAGTGCAGAAATGCAAATGAGAGCATTTTGGTTTCCTCTGAGTAGCATAACTCTTTGTCAGCCTTGAATTATGTTTCCATTTGCTTACACTTTAAAATACTATATTTGCCTCCTTTTTCTCCCCCAATAATATTGGTCAAAGTTGGAAATGGTTGCAGACCTTTCTCTTTTTTTCTTTTTTCCCCTTTTTTAAGAGAGAGCATATTAAGTTGCAATTATGTCTGTGTCTGGCACAAATGGGAAAGGAATGTGGAATCTACATAAAAGACGCTTTTGAATGCTTCAGTAAACCCTCTTAAGGGTGCAATAATAATAATATTGTGTCTGTGCCAAAAGAAAGATAAAAGGGGCAGACATGAAGGGTAAGCTGGAATGGGAAAGCATGAGAATTTGAGGTCAAGAACAGAGGAAGGGTGGAAACATTGTATACAAAATTCCAGCTCACTCCAGATTGGGAATAGTAGAACATTCCATGTTTCTGTACACTTTTGGAATGTATGTGTACATGTTAGAGGCAGTGGGGGGTGGGGTGTCTCTTCCCTGCAATCAAGACTGTGGATTTTGTTATGTGGGTCTGGTTGTGGGTGAAAATCTAAACGGTAAAATATAATGGGTTGGATCTACAATTAGGGTGCAATCCTATGGCCGCCAGACAGAGTCTAGACAGCCATAGGAGAGGTTGGAGTCCCAGCTCTGACCTCAGAAACGCGTTCTGGGTTTGGAGCTGGAACGCCAACTTCAGAGTGCCCTCACCCCGCCTCCACAGCCAGTGCAGAAAGAACCACAGCAGCTGCGGCTATGAGGTCGGAAGACCGACCTCAGAGCTGGAGGTTTGTGGGCGTTCCAGAGGGCGGGGAAGGTAGGAGACAGGCTCTGCCATGATATGTGATTTGGGGCCATCACATTGTGAGCCTGTTTGCCCTTACTGGCCACCTCCAGAAACATGAAGTGTGGCACTGATTCTTGTGGGCGGATTCTTGGCCGCCCACTGCCAAGAATCCTCTGGAGTTGCTCCTCCTCTTCACCACTGCAACCTGCCTGTTCACCTGCCTCTCACTCCAGCCCAGACAACAGTGGTGGTATGAGCAAGGAGGAGTATAAGCCACTGACTACTTGCTCACTGGCTCTTTGCCTGTCAAGCAAGCAAGTGG
The DNA here is from genome assembly GCA_021292165.1 of Shinisaurus crocodilurus. NCBI lineage: Eukaryota > Metazoa > Chordata > Lepidosauria > Squamata > Shinisauridae > Shinisaurus > Shinisaurus crocodilurus. Next base: position 12,830,571 of record CM037883.1, on the reverse strand, counting down.
TAGCAATGATGAGGAAGAGGAGGATGAGCAAGGGCAGCTGGTGACCATGGCAGTGAGAAGGTAGACTCACTGAGGCAAGGGGCCCATTGAGGGTATCTTGGCCCTGGGCCCTTCAAAACCTGGAGCCGGAATTGATCACCACCACCCATGTTATTTCGTTGTCTCTCTTTCTTTCTTGAGAAGAGAGAAAAAAGAAAGATGAACAGGGTGGGGTGTGCTCATCTTAAAAGAGAAACTGGGGGTTGCTCTGGCCCTGCCCACTGCTGCCACGTGTCTCCAAAGAGATTGCCTCCAAGGGGATGTGGTCCTGAATGGATAGAGGATTGTCCCATGCTAATCTAGTGCATATTTGCTCTACAATAACAATACAGAAGGCAGATCTACTGTCAGACCACTGGCCAATTTCTGGCGGACCACCAAGTGCCTGCTTGTTCCTGGGATACTTGCAAAGAATGCTGGACTTAGGCCTTGATCTGATCCACCTAGACACTTCTGAATATCTTCACCAAGAAGCCATGATACTCAGGACCCCTTAACACAAATTATTTACATCTCAGCTGTTGAGAGATACTAAGAACACATTTAAAATTTAAAGCACATTGCTAATTACAAAAAGGACAGTAGACCACACAAGCTTGATACTATCCTGTCCCTGCTGTACCATCATCTTTGTGTGGCCTTTTTTGTTTGTGGCACACTGTGTGGCCACAAACAAACACACTGTGAGGTGTTTGGATTGTTTGTGTTGCTTTTTAATATGTATGGGTATACGTGCACCTTTCATAGAAATAAGAAAAGCAAACAACCCACTTATTGGGTCAACATACATCCCGATGTGCACATTACATGGTGCACTAAAACAATTTTAAAAGGAGGAGGAGACATGCCAGATGTCCATAAAAGATTTTGTGTGTGTGACATGCAACTTGCGGGGCTAACTGTGGGCCAAAGCAGACATCACTTTAAATCCGTATCTAGCAACCTCATCTTTTCTTTTCTTTCAGTTTTTTTACTGTACAGGGTTTCAGACAGGAGTCTTTCCCAACCCATCCTGGAGATGCCAGAGGCTGAACCTAAGTCCTTCTGCATGCAAAGCATGTACTCTCTCACTGAGCGATGGGTACTTCTAATGAACTTAGGAAGCCACTTTATTCCATGTCAGACCATCGATCCATCTAGCTCAGCATTGTCCACGCTGACCTGCAGACAAACCTCTCTGGAGTTTCAGGGAGGATTCTTATCCCGCTCTGCCTGGAGATGATGCTGGGGATTGAACCTGGGACCTTTCGCATGCTGAACATGTTGCTCTGCCACAGAGCTAAAACCCCTCTCCCATTCTAATTCTGATCTGATGCTAGTAGAAGCATGAGCCATACCCATCTTCACAGCAGAATTAGACTCCTACACACAAGCTAGTTTAATATTTACATTTAAAAGGGCAAAAGATAGTCAGGTTGCCTAATAAGGAAAATAATAATAATAATACCACCAACCTCCCAGGTTCATACATATACACAGGTTAGTTAGCATGCAGCAAGCCACTGCCTCAGTACATTTTCTTTTCTTGAAGAAAACGCTTTTATAGCTCAGTGGAGGAGGAAAGATTTAAATAAAGTTATGAGAGAGAATTTGATTTGATCATCAGTTTAAAGAATGCTGGAGTGGTAATTGGAAAATTGAATCCTTACCAGGATTCACTGTAAGGAGAGTAAAATTTGGCATGCATGAAATGAGATGTTACTGGCCAGGTGATTTATCACCCCAAGTGAGTTTGCCACAGCTCATTTGTTTTTTGCTACGCAAGTTCCTCCCCATTCTCCTTTTGCTCACCCTGATCTTGGGGCTGCGGGTACATAGATATCTGATGGCTCTTTTCTGTTTTCCTGCCAAACCATTGCTTGTTATTGGGGCTGTGTGTGTCTGCTTGCCGGTGTGTACTGAACGGGTAGCTAAAATAGTACTTACAGCAGAGCTGGCCCAAGACATTTTGCTGCCTCAGGCAAAGGACAAGATGGTGCCCCCCAAGCCCCCAACCAGCTCCAGTGTCAATGGTAGGCATGGTTGGGCACTTGCCGATGTCCCACACCCCAGCAGGGGCCCACAGACAAAAATTCCCTGAATGTGCTCCTCCTCTTCGCCATTGCAACCCACTTTTTCATCTGCCTTTCATTCTGGCCCAAACAAAAGTGATGGTGAGAAGGATGAGTGGTACATGCCACTGCCTTCTTGCTAGCTGGCACTCTACCTGACTTTTTTTTACCTGTACAAACATGAATAGGAATTGCTCCTTAAAGCTATTTTTGCTAATTTCTCCTTTGTGAATTCTACATGTTGAGTCAAGGTTCCTGTCTGAGAAAACACCACTCCCAGCTACCTAAAAAAACCTGTACTTGCTCTATCTCCATCGCATCTAACATCCAAAGAGGTATACAAGGTCTTTTTTCAAAACAAAAACTATTTTGGTCTTTTGATAGTTAGATTGCAAGCCTTCATTTTTACATTATTTACCAAAGGACTGAAGAAGGCATCATAAACCAACCTACATTAAATACTGTGTCATTGCAGATGGGAGAGTAGAAATATTTTTATCACATATTTTGGGTGGGAAATATTAAGAGCCAGACAGATGTAAAACCACATCACTGATATATAAATGGAAACGCAGTGGTGCTAGGATACATCCTTGGCTGACAGCCTTCGTGGTTTTTATAGCATCTTATAGGTTTTACAGAATTTTATGGAAACAGAAAGTTCCCCTTGGACACCGTTCCTAACTTTAAATGAGGTGTTAGTATAAAGAGTCTGTATACAGTATGAGATGTTTATCTATTTACAACTCCAAAGCTGCTTTCTTCATATAGTATCAAATGCAGACCTAAGATCAATAAAGTCTACATACAGCATTTGTGTGTAATTTACACTATACTTTTGTATAAGATGGTATAAAAGGAAGCAATGATCAATTGTAGATCTAGCAACTTGAAGACCTACTTGCACCTACACCTGTATATTATTATTAGTAACTACATGTCCTCCTTCTTAGTTAGATGTGTAGTATAGACTTCCCCAGCAACATCAAGTAAACTAATAGGTCTATAATTAGCTAGACTTTCTCTTCCACTTTTTTTTTACATACAGGCTCGTATAGTATTGTCTCCTTCTGTATGGATTTCGGGTGGGGGGTGGGAGGTTGCATAGAACTAGGACGAAACAAAATTGGCAATGGGGAAATGAGAACCTTGACAGATTCACCCATTCCTGCTTCCAGTGCCACCCATCTCCAGGTTTTTGAGGGCCCTTGGGAATACACTTTCAATAGGCCCCCTACCCCAGTAAGTCTAGCTTCTCACTGCCATTGTCACCAGCTGATCTTCCCCTCCTCCTCTTTCTCATCATTGCTTCCACTTGTTTGCTTTGACAGGCAGAGAGCCAGTGAGCAAGTAGGCCGTGGCATCTACTGCTGCTCCTTCTCACCACCACTGCCTTGGCCAGAGTAAGAGGCAGGTGAACAAGTAGATTGCAATGGTGAAGAGGAAGAGGAAATCCAGGGGGCTCTTGTCATTGGGCCCCTGCCGGGGTATGGACCCTCGGCAGGTGCCCAACCGTGCCTATCCCTTGACACTGGTCCTGCCTACTGCAGAGTTCACCCAGATATGATTAACTCCATTAACACCTAGTGAATATTCTATATAATGACACCTCTCTACACACTTCCGATGTCTGGCTGTTGGAGCTACTAGCATATTACTTTGAAACAAATCCACCTGGAATCAGTGGTTTTCCCAAACAATGTTTAGGATTATGGTGAAATGCTTAACTTGTAAATTAAAAACTGTCTGTTTAACTTTCAGATTGAACGATTTGAAATTGTACAGGCCACTTCCTCAGAAATGCACCTCAAGAGGATGTTCTCTTACAATCTGGGCCTTTTTGCCTCCCCACAGCAGACGTTGCAGATCTTAGCATTAAAAAAACCTTCAGTCGCGAGGAATGTGATATATTTCACGCCGCAACCACCACCATTTCTTCAAAGGGCTTGCATAATTAATGATGCACATTCTTCTATTTTCATCTAGGCCCAGATCAAAAATTGATGATTATCTTCTTCAGAGGTCATCCAATTATAATTCAAAGTAAGTATATCTAATAAAAGATTAACACAAATTTCCATTTATCCAAAAGACAAAAGCTATGTCGAGATTAAGTTAAGGGTGAGAGGTCACAACAGTAATTTAAAGCTCAGTGTATCACAGGGAAATTGTAGTCTTCTTCAAAGCGGAAAATGAAGTGGGGGGGGGAAGCCTAAGAAATTCAGAATTAAGCTGAGCTGAAAAGAAATCCCAGTAGCCTTATGCATGGATCAGCTTAAGCTATAGTTGCCTATGTAATTACTTGAGGTAGGGTTCCTGTGCTGCAGAGGTGAAGCAACTGAAGCAAAACAGACCTTGAAGAGGCCATGATAGGTTCATACCAACACTGTCATTCTTCACTCACAAATTATTCCCCCAATGTAGATATATAGGGACTGATCCGTACCAGAGGAGGCTGGGGGCTCCCATGTCAGTGGGGTGGTGTATCCACTCCAGGTTTTAGGCCAAACTTTTAAGGAGCTACCCATGATGCTGAACTCTATCCTCAAACTAGGTTCAGCACCATGGACGGCTCCTTTAAAGTTCAGACCAGGAACCCGGAGTGGGTACACTGCCCCACTGATATTGGAGCCCCCAACCGCTGCTGATCCGTACACTTCCATTTCCTTGGCTGAGGAGCTTCTTCTCATAGCAGGGGTCTTTCACTTTGAACTCAAGATAATGTATGAGGCAGGCTTCCACATGGAGGAACGTCCATATATGCCATTGTATCGTTCTAAACTTTTTTTTGCAGTGGAAGTTCATTCTTATTGGTACCCACTTGTGATGAATTATGAGGCCTCCTCCTGAGTCCTGACGCATTGACTTAGGTGCATTGGCAAGAGCCAATGAAGCAGACTGGGGCAGAGAAACGTGGAGGGGGATGGCATCATGTCAGCATGGGAGGCTGGTGGCGCCAGTGTCAGTGTAGCCACTCCGGACTTTAGTCTGAACTGTAAAGGAGCTATCCAGGGTGCTAAACCCTAGCCCCGAAATAGGTTGGGCACCATGGATAGCTCCTTAAAAGTTCAGAGTAAAATCCAGAGTGGCTACACACAGCCCCACTGAAATTGGAGCCACCGGCCTCCACTGCATGTCACGTGTTCAGGTAACCTCTTGCCGCCCAAGGGCCAAATTCCATTTCAGAAAAGCTCTTGGGGGCCACATTCCATTGGTGGGTGGGGCCAAAAGGCAAAAGGGGTGGGGCCAAAACACGAGCCTATTTTAACTGCCAGTAAATAAGCCTCAGGAGAGGCATTTCTTTAGAAGGGGGGGGGGGGGAACATGCAAAAGCTGTGAAACCACCAAATGATCAGTAATCACGGGAAAGGGGAAGTGGCCAGGAAAGGGGGGCATGACCGTGTGGAGAACCCTAGGGGGCCAGATATGGTCCCCAGGGGGCTGGATTTGGCCCATGACTCTGAGGTTCCCCACCCCTGTTTTATATTATTGGACAATGAGTTGAATCTAGCCTTGATCATACTTAGACTAACTTAAATCCCCATTGATTTCAATGGACCTATGAATTCAAAGTATGATTGAGGCTGGATCTGGATCCAACTCAGCGTGGGATAGAAGAGGAGATGTGGGGTTGCTGCTTTCGGTGAAGTTTCCGCATATCCTATCTAATGTCTGGTTCCACCCCAACTTTTCATGGTTGTTGTGTTTCCCCCATATCCGTCTACTAATCTTTCTTAATTGGGGTAAACATGACTGTAAATATAAGACGTTTAACTTATCTTTGACAGAATGTTAATAGGATTAGCAAGCAATATGGAATCTCTTTGGCACCAAATGCCGTAATCCTGCTAATTAGAGTTGTATATCATGGCATAAACCAGGGTTGTGATTTTAATGAGCAAAAACATCATTAGGAAAAAATATGGAAAAGATCTAAATATTTTCATGTTGTCTTTGCTTCTTCAGCAGAAACAAAAGGCCTCTGATTTAATCAGGGATGCAACTCCTATTGGCATTAAAACCTGTCTTGCTCTTTTCAGATAAGCAACACTGTGGCGTGTTGCAGTATCTGAAGAGTGGCTCCTTCACAAAGCCCCTCCCTTGCCGCAAATGTCTATGCTTATGGAACATGAAACTTCACAGCAGGGATGGGCAACTGCGGTAGGTATGGGGGGGGGCATTTTCACATCCTGGAACACCCCCCCCAACTCCCACAATAGAGCAACAAACCGCTCTGTAACACTCAGTAGCGATAAAAGGGTAAAATTTAGCATGTTTGCATGCTAAATGTAACCCTTTTAGGGTTCCATAGCAGCTATGGAGCACTAAATCAGCCAAATTTTGCTTGCAAGCAAGCTAAATTTGCTAAGTGCTATTTTTGTCATGCACACACACAAAAGTTCAATGTTGCTGAATTTGGAGGTATGGAGGGGAGCAGCAGGGAGCACATGTAACCCATGGGGGGGGGGCATATTGCCCACCCCTGCTTCAGAGGTTACTGATGTTGTCAGCTCCTTTCCTGAATGAAGTGGTAGGAAAGGAAAAATTGAGCCTGTTGGACTCAATTTGCTTGTGTGTTTATTACGCCAGTGTGTTTTTTTATTACGCCAGTGTGGCACAGTGGTGCGAGTGTTGGACTGGGACCCGGGAGATCCAGGTTCTAGTCCCCGCTCGGCCGTGAAACTCACTGGGTGACTTTGGGCCAGTCACTGACTCTCAGCCTAACCTACCTCACAGGGTTGTTGTGAGGATAAAATGGAGAGGAGGAGGACTATGTAAGCCGCCTTGGGTTGCTTGCAGGAAAAAAGGTGGGGTATATAAATATAATAAATAAATAATAATAAATAAATTTAGCATTTATTTACTGCTAAAAAAAACCAAAACAAAACAACAATAAGATTACAACCAAAATGAATGAAAATAGCAAATATTAAAATATTTAATATCAAAAATATTTTTAAAAGCCAGCAGCAAAGTTAATAACCAGAGTGACAGACTAAAGATCAATGTCTGCTGGAAGAAAGGAAGGTTTTGACCTGGCATCTAACTATAGGCAGTGAAGATGCCAGGAGGATCTTCCTAGGATGGGGCATTCCACAGACAGGAGCCACTAGAGAGAAGGGTCTTTCCCTGGTAGCTCCCGCCTTTTGGGCAATGGCATGCAGGGAAAGGCATGCCAAGCAGCTGTTAAAAGCATGGTAGCCAGGAGTAGTGTTGGCTGATTGTGTCCTTCGTGTCATATAGACCACGCATATTTCCATCATAATCTCTAAAATTGAATAACAGAGTCCTTTTGCTCTAGCAGAGGTCTGTATGGCACATAGAGGGGGGGGGGGCTCTGGTGGCTGCCCAGTGGAGAACCCGATTCAACACATCAGAAAACAGAGGCTTCTCAGGTATACCGAGCTGTGTGCTGAATTGCAGACTCAACGAATACACTTCATTTTGAGAATTGCATTTCTCTCTTTGGAAGACAGGGGGACACAAATAAGGGTTCTCCCCTTTGGGAGCAGTGGAGTTTTTAGACCTGCAAATCACTTCTTTCGTCTGTTGTCAGCTTCGACTGTAATGCTTCCCATCCCCCCCCCTTTTTTGAAATGGTCCAGAATCTTTTAGAAGGAGGGGTGGTGGAACCAGACTTCATTATGACTACAGTCCTCAGGCTTCATTGTGAATAAATCCAATTATATCCTAGTAATGAGACCACTGGATTTTAATGTCATGTTTAATGAATGGTAAAGTGTACTCAAAAACAAGCTCAACATCTCTGCCTGCCCCCAGAGGTCCTTGGAGATCAATGCGCTTAATTGGTTATGGCACAGCATAGGAGCAGATGTGCAAGAGGATGTATTGATCTAACTAATTCCTCTGAAGTAAGGGTGGTGGTGGTGCAAGTGGGCTTGCTGGCTGCAGATGGTGGGAGTTGTAGTGTGACACAACTGACGGCACCGGTTTGGGTAAAGCTCAACTAGGTGAAGAGAAATGCCTTGCAATACCCCAGCTTCTTTCTGGACATACATAGACAATATTCAAGTCGAGACGCAATTCATAGAGGCGTGTGCATGCTTAAGTCTCATTGATAAAGCTAAATAATTTTGCAATGCCCAATCCTATGCATGTGTACACAGAAACAAGTCCAAGTAAGTGCAATGGAAATGTAGTCTTAGTATCCCAATAGTATCCTTTTTATTTATTGATTTGATTTGTACCCCACCTTTCTACCAAAAATGACACTCAAGGCAGCTTAGGACTTGAGTGTGGCCTCTGGATTGTTCCATTTCACCAAGAGAATTGGACTTAGACCAGGGAAATCCAAGTTCAAACTATGTAGCCCTGAAGGTTCCCTTGAGCAAGTCAACATCTCTCAACAACCCAATCAACTTTTCAAGACACTTCTGAGCATAACATTGGATGACTCTCCGTATATGCAGCCCTGAGCTCCCTGGAGGGAGGACAACAGATGAATGTGATTTCCCTATATCCCCTCTGGTTGCCTTAGTTGCTCTCAAGTTCTGACCATGACCTGAAGGGGAGTTGACGCTGTCAACTCTGCTAATGCTATGCAAGTCTCTATTTGGTCAGGGCCTGGATGGGCGTCCCACCTGAGATCCTCCAGTAGACTGATTTGAATAAAGGAAAGAAATGGATGTGCATGCAATAAATATTAGCAGTGAAGGCTGGTGGCTTCAATGTCAGTGGGGCTGTGTATCCGCTCCAGATTTTACTCTGAACTTTTAAGGAGCTATTTGGGGCTATGGTTCAGCACCATGGATAGCTCCTTAAAAGTTCAACGTGAAATCCAGAGTGGATACACAGGCACACAGCCCCACTGACATTGGAGTCACCAGCCTCCCCTGAATAACAGGATCATATCGCACACTGCAGTCTTAAATTCAGGCTTAAATCTTAAGTTCCAGAAGGATGGGGTTTGGTTGAGCATTCAGGGAAACATATTGACAGTACGCACAGTTTGACAATGGAACCGATGACCAAGGAGTGAGTGGTGGGCTCTCCCCCACTGGCGGTCTTCAAGCACAAGCTCGGCAGCCACCTGGTGGAGATGCTCCAGCTCTGGATTTCCTGCTTCAAGTATGTGGGGTGGACTAGACGGTGTACAAGCATCCCTCCGACTCTGTTATTCTACTAATTAGGTGTAATAATCGTTCAGTGGGAGTAACAATCACTCTGTTAAGTGGGTGTGACTCTTGTTATTCTATCAAATGGGGTGTAACCATCATTAATGGGTAAACATTAGTTCACTTAAATGGGTGTAACACCAGGAGAGGCTGGTGACTCCTCTGTTAGTGGGGCTCCTTATCCATGGCATCTTTTTGTTTGAGCTTTATAGGAGCTAACCATGGTGCTCCATGGTGGTGAACCTATTTTGGGGGTGGAGTACAGCACCATGGATAGCTCCTACAAAGCGCAAACAAAAAGATGTCATGGATAAGGAGTCCGACTGACACAGGAGTCACCCACCTCCCCTGTGTAACACTCTGTGGGAATTATAGTTCTGTGAGGAGAGTGTGCATGCTAGGGAACTCTAACAAAGATGCTCTTGCACCAAACTATAGTGTTCCCACACTTGGAATATAGAGTGTGTGTACCATTCTACTGATCCTGTCTCCAAAAGGATACCAAAGAATTGGAGAAAGGTGCAGTAAAGAGGCAAACCAAATTTTTTAGCATGGGTGAGCTCTTGGGGTGGAGAACATCCCCTAAAAGGATGGCTTTAAGGTTAAAAGTGGGGAGAGGATTTGCCATGCAATCCTCTACATGTCTACTCAGAAGTAAGTCCCATTGAGTTCAATGCTGCTTTCTCTCAGGTAAGTGGGTCTAGGATTGCAGCCTTAGCTGTTTACTTTAGCAAAAAGGCAAGTAAAGAGGATATATTAAAAGTTTATGGGAATCGTGCATATTTGTTTGGAGAAACTGGTTAGGTCAGTCGAATTCATGGTCATCCAATGAAACAGACGGGCAGGGCAGACCAGAGGAAGTGCTTGTTCACACAACATTTAATCAATACATGGAATGTGCTGCCATAATATATAGTGATGGCCATTAGTTTAGATCCTCTTAAAAAGGAAATTAGACAGATTTATGGAGGATAAGTCTGCCAGCACCTATTAATCATGAAGGCTATTATGTTTAGTGGGAGAGGACAATCGACTCCATGCACTGTTCATGGGCTTCTCAGAGACATCTGGCTGGCCACTGTGGGAAACAGGAAGCTGGACTTGATGGACCTTGCAGAAGGGTCATAGCTCATGTGTAGTAGAGCACATGCTTTGTATGCAAATGGGTCCAGGTTCAGTCCCCAGCATCTCCAGCATCAAGACCAGTGGTGTGGTAGAGCGAGTGCTTGCAGGGTCAAAGCAGGGGGACTTTTTGATTAGCAGGCATGATCCATCAACTCCCTCATGCTTCCCTGTTCCCTCTGAGCTTAGCTGCATTCCTCACAGTAGCTGGTGGAAATGGATTTCCCCAGCAACAATATACTGTTGTTGTGAGCTACCCTGTTGTAATGCAAAGTATTTTTGGGGTGGTTCAGTCTTGAATGGGGCCAATTAAGACCAAGTAGCTTTACAAAAGACCTGCTCCTGATTAAGATAAAAACTGCTAGAACTGGTTTGTTGATTTTGAGATAAAATGTTTCCCCTGGTGCAGTGAAAAGACACCCCTGGAAAATCTTGAGGCTGTTGGTTTCATGCTATTTAGGGTCAGGTTGTGTCCCTCTTTTTCCCTTTCTCATGCAACCTCATGTCTCTTCAGCCAAAGTCCAACATGCTAACCACTACACTGCCCTTTGCCAGCTTACTATTCTATAACAGTCAGCTGATCCTAATGAATTGGTTTTATGCTATTTGTTTATTTATTTATTATACGTATTTATTATATTTATACCCCGCCTTTTTTCCTGCAAGGAACCCAAGGTGGCTTACATAATCCTCCTCCTCCTCCTCTCTATTTTATCCTCACAACAACCCTGTGAGGTAGGTTAGGCTGAGAGTCAGTGACTGGCCCAAAGTCACCCAGTGAGTTTCATGGCCGAATGGGGACTAGAACCCGGATCTCCCGAGTCCCAGTCCAACACTCTCACCACTACGCCACACTGGCTCTGCTGCTCTTTGGGGGAGAGGTGTGTGTGTGTGTGTGTGTGTGTGCGTGAGAGAGAGAGAGAGAGAGAGAGAGAGAGAGAGAGAGAGAATATAATACACATAGATTAACACAGCTGCTTCCATTTTTGGCTCTCCTTTGGGGCATGACTATGGGATTGTCAGTGATGAGTGCCTGCACTTCAAAACTGAACACTGCACCACTGAGAAAGACTCCTGCCTGAAACCCTGGAGAGCCACTACCAGTCAGTTTCAACAGTACTCTAGATGAACCAATAGTCTGTCTGCCTGTCTATTGATCGATCAATCGATCAATATAAAATTATGTCCAGGCTGCCTTTAAAGGTGGAACCCTCTCAAGATGGCATCTGAGTCAGTACAAGGAAGCTTCCCATGTTCCTATGGTTGGATCCAAGAGGGCTCTTCACATGCCCTCCACCTCTGTACCTCACCAAACAACTAGTGATGGGCGATCTTACCCCAAGTGAATTGTTATTTACTTGGAAAGTAACAAATTCATCTATGTGAGCTCAGATGAGAGTCCTCCTTTAATACAAAATCTCACTCTGTGCATATGAATTCTTGCCCATGTGTAGTATCAAGGTGCATCTTGGTAGTTGTAGTAGAATTGCATAGTGCGGCATGATGTAATGTGTCATCATGTTATGTGGTCCCTCTCTGATTGGTTGCTTTCACATGGCATGTCTGCCTGATGATGTCATGTGATGTTTACTCACCATCACTGGTATGAAGATGGACCTGTGGAGGAATCTTCCTCCTCCTCCTCCTCCTCCTCCTCCTCCTCCTCCTCCTCCTCCTCCTCCTCCTTAGAGCCAGAGCTGTGGTGGCAATGACAACGAGGGAAGCAGCTAATGAGACAGCTTTAAGTAAGGTGGAGGGGCTCTACGTAGTAGAATGGCTGAAAATTTAGGAGTGGAATCAGTCTACTACTTCGCTGCACATGCTCCAAAGCTCACAATCAATTCCGATCGTAATACATCGATCCAGGCTTGCTACATAGGTGAGCATTATGATTTTCAACCAATGAGCCAGTGAAGGCTGCTGGCTCCAATGTCAGCGGGGCTGTGTATCCAGTCCAGATTTCACTCTGAACTTTAAAGGAGCTATCCATGGTGCTGAACCCTATCCCCAAAATAGGTTTGGCACCATGGATAGTTCCTTAAAAGTTTGGAGTACAATCTGGAATGGATACACAGCCCCGCTGACATTAGAGCCGCCACTAGTCTCCACTGCAATAAGCCAAGTAATTATGAAATCCGGTGGCATTACTACAAACAACAATACTTTGTAGAAGCTGTGACAGTTACAGTGATACAAGAACAGATATGACTGTATGCATGTTTATGTTTATGAATCAGTTAGGTGCATTTTTGTCATCATCAACTAAAATATTTGTTTTGCTTTTGTTTGTGTTTTGTTTTTTTTATAAAAGAGAGAGAGAGAGAGAGAGAGAGAGAGAAAGAGATGACTTTATACCTATAGTCATGGCCAAGCTCAGAACGTGTGGCCCAACTTGTTGCTTTCCTTCGGCCCACTTCTCTGGCATCCTGCTCGCCACCGCCTCATGTTATCTGCAGTGTTTAGTCCCCTGATGGCTCTAAATAGATGCTTGCGGGGAAAGATGATTAAATGAAATCAGTGTCAAGTCAGTTTTGATTCTAATCGCATAGCCCAGTCTGTTTTGTATTCTGTTTACACTGTGTGGCCACTTTTCTTTAATCCAACAAGCCAGCCTAGCAGCGAATAGAAGGAACCAAACTCAAACACCAGCTGGAGAACGTTGGATGCATTGTGAGAGAGCCGTGCTTCGAATTAGCAATGGCCGCACAAAACACACGGAGAGAGAAAAAAACCCAGAGACTGCAGAAGCCTGACAGCGATGTGCACAGGAATTGTGGTGGAATGTGAGCATCCATACACACACACACACACACACACCAAAAAATGAGCTGCTGCATACGGGCAGACACTTCATAGTAGCAAAAGAAATGAACCCCAAAGAAAGTTGCAAGAGAAGGTGGATTATTTGCTTTATATATACAGCTAGTCAAATGACTACCCTAAGATATTCTATTCGAAGGTGAGTTTCTTTTAAAGATGATCGTACAGCACCATCTTCTGAGCAAAGTTTTTATTGCAAGATCTATCCCCAATGACTAAATACTCAGCATTAATATCTGTAGAATATGTAGGAGTGGGAAACCTCAAGCCCAGGGCCCAATTCAGCCTTCCTGAGGTGCCAATCTGGCTGTCTGGTGTTTTCCAGACTGCCACTCCCTCCTCCACTAAACCCACCTGTTCCCCCCCCCAAACACCTATTGTTCTGTGGCTTCCTGGCTTTTGTATGCTTTTCCCCCATTCCAAAAGGTTGAAATGCCTCTCCTAAGGCTTAGTTACTGGCACTAGTAGTAAATCTACTACTGGCAGTAAGAGCTTTAAACTACAATACGCTGGTATTATTTGTATCTTTGGTCCTCACACCTTTTGCCTTTGCTCCCCCAGCCTTGCGTTCTACCCCACCAAGCACTGGAATGTGGCCCCCGAGAGCCCTGGCGCTGAGTTTCCCCACCCCTGGCGGGATAGAAGCAATTGATTATCACACTTGAGGGCCACACAATCCTGTGGCCGCCGGTAGACACTGTCTGGCCAGCCATAGGAAAAGTCAGAGTCCCAGCTGCGACCTCAGAAAAGCCCTCTGAGGTCACAGCTGGCGTGGTTCTTTCCATGCTGGCTGCAGCTCAAAAGATGGAAGACCAACTTCAGAGCTGGTGCTACGGGAGGGGGGGTGGAGGCTCCGCCAGGATACAAGGAATCTCAGCGGTGCCTCAGCCCCTCCTCCTCACAAACGGGTAAAACACTTCGGCAGTCAGAATTGCCCATCTAATTGCTTTGGAGGGTGAGGGAGGAAGCAATCCTTGCCTCCACACTCCTCCCGCCTTTCACTGGCCGCCCGTAAGCCTCCAGGTTTGGAGGGTCACGGGCACCCACATTGGATCATGCTGCCCGTCAACTTCATTGGCTGTAGCTTTGGTTGTTTTCATCACTTATTCAGCCTGGAGCTGGAGCTGGCAAAACATGCATAGGATCGCACCTTTAGTGAAATTCCAAAAACATCAGGAGAAGATTCTGATGGACATACAGAAATCCACCCTGTATTGGTGAAGTCTTCCACATGCTCATCCTAGAAGAAATCAGGAAATCATTGTTTTTCTCACACTAACATCCAGAAGTAGTGTGTATTGTCACAACGTCGGCATACTTAAAATATTTATCTGTTTATCTTTGTATGATTCACCGCTCCGGAATCTGTCTAGCTATGGAGTGGTATACAAATGCTATAAAGTAAATGCATACATACATACATACATACATATCCTCCTTTTTAAAAAAAATCTGACAAGTCAGGGAGACAGTTAAGCCAGAACAGCCTTTCCCAATCTGGCACCCTTCAGATGTGTTGGACTACAGCTCCCATCATCCCAGCCAGCAGGGACAGTGGTTGGGGATGTTAGGACTTGTAGTCCCACACATCTGGAGAGCAACAGGTTGGGTTAGAACCATTATCCCTGCTGTACTAATGCTGTTTTGGGCTACCACTTTTAATTCATTGATCAGGTAGATTGATGGATTATTATTATTTTGATTGACAAAAAAGATGCTCCTGAGAAATCAAGAAGCAGATTATCTGTACATGCCTACTGAGAAGTAAGCCCCTTGGAATTCATTAGGACTCACTCCCAGATAGGTGTGTATAGGATTACACTGCACAGGTGCAATACTAAGCATACTTCCTATAGAGTTAGGTCCAGTGAAGATAGTGGGACCTACTTCTTTGTATCTGGTCAGTGCTGGATCTGAGATGTGCCATTTATATCTCCCAGAATGCCCCAGATGTAGCTGTGAGGGATTGTGGGAATTTTAAATGGTGGCCCCCAGCAGCCCAGCACTGATCAGAGCACTGCTGCTGCCCACCCACATAGGAGGGGGCCCACTGATGTAGGATCAGAGGACAGTTTCCCGAGGGCCTCCTCAAACTGGCCCATATTTCAATACAAGTACGGTACTTCTAAAAACTGCAGATAGCGAGTGCCATCTTAAAAGAGGCATTCTCTCCTGTGCATGTGAGAGCAAAAGGGGGGTGCATCTTCTACGTCAGTGGTGTTGAACCCACCCAGGGTTCCAGTCTATCCCTCTGGGGTTCCCCACAACCCCTTCCCCATGTTCACCAGGTGGTTCCCATTATTCCCGCCCTGACTGCATATCATTTGGTGGTTTCCTGGCTTTTGCGCAATTTCTTCCCCATTCTAAAGGTTGGAATGCTGAAAGAGGTTCAACACCCCTGTTCTAAATGATGCCTTCCTACTGTGACACTGGCTGAGGTCGGAGCCTCCCCCTCCCTCAGTCTCTCCTTTTGAAGGCAGACCCAGACACTGAGCTTCTAACTCTTCGCTTTTATTATGGTGATGCAAACCAGCAAGGCCGGCTGGCTTTAAAGTACAAATTAAGTGTATTGCAGAGATCAATAACAAAAGAAACAAGCTTAGTTAGAATGCTAGATGATCAATACATTAAGGAAATGGGGCCGCATGGAAAGAAGTTGATCTCAGACTGAGGGCCCCTCCTCCCTTCCCAACTCAAGTTGTCAAAACCCCTCCTTGAAGGTGGTTCCTGTTGCTTGACAGCCAACCACTTAGAACGTCTTCATTGATCCTCCCTCTTCAGTTGACGCCTTATTCTGGGATCCGGCACACCCATTCCACCCACCTGCCCCTCATCAGGTGTGCTTTGGCTTCCCACAGTATTCGAGGCTACCTGATTCTCTTCCACCTCCCTGCTTCTCTCCAGTTCAACTGTCCTTGGCATTTCAGAGGTGAGTTCCACCATCTCCTCCTCAACTGCATCAGAATCTGTTCTGATATATCATATCCCTTGAAGGCTCTTTTGCAGCAGCAATGGGCCCAATCCCTACAGCTGACATCACCTGAAAGCAAAGGATGCTCTCTCTTTTTCATCAGAACCATTGTTTGCCTCTCATGCAAATAAATGCAAATGTAAGCAGCTATTTAATTAATCATCTCAAACACATCTCCTTAATGGATGGACTAAGTTTTCCTTCTTCAGTCGGCAGCCCTAGGCTTTTCTTGTTTCTAACCAGGGGAACAATTTAAAGGTGCCATTTCCCACCTGCTGTGTAAAGCAATGCGACTGACCAGATATAATTTGTATTTCCATGCAGCTGCCAGCTGTTTTTGCAATCTGAGGCTGGAATTTTATTGAGTCCCTGGAGGGCAGCATTTGGCCGGGTCAGTCACAACAAGTGCAGGCCTGCTGTAGCCGATAATTGGTTGAGCATATATCCATGCCACTAAAACTCCTGGGGAACTTTTGGAGGTGCTAAATGAGACACATGCAAGAACATGAACAATTTAAAATCCTTCCTTCTAGTACCGATTCTTCCCATGCTCACGCTTACGCCAAAGCCACATCACACACACACACACACACACACACACACACGAGCTGCCCATAAAAATCAGTGGAGAAATCAAATATTTTAATATAGCTGGGATTGTGTACATGTGTGTCCAGTCCACCCAGCTCCCAAGAAGCCTAAAATAAAGGAGGGGAACCCAAAATGGAGGGGGGACCCCATAACAGGCCAATGATGACTAAACACGCTCAGTGGACGTTTAAGACTGCTGGGCTGGCAGTGCTGGGATGCAGTCTTTTAATTTTCACCTTAAAATGGCCCAGTTAAAGAGGCCCTTCTCAGTAGGCTGGTCTAGGGCCTAAGATCCATTATTAATCTATTCTTTATCTAGGGCGCAATCTTAGGGGGAATAGATGATGTCTAGACAGCTATAGGAGACTTCGGAGTTCCAGCTCCGACTTCAGAAATTCTCTCCGAGGCCGGAGCTGGGACTCTAAAGTTGAAGCACCCCCCCCCTCCACCCTGGCAGCCTGGCGTGGAAAGAACCGTGCCAGCTGCAGCTCCGAGGTTGCAAGAGCAACCTCGGAGATGGCGTTTTGTGGGCTTTCTGCGGGACAAGGAGGAGAGAGGCTCCATCAGCATACGTAGTATCCTGGCAGCTCCTCAGCCTCCCCTTCTCACGCCCCCCCCCCAGGGCCAAAATTGGTGGAGGTGAAGCATGGAGGTGACCTTCACCTCTGGACTCCTTCTGATAGGGATGCCTGTAATCCTCCGAGTTCTCCCCCCCACCCTAATTTCTTGAGTAGCAGCAGCAACAGATGCCATGAAAAAGACAAATCACATCATAGTAAAATATTGCCAAATGAATTCTTTGTCGGAGAAAGTAGACTTTATTTCAGCTCTTTATTTCAACCGCATGCTGTACTTGCTGTATTATAAATATAGGATTTTTCATTGTGTAAATGTATCAGCAATTTAAAAACAGAGCACTACAATCTTTTTCCCTTCCCCCCCACACACACCCCGACACAAATAGCCCCATGGACTGCCCATTTTTCATACTTAATTCCTTCAAATTGTATAATAGTATAAAGACCATTCTGAAAACAGTGCATTGGCGGGATTCAGAAATCAACATCCTTTTTTTTTTGACAGGTTTTTTTTTTCTGAGTCACAAAGAGATTTTCTTAAAAGGAAAAAAATAATAATCTTGCATAATGGTGTGCATCAAAAGGTATACAGCCCAAATCTCCCCACCCACCCACCTTTTATAAAAAAAAAAATCAGGTTAAAGTTTCTTATATACAGTGTAACATACTCTTGTTTATATGATGGCAATATGTGAAATCATCAGAAATGAACAGTACTCTTTTGCACATGCGTGCGTGCACACACACACACACACACACACAGTATATAGGATGGCTTATAGATTTCATAGATCATAGAGTTGGAAGGAGCCTACAAGGCTATCGAGTCCAACCCCCTGCTCAATGCAGGAAACTAGAGGAGGGGTCTCCCATCCAAGTAATAAGCAGGCCTGACCCTGCTTAGCTTTCCACACTCAGACAAGCTGCTGCATATGAAAGGAAATAGATTTGCATGTGCTGTTCCCCACCCCACCCCAAAAAAGGGGGACTCTTTTTTTTTAATGTAATCTTCATTGTAAGGGTGCAACTCAAAGACTGCCGGCAGTGTTGTAGCATGACTATACGGCAACTAGAAGACCCTGGAGCAACTCCAGCTCACCTGAAAAGTTCTCCTGGACCCTCAGTTGCCAACTTGGAGGCAAAAGAGGCAAGGACAAAATAGCATCGGTGGGAGCGGAGCTTGCAGGCGCATCACAATATGGGGTGCCACCTTGCCCCCACCCTAGTTCTCATAGTGTTTCTCCAAGAGTGTTGATCTCATAGTGTTGATCTCATAGTGTTTCTCCAGTCAGCTCCAAGCAGCTGACTGAAACCAATGGGCCATGATAACTTGAAGCTCCTTATCCTGAGTCAGACTATTTGTCCATCTAGCTCTGCAATGTCTACTCTCTTTCCCAGCAACTGCTGCCTGAGATCCTTGAACTGGAGATGGCAGTGGTTGAACCCAGGACCTTCTGCATGTGCTTGTCCACTATGGGACTCTCCCTCTCAACACCACTGGATAGCTAAGCAGGGTCAAGCCTGGTTATTACTTTGATGGGAGACCCCTCCCTCCTATAGTTTCCAGCACTGAGCAGGGGGTTGGACTCGATAGCCTTGTAGGCTCCTTCCAACTCTATGAGCTATGAAATCTATGCCTGAATCACAACGCCCCCTTCAGATTTCCTTTGCATAGCAAGTGGACACTGAATCACTCTTGTTAGTATTTGTCATCGTTTCAAGTGGAAACCTAAACACACTTACTGTATTTAATGAGACCTGCAGCCCACCTGACCTGGCCATGCAGTTTATTTCTCAGAATGCACCCCGAGGTTTGCGCTCCACAGCTGAGGTCACAGACTTTTCATATCAACATGATATACACAGTGCTTTTTTTCTGGAGAAAAAGGTACCGGAACTCTTGGATTATGTTTCCTCGGGAGTAGATGGCGATTAAATTGTAATGAAATTAATAGAATAAAAGGTGCTGGAACTTAGTTCTGGTGAGTTCCACCAGAAAAAAAGCCCTGGATATACATATTTTCACTGCATACGTTTCATTCCGCAAACCTGATTACATTCAAGCCTTACCGGCATCAGGGCCTTAACCTGCACTGATCATTCCAGAGAGAGACAGATTGGTTCCAACAGTTCCAACAGATGGGTTTGTGAAGCAAAGACCGTTCCAGGAATCACTGAACACACATGGCGGCTGATCTGATAATAGCAGCAGTGCGGTTTTGTCAAAGCGCAAATTGTAGGCGCCGTCTCCATTAGAAACCATTTTTTTTAAAATAAAAAGAAAAGAAATGAGCCTTGGGTGGCATGGGCCCTGGGCTCTCGAGGGCCACACCCACAACACAGCCTCAAAAATAGACTTAAGGACTCTTAGGAACATCGGAAGCTGCCTTATACTGAGTCAGACCATGGGTCCATCTAGCCCAGAATTGTCGACACTGACCGGCAGCAGTAGACCTCCAGGGTTTCCGGCACGGGTTTTTCCTGCCCTACCTGGAGAGGCCGGGGATCAAACCTGGGACTTTCTACATACAAAGCAGGGGCTCTACCACTGAGCTGTGGCCTCTCTTCTCATGTTACAGTGAACACACAAGGCAAAGGCAGTGGTGTGGCGTGTGTATTCAGCATCATCTGTGAAAGAGTCTAAGGGGGCTTCCAGATGAGGCCTTCATTGTGCAATTGCCCTGCCTTATTCACAAAATTTTACTTCGAGTGGGGGGTCCAGATTATTAAAGGTTGGACCCAGGATCTGCCTCCTGCAAGAGGAAGGGACCTTCTGTGAGAGGAAGGGATCCACTTGCAGAAGGATTACCTGCCTGATTTGGGGGGGTACCCCTTCCCCGCACATCTCACCCCCATTCAACAGGGTCTCCTGACTCTCTGTGTTGCATGTTCAGGGGACTGGGGGGGGGCTGCCAGTGGGAAGGAGGGGGTGGGGCAGACCCCTTCCTCCAGTGCCTGTCGATCTAGCTTAAATCTGGATCCAGCCCGCCATCTTCCATTTGTAACCAGTGGAAGCTGGTGGCTCCAATGTCAGCGGGGCCGTGTATCTGCTCCGGATTCTGCTCTGAACTTTTAAGGAGCTATCCATGGTGCCGAACCTCTTTTGGGGATAGGCACCATGAACAGCTCCTTTAAAGTTCAGAGTGAAATACAGAAGGGATATACACAGTCCCCACCGACAGCGGAGACACCACCCTCCCACAACCCACACTGCTCTTCAAGCAGAAGCAGGGACCCTGGAATAGGCAGCACAGGGGAGGCTGGTGACTCCTGTTTCGGTGGGGCTCCTGATCCATTGCAGGCCCTCCCTGGAAAGAACCATGCCGGCTGATTCTCCGAGGTTGCAAATGTGACCTCAGAGATGGGGTTTTGTGGGTGTTCCGGTGGGTGGAGAGGGGAGGCAGACAGGCACCGCCACAAGGTCCTGATTTTGCATACACAGGTTGCATAGGGGTAGGGCAAGTGGGCACAAACCGGCAGCTCCTCCCTCTTGGTGCATTAACTGCAAGATGCAATGGGTCCCTGCAGCCCATTCCTGTGCATGTTTATTCTGAAGTTAGGGCCTATTGAGCTGAAGGGGGCTTACTCCCCAGTAAGCATGCATATGGTTGCAACCTTAGCATTCTCATTTCAGGGGCATTTCCTTAAAGAGAGGACACGATTGTGTTCCTAGAACTGGGCATAGACAGACGGTTGATTGGGAGCTACCAACACATCACTGATAGATCAACTACTGAAAGATAGGGCTTTTGACTCCCAGTGGCTTAACAATGGCAACCACAGAGGCTTCTTCCCCTCCCCCCACTCCACCCCAAAAGAAAACTAAGCTGTAGTAACTTTGCTCTGTAGTAACTCCAATGTAGACCTGTACTTTTATTTTGTCGTGCTGGAACTGGGAGTCTTTTACATTTGTGTGTGGTGCCCCATGTGGTGAGCCACTGAACTGCGTGTTTATGTTTCGACAGCAGGGGGGGGGGAGTCCTACATCTCCCAGCATTCCCCAGGCACACTGACCATTGGATCAGCCTGGACATCAGGGACATTGGTAGGACCCAAAGATTCAGGACCCAGGCCCACATGACACAAATCTACACAGCATGTGCATATGCTAATTTATATCTATCTATGCACATTTAGAAATAAGTACAAGGATGTATTTACATTTCACAGAAGGCAAAACCAGCCCCATCCTAATCACATCATTTTTTATTTTATTTTTAAATGCTTTCATTAATTTGCACCCCTACCCCAGAGCTTTCTAAATCAGTAATTCTTTTTCAGTTCCAGTTAATTTGCAATCTCTGTGAACAAGTGTGAACAAATGAACAAAAAAGAGTGGTTGGTTAGGGTTTATTCTTTTTTTTCCCTTTTTGATGCACCCTTTCACACACACGTATATGCAATTAAGCATGGGGGGGGGAGCTTCCATTGGCATCAATAGAGGGAGTGGTTTTTCCCCCCTAAGCTTAATTGCCATGTAAGGATATCTGGGTTGGGATGTTGCAGCATCTGGGTTCACCTGGTTGTGACCCCCCCCATGAAAATTACCCCCTGCATGGCAATTAAAGGTTCAATCCTATGCAAGTTTGTGCAGAAAAAAGGCCTACATCTCCCAGCATGCCCAAGGCAGCCATGCTGGCTGAGGCATGCTGGGAGTTGTAGGCCTTTTTTTCTGCACAAACTTGCATAGGGTTGCACCCTAAGCTGGGGGGGGGGGGACCTTCCATTGCCACCAATGGACACTCAGGTCTCTGGGGGGAAAGATTTGGAGGGCTGGTACACAGATTTGGGGCTGGCACCCCATGGGCCCAGCCCTAGCAGTGCCTTTGCTGTACAGGAAGGAGCATAAGAGGGCTTCCTGATTCAGTTGAGTGATGCTTGAAGTGACAATCTCTTCCTGAGCTCTGGTGTGTTCCTGTATCCTTTGGCCCTGACCTCTGGCTTGCTTCTTGACTCTGCCTCCCAGTTGGTCCTTCGATTCTGACTTACTCTTTGGCCTTGGCTTTTCCATGGCTGCTGGCTGACTGCAAACTAGATTTGACATATATGGAGATCTTCTCCATCTATGGCTGCTGGGATGCAGCAGATCCCTGCCTCCATCCCCTGAACCACCACTTGGAGGTTCTATAAAATAAACCCAAGTACCTCCGGAAAGCCTATAATCTGCCCATGCCTCTCATTGAAGATAAGTTCCATTGTTTACATTTTGTTTGAAAGAAGGTGAAATGGCTTCATTTGTTATGTGTGTGTGTGTGTGTGTATACACACACACACACACACACACACACACACACACATATATATTATATATATATATATATATATTCATTCATTCATTCATTCCTGTTCCCAGTTTCTGCTTTGTGTCTCCTTGGGACACCTCAATAGTGAAAGTCTGAGGAACATTCTAGCTTCCATCAGATGTGTTTTTGCTACTATTTAGATTTTTAAAATATATTTTGGTATTTCCCTTTTGTTAGGTCTTAGTACGATCGCTTAATCCTTGTGGATTGTTTAATCTGACTGGATTAATGTACAAAGTTTAGCCTATCTGTGCAATGTTTATTAATGTGCAATGTTTAGCCTAGCTATATGACTACCTAAATTTTGTTGTGATTTGTGCTGGTTAGTGAACTATTGGGAAATGATGCTGTATTGTATTACGCCCGTCCGTCTGTCTCCCCCCCCCCCCGCGACGTTGTTGTAAACCACTTTTTGCGCATGGTTTTACCTTGGGAAAACAGCATACAAATATAAACTGATGATAATGATGTTGGTAAGTTTTGATGTTTTGTTTTGTGGGGTCTTGGTCGTGTTTGTTTAGGACGTTGATCGGATCCCTACAGGATTATGATTATTTAATAGATGTATATACCACCACTCACCATATTTTAAGAAAATCTCTTACAGCGCAGTCCTATGGCTGTTAGACAGTGTGTAGAGGGCCATGGGATTTTTTTCGGAGTCCCAGCCCTGACTCAGAAACTTGCTCTGAAGTTGGAGCTGGGACTCTGAGCTCGGAGTGCCCTCCCACCATCACAGCCGGAATGGAAAGAACCATGCCGGCTGATTCTCCGAGGTTGCAAATGTGACCTCAGAGATGGGGTTTTGTGGGTGTTCCGGTGCAGTGCATCCTAGCAGTGCCTCAGCCTCCTTCCCTCACGCTCCGAGGTGCGTGAACATCTGCCAAAATTAGCCATCTAAGTGTTTTGCAGGCTGGGCGGAGCACGGAAGCGACCTTCACCTCTGTGCTCCTCCTGCCCTCTATTGGATGCCCATAATCCCCTGAGTTCAGAGGCTACAGGCATCCAGATAGGATTGTGCCCTTAGTGGCTTAGGGGCGCAATCCTATGGGTTGTTGTGCCACCACTAGAAAGAAGCATCTGAGCTTGCTTGGAGGCTTCCAAGTATCCAGTGCCCTCCTGGGCTCCTGCCAACAAGGCGAGAGGAGCAACGGAGGTGATTTTCACCTCTCCATCTTTCTTCTGTTTCAGTTTCCTCTGGACGGGCCTGTGAGTCTGTCTAGAGAAGGTGTGTGCTGCTAGGGGCAGGGCTGGGGCTGGAGAGGCCATAGGATTGTTCGTATCCTGGCCTCCCACTCTCTCCTCCCCACCCACTAGAATGCCTCCTTACAGACCTCTCTGAGGTCTTCCAAGGCCACTTTTGCAACCTCAGAAAGCACGTGCTTTCCACAGCGGCTGTGAGGGGGAGGGGGGAAAGAGCAGATTTTAGAGTCCCCCTCCCAAAGTCATAACAGTCTCTATGGCTTCAGGAGGGGAGAATCCAAAAAATCCTATGGTCCCTGGGATGCTCTCCAGGGACCATAGGATGGTTCACTTAATGTACATCACTTGTGTGGAGGCCAAGGCTGATCCACTGGAGGTGGAAGGACTCCAGGCTGTGCATGGGTGGCCCATCCAACATGGAGTAAGAAGCGAAACCTTGTGCCATATCATGTTACTTTTTCCAGGGACTTCTGTTTGAAGCTAAAGCCTCTGCCTTGCAGAGTAGAAGGAGTTGGCATGCAGCCATGCCATAATCTATTGGCCTTCGACTGGTGGGTTGCAAGCAACCCACGTGACCTAAAGTAGGCTGCACCAGATGGTGCCATGATCATTGGTGGAGCAGGGAGAGTGAAACGGTGAAAGGAAGAGAAATGTATGTAAGGTAAAGATAAAAAATGCCATAATATGTTTTAAAAATCAAAAGCGGGTTCCATGCCTGCATGGTCTGCAAAGGTTGAAGGGCACTGCCATAACAATTAGGTCTTACAGCCTTTTTCTATTTAGCAGTTCCAGAAATGTCCGTGTAGCACTGTATTTGACTTACTTCCTGTTTCTCTGACCTACAAACTTCTTTATCTCCGTGTCACAGGTTCTTTCCCCCCTTCCCATATCTGAAACCAGCCAAATGTTTTAATTGTGCTTTG
Organism: Shinisaurus crocodilurus; assembly: GCA_021292165.1. Taxonomy (NCBI): domain Eukaryota; kingdom Metazoa; phylum Chordata; class Lepidosauria; order Squamata; family Shinisauridae; genus Shinisaurus; species Shinisaurus crocodilurus. The sequence continues at coordinate 12,805,834 of CM037883.1, read as the reverse complement.
GGGGCTTCAGGAGTTCCCTTCTGAACACACACAAACCGGTAAAACAGTAACCACTGATATTGCCACATGGTTCAGGGAGGGGCAGGGGCAGAGCTTCCATGCTCCCAGCCACTGGAAATACATGACCATTTTCTGGTGTGATATCTCAGGGTCGGATCCAAGTTTGAAGGGGCCCTGGGGAAAGAAGCAGGGTCCTGGACTAAAGGAGCAAGTTCGGAGCAGGTCCCTGGGAAACGTATCCTCTAGTGGACCTAGGAATGTATGAGAAATTTGTTTGTTTGTTTTTGACCAGAATGTATCTAGTTCGCATCTCCCGGCACTGAATATGGACCCAAACTCAATCTGTGGCTGAAGTTGGTACATTTCATCTGGCGATCACAATTCATGGAACAGGGGGAGGAAAGGGATTAAAAATGTGCATGAAAAAAAATGTGTACTCTTCCAAAACACACGCACACAAACACACTTTAATAAATGGGAGGAAATGCATACCTTTCCAAAATGCACACGCAATTGATGCGCACATGCGCACAATTTTTTGTGCCAAAAGAAAGAAACCAAGCTCGCAATCTGATATGGACGCGAGTTGGATTGAGCTTCAAAGCAAAATCTGGAGCATCTCGATGAGCTCATGCTTTGCTGATTCGCAAGTCCCTAGGTGGACCCCCTCTTCTGTCGGTGGCCCCAGGTGGGCTTACCTGGCTGTGGTGGCAGTGCTCTGAGCATTGATGAGCAGCTTGGTTTACACACACTTTTAATACTCTGCACTGCCCCAGAATGATGTTAGGTCAGGCACATTGTGAGAAATTGAAAGGATGTAGCTAGTTTCAGCTGCGTGGTGATGCTCGAAGTGCTGGACCAGAAAAATAAAATGAAGATGGGCCCAGGGCAGGCATGAACAGTGACCCCTGCCAGGCTGCTGGGTCCGTCACAATTGCCCAAGGATGCCCGGTACTGATGCCAGCTGTGCTATGGAGCGTGGGGAGGAAGCAAACAAGCTTTCCAGTGGTGAGGAGGTGGAGCTTCAGGGTTCAACATGACTCCTTGTCCTACTTCCATATATCAAGATGTAGGAGCACTGTGTATGCAAGATAAGCAATTATATGCAAAAGTACACAATTCCTTTTGAGCTGCATGGGTGGCTGTTCTTGAAACAAAATTGGGGTTACGCTCGGTTGAGAATGTTGCTCTCTCTTTCCTTTTCTTAAGCACTGTGTGTAGCCAGCTCTTCCCTTTGAAAAGAGGTTAACATCACCACGACGAGTGAACATCTGCCAAGTTCGTCTTTGGAGTGCAGAGAAATGCTGTTTTCATGCTCAGGCGCCACAATGGCTCATCCTTTTCATTTCTCCTTCTGTAATGGAAGCCGTGTGAATCGCTTTCAAGGATACATTTCCTCTTCTTCTGCCATCCTGCTTTGCAGAGCTGCGCTCATGTGTTATTTCACACCTGAAAACATCCGTCATGGCAGCTTTACAACAACAACACAGGCGCCGGCTCTTCCTATGTTGACTGGAACTTCCTATAAAACAGAAGATACTTAGTTAACTCCTTCTCTCTTCGGTTTTATGCTTTGGAAAATATCATATTTTCTTCTCGATCATCCCAGTTTGCAGGACACGGAATAATGGGCTCAAGTTACAGGAACCCAGATTCCTCCTGGACATCAGGAAAAATTTCCTGACTGTTAGAGCAATAAGACAATGGAATCAACTACCTAGGGAGGTGGTGGGCTCTCCCACTCTGCAGGCATTCAAGGTGCAGCTGGACGGCCATCTGTCAGGGATGCTTTGACCTGTATTCCTGCATTGAGCGGAGGGTTGAACTCGATGGCCTTATAGGCCCCTTCCAACTCTACTTTTCTATAATTCTGTGATATCACATTCAGCCATTCAGGGCAGAATCTACCACCAGAGGAATAGGATTTTCTACCACTTGAACAGAGATTTTGCACCGAGGGTTCCATTCCCTCCCATCACTAAGTAAGAGAACTTTGCTACAATTGATTTTTTTTCCTAGCGCACCACCACCTAGCGCACCTCTGCCATGCCCCCTCTCTGCTGTGCTTCCACCGCTCACTAAAAACATGGCTATTCAGACAGGTTTTAAAATTTTATACTGTTTTAAATGTATTTTATATTTTTATCATGTTGTACATTGCCCAGAGTGGCCAGTTTGCTGGCCAGATGGGTGATTCATAAATACAACAAATAAATAAATAAAATTAATCTCCGGCTTTGCTAATATAAGTCCTGCCATTTGTCTCTGTACTTCTGCCCTGTGCCAACTCAGGAACCTGGAGCAAGAGGCAGATCTGAGTTACTGCTGGCCTTTATGTTTTCGGAAATAGAGAGCAGTCATTGCTTCTCTCTCCCAGGATGCATTACTAGGTGTAATCTGATACATGCAACGCCTACCGGTGACTAGTTCATTCAGTCTGCAAATCTCCATTTTGAGAGTGAATCTAAACTGCAGCCCTTGTGGCCACAACATCTGGTCTAATTTTGGGACTTTTCTCTTTCTTCCCTTATCCCCTGCTTTTTGTACAACCTCACCTGCTGAAGAGTTCTGGAGAACTCGAAAGCTTGCACAATCTTTTGTGGCATTTTGGTCGGTCCTAATACAGGTATTGTCCAAGGACTCCTCTACATGAGGCATTTAATCTGCCACTTTACACTGAGGCTTCTTCTTCCATTTTCTTTGAGGGAGAAAGAGCTGCATCCTTTACACTGGTTTTTTTTTCTTTCTGGGGTTTGTTTTTCTCTGCCTTTCTATATATTCCATTATCCAACCACAAGGTGGTGCTGTGGTATAGCTGCAGTATAGTGGAATTGCAACAATACATGAGACTTTCATTCCCATTTGTTCCAGATTTGAGATTTAATACCATATTTTCCTCACTCTAAAAAAAAGCCACAAAAATGGCAGGAAAACAAGGGAGAAGCCCTGGAGGAGGATGCCGTCATGAAAAGCCCCCCGCAAACTTCCATGAATGAGAGATCACGAGCACACAATAAATGCCTTATCTAGGGAAGCCCCAATTGGTGGTTTTTGGATTTCTTTCTAACTGTTATTATCAAAACTATTAAAATGTTATTTAGAGGGGAAGCACACTGATCTAGTGATCTTAGTGATTTCAAGATCACTAGATCAATGTACTTTCCCTCTAAATAATATTTTGCTAGTGCTGGTGGGAGAATGAACAGCTTGGTGTCCACAATGTGGTAAATCCCAGATCTTATATCACACAGAGCCCAATTAAAAGAAAGCTGTTACCATGAAAAACTTGTAACTACTAATACATGGTGAGGTTAGTGCAAAGCTGACTAGAGAAAGTGCACAAATGAAAAGCATGAACACGGATGCCCGGTATAGTCTCCATGCAGTATTGGAGGACATGTGAGGATATGTGGGCCCTTGCCCTGGCTCAGAGGGAGCTTCAACGTCAGGCACCAATTCTGACTTGGACGAAGAGGTGGTCGAGTCGGGCCCAGCTGTGGGGAATCAGAGACTTGACAGTTTAGTTCTGCCAGGCCTCCCACTGCCCAGCGAATGGGGGGGGGGATGAGGCGCTAGATGCTGATATGGGCAACTCTCCTCAGCTAGAAGACTCGGCCTTGGTGGAGGCTCCTGCTTATCAGTCAGGGACATCAGCAGGAGGGATCTCCAGGAGAGGGTGTTTCTGGGCACCAGCAGAAGAGGGCAGGACAGAAACGCCCAGTCAGGCATAGTCATCGGTTGAGGGGCCGGCTTCCCTGCCAGGATTCAATCTCTGATAGCGAGTCCCAGTAGCCGCTCCCTGTATATAAACCTTGGTAGCTCCCCGTAACCTTTGTAGGAGACAACGCATCACCATCCTGGACAGATTCCCGCCCTCTTGAAGATAGGAACATTGTGTGTCTACTTGGTGAGCAACCCTGGGTGTGTCGTGCTCTGTCCATGCTTTGGATGGTTGAATTGATAGCCTGGGACTTACCAGCACTCGGTTTATTGGGACATTTATTGCCTCTGAGAGAGCTGATTGTTCTTTAGGGGAATTGCTGCAATAAAAGCTATTTACCGAGACACTTGCCTTGTCTGTGGGAGGCCAGGATGGGACAGCATATCATGCATTGACCATTGAATGTGCATACTGTCCATGTGGAGAACAGGCATAACAACCGGGCAATGTGTGAAATAGCTGAAGGGCCACTTGTATGAATGTGCTCATACACTTGAGATCATTGAGGCCTGACTTTGAGTGCTCGTCTTTTGGAGGCGTGGAGACTGGAGGACCTTCCTTGGTGATGGCACCTCAATTGTAGAGCACCTTTCCGAAAAATACTCATTTGGCTTCCAACTTTTTGCTTCCCTGAGCTTTTTCTGAAGGATATTGTGGAGCTCTTTGCAAGACGCCAACCCCTTGCATTCTCAGCCCACTCTTTCATCATTGGGCAGGGATTGGAAGAACCACACCTGAACTCTGTTCTTGGACCTGAGAGCCCAAGCTCATCTTCTTCCCTTCCTCTTACAAACCAGCTGGCTGTTCCCAGAGCCTGTCTTCTTCTTTGGTGTGTTCACTGCGACATCCCCCCACTTGCAATCTCCCTCTGCCCTACAAGAACTCCCCCTTCCTTGGTGTCCTCTGCTGCTCATAAAGTGGGTGCAGCTCCTCCTGCTCTTAGCATGCCTCCAATTAAGCCTGGATGGACCCTCCTCCAGTCCGCCTAGACTTCATTCCAGCCAGCTCTTCTCTTCTCAATCTCTTCTCGATCATCCCAGTTTGCAGGACACGGAATAATGGGCTCAAGTTACAGGAACCCAGATTCCACCTAAATATCAGGAAAAATTTCCTGACAGGTCAGAGCAATAAGACAATGGAACCAACTACCTAGGAAGGTGGTGAGCTCTCCCACTCTGGAGGCATTCAAGGTGCGCCTGGACAGCCATCTCTCAGGGATGCTTTGACCTGGATTCCTGCATTAAGCAGGGGGTTGGACTCGATGACCTTGTAGGCCCCTTCCAACTCTACTTTTCTATGATTCTATGAGGAGGAGCCACATTTGCATCAACGTCTCTCTCGGAGTCGCCACAAGTACCACAGAGTGTTAGAACTTACTGCTGCTTTTCAATTAAGTGTGCCTTATTGGGTGTGTTTCCATGTCATACCAACCCACCCTGGCAATAAGCCACGGTGGGTTGGTTGTTCTGTGAACAACCCACGGTGCAGCCTGACAGACGACTGGGCTCACCGTGGGCTGTCCAACCCCTCCCTCTCCCTCCGTGCCCCTTGGTCCTCCCATGGGTATCCCAGGGGACACCGTAGCAGGACCGACTTGTCTCCCCCTCCCCACCATGATCATGAGCTGCTTCGGTTCACTGCAGCTATTTTCCCTTTTATCCTTTTTTTATTTCTTGGAGAATGTAAAAGCCAGCTGTCATCCCTGTTTTGACAGCCACTACTGACAGCTCCTTTAAAGTGCCCAAGGGGCACCTTGAAAGGGCTGTCAGTGGCTGGCAGACCATTAAATAAAAAATGCATACACAATGTGTGCAAATAGGTTCCTTCCATATATTTTTTTTAATTAGCTGCACTTGCACAGCTGTGGAGGTTCGCAGTGTGGAAATTTGAAGCCTCAGCTGGGTCAATGTCCTGGGGGGGGGGGTACCTGCTGCCAAAGTGCAACAGGTACCAACCCTGGATATTGCCCCAAAGAGGCTCCAAATAGGATTTTCTTTCCTTTGCTTTCTCTTGACAGCTGTCAAAAAGTGAGCTGTCAAGGGAAAGCGGGGTGGTGTGATTTTAGTCACACTTGCTCAACTGCAGGGGTTCACAGTTGTGTGAGTGTGGAAATTTGAAGTCTCAGCTGGGTCAATGTCCTGGGGGGTACATTTCTCCTAATGCATGCATTTTTTTTATGCATCATTGCATATTTTACACATTTTTGCAAGCAATTTTCCTAATATAATGCATTTTTAATGTTATTTTCCCTAAAATAAATCCTTTGTTATTTTTATTTGCATTTTTTTTAATTGGAAAACAAAACTCCATTGCAAAATTTGGAGAAGCATGAAATCCAAAGGATAGCTGAGTTTTGGTTCGCATACTGGTTGGAATGTGCAAAATTGGTAAGTTTTCATTAAAATGTGAACTGGATAGATTTCTCCCCCATCTCTAAAAAAAGTGGAGTCACTGAAGGGAACAAGGCACCATTGAGCCACTGAGTATGGTAGAGTTAGAATCATAGAATCATAGAAAAGTAGAGTTGGAAGGGGCCTACAAGGCCATCGAGTCCAACCCCCTGCTCAATGCAGGAATCCAGGTCAAAGCATCCCTGACACATGGCCATCCAGCTGTACCTTGAATGCCTCCAGATTGGGAGAGCCCACCACCTCCCTAGGTAGTTGATTCTATTGTCTTATAGCTGGAGAAGTAAAGGTGAAAGTAAAGGTGAAAGGCAGGAATATATTTTGAATTGAGAGCAGAGAGATAAGTAAGGGGGGAAGATACCTCTGTCCATTCATTGTTTTGTGCATCGTAAGACTCCACTGTGTCCAGGTATGCATGTCCGTCATACCCGCCGACCGCATATAACCTGTCTCCAAGAGGACAGATTCCCACAGCATCACGAGGAACGCTCAAAGGTGCCACAGTTGTCCAAGTGTCTGTTTTCGGATCATATCTAGAATATTTCGCAGACAAAATTAAGAAATAGTTATTTAAAGCTAGCTTTAAAAAAAAACAACAACACTAACTAAACTAAATGAGTTATACTTCCCTTAGTAAACCGTTAGTATGTTGATCTTTTTTTCTTGGATCTTTATGGCAGTTATTAGAACAGAGCTCAGCTAAAATGCTTCCCTTCAACTTAGCTTTGTCATTCACAGGCTGTGAAACGGGTGGTGGATTTTGCCGGTCAAGGATGGGAATGTGAACAGATGTGGATTTTTCACTCCACTTACTCCCAGCAGCAATCACTTTCTTAGCTGGTGTTACTTGCCACTTTCCACCCCACCCCCCAGGCATAGTGTTGCATCTTCCTCCTGCCCTCGCCCTGATGGCATTGCCTTGAAGCCAAATCAGAGTGAAGGCAGAAGGATTGCTCCCTGCTTCTGCCCTTGCTCTGAGCTGGCTTCAGGATGACATCAAAGTGAGGGTAGAAAAAGGAAGCAACATTTCCTGTCTGGGGAGGAAAGAATGGATGGAACTTTTTCCAGGGGGGGGGGATGACACCCAGCAGAAAAGGAGAGTGGTCGAAGAGATGGTGATGGCAGCAAAGTAAGTGAGTAGGAGTAGCGCCCTTTGGGGAAACCCAGCCAGACCTTGCAAACTTGAACTGAAAAAGCTCCTTTAGGAAGTTTTGATTCACTTCTGTGAGAGAAAATCAGGGCATCTGATCATTCCTTCTTTAGCCACTAGAGGGCCCTCTAGACTCACGATCTGGGCCTGTCTTGCTGATGGCCACAGGCCACATTCTATCCCGTAAAATGACAGAGGTGCTGCGTAATTTGAATATCCACGGAGCATGCCACATACCAATATTGTGACAGTCAATCAGCTATTCCATATTCCCTTGCCATTTCAAGGACGTCAAGTCAATGTCCAAGGAAAAGCAAAGCAATTCTTCTATAGTTGCTATAAATCCCAGGGTACTGTTGAAACCTAAAAGGTGCATTTCACTGCACATCAAAGCTTGCGTGTGAATTTAACACCTTTCTGCCCATACCTTTCTACGCAGTCGGAAAGCCGAGAACAGTGGTTAGAAGCAGGAGCGTCGTGGCCTCCCACCGCGTACAGAAACCCATTATAGGTTGCAACTCCAACTCCTCCTCGTCGCTTTGACATCGAAGCGCACATGCTCCACTTGTTTGTGTGGGGGTCAAAGCACTCCATGGATTTCAGGCAGGAGCTGCCATCTCGCCCGCCGACGGCGTACAACCTACAGCAATAAATCACAGGAGGGCAAAGTGGTCACATATGGGCGTCCTCCTGTCTAATACCACGCATTTTAAGTGAAGAGAACTGGGGAGCTACTTAGCAGATGTCTACACTATTCTCAGAGAGCATCCAAACGGTCCTCTTACCGCAGTGTCGCCCAACCTCGTTCACTGAATTTTACAGGGGTGGAGAGTCCATATGATGCCATCTTTCTATTCATCACCTGCCCGTGTTTCCCCACTGTTCCTTCTGTCTTTTTTCTTACTGTGGAAATTCCATTCAGGAAGAAAGACAGAACAGGTGCACAATATCTCCTGACTGCTCATGTTATTATTATTATTTATTTATTTATTTCTATACCACTCAATAGCTGGGCGCTTTACAACAATCAATAAAAATACAATAAAATACAATATACAAAATATACACAATAAAAACATTATTTTAAAAAAATTTAAAACCAAGTTTAAAAACGACTCTGAACAGTCCTGAACAGCCCAATCTCGTCTGATCTCAGAAGCTAAGCAGGGTCGGGCCTGGTTAGTACTTGGATGGGTGACCGCCTTGGAATACCAGGTGCTGTAGGGAGGGACCACAGCTCAGTGTAATATAGCACATGCTTTGCACGCAGAAGGTCCCAAATTTGATTCCTGGCTTCTCTGGGTAGGGCTTGGAAGGAAAGAGTCCTGCCTGAAACCCTGGAGAGCCGCTGCCAGTCAGTGTCGACAATACTGGGCTAGATGGACCCAGGGTCTGACTCAGTATGAGGCAGCTTCCTACGTTCCTATGTTCCTATGACTCAAATAACTAAAACAAGTTAATACAGCGCGACCTGTAAAAGAGTTGAAATAACCACCCCACCATGTACTATTTAGAGTTGTTAAATGCCGCAACATAGAGGGCAGTCTTAACCTGACGCTGAAAAGATAGCAGAATTGGTACCAGGGGGGCCTCAGGGGGGAGCTTGTTCCACAGTTGGGGGGCTACCACAGAGAAGGCCCTTCCCCTTGTTGCTGCCCTCCGAGCCTCCCTCAGAGGAAGGCCCCAGGTGTTGAGCACAGTGTCTGGGTAGATTGTGGTTGGAAGAGGCATTCCGTCAAGTATCGTGGTCCCAAGCCATGTGGGGCTTTATAGGTTAAGACCAGTACCTTGAATCTAGGACCCCTTTGCTAGGCCCTCTTTGTCTGGAAGCACCCTCAGTGACAGCCTTCACTGCTTTAAAGACCGGCCTTTTACTTCTGAAAACCATGACTGTAGCTTTTCCTTACAAATTATCTTAAGAGAGCCAGTGTGGTGTAGTGGTGAGAGTGTTGGACTGGGACTCGGGAGATCCGGGTTCTAGTCCCTGCTCGGCCATGAAACTCACTGGGTGACTTTGGGCCAGTCACTGACTCTCAGCCTAACCTACCTCACAGGGTTGTTGTGAGGATAAAATTTAGAGGAGGAGGAGGAGCATTATGTAAGCCGCCTTGGGTTCCTTTCAGGAAAAAAGGTGGGGTATAAATATAATAAATAAAATAAAATAAATTAAGCAGAAGAAAAGTACCTTCAGGGAGTATTTGGGGGAGTTTGTTTGATTGTTTGTTTGTTTGTTTCCAAATATTTACAAACCACCCTTCATCCACAAGGGATCCCAGGGCAGGGTACACAACACAACATTAAAAGCAAACAGTACACATTAGAAGGCAAAGGAAAACAGCAACTCTTCAACCAGAAAACCAAACAAAAACGACAACAATCCATTCAGTTTAAAAAATCAATCAAATTGTAAACTGTAAAATCCTAGAATGTCAAAGTGCTTGGGCAAAAAGAAACATCTTAACTTGGTGCTGAAAAGAAAACAAAGTCGATGCCAATCATATCACTTTGGAGAGGGCAGAGAAGGCCTTCTCCTTTGAAAACACATAGTGAGTGTCTCCCACTGATGGTATTCAGAGAAGGGCCTCTTCTGAAGATCTTAGTGCATGCGTAGGATTGTTTGAAACATATTACCCTAGTAGGAACAAATGCAGACTTGGTGTGGGTGGGCAGAGGCAGTGTTGGGGGTGGCCCACTAGGACTGGAGCCCCAAATCTTTCATTTGGAGCCCCGAATCTCTGGGAGACCATCTGCCCCACTACCCTACTGTCCATGGGTACTTGCTGAAATAAAGGTACAGGGGCCTTGATGCTCTCTGTTGCATCTGACCCCACTGGATGAGATGGCTTCACCTCCTGCTGCCCCCGCCCCTGAATCTTTCTGCCTGAGTTTTTTTTTCCTGAAATCAAATGTTTTCCTCTCCCCTGTCCATATATCCCTTTTTACAAATAGTGATGTCCTTAGAAGACAGGGTCGTAATACACACAGAGAGAGACTTTATAGCACATGTAAATTAGCATATGCCAATTTGTGCTTTTTTTGTTTTGTTTTGGACCTGTGGGCCCGAGCCCCTGAACTTTTTGGTAGCTAGCACCTCCCCTGTGGGTGGGTGTGGGTGGGTGTGGAAGAGCAGGGGGCTCACACATACTTGCTATTCAGTGCTGCCACACCCACAGTGCTCCTAGGTGTTGCCATGCTTGCTACATAATTCCACTGCCGGGCCTGCGGGTCCCATCGCTCAACTGTATTTAGGTAACTCCAGCCATCATGGCCTCCCACGGCATACATTGGTCCTTCAAGCATTGCTACACCTTAGTATGAAAAAGGAGAGAGGGAGGCAAGCAAAAGATCAGTAAATAATTTTGCCTTTTTAAACAGTAATGTACATCTGTTTATTATACTTGTATGCTGGCTGTCCAGCCAATGGACCCACAGCCGCCTGAAGCGCCATTTTTCTTGATAGAAAAGTGGGGCACGAATCAAATAAATAAATTCAATAAGGCGTACAGCCGTCATAGCAGTAATATGATAACGCAACCCTGAAATACGACACTCTTTGGTGGACTCCGGGTGCTCCAGTGGGGAAGGGGAGAGTGGCTGGAAAGCCCGTTGCACAAGGCTCCTGCTTGCACAAGGCTCCTGCTTGCACGAACTCTGGCTCATCGAACGCCTTGGGTTTGAGCCATGCCGCCGAAGTTCTCCTTGTGATGTTTGATCTATGGTGACTCGTTCACTGAGGTCAGCTGCAATGGAAGCACTCTCAAGCGTTGCTGCTTTTCCCAAGAAATGATGGAAGAAATGAGCCTTGCTAAAGAGAATGGGTAGCGTCCCATTGCACCCGTGTGCTCGTGGGAGTGACCACTCCTGCAGTGGGGCTTTTGCTCTTCTAAAAATACAGTAAGATTGCAAGTAACTTGGTCTGAGAGTGTTTTGCAAGACAAGCAATTTTTTCCCATAAATTTTGACTTGATAAACAAGCGACGTCTTGCAGTAGGGATGTAACCGCTCGCCTCGAGCAGGCGTAGCAGACCGAAATCGGCCCCCGCTCACACCCGCCAGAGACTCGCTTTGATATAAGAGTGTTTTGGATTACAAACACGGTTCCGGAACAAATTATGCTTGCAATCCAAGGTATTACTGTAACCTGGAATGAGCAGAAGTGCTAGTTTTCGCAATGGGGCAGGTCGGCAGAGCTTTTCCGCTCATATCCAGGATTATTTTTAGAAGCAGGAAAGCCCCATTGCATGAGCAATTGCACCGGCGGAATGCAACAGAACCAGCAGAGGTGGAGCAGCCCTCTGTCTTTTCTCATTTCTCAATGAACTGTCCATTGCTGGCTGGATTAAGTAAAGGATAATTTTGCAAATACTCCATCAACCTTACCTAAGCCATGCCTGTGGGTTGACATCGGAGGCATTACAGTCCAGGCTTTGGTTACTGGATTGAAACATTCGACTGTGTTGGACGTTTTCAGACCATCTCTTCCTCCCACGATGAAAAGCTTGTTGTCAATCACAGCGACTCCAAACTGTAGCCGCCTCCCATTCATGGTTCCAATTTGTATCCAGCTGTTTGTTCTCAAGTCGTATTTCTCGATTGTGGTGGTGCCTGTTGAAAATATAAACAGTAAATCCTTTGGTGCACCTAAGGGAGGAGTCTTAAATTTCCAAGTTGGTTGAATGAGTTTTAATTGGTTTGGCAATTTATTAATTTGCACCTGACTAAAACAATGTTTTTGAAGCATGCTTTCCTTATTTTTAGAACAGTCTTCCCCAACTTAGAGTCCTCCAGATGTTTTGGATTACAGATCCCAGAATTCCTGACCATCGGCCCTGCTGGCTGGGGTGATGGGAGCTGAAGGGGCTAGGAGATCTGAACTGTATAATTTGGTTGTTTAGACCAGGAGTGGGCAGAAGGTAGGTCTCCAGATGCTTTGGACTTCAGCTCCCAGAAACCCCTGCCAGCATGACCAATGGTCAGGAATGCTGGGAGTTGAAGGCCAAAACATCTGGAGGTCTACTATCTGCTCATCCCTGCTTTAGACAAAAGTTTAGTAGGTATGGTGTGATGTTTGCTTGTGGAACATAGTAGTCAGGAAGTTGTGCAGAGAATTCCGATGTGCTGTTCAGTTCATGTCGGAATTCTCAGAGATCGAATTTCTCAAGCATCCCTTTGTGCATGTTGCATCTAAAATGTGCTCTTATGTCTTGCTCGGGGGCTCCTTTTGCCCTCCTGGGCTGTAACATGTTATATGTTTCAAGCTTGGCTGACATAAGCAAGGAAGTCTGGGTCCTTCCATTTCTGCACTGTGTATAAATACTTTTAATAAAATTTTCCTTTCTAGCATTATGATTAGGTGCTTAGTTACCCATGTCTCAAAGAATTGCATTTTAAAATTATCTGACCCCTGTGAGTCACCTCTATGAATCATTTGCGGGATGTAGTTGCCTCTAGAAGAGCTCTGTTTAGCCCCTAGCCAATAAGCAAGGTAGGCAGAAAGAAACTGTGAACTGATCTGTGACATTTGCACATTTCCTGCTGGCAAACCAGCAGAATTTATTTCATGGTTCCCTTTCTTAGGGGGTTATGAATAAAATATTATTAAAGCTACCAGCTGACCATCCCTTTGTTAGGAAGATTGCTGATTATTAATCCAGGGTGGTCAGTTGAAGTTTCATCAGTAGGAACTAATAGTCAGGATATTGTCTCATGACAGCCGAAAATCTCTCTGTGTTTTTCAGTGACATGCCCGTCAGAGTTTAGAAAAGGTGACACCCCTCCAGCTAAGGGGAGTGAGTGTGTGTGAGAGAGAGAGGGGGGGAGAGAGAGAGAGAGAGATGATTGATCCATGAAGAAGGAAAAGAGCCCAAACTCTTTCAGTGGTGGGTCATACAACAGGGCCTCAGACAAAGATTGTAAGCTACAGGTAGTTTCATATGGGAGGAGACAGTTTTTCAGATATCCTGGGGCCCAAACTGCTTAGGTCTTTATAAGTAGGAATCAGTCCCTTGAATTTTGCCGAGGAACCATTTGGAAGCCAGTGCAACTGGTGTCAGTCAGTGGTGTAATATGGTATGAAGCACACACCAGAAAGCAACCTGGCTGCAGTATCTTGCACTAGTGGCAGCTTGTGAACACTCCTCAAGGGCGGACCCACACAGAGCATGTTGCAGTAGCCTAAATGGAAGGTAACTAAAATGACTAAGGCACGTGTCACTGTGGCCATATACGTCTTCTCCAGGAAGGGAATCAACTGGCACAGTAGCCAAAGCTAGGCAAAGGCATTCCTGGCCAGGGCCGCCACCTGAGCATCCACGAGGAAAGTCGAGTCCAGCAGCACACCCAGGCTGCATACCTTACTGATTCTGATTGGCGCTCTGAAGTCTCAATTGAGAAACTGAGAAAATGAAAAGCAGACGTTTTCTACCACAACCTACTACAACCAGAACATCAGTGTCTACTGGATTCCTCATTAAAAAGTGAGTGGAACAAAAATGGCGATTTCAGAGATAGGGACTAGAGTGGAAATGACCTTTGGAGAACAGGAATGTTAAAAGTAAACTAGAGTCCTGCTAATTCTATCTGTGAAATTCCAATTCGTTCCACTGCCGTACTATTGATTTTACAGGCCAAACACAAAGCAAAGATTTTAAGAATCGGGCTTCAATTTCGATCTCTTGTGCGGCCATTATGATTCTGCAAGAAATGCAATGCAATCCAAAACAATTTTTTCCCCTTAATCTTGAGGATATAAAGTGCTGTACTTCTTGACTTAGTAACGGTGGGAACAACTACATCTGAATGACATTAATATTCATTCCATATAACAAAATGTAACACGGTAGCAAGACGCTGTGTACAAAATTAGTTCAAACATCCAATCTCGCTCTCTATTTCTGCAGTAGCAAGAAATGCTACTACTACCTCTTTGAATAATTGGTTGTACACTGTAGGTGTGAGGTTAAAGTTTCTGCAGGAAGAAAAACACAATATTCTCTGCTGTTAAAAAAAAAAAAGGCATAATGTTTTATAAGTGGCAGATAGTTTCTGCTCACAAAATGAAAGTGGGGCAAATTTTTAACTCTGCCCGGGGCACAGAGTTGTCTAGTTGAAGGCAAGCAGGACAGTCTCAAGGGATGTGCTCCACTTACCAAATATATGCTGGCTCAGCTTGTCTGAGTGTGGAAAGCTAAGCAGGGTCAGGCCTGGTTATTACTTGGATGGGAGACCCCTCCTCTAGTTTCCTGCATTGAGCAGGGGGTTGGACTCGATAGCCTTGTAGGCTCCTTCCAACTTTATGATCTATGAAATCTATGAAATCTATGTTTACTGTTGCTGCAGTCTAGCAGCGTCTGGGACTAGGTTGCAAAATGTCCCCAGAAGCTTTGTCCTGTTCCTTCTCCCTGCCCGCCACACCCAACAAAGCCCCTTGCATGGCACTCTAACCAACTGAAATGTCACTGCGAATGTCAAAACCAAACCTCCTCAAAGCGATGGAAGAGTAGCACCGAGATGGTTGCCTATAGAGATTGTACTATTGTTCCATTCCCCCCAACCCACCCCCCCAAAGATGGAATTTTGCAAGTTCTCAACAAGGAAGGAAGAACTACAGGAAAAATACAGAAGAACAATGACTTGATGACAATGAGCTTTACTAGACAAATCTGTTTAACCCGCTGTTTCTACTTCCAGTTTTGTTGCAGAATTAAGATTGGAGCTCTGCATGAAGTTATTTTCCTTTCCTGCCTTTCTGTACCTTCTGCTACATGACCTCTAGGTGGCACTGTGGCATAGCAGAATAACCCAACTACACAGGGACTAGCGATTTGCTTCGCTCTGGCAAAATATACTAGATTTTCCCCAGTCCAAAAAATCCTGCAGAATTGCTTTTAAAAAACAGAAGTGAAACTGGATGGTGATGACATCGTATATAGCACCCATGAACAAACATGAATGAGAGATGATGAACACACAATAAAAGCCTCATCTAGAAAAAAATCAATGTGATGTACATGCCTTGTAAAAAGTGAGCAAAGAGTGGCCATTCCAGAGTAAACAGTTAGTGTGGAAGCACTACTGGTATCAATGCCACAGAGTAATATTTCTCAATGTTTTTATTGCAGTTCCTAGGGAAGGCCAGATCTGTCAATTTTTGTTTCTCTTATTTTCTCATTTTTCCAATCTTAAATTTGGTTCATCCCAAATATTGAGAATTTTTCCAATCTTATGTATGATTTGTCCTGAACTTTAAGATTTTAATATTAAAAGTTTGCATGAAAATCTCCATGCATGTTTGTGCCAGTCAGTCAGTCAGGCGATCACTCGTGACCGAGTAAGATTGTCTTCCAGGATAAAAAAAAGAAGAAGAAGAAGAAAATTTACAGAAAGGAGATTTTAAAAGGAGGAAAATTCTAAAGAAAATTGTGTAGACTCTAGCGATGGGTCCGTAAGTGACTGTGGTGGCATGTTTGTGCACATTTCTTTTAATACATGCAGTTTTATGTTATTTTGCCTAATGTACACATTTTTTTAAAGCACACTGTTGAATGATATTTTAACCAATATACATATGCATTGCTGTATGCAAGTTTCCCTAATATATGCATTGATGTACACGTTTTTTAATTGGAGAATTTTGTTATTGCAAAATTTGGAGACATGCAGATTTCGAAGGATACAGTAATACCTTGGATTGCAAGTAACTTGGTCTGAGAGCGTTTTGCAAGACAAGCAAATTTTTAAAATAAATTTTGACTTGATAAACAAGCGACGTCTAGGGATGTAACCGCTCACCTCGAGCGGGCGTAGTGGGCCGAAATTGGCCCCGCTCACGCCCGCCAGAGACTCACTTTGATATAAGAGTGTTTTGGATTACAAGCACGGTTCCGGAACGAATTATTACAGGTATTACTGTAATTGAGTTTCAGTTTGCGTATTGGTTCAAAAGTGCAAAATTAGGTAAATTCACATTAAAATGTGAACCGAACAAATTACTTCCCCATGCCTAATTTCTACTGTTATATATTTACTTCGTGATACAAGTGTTCTAGCAGCTGTGTAAAACACAGGATTGACAGGGAAGGACAAAGATAAGGTGCAAACAACATGTCATCCAAGTAAAGAAAGGGGTGTGGGGAGAGATCAACGCATAATTGAATCTCCCAAACAACTGTGCAGCGTTCCACTTCTACTGCCCTTCCTTTTGCCCCATATTCTACAGTGTCACTATTTATAACTCAAGTAAGCCCCCGTTTCTCATCTCTCTACTTCACTTTTTTAACCAACCAAGATCACTATGTTAAACAAAACAAAAAACTAAAACATCCTATGAAATGATGAATTTATCTAAGCACCAAAAGAGATATTACTTTAAACCTGTGTCTGGCAGCTCCATCTTTTTAAAATTATTTTTACTCTAGAGTAGGTGCAGTGCAGAAGCCCTGATCCAGATCTTGAAAGCCCCCTACTTCCCGTGCTCGAGTCCCAGTTTGGGTTGGGGGACCTGCACCTACTCTAGAGAAAAAAAGGAAAAGAAAAAAAACGTTGTAGCTGGCCGCTAGACACAGATTGACAGTAATGTCTGTTTTGGCCCTAAGGGTCCCACTTTAAAGACTGACTAATTTATTGTGTCCTCAGCTTTTGTATACCAGGGACCACTTTGTCAGATGGTGGGCTTACCTTTGGTGGCATCCATGCCCCCCACAGCATAAAGGGAGCCAACGGTGGACTTCCTAGGTTTAGTACGAGGACTCTGCATCATAGACCTCCTTTCTGGTAGCAGGTGGTACTTCATCGCTTCCATGAGAAGTTTCTGACACTCAAGGTCGTCGGTAAACATAGGACTATTTTCCAGATCTGCTAATAGCTGAGACACACAAAGAAGTATTTCTGTTCATACTGAAATGATCAGAGGGTTATTTCTATGTATGTCTGCTCAGTTTTTATGGGCCACTGGGCATCACAATATCAGTGGAACCCTAAGCAGGCCATCTGAGTTCCTTCTCTCTGCTGCAACTGCTTCTCCTGCTCCTTTTTCTCCTCCTCAACACCAGGAGAGGGATTGGAGATTGAGCAGCAAGTGAGCAGACAGCAACCACAACTGAAATTGTGCGGACAGTGTGAGCTTGCACACACAGCTGAACAAAATGGCAGCATCCTGCTGCAATTGGAGGGGGGGCTCTAGTTGGCAGGTCAGCAGAGGACCCCCTGAGCTCCAGTTGATGCCCAGTGGTAGGTCGTGGTGCATGCCAGTGGCCATTTTGAATATTCAAGCAAAGGCGCCGTGGCTTATTGTGGTATCCAAACCCAGCAAGGGTGGGTTGTTGGCGTGGTTAACAAACTACGCACAACCCATGGGTTGTACCGATAAGCCACAGCATCCACCCACTGTGGCTTGAATATTCAAAATTGCTGCCAGCATGCACCGTCCTCAACCCACCTTGGCTTAAATAAGCCAAGGTGGGGTGCGGCAATTGTGCAAATCGGGCCAGTGACTCCCTATCACACTTCATATCATCTTCAAGCCTTGCTTCCAAACTTCTCTCCACCTTCTCCCTCCCAGTTACTTCCCCATGGTGTGATCCCATGGCACTCTGCTAATGTCTGGATGGACTATGTGAGCATAGCAAATGAGGTACTTCTCTCTCTCTCTCTCTCTCTCTCTCTCCCTCTCTCTCTCTCTCTCACACACACACACAGGCCTGCAGTGTTCTCCAACCTTGGGTCCCCAGATGTTTTTGTCCCCAGATGTAGCTACGCTGGCTGGGGCATGCTGGGAGTTGTAGGCCAAAAACATCTGGGGACCCAAGGTTGGAGAACACTGATATATATACAGTAATACCTTGGATTGCAAGTAACTTGGTCTGAGAGCTTTTTGCAAGACAAGCAATTTTTTTAAATAAATTTTGACTTGATAAACAAGCGACGTCTTGCAATACAAGGTAGGGATGTAACCGCTCGCCTCGAGCAGGCATAGCGGGCCGAAATCGGCGCTGCTCACGCCCGCCAGAGACTCGCTTTGATATAAGAGTGTTTTGGATTACAAGCACAGTTCTGGAACGAATTATGCTCGCAATCCAAGGTATTACTGTATAGATAGATAGATAGAGATAGAGATAGAGATAGAGATAGAGATAGAGATAGAGATAGAGATAGAGAGAGATGCTATAATCTCTCCCAAGCGCTAGCATTTTGTACCTCAAGAGTTGGAAACCCTATCCTCTTCAGCAAAGGTTTACAGCCATGCTATAGTTGTTTTTAGCCCTTCCAGCATTACACTGAACTAACTGCCAGTGGCAGGCATTTAGGGACTGTGGAGATGCAGGGAAAGAATGACAGTCCTCTGTTCATTCTTAGGGAACCATGGCCAATGGGGGTCTTTCCATTGGACACTGGAATTTGCACCTGGGTACTCTCTTTCCTTGTCTCCATGCCATTTCTCAAGGCCCACTTCTTTAACAAAACCTTTCCCAGACCTCCCTCGCATCCCCGTACCCACAATGCATCACTTCCCAATGGTGCATGTGGTGACCCACCTGTGGGGAGAGCAGAGGCAATCTTATGTAAGATAGAAGCATTCCAAGCTCCTGCTGCCTGTTCTGCAGGTCATGGCGAACCCACATCATTAATGCCTTGAAGATGGATTCTTCGTCCGGAACATTGATGTCATCACTGGACAGGAGTTTAGCAATTTCACCGGCAGGCAGCAAAAGAAATTCCTGGTTTTTTATTACTTCGGTGAAGTGCTCCTAAGAAGGGGAGTAAAAATAACTTAACCGTGCATGTGCATTTTATTCATTCACTTACACTGTTCTTTATACAACTCAATACTAGAAGCTCAGAGAGGATAACATATTATTACAAAATGCTGTATCTGCAAATACCTTGTTTTCTTTTAACTCTAGCTTCCAAATTCCAAGCTGGCTTCTGAGATATGCTTAAGCTAGTGCTCTGGTGAATCTGCAGGGAACGTTTTGCAGTGTTGCAGCAATTGATCATCCAGCTAATCTTAAACATCTTTTTGGTGCAGGAAGTGTTAGGACGAAGCCAAAAATATTTTTCTTCATATAAATAAATAACTTTAAAATAGCTTTCCTTGAAATCTTACTGGGGTGGAAGAGCAGCTTCCCTGAAGGAGAGCTTGCACACCACTATATTTGTTTGTTTGTTCGGAGCATTTTTATCCTACTCCTCTACCAAAAGGTCTCCTGGAGCGGCTTACCAATAATCAATAAAAGATGACAGAGTTAGCCATCTTTGCCTACAATATGCATCCAACACTGGTTATTAGATGTGTTCTAGAGCAGGCGTGGGCAGAAAGTAGTTCTCCAGATGTTTTGGCCTTCAACTCCCTGCATTCCTGACCTTTGGCTATGCTAGCAGGGGCTTCTGGGTGTTGAAGTCCAAAGCGTCTAGAGATCTACTTTCTGCCCACCCCTGGTCTAGAGCATCTTCAGTTCATTCATGGCAATGGTAAGTCCCAACGGCTCTGCCCAGTGCTCAGCGGGAACTAAGTGAGCACCATCGAATACTCCTCAGTTGCCACCAGACATGGGAGAAGCTCTTGTGGTTTATGGTGTCACCACATCCTGATCAAGCTCCCTGTGCCTTTGAAAGATTCATTGGTCAGGACAAAGGACTGTACATCCAATTGACAGATGATTGTAGGTCCTCTAAATATTCTACCTCAGCTGATGCCCTCCAGATGTTTTGGACTAAAACTTCCATCAGCCCCAGCCAGCATGGCTGGTGGTCAGGGATGATAGGAGTTGTGATCCAAAACATCTGGAGGGCACAAGGTTGAAGAAGGGTCTTCTACATCATACACAGACTTCTCTAAGGCCAAATATGGGTAATAAGTAGCGATGGTCACTTCTACATACAAGTAGGAGGGTTGAGTGGATGGGATGGGACGTTAAATTCTTCTCAAACTCTGATTTTAGTCCAAACTAGAGAAGAATGTGATGCTCCTAACCTTTATTGCATCTGCATTTAATTTTGTTGTGGTTTTTTAATAATAATAATAATAATAATAATAATAATAATAATAGCAGCAGCCTTATATAGAGGGGGGAGGGAGAAGCACTTATGAACCCTTAAAACCCATATCTGAGCCTGGAAGAATGTTTTTTGCCAGCCTTTCTAGGAAAAAAAGTGGGACTGCAACATTTAATTGATTAATTGGGTATGTCTGAATCAGCTAAAAAGGTAGGAATGCCTCTTCTGCTATGATGACATGTATTCATAACTTAAAAACAAAAAGAATATGATTTTTGCTTCAGAAAGATTGTTTTTACTCATATGCAAATTTATGCTAAATGTAATCAATAGATTAACACTGATGAACACTGATATAATTACTCCATTGGCATTTCTTTAACTGGGTTACAGCCCTAGCCACCACGCACGCACCCAAAAAAAGCAATGTAATTTTGTAAAAAGCCACGGCCAGCTTGCTTGTGTGTTCCTTGGATCGCCCAGTTACTTGCTAGCAACAGTCGATCTTCCACGTTACACTCTTTTCTTAAGCATCTCTGCAGTCTGAATGGATATTTAAAAGAAAAAGGAAAAGGAAAGGGAAGAAAGCTACATTTCTTGGGAGCGATAAAGGAGATAGTGGCCTCAGTCCTTCCTGCTCTTGTGATGCTTAGAAAATAGGAAGGCGGGAGGGTTGTTGGGGATGTCAAAAATAGCACAGGCTGTTTATAGGAAATGATTTTATCTGTGGAAGCAAGATTTCCAGGCAGGAAACTGTTAATCGTCCACATCGATGATAACAAAGGTAAAAGAAAAGGAAGCTCTTCTCTCTGGACCTTTTGGGGCGGGAAAATATCTGAGCTGGCGGTCTGTTTCGGAGATTCAAGGACAAGTGTTTCCATTTGCAACAGAGAGCCAACTGAGACATTACACGGGCAAATGGGTGGTTCCCAGTGCTTTTTTTCTGGAGAAAAAGGTACCGGAACTCTTGGATTACATTTCCTCGGGAGTAGATGGTGATTAAATTGTAATGCAATTAATAGAAGAAAAGGAGCTGGAACTCAGTTCCTGTGAGTTCCCCACCAGAAAAAAGCCCTGGTGGTTCCAATCCTGCATTTGGTCCGATCATCTTGGGGCATGAGGGGCACAGGGCACTGACTGGGGGGGGGGGGCATTGACAGGCAGGAGGAAGGAAGGACCGCCCTCCCCTGTGCCTGCTGATTCTGCCCTGTAAGCGCCTCTAACCTGGGCTTGCTTCTGGCCGCAGAACCCAAACTGGTAGCAGGTGGGGCGGGGCTGGGGTAAAACTGCCAGGGAAGTTATTTGCAGAGAAGAGATTCAGCAGCTAGGAAGGGGCTAAGTCAGAGGTGTTGAACCTCTTTCAGCCAGAGGGCCAGATTCTATTTTGGAGAACCTCTTGAGAGCTGCATTCCAGTGGTCAGTGGGGCAGAAAGCAAAAGGAGCATGGTCAACTCAAAACTATATATATATATATATATATAAAGAAAAAACCCAGCACATTTTATCTTAAAGCCCTTACCGCCAGCAGCCGAGCCTTCGTGGAGGCATTGTGCTGTTTTAGATGGGTGTTAGCTTCCCTGGAATCCTTGTGAGGAAGGGCAGGGTATCAATCCAATAAACAATGGTGATTTCAACCTTTTAGAAGGTTGCACAAAAGCCGGGATACCCCCCCAAAAAAATGATTAGTATTCAGGTGCAAAGGGGTGAGGCCAGAGGAAAGGGGTGTGGCTATTTGGGGAACCCCAGAGGGGCAGATTGGGGCCCCAGCTGGGCCTAGATTTGCCTCTGAGCCTGAGGTTTTACACCCCTGAGGTAGACCTTTGGCCTGATCCATCAAAGCTGCTCTTACATCCCTAGGCAGAGCAGAGCACTGGGGAAAGAAATAGGGATTTGTGGATCAGATCTCTCACACATCCCATCTCTTTTTTGGCCCTCAGGTACAAATGTACAAATGGTTCCCTGGTTCTGTAGAAGTGAAGCTGTAAGGGCTCCATAGTGCTCCATAGTGCTCCAAGAAGAGGGGCCCTACAAGCCCATTCATTGGGTCTGCTATGCAGTCTACAACAAGGGAGTGGAGGCTGGTGGCTCCAACGTCCATTGCAGCTTCTGAGCTTTATAGGAGCTATCCATGGCGCTCCACAGTGGTGAACCTATTTTGGGGATGGGGTTCAGCACCATGGATTGCTCCTATAAAGCTCAGAATGAAAGCTGCAATGGATAGGAGCCCCAATGACATAGGAGTCACCAGGCTCCACGGCAACTAGGGCTTTGCACAGCTTAAAACCCAACCTGGAGTTATAACAAGTCGATGAAGGAATACGCGATCTGGATGAACCCATCTTGGAAGGCTTCGATGACATGAACATTCTCTTTTTTTTTAGCTTCGCAAGCGAGCTTTTCATTGGCTCCTGGCTCAAACTCATCCCCAGCCTCCCATCATTTCCCTTTCGCATTCAGGACCCAGCAATTGTTCCTTCTCTGTGCATCTGAAGAAGCTAGCGTGGCTCTGGTAGACCTGCTCTTCTGAAATATTTATACATCGATTTAGCTTCACAGCAAGCTCCCTCTTCTCTCATCTGACAGTCCGATTATTCTTTCCCCTGCTTTGAGTTCGCAACGGATTAGTATCCAAAGCCATGCTCTCTGCTGCTGCTTAGAATATCTCTTTTTAGGGGGGAGCAGGGTGTCTTCTCCTTATATTCTATATTTCTTCCGGCTCCCTTTCCTGCCCAGTCCTTCCTATTCTGCTGCCCTCCGGAGAACATAGCTGCCCTTTCCTTGCCACCAAAGGGATCTAAATCCAGCCAAGACAAATGTGTGTCTCCTTTCTTTTGACTGCTGTCTTTTTATTGATGTTTGAAAGAGGAGGTCTAAATCTGTTGCTTGCCTGTCATCTTGAAACCGGTGGGGGGGGGGGTGAGCCATCCCTTTGCCCTTTGAAAAGATGACAAGGATGAGTAGAAAGCATGCATGCCTTTGATTGGTGCGACTAATCGATTAGCTTAGTCACAAATTAGGAACTCTTCACATTAAATGGAGTCAGGCAGATGGGCTCTTGTTCCTGGCACCTTCCATCGATAGCAGGGGAGGCTCTACACGCAGCTGAGGAGGAGGCGGAGCGGACTGTACCGTATCAAGCAGCAGGTTGGAGGAGGGTTGTTGTTGTTGTTTTTAATAACTTCCCCATGTAAAGAAAACCTTCCTGCAAATAAAATTACTGAACACATCAGGGATGAAAGTTCTGTCCCATAACATGGCTTGGTAATGGTTTTATTGCAGAGATTTGGGAGGTTTTTCTAACACAGGGAAGCATTTTTATTTAAAAACACACACACAGTGGGAAACATTCAGGAATGTGGTTCCCACGCCCTTCCTGTATATTGAAATGGTACAGTCCATTCTACCACCTCCTCATAGGGTGGCCATGTGCCCTATTTTACAGAGGACAATCCTCTATTTGAAGGTGTCCTGTATTTGAAGGGCCATCCAATCCAAATTCAGTTTAAAGATAAGGAACCTTAAGCATTTACCTCTGTGTAAAGGAAGAATGTTAATGTTGTGAGCGGCCCAGAGAGCTCTGGCTATTGGGCGGTATAGAAATGAAATAAATCATCAGCATCAGCATCATTAGACTCTACCAAGCTCTTCTGCCCCCACCAGATCCTACTGTAGTTTCTTCTCATCATTGCCTTTCACAAACCACCCCCCTGTGTGTATCATTCCCTCTATTTCCAATGTTCAGGCATGAGTGCCGTTGCATATGGAGCCAAAACAGCACCACCCACACACCACATGCAAAAGAAGGATGTATCAACAGGCATGGGGGAACCCCAAGGTTTACAGAAGTATAAAGCAAACTCCTTTTAAAAACTAAGTGGGGGTGGAATCCCAAAACAGCTCAATGAAGATTGTGTATCCTCAATGGTCACAGAATACTGGCTATTGGGGGTTGGGAGGGATGAAAACCCAGCTAGGATGGGGGAACAGAATAGAGTCTCCTGGAGGATGGCATTGAAGGAGAACACCCTGCACTACAAGATTTGGTTGCAGTTCTCATGTGTTCTCTAGTCTAGCTTTCTAGCAGTTAATTCCAGAGAGCCTGCTTTCTCGTCCTCACCATGGTGTACACATGCGCCACTTGCAAAAGTTCTGTGCACCCCTGAGCATCTCCGAAGGACCGGATCCCTAAGCAGTTTGAAGGGTGAAGCTGCTTCATAAGAAGTTGCAGCAGACTTCGATGACTTGCGAAAGCTGAAGAAGACAAGCCGCAGCCAGCAAGCTCTCAATAGTATCCTCTTTTAGTTCCAAGACACCTGTGTGATTTAATTTTTAAAAACAAGATACATGCAAGTAAAGAGATTATTCATTTGAGTGGGAGGGCAACTCCGAGAAAGCATTGCTGGCATCTGTGGGAGACACCCCACCACCGCCTAGGCTCATAGCAACTTGAGGGGAGTGCTTGTCCTGATCACAGCAGGGAAGGAAAGTGTTCAATGAGCCTTCCCTGCATGCCATGGCACCACTGAAAATCCCAAACAAATAACAGAAGGGAAGCACCGAAACAGACAGAATGCAAAAAAGAGAACATGTTCTCCAAAAACCAAAAAAAAACAAAGAAAGAAAATGATTGAACCCAACAAGGTTTCGAAGCAGTATCTGTTTTACACTACCAGGGCAATTGTTTACTAAGGGTACAATCCAATGAAACTGCCTGTAACCCTCCAGACTCAGAGAATTATGGGCATCCTACGCAGGGCAGGAGGAGCGTGGAGACGAAGGTCGCCTCCACGCTCCTCCCACTCTGCAAAGCAGCCAGATGGCCGGTTTCGGCGGTCTAACTGCAGTGCTTCAGGAGGCTGAGGCGCCACCAGGATACGTTGTATCTTGGCGGTGCCGGTCTCCTCCCCTCCCTGCCCCCCGAAGTGCCCCCTAAACCCTTTCTCTGAGGTTGCTCTTACAACCTCAGACCGGCTGTGGGGGGGAGGGGAGGTCAGAGTTGTTTTCCAACCACGGGGATGGGAATCCGAGTGATCCTATGGCCCTCTAGACGCTGCCATAGGATCACTCTGTGAGTTGATTTTAAATTTGTTGTTCTCTTTTGATGATGCCTGACTGATGAAGGAACTCTTCATTTCAAAACGCATTAGATTCAATTAGGGGGGGGGGGAATTGAATTGGCCCCTTTGAGAACACATTCTCTTTTTGCACTAAAAGTTTTTTTTAAAAAAAACACACACACGCACACACACACGCAACTGCTAGTGAGGTGCTCAGCATCATGTCTAGATTGGCCCTGAATTTCACCTTCTTCAGATCTATGCCTGTAGATCTCTAGTACGCAAATGAGGTGGATGCCACAATCCAAATGGGAACCAACAGTAAGTTGACTTGCAGTTTACCTGTGTAGGCGTAGCGCACAAGGTCCTTTAGGGCATCGGGATCCACACCTTCCATTTTTATTTCCTCTTGTTTCGCTTCACGGACATCGTTGGTAAACATTGCAGCAAAATAGTCAGACACAGCGCTCAGAACCAACCTGAGAAAGAGATGGATTCTTATTATTAATCTTTGTAAGCCACTCTGGGAGCCGTTTCTGGCTGAAGAGTGGGGTAGAAATGCTGTAAATAAATAAATAAATAAATAAATAAATAATGTTGTGAGCATCTACGTCAACTCCTAATATTGACAGAAGCCTCAAACCTTATGTTTGAGAGCCAGTGTGGCAGTAGTGGTGAGAGTGTTGGACTGGGACTCAGGAGATCCGGGTTCTATTCCCCACTTGGCCATGAAACTCACTGGGTGACTTTGGGCCAGTCCCTGACTCTCAGCCTAACCTACCTCACAGGGTTGTTGTGAGGATAAAATGGAGAGGAGGAGGAGGAGGATTATGTAAGCCGCCTTGGGTTCCTTGCAGGAAAAAAGGCTGGGGTATAAATATAATGAATAAATAAATAATAATGTATTGTTTCTGGCTTTTTGGGCCTGGATTGTTTTGTTTCAAATGATGCATCATGCACATAGAATAACATTTATTTGGCCTATGATTAGAATGTTATGCATCTGTGCAACCAAGAGAAAAGAGTGATTAAGTAATTTAATATTCTCCTAGAGAGCTGTTTTGCTTCACTGGCAAAATGAAATCCCTCTTACTAGCTTGATATCCAACATCTTCCTATCTTCCTACTCGCATCCCCAAGATAGATATATAAAATTGATTTGCATCATCCACCAGCCATGGCAAATAATATACACAAAATACAAACATTAAATTACCAAATTAAAACTAGAACAGATTGAGAGCTCTGGCAGCAATGTGTGTAGGAGGAGAGAGCTAGTGTGCCAAGCTGCCTGCGCCGTGCCTCTCCTCAGTTAACCTGCCGCCTTCAGGTGTGGTGGAGGATGTTGTCCATCACCAGTGCTGAAGAACGATTCAACTGCTAGTCCAATCAGCTTTTGTACATTGGAAGCGAGGGGGGCACCATTTTGTTTTTTTGCCTCAGGTAGCAAAATGTCTTGGTCTGCCCGAGAGATCAAGTGTAGTACATCCCCAATATTTCTGCCACATGGTGTCCTATTTCATCACTTGTATTGATTTAAGTCCATTTTTATCCTGCCAAGGAGTTCTGGACAGAAAATGTGCCTTTTTCTCTCTCTCATTACAACTCTGTGAAGTACTTAGGCTGTGAGATATTTGTTTGTTTGTTAGGCATACATACTGCCCAACTGATGCATGCTCTCCGGGTGATTTTGAAACATAAAAATGGAAAGCGACAATAAGATAACAACACAAGCAATAATATAGCCTAAGAAAATTTCAAAATATTAGGGTATTAAAATCATTAAAAATATTAAAGAGTGAGCAGTAAAACTAATAATAAAGATTAAATGCCTGCCAGAAGAGGAAAGTCTTAACCTAGCATTCTAAATATATATAGTGAAGACACCAGGTGGGCCTCCCTGGGAAGGGGATTCCACAGATGGGGGCCACTACAGAGAAGGCTCTTTTCCTGGTAGCCACCCGCCATGCCTTTGTGGGTGGCAGCATCCAGAGAAGAGCATCTGAAGATGTTTTAACAGCTGGGCCAGAAGATATGGAAGAAGGACCTCCTTCAGGTAGACTGGTAGGTATGACATGATAGAGCTGCACAAAATTATGCATGGTGTGGAGAAAATGGATAAGGAGGCATTTTTCTCCCTCTCTCATAATACTAGAACTTGGGTTCATCCCATGAAGCTGATTGGTGGGAGATTCAGGACAGATAAAAGGAAGGACTTCTTCACAGAGCACATAGTTAGACTACACATTTTTCTCCCTCTCTCATAATACTAGAACTTGGGTTCATCCCATGAAGCTGATTGGTGGGAGATTCAGGACAGATAAAAGGAAGGACTTCTTCACAGAGCACATAGTTAGACTACGCTTCCACAAGATGTAGTGATGGCCACCAATTTGGACATCTTTAAAAGGGGATTGGACAAATTCATGGAGGAGAAGGCTATCAATGGCTCCTAGGCCTGGTGGCTATACATCACCTCCAGTATCAGAGGCAGTATGCTGTTGTGATATGTATCACATTGACCAGCTGTAGCACAGTGTTTACACATGGAAAGGAACAGAATGGCTGTAAACAAGTGTGTTATGTCTTTCTACTTTCCCGTGTTCTTTCTCATGGGAAAGCTAGGCCCTGGGAACATTATGAGCTAGTCACATGGTTTGTATGTTCTGATGACGTGCTAACTTGTTTTTTCTGTCTGAAGCCATTTTAGAGAAGAGCAGGACTGCTTTCTCTGTTCCTTCTCTCTTCTGGCTATTGCTTGCTGGACTTTGCAACAATGTAACGTCTTTGCTAAAGTGGAGTGAAGCTCAACCTACTCCACTGGAAATAATGCTTGCTATGCATTGTACTCTGCACATGGACTGTAACTATGAAATGTATACTCTGTAGAATATTACTTGCTAAGTAAATAAACAGGTAGAAATAGACCTGTGGTGTTACAGAGTGTTTCCTTGCCACTTGGATTAGTCTGCAAACCGGGGAAGCTAGAAGCTGGAGTCAGATTACAGGCAAGCTGGCTGGCAGCTTCAAACCGACACGCTGCATGCTGCGCAGAGGGGGGTGAGATCTGGAAGATCTGTGTGTGGAATAATGGGCCTCTATGCACAGACAGGATTATAAATCTCCCATCCAGCATACGCGGGGCTCTGCTGTCACTCACGCGCCATCATATGCCTGTGTAAACCAGTTGCTGAGGAACATGGGTGGGAGGGTGCTGTTTCACTCATGTCCTGCTTGTGGAATCCCATGGGCAGCTGGCTGGCCACTGTGTGAACAGAATGCTGGACTAGATGGACCCTTGGTCTGATCCAGCATGGCTCTTCTTATGTTCTTATGGTCCTAAGCTGTTTAGGGCTCTAAAGGTAAGCACCAACACTTGATTGGATATTGATTGGCCCAAGAGTAACCCAGTGAGCTTCATGGCTGAACAGGCAGGGATCTGAACCCATCTCCCCATTCCTAGCTTCATACTCTGTTCAGTATTCCATGCTGTCTGTGGTATGAATGCATGCTTGAAAGTATATGGGCAATGCCTGGTAGACTTTAGAAGCCAGAGGAATTGTAGAGTAAGATATAGAGGTCCTTACACCTCCCTTGCCCCTTTGTAAATTATAAATCTTGCAGATTAGCATAATTTATAGAAGTTGCAGAATTTAGTGGTTCCTGTTGCAGAATTTACTACTACTGCTGCTAATACTACTGTTGTTGCTGCTGTTGTTATTGTTATTATTCAGGCTATCACAGTCCTGAGAGAGGACATTACAGTAATCTATCCTTGAGGTTACAAAGGCATCAAGGACACTTGCTGTTTCTCCACGCAACAGAAAGGGTAATCATTCCCATACCATAATTTCGAGGGACATCTTAGTTCCCTGTTATCCAAAGGGAAGCCAGACAGGGGTTTCCTGGAATTCAGGGAGATCCATTGACAGGATTTACCTGTGAGCGGGTATCTTGTGGTCTCCAGCAATGAGAAGAACATCGCAGAGTTGCTTCTGCTGGAGATAATTCTCCATCTTGCGGAACGTCTGTTCTGCATGATTTGCGGAATGGAAGTATTCATCTGATCCATTGTTGTTCACTCCCGTAGGAGAGGAGCAGTTGCTTATCGATAGCCTGTTGGAGATGAAACGAGGTCACTTACATGGTAATAACTGGCCTGTTGAAATTGCTATGCAACCAAAGAGCCTGAGGGAAAGAAAAGAAATGAAATGGAATTCACCTAGGACTATTATGTGTGTGGTGGGGGAGGAGGGTGGTCCTGTTTTCTTTATTTTAATGTTGACTCATACTCTGGGCTGTTGACACTTCATCCTTGTCTTTAACATTTCACAGATAATATACACATGCAAAATTGTTTACCAGAGAGAGAAAAATATATATATAAGGAACCCATAAAATGTATGCACCCTGAATTCAGCAAGCTAGGAGTACAGGAAGCCATCATGAGACCAAAGCTGGTGTGTTTGCCCAAGTGTGATATCTAGTATACTGCAATCTCTAAGTCTGTGTGTACGGATGATGACTTCTCAAAGATTTGAACGGTTATTGTTGGACCGTCATGTGCCGCCATGGTCTCTGGTCAAGCAGGTGTTACTGATTTTCACCTTCCTTTAACAGTGTATTCTCCCACCGTAAAGCACATTCAAAAACATGTTCCTATTTCTGTAACTTTCTCTTTCAATATGAATGATTTGTTTATGGTAGTCACAGGCCAATACAAATATTGAGAAAAAGAGCAAATAAAACTATTTAAGAACAATTAAGGGTGCACTGCAATCCTATGCATGTTTCGACAGAAAGAAGTCCTATAACTCCCAATGTCCCCTAGCCAGCTTGTAGGACCCCCAGTTGTAGGACTTTTTTTCCATTTAAACATGCATAGGCTTGCACCCTAAATGAAACAAATATGGCTTTTTTTTTTAAGGCCAACAGATTTTTCCCTGATTTGTAATAGAACAGAGTTAAAAATAAATGCAACCCTCTCATTAAAATAGGGGTAATCATACGTTAGGGTAGGCATAACAAAAACGGATCTTTGGAAGATTGTCCCCAGAGAATTATTAGTAAAGGGAGAATCAGTCTCTCTCTACAATCTCTGTACAAATTACAATACAAGGGTACACGATCAACAGTCTCTATAACTCCAGTCCCACGCAGACAGCAGGATCTTATTAAATCGCCTGCTTAACAATGCAGAGGGTGACATGTTGAGAATCAGCAAGTATAATGTGAAGTTGACTAGACTCGCAGCTGCTTCTGAGGGGGGGGGGGGCGACCTAGTCAATTTCACTCTCCCATTGATTTGTACCAGGCTAGGAGTGGCTGAAATTAAGAAGACTGGACCGAACTGGCTCCCCTAACATGCCTCCCCATTAAGTGTGTACAGTTATCAAGTTGCCAATACTGGATCAGGGCTAGCGCTATGGGAGTGCTAAGGCAAAAGTCAGTCCAGCGTGTGGTGCAGAAATCATCACCCATATACACACTCTAAAGGATTGGCTCTAGTTGATTGAGAATGCATTACTCCCTCTTCCACTCCCTTTCCTATATTCAGTCAAAATGAGTTATCCTCAGTGCCAGTCACTAACTGAGCCTTTGACTGAAACTCATTATATGCCTTGGAATGCCCCATACATTTCAAATGGAGCCACAGACTAGGCTGCTGCATTAGAAGACAAATACAAGAAATGGGGCTCAAAAATTGGAACTATTAGGTAAATAGCGCTACAAATTGCTGGCACTTGCGTTTTGGGCAGAAGACAACAATGTACTAGCGCCAAAATTACTGCAGAGGATGGAAATGTCCTGGAGGTGGCCTCTTTAATCCTGTTGGTGTGATTGTTTCAAAAATGGAGTAGAAATAAAGATTCAGTTCCATCTGGCAACGAGTTTCTTTTGAAGCTCCTGCATGCACAGCAGCCTCGCTACGCGCTGTCCTGCAGTGGCAGAACTTTAGGGCATTATTATTAGCTCGCTTTATTAGCTTTAGAAAATGTGACAAGCTTATCTGTTTCTGGCCCACTTCGTATTCTCCTGTTCCCGCTTCCATACTTGGAATATCCTCCTCCCTTCTAGTTATCGAGCAGCAGTTTCCTCAGCTCCTCTAACGGTTCAGTCCTATGCATGTCTACTCAAAAGTAAGCCCATTTGAATTCAATGGGGCTTACTCCCAGGTAATTGTGTATAGGATTGCAGAGTTTGCCCCTCAGCATCACTATTTCACACCAATCCATTTCTGAATTAACTTCTGCTCACCTGCCCCTCCAGTTTTTCCTGGCTTTCCCCTAACCCAAGTAGTTTTCAAATCAGAAGCTTATATTAGGAGTTCCTTGACAAGATATAAAGTGGAAGCCAAGCATTCTGGAAGACAGCTTGTCTTCCAGTAGGAGTATTCCCCTGCAATGTGCATCAGCGACAGGGTGTGTTGTGCATACTCCAGGGTTGCTGCCATACAAGGGCCTTTGAGCAATGCTGAGACATTACTTCTCTGCAAAAAGTTGGAAGCAGAATTAAAACAATGGCTCCACATGGCACTTAATATGTGCTATTCCCCCCCTTTAAAATCCTGCAATGCCCATCTCCATGGGTAAGATCCTATTGTATGTATACTCAGAAGTAAGCTCCATGCAGCAAAGGCCCCCCCCCTCTCTCTGCGAACATCCCTTTCATTAGTAACTTCCTTCTTGCACCTTTCTTTTAAGGTAGTTAATCAGTTACTTCCTGTTCATGTACAGCATTACTTAGTTCCTGTTCCCTGATAGTATGTGTGTGTGTGGGGGTATCTATTTAAAATTTGCTCCATCAAATTTGCTCTGACAATTTTTTTAAACACATTTATCCAATTCACACCCCTTGAGTCCTTAAGCAAGCCAAGACAGGATTCCCATACTGAAATCCACATTTGTTGCAGGTTTTGCAATGCTGTCCTCTTAAAGTAGGATACCTGGCCACCCTAAAACCCAGAGCATTGAGACTGAGAAGACGAGAACCCTCCTCTTTCTGGTAGCACATGAACTCAATCACCTACTTGTATTCTTCTGTTAATTAACCTCAACCAAATCCCTCCCCCTGGTCTTGCAGTCACAACCACTAGCATTTCCTAGAGCCTTAAACATCCTAGTGCCCTCCAGATGCTTTGTACTACAATGCCCAGCATTCCTGACCATTGGCTATCCTGGCTAGGACTGATGAGAGCTGAAATCCATGGGGAAAGCTGGTGTACTATCAACAATTAGCAACTGAAAATGGCCACCACCTTTGTGGCATATCTGTGAGCTTTCCAGAGGTGTCTGGCACCAGGCCACTGTTGAAGACAGAACAGTGGATGGATGAGGTGGGGGCTTGGTCTGGCCTGGAGAGACAACTAACCACCCTGATAGTGATCACAGCATATAGTCAGAAGGCATTAAAGGGTACACACATTAAAATACACCCCCCTCCCCCGCTGAATTTTATCACAAGCTTTAGATAGGAACTGACTGCATCTCTCTTCTGGAAAGAGGAAGAAAATTCCAAAAGACATTTCTGATGCTTGTGCAAATGTCCTCTGTGGGTGATATTGATGTGTCTCCAGTATAATGGGAAACTCATGTAACATTAATGGAAACTTGTGTGATGTTAGGTCTGGAGAATCATTTCCATTTATCATCACTGGGTTGTTTTTATGAGTTTGGGATTAAAATGAGCCCATTTTCCTCACGTCCAGCTCTCTTGTTGCATGTTTATATGGTTGAGAAAAAAACAGGAAAGTTGTCTGTATTTATGAAGCAGGAGGAATACCAGAAAACCTGCAGAGAAGGGAGAGAGCAAACTGCTTTCTGTGGGTCCTTCTTTAGCTATCGCTAAGACCCAAGGATAAAACATCCTCCTCTTTGCTGTTCCATACAAAGAAGAAACATTACAACCCATACGTGTATATATATATATATATATATATATATATATATATATTCAGCATTTGTTATATGCAGTCATAAAGCATCAACATCCATTGTTAGACTTCTTACAAGCTTCCTGCATTATATTAGTAACACATGTGTTTCTAATGGAAACAGGGACGGGCAAATCTGTTTGTTTTTAGTCCACGTCCCTGCTTTGTATAATCCCATTATAATTCTTATTTTAATATGTATTTAAATCCATATTTTTTTCCTTAAAAAAATAATACCAGGCAGTAGCCTATGCTGCCCATGTCGTTGCAGGACTCCCTGCAAGTGCAATGGGAATCTTTAGGAAGCAGCCGTGGCTCAGTGGTAAAGCACCTGCTGTGCATGCAGAAGGTCCCAGGTTCGATCCCCGGCATCTCCAGGTAGGGCTGGGAAAGCTCCTGCCTGAAACCCTGGAGAGCCGCTGCCAGTCAATACTGGGCTAGATGGACCAAGGGTCTGACTCGGTATAAGGCAGCTTAATCTGTTGTTCCTAAGCTAGCAGTTCCTGAAGCATCTGGAAAGAGCAGGAAGGAGCATCTCCATTCACTTCCAGGGTTGTTTTCAGAAGCGCAAGTTCCCGTGGCGTTAGCAGCGAGTCCCGCAGTCCCGCACAACTGAACTAGCGGAGGCACAGCAGCAGTATGGGATGCTGCCCACTAGTTCGATGTGCATTTACTCTCAAGTTAGGTATTCAAAATGCATATTTTGATAACATTAGAACGGCCGAGAACTCTGTCCCAACATTTGGAGAAGCATGAAATCCGGTGGATAAGCGGGCAGCGCAATTCTACGGCCGCTACCCAGCGCCTAGGCAGTCATAATATTTTTCAGATCCCCAGCTACGAGGTCAGAAAATCACTCCGACTTTGTAGCTGGGGGTCTGCACTCGGATCCCCCTCCCTGGTTCTCACAGTGGGTGTGGAAAGAACCCAACCCCCCTGGCTGGCTGCTTCTTCGAGGTCTTAAGAGTGACGTTGGAGAAGGAGTAAAGGGGGTGCAGAGGGGGGCAGGGAGGGCAGCACCACCAAGATATGATGTACAGTCATGCCGTGGATTGAGAGCATAATTCGTTCTGGAAACGTGCTTGTAATCCAAAACACTCTTATATCATAACGAAATCCCCCTCAAAAAAAATTTGTACAGAGATTTTTAATTTAAGCCGTACTACAGTACTTGTATTGCAAGACGTCGCTTGCATATCAAGTAAAAAAAATTAAATAAATATTTTAAAATTTGCTTGTCTTGCAAAACGCTCTCAAACCAAGTTACTTGCAATCCAAGGTATTACTGTATCTGGCTGAGCCTCAGCTTCCTTCCCTCCCGCTCAGAAGTGCCACACTTAGAAGGCCGAAATTCGCCTTCTAAGTGCTTTGCGCGGTGGGAGGAGCATAGAGGAAATGTTTGCCTCTGTGCTCTTCCCGCCCTGCATAAGATGAATGCTCAGAGGGTTCAGAGGCATCCCCATAGGGACTGGGGAGCAACAACAGAGCGGGGGCAGAGACTGTTGCCATCATGCCCTGTTGGCAGCCGAGAATCACCAGGCATCAGGCAAGCAGACAATGGGAGTGAGAAGGAATTTGGGGCTTATAGCATGCTTAAGAAATTGTTTCCTTTAACCTCGACAGTGTCTCTCTCTCTCTCTCTCGCTACTGAAGTCTGAGATGCCCTGGTTTAAACTTTGTAGAATCCCCCTGTAAGGCAGCTCTTATGAAGTGCTTGAAATCATTTGGCAACTGTGACCTAATAAATAATATTCTCATTATGCACCCAAATGTCCCAGAAGATGCACCTTCACATATGTGGTAATAAATTAAAGTGTGTGCATTGCTCTGAAATACTAATAATCCGTTCAGCTTGTCAGGTAAATAGCCAATTACGGCTTGATTAGTTGTCCAAGTCCAAAGGCTACAAAATGTGGAAGAATTATTGTAACAGGGGACCCACTGTACAAATCCTGAAGAGAAGAACTGGTGCTGGAAGACCTGATTTATTTGCAGTAGTCATGTGCCGTTAGCCTAATTATGCTAGATTCAGTAATTGTTCACCCAGCTGTGCTATCATAATTGCTTTTGCAATTAATCTTATTTATTTTGCAATTGCTTATACATTTTAATATCTGATTAAGGTAAAACTGATTGTAGTCAAATAACTTGCCAAATAGATGACATGATGAGGACTAGAATAATGACAAGTTTGGATTAGGAAAATAATTTTTCAGGGTCGCTTGGTGTGTGTGTTTCCTTTCCAGTTCAGACAGATCCTTTTAGTTATATTGTGATTAAATTGCCAAGGAAATTCGTGACCTTGTTGTGATGGTTTTATGCTACAATCCTATGTCCATTTACCTGGAGTAAGCCCCATTGAACTCAATGGGACTTACTTCTGAGTAGACATGTATGGGATTCCACTGTAGTGCATGAATGAATGAAATTCATAAATGGCAAGGTGGAGGGGGGACTTTTCTCCATCCACTTTCTCATGGACAAAGGCTACCAATAATTGTTCAGAGGAATGGACATCTTTAACATTTTATTTTTCATTATCTATTACTAAAACCCACCAGGACCAAAACAGGTTTTTTTTAAAAAAAAATTAAACAACGGTGTGTGCTTTTTTAACTCACAGTGCCACTGACTAAAGTGTGCCTTCACATATTATCCAACGAAAGAGTTCATTAATTACACTATCGATTTAGACTGATTAAAACTTGCTCAGCCTTCTATTGCCTCCTATAACAAATTTGCCATCCCTGTAAATCAGCCTTCCCCAGCCTGGGCCCTCCAGATGTTTTGGATCGCAACTCTCCTCAGCCCCAGTCAGCATGGCCAATGATCAGGAAAGCTGGGAGTTGTCATCCAAAAACAACTGGAGGGCACCAGGCTGGCAAAGGGGTCTGTGAGTGTTTGTATTGCTCTTCCTTGCACTGGTTCCAGGTTTGAATTTATCACCCTTAAAAGATGTTCCAATGCTAGCAGTAGCATCTCGCATCATCAGGTGACCACCAAAATCCAAGGGCCCAGGCAGGGCCCGTCAGTGCTGTCGTTTTGGTCCATCATCCACCCATCTAGTCCTTTGGACACAGGCTTCTGGCCAGAGCCGGTGTCGAGGTTCAGCATGGTTGGACACCTGCCAAGGGCCCACATCCCAGACAGGCCCCCCCACTGACAAGAGCCCCCCGAACCCGCTCCTGCTCTTCACCATGGCAACCTGCTCCTTCACCTGCCTCTCGCTCTGGCCCAGACAATGGTGGCGGTGAGGAGGAGGAGGAGCAGTTGATGCCACGGCCTGCTTGCTCACACTGGCTCCCTGCCTGCCAAGCGAGCAAGCCATAGCAACGATGAGGAAGAGGAGGAGGAGGAGCAAGCGCAGCTGGTGACAATGGCGGTGAGAAGGTGGACTCACTGAGGCAAGGGGCCCATCGAGGGTGTCTTGGCCAAGGGCACTCCGAAACCTGGAGCTGAGATTGCTTATAGCAGTAGGAATTGGGAAGCTGCCCACCATTTTGATTTTCCTACAGTGCCCCAGAACGCCTGACATGGTGCCATTCTGCAGCATTCTGGGAAAATGAAAGTGAAAGATAGCTTTGCAGATTCAGCTGGTACCACCAAGTTAACCATACCCAGGGCAATAGGCAGATGAGTGAGCACCCAGGGGTGGGGGGGGGGTCTCCTGTAACTGTGGGTAGCCAAACAGGAACACAGGAAGCTGCATTATTCTGAGCCAGACCATGAATCCATCTAACCCAGTATTGTCAACACTGACTGGCAGCAATGGCTCTCCAGGGTTTCAGGCAGGATTCTTTCCTAGCCCTACCTGAAGAAGCCACCAGGGACTGAACTTGGGACCTTCTGCATGCAAAGCAGAAGGACTGGACGTGGGACATGCTCTACCACTGAGCTACTGCCCCAGATGCAACACTGGTCCAGTGCCTTTCAACATGCAGTTTTGTAGCATGCCCAGCTAAGGTCCCTTAGTGAAACATTTCTACTAGCAAAAAAATAAAAAGAAGACGTCAAAGACAACAATTGCTGTGGACCCCAGTAACTGAGCACCCGAGAGCCAGAGAATATTCAGTTAACGGATGCAGGGAACGTGTGTGGCATGATGCTCTCCTGTAAAGTGAGATGTGCTGTTTTGCATAAGCTGTCATAATTAGAAATGGCCGTTTCCGTAGAAACAGCATCATCGGGGGAGGCAAGTTGCTGTCCCAATGATACCTTTCACACCATTATCCCGGTGACGCAGAAGATTATACTTGGTGTCAAAAGATGAAAAAGTGTGTAGGGGTGGGAAGGGAGAGGCTTGCAGAAGGCAGAAAGTAAGAAACCAACACATAACCATTCATAAGAGATTGCAAGGAGAGAGCTCTCTACCACGGCATGGAGTGAACCTTCGTCTAGAGACGAGCATATGAACAAAACAAAACAAAACAAAAAATACTCTCCACATACTCAAAAGCAGAGGTGGTATGAGGGGGTGGCCCACTAGGGCTGGAGCCCTGAATCTTTCATTTGGAGCCCTGAATCTCTGGGAGGCCATCTGCCCCACCACCCTGCTGTCCATGGGCATTTGCTGAAATAAAGCTACTGGGGCCCTGAGGATCTCTGTTGCACCTGATCCCGCTGGATTAGCTGGCTTTTTGCCCACAACTGCTTCTCCTCCTGCTGCCTCCCTTGAATCTTTCTGCCTGAGGTCTGTGGGCCTGAGCCCTGGATCTTTTCAGTACCTAGCACCGCCCCTAATCAAAAGTAGCCTCTTCTTGATGATGACTCTTGTACAGCTCCCAGACATGACACCTGAAAGGAGCTTCAGGAGCCAAGTCTTGTACCAGCCCTAGGTCAAGTTAGGCCGCACGCCACAGCATACTAGAAGACCATTCAGAATGTAGAGATTTCAGTTCAGTTCCTGGGAATCAAAGAGCGAAGCTGCTCCAAAAACGTACTCCAAAGGAGCGGCTTCTAACCATATGGAAGATCCCAGAATAGTTCTGTCCCGACACTTGGGATTTCATGCGTTTTAGCGAGTCGCACATCAGCTTGCCATCAGCATGTAGGGCCTGATTCTGAAAGATGCTGAGAGGCTTCTACTCTGATTGGAATTAATAGGTGTTGACAGCTCTTAGCGCCAGGGAACAGGGGGAGGAGCACTCAAATGCTAATATAGGATGCCAGGAATCCATACCATGGCCTCATTTAATTTTGGAATAATGAAAACAGGAGATGGATACAGACTTGAGACGAAATGGAAAGACTGAATATTCAGTACCACTATGGAAGTCTGTCAAATTTACATTTGGGAGGTTGAGGTTTGCCACAAAACGTACAAGTAGTAAGCCTTGGTCAAATCATTTTCTTCTCCCTCTGGAATGTTACAAAGATAAGTGAGATGAAAATTGTTGGGGGGGGGGGGTTTAAATGCCCCACAATAAACTGCTTCTATCCTGGAGTATGTATCTTCCAGGATCATGACCCACAACTGTGTTGCACTAAATTAAAGTGGGTTATGCCAATGGCATGACTATCATTTTACTTTTGGGGGGACAGTGTCCACAGAGGTAGCCATGTTAAGTCTCTTGTAGCAAAACCAACAAAGAGTCCTGTTGCACCTTAAAGACAAACACATTTGGAGGTTGAGAGAAAGAAGAAGTGAGAATATCCATTGCAGGTTTCATTTGGAGCTTGACAGGAGCTATCCATGGTGCTCCATGGTGGCAAACCTATTTTGGGGATGGAGTTCAGCACCATCGATAGATCCTATAAAGCTCTGAATGAAACCTGCGATGGATAAGGAGTCCCACTGACATAGGAGTCACCAGCTTCCCCTGGTTTTATTCATATTCAGATGTATGCAAATTTCACTGATTTGTTGACTTACAGCACAATCGTATGCATGCCTACTCAGATGTAAGCCCAATGGAGTTCAATGGGGCTTACTCCCAGGAAAGTGTACATAGGATTGCCACCTAAGATTTCTTTAACTGGGTGACCACTCTGCTTCTTTTTAAACTATGGAGTATTTCAGCTGTCTTCTTTTGTTTTTCTTTATACTATTTAAGTTCTTTAAAAGCTCATTTGAGCCTTTCGCTATTTGCATCACATGTGGTCATTAATGTGGGAGATAATGCAGAAAATCCACTGTATACGTTCTAGCTAATGTATATGTTTACCATCATGTTACAGAAAATGGTAGCACTTTGCATATTCCTTAGAGGCAGACATTAACCTCATGGTTTAGGGACCCAGGGCTGATCGGTAATGTGTGCCCACACACCCAGTTTGACCTAATGGCACACAGTATGGACAACTTTCTAAAACATGAAACACACTCCACTAATGGCCTGTGCCGATCTCCTCATAAATAGTTTGGAAGTCAATGATTCAGCCATAAAATCACCTTTAATTGTCCATTAGCTGTAAAGTGCTTTTCGGCTGCATTTGTATAAACTGAGTAATCGGGGTTTTTTTATGTCCTGCTAAAATTGCACACACTGTGATGCAATTTCCTGTTGATTCCATAGCTGTATTCCCCACGCCTTTATGAAAACAATCAGTAGGTCTACCTCTTAACACACTTTACCCATCTTATCTGGGTCGAATTGCCTTTTTGCACACTTTCTGCAAAGCCAATGACTATTTTAGAAGATTTACTAACTCTGATTGGAAATAATAAAATCTACCATTCCATTATCTTTATTTCCCATGATAAAGAGACTGAGAGGAACACTGTTAAACTAAATAGATAGAGCATTGTTCCTTATATCAGACCTTTCTTGTTTATGCAAGTCAGTTCACAACTGCATACAAACCCAGTTCCTGACACCCCAAAGCCAGTAGCATACCCTGCAACATTTCACAGGTGCACAGGGCCAGTGCGGCATAATGGTTAGAGTACTAGACTATGACTGGGGAGACCCCAGTTCAAATCGCTACCGAGCCACAAAACTCAGTCACCTTGGGCCTGTCACCCTCTCCCTCTCAGATTAGCCTACTTCTCAGGGTTGTTGTGTGGTCCGTTGACTGGATCAATAAATTGGATTGCTTGTGAGGATAAAAGTGGGGAGGCTGATGTATGCTTCCCTGACCCCCTTGGAAAGGGGTGGGATACAAATCCAATAAATAAAAACAGAAATATACTCGTAACATCCCTATATCTCGTATCACGGATCATTATCACAAGTGCTGCAACCTCCATATTACACGCTGTTGAAGGTTCTTCAACAGGGCTGGTTCCAGGCAGGGATGTTGAAGAGTCCTTGGTCTCGAGTCACGAGTTGAGTCCCGAGTCTTTGGACCCGAGTCTCGAGTCCGAATCCTTGGTCCAAAATGGTGACTCACGAGTCCCGAGTCACTCCCAAAGCTAACTCCACGTGTCCCTATTAAAATCAGTGGGGGGTTTTCCCAACAAAATAAGGCTATTTCAGATGTGTGGTTTAAATAAATTCTAGGCACAAGTGTGCCTTTTTATTTCAAAACTCTGCAACTGATTTTGGCAAGAACAGACCAGGCAGACAAACCCAAAATAACCAGACAGGCAGAGGAGGCAGGGAACCCCAAAGCAGGCAGGCAGAGGCCTTTGTCTTGGACAATTCAAACTGTGGAACTGGTTAAGAAGAGATCAGGCAGGCAGAGGAGGTAGGGAACCCCAAACAGGCAGGCAGAGGCAGCCAAACCCAACATGTCTGAAAGGTTGCATTTTAGGGAAATGATTTTAAAAATAAACTTGCTGTACTTCCTAAAACCTATCCATGTTGCATTTGAGGAACACGATTTTGGAACACGAGTCCTTGGTCTTGAGTCCCGAGTTGAGTCTCGAGTCCCATTAAAAATATTGGGACTCGAGTCTGACTCGAGTCAGAGGGGGGACTCAGTCCGACTCATGAGTTGAGTCCTGGAGTCCAAGTCCAGATTTAATAGCACTGGACAAATTGAGACTTCCCCCCCCCAAAAAAAAACCCGGGGGGCAGAATTTCAGGAAAAAATGAGAGGGGGAGGTTTAACTCTCCCCTCCCAGAGCATGCTGGTCCTGATTAGAATCAGGGTTATGCACAGTTACACTAAAGCAGTGTTCTCCAACCTTGGGTCCCCAGATGTTTTTGGCCTACAACTCCCAGCATGCCCCAGCCAGCATAGCTGGAGCATAGCTGGCTGGGGCATGCTGGGAGTTGTAGGCCAAAAACATCTGGGGACCCAAGGTTGGAGAACACTGCCCTAAAGTAAAACAGAATACAAGGCTCAGCTATACCTTCAATTACTGGAAGAGAGCTTTAAGCTTACATATGCTGGCATTTATGGTATTTTAGGCCCTGCCCCTTTGCCTTCAGCCCCGCCCACCACTGGAATGCAGCCCCCCCCCCCCCAAGAGCTTCCCAAAATGGAATTTGGACTCAGGCTGAAAGAGGTCCAAATTGTGGGTGGCTGCCAGGAGGCCATGTTCCCCGCAGGGCCATTGCTTCAAACAATTTGGATGGAGCCATAAACATCCGCACACACACACACAAAATACCCATATTCATCTCTAGTGTGTGCCTGACATCCATGGCGGGATAGAAAGCCTATAATGGACTCATAAAATGCTTTCTCTTAATACCTCTCCGCCTTTCACAGAATTGCCTATAGCCTTTACTTAAAAGCCACTTCTGTGTTGTTAGCCGACTCTTGCTGCTCCCTTAGGTAACAGCCTTGGCCAATTTTTGCTGTCTATAATGAGGAACTATAATATATAATTTAAGTTACTTTCCAAACGATGCCCCTACTGAGTGTAATGCGATTAAATGGAAAACCTGATTCACAGTGCAGAGGCTTTAAACACAAAAAGTCTAGCATTAGGCGCAAGAGAACCAAAGGAAAGATGAAACAAGCTGCCCCAGTATGGAAAATGCTCACATAAAGAATATGTTGTTTCCTTTGCCCTATAGAGTTGAAAAGGTCCCCCCCCCCCCCCGGCCGTCTTTCCCATGGCAGTGCCAAG
Source organism: Shinisaurus crocodilurus (assembly GCA_021292165.1). Lineage (NCBI taxonomy): Eukaryota > Metazoa > Chordata > Lepidosauria > Squamata > Shinisauridae > Shinisaurus > Shinisaurus crocodilurus. Next base: position 12,763,607 of record CM037883.1, on the reverse strand, counting down.
TAGGTTTTAGCTAATCTAATACTTGTCAAACCAGCCTTCCCCAACCTGGTGCCACCCAGATGTGTTAGACTGCAAGTCCCATCATCCACAGCCAACATGGTCATTGGCTGTTTGCCTGTAGCCTCTGACCACATAACCATTGGCTGAGCTTCAACAATGTCAGACAAGACGAACTGAAAGCACAGAACATTGGCGAATTGTGCAGCTTCTGAAAGGGAAGCAAAAGGACAGTTTGGCTAGGGAAAACATTCACAGAGCATATTGGGGATGCCAAGGAAATTAACAGTCATGGAAGCAGCGATGCTTGAGCAAGAAGGAGGCAAGATCCAGGAGGAGAGAAGCAACGGTAATGGAAAGACTTCAGCATTCTTCACATGTTAGGATGAATGTGTGTAGAAGAGGAAACGTAAAGACTCCTACATGCAAACCGTGTGTACACACGTGGGCTCTTTCAGAAGTTATTCTGAATGCACATAGGAGGCAAGGATGCTCTCTATGGGCATTCATTGCAATGTGTGAAGAGTCTATAGGAGTCTATTGTAGCAGAGCTAAGATACAGGAAATAGGGCTGGAACAAATGGCAGTCACCGTCTCCATACTCTTTATGTCCCAGAAAAAGACTGTGTCATAATGTAGTGTACTTCTGAGACATTGGTGGGGGAGGGAATAGCACCGGCAAACATGCAAAGAGCAGAACTGATTATTAGACTTGTTCCAATACAGGAGTGGCCCTCCCACTAGGCAGAATGGGGTTAGATTCAACAGCTAGTTCAGTTGGCATGGAAGGTGGAGCTCCATCTTGGCCTCTGCCCGAGGAAGGAAAATGGCCTGTTCACCCATCAAAAGGTGAAAGAGGGGAGGCAATTTCACCTTTCCCATTCACCCCATAGTTCCCTCCCGCCCGAAAAATCAGGACAAACTTTACAATTTTTGACAGTCAGCCCAGCACTAACAGGAAATGAGTTACAGCAGGATGGCTGAAAGAAAGGAGCTTGGCCATGGGTTAAGAAGCAACCGTTTGGTGTGTTGTGTTACATCTCACATGTTGTGTTCTGTTGAGTTGTGTTATGTCAGTTTTCTCCAACCTTGGGTCCCCAGATGTTTTTGGCCTACAACTCCCAGCACACCCCAGCCAGCGTAGTTGAAGGAGCCTACAAGCGTAGCTGGCTGGGGCATGCTGGGAGTTGTAGGCCAAAAACATCTGGGGACCCAAGGTTGGAGAAAACTGTGTTGTGTTGTGTTATGTTATGTTATGTTATATCTATACTGCTTTTCAAACAAAAAGACCCTCCCAAGGCTCACAAAGGTGATTACAGATAAAGATACAAAATACAAAGCAATAAAAGAAAACTTACAAAAGTGCAAGACGGGCAACATCCCAATGACATCTTTAAAACATGTGCCTCTTGCAACCTCCCATCAACATAGGAACATAAGAAGAGCCATGCTGGATCAGACCAAGAGCGCATCTAGTCCAGCATTCTGTTCACACAGTGGCCAGCCAGCTGCCCATGGGATCCCACAAGCAGGACATGAGTGCCACAGCATCCTCCCGCCCATGTTCCCCAGCAACTGGAGTACATGGGCATACTGCCTCTGATACTGGAGGAAGCATATAGCCAATCAGGACTAGTAGCCATTGATAGCCACCGCCTCCAGGAATTTGTCTAATCCCCTTTTAAAGCCCTCCAAATTGGTGGCCATCACTACATCTTGTGAAAGTGAATTCCATAGTCTAACTACCGGTATGTGCAGTGTGAAAAAGCCTTCCCATTTATCTGTCCTGAAATCTCCCACCAATCAGCTTCATGGGATGACCCCCTTGGGTTCTAGTATTATGAGAGAGGGAGAAAAATGTCTCCCTATCCACTTTCTGCACGCCATGCATAATTTTATACACCTCTATCATGTCTCCCCTTACTCATCTTTTTCTAAGCTAAACAATACCAGCTGCTGTAACCTTTCCTCATAGGGAATTGCTCCAGCCCCTTGATCATTTTAGTTGCCCTTTTTCTACACTTTGTCCAACTCTGCAATAAACTTGTTTAGGTGTGGTGACCTAAACATCCATGTGAACAACTATCAGGTGGATCCACAATTGGCTACAGAATCGGACTCAAAGAGTGCTTATCAATGGTTCCTTCTCAAACTGGGGAGAGGTAACGAGGGGGGTTTCATAGTTTCATAGTTCATAGAGTTGGAAGGAGCCTACAAGGCTATCGAGTCCAACCCCCTGCCCAATGCAGGAAACTAGAGGAGAGGTCTCCCATCCAAGTAATAACCAGGCCTGACCCTGCTTAGCTTTCCACGCTCAGACAAGCTGAGCCACCATAAGCCACAAGCCACAAGCCACAGGGCTCGGTCCTGGGCCCGGTGCTCTTCAACATTTTTATAAATGACTTGGATGAGGAGGTACAGGGAATGTTTATCAAATTTGCAGATGACACAAAGTTGGGTGGAACAGCTAATACTCTGGAAGACAGAAACAAAATTCAAAGCGATCTCGATAGGCTGGAGCGCTGGGCCGAAAACAACAGAATGATAATAGGGATAAATGCCAAGTGCTGCACCTAGGGAAAGGAAACCAAATGCACAGTTACAGAATGGGGGACACTTGGCTCAACAATACCACAAGTGAGAAGGATCTTGGAATTGTGGTAGATCACAAATTGAATATGAGCTAGCAATGCGATGTGGCTGCAAAGAAGGCAAATGCTATTTTGGGCTGCATTAATAGAAGTATAGCTTCCAAATTGCGGGAAGTGATAATTCCCCTTTACTCGGCACTAGTTAGGCCTCATCTTGAGTACTGCATCCAGTTCTGGGCACCACACTTTAAGAAGGATGTAGACAAACTGGAGAGGGTTCAGAGGAGGGCAACAAGGATGATAAAGGGACTTGAAACAAGGCCCTATGAGGAGAGACTGAAAGAACTGGGCATGTTTAGCCTTCAGAAGAGGAGACTGAGGGGAGATATGATCGCACTCTTCCAGTACCTGAAGGGATGTCACACAGAGGAGGGCCAGGATCTCTTCTCGATCATCCCAGTTTACAGGACACGGAATAATGGGCTCAAGTTACAGGAACCCAGATTCCACCTAAACATCAGGAAAAAATTCCTGACTGTTAGAGCAATAAGACAAGCCTGTACAGGCCTCTGGCTTACTGCTGGCTCAGCTTGTCTGAGTGTGGAAAGCTAAGCAGGGTCAAGCCTGGTTATTACTTGGATGGGAGACCCCTCCTCTAGTTTCCTGCATTGAGCAGGGGGTTGGACTCGATAGCCTTGTAGGCTCCTTTCAACTCTATAAGCTATGAAATCTATGAAATCTACCTAGGGAGGTGGTGGGCTCTCCCACTCTGGAGGCATTCAAGGTGAAGCTGGATGGCCATCTATCAGGGATGCTTTGACCTGGATTCCTGTATTGAGCAGAGGGTTGGACTCGATGGCCTTGCAGGCCCCTTGCAACTCTACTTTTCTATGATTCTATGAACACATTCTGAGATGAGGGACATATATATACCGTATACATGAAGGAATACCTTTGCACAAATTTAATGGCATACAGGAAAATAACAGGATGCCTTTCTGCAGTTCTTGGATGGCAATATTGTTATCCTAAAACAGCATTTGCTGTTTACTTGTTCTCTATATGATACCTTGTCTAGCTGACACACAAAACCTGATCTGATCTCTTCGTCCCTTTCTTCTCACTTCTCCTTTCCCTCTATTTTGTTCTGCATCTTTGAACATATCTCATTCAAAACAAAAGGCCAGATTTTCAGTCATTCAAGAAAAGTCCAAGACTGAATCAACAGGGACATGCTTTATCAGACACCCCATTTTTCCTGATTTTTTTAACTTCAGCTGTGGCCCTTTGCCTTTCTGTTAGCATGTATTGTTACTGTAATTATAATAAACGACTGGTGATTTGATGCGGGGGAAGGAGAGCTGAAGCTGCTCTGGCTCTCTGACCATCCTTTCTGAAGGCAAGGCATGTACCTCTCACCTTGTCAATCTCATGCCCATTGTCTGCAGACTCGGAGGCAGCTTAATGATTTTCTGTATAGTCGACCCTGATCTTATTTGGGTGACGTTGATTGTGTGAGCTTGAAATAAGCTTACGCTGCTATTAGTTAGTGGTCCAGTTCAATGTCATCTGCATAGAAAGTGCAGATGTGACTTGAAATTTAAATGTGTGTGACTCTGCAGAGAGCAAATTTCCAAAGGTCTCACAATAGCCAGAAAGGGAAAGGGACCCTATAGTTCCATTCAGAATTTAGAGCCGGTCGGGGTCATCCATGCTTTTACCGCTAATAATCTCAGAGCCAATTATTGTTGGTGAAATCCTGCACCATTGCACTAAGCATCTGAATGCAGGACCTACATGGGTGGGGCTAATTGCATAGGTCCTTTCTATCAGGGTCATAGCCCTTCAGCCCAACTAGAAGCCTTGTCTCCAGCCATGGAGAAATGGCTTCAACACCAGTAGCAGTAAATGTGCATGGTAACGTGGACTGTATTTCCTACCTGAGGATGAAATGCATGTTTAAATGCTAGAACCTTTCTCCCAGATGTGCTGAGCCTGAGGGTACAGTGTGTTTGTGATTTCCGCAGCACATTCATTGCTGTTAGAAGCGATCCTTGCTCACTTGATAAGTTGTGGAGTGGATTCAGAGAAAGAGCAGAGGTAGTGAAGCCACCTTGGGGGTCTCCTACTGTCTAAATTCAGATTGTAAACTCAAGACAGGGACCTGCTGTTTTGTCATTGTTATTATGTGAAGTACTAATAACAACAATAACAACACGGATGAGGATGAGGATGGACCTGGAACAAAACGTTGCAGTATGGAGTGATCCTGTTCAGGTTCCAGCCAGCCTGACTGTGTCCTTTTCTAATATATTCCATTCCATCCCCCATCCAGACTCAGCAGTAAGTCAACAGTCCATACCCACTGAGCATGCTCAGTCCTCAGGAGGCTGTTTTGGAGTCTCTCCCCCAATCCTTTGGATTTCCCTCGAAATAATATTGCGGGGTGGACTTCTATAAACTTTGAGATTCCCCCAAGCCTTCTGATATGACCCTCTTCAATCCCTAGCATCTCCAGTTTAAAGGATGGTGCTGTTTTGGTTACATAAGAGTCCACATTTGGAGAATGAGTTCACTACTAGATATGAGAGCCAGTGTGGCATGGTGGTTAGAGTGTTGGACTGGGACTAGGAAGATCCGGGTTCTAGTCCCCTGCTCGGCCATGAAGCTCACTGGATGACTCTCAGCCTAACCTACCTCACAGGGTTGTTGTGAGGATAAAATGGAGAGGAGGAGGAGGAGGATGTAAGCCACCTTGGGTTCCTTGCAGGAAAAAAGGTGGGATGATTAATTATAAATATTATTATTATTATTATTATTATTATTATTATTATTATTAACAATATTAATATTAATATTAATATTAATATCAATATCAATAATAATATAATGCATTGAGCATGGTGACCACTTGAGGGGGGATGAGAGGCATTTCTTCAATGTGAATCATCTTCATGGACTTTTCCTGACATTCACTTGGATCCTAAGAACTGTGAGGTCTATCGACAGTTATTAATGGAGCTTCCACGGTCGGAGCAGAATACCACTGAACACCACTTGCTGGGGAGGGAAGGCACAGCATGTGAAGGCTATTGCCTTCTTGCTCTGCTTCTGGGCTTCATGAAAGTATACATTGCCCACTGCGGGAAGGGATACTGGACTAAATGGGTGTTTGGTCTGCTCGAGCAGGGTTGCTCAAATGTATTTATGAGCAGAGTTCCTCTCATGCAATAAGGTTTTGCCACCACTTCCTTCCCACCATAGTGCCTGAAAAGCTGCTCCTGAAAGCCAAGGGGTTCTCTGGAACAGTGTGGTACAGTGTACAAGATAAAAACAATACAAAACTATGTAAAACAAATGCAATAGAAAATCCATCAATCAATATTCCATAAAATGCTGTAAGAACAAGCAAACCCAATAAAACCTGCAGACTATGGAAAGGCTAATGAAACCAGGGGACAATTCAGAGCCTTCCTGAACACCTGCAAAGACCTGACAAACCCCTGATGGAAGCCAATTCCAGAGGTACGGGGCCACCACTGAAAAGGCCCTCTCCCTTGTACTCACCAGCCTAACAAACATTTGGGGGCAAGCAGGTGAGAAGGGCTTCTTCTGATGACCTCAGAGTGCAGGCAGGCTGGTACGGGAGAAGTCAGTCCTAAAGGGGAGACTACCGTTGCAAGGGGGAATTGGTAGAAATCAGACATCTCATTCCACCCTTTGTATTAGTAGAAACTGCCTTCCAGTTAAATTACGGCAACCATTGGTTTCAAGCCATAGAAGAACTAAATAAAATACTGTGGGCAATTCTTTCTTTCTTTTGCTTTTTGATGCCTAGAATGTCTGCCAAAACACTAGGCATTTTAGAGACAAGAACACAATGTGGTCTGATAATGAGAATATTGTAATTTAAGAGGACATGAAAAACACAGCACCTAGTCAATCCTGACAGCCGTGACTCCTTGATAGAAAGAGGTTGTGACTCTAGACTATTCCTACTAGATGAGTCCACAATTCTTGCATGTGTCACTCAGTAAAGTTCATGAACGATACGTAGGCATGTGTCATCACAATTCGGAAAGAAAGGCAGCAGATAAAAAGTGTCACACAGTGACCCTTAATTGTTAGGTTCTGGAATGTTAAACATGAGTATGCCTTTCACTTTCTAGCCCAGCCCTTCCTTAGGGCTTAGGGCAGATCACAACAGCTTTTAACATATCACATAACACTAAAACAGAATAAAGTACCCAATCCAATATAGTGCAACCTATAAACCATTTGTGCTTATTCTGGATACATGTAAATGTCAACTGTGTTGTCTCAGGCAGTATTTTGTACTGCTAGACACAGCTGCTAGATATGGACTTAAAGAAAGCAATGCCTGTTTTGGCCCTGAGAATTTTCTGCTAGATATCCCTGGCTCCCTCTTACAATTCCGAGAATTCCCTGGGAAGGGGAGAATGACAATTAAACCAAGGTGCACCCCTTAGGATAAACATACCCTTGCATGAGAATGAGGTGAGCAAGCTTCCATGTGCAGCCTTTTCTACCTCTAAAGTAAACATGGGAATCCACACAAAGCCCTCTTTTATACCACACACACTGTTTGGATGGTAGGGTTTCTTTCATGCCCAACAACTGAAAACGGCTCTTCATTCTGGTCCCAAGTTGAAGGCCGCTAGTTAGAAATGATGCTACTGTGCTGTTGTTTTTTCCTCTCCATCTCAAGTGTGTTTTATGGGTGGAACACACATTACAGTTGCCACAGCGATGCTGCCCAGCCTGGGAAGGGATCATCCATACCTCAGTGGTAGAGCAGTTTCAATCCCTAGCATCTCCAGTTTAAAGGATCAGGGAACAAGGGGTGGGACGGACCTCTGCCAGAGACCCTGCAAAGCTACTATCAGTCAGGCTTATACGCTAAAAGGCGTGACACAAAAGGAAAAAGGGATGGGGAGGGAAGAGGAAAACAAGCAAACGCTGCCAATATCTAAGACTCTTGTTCTCAAGTTCAGGAAGCTACATGCAAGGACAAAACCTGTCTGGACAAACAGAGCCTAGCAACGGTGATCCACGCTCTGGTAACCTCTCGTTTGGACTATTGTAATGCGCTCTGCGTGGGGCTGCCTTTGAAAACAGTCTGGAGACTTCAATTGGTTCAAAATAGAGCAGCAAGGCTGCTAACGGGGACTGGCCGACAAGAACATATTACGCCAGTCCTCTATGAACTACACTGGTTACCAATTGAAGTCCGGGCCCAATTCAAAGTGCTAACATTGACATTCAAAGCTCTAAACGATTTGGGGCCAGGGTATCTGAAGGAACGCCTCGTCCCATACGTGCCTGCCTGAACCCTGAGAGCCTCTTCGGAGGTCCTTCTCAGAGAGCCCCCTCTAAAGGAAGTTAGGAGGGTTGCTACTAGGGGAAGGGCCTTCTCAGTTGTGGCACCCCATTTGTGGAATCAACTCTCCAAAGAGGTGCGCCTGGCGCCCACTCTGTTCTTTTAGGCGCCAGGTGAAAACCTTTTTATTTGCCCAATATTTTAATGGTTGGTTTTTTATTCATTTTTATTATTCTACTGTACTTCTGGACTGATTCTTTTTGGCTGCTTGGTTTTATTGTGTGATTTTATATTGCTGTCCGTTTTATTTTATGTTCTTTTGTTTTTAAGATGATTGTTTTTATCCTGTTTCTCTTTGTAAACCGCCCAAGTTTACAAATAAATAAATAAAGCCATCTGCATTTTCACTGCAGAACGATATTACGTAAGCTCCTAGAAAACTCTGCACTCAAACCACAGTTATTTCAGTTGAGATCTAGATGGCCACTGCAACCCACCACCACCCAAATGTACCTTGGAGATCACAAATTTGAAAGTTTATTTATTTATTTATTTAACCATCAAGGTGGACTATAAGACTTGGACCAGGAGGAGACTGGAGATCAACACCCTGCTCAGCCATGGAGCTCAATAAATCTCAGACTGACTAAATCTAGCACAGTACTACTTCAGACAATGCCTAACTAAGGTATGGAACTCTCTACCACGAGATGCCACTAAAGGCCCACTGGCTTAGATGGCTTTAAAGCAGGGGTGCTGAACCTCTTCCAGCCCGAGGGCCACACTCCATTTACCAGCAGCTCTTGGGGGCCATATTCCAGCAGTAGGTGGGACCACAGGCAAAAGGGGTGAGGCCAAAGTTAAAGCAGTGGGACCAAAATACCAAAAGCACCAGGATATTTGAGCTTTAAGCTCTTACTCCCAGTAACTAAGCCTTAGGAGAGGCATGGATTACTGCAATGTGCTCTCTGCGGGGCCGCCCTTAAGGCTGGTCTAGAAGCTGGAGCTAGTGTGGAATGCAGCAGCTCGGCTGTGGTTGGGAGCTGCCCCTTTTCAGCATGCAACTCCTTTGCTGAAAGAACTGCACTGGCCGCCTATTTGCTACTGGGCCAAGTTTAAGGTTTTGGTACTAGTGTATAAAGCTCTAAATAACTTGGGACCAGGATACTTGTGAGAGTGCCTTCTTCCTTATCAACCTGCCTGGTCACTGCGGTCATTGGAGGATATTCTCCTGGTGGTTCCTCATGGACCTATTGGAGTCCACCCAGAGAAGAGCCTTCAGTGTGGTGGCTCCATTTCTGTGGAACTCCCTGCCTCTGGAGGTCAGGCAGGCACCAACATTGTATTGTTTCCGGCACCTCCTGAAAACCTCTTTATTTCAGGAGGTCTTCCTCGGTTGACCAGCCACTGTTTCTATTGATACTCTGTTTTAATGTAGTGTTTTATTCTTTTTGTCTTCTTAAAATCTTTTCATTGTGTTTTAAATTGTTGTACACCACCTTGATGGCTTTTCAGCAGATAAGGCAGTATATACATGTTAATAATAAATTTAAAAAATCAAACTTTTTAGAATGGGGGGAAAACCGCACCAAAGCCAGGAAACCACCAAACTATTGGCAGTCGGGGGGGGGGGGCATCAGCCTAGGGAAGGAGGCATGACAATCTGGGGATCCCCAGAGGGACCAACTGGGACCACAGATGGGCCAGATTTGGCATACAGGTCTGAGGTTCAACACCCCTGTAGTAAACAATACTGGGCCAAATGGTCTGAAGCAGTTTAAGGCAGCTTCCTACGTTCCCCAGGTCTCGTCCATACTATTTGGAAGCACTTGCTTTGTGGAGCTGCTTTCACACGGTGAGTTTTCCATGCCCTTGTTCCACATTCCTGGCAGCTGCTGGAGGACATGTGGAGACTCTCAATGGATGGCCAAGTGCCACTCAATTTCAGTCCCATCCTAGTGGTGACCATATTGACTTCCAGCACATCTGTTGTTCATAGATTCATAGATCATAGAGTTGGAAGGAGCCTACAAGGCTATCGAGTCCAACCCCCAGCTCAATGCAGGAAACTAGAGGAGGGGTCTCCCATCCAAGTAATAACCAGGCCTGACCCTGCTTAGCTTTCCACACTCAGACAAGCTGAGCCAGCGTGAGCCACAGGCCTGGCATCAAATCAAGCTTCACGCTAAAGTTGCACTCCTGTGGACATTTACTTGGGAGTAAGCCCCACTGACCTTAATCGGACGTACTTTCACAGTAAACAAGCATAGGATCGGGCTTTGCAAGGGATATTCAATCCCCAGGTACGTCACAGTATTCTCTTCGAGGCTGGCACAGAATTACAGTGGTACCAAACACTGAATGAGCCCTCTATAGATTTGAATAATCTGTCGTGTTTCCTGTATGAATTGCCCAGACAGATTTTAAAGCATCAGAGCTGCCATATATCACAACCCCGAGCAATGATGAGACATAATGAAAAAGCTGGTTGTCTAATACGATTTTTTTCCTGCCAGAAACATGCCTGAGACTTAATATTTAATATATCATTTGTATTGCAGCAAACACATTTGCAGCCTGGCCAAATTCAATACAAATCACTTGTGTTTCAAATACAGAGGGTGTGAGTGTGCTTTCCCCCATAAGTTCCAGATTTTCCAACCCAGAGTTCTTTGCTTATAATATTTTTATTTTTTTTAATTTGGAGACGGGAGGAGGAATCCATGTACATGAAAGGCCAACTGAAATTATGAGCATTTTTAAACGTTACTTCTGAAACCACAGTTCCAGACTAATCTAACTCTATCCTCTCTCTTTTTGTATTTGGATCTTCTTGCTATCAGAGAGCTTGGCTATTGGGTGTTATGGAAATGTAATAAATAAAACCTGTTACAGTTGTCTTTATTCAACTCACAAGAAGGCACTTGCACCCTGATCCTGAATTCGGAAATTGTCCCATTTATTTTCACTGACATTTACTTCCAAGTAAGGCTGCATTACGCACACTGACATGCAGTGAATTCAGGGAGGTGGGTATATTTCTGAGTTAACATCCAGAGGATCGAGCCACAAGTGTATTCAGGACTGCCGGTTTACATACCAATCCTATGCTGATCGCCTGAGTTTAATCCTATGAATTCAATGGGATTTACTCCCAAGTAAGTGTGCAAAACTGCTATAGGCTTGCAGTCTTGGATTCTTGTTGCAGCAAAACCAAGCCCATGATAATAATGCAATTTGCAAATAAACCTTTGAGAAGCATCTTGCTGCTTTCCTGCATGGCTCAAGGTTAATTATCTGTATCAAGGAGGCAATAAACAGAAGCAGCAAAGATGCAAACAGACCAAAAGCTCTGTGTGTGTGTGTGTGTGTGTGTGTGTGTGTGTGTGTCTTGTGTGTGTCTCCAACATTTCCCATTCATCAAAGTTTGAACGTATTGATGAAGTCACAGGGAAGGGACAATTTGGCGTTGGTTCATTTATGCGAGGACGAATTAACATGCTCTGCAGAGCTACCAAAAATGCTAAGAGAAGCGGGGGGGGGGGGGATCAGGTGAAGCGTGAAAGACCTCATTCCTTGGGGGATGCATCTCACAAATAGGAAATGCCAGCCACAAAACGCATCCAATTTTGCGCAGCAGGGTTCGTGCTAATTTTAGTGGAAGGGAAATGCATTGATTTGGGGAGAAAAGCCCCAGTTTTGTTTTGTTTTTACACGCTTCCTAAGATCTGGACTGCATACTCGTTCTCCTTTCTGCAATGCCAAGACAACAGTGTGAGTGAGAAGAGCGGGGGGGGGGTGTTGTTTGTTTTTTAAAAGAGCGGCTTGGGCTGAAACCCACCTTTTCTGTAAAGCTTTTGCACAAGTCCTTATTCTCATAACCTGCTGCAACTAAGCCTAAGTCTGTGCGGCTGAAACAAATGCAAATCTCCCCCTCTTTAGCCCCTGCCCCCCCATTCCCTCCCCTTTCTCTGTTGCTACTTGCCCCTTGTCGAATTTTAGATTGTAAGCTCCATGGGGCAGGGAGCTGTCCGTCCCCCCCCCGTACTTCTTAAAAGTGCCATGGATGCACATTGACGGTACAGTAACACAAAACCACAAACTCTGGCTAGCAGCAGCAATAGAATGTTTTGTTTTGTTTTTTTCCTTAATGCTGCTGTCGCAAAACACCCACCTCTCGACGGACTCATCACTGCTCTCTTCCGTGATCATTTGCAGATCCTGTGCGTTGTTTTTGTCGGGGTCTTCCTTCTTGTCACAATTCTGCCCTGTACTGCCAGCTTTCGGCGTCTCCTCCGCCGCGGCTTGCAGATGTTCGATGAGGTGTTGTTCGTGCCAGGTTTGGACCGGCCGGTGGGGCGCCGGGGTCGGCCCGGGCACTGGCGCCAAGAGGTTGTTGTGATGGAGGGGGCTGTTGTTTTTCTTCAGCCCGTTCCTGTCCCGCGAGTGGCTCTTCAGCCTGCTCTGCACCGGCGTCCCTCTATGCTCATATCCTTCCTGCTGGAGGCAGCCCCCGGTGCCCGTGGAAGTCTGCGAAGGGTGGCTGAACCATCTCCAGCGAAGCCTCAGGATCTGTTTCACATCAAATTCCTTCTTTCCAGAGACTGACATCTTTGTAAATTCAGGGTTATTCAAAGAGAGAGAGAGAGAGAAAGCAACAGCAACAATAACAACAAAAATCCAGCTGCTCTGCAAAGGAAATGGACCCCGTTTGTCAGTGTCCTGTGTTTTTGTCAGTGTCTTCTCTTCATCCAAAAAGGCATGTGTTCCTGGTATTCGTCTTTTCCTTTCTCTTTTTCTTCCTGTCCCTGTATGTCTCTCAAACGCGAGTTAAGATCTTCCTAACTATATAGGTGGGAATCCATCCTGACAGAATGATGAGGTCAGATCTTAAACAAGTAAATCAGCTTAGTGCAGGGCAAGCATCTGCTATCACACACTCCCCCGCTGCTAGTCTCTCTCTCCTCTCTCTCCTCTCTCTCTCTCTCTCACACACACACACACACACAGCTCTGTAATATATAACCGACCCTCCTAGCATCCTGAGGGATCTTACCCTGCAACTTCAGCTGCATATAAAAACAAAAGTGGCTCATATGCTTCATTCCGCACAGCCCCAGGCGGACTGGAATGCACCTGGCTGGTAAAGAGCAACCTCATCTCACACCTGAGGGCTGCAGTCGAGGGTGTATTCCCCTAAAATTAAGTCCCATCCATAGGATCAGGCTGCCCCCGCTGCAACTTTACCGGCCTCCTTCCTTGGAAACAAGAAATTAAAGACATTTATTTTCCAAGTCAACATGGTCATAGAGACTGGGATGTGAGCTTTGATAGAGGGTTTTATGGGTGGCCGGCTTTATGGGGCTCGTTAATGCTTGAATCTCTATGGCCCAATTATCTGGCAGTTCAATTTCTCCTTAAGAATCTTACACGTTTCCTATAACCCCTTCATAAAATGTGAAATAACTGGAAACGGGTCTCCTCAAACATCATCTCATTTTACCTTAAATTAAAGAGACCGCATTTAAAATCTGTACTACAGTCTTACACCAAGGCTCTTTCTTTCTTTCTCTCTCCCGCATACAAACATCAGTTGTCTCTCTCTCTCTCTCTCACACACACACACACACACACCTTTCTAGGAGTAGAATTTTGTAGTATTTATCTCCACTATATGAAGGGATGCAGGGGAAGCTTGAAACAATCAGATGAGATGCCCTTCCTAAAGGAGCATATCTATGGAAAACACAACACTGTTTCCTGGCTAAGTGCCTGTGTAAATATTCTCATGCTACCCGGCTCATCTTTCTCCCTCTCCTTCTCTCACACACACACAATATAAAGTGATTTTTTCACATTCCCTTGAGGGTAATCTGTTGAGGACTACAAGCTGGTGGTGGGCAGGGCCAGAGCCACCGGTGGGCAGGGCCAGAGCTAAAAGGGGTGGGGCCCAGGTCTGGTGCCAATGATAGGCATGATCGGGCACCTGCCAAGGGCCCACACCCCAGGGGGGCCCACTGACAAGAGCCCCCTGGAATTGCTGCTCTTCCTCACCCTTGCAACCTGCTTGTCCACCTGCCTCTTGCTCTGGCCCAGACAACAGTGGTGGTGAGAAGGAGGAGCAGCAGATGCCACGGCCTACTTGCTCACTGGCCCTCTGCCTGTCCAGCAAGCAAGTGGTCGCAATGATGAGAAAGAGGAGGAGGAGCAACAGCAGCTGGTGACAGTGGTGGTGAGAAGGTAGGCTCGTTCAGGGAGCATGTCTCAGGGCCAGTAAAAACCTGTAGCTGGCACTGGTGGGGTCACCTCCTTGCTCCTTTTCTCTCTCTCCCCCCCCCCATTCCTCTACTTATTCTTCCCCATACAGCAAGCCACTGGGGGAGGGACAGTTCATACTTGCTAGAGGTCTGAACTGTTTGCTTGCTGAGCACTTTGAATTGAAGCCAAAAGCTGTCCGTGTCCCTAGGGCCACAGGCTTCCCACCCCTGATATAAAGAATCTGCACAATGATGCTGCCTGTATCCAATGTGCCATTGATTGGGAGATGCTGGAGAATCAATGCATGAATTTAAAGTCACATCCTAAATTGTAGGACGCCTAGGGCACAATCCTATGGGGATGCCCGTAACGCTCTGTACTTGGAGAATTATGGGTATCCTATGGAAGGCGGGAGCAGCGTGGAGGCGAAGGTCGCCTCCATGCTCCTCCTGCTCTGCAAAGCAGCTAGATGGCCAATTTCAGCTGTCCAACTGCAGCACTTCGGAGCGGGAGGGAAGGAGACTGAGATGCCACCAGGATATGTGATATCTTGGCAGTGCCAGACTCCTCCCCTCCCCGCCCCCGGAATGCCCACTAAACCCCTTCCCTGAGGTTGCTTTGCGACCTCGGAAAGGCAGCCGGCATGGTTCTTCCATGCCAGCTACAGGGGGGGGGGGGAACAGGATCTGAGCAGGTGGCGTCGAGAGCACATAATGCAGGCCTACATCCTGAAGCTAAGCAGGTATGAACCAGGTCAGTGCTTGGATGGGTGACTGCCTGGGCTGCCCACATCTGTTCTCCTGCGTTGAGCAGGGGACTGGACTCGATGGCCTTATAGGCCCCTTCCAACTCTACTATTCTATGAGCACAGATCCCCAGCTACGAGGTCAGGGAGATTTTCTGACCTCATAGCTGGGAATCTGAAAAATCCTATGGCTAACTAGACACTGTCTTCCAGCCATAGGATTATGCTGCTACAGAATTTGTTTTATAGGCATCTTATACAAAATTACAGTGGAATCAACTGTATTAAAATAACTACCCAAATGCCTGTTGTAATTATGACAGTGGCATATTTGGGAGGAGCGCTTGCGGTGGGGTGTTTGACCGGGTGCAACATATGTACACGGAAGCCTCTTGCATCCTCTGTAGAAACTCTGTCTGGGCTGAGCATCTAGGGTCAAGGTTGAGCACAAGTATTGGTCTCACCGCATCGATGACACAAAGTGCAGTGCTTTGATTTTCCTCCTGAGAATGATTCTCTGTATCAGGGGTGGGCAACACACGGCCCACGCAGGGCTGCATGTGGCTGCCCTGGTCTTTTTTCTTTGTTCTTTGTCTTTTTTGTGGCCTGCTGCCCCCTCCACACACACACACACACACACACACACACCCTGCTGCCGAATTTGCCACCAAAATTCTGCAGTGCAGCAGGAAAAAAAAGGGCCGGTTTGTCCTTGTATTTGAGAAAATTGGCCCATTTTTGCTGCCACGCTACCAAATTTCAGTGACGAAATTCAGTCGTGTGAATGGGTTCATGGGGTGCATTGGCCCCTGGACACTACTCACCTCTGCTCTATATACCGATAGTAAACTCGTTCTCTGAGTGCCAATCCTTATATAGCCAAAATGGCACCATCCACATAGTCTTCATCTGCTGAAGACCTCCTTGTTCCGGGAAGCCTTCTCTGCCATCCAACCGACATTTTAATTATACCTTGTTTTCAATTTATTGTTTTTGTTTCTTTTATCTGTTTTTACCTTCTTTTTTTATTGTTCACTGCTCCAGAAGTTGCTTAGATATGGAGCGGCATACAAATACTGTAAATAAATAAATAAATAAATAAAAATGGAAGTATCAGCAGACTTGGGGAAACTCCAAGGTTCACAGAAGTATAGAAGTTAATTGGGGGGGGGACCTAAGGAAGGGAAAAAAACCTAAGGAGGAGAACCGCCCCCCAAAAAAGAGCCCACTGAGGACTCAGTATGCTCAGTGGTCACAGAATGCTTTGTAGAGTGTCCATGTGTCCTAATTTACAGAGGACCGTCCTCTGTTTGAAGGTGTCCCCCATCTGAAGTGCTGCCCAGTAAGTGTAGAGATAAAGGACCATAAGAAGGGAGGTTCCACAGTTAGCCCCCGGAGAGCAGACTGAGCAGGGTCACCTGATCACAGTCTTCCCTATTATGGTGAGATGTATTGTATTTCTATTTAAATGATACCCATGATTTCTAAATGTGCCGCTATAAATCTCCACGATCATAAGCACATCTGTCTCCTCTTTTTGGGTGAAGCATGTCGTCTGTCTTGCATTCGTGGCCATCCTAATGCTGAGTCTGTTGAGGGGGAGGGGTTGGAAAACTGGGCGGGGGGGGATGGAATAGAGTATCCTGGATAAGGGCATGGCTGCCTGGCTGAAACCCTGGGCAGAAGCACTCCATACTCCTTAGCCCCTCATAGAGAGAGACAGTGTGGTGTGGTGGTTAGAGTGTTGGACTGGGACTCGGGAGATCTGGGTTCTAGTCTCCACTTAGCCATGAAGCTACTTTGGGCCAGTCGCTGACTCTCAGCCTAACCTACTTCACAGGGTTGTTGCTGTTGTGAGGATAAAATCAGGAGAAAGAGGACCCTGTAAGCCACCTTGGCTTCCTTGCAAGAGGGGAAAGGGTGGGATAGAAATGTAAAAATAAATAAATAATAAAAATAATAAAATATGCGTAAGCCCACCCTGGGTCCTGTTAATTGGTCATGCTACAGGTCACTCGGTGACCAAGGGGAGGGGCTGCAGCTCAGCGGTAGAGTGCCTGTTTTGCATGTAGAAGGTCTCAGGTTCAATCCCCGGCTTCTCCAGGTAGGTCTAGGAAAGAATCCTGCCTGGAACCAATGGAAGACAGGGAAGGGGGACCACATCTGTTAGCCCCACCCCCAATGTTGATGTGCCCAGTGGCCATGCCCATCCAGTGGCTCTGCGATAGTCTGATTGGCTGTCTGCACCTACAGCTCTTCCTTGCAATCGAGAACCCCAACTGACTGAGGGTCTCCAATTGCAAACAAGAATCCTAACTGTGTACTGCCCTGCCCGTATGAATATGTGAAGCCCTGACCCAGGGTTCAAATCCTGAATTCAGATGCAAATCATTCCGGGCACAATCCTGCAAAGTTAAGTATCTTCAGTGTTATCTGGACTGTACCTTCTCTTCTCTTTGAGTTCTCTACTTGCTCTTTCTAATTCAGAGCTGTGTATATACACCTCATAGTGCTGGCAAGAAACAGTGATCTGAGCAAATATTTGTGAAATTGACCCAGTAATTTGAGGAGAAACAGTTTCATGAAATGGCTCCCTCTCCAAACAGTGTTTGACTTATTCAGTTCACGCATTCATCAGCATGAATTGGAGTAAGTCCCATTGAACTCAATGGGGCTTGCTTCTGATTAGGCATGCATACGTGCATACTGTTCATCTCCGATTCCCCTCTCCTCTCCCTCCCAAAAAATTAAATACAGCATGGGATGCCTTTTAAACCTTTAGTTCTGCTTTTGCATAAAGCAACTTTGGGTGTTTTTTTTATATATATATAATAATATATAATATAAAGACATTCTTATTTATTTCACCATTTTGCCCCCAAAAATGACAAATCGAAACAAACTGTTTTGATGCGAGTGAAATGGCTTCAAAATGATCATTGTCACAGTCCTAAAGATCTCCCACAGAGCTATGGCTCACAGCCAACTTGTAACTATTATTTCCTCCATATTCAGTATTTACAGTCATGCCTTGGATTGAGAGCATAATTCGTTCCGGAAACGTGCTTGTAATCCAAAGCACTCTTATATCAAAACGAAATCCCCCAAAAAAATTTGTACAGAGATTTTTAATTTAAGCCGTACTACAGTACTTGTATCGCAAGACCTCGCTTGTATATCAAGTCAAAAAAAATTAAATAAATATTTAAAACTTTGCTTGTCTTGCAAAATGCTCTCAAACCAAGTTACTTGCAATCCAAGGTATTACTGTATATTTTTCTGTTAAAAAAAAAAAAATTCGAGAAAAGAAGACAAGACTCCCAAGACTGTATAATGTTTTGAGGTCTAGTTGTTCTGACATCCACAATTCCTTGCATTTTCCCCTAACCCTGTGCATTTGAGCGTGTGTTTGTACAAGTGTTTGCTCAGCAGTTTTTGTATATATGTATCATCATCAACAACAACAAACCAGAGAATCCACAGCTTAGCAGACTTAAATTGATCCTGGCGGGACACTAACAGCATCTTACCTGAATCAGGCTTAAGTATGAGGTTGTGTGGAGGTGTTCCTGTTTTGTAGCATGCTCAGCATGCTTTCTGTCAACTCAGCACCATTCTGGAGCGATGAAAAGTGTGTCATCTGGGTATTAACAATGTTTTTAAAATGAGCTCTGCCTAAAGAGGCTGCCTGTTTGGGGGGTTTCCTCATGAAGTATACACAGCACGCTTGATGAGATCTAATTGTTTAATTGCATGAGTATACTCAAGTCTGACAGTGGCATTCAGGTTGCCACTTTAAAAAAAAAAAGCTCCTGTATTCAGGAGAGCCAGTATGGCATAGTGGCTACAGCAGTGTTCTCCAAGCTTGGAGAACACTGGGCTAGAGTGTTGGACTCGGACTTGGGAGAACCAGGTTCTAGTCCCCGATTGGCCATGAAGCTCACTGGGTGACTTTGGGCCAGTCACTGACTCTCAGCCTAGCCTACCTCACAGGGTTGTTGTGATAATAAAATGGAGAGGAGGAGGAGGATTGGGTAAGCCTCCTTGGGTTCCTTGGAGGAAAGGCAGGATATAAAGGTAATAAACAAACAAACAAACAAACAAACTGCTTCTGCATTCTATCAACATGTGAGCATAACATGGCATTCTAAGAGACTGGCAGCCAGAGAGGCCACCCCATGGAAAGACAAGCCTTGAGGGTGGGGCTCAGTACCCCATTCGGCTTGAACCTGGAGGAAAGTTTCCTCTCAACTTTCTTTCATGATGCTTTAACTTAGGTAACTCACGAGATCTTAGTGATCCTGTATTATGCAACACTTGTGTGGATCATTTGTCTCCATTGACTGTGTGGAGCTATTGTTTGTAGCCTGAACCAATGCTTCCTTGTATGTAACTTCTGCACAAGAAAGCTACTTGACTGGAATTACCACTGGGTTTCAGAGCGAGGCGTAGGCAGCATCCGACGGGTGGGAGAGGGGCCGGAAAGGATCTCCAGAGCACCCGCTGGAGGCTGTGGCAGTGGGCCCTCCTGGCGGGAGCAGGGTGAGGAGTGGAGCCAAGAGGTGAGCGGAGTGCCAAAATTTGCCACCCTGCCGCCTGATGCAGGCATCTCGCCCTGCTTCAAGGGTGGGCTGGCCCTGCTAAGCCCTTTCCCTACCATGCCTTTTCACTTGCAGCCTGCTCCACTAGTTGGTTTTTTCTGCAATGTGGCAACTTAACATCCTGAACTCCCAACTGTAAAGAAGAAGAGGAAGAGGAAGAGGAAGAGGAAGAAGAAGAGAAAAAAAGGGGAGGAGGTTGCTGAATAAAAGTAACATGCAGGGAGAGGGATTAGGCACCCCTATGTCTTCTCTGCTAGAGAGCACATCCACCACTTTGCAGGCTCAGCAGCAACCTGCCTTCCCAGATCTGGGTCTTCAACCAAGCATGTAGCCCAGAGATTTGTGGGCCCTTGGGCAAGACACCCTCAGTGGGTCCCCTCCCTCAGCGAGTCTACCTTCTCACCACCATTGTCAGCAGCTGCTGTTGCTGCTCCTCTTCTTCCTCCGCTTGCCTGACAGGCAGAGAGCCAGGGAGCAAGTAGGCCAGTGGCGGCATCCGCTGCTGCTCCTCACTACCTCCATTGCCTGGGTCCGGATGAGGAAGAGCTCAACAAGCAGGTTGCAACAGAAGAGGAGGAGAAAGTCTGGGGGAGGGGGTCTTGTTAAGGGCCCCTCGATGGGGTGTGGGCACTTTGCAGGTGTCCAACCGTGCCTACCTTTGACGCTGGCCCAGTGGTCCAGTCCTCCATTTTGCAAGATGCCGCTCCAGCAGGGTGCCCCACAGCCTCAAGCGCACAGCCCCTCTTCAGCAACGAAGCATTACGCATTCGATATTTCAAAGCACTGCAGGAAAGCAGAGGAAAAGACCTTTCGTTAGAAATGAAGTCCCAATACTTTGTAATGTGAAAGAATATATAGCCTGCAGACTGGGAGGGGGGAAGTGAGGGGAGAGGCAGAAAAAGAGAGCATTCAATTTAGACACTTGTATCATCGTGCAAAAAGAGCAAATGTCACATTTCTTTTTTGCAGACTTTCCCATTTACTTGCTTGTTAAGGAAGAACCAGGAGGGGAAAGAGTCACCTAAGCAGGCTTTTGACTATGGTTTGATTTTTGTGCTGGGGGAGGGGGTCCCAGAAGCTCCAGTTGTTGAAATTCTAAAATGTTCAGTGTTGTTTTTCATTCTGATGAGCACCAATGTGTGGGGGCCAGTTGGATTCAAAGTTCTGCAACTTCAGTGTCATTTCACACATCACACATCAAGGGGGGGAAATCCACACCAATTTGTTTCTTTATTTTTATGTATTTATAACATTTTTACCTTCTTCAGCCGATGACACTCTCACTGTGGTTTACATAAGACCAAAAAGAATAATGCATAATTTGGGACCCCAATACCTGTCAGAGCACCTCTCCAGACACAAATCTACCCGGACACTACGTTCAACATCTGAGGCCTTCCTCCGAGTGCCACCTCCAAGGGAGGCTTGGTTGGTGGCAACAAGAGAGAGGGCCTTCTCAGTGGCAGCCCCCCCAGTTATGGAACAATCTCCCCACTGAGGCCCGCCTGGCTCCAACTCTGTTATCCTTTCGGTGCCAGCTTAAGACTGCTTTCTATGCTGAGGCATTTAATGGCCCTTAATGGCACATGGGGTGGGCAACTTATGTCGCCTGTTTTAACAGGTCTAGTTGTATTAATTTGTTTTAGTTGTTTAAATTCTGTGGGGGGGGGGGTTTAAAAAAATTGTGATGAAATTTTATGATGTTTTAATTGTATTTGCATTCTGTACTGTATTATTTTGTATTCTATGAATTGTTGTGAACCGCTCAGAGAGCTTTTTTAAAATAAAAATAGCAAGTGGGAGGGGGATTGGGAGCATAGTAAAATTATTATTGCTGTTGTTGTAATCTCAAAAATGTAGAAAATGTAATTTCAGAATTAAAACGAACGCTCTTCTTTCATGACTCATGAGAATGTTATGTATGGAATGGAATTGTGGTATGTGTGTAGGACTTTATGTCTCCTTTTTTGATGGAGAACAGCACCAATGTCTCATTTTCAGATTTCCTGGTAATCAGGGTGTGCTGGACTACATGTTTACCAAATTTCAGTTTTCAAGGTCATGTGGAAGTTCCCTGACAGTTGTGAATAGTACAGGAATGGAGTGAGGTCTCTCGGTGTGTAATGATATTCATTTGCCAGAAAGATGCAAAGCACTTGAACAAATGCAGTGAGACAGGATTGTATTATTTCCCCCATATTCACAAGAAAAGTCTGTTGCTGATGCTGATGCTGTTGTTTTAATTCCTTTCTCAACTTAAAAAAAAGAATGAAAAATGTCAGGCACCTAAAAAATGACTGTGATGGCGAATTTACCTCCCAAGCACTTTCTGCTTTTATTTTGAGTTTTCTGAAAATTACACACACTACCCATCACACATTCTCGGCCAGCGTCCCTCTGAGCAAGCAATTACATTTTTCATAAATGAGTTACCCATCCACATGCTCCATTTGCCTGTTATGTGGGGATATTGTGTCCGCATAGCTTGATTTATAACCAAATATCTGAGTTGATTGGTGTATACAACACCCTTCTACAGTATATTTTCAGCCAATTTTCCTGTATCCATGTTGTCTTTAGTTTGAGCAATGACTTCTTCTTTTTCATATATATATATAGAGAGAGAGAGAGAGAGAGTTGTTTCCTAGCGGCAATATTTTAGGGAAGCCAATGGGAGCTGTGAAAACCGTCTTGGTTGTTTGGCAGTGTTGTCAGCCATTGAATTAGGACACCCGTACCTTGAGGAGGTTGTTAGAGAAGGCCTATTACTTTTCCTTTTGCTTGATATTCTGAACCAGGGCTCCTCGGAACACTGAGCTGTTGAGGATTTTGCAATGGCAACCATATAGAAGCTCTCAAACATGGTACTTTACAAAAGAATTCACTAGTACCAATTGATGGAATGGGAAAATAGCAAGATAATTTGCTTTTCACAGTGCTGTAATGGCAGGGGGGGGGGAATCCCTCATGGCTACCATTGGCCTTGGTTGTAAAGCCTCAGAGCATTTTTAAATCCTAGGGCATGGAGCCAACCTGTGGTCCTAGGGCGCTCAGACTCATTTCAAAAGCCCTCCACAAGTGATCCCTTCAGACCTCAGCAGTGGTGAGGCGCAGGGCTGGGCTTTGCATTGCAGAACCACCACTTTTTGATTACGTAGGGATGCTAATCACAGTCCCTGGGGGAAGTGAATTTTCCTAGCAACAATATGCATGTTGTGCGCTATCCTTGTTGTGATGCAACGTGTTTTGGGGTGGCTTGGTCTCGAATAGGCAATCAGAAGGCCCATGAGCTTTGCAAAAGCTGGTGGACATGAGAACTGCTAGGACTGGTTTGTTGACCAGTGTGTTGACGGGCTGCATCAAGGCAGCTGCCTGGATTTTTGGACTCTCCTTGAGGGCGTGGCTATGGGGAGTGTCATGAGGAGTGCCTGCACTTCAACATTTACACCCAACATCACCGTACCTCTGGCAAGAGCAAACTTTCCCTCTCCTGGAAACCCACTGAACAGAGAGAAAGAGAGGGGGAGAGAAGAGGGTGGCAAAAAGTGGGGGGAGAGGGGGAATATCCCCATCGACTTTTGGATCTGGCCTTGCCCACCACTGGCTTTTGACCCTCCTCACAGCCGTCATGTGGCCCCCAACAAATTACCTCCGAGGGAACATGATTCCCCACGGGGGGGGGGGAGATTTTCCACTTCCGTTCTAAGGAATGCCCTCCTACATTTTGTGGATGAAAATGTAGAATCATCGAATCATAGAAAAGTAGAGTTGGAAGGGCCTACCAGGCCATCGAGTCCAACCCCCTGCTCAGTGCAGGAATCCAGGTCAAAGCATCCCTGACAGATGGCTGTCCAGCTGCACCTTGAATGCCTCCAGCGTGGGAGAGCCCACCACCTCCCTAGGTAGTTGTTTCCACACACACCCAGTTCTCATACCAAGGATCACTGTCCTACTCCCACCACCATTATGCATGGCTAAAGGCTTTACTGCCCCTTCTGTCTGCTGTACATGCAAGTTTAAAGTGGGTGTATATACATTCGGGGGGGTGGGGCATGGTTAGGAGTCACCTGAAAAATTACTGCCAAGATGGAAGCTGCCAAAATGCTGGTGGTGTCTATGGCAGAGGCTACTTGGCCATGCTACAGCTGAGCAACTTCCACAGCCAGCTGCCGTGCCGAATGCACCACCTTCAGGATGAAGTTGAGAAATAGGTTTGCCCCCTAACCTTCTGCTTATGAGAACTAGGTCTACATCTATAGGAATTTGCAATATTAAATAGTTCCACACTGGATTCACAGTAGTAAAATACCTACCTATAAGTTGAGAAGGCACCTCCACTTTCTATTCTGGCCTCGATGTTGTGACCTTTCTCGTAACTTGTCGTATCTAGTAGCAATATTTAGCAAAATTTTAAGCAGGATAGAAAGGCCCTGACAACCCCCTAAACAGAGTTACCAATAGTGCTTGGCATTCATCACTGTGGATATTCATCAAATAGCATCTCTGAGTCTTGACAGAATAAGAACACGTGCCTAAGGTCAGTCTCGGGTGTTGTTGTTTTTTAGTCACAGAGGTGGTCAGTCCCCGGTCAAAGAAAATGCCTCAGCTAAAGGAAGGCCTTTATGCAGAGTATATTGGCAGCTACCAACCTCTAACAAATGTTGACTCAGTATATTGCCTATGCAAGGGGGCTCTTCTACAGATTTTGGTGTGATCTGGATTAGGGATAAGGCCTTCAGCCTTAGTGAGGGATGTCACAGCAACCTCTCTGAAATGGAGCTCAAATCCGGGTTTGATTTTGATCTGAGGAAGAGAAAAGTCCATGTTTCAAAGTAACCAGTATGAGAAGCATCCTTTGGGAAGAGAGCAAGGGTACTGCTGTTGCTTGGGGGGGACTGTGTCACATAAAATCATATAATGCCCCCCTTTTGGGGTGAAAGTGTCCTGAGGTTTGAATGGAAGAAAGTTACTGAACAAAAGTCACCAGAAGCCAAAGGCTGAAGAATTGGAAAAACAGGTGTGTGCACATGCAAAATTAACTTTCGGACGTGAACATGCATGAAATTAGCTGAGTTTGGGGGGAAACACTGGACGAAGGGACTTCCAAGAAAAGCCCAAAAGAAAAGCAGGTGAAGTGGTGGTCAAGACCTCTGAAGGAAAAGTGATGTCCTTTAGCATCAAGAAGAGAAATTTCAAAAAAAAAAAACCAGATACAATGAGCCCAATTAATGTACAATCAGGACATGTGTTTTTCCATATCGTGCAAAGACTTGGGAAGAAAGTATGTGAGATACACAAAAATCAGCAGAATTTGGAGGACACCAGGGAAGCAGCTGCCCACAGCACAACGCCCACTTCTGAGTATACAACCTGCTGACCGCGAGACTCAGTTGTTCCAACATTGGTAGCTATTTGAGTGAATGTGGAAAGTCTGAATGGATTGAACTGAACTGCATATTATCTAAATAAGACAGCCAGTGTGGCGTAGTGGTTAGAGTGCTGGACTGGGGCTCAGGAGATCTGGGTTCTAGTCCCCACTTGGCCATGGACTCTTTGTGACTTTGGGCCAGTCATTGACTCTCAGCCTAACCTACCTCACAGGGCCACTGTGAGGATAAAAAACAGAGAGGAGGAAGAGGATTACGTTAGCCTCCTTGGGTTCCTTGCAGGGGAAAAAAGTGGGATATAAATATAATAAATAAATACATCAATAAATATAAATAAATGTGTTCTAGAAATTGCATTTGGGTTTTGAGCCTCAGTCTGTATCTCGCCCCGTAATCCCAGCTCTTTGTTACAATGGATGCTGCCTTCCAACTATTGCTGCTTGCCTGTGTGTGTGCGGTGCTTCCCAGCTGCTCTGCCCGTACCATATGCAGGCTAAACATCATCACAAATTGCCAGTGTTTCCTGTCCTCATAGGGGAAATGAGGTGCCCTGGTACTTTGTACTATTCAGGGAAGTATAGTACAAAGCACAAAGCAGTACTTTGCAAGTGGTAGGGCCAATGATCTATTATTGAACTTCAGCTGGGGGACAGGACAGCACACCTGGGAAACCTGCAGTTCAAACCAAGTCCACTGGAATGAACGCAAGGGTGTCATGGCACACAGGATAGGAGAGAATGTCCCCGCAGGATTGCACCCATCGTCCCAATCTTTTGAGTCACTATTTTGTATCTGACTCCACTCCTAAGGCACCATTTTATTTATTTATATCGTTTTATTTTATTTACTCATTGAAAAATTGTTTTGGGCGGAGGTGTTAGGCCACCTTTAAGGGTAGAACTCGCTCATTTTGCATTAGGCTCTGCCTCCCACCCAGACACTATTTTACATCTGGGATTGGTGAAAGCTCTTCCGGATCATATTCAATGGAACACTGGGCCAGACAGCCTTACTCTTTTCTCCTGTGATCAACAGCCTCTCTGCAGCAACCTATCTTCACTCGGCAGTGTTTTTATTTGGCTGATCCTGTGACTTTAGTTTCATGGGACCGTCAAAGCGACAATGACATTGATTAATACACATCAGTGATGTCATTGGCTTCTTGAGTTAACTATAAAAAACGCTAAAACCATTGATTCTTCCTTAGTCAGGAATTGATGCAGCCCATGTGTGTTATGTCTGGTTTGTTCTGCTCCCCATCCAAAAGGAAAAAAAAGTGGTTTCAGCAGTTATTCCTCAAACCATAAATCATTCCAGGCATATATTGTTTCTTAATTACTTTACGAGGAATGCCTTTTTGTGGAGCTGTAATTCAAAATGACAGTTAATTGAAGTTTTGGGTGCATCTGCTTCCAACCCTGCCCCCACTCCCGCCATCCTTGGGACAGTATAATGTTGAATCAGGAATTCTTGATCATACATTGGAAAAACAGTGAGTGGCAATTCAGATACCTGAATAATTAGAAATGTTGCTAGTTTTGCAATGTCGGGTGTATGCATATTCTATTCATTAGTCTAGCTAGGCTAATTTATTTTAATTTAGGGTGCAGTCCCATGGCCGCTAGGCAGAGTCTAGACAGCCATCGGAAAATTCTGCGTTCCAGCTCCGACCTCAGAAACGCGCTCTGAGGTTGGGGCTGGGACTCTGAATTCGGAGCGCCCTCCCTCCACCCTCGCATCCGGCATGGAAAGAACCATGCTGGCTGCAGCTCCAAGGTCAGAAGACTGACCTTGGAGCCGGCATTTGGTGGGCATTCCAGGGGTCAAAGAGGGGAGGAAAGAGGCTCCACCGGGATATGATATCTGGGGGGAAAGACTTAGATGGTCGATATCGGCCTTCTAAGTCTTTTGCAGGGCAGAAGAAAAATGGAGGCAACCTTCACCTCTGCGCTCCTCCCTCCCTCAATAGGATGCCCTTAATCCTGTGAGTTCAGAGGGTTATGGGCAGCCACATTGGATTGCGTTGTCCATCACTTTCTTGGATGTTCTATCTATATATTTTATTTTTACTTGCCCTGGGAGACCAGTGGTTTTATGAGACCAATGAAAAGGGCCAGTGCTCTGTGTGTGTGTGTGTGTGTGTGTGTGTGTGTGTGTAATCTCCAAAGAATTGTGAAGTTGTGAAGTTCTATGTCTACAAGGGGGCTTATGTTTCTTGAATGTGTATCTGTCTTTTGCACCTGGATCTGGTTGGTGGATCTTGGGGTTCTAGCTTAAAAATAATAATTATTTATTTATTTATAGCTAGAGGTGCCCTATTGCTAGAAGCACCCAATGCTCAAATACACCCTTTTCTTGAATTCTAAGTGTACAGTATCTGTCTTTTGCACCTGGATCTGGTTGGTGTATCTTGGGGTTCTAACTAAAAAAATAATAATAGTGTACACCCAACCAGCCTGAAGTCTACCCACCCCTGTTCAAAATGATGGAAAGGGGGTACGGGGAACCTGTGATGTTATGGTATTTGGGTTTAAATTTAAACGGTATAGGTGGTAAGTAGTGGTGAGTTTCGTACCTTAGCGGGGGCCGCCTTGCCTCTCCCCGCCTCTCCGTGCAGCCCCCTCAATGCTCGACCCTCCGCAGCACGAAGGGGCTCTCTGCCCGCTCTCCATGCAGCTCAGTTCGCCGCTGCCGCCCGCGCGGGCTCCATCACGTCATTTCCAGCTGTGACGCGACAGGCCCTGCGCCGACGTGGCTGAACCCTACCTACGCCTACGGTTTTGGCGTAGAAACCAGGGCAACAGGGCTTAAAATGGCCGTGATGCCAAAACCGTAGGCGTAGGGTTCAGCTGCATCGGCGCAGGGCTCGTCGCGTCACAGCCGGAAATGACGCGATGGAGCCCGCGTGGGCAGCATGGCACAGATTGATCGAGTGGCACAGCAGGTAAGCCCGCGAATATTGGGGGGCTGTGAGTGGGGCCGATTTCGGCCTCGCTCCAGCCCCCTGATATTCACAGTGACATCCCTAGTGGTAAGTATACTGTGTTTGTGTATTAAGTATAAGTATGTATTCCTTCTTCCTGTATCTGGGTGAGTGAGAAAGGATGGGCAGGAAGAATGGTGTATTTACATATGTGACATGATTGGCTGAGAGAGTGTGAAGGGGGTGGAGCCTGTGTTATATAAACAGTGGGCGGTGCTGTTCAGGCAGGTCTGAGGGTTTGGAGGGAATTTTGTGAAGAGAGTGCAGGAGTGAAAGGAAAGGCGTGTGAGGAATGTGAAGTGTTGTCTGGGAGTCTGTGAAGCTGACGGGAGAGCAATTCCTTTAGGATTGTTAAGGGTTTAGCTAGTGAGCGCAGGGACTGATATTGGGAACCGTTGCTGAGGGAGGATTGGTACTAGGATAAGATAGTACATTACTTAGGATTAACTGAAATTTACACATGAAACTTATTTCCAGAACTTGTGTTTTAAAATAAACTTTTCTTTGTTATTTGAAACAGTCTGTGTGGGAAGCTGTGCTTATTGTACTGGTCAAAGAGGTATAAGGTAGGGATTAATTAGACATCCCAAAGGCAGTGTGAGAAGGGTAATGGGTAAGGGTTAGTGGGAAAGAAACCCCCAACCTTATGTAAGCGCACCCAGAGATCCCAATAAGGAGGGCAAGCTTGAGGCCCTATTGAGGGGTGGGGTACGACAGATCCCCTTTAAAGTAGATGGGTTTCATTCGTCACTGGCCTGGTTTTCTCCCTGCCTGAGATGAGCAGGCAGCTGTCCTTGCTGTTTCTATATAATTCTGTGTGAGAGAGAGAGACCGCAAGGCATTTTCTCATTAGGAGGTAATGTGAAATGTCAGAGTCTTGGTGTCATCCGTGTCACACACACACACACACACACACACACACTTCTCCATGTTAGCGCCAGCAGGGTTAGCCCTGCTCACTCTATAAAGGATCTGATGTCTCATTATAGAAGTGACAGGCAAGAGAATGCGCTACGGGAACTTGGCCCTAGAATTTGTCGATGCTTCGAAACTGCCTGAATTTCTACATGGACCACAGTACCAGGAGAAGGGTGAATGGTGAAGATTTATTAATGAGATGCTCACCTGGGGATAAGGAGCTGTCACTTTGGCTACATCAGAAATTAGGCTGGATATTTAAGCTGCAGATGTGAGCGGTGAAGATATAAATATCACCATCGAAGGAGGAGAGGAGAAAAAGGTTATATGGGTTTGGCTCAGCACTGAAGCATAGAGAAGCCAGTTGCTACAATTCTCTCTCTCTCTCTCTCTCTCTCTCTCTCTCTCTCTCTCAAACTGTAGAGCCCAAAATAGCCATGGATCCATGTGCCTGACTAGAAGCTCTCTCCCCAGACTAAACTTGCTTGCAGGTAAGCTCAGTACAGACTAGAAGTGGGCAACTTGTGGCGCTTCCAGATGTCATTCAACAGCTCCCATTAGCCCTAGCCAACATAGCCAATGGTGAGAAATGATGGCAGTTGCAGTCCAAGAACCTCTGAAAGACCACACGTTGCCCATTACTGGTATAGGCAAACGTATTAAGTTGCCTTCCCCAGAAAGTAAGAAACATAAATGGGAAGGAGCAAAAAAAGGAAAAGGTACGGAATTAGATTAAGTTCAGAATGCAATGTAATGGTTTATTTTCATAGAATTATAAGAGTTGGAGGGGTCCTTGTAGGCCATCCAGTCCAACCCATCACACAATGCAGGAAATCCAGAACTAGAGCACCCCACAACAGATGACTGTCCAGCCTCCTCTTGAAGACCTCCAGCTAGGTACATCCCACCATTCCTCTAGGTAATTGGTTCCATTGGCAAACTACCCTTACCATCAAGAAGTTTTGCCTAATGTTCAGCTGGCCCCATAACCTGTCTATGAGCTTGTATGAGGCATCTAGCTGGTCACAGGTGCTGGGCAGCCAGAGCTTGACAATAGCACTTCTTATGCTTTGTAAGATTCCACAATTCAGAGACCATGAACAAGGGCAGGAGTAGTTGAATTCATTTGACCATGATCTGATCGATGATGATGATGATGATGATGATGATGATGCATTATTATTAATTGTATTATTAATTGTATTAATTGTATGCATTTATACACCACCATTCAAGCAGTTGGTTCCCAGGACCTTTCACAATAAGATAAATAACAATAAAACCAATATAAAACCAGAATTAAAAACATACAGTTAAAACAAACAAACAAGGATACCAGTAATGAAAAGCAGCAGATAAAAATTAGTACAATTGTGGTTCAATATTAAGCATCCACAGGAACTCTTATCACGTACAGCATAACTTAAGTGATCCCAAGAGCCTAACTATGCATTAAGGTGTGTGTGTTTTATTCAATTAATACTAAGGGTGGGTGGGGGTGGTATTTATTGGGATGGCAGTGCACAAGGAGGGGCGGTTTGACCCTTCATTACCCTGCCATGAAACTGACAAAAAAACAAGCACTCACCTGCAAGCTGTAAATAGCAATGGGGGGGGGGGAGCTCCCCTTAGTGCCAAAGGGAGATTTTTTCCTATCACTATTTGCTTTGTGTATTGGGGGGGAAGGGTTGTCAGGATCACAGCAAAGGAAGGAATACTTAAACCTCATGTTCCCATGTGATGAACTATGATGATGATGATGATGATGATGATGATGATGATGATGATGATGATGATGATGATCTCAAGGAATGCCTCCAGCAACATCAAGTAGGCCGCTCAACAAGTTCTGCCACGGACAGCCTTCTCCTTGTCACATCAGCCAGAACAGCCAGGCTGGTGGGGACTAGGAAGAGGGCCTTTTCTGTGGCGGCCCCCAAGTTATGGAACTCCCTTCCCAGTGACCTTCGCCATGCCCCCTCTTTGATGAGCTTCCACCGTGCATTAAAAACATGGTTTTTCAGGTGGGAATATGGGGTGGGTTCGGATTTTTAAAAATCTTATACTGTTTTAATTGTGTTTTATTGTTGTATTTTATTCTATTGTACATCACCCAAGGTGGCCGGGTGACCAGCCAGATGGGCGATTCAAAAATGTAATAAATAAATTAAATTAAATTAATAAATAATAATAATAATAAAGCAGCCTTCCCATGCTTAGTATTACGTTAAACACACACACACACACACACACACACCTCTAACATCATAGCAAGCAATGCATTTAACATAACGTGACGCTTAGGCCCTGAGTCTGCACTCTTACCCAAGAACTTCTGGAATGCTTGCTGGATCAGATAAAGACCCACCTAGTCCAGAATAACACAGCAACCAACTAGCCCTTGGTGGGCCATCAGAAATGGGTCACACGTCCTACCAGCAGATCAGCATCTAGTTTCTGCCTGCCCCAATCTAGACCGCAATGCTTAGAAATAATTTTGTCTATGTTGTTATTGTACTAATGGAGTGGCAACCAGTCACTTGTAGTGAGATAAAGATTCTTATCTCATCTTTACACTTAAAGAAAGCTCCTGGAGAAGATATGCTTCCCCCTGAGCTATATAAAGAACATCTAGAATGGTGGCTGCCAATTCTCACTGGTTTATTCACCAAAATAAACAACACTGGAGTAATGCCCCCTGGATGGAAATTGAGTATCATCTTCCCAATTTTTAAGAAAGGTGATAGGAATGACCCGCAAAACTACCAGCCAATCAGTCTGTTGGATGTTTCATCAAAGATATATGCCCGGTATCTACTTCAAAAACTATCAAATTGGCTACTTAGTAATCAAACTATACATGAAGAACAAGCTGGCTTTAGAAGTGGGTATAGCACTATAGATCAATGTTTTGCACTGAATTATTTAATAAGAAAATATACTAAGAATAATAAGAAACATCTATATACAGCATGTATCGATCTTTCAGCCGCTTTCGATTCTGTTAACAGGAAAAGGTTATGGGGAAAGTTACAAAGCTCATAGATCGACCGCAAACTCTTGATGTTGATAAAGGAATTACCCGGTATATACTAACACAGAAATGAGGGTCAGAGTTGATTTAAAAGGCTCTTTAACAGAAGTGTTCAAAACCACATGGGGAGTAAAACAAGGATGCCTCTTAGCTCCCACCCTTTTTAATATTTATGTTAATGATTTGGTGCCACATTTAGCCCAAGTAAACTCCCCCTCCCCAGTAATTATGAATAGAAAGATTTTTCTCCTGATGTACACAGATTATATAGTACTTCTCTCTCTCTCTCCCGTTTGGGTTTGAAAAATCTTCTGGAGGCATTCAGTGTTTACTGTAAACGTGAAGACTTCGGCAATAAACTATTCCAAGACTAAGACTATGTTTTTTGGTAGCCATAGTCCTAGGTACAGATGGTTTTTGGACCAACATGTTATTGAACAAACTCGCTCCTTTAGATATTTGGGAGTTCTTTTTAATGAGTCTGTCTCTCTTTCTCCTAGAAAGGGCACAGGGAGGGAGGCAGTGAAACTGAAGGCACAGAAAACCATAGGGGCTTTGATGAAGTTTTATCAAAGCACCTTGGAGGAGGTGCAAGCTGATTGAAAGGAGGGCAGCTGATTGAACCTATCCTCAGAATTTTCAATAGTAAAGTGATAATGCAAATGCTCTATGGGGTTGAAATCTGGGGGTCTGATAGTACCATCATAAATGTTTTGGAAATTGTGCAGAACAATTTCTTTCAAAAATTATATTCTCTACCACCTACCACCCCTGCAGCTTTTTTGTGTACAGAATCTGGATGGCCATCAATTAGGATAAGATCAGACTCCACTCAGTTGAAATATCTAAAATGAACTGCTGTTCTTCCAAAATAATGCTTTCCAGCCATGTGTTACCTGGAAATGAATAAAAACAGTTATTGGAAGTCAATATTCCAAAAGCTGCTTAATAGTTATTACTACCCTGAGTTGAATTCTGCCTTTGTTATGGATAAGAGGCAACTAAGGGATTGGCTATTTTGGATAGACGCTACGAGGGACCTGTAATTAATTAAGAGCGCTAAATTTTCAAGATGGTACCCTCTTTTGAAAACAGAACATTTTCGAGCCAGCTATCTGTTCGTGAGTCCGCCCTCCCTTAGAAATGCTTTTATTGAGTTGCGTTTTCAAGTTATGCCAACTACAGTGCTGGATGGTCGTTACAACAAGGTGCCTTTTGAATGCAGGCTGTGTATTTGTGGCCAAGGTCAAGTGAAGACATTGTTCATTATATGCTAATCTGCCCTCTATATAGCAATCCAAGAGAGAGAGTTCTGAAACCCTTGTTAACCTATGGTTATAAGAATGCCCTCGCAGAATCTGTTCTTTTTCTTTTGAGCGATGCCAGTTGTTATGTTTGCCATGGCAGCAAAAAAGATTAGGAAGAGAGAATTAGACAAAATTGCTACAAACTGTTTTGGAGACTCTGAGTGCTAAGTTAAAGATCAGTTGTTTTACTTTTAAACTTCTATTTGTAATGCTTGGAACTTTACACCTCTGTATGTATGTGTATGTATACACATATTGTTTTGATGTATGTCATGGCCTTTGGCTAGTACAATAGATTTTCTTATCTATCTATTGTACTAATGTTATTATTTTTTAACAGGATCCTGGAGAAAAGATATTTCTGAAAACAAAATTTTTAGATGTTCATCCATCTGTCTTTATTCTCCTAGAACAAATTCTCCTAGTTTTATTTTATTTTTTCAATAAATACAGGCAGTACAGTAGAATAATGGGAGGAAATGCTTGAATGATGTTCTCTGCTGATGATCTCAGCATGTGCTGATCCACCCTAAAAGCAAACTAAACTAGGACTTTGTTAAAACTATGTTGTTGGTTTCCCTTGCTGGCCCTTCATTGACTTTTATTTATTTATTTATTTATTTTACCATAGCCTTGATTTCCTCCTGCAGTGTCCTAGTTATATACATGAGAAGATCTGGGGAAACGTTTGATACATAATGCATGTGTTTGTGTATGCCAGGGGTGCAGAACCTCCAGCCTGGGACCCAATCCAGCCCTCCTGGGGATTGCGACCCCAAGCAGGATGTATTTATCCCACAGGGCTGAGGTTCAACACCCATGACATAGGTGGTGGCTCCGGGGGGGGCAGCAGATTGTGAGATGGGGTGGGCTGACACCGCCCACAGTGTGCAATGACTTAACAGGAGAGTGGTCAGAGATCTTCTGGGTCAGAGAGACATGGAACCCTAGAATATGATATGCTCTCCAAAAACCACCCTCCTTTCGCCTTTCATCATTTGGTGCCAAATTCTTTGCTAACACACACTGGCAAAGCTTTGCCCTAGCAGAGAATGGGGAATGTATCTGGGAGGGGGAGGCTGGTGGTGGTGACCCCTATGTCAGTGGGGCTCCTTATCCATTGCAGCTGTTATTCTGGGATTTATAGGAGCTATCCATGGTGCTCCAGGGTGGCGAACCTGTTTTGGGGATGGAGTGCAGCACCATGGATTGCTCCTATAAGGCTCAGAAAAAATCTGCAATGGATAAGGAGCCCCACTGACAGGAGCCACCAGCCTCCCCCTGAAATGTTTCTCTCTGGGCATTAATTGGACTCTACATAATCGTATTGCAGAAGAAGAAGAAGAAGAAGAAGAAGAAGAAGAAGAAGAAGAAGAAGAGTTCCTCCTTGTTCTGGGAAGTCTTCTCTGCTGTCCAGCCACCATTGTAATGTTACTCTGTTTTCAATGTATTGTTTTTGTTTGTTTTATCTGCTTTTATCTTTTAATTGTTCACCACTCTGGAATCTACTTAGATGTGGAGCGGTATATACAAATACTGTAAATAATAATAAGAATTAGTAGCAGTAGTAGTTATTATTATTAATAATAGTAGTCACGGTAGTAGTTATTAATAATAATAGTAGTCACGGTAGTAGTTATTATTAACAATAGTGGTAGTAGTTATTATTATAAATAATAGTAGCAGTGATTATTATTATTAATAATAGTGGCAGTAATTATTATTAATAATAGTGGCAGTAGTTATTATTAATAATAATAGTAGTAGTAATTATTGCTAATAGTAGTAGTAGTAGTAGTAGTTATTAATAATAGTAGTAGCAGTAGTAGTAATTATTAATAAGAACTACTACTACTACTTTTATTCTGCCATAATTTCTCCAAGAAGCTGTGTACATTGTTCTCTGCCCCCCTTTTTACCCCTACAACAAACCTGTGAGGTAGGTTATTTTTAAAAAAAATTTTTTTAACAGAAACAAGAACAAAACAAAAAAGAAAGGGGGGAAGCAGCAAAAGAGGGGGAAAAGAAACAAAAGAAAAAAGGGGCGGAAAGAAGACATGACATAAAAACAGATCCGTTCACAATAACCATTTAAAACACCATTAATAAACCATTAACTGACACTTCTTTTTCAAATATATATATTAATAGAAGCAGTCCATATATCTAACTAAGCATCCATATGAGATTGATTACTGTGTAGGATATACGTTCAAAGGTAGCAAGACCCCGTGAGGCGAAGGGAGAACTACTACGGTCATCCAGCGAACCTGGCAGGGGATTTGATTTCCCCGTTTCCAGCCCAGCGCTCTAAGCCAGCCTTTCCCTACCTGGTACCTTCAAGATGTGTTGGACTGCAACTCCCATCATTCCCAGCCAGCATGGCATGGCTGCTGAGAACGATGGAATTTGCAGTCCAGCGCGCCTGGAGGGCACAAGGGAGGGAAAGGCTGCCCCGACCACTGTGCTATAGTGAGAAGAAGAACATGCTCGTTTCCTTCTCTTTGATTTCGCCAGGCACACAATCTCCCTCTTCTCGCCTCCCCCTCCCCCCCCCACTCTTGTGAGTCATGCTGCTAAAAGAGAGGACAAAAGTGTCTAGGAGGCAAAAAGTGACAGTTTGCAACACTGCATTTTAAGGAACCCAGCAATGATTCCCTGTGTCCTAAGAGGCATCAACGCTGTGTCAAAAATAGATCGGTCAATACTAGTTTGTATCAGTGGCTGCAAGATGCAGATGTGATAGGTCCTTGAGAAATATATATATATATATATATATATATATATATATATATATTCCCCAACACCGTTGCTCTGTTTACTGGTTGAATAATGCTGTGGGAAATGGCACACTGGCTGGGGCTGATTTTACACTTGCCTGGTCGATTCCAAGAAGAATAGACAGGTTTCAAGCTGTGGCAAGGCTCTCTTATCTCTCTTGGGTTGATCACATGAAGGCCCACGATGTGCCCGACAGATGATCGGGCACATTGTGGGTCCATGCCCACCTCCTCCCCACTCCCTCCCTCCTTGGTCCTCCCGCAGGTATCCCAGGGATATCCCTTCCTCCCCGCTCCCTGCCACTGCAACAACCCCAAAAGGGCTCGTCGCAGCACTGAGAGGAACCGAAATTGAGAGATTCGTCCATTCCTACTGCAGTTTTAAACTGTGTTGTATCTAGAGTATCCCCCCCCCCTTTAAATAGGGGTGTTTTTTTTACAATTATACTCTTGATTCCTTGTAAGCTGCCCTGGGAATAAAACAGGAATGTCCCATCTCATGTGAGAATTCAATTCTAGCTTTTCACGAGTGAAGATGGGAAAGGGACCACTTACACGTCGGTCAAAGGCCTGCAAAACCTCCATGCAGTCAGGCTAAAACTTAGCCTTAATTTGAGAGAGTAGCTTTCACACCTCCGATCTGAAGACTGGCAGAAGAAACCCGGCGTGTTGCCAAGGAAACTCCTGGCATAACACCAGCATTAGCGAGCCCCCTGCCACTTGATCTGCACCTGAGCATTGATACCTGGATTAGAAGAGATTGCACGGCCTCTCTTTAAAACAGCATGGCGTATGTTGCCCGCCTTGTCTTTAGAAATGATGGGTGGGTGGGATTGCAGCTGCAACTAGGGTGGCCACATATGAATCACCGAAAAAGAGGAGCTGCATCACCAAAAAAGTGGACAAAAGGGAACAGAGGTTTGCAAAAACTTTGCATGTGCTAATTCATATGGACAGATGCAGATTTAGAAATAATCATTACCACTTCAACAGAAATACACTGGGCGCATTTGCATGTCACGACAACCCACCCTGGCAATAAGCCACGGTAGATAGACAATCAGGTGCACTGTGGATTGTTCACCCTCTCCCTTCTGCTCCTTGCCCCTCAGGGAACCCTGAGTAGATTAAAGAGTTTATTTGTAAAACCCAATTACATGGGATTAAGGCAAGCAATGCGAGTTTCTTCTCTTACGCGGAAGAGATGCCCCCATCTCGCTACATCATTGTCCAAGACCCCAGTTGTAAGGCTGAGATGAAGTGAACTGACTGACTTGAAGTAGAAGTCCAGAACAAGAGCGGTCACTGTGTCAACAAGTGTCTTACTTTATAGTCAGACCCTGTACCTATAAATAGGATATTACTCACCAGTTATATAACCTGTTATTCAAACCTGTTTACTCCAAACTTCTTGTCCCATGGTTGCTGACTCATAAACCTTGAGACTATGTCTGGTGACTGAAGACCTTGTGTACTTCACCTCAAGAGACATCCTCCATGTCAGGTGATGATCCTGATTTCAAGTGACAATCCTCGTTCTGCCCACCATGCAAAACCTAACAGTATGTCCCAGAGCGGCTTTGAAATAAAGAAAAGGCATTGGATGTTCCCATCACTGATCTCCCACATCATGTGTAGTTTGGTCCCCAGCAGAAGGCTCAGCCCTTTATTTATATAAGGAAACCCACAATAGCTTGCTGGCTGGGCTTTTCTCTGTTGTGGTGGGCCTTGCAAGACCCAAGAACCATTCTCTATCTTCTTATGGCAATAGATATCCGTCCACATGATAGAGTCCTAACAGTCACAGAGTCCGTATGTTATGCATAGGAACACAAGAAGCTGCCTTATACTGTGTCAGACCTTTGGTCTATCTAGCCCAATATTATCAACACAGACTGGCAGCAGCACTCCAGGGTTTCAGGCAGGAATATTTGCAGGCCTACCTGGAGATGCCGGGGATTGAACCTGGAACCTCCTGGATGCAACACGCGTGTTCTACCGCTGGGCCACGGCCCCTCCTTTTACTTCTGTCGATTCTTCAGTGGACTTGGTTTCATCGTTGTGTGAAGTAGGATAACTTACTGCTCCTATGTGCAGTCCTGGTTCATGCCTTGTTCATGCTGATCCTGAATTCTGGTTTACCCTCTGATCTTTATCGCTCTTTGGACCTAGCTCCCGGTTCCCATCTCACTCCAGACAGCTGGCCAAGGCCCAGCCCTGTCAAGGAGGGAGCTAACCCACAAAGATTGGCAGCACTGGCAGCTCACACTGACATTTTAACCTGGTGTCTCCCAAAAGTCAGGAGGAATAGGGCCCAAGGAATCAGGATCTCCCCCCTAGTAAATAAGGACCGTTGGGGGGTATTTCAGGCAATTTGAGAAGGTATCTAGTAGCATTTCCAATACAGCAGAAAAGGCATTGCTCCCCAATGCCCAGCAATGGTGGATTTATGTATTGTTCTGGAGCAATTACAGCTCAAAAACGTGATCGGCAGGAGGGAGGGAAGGAATGGATTTGGGAGCAGTTAACTTGAAATGTTATACTTGAACAGCCAAGTCACACCAGCTGATAATATATGCAGTTCCGTGCTGGGCTTGTTTACTTGGCTTTCAAAAAAAGAAGAAGAAGCCTGCTTGGATACTACCATTGTAAGACAACTCCATAAGCATTTCAATCTGTTAACCCCATGGCATCTGCACCTTTCTCCCAGTTAAATATAAAATTGTAATTAAAACCAAACAAAGGCATTTTTAATTAAATTTAGCAGGAAGTGATGATGTTTCTAGGCTAAGTTTACAGCACCTTTTCTACAGAACTTTCAAAGCAAAAGGCTAGAGTGTGTTGGCAATGCATACTTCTCCCCCAAATGAGAGCCTGTCTCTATAACAATACCCTTCCCGCCCAGCGAATGCAAATTCACGGGTCTGTCTGCCTCCTCCCAGTGGTACAGTTAGAACATTGTAGACTGTGGATTTAATGATCTTATGGGGAGAGCTCTTTAGATGGTTGTGTGTGTATTACTTCACAATGTGATAAGCCAGACCTGCTGCACTCAGGACAGGACCCCTCCTGTTCTTTCTGCTCAGTGGGGCCACGTGGACACCTGCCCTGACAGTCCCGCCCTGACAGGGCCACTGGCACTGCCTCCAGCACCACCCCTTCCTGAATCAATTCACCAGCATGAGAAGGAAAGAGAAGATCATAGTCTGTGTTTGGGGAAATCTGTACCTTTTCACCAGGAAGAGGCTTCTCCCCCCCCCCCATGCCCTTCCTAGGTGCAGCGGTAAGTGCTGGGTTAAGGACTGTTCTGGCTTCATCAACCAAAAGGCCAATTTTCTCCCTCTTCACCCCACCACCCATTTGCATGTTTGAGTATTCCAAGCACATAATGCCAAACTTGGCCATGCTTCAGAATTCAAACATTCACATAGGGCCACTTCTTGGTTATACAGTACAGTGATCAACTGCAATAGGATTGCAAAGCTTTCTAGGAACATAGGAAGCTGCCTAATATGCCGAGTCAGACCACTGGTTCACCTAGCCTAGTATTGTCCCATTCTTCACCCACCCACCCACCCACCCGCCCCCCGCAGAAGGCAATCAGTCTTAGAGACAGTCCTTTAATTGCTCTCTCCGAGGCCATCAATGCCCGGCAATACAAAATCACCACCCGGTTGTATCATACAAAGTCCGCTCACCAAAGCCCAACAAACATGCCAGAAATCCAAAGACGTGGGGAAGTAGTTCAGAATGACAGAGCATTGTCACCTACAATGGGCGAACTACCCGAGTATATATGCAGTGAGAGGGGGGACTACTAGGAGTCACTGTCTGAGATTGGATCCTGACAGGGAAACTGGCCCCTCAACCTATGACTCGTCCGGACGGGGTGTTTCTGTCCTGCCCTCTTTTGCTGATGCCTTACTAACTGACCCATCTCAGAGACCCCCTCCTGTTGGTCAGTTGTCATGGACGAAGTCCCTGACTGATAAGGGGAATTTCCGTCAAAGGCTGAGTCTCCCAGCTGAGGAGAGTTAACTGACTCGGCCTCGATCGTCTCTCCCTCCCCCTGTTCACTGGGGGGCGGTGGGAGGCCTGGCAGGACTGCACTTCCTCGTCTCGATGAAGGCCTCGCAGCTGGACTCTCCCAGCCCTTCCTCAGAGGCAGAATCTGTGTCTGACCTTGACTCTCCCTCTGTGCTAGGGCAAGGCCCGACAAGTATTGTCTACACTGTAGACACTGACTGGCAGCAGCTCTCCAGGGTTTCAGTCAGGAATTTTTCCTAGTCTTACCTGGAGATGCCAGGGATTGAACCTGGGACCTTCTGCATGGAAAGCATGTGCTCTACCACACTGAGCTATGGCCACTCCACTTTGAACTATGGCCCCTCTATCCTAACATCCCTACTTTGGGAAGGGACTATAGTTGTCCTCTGTTTTTGGCAACGCATTTTCTCTTTTTTAGCAGCATGTAAGTGGCCACTCTATGTGATATAGCCATTGTTTGGAACAAATTATAGGAAGAGAGGCAGGTATACAGTGAATCTATGTTTGCAGGTGGCGGGCAGAGAATAC
Source organism: Shinisaurus crocodilurus (assembly GCA_021292165.1). Lineage (NCBI taxonomy): Eukaryota > Metazoa > Chordata > Lepidosauria > Squamata > Shinisauridae > Shinisaurus > Shinisaurus crocodilurus. The sequence continues at coordinate 12,723,090 of CM037883.1, read as the reverse complement.
CAGCGTCTTGATTCTGAGACTGGCTAATCAAAGCAAAACATGGATAAAATTGGGTGTAAGGGCCCTTGGAATCACATCAACACTGTGACTCATTCTGATTTATGGTCCTACATCAGTACAAAAAAATGCCAAGGATGCCAAAACCCTTGATCACTTTTAACCTTTCAGCCTTATCTACTATGGTGAGTAAAATATTCCTTGATCACGTCAGTTTTATTCCCATATTGGTCATAGCAAAAATTCAAAAATACAATACACAATGACGGATGATACCACTCATTTCTCACAGATGGTTACAGTGGGCAAGAGGGTTGGGAGGGGAGGTTAAACAAAAATCGTGATCATTACAGCAATCTTGATAGTAATTACCAACATGAAATTCAATCAGGATTCGAGCACAAGCTTTAAATAATACAAGAGCATAAGCTGCTGGCTTGAGCCATACTTCTAGATATCTGTTAGGTGAGGAAAAAGTCAGTATTCTAATCATCTAACCAATTTTCCTTATCTAAGAAGAGCTGGGCTGGGGAGTTAAATTTGTTTCTGACTGATATATGAATGGGGCATTTTAAAACATAATTTACAAGATCCTCAGTTTCTCTTGTTCCACAAAATAAGCAGGCATCATATGGAACATGGGCTAGTCTGCTTTCCAGAACTAAGAGCTTGAGAATCTCTCCTCAACAAGTAGTAAATATTTTGGCCAAGATAAGTGTGAAGAAAAGAGCCTTTGGGGGTTCCCTCATGCACACACACACACACACACACACACACACACTCATGAGTGAACCAGCTAAAGGCTGGGGGGGGGGGGCGAAGTGTGCATAGTTCCTCTGGATGGTGCCTGAAAGTCCTGAAAAGTCGGAGACCCGGCTTTCAAGTGCAAATGCCATGAGTCATGGGTCCCCCTCCCCTGCCTGGCCAGGTGAAGTGCATCCTGATTGGCTGGAGGCAGCGGAGCTGCAGAAAGGGGGAGGGGGGAAGAGCTATATTCTAAAGTGTGAGTCTTTTGTCTTGGTCTTTGGGTCATCACATGGTTGCTGTTGGAGCAATGGCGGCAAGCCAAGCAGAGGCCCAAGCCTTCGGGTGGCCTCAGGATCTGACCCCAGGTAGCTCCTGGTGAAATTAGCTGAATGAGGGCTTTGGTAAAGGCAAGCCTTGTGGAGGGCTACCCATCTCGGACCTTCGGGTAGGTGTGTAGTCTCCCCGGGCGGCAAGGCTGTGCTGGACCCAACCCTGAAGAGAACTGACCCCCAGGTAACTAGTTGCGTGCCTGGGAGATATAAGGAATCAGTAGGTTTTGTTATTTTGCAGCTTTACTCTGTGTACCAAAGCGTCTCTCTCATTTTTGTGTCCTTCCCTCATTTCCCTATTCTTGTTGTAATATGCTACCTGAAAGAAACCTCTTTTGGGTTTTTTTACCCCACATGGTGTTTGTGGATTGCTCTGTGGTTTCAGCAACTAAATCCAGGTTACAGTCAAAAAGGCAAGTCCCTGAACAGAGATTCAAGTAGGATTGCAGACAGCTGAGGCTGGCAGTCCGGTACCTTGAGATCTCTGGGGGTCTTGGGTCCTTTGGGTAGGAAAGGGTGGGTTGTGGTGGGTCAGCCAGCCCCCCCCTTCCTCCACAATAAGCATCTAAACATTTCTGGTATTCATGCATGGCAAGCTAGGGTGCAGTTTTATTACTACTTACTAAGACCATATCCCATTGGATGAAAGTGTCAAAGACCCTCGACTAGGGGTGTCCCCCCACCAACCTTTTGGGGCCCATGGGCACATTTGAAAAAGGCTGTTATGGGTGCAACATCACAACATGACTACCATGGGCCATGCCCAGTTGCAAAATGGCTGCTGTAGTGGGTGTGGCCAGTCACAAAACACCAATTTCACAGAAGACAAACTGGTGAGGCTGAGTACAAGTCAGATGTGGGGTCTGAACCACAAAATACAAAACCGCTCCTTTGAAGCTACAGCTTTGTTTTCCAACAGCATGCCCAAACACCCAGCGAGAAGGGGAGGAAACACAGAGAGATAGGGCACCCCAGGGAGAGAGAGGAGGGTAAAAATAACACACAGGTACACTGTTCCAGAAAAAGGAAGACCACAGATATGCTCGGTTCTTTGGCTTCCTTCCCCACCCCCCAAATCAGGTGGCTTCACCCTTTCCCCTTCCATTTTCTCTCTGTAAGTCTTATCTTTTTCGTTAAACAACTTTACAGGGTGCTTTCCCTCATGGACACGCCATTAATTTGCTGCTCAGGTGCTGATCTCAGGCTGGAAAAGTAATATATATTCAGTCAAGACTGGGAACTGGGAAAGAGCTACTTCCTTTCCTAATTCCTGTCTCAACTCTGTGTATTTTCTTAGGCTGAATGGGCAGCTCAGGTGGTGCTTTTAGCCTGGAAAAGTATATCGAGGGGCAAGTAGTGAGAAAGTAGTGAGAAAGAGCAACACTCTTAGACTGGTACCAGTCTGATGAGGTGGAAAGAGAGAAGGAAATTAATGTTAATGAACATCATAATAACCATTAGAATAATACTTTTTTTAAAAAAAATGAAGTTCTTTCAAGAGTATGTAGTGATTACTTTTGCAGTTGCCCACTGAATTCTACTATATGACCATGAACTTTATGCAATATCCTCCAAAAAGGCCTTCAATCCTACTCGAGAGAAAAGGGGTGTATTTTCTATTTCCTTACCTCCAGATTCTTAGCTTTTTTCATTTTTCTCCCTCTTTCATCATACTAGAACCCAAGGGGGTCATCCCATGAAGCTGATTGGTGGGAGATTCAGGACAGATCAAAGGAAGTCCTTCTTCACACAGTGCATAGTTAGACTATGGAATTCACTTCCACAAGATGTAGTGATGGCCTCCAATTTGGAGGGCTTTAAAAGGGAATTGGGCAAATTCATGGAGGAGGAGGCTATGAATGCCTACTAGTCCTGATTGGCTATATGCTTCCTCCAGTATCAGAGGTAGTATGCCTATGTACACCAGTCACTGGGGAACATGGGCGGGAAGGAACTGCTGCACTCATGTCCTGCTTGTGGGATCCCATGGGCAGCTGGCTGTGGGTCCTTGGTCTGATCCAGCATGGCTCTTCTTATGTTCTTATGTTCTTACAGTGTGGTACTATAAATCTAAATTAAAGATGATGTATCTCACAAAGCTCCAGGTGCAAATGAATCACCACAAAGCACAACCACCAAACTTCTATTTTAAACAAGAAGATATTCATCAAGAAGAAAACACACCAACCAACGCCCATCATCAACTAAGCACACGTACTATTACTAAACATGTCTACCATTACTAGCAGTCTGCGTGCCAGGGGAATTCCACCAGGGTGTGAATTTAACAGGAAGATGAGTCCAATGTTATCTAGATGATATCATATTCTTAAGAAGTGTCGCTGCCACGCAGCTATAGTACGGAGTGCCAATCAACACTTCACTCACTCTCCCTGGCCACAGTGCCAGCTCCAGGAGGGCCTTTGAGGAAAACACCCTCAGTGCCCGCTCCCTCAGTGAGTCTACCTACCTTCTCACCACCATTGTCACCAGCTGCTCTTGCTCCTCCTCTTTCTCATCGTTGTTGCCACTTGCTTGCTTGACAGGCAGAGAGCCAGTGAACAAACAGGCCGTGGCATCTGCTGCTCCTCCTCACCGCCACCACTGTCTGGGCCAGAGCGAGAGGCAGGTGAACAAGCAGGTTGCAAGGGTGAAAAGGAGGAGCAAGTCCAGGGGGCTGTTGTCAGTGGGCCCCTGCTGGGGTATAGGTTCTCGGCAGGTGCCCCATCATGCCTACCCTGGATGCTGATCCCTGCCTGGCCACTTGAAGGCAATTTGCCCTCGCCACAAGTGACTGGCTATTTACAAGCCTCACCCATTCCATTCCTGCAATCTTGAGTCTCTCTAAAGCTGCATTTAGACATACATGTCAAACCATAGTTTGGTGCTACATGAATGAACCTGGAAGCACTTTGTGCCCGTGCATTCCCACTGTGGTTTCAGATCCTGGTGCCTGGGCAAGCTATGGCTTGTGCAAACCATAGTGTGCCATGTTTTATTTTTATTTATTTATGTACAGTATTGGTATTCTGCTCCATAGCTAGACAGAGTCCGGAGCAGTGAACAATTAAAAGATAAAATAGATAAAAGAATAAAAACAATGCATTAAAAACAGGATGACATTAAAACCATAAATGGTCAGCAAGGAAGGCTTCCCGGAACAAAGACGTCTTCATCAGGCACTGAAAACAACACAGTGTTGCAGCCTGCCTGACCTCCAGAGGCAGGGAGCTCCATAGAAGTGGAGCCACCACACTGAAGGCTCTTCTCCTGGTGGACTCCCATAGGACCATAGAGCCATGTGGAACCACCAGGAGAATGTCCTCCAATGTCCTCAATTTTGATGCAATGGCAAATTATGGACTGCGAACAAACAGGAAATAAGCTCAGGAGTCACCTGACTCCTGATCATAGAGTTGGAAGGGGCCTACAAGGCTATCGAGTCCAACCCCCTGCTCAATGCAGGAAACTAGAGGAGGGGTCTCCCATCCAAGTAATAACCAGGCCTGACCCTGCTTAGCTTTCCACACTCAGACATGCTGAGCCAGCGTGAGCCACAGATAGTAACAGGGACATTATTTTCTATGTGTGATCACACACACGGACACACAGCTCATTAGCTGACAATGAAATAAGTTGCATAAGAGTATAATATTGAAACTACACATTTTTTAAAAAATCCTATTATTATTATTATTATTATTATTATTATTATTATTATTATTATTTACAGTATTTGTATACCATTCCACATCAAGCAGATTCCAGAGCGGTGAACAATAAAAAGACAAAAACAGATAAAAGAAACAAAAATAATACGTTGAAAACAAACTAAAATTACATTGGTGGTTGAAGAGCAGAGAACAAGGAGGTCTTCAGCAGGCGCCAAAAACAGCACAGAGTCGGAACCTGCCTGACCTCCAGAGGCAGGGAATTCCACAGAAGTGGAGCCGCCACACTGAAGGCTCTTCTCCTGGTGGACTCCAGTTGGGCCAAAGGTCCATGAGAAACCACCAGGAGCATGCCATCTGATGACCTCAGCGACCGGGTGGGTTGGGATGGGAGGAGGTGTTCTCTCAGGTAACCTGGTCCCAAGTTGTTTCGGGCCTTGTACACAAGTACCGGAATCTATGAAGTCTACACCAATACTTACACACACATACAACTGAATACTCCAGACATTTCAGGAAAAGCTAGAGAAAAGAGATAATGAGACAGTATCTTAGGCAAACCCATGTTCAATATGCTGAAAATCATCTTCCAAGTTGCACAGATCTCTTCTTCAGGCCTACACCACCGAAAGAGAGCTCTGTGTTACCCAAACACTCGCTTTCCTCATTTTGAACATCTTTTTATTGGTTCAAATGGATCACCTCACTTCCTCTACATTTCTGTCAGAGCTGGGGTTAGTCTCTGAGACAAAGAGCCAGTGTGGCACGTAGTGGCTAGAGTGTTGGACTGCGACTCCAGAGATCCAGGTTCTAGTCCCCGCTCGGACATGAAGCTCACTGGGTGACTTTGGGCCAGTCACTGACTCTCAGCCTAACCTACCTCACAGGGTTGTTGTGAGGATAAAATGGAGAGGAGGAGGAGGATTATGTAAGCCTCCTTGGGTTCCTTGCAGGAAAAAAGTTAAGGTATAAATATAATAAAATAAATAAATAAATGCGGCTTCAGAGTAAAGTAATACATCTACCCCTGAAGGACCAGGTCCGCAGCTTGGGAGTCATTCTAGACTCCCAGCTGTCCATGGAGGCTCGGGTGTCAGCTGTGAGCCGGGCGGCGCTGTATCAGCTCCATCTGATGCGGCAGTTGCGCCCCTACCTTCCTAATCATCTGCTCCTATCAGTGGTTCATGCCTTGGTCTCCTCTCGCCTAGACTACTGTAATGTGCTCTACGTGGGGTTACCCTGGAAGACAGTTCGGAAGTTGCAGCTGGTACAGAATGTAGCAGCTCGCCTGGTTAAAGGCTGCCGCCGGCGTGATCACATCACTCCGGTGCTCAAAGAATTGCACTGGCTACCAGTTGTTTGCCGAGCCGAATTCAAGGTGTTGGCGTTGACCTTTAAAACCCTGTACGGCTCCGGTCCAGTCTATCTCAAGAAGCGCCTCCAGCAACATCAAGTAGGCCACTCAACAAGATCCGCCACGGATGGCCTTCTCCCTGTCCCATCAGCCAGAGAAACCAGGCTGGTGGGGACTAGGAGGAGGGCCTTTTCTGTGGCAGCCCCCAATGTATGGAACTCTCTCCCCAGTGACCTCCGCCATGCCCCTTCCTTGATTAGCTTCCGCCGGCATTAAAAACATGGCTTTTCAGGCGGGAATATGGGGTGGGTTAGGATTTTTAATTGTGTTTTATACTGTGTGTGTGTGTGTCCCCGTATTTTATTGCATTGTACATCGTTTAGAGTGGCCGGATGTCTGGCCAGATGGGCGATTCATAAATATAATAAATAAATAAATAAATAAATAAATAAATAAATAAATAAATAATACATTGGACATCCAGGCCAGATGACTTCAATTCACTCTACACATGGAACTGCCTTTAAAGAGAGTTTGGCAACTTCAGCTCATGCAAAATGTGGCTACCCGAGTAATTGTTTGGGCTAGGTGGTCAGATCATGTGTAGGATGCCATGTGTCCTACTTTATGGAGGACAGTCCTCTGTTGGAAGGGCTTTCAGAGGACAGTCCTTAATTTGAAAGTGTCCTCTATTTAAAGGGCTGTCCCATGTAATCCGCTTTAGATAAAGCAGGGTAAGAGTCAGACTGTGAGAGCAACGGCCTTAAATTTGCCCATCAACAGTTTGCACTCGGACAGCAGACTGAGCAAGGCACACAGATCACCTGATCCCAGTCTTCCCCCACTATAGTGAGATTCATTGTATCTCTTACAGAAATTATCTTCATTATTTCTAAATTTGCATCTATACATATCAGCATATGCAAATTTTATGCAAACCACGCAACTGGCCAACCTGTGACACTCTGTTGTACCCGTTGCACTGGTTGCCAGTGTTTTTACAAGCTCAATCAAAACGTTGGTATTGACCTTTAGAGTCCTGGTAACCTCTCCGCTGGATTACTGCAATGCGTTATATGCGGGGCTGCCTTTGAAAACAGTCTGGAAACTCCAGGTGGTCCAAAATAGGGCAGCAAGATGCTAATGGAGACTGGCCAATGTGATCATATTAGGCCAGGGCTCTCCAATCTTGGGTCCTCAGATGTTGCTGGCCTACAGCTCCCAGCATACCCAGCCAGCATGGCTAATGGCAAGGGATTCTGGGAGTTGTATTAGGCCCTTGCTTTACCATCTGCACTGGCTGCCAGTCCATGTCCAGGCCCTATTCAAAGTGCTGGTATTAACAGTCAAAGCCCTAAATGGCTTGGAGCCAGATTACCTGAAGGATCGTCTTCTCCCCATATATACCTGCCCGGGCCCTAAGATCCTTCTGCGGGAGCCCCTGCCAAAGGAAGTGAGGTGGGTGGCTACTAAGAAAAGGGCCTTTTCTGCTGTGGCACCCCAGTTGTGGAGTGAACTTCCCAGAGAGGCTCGGCCAGAGCCTGTATTGTCTTTGTGCTCTTTCCGGCACCTGGTGTAGAACTTCCTATTTCCCCAGGAATTTTAGTCGTTCAGTTTCTGTTGTTTTAAATCCTTTACTGTATTTTAAATCTTTGCATTGCTGCTGGGTTTTACTTTAGCTTTTACTTCTACTTTATACTGTAGGTTTAAAATTTTATAGTGTATTTTATGATTTTAATTCTTGTGAACTGCCCAGAGAGCTTTGGCTATTGGGAGGTATATACATGTAATAAATAAATAATAAATAAATTTTCATCCATACATATCAGTTAGCGTATGCACATTTCCTGCAAACCAAACAATTAGCCAGCCTAATCACGTGACACTCTATTGTACACGTTGCACTGGTTGACAGTGTTTTTACGAGCCCAGTCCAAACATTGGTATTGACCTTTAAAGCCCTAAATGGCTTGGGGCCAGGTTACCTGAAGGACCACCTTCACTCATATCAGCCTGCCTGTGCTCTGAGATAAGTGGCCTTTTTAGCAGTGGCCCCACACCTATGAAATGTGCCAGGTTCCATCACTGCAGGTCTTCAAGCAAGTCCCCCAAACCCATGTGTTCACTATTACTTTCTCTTACATCAGGATTTTTGATTGGGTCACCGTATATACTGGGTAACTTGGCCCCAAACCATTTAGGACTTTAAAGGGCAATACCAGCATTTTGATTGGGCCCGTAAAAACACTGGCAACCAGTGCAACTTGTACAATAGAAGTGTCACATGGTTAGGGTAGCCAGTTACGTGGTTTGCATGAAAAGTGCATACGGTCCCTTCAGCAGTGGCTGGTGGCGCCAATGTCATTGGGGGGCTGTATCCACTCCGGGTTTCAGACTGAACTTTAAAGGAGCTATCCATGGTGCTGAAACAATTTTGCCCATTGGAGCCACCAGCCTCAACTGGCTACCTGCATATATTAGTGTAAATCATTTATTTGATTTTACTGTACTTACTGGTCTGTAATGTAATTCGTTAAGTGTTATTGCTGGTTCTTATTATCTATATTTTTATGGTGTTTTATCTGTGTGTTTTTCAATTTATTGTTGATATATTATAAATGTATATGTTGGAAGCGGCCTTGGGAAGGTTGCATCCTAAAAGGCCACCTAAAAATATTTTAAATAAATAAACAAGTAAATAAAGATTAATTGCTGTGCTTTGATAAATTGTTGCTGCTCGTTTTAAGGGAGGTGTGTGATGTGGTTTTTGACTGGATGGTTTTATATGTTGTGGACTTTTTAATATATACATTGCCTTATGAGGGCACCTTGTCTTGAAAGGTGGTTTAGAAATTCCCTGCAGTGCAATTGCATACATGTCTACTCGGATGTAAGACACACTGATTTCAATGGGGGCTTACTCCCAGGTAAATGGCTATAGGACTGCAGCCTTAATAAGTAAATAAAAACATAAGAGCCCTGCTGTGGGTCAGACCAAGGGTCCATCTGGTCCAGCATTCTGTTCATGCACAGTGGCCAACCAGCTGCCCATGAGACACCCACAAGCAGGACCTGAGTGCAACAGGTCCTGCTTGTGGGTGCTGCCCAGGTCCTGCCCATGTTCCCCAGCAACTGGTGTACATAGGCATATTGCCTCAAATACTGGAGGTAGCATATAGCCAATGAGGACTTATTTCATAGATTATAGAGTTGGAAGGAGCCTACAAGGCTATCGAGTCCAACCCCCTGCTCAGTGCAGGAAACTAGAGGAGGGGTCTCCCATCCAAGTTATAACCAGGCCTGACCCAGCTTAGCTTTCCACACTCAGACAAGCTGAGCCAGCATAAGCCACAGGCTGCTGCTATGATTAGTAGCCATTGGTAAAGGGGGGGGGGGGCTTGCCCCTTCTGCCACCCTGAAATTTCAGAGATTTCATAGATCATAGAGCTGGAAGGAGCCTACAAGGCTATCGAGTCCAACCCCCTGCTCAATGCAGGAAACTAGAGGAGGGGTCTCCCATCCAAGTGATAACCAGGCCTGACCCTGCTTAGCTTTCCGCACTCAGACAAGCTGAGCCAGCATAAGCCACAGGCCTTTGACCACAGCATTTTTGTTCATATTAAATGGGTTGCTGTCTCTAAACCACCACCCCAGGGTCTTGCTATATACATTTTAATTTTTAAGCCCTCAAAAGCTATGTGCGCTGGGTTAATCCTATTGAAGCCAATGGAGGCTATCAGCAAGTCACTTAATCCCTTTTCTCTCTGAGTGGATGATGCTAATCTTGACTTCAGCAAGACAATCGATGTTAATCAGTTTACATTTTTCTCTGGGATCTTATCATCTCATATGCCCCCTCACCACTTTTGCCTTCCCCCACCCCTTCTGAAACACAGGCAATGTTTGGCGCTATCTCTTGGTAGCTTATTAAATCTTATTTGCTTCCATGAAGTTGGGGGACCCATGAGAGATCCCCTGTTTGGAAATCAAAGTTTCTCTTCATGGAGCTGCAAGCAGTTGCTGTCATTTGACATTAGATATGCGTTGCTTGTTTTTGTTTTTGTTTCGTTTTTCCTAGAGGACCAAATTTGTTTTGTGCTGTTTTTTTGTTCTTGAGATCTTTGTAATTGGTTTCATCAATGTTTCAGGACATGATTACAAGAGGAGAAAGCCCTTAAGACGGTTGCTGTGACACATCCCAAACTCAACTTGTGAGTCTTCTAAAATTGGGTGATATTCTTGCTTTCTTTTTCTTTTTTCCTTCCCGTTCCTTCATTTTTACAATATACCGTATGTATTTTTTGTCTACCCCTCAAGCTTATGTGGCATTTGCTCAGATGTCCTTGTCTCTTTTTAGCAGAGGCTGAAAACGTCTGGAAAAGAACATCATGTACAGAAATGTTTTAATATCTGAAGTTTTGAGATTAGTCACCAAGGAGCTGAGAATAAGCAGTGGGTTTGAAAGTCTGAACAAAAGGTGCAAGGCAGTCATAGAAGTAGAGAACCGGATAAAAATATCCTCTTTAAAAAAAAAAAAAAGAAAGAAAAGAAAGAAAGAAAGAAAGAAAAGAAAAGATGAGAAGGTTTTCATTGAGTAGGGTATTTTTCCTCCTTTTCCTTTCCTCCTCTTACTTTCTCACTTTAGATCAAGTCTATAATACAGCTTCCTTGTGGTTTCTCAGAACTTTACATCACAAAACTTTCCATGAGTTTTGGATGCCCACAAGAAGGAAGTCCTGAAATTAGGGCCAAAATGGTCAGCCCAGTCTCAGAATTCTGAAATGCAGAAGAAGGGTGGCAGTTTTCACCCCTTTTCACAGTCACCCCCCACTTGCCAAATTCAGCTGAGAGATTTCATTTGGGAACTCTCAGTCCAGTTCTAGTATAAACAGTGGCCCTGTTCACATATCACACTAAGCCACCATGGGTTAATTTCCCGGCAGGGCTTAGCTCAGCATCCCGGCCGCCATTTTGAATATTGGGGAATACCCAGGGGAGGCTGGTGTCTCTTCAGTGAGTGGGGCTCCGTATCCATTGCAGCTTTTATTCTGAGCTTTATGGGAGCTATCCATGGTGCTCCTATTTTGGGTGGGTGTGTATGTGTGTGTGGAGTACAGCACCATGGACAGCTCCTATAAAGCTCAGAATAAACGCTGCAATGGATGAGGAGCCCCACTGACACAGGAGTCACCAGCCTCACCTGGAAATACCAGCATATTTCAACCTAAATCTCTTACGGCCAGTTATTCTCTTAGAAGAGGCATTTCAACCTGTTAGAAGGGGGGGGGGGATTCAATAGCCAGAAAACCTCCAAATGATTGGTGGCTTGGGGGAAGTAGGTGGGGGCAGTGAAGGCTGGTGGCTCCAAGGTCAGTGGGGCTGCGTATCCGCTCCGGGTTTTACTATGAACTTTTAAGAGGCTATCCATGGCGCCGAACCTATTTTGGGGGTAGGGTTCAGCACCATGCATAGCTCCTTTAAAGTTCAGACTAAAATCTGGAGTGGATACACTGCCCCACTGACATTGGAGCCATCAGCCTCTACTGGCTAGGAGAAGGAGGCATGGCCATCTCAGGGAAACTCGGAGATCCATATTGGGACACCAGGTGGGCAGATTTAGCTCATGCGCCTGAGGTTCTACACCTCTGGTCTGGAGCAGTGCTAGGTACAGGAAAGATCCGGGGCTCAGACCCACAGGACACACACAAAAATGCACAAATTAGCACATGCTACTTCACATATGCTCTAAAGTCTGTAAAGGACCCTGTCTCCTAAGGACATCCCTACATGCAAAAAGGGATGTATGGACAGAGGAGAGGAGAGGAGGGCACTTGATTTCAGAAAAAACCTCAGGCAGAAAGATTCGGGGGGGCAGAAGAAGGTGAAGCACATGTGGGCAAAAAGCCAGCTCATCCAGGGGGATCAGATGCAGCAGAGATCATCAGGCCCCCCTGTACCTTTATCTCAGCAAGTGCCCACAGACAGCAGGGTGGTGGGGCAGAGGGCCTCCCAGAAATTCGGGGCTTCACTTGAAAGATTCGGGGCTCCAGCTCTAGTGGGCCACCCCCTAACAACTGCCTCTGGTATAAACTGATGGTATCAGTGCTTTGCACCCACAGCTGGTCTTTGAAGGCTAGTGCATAGTGACCATTAGTATGTATGCAGACACCTTCTCCTCCATTCACAGGTGCTGCTAAGCCATGGGTGCAGCCCCTTCTCTCTCTCTTTCACATCTCAACTGGGCACAGGTCAACACTTTTTGGAGTGCCAAGTTAAGCTTCCAGCAACGGAATGCATATCCTAACCGGAAGGCAGTGCGGCTTTGCGCACTCTGGCTGTTTAATCACAAAATCTCATTACTGAAGATAAACAGTGCATATTAATAGCAAGCCCACTGATTTCTTAGGCGATGTATTACTCCAGCAGTAGGGTATTTTCATTTCCAGATTCTAGGAGAAGTTATTAAAATTCAGAAGGTAATTAAACTTGAATATAAACAACTTCTTCTTCTTCTTCTTCTTCTTCTTCTTCTTCTTCTTCTTCTTCTTCTTCTTCATCATCATCATCATCATCATCATCATCATCATCATCATCATCATTATTTCCCACCAGCACGTGATAGGATTGGAGTATCAGATCGGGTGTGTGTGTGTGTGTCACTTCTTCAACACACCAGCAGTTCAATGGCAAATGTGATATAAAATTTATAGCCAAGCCAAATTTGTTTTGCTGCCCTTCCTTCACTACTTTCACCATTGCTGCCCATTTCACTGTGATTGCAGCACCAAGGAGAGCTCTTCCCGGGAGCTGCTAGCTGATGGCCGCCATTTTTAAAATCGGAGCACTGTCTCTGACCTCAGATCTGGGAATCCAAAATATCCGATGGCCCCTCAGATGCTGTTTAGGGGCAATAGGATGGCTCCCTCCATATGCAAACATCCTGCCCACGAAGGAAGTTTCTACAGTTTTGAGCAATCACGATATGTTATCACCTTTCTGCTGCTGCCGGAGCCTCAGAGATTCTGCAGTGAGATATGTCTGGAGGTGCAGACTGATGCAAGAACTGAGCCAGTGCGGTGTAGTGGGAGGTTTGGGGCAGGGCAGAAGGAAGGAAGGAAGGAAGGAAGACAGATCCGGTGGTAGATCTCTGGTTGATGGGTAATGGATCGGCATGGGTTTCTGGCTCCCTATCGTTTAACAGTAGCAATTTAAACAATTCCATGCCACAGCTGGCCCTGTGCTCATCGCAATAAGAGTATTAACTGCTTGCCTTTGACCAGGGCTGCATCCAGATTTAGACATGTGCAACTGGACTGGTGGCAGCAAACATCCCCTCCCCTTCCACCCCACAGTAGTCCCTGCACAGTAGACCCCTGCAGGGTCCCCCAACAAAGGGTTGGGGGACCCTGCTAAATGGGGTGACTGAGCCATGGTGCAAAAGGGAAGGGGGTGGGTCCCTGAAAATTGGCCAATCAACCTGTGCTTGATTATAGACTAAATACTGCCCTCGCGTTTGGATGTGAACCTGATTAGATCCCTGGAACTCTGTCCCAGCACCCTTGTAAGCAAGACTGATGATGTAAATTTGTATTGCTACATCTTCTTGAGGATGCATTCTATCCTCTAGAACAGGCTTTTCCAACCTTGGATCCCCAAATGTTGCTGGCCTACAGCTCCCAGCATACCCAGCCAGCATGGCTAATGACAAGGGATTCTGGGAGCTATAGTCCAACAACATCTGCTCTAGGAATAGGGTGAGAAATACCTTTACTATCATGTTGCCTTTTGCCCATAGTTTTTAAATACTTCTATTAAAAATTCAATTTAAATAAAAAATGTCTGCCTGATCAATCAAGAGCATTGTTAGAATTGACCAAAAGGTGTTTTTTTTTAATTGAATGAATCAAATCAGTTAATCTTTTCAGCCCTGGTTATTAATAATACCTTGAGTTACATGTGCCTTTAGAAAAAGTGTATGTTTATGATGCTACATAAACAAGGGGGGGAAAAACAGTTATGCTGCTTCCATTTTTGGCCCCAGAGTAGCACTTTTGGTCCTTGTTTGTCATATTCTGTGCGAGATAAAGCAATGTAACTACCACCACTTCTCATGAGTTGAAAATTGGTTCTCAAAATGTTGCTTATATGCTTCCCTTGAATAACCAAGTTCAGATTGTGCTACAAATATTCCCACCATTCAAGATAAAATTCATCAGACATATGACTAATTATTCATTGTGGAGTCAGGGGTAGGGGTGGGCATTTTCTGAATACTAAATATTGGAGGGGAAGGAAATCGCAGTTATTATCACCATTCTTCTTTGGAACGTCGTATCCTCTTCTTTGTCTCCATGATTGCCTACATTGTTTGAAATGCAGGCATCTCTATTTCCTTCCTTTCTTTCCACCTGTAATGCAGTGACCCTCTGCGAGTTTAGCGAAGCATTGAAGCCATGAGAAGAATTGGTATATGAGGAAGAGCCTTGAAATGTAATCCAAAATTACTGAAGGAAAAGGTGTTGGTTGCCAATTGGTAAGTTGACATCCTTTTCCTAGTTCCACACTGGAGTTGTGGGGTCTACTGGAGTAACACCCAGATGTAGAAACCTTGGGTTCAATCCAGAGGTGCCCTTCCATGAGCAGAAGGCCTCTTCGGCAAGCAGAAGAATGACTTTCCCGACTTTCCACAAGACCCTTGCATGGGAAAAGACTAAAACCCAGCACTGTGCTTCCCACCGGGTCAAACTACACCTTGTGTTAAAATTGTGTAGTGTGTAGATGAGCCTATTCAAATATATATTACTCTAGAGTAAGTTGACTCCAATGGAGACATTTTGCTTTGTTTAATTTCCATGTGGGTGGGGTGGAATTTTGGGAAGCAAATGGGGAGCGGAAGGTTTAATCTTCCTCTCTGGGTGCGCACTGGTCCCAGTCCAGCTCAGGACTGCATGTACTTTCACATGAGTAAAAAAGGGGAGAAATGAGCTCAGCTACATGCTATGCAGTTAATATCACCCAAGGCATTGCAAAATCTCAAGCACAACATCTCAAGATGCATTAGGCACTGTGTAATTCTTAACACAAGGTGGTCTTGTACAAGGTCAACTAGCGTAAGGCATTTCAGAACTCATGAACCAGGTCTTGCACAAAATCTCTCAAGATCCATGTTGTGTAGAGTTCTCTGCTACATCTTGGGAATCAGTTCTATGGAACAGGTTTGCCACTAGAATTTCTTCCACTCTGGATCCAATCCTTTCCATCTGTAAGTTGGGTAAGAAAATACTGTTGTTGTTTTTAACCAGCTTAAAACTTTGTTGTCATTACCAGCAGCCTGACCTGCAAGTCTTTCTGCTTCCTCCCTTGGAAGGGAAGAGCATAGAATCCGGACTGTAGCACCAACTGCAGGGACCAAAAAAGAATGCCCCACACACATATGCACACCATCATTATTAAATTATAAAGCACTTAAAATATACTAAGCTCTGTATACAGATTAAAAACAAGGGAATCCCTGATCACAGGTTTATATGCTAAAATACATGTCACAAAAGGAAAAAAAGTGTTGGGGATGGAAGAGGAAAACAAGCAAACTCTGCTAATATCCAAGACTCCTGTTTACAAGCTTGGGAAGCTACATATAAGAACAGAACCAGCTGCAGTTTCACTTTAAAATGATATTGCACCAGTGTGAGGGATTGAGGCCTACTCAGGCTTGAGTTTGTTGAAGCCTGAAGGCCCAAACACTTCCCTCGAGTAGTTGAAGCCTGAAGGCCCAAACACTTGGATGGGAGGGGGAGTTTGAGAGTTTTAAGTTATCCAATAGAAGTTAAGGATTAGATCTCCTATTCAAGGTCACATGATTATAACCTTCCATTCCTGGGAAGGCTATATATGTGGGGTGTGGTCAGCTAGCAGTCAGTGTGTGCTGGGAGAGAGCTAGAAGCAGAAGCACAGAAACAGCAGAGAAGCAGAGAGAGAGAAGCGAAACTGGCTGCATAGCAGATAGGTAGTCTGAAGTTAACTAGAGACGTTGGATTGTTGTTTGTTGTGTTTATTTTATCATACTTGCTTTTGGATTAATCTTCTCTATTAAGTAAAAACCCTAATATTATAAGTAAAGTGCTGTTGTTTACCCTGAAAGTTTGGAGTGACTTATTTACCACGTCTACAGCCTACACCCATGTTACTGGAAGCAGGCAAAGGACTTGATAACCTAGAGAGGGAGAGACTTTGGGAAGAGGCAGAGATCTCCCAAAGGCAGATCAAGGGGTCCCTGTAGTAGCAGAACCTTGACAACCAGTTCCTAGAAAACTCTGTATTCAAACCACAGTTATTTCAGTTGAGCTGTAGATGGCCATCTCAAGTCTAACCTACCTCACAGTACTACTTCAGACAGTGCCTAATTAAGTTATGGAACTCACTGCCACGAGATGCAATGATGGCCACTGGCTTACATGGCTTTAAAGCAGGGGTGCTGAACCTCATTCAGCTGAAGGGCTGCGTTCCATTTCCAGGAAGCTCTCGGGGGCTACATTCCAGTGCTGGGTGGGGCTAAAGGCAAAGGGGGGCAAGGCCAATATCCCAGCATATTTTAGCTTAAAGCTCTTACTGCCAGTAACTACGCCTTAGGAGAGGCATTTCAACCTTTTATAATGCACGGGGGGGGGAGGACTATACAAAAGCCTGGACACCACCAAATGATTGGTGGTTGGAGGGAAGGGGGTGTTGTGGTGTTCTGGGTTTCTGAGCAGACACTTGCAGCAGATGAGATAGTTGAATAGAATAAACGTTATCTCTTACAAAGCAAGGCCTGCCAGCCAGCTGCACACTCCGTTCCATTTTAGCCAGCCACACCCAAGACTCAGCTCTCCAAAGGGCTGGCCTCCTGGGTCATCACTGTCTCTCTTAAAAGACCATATACTGGATATTCAACAGGGTGCATACATTACATCCCTCCTCCATTAAACATTAAATAAATGAGTAAAGTTTACCATAACTAAGGTGAAATACAACTCTAGTTCTAAAATGTGACATCGTCTTTGGCTCTTTGGGCTTGAGTCTTCCTCTATATTTTGAGCAGGGTATTGCTTGCATTTTCCAGTTGCTCTGGAGGATAGGGTGATGACAGTTCTCCTCTGTTACTCTGGTGCTATTTCTTCCCACTGACCAATGGATGATTCTTGTGGGGCACTCAAGCTGGTTGTGGTTTCATCCCTTTTGGCTGTTTCCTTTGTCCCATTTGCTGTTTTGGCTGCGGGAGCAAGTTTCGACTATAGTTTCATCTTTGGAACCGCCCACTTTCAATTTGTACTCTGTATGACCTAGGGTGCTCTGAGGCAAGTTCTCCACAGTGCCATTGCTCATGTTGGTTTGGTATCATCACATTTGAATTTCTGGGGAGTGGTCTTAATACTTTGGCACTTTTGTCCTAGTATGATTTCTGTTTCCCCTTTTCCTTGGTCCAGCTTTGCTTCACCCTGTGATGGGTTGTTGTTTTTTGGCTCTAGGAGAGTATCTTTGACAGGTATCCTGGAACAAAGCCTTCTGTTCATTAACATTTGAGCAGGTCAGTTCCCTGAATTTGATGTGTGTGTTGCGTAGTTCAGCAACCCAATATAAGTGTCCTGGCCATCTTTTTATTTTATTTATTTATTTATTTATTTATTTCATTTATATACCGCCCCACAGCCGAAGCTCTCTGTTAGCCTTGGTTAATATTTGCTTTGCTATCCGTACATATTTCTCTGCTAGGCCATTGCATTATGGACTGCTGGTGGTGAAAATAAAGCACCAGTCCTTTGGAAATCAGCAAAATTCTTCTTTATTTATTTATTTATTTATTACATTTATCAATCGCCCATCTGGCCGGTCACCCGGCCACCCTGATGTGTATTGGGGGGCATTATCTATCAGAGAATAATTAATCCCAAATGCCATGTCTTGATAGTGCTGCCTTCACTCAGTGCTGTTGTACATGTGTGTACCCGGTGCACTGAAAGAGATCTTAGCCCTCTCTATCTCCCACCCATGCACCTACTCTCCTACTCTTTTTATTTTAATGCATCATTCTTTCAAGGAGCTCAATGCAGTGCAGACAATTCTCCTCAGCCCCAAATCCAGTTTTATCTCCAGAGCAGCCCTGCGTGCATCTCTCATTGGCACAGGAGAAGAGAGTTGGGGAGACCAAGGTTTCTGAATGGTTTTTTTTTTTTTTTTTTGCAGGGGGAAGCACTTACCATTTTGTGGTGATGGCTCCTTAACTTTTTTAAAGTGCTTTTTTAATTAAAAAAAGTAATGGGGAGGGGGAGAAGCTGCTGCAAAAAGAGAGAAAATGTCTATTTTAAAAAGGTGGGGGAGCCTATATATATATATATATAGTCTTGAAGTGAAAGAGCTGCTTCTGCCAAATAGTAAGACTCCCCTACCTTGAAACATTTGGAAACTTCCCACTCTGAATTCCCCCCCCAAGCCCCCCCAAAAAAACCTTTGTTGAAATGCCCATCTCCAAATGGGCTGGCATATTTAAAAGGGACGATTTTGCAACAGTCCTATAATAAATTCAAAAGTTATGTTTATTCATTCATTACTTAAGATGACATGTGTGCATTTCTCAAAACCCAGATCCATCTGCACAGGATGAACCCAGGTAAAACTATTTTGTAGCTTGTTTGCATCAAGAAGATCCCAGGTTCAGGAGTTACACTCTTCTGTTAGCTGCAGACCAGGCAGAGGAGTGCAAGATGGGGGAGGCAGCCATTTGGGGAAAGGGTTAAGCACACACACCCCGCGCTGCTTCTCTCTTCCATTTCATCCTCCTCGCCACTGATTCTTAGGTGTACAATGACATCTGTCTGCTGCTGTGTCTCATTTGGCCCGCCATCTTAGTATTTGTGCCCCCCTTGCAAAGCCTGAGATTACTGCAAGATCCTTCAGTTTAACTCCGGACTAAAATATTTAGCTTCCTTGTTGATCCTGCTTGCAGTCCCTAGAAAACGGTACGACTGCTTCCTGCCAGCTTGTTTTCTCCACTTCCTCTCGTTTCTTTCTCAGGACCTTTGCTAGAACTATTTTGTTTAGGTGATCATGGAAACACAATGAGATTTCACCCTACCGAGCATATTTCACAGAGTAATACATTGTACTTAGGCTATATAAATAAGCAGGCCTGTTATCGAAAGGTACTTTGCTGACATTTCTTTTAATGTGCCAGGTTAAAAAACCAAAAAAACACACCTAGCAGACATTTTTTCCCCTAATGAAACAAAAAACAACAACAACAGTTAATTGAAATCATACTGTAAAACATAGCTACCATGAATGGGCTGCCCAGAAATGGGGCCAGCGTCATGGGTAGGCATGATGGGGCATCTGCCGAGGGCCCACAAACCCCTTGTGCACCTGCCTCTTGCTCTGGCCCAGACAATGGTGGTGAAGAGGAGGGGCAGTAGATGCCACTGCCGACTTGCCCACAGGATTTCTGCCTGTCAAGCAAGCCAGTGGTAGCAATGATGAGAGAGAGCAGGAGAAGCAATAGCATTTGGAGACGGTGAGGGTGAGAAGGTAGAGTCACTGAGGGAGGGGTCCCATTGAGGGTGCCTTCCCCAAGGGTCTTCAAAACCTGAAGCCAGTACTGCCTAGAAAATGGCAAGTTACCTTCTGTGGCTTCTCACTACAATCAGCGTCAGCTCCAGGTTTTTGAGTGCTGTTGGCAAGACACCCTTAGTGGGGGCCCTCCCGCAGTGAGTCTACCTTCCCACCGCCATTGTTTCCAACTGCTATTGCTCCTCCTCCCCATTGTGGCGTAGTGGTGAGAGTGTCGGACTGTGACTCGGGAGATTTGGGTTCTAGTCCCCGCTCTGCCATGAAACTCACTGGGTGACTTTGGACCAGTCACTGACTCTCAGCCTAACCTACCTCACAGGGTTGCTGTGAGGATAAAATGGAGAGGAGGAGGAGGACTATGTAAGCCACCTTGGGTTACTTGCAGGAAAAAAGGTGGGGTATAAATATAATAAATAAATTATTGCTACCACTTGCTTACTTGACATGCAGGGAGTATCCACTGCTCCTCCTTCTTACCACCTTCATTGCCCAGGCCAGAGCAAGAGACAGATGAAAAAGCAGGCTCCGGTGATGAAGAGGAGGAGCAGGTTCAGGGGCCTCTTGTCAATGGGCCCCTTCTGGGATGTGGGCCCTTGGCCAGTGCCCAACCATGCCTGCCCTTGACACTGGCCCTGGCCAGAAGCCTGTGTCCAAAGGACAAGATGGGTGGTAAACAATAGTCTCATATGGTGACCATGTGTCCTACTTTACAGAAGATTGTCCTCTACTTGAAGTGCTGCCCAGTCCAAAGCCTGTTTAAAGATAAAAGGAGGGAGCAAAAGGGGCCTTGAAGTTGCCCATCAACAGTGAGCACCTGGACAACACCTGACTGAGCAGGTACAATGGTCACCTGGTCACAGACTTCTCCACTATGGTCAGATGCATTGCATTTCTGTTTAAGTTACAGTATCCCCCCCCCCCATATTTGCATCTATAATATATATTAGTATATACAGCTGTTATGCAAGTCTGTGTCCTCTTTTGTCTTCTTTTTCTGTTGTTGGATGATGCCTAAGTGGCCCAGGTGTTCTGCTGAACCTGTAGCTTGGCCCTTAGGTGGGCCTTGCTTTCCCCCCGCCCATAGAGCAATCTCTCTATGCATATTAGAGAAACTCTCCTCTTGTCAGAGGCCTGATTCATGGGGCAGCTATACCAAGCAGTTTAGAGTCCACTCTAAGCAGACAATTTCCGCTTCGCACACCCATGACCTTCAGTGATACAGGGACAGCGATTTAAGAACGTTTTATGTTCTGGAAAATTTCACTGCCCTGTTCTGTTTCCATTGTCAACAAAGATCACCAGCTCCCATTGTTTGCTCGTGTTATTTCAGGGAGATGACAATCAAAATGCTATTCCCAAACATACATCCTAAGAATCCTATTGGGGCCAATGACCTTTTTGGACCTGGTTGAGGGAGATTTGTCAGTTGTTCCACTCAGAACGTGGAGGAGGCCCCTAAGAAGCCCGAAGGGGTTGCCAAAGCTATTGCTCCTCCTCCTCTTTCTCATCATGGCTACCACTTGCTTGACGGGCAAGACAAAGAGCCAGTGAGCAAGTAGGCAGCAGCATCTGCTGCTCCTCCGTCTCACCACCACTGTTGTCTTGGCCAGATTGAGAGGCAGGTGAACAAGCAGGCTGCATTGGTGAAGAGGAGGAGCAACTCCAGGGGGCTCTTGTCAGTGGGTCCTTTCTGGGTTTGGACTTTCGGCAGGTGCCCACCTATGCCTACATTTGGTACTAAACAACTTGGGCCCAGGATACCTGAGAAAGCACCTTCTCCCTTACCAACCTGCCTGGTCACTGAGGTCATCGGATGGCATGTCCCTGGTGGTTCCATATGGAGCCATGTTCCGATTTGAGTCCACCTGGAGAAGAGCCTTCGGTATAGTGGTTCCATTTCTTTGTAACTCCTCGCCTCTGGAGATCAGGCAGGCACGAACATTGTATTGTTTTTGGAGCCTACTGAAAATGCTTTTGTTTCAGGAAGCCTGCCTGAACTAACCAGCTATGGTTTTATTGATTTTGTTTTTAACATTTATTCTTTTACCTGTTTTATGTTTTTTGTACACTGCTCTGAAATCTCCATACTGGAATATAAAGCAGTATATGAATTTTGTAAATAATTAAATATTGGCTCTGATTTTTAAAGCCCTAACACCTTGGGACCTGGGTTGCTTTCTTTCACATGTTCTTCCCTACATGTTCTGTTCAATATATGAGGCCCTTCTGCTGGTTCCACAGCTGAATAAGATAGCGGTGGGCAGCCATTAGGAGCAGGACCTTTCCAGCAGCCCCCCCCCCCCACTTTGTGGGATACCCTCCTGAGGGACGTTTTTCAGACCCTAATACTTTAGTCTTTAACATGTCTGACCAAAACATGGCTCTTCTAGAAGGCTTTTTGTTGATTGTTCTCTTCGCTTTGTGTTTTGTTTTTGTTTGCTTTTAATCCTGTTCCCTCCATGTTTTGCAATTATCGCCAAAAAATATTTGTGGGGCAGGGGCAATACTATCTCAAAGTATAGTACTATAATAATATCCCTGAACTGCCCCCTCAGTTAAGGATTGCCTGCTCCCATATAAACCTACTCACTTACAGTGGCATAGTGGTAAGTCTTGAAGTGGAGGCATGACAGGCCCCATAGCTGCGCCCTCAAAGAGAGCCCAAAAATGCAGGCAGCGGTGTTGCTCTATGTCCACAAACCAGTTCTAGCAGTTTTCATCAACAGGGAACAATATATTGTTGCTAGGAAAGTTCATGTCTCCCCTACCCACCTCCAGCTACTATGAGGATTGCAGCGGAACTGAGAAGAAATGGGGTATTCTGAGGTGTGTGGCACATTGTGTCAGTGTCCCTGCTAATATAGAATCACCAGCGCTGCATCCCTGTGAGCCCTGACTCCACTATACCACTGCTCATGCACTCTGGTCAATATCTGAAGCTTTATTCTGTCTCTCGCCACTGTCAGAGGTATGACTGGTGGCATGCAACACAAAGCCTTCTCAGTTGTTCACCTTGACTACAGAATGTCCTCGCTTGGGAAGTCCAGTGGAGGCTGGTGACTCCAGTGTCAGCGGGGCACTGCATATCTGCTCCAGATTGTTTTCTGAAGTTTAAAAGAGCTCTCCGTGGTTCTGAACCCTATCCCCCCCAAAAAATAGGTTAATTGGACAGCTCCATAAAAGTTCATGGTGAAATCTGGAGGGGATATGCAGCCCCGCTGACATTGGAGTCACCAGCCTCCACTGGGGAAGTCCATTTTGGCTTCTTCTCTGTTGACCTTTTGGCAGACTGGGCTCTTTCAGTATACCTTCAGGCTTAATTTGATGTGTTTATCTGTCTTCTGGTTTGTAGTTTTCACTTGTTTTTGTTTTCTGATTGTCTTCATTGTTTATACCAGTCTTCCTCAATCTCGTACCCTCCAGCTGTGTTGGCCATTCTGACTGGGGATTATGTGTATTGTAGTCCAACATAGATGGAGGGCACCAGGCTGGAATAGGCAGCTTGATACTGTTAATTGCCTTGGAGAAGCTGTAGACTGGGTTCAGACAACATGATAAACCCAACTCAAGGGTTGTGTATGGGTTGAGTGTGGGTTGTCGTTGAAACGTGCGTTATCGTGTTGTCTGAACCCAACTGAGATAACAAACCATGGTGAACAACCCACAGTTCACAACCCACAGTTCACAACCCAACAACAAACCATGGGTTCTCTTCATGGGTTGTTTGTGATTAACAGGTCATGGCTTGTTAGCACAACTGGGTTCAGACAACACAATAACCCATGTTTCAACAACAAGCCATGGTTTAATGACAACCCACACTCAACCCTTGAGTGTGGGTTATTGTGGTGTCTGAACCCAGTCAAAGACATAGTAGGAGTAACTTCATAATATTTATTTATTTATTTATTATATTTATACCCCACCATTTTTCCTGCAACGAACCCAAGGCAGCTTACATAATCACCCTCCTCCTCCTCCTCCTCTCCATTTTATCCTCACAACAACCCTGTGAAGTAGGTTAGGCTGAGAGTCAGTGACTGGCCCAAAGTCACCCAGTGAGTTTAATGGCTGAGCAGGGACTAGAACCCGGATCTCCTGACTCCCAGTTCAACGCTCTATTCCTCTTTATGAATCTAAATGGAGTGGTGTGAGATCCAGCCATGTGGAAAAAACCTCCCACGCTACTCTGGTGATGTATCAATTGATCCTTCAAGACATTTGCAGGGAGAACTTTGTAAATCTGGGAAGCAGTGTGTGTGTGTGTGTGTGTGTGTGTGGGTGGGTGGGTGGGTGGACCAAAGAGAAGGTACAAGCAAGATATTCTGCTGAGGTCTCCAGTTATTTTATTGCTCTACTCTAACACAATCAAGTATTTTTCCCCCTGCTCATCCGGAGGCTACCCCCACCCCCTTTAAAGGAGTTTTAGATTCACTTAGAATGTAGAGTTTGGATTCACATAAAATGTAGACGTACGTAAAGCCAAAGGCAGCACTTTTAAATTTAAAATCAAGGTTATGTTTTTCAGTGAGTAGAAGGAAGCCAAAATGAAATGAGTTTGCAGCCTTCAGGGGCTTGTCAAGTTACACTTGCGATTTTGCACTGAGTGATGGTGGGGGAAATAGAATTGGTCTCTTTGTATATTTGCAGGAAGATATTGAGCTTTCTTGAGATTTTTATGCAGTAGCCTAGTGTTTGTCAAACTTTCTACTTCTAGGTAATGCTATCCATGTCCCTCTTCTGAGAAAGTGTTGTAGTGGTAAATATTGATGTGCAGAAGCTCAACACACATGCGTGTGTGCGTGCGTGTGCGCACGCGCACACACATACAGAGTACTGTATATACCCAATGTATTAAGATCAGCATGACTGCAACCCTTTGCATAGCTACCTGCGCGAATAAGGTATCTTGAACTAAGTGATGCTTAACTTCTGCCTGTGTAGGTTCAACATGTAAAACACATTGAGCTTTACAAAAGATCTTTAGCCAGCTGAAATGCAACCTTTAGCTTTTAAATAGAAATCTTGCAAAGAAGTGTTACTATTTAAGAACGGAAGAAGAGCCATGCTGGATCAGACCATGTTCCATCTAGTTCAGCATTCTGTTCACAAGTGGCCAACCAGATGCCCACGGGAAACCCACAAGCCGGACATGAGTGCAACAGCACCCTCCTGGTCATGTTTCAGTTGTGTTCCAACTGCTACCATGAAGTAGGAACTCCATCAAAAAAAAGGGGGGGGGAAGTATCTAGCCTCTACTTGATTATTTCCCCGGCATTCTCTGAATTCTTCTA
The DNA here is from genome assembly GCA_021292165.1 of Shinisaurus crocodilurus. NCBI lineage: Eukaryota > Metazoa > Chordata > Lepidosauria > Squamata > Shinisauridae > Shinisaurus > Shinisaurus crocodilurus. The sequence continues at coordinate 12,698,096 of CM037883.1, read as the reverse complement.
TGCTTATTTGTCACAAACAATGATCAGGAAAGAGGATTACATTCCTTGTGTTTGCTCCCATGGCTCCTGCTGCCTCTTTTATTTTCATTGTGATTTTTTTTTAATGGCTGTGTTAAAATTTATACTGACTGGGGCATGCTGGGAGTTGTAGGCCAAAAACATCTGGGGACCCAAGGTTGGAGAACACTGGTCTAGATGAAATGCAGGGCATGAGGCACAGTGGCAGAGAGGTTTGCCACCACCATGCTGTGCCCTGGATGCACATAAGCCTCCAAAATCACAGGCTTCCATGCATTGAGGGTGGGGGTGATAAGATCCCAGGTTGTATCCAATGTTAACCCTACTTAGAGTAGGGCCAGTGAAATGAATGGGACTTAAGTTAGCCCATTCATTTCAAAGGGTTGACTCTAAGTAGGACTAACCTTGAACAGAACCTTAAGGCTGCAGTCCTATACCCACTTACCTGGGAGTGAGCTCGCCTGAATTCAACGGGACTTACTTCTGAGTTAGACATGTAGAGGGCTGTGCAGTCACTTTCAGCATTGATTTCAATGGGACCCTAGGGGTCTGGATCTTCAAGCTATCATTAGTGGGCACCATGAGGAAAGTATTCATCTCTGTTTTTCTGTGTCGTTGGTTTTTTTCCCCACCTTTCGCAAAAGATACGCTGTCTCGTACAAGGAGTTTCGGCAAATTCTTGCGGCATGAAGCTTTGTGGTTTATCCTGGAATTTAAAAGCAAAACATTGCTGATAAGCAAGTGCGTGTCCTCACACTCCTGTGACCGATTGCATTGGAGCTTTCTCCAACTGGTTTCCTGTTTCCTTTGCTCCCAGCGTGCTGAGTAATATTTGCATTTCCCTATTTAAAAAAAACAAACCACACACATCTTCCTCTTGAGGTAGAAATTCCTGTTGAACTTGCCTGTCAATCTACATTAAACAATCATTTCCTGAAGGGTGTCCCCCCCCTTTTTTTTTCTTTCGTCTTTTTAGGAACACAGGGTATCATTAAAAAGCCATCAGGCCCTGCTTGTTGCTAACAATCTAGTAGTATTATAGTTCCTTATCCACTCTTAAATCTCAGTTATGATTATTTTGTGAACTGATAACCATAACTACACACACACACCTGACCAGAAATATTTATTTGTGCAATTAATGTTGTTGTTGTCCTCAGTCCATTGCATTATAGGAGGTGAGTGTTTATCCTTCCAATTTTGTCATATCAATCTTTTAGCTGTTAAGAGGGAACAGAGAATCCATTTCCCCTTCCATTTGTTAATTTCCCTGAAGCAGGTAAATAACTTAAAAGAGCATGTATATCAATAAATATTAAAGACTGTTCCAGTACAAAATTTAGCTGTGTAATACCCTCCCCTCCCCAAAAGAAGCAACTACCGGACATTGCCAAAACATATGTTTAAAAGAAGCATTAGCTGTATCACACCTCCAGCAGTTAGCTGAATTAGTAGATAAGCCTTATTAAAGAGACATCGCAGTGTCAAACAGACTCGAAACAAAAGTTTTTGCTGAATAAGATGCAGCCTAAGATCTATAGATGGGACAGATAGACGCCAAAGTGGCGATCCACTTAGGCATGTTGGATGATGCCCACAGCAGTTTCTCAAATTCCCAAATGTGCCCATGGGTCCAAAAGGTTTGGGGACTCCTGCTCTAGTGATAACAGAATGGCTGCACACAATTTTGCTTAGATGACTTTCAAAAGGGATTATACCTGTCTATGGAAGATCAGTTATTCACAAGCTAAATGGATCTTCCCATGTTTAGGGGCAGTATAGCTCTGATCTGAATGCTGGATGCTATGGACAAACAAATGGAGTGCGCTGTTGTTTTCACAACCTGTTTGTGAGCTTCCCAAAGACATTTGGAGGCAGTGGCCCTTAGTCTGATCCAGCAAAGCAGTTCTCAAATATCTTTTGGGAGTACCCATGGCTTGATGGATTTTTAGCCCATAGTCCACATCACATTTACAATGAAAATGTTTGTGGCCAATCAACAGAACACTGTGGAGCACATAAAATTATTGGTTTTTTTCTTTTTCAATCTTGGCCATTATTTTAAAGGACTGTTTAGTCAATATTAGATTGGACTCTGAGGCGGCAGCTTTTATTGTCTTTTTAAAATCACTCTCACACATTGATTTTTGTGTGTTGTGCTATTGTTATCTTCCAGTATAATGCAAGAATGCCCAGGTTTAAACATGAAGATTACATGCTTGTTTTTTAAATATTGATTTATACATTGATTTCCAGGTATGTAGTGTAATGGTTTGATATGGCTGGGTCTGAAAAGAGCCCTTGTCCCTAACAAATTTCTGTTCTTAAAACACTGGAATTTGAGCTAGCTGATTTCAAAATACATGAGTTCAGCCCTGGGATCCATCTTTTGAACTATTCTTAAGGCCTTTGACATTGCAATCCTAAGCATCTTTACTCAGAGGTAAGCCTCGCAAGGGAGGCTGGTGAGTGACTCCTATTTTGGTGGGGCTCCTTTTCCACTGCAGGTTTTGCAGCTTTTCTTTGGAGCTTCATAGGAGCTATCCATGGTTCTGATCTCAACTGCAATGGAAAAGGAGCCTCACTGAAATCGGAGTCACCAAGCTCCCCTAAATGGGGCTTACTCCAAGTTACTGGTGCTTGGGATTGCAACCTCAAAGTCTCATTCCTGATCTCTTGTGTTCCATTTCTTGGAATTAATAATTCCGCCTCTGTATATAAACACATAACATCTTCAGATGCATTAAGTATTCACACACACACCCTTTTTTTTTTGTCTGAATCAATATTAAAACCATAAAAGTGTAGCTCTTTCTAGTCAATTGAGCTCTTAATAGCCAAGACAAATAACTGAAGCCTAAACCTATGTACACATGCGTACATTTTCCTCCAATTGTTGGGTAGTACCTCTGAGCAAATGTATGCAGAATTTTAGCTTTATGTGACAAGCCACTGAAACAAGACATATGAAGCTGCCTTAAACGAAGTCAGCCTGCTGGGCCATTTTGCCCAGTTCTGTCTTCTCTTCTTGAGCAGATCAGATACTTACCTACCTCCTGATCCAGCTATCGTATGGAAGAGCGCATGAGCGCACCTGCTCTCTCCCACCAAGCCACCACCCCCACAGGGATGAAACTTCTGCATAGAGCCTATGCTGCTGATCACAGGTAAGCACATTTCCCTGCCTAGAGTGGGAGCAGGACCTGGACAAGAACTCCTTTGGGCTGTGGCTTATGCTGGCTCAGCTTGTCTGAGCATGGAAAGCTAAGCAGGGTCAGGCCTGGTTATTATTTGTATGGGAGACCGACCCCTCCTCTAGTTTCCTGCATTGAGCAGGGGGTTGGACTCGATAGCCTTGTAGCTCCTTCCAGCTCTATGATCTATGAAATCTATATCCAGCCCATCAGCTAGAAGCTCCCCATGCCTGGCCTATGCACGTAGCCAAGATCCAAGGTACATTTCCTGGTTGTTGTTTTTCCCCAGGGTAACAACTGTGCAATTTTGACCTAGGCAGAAATTGACTGGGTCCAGACAACATGATAACCCACACTCAAGTGTTGAGTATGGGTTGAGTGTTGGTTGTCGTTGAACAGCAGATTGTTGTTGAAACATGGGTTATCGTGTTGCCTGAACCCAGCCGTGATAACAAAGCATGGTGAACAACCCACAGTTCACAACCCAACAAGAAACCATGGGTTCTCTTCATGGGTTGTTTGTGGTTAACAAGCCATGGCTTGTTAGCGAAGCTGGGTTCAGACAACACGATAACCCATGTTTCGACAACAACAATTCACAGTTCAACAATGCACATTGAACCCATACTCAACCCGTGAGTAGGGATGGCTGACTCGCCCAGCACTCGACTCGTGGCGTGCAAGCCAAGCACAAGCGCCAGCCGGACTTCTGCATCCCCGGCTCTACGTTGCTTACATAGAAAATAGCGTAAAATACATTAAAAACAGCCTAATTTACGCAAATTAGCCGTACTTTGCGCAAATTAGGCCGTACTTTGCGCAAATTAGGCCGTACTTTGTGCAGATTAGGCCGTTTTCTTTGTAAATAACAGCATTGGAAACCAGAAGTCGCTTTGCCCAGCTCGGCTCACAAGAACGTGAGTCAAGCCACACATCCCTACCCTTGAATGTGGGCTATTGTGTTGTCTGAACCCAGTCATTCCATCAGTATTTGGACTTGGGGGGGGGGGCACAAGACAACAGTGCAGGCAGAGCTATGCAAAGGGCCGGATTGGGAGGTAAGTCTTGTCCAGCCCTGCCCCTGACTGGCTCTAGCTCCCCAGGGTCTTTGGCAGGGGTCTTTCCCAACCAGGAAATGGAGATGAGGCCTTCTGAGGGACCCCAGAGGGCTGGATTGGGAACTCAGAATTTGGTTCCTGAGCCTGAGGTTCCCCAGCCCTGCTCTATGGGAACTAAACATCCACTCAGCACCAGGCGGCTACCATTTAAAATTTCCCACAATGCAATACCCCACTAAGCATCACTAAGGGAAACTAAGGCATCACTAAGCCATCTACCCCTATTAGGGTGCTCTGATCCTGCACACGATTTGAACAAAGATTAATGTGTTCCGCAGCAATGCATTATGGGAAAATAAAAATGGCAGCTGCCTGGCACAGATCACAGGCAAGTGCCACTTGGCTTGTATAGGAAGCACATCTGTGCCATTGGGTAAGCACATGGGGGGGCAGGGGAAGGGCCCAATCAGTGGTGGTGCCAAGCAGACCAGTTGGCAATGGCGGGGCATCGGTGATCCACTCTAGCCTGGCCCTGGCCCTACTGAAATTGTTGCCACCTAGTGATCAAAAGGCAAAAGTGTTTCTGTTAGAAACGTTGGAACGGAGCATGCTCCAGGCCTGTGCTTGTTGGGTGTCGTTCCAAGATGGATGCCAATCTGAGGAAAGACCAAGAAATGAACCAGCTATTGTTTCACATAATTTACATCATGGATTAGATTTCTGTGCACAAAGCATATGCAATACCACTGAGCCACAATAAAAAGTGGCATGAAGCTGGCATAGTTCCTGAATCATGATTTTCAGTAGTTTGTTCTCCTAGAACTTGCAGGGCAGTAAAATTGGGTTTGGGTTGTGTGCAGGAACGGTGCAGGGCTGTTTGGCGCCCTAGGCCAAATTATATTTGGCGCCCCCCCTCTCGTGCCGTGGGGGGGGCTCCGGAGCAAAGCAGCCCTGCTCTGCAACCCCCCCCCTGCGCCGCCGCTGCCGCCACCACCACCTACCTTCCCCCCCCCGATGCTGGCTGCTGCTGCCGCCGCCGCCTCCTCCTCCGACGCCACGGGACCCTCTGCGCTTTTTTTTTTTTTGCCGGGGAAACCAGGGCAACAGGGCTGTTTAAGCCCTGTTGCCCTGGTTCCTCCCGTCAAAACAACGCCGGCGGAGCTCCGGAAACGACGCGAAGGTAGGTAGGAGGCGGGCGGGCGGGCGAGCGAGCGGGCGAGCGGGGGGGAGGTGCGGCGGCGGCGGCGCGCGGGCGCGCGGGCACGCGGCGGAGGCGGCAGGTGGGGCAGGAGCGCGCCGGCGGCGAGGAAGGAGCGCAGCGTTCGCGCCCTCTTCCGCCACGCGCCCTAGGCAGCCGCCTGGGTCTGCCTAGCGGTAGCGCCGGCCCTGGTTGTGTGTGTGTTTTTTTAATATCCAGCAGTTCAATACTTGATCCATTTACCTGCAAGAGCATGTAATTCTTAGCATTCTGCATTACTGATCCCAGTGCCCTATCTACAAGGAAGCAAGCAGATACATTTCCCCACCTTTTTCTCATTTCCACTCCGAGTTTAATTTTGCAAGAAAAATTGGATCTCTGCTCTTAAACGTGGCTGCAAGCATAAAACTGGCTGCTCAGCTTTGCAGCTGAAAAATGGAGCATATTTTAAAAATATCTATTGATTGTGATAAGTCATTCTGCATTTATGTTCTCTCTCCATCAAGCGTGACATACAGTTTAAACTTCAAACCACCTCCTTTTCAATCATATTGCATTGGATTCAAAATCTGAACTTTCTCCCTGCCCTTTGGGAGGGGTCAAAACATGATCCATTAGCCTCATTTCAAAAGCTCCCTGCAAGTGATCGTTTCAGTCCTCCTGCAAGAGTGATCGGTCCCTCCCCTGGCAGCACACTGAACAGGGAAGGAGAAAGGGAAAGGGAGAAGGAGCAGGGAAGAAGGAGGTGTCAGAAAAAGAGAAAGAGATAGAAAGGGAGATGGCATAAAGAAAGAGAGAAGGGGGTGTCAGAAAGACAGGGAGAGAGAAAGAGAAGGGGATGTCAGAGAGAGAGAGATTGAGGAGAAAGAAAGAGAGAAAGGAAGTGACAGAAAGAGAAAAGGGAACCCACCTACTTTTGGCTCTGACACTGGCTCTGCCCACCTCTGGCATGCAGTCCCAATACATTGCCCCCAAGAGAATGTGACCCTCAACAGAAAACAAAAAGGTTCCCTACCCCTGTACTAAAGCATCCAGTCCTAAAAACACCATCTGAATGAAACATAATGGAATCCTAGCTCCCCCGGGACTACCAGCTCCCCCGGGACTGCACAATCAAATCCCAGCTCCCCTGGGACTACCTGCTCCCCCAGGACTATGCAATGAAATCCCAGCTTCCCACCCCACCCCCCGGGACTACACAACAATGAAATCCCTGCTCCCCCTCCAGGACTACGCAATGAAAAACCCAGTTTTCCCCCCCGGGACTACACAACAGTGAAATCCCAGGTGCCCCGCCCGGGGACTACACAATGAAATCCCTGCTCCCCCCCGGGACTACACAACAATGAAAGCCCTGCCCCCCAGGACCTCACAATGAAATCCCTGCTCCCCCCCAGGACTACACAGTGAAATCCCTGTTCCCCCCCCCTCGGGACTGCACAATGAAATCCCTGCTTGCCCCCTCCCCCTCGGGACTACCCAACAATGAAATCCCAGCTCCGCCCTGGCTGTGGTTCATATGAACATTCTGTTTTGATGCAGGAGAGATTTGCATATCCGCTGATTGGCCCCTGTGGCAGTTCATATGAAAATTCTATATGTCATTGGAACGATTTGCATAACCGCTCCTGAATGGCCCCTGTGAACATTCCAAGTGATGCCATTGGCTCTCATCTATTTTGGGCCGTACAGGCGCAGTGAGGGGTTTTCAGGGATTTGAACCCTCCAGTCTTTGTCCTTGGGTGATGGAGAGTATGCGTGCAAAGTTTGGGGCGGATCCGTCAAAACGTGATGGAGCCTATGCGACGACGCCCTGCACACAGCAGTCATTCAGTCAGGCAGTTATTTAAAAAGCTTCCCTCCCTTTTCACCCCCTCAGAGAACATTATAAATGGCCGAGGGGAGATTTGCATACCCACCCCTATTGGCCCCTGCAGGAATTCATACGAACATTCTAAGTGTTGTATGGGCTATTTGCATAACTGCTCCTATTGGCTCCTGCAGGAATTCTGAGGTGAGGCCGATTTGCATAACTGCTGCCCTGTTTTTTTGCCCATAGGAGATATGAGAGTGGGGCGATTTTGCCCCCTTTTTTCACCCCCTTAGGGATGGAATTTCCAAAAATCCTTCCTTAGTGGGGCTCTACATCATAAAAGCAACGTTCCTCCAAAATTTCACGTTCCTAGATTAAACGGTTTGAGCTGGGCGTTTATGAGTCAGTCAATCAGTCAGTCAGTCAGGACATTTTCTTATATAGATAGATAGATTATATTCCAAATTTATTGTTCTTCATTGGTTTTCATAATGGCCATCTCTTGTTACCTTTTCCATTGCCGCGCAGTTGATACAACGGTTCTCCTAGTTGCTTGGTGCATTTTGTGTGATTTACTTCCTATATTTGCATTTATTGTTATAATTCTGTATATTGTTTTACTTACAATACAAATTATTCACAGAGGACTTCTTTTTTGCAGTTTCTTGCTGATCGGAGAGCACCTCTTCTTTCCCCTCTGTTTCCAATGTCAAGGCGGTGATTGCCGTGGCTTAGCAGGCTTACGTAGCCAAAACAGCACCACCCGCTTACAAGAGGGAGCCGTCAGCAGGCCTGGGGAAACCGCAAGGTTTGCAGAAGTTTCTATCTATACCTACATCTCTCTTTAGGAAACCCCCAGGACAGCGTAATGAGGACCGAACGTGCTTAGTGGCCACAGGTCTGTTGCTGGGAAGAGGGATGGAAAGCCGGCGGGAAATAGCATGTAATGGAGTGGCTGGAATCCTGCGCAGGGAGCATTCCACGCTGCAACATTTCATTGCAGGTTCCACTTGTAGAACCTCTCTGAAGTCCTAAATCTTGTTCATCATCATCATCATTTTTAAAAAATATTTTTTTATTTAATTTTTATAAACTAAATACAACACAATATAACAAAAACACACAGCTAAACCTGTATACACAAAATCAAATACAGGCCTGTGGCTCACGCTGGCTCAGCTTGTCTTAAGTGTGGAAAGCTAAGCAGGGTCAGGCCTGGTTATTACTTGGATGGGAGACCCCTCCTCTAGTTTCCTGCATTGCGCAGGGGGTTGGACTCGATGGCCTTGTAGGCTCCTTCCAACTCTATGATCTATGAAATCTATAAAGTGCACACCCCCACCCTCCTAGGGACCAATTGTTATACTTCCATCCCGTTAATCAATTACCTTCCATATTCCAAAATATAACATATCCTAACAAGGCATACTCCCCTTCCCCTTTATTAATACATACTCTAATAATTGATTCCAAATATCCATGAAATTATTTTTCTTTAACTGTCCCTTTTTGTATTTAGGGCTATATCCCATACTTCCTTATGCCAATCAGTAATTAAAAAGACATGTTGTACTTTCCATTTTCTCGCGATCATTAGCCTAGCCGCAGTTAACAATTAATTCCTTCATATTTTGGTCACAAATAACTTTCTCTGTTATTGATAAAACCATCATCATCATCATCATCATCATCATCATCATCATCATCATCATCATCATCCATAGATTATAGAGTTGGAAGGGGATGATTATTATTATTATATTTATTTGTATCCTGCCTTTTTCCCAACACTGGGACCCAAGGCGGCTCACAACCTTTCAAGCTCATACAGTTCAAACAGAAATAGAAAAATACAACAGTTAAAAATAGAATTAAATCATTAATAATAAATATATATACAGTATATATATATATATATATATATACAGTAATGCCTTGGATTGAGAGCATAATTCGTTCCAGAAACGTGCTTGTATATCAAACACTCTTATATCAAAACGAAATCCCCCCCAAAAAAAAATTGTACAGAGATTTTTAATTTAAGCTGTACTACAGTACTTGTATTGCAAGACGTCGCTTGTATATCAAGTAATAAATAAATAAATAAATATTTAAAATTTTGCTTGTCTTGCAAAACGCTCACAAACCAAGTTACTTGTAATCCAAGGTATTACTGTATATGAATTAAAAACAGTACAATATACATAATTATACACACACACACACACACATATACACACACACACACCATCTTCCATCTGGTAACCTGTGTCCTCCCTGTGGGAAGCTGTGTGGATCTAGAATTGGCCTCCACAGTCACTTACGGACCCACTGCTAGAGTCTACACAATTTTCTTTAGAATTTCCTCCTTTTAAAATTTCCTTTTTGTAATTTTTTTTATCCTGGAAGACAATCTTACTCGGCGCCTGATGATGATGATGATGACGACGACGACGACGACGACGACACACACACACACACACACACACACACACATATAATGTAGAATTAGAAACGTAGCATTCCATCACATCACAGGCTAGTCCCAGATGCCTGCCGGAACAGGAAGGTCTTTGCCTGCCTCCGGAAGCTTACCAGGGAGGGCGCCACCCTCGCCTCCCTGGGGAGGGAATTCCAGACCGCTGGGGCAGCCACTGAGAAGACCATTTAATGATGTCCTTCCATGAAACGCCTCCCTACCTCTGTACGAAGATGCTGTAGTCCAGGCTTCCTCAAACTGACACCCTCTAGATGTGTTGGACTACAACTCCCAGCATGCCTGACCATTGGCCATGCTGGCTGGGGCTGATGGGCGCTGAATCCCCAAACATCTGGAAGGCACAAGGTTGGGGAAGGCAGCTGTATTCAACTTGATACTCTTCCATTTTTGTTTCAAGCACTCCCTCTGGTGGCTGTATTTGAGAAACAGTTAATAGTTACGATTTTGATTTGTATATACAGTACAGACTTTACAAGAAGAGAACGAACAAGTAACAAGTACTGTATTTGTTTATGTCTGTAGCAGCGGTGGGTGTGCTAGATGCTGTTCTCCTTTAAAACCTATACAGGGCTTGGGAAATTAACATTTAATGGACTTTGTAGAGTTTTGCCTCTCAGACTTATATTTATTTATTTATTATATTTATACCCCGCCTTTTTTCTTGCAAGGAACCCAAGGCGGCTTACATAATTCTCCTACAAATAATTCTCCTACAAATCTAGCCAAATCTTGATCTTGCCTGAACTAGGAACATAGGAAGCTGCCTCATACTGAGTCAGACCCTGGGTCCATCTAGCCCAGTATTGTCGACACTGACCTGGCAGCAGCCGCTCTCCAGGGTTTCAGGCAGGATTCTTTCCTAGTCCTACCTGGAGAGGCCGGGGATCGAACTGGGGACCTTCTGCGTGCAAAGCATGTGCTCTGTCACACTGAGCTATGGTCCCTCCCTAGCAGCACCTGGTATTCCAAGGCGGTCACCCATCCAAGTACTAGCCAGGCGCAACCCTGCTTAGCTTCCGAGAACAGAGGAGATTGGGTATGTTCAGGGTGGTCAAGGAGACCCAACTACGGTACTTAGGATAGGAATTTATATCGAACTAAAACCATCACTTCATCTAGTTCGGTATTGCCTACTACACTGACTGGGACCAGTGTTCCACTTTCAGACAGGAGTCTTTCCCAGCCCTACCCAGTGATTGAACCTGGAACCTTCTGTATACAAAACAGGCACTCTACCACTGACCTATGACCATTCCCCACAGCAGGTACCCTATTTCATCTGTCCCCAACCTGGTGCCCTCCAGATGGGTCAGACAGCAAACTCCGACCATCCCCAGCCAACATGGTGCTGGCTTTGAGATGATGGGAGCTGTAGTCCAACCCACCTGGAGGGAACTGGTTGGAGAAGGCTGCCCTGAGGCCATGCCAAGGCACATAGCTGCTTGGAACTTGTTGAAGCATCTGACAGGAGTCCCGTCTTCCTAATCCCCACATATGGCCCTGGTAGGTGAGCAAGCTGGCTATGGTTACCAAGAGCAAGGCATGCAGTTGTGATTGCCATGAGCTTTTGTCACTGACTGGATGGGGCCATCAGAGGGAGTTCCCCTGCAGCTGCCAGAAGTGGTCAATGAGACCACGACGGAATATGCACCACAGGGATGCCGATCCCTGTGGTTTCCATGTGTAGAACAGCCTTCCAGGTGTGTTGGACTGCAACTCCCAGCATTCCTCTAGCCAGCATGGTCACTTACATTGAAGCTCGGTTGGCCCCCTTCCCTGTTCCCCAAATCTGCACTGCCTGCTCTTGTAACAGGCTGCTTTAAACCAAGTCTATCCAGCTCAGTATTGTCTACATGAGGGGCGGGCCACTTGTATGCCAAAACATCTGGAGAGCCACATCTTCCATCAGCTCTAGCCAGCATAGCCAATGGTGAGGCATGGTGGGAGTTGTTGGCTAGGATTGTAGTGTTAATTTTTTGGAAAGTGCCTTGTAAATCCAGTTAAAAGGCAGGATAAAAGTTATAAGGATCATTTATACGGTCATAGGGCATGGTCTGAGGGTACATGAAGCAGTCACCTTGCTAAAACTAAGCACGTTTGGGCCTTGTTAGTGGCTGGATAGACCACTTAGGAATGCTATGTGGACCACCTAGTGCTCCATGATAGAAGATGGGATATACATATTAAATAAAGATGCACCAATAGCCTGGAGCGGTCTTTTCTGCTTTGAAGGAATAAGCACTAAGAAAAAGCACTACATGTCATAGTGAAGACATTATTCTAGGCATAAATGTACCACTATCTTTAATTCTGGTTCTTCTTAGGCATAAGGTACAAAAGCCTGCTAGCATAAAAGCATGGGGGAACTGAAGTCAGATTATGTGTATACATACACTTCCCACTGTCAAGTCAGAGAAAGCCACTTACACTGAAGGAGTCCCATTGACTTCAGCAGGACTATTCAAAAGTGAGGGATCTCAAGATGGTTTATCAAAAGGAAATTGGGGTGGGAAAACATTTTGAACGCTTGAAGTAAACTGTTTCTAGCTTGATGTACAGTTAAACACTGAGGAAACCAACCCTTAATGGAAATCCATACCAAAGTTTTGCATTTTAAACTGATCATGAATCAGCACATTGTATCCAATGTAAGTCTTAGACACATTGAAATAAATGGAACTTAAGACTAACATTGGATGCAACCTGTCATCTGAAAGTCTCTGCTGAAGCAAACTTGGAACAGAAATCCTAGCTCAGATTAACGAATTTTTAAACCAAGTTGATGTGATTATCCTCTACCACTTTTGACTTTGAACAGGCTTCTATACTCTTGCCACCTTCAAGAACTGGGACACAGCATACAGAATGGAGATCTTGCTTACTTTAGGTTTCAGTCCACTGTAGTACCTTGCAGATAAAACAGTACAGTGGAACAGAGGCACATTAGAACAGTATTTCTGTTCACTCCCATGTGTCTCCCTCACACTATTTTGCTCTTCTTAGCTCTTCACTGTTTTAATTAAAAAAGTGACTTTCCTTGGAAGACACGCTGTATCTGTGGTGCTCAGGCCTACAAGATCACACAGGTAGTGCAGCTGCTTCTCACAGCTGAAGCTATGGTAAACAGATCCAGTAAGGAGCGGGGAGAAGTTTTGAGAAATCAAGTAAGAGAATGAATGCATTCTTCTGCATGCATGAATAAGTTCTTCTATGTTATTTTTCACTATCATGCAATAGTCCAGGATCAACATTCCCTTTCTCTGCCATGGTCCAAATTGTGGTGCACATTGTACTTAAGACCAGAGCCATGCTGGATCAGACCAGCCCGGTTTGCCCAGTGGCCAACCAAATGCCCATGGGAAGACTACAAGCAGGATATGAATGCAACAGCACCCTCTCGTTTGTATTCTCCAGCCACTGGAGAATACATACTGCCTCTGATACTGGAGGTAATATAGAGCCATCATGACTAGTAGCCATGAATTTGCCTAATCTCTTTTTTAAAGCTGGGCAAGTTGGTGGCCATCACTACATCTTGTGGTACCTTACTCTACAGAACTATGCACTGTGTGAAGAAGTACTTCCTTTTTATCTGCCCTGAATCTCCCACTATTCAGCTTCATTGGATGACCCTGGGTTCTAGTATCAGGGAGAATTTTTTTATCTCCTTCTGTCATATTTATCCATTCAGTATTAAAATGAACATTATCAAAATGCACATTACAATTCAACAAGTGATATATTGTGCCAAATAAACTGAATTGAACCACCTCAACAAGAGCTCTTAACCTTGCCTAAATATTCCAATTCAGTTTAACCTTCAGAAAACAAAATAATAGTAAAAGGATTCTAGATTTGAATGCCAAATGCCGGTCATTTGTATACATAGGGCACAATCCTGCAGAAGTCAGTTGCACTAAAGTCTCATCGAAGGCAATGGAAGTAACAAACTCACTGATCTCCATAGGGCTTCTGGTCTAATCCTTGGCAGAAGTCTTGCTAAATGCCTCTCATTCCCATGTAAGTTTGCATAGGATTGCAGCATTAGTGACTGCATTTTGCTGAGTAGTGTCCATGGTATGCACCTTAATTACGACAGTAGGGTTGTGTCAGACCAGTTTAAAATCAGACATACCTTCAAGAACACAACTGCAAGGGCCTCCTACAGAATTTAGCTTTTCCACAAACCACTGAGTGAATTGTGTATATTCCCAAGTGTTATTTTCAGTTACTCTCTCTTGATAAACTTGGTAAATATATTTATAATTTGTGGGGAAGGGGACACAACCTTATCTCCAACTGAAGAAGTATATAGACCAATCATGATCGCATAACATCTCTACTTTAAATTATTAACCCAATTAGTGCTTTATTCACATTTTAAAAACTTGTACAATTTATTACAAATATAAAACAGTGCAGTTTTCCATACATTATCCCAATTCTGAGACAAACACTTAAAAGACATGGAAAAAGCTTTAATTTTTATAAACATAACATTTGCACCATTCACACTCTTTTTCTTCCTCTACCCTTGATTCAAAAAGATCAAACTTACAACATACTGTAGGTTTATTTTTATTCAAAAAGTTACTTGTCTCAAGACATAAATACAAATCAGAAAACAGTACAATTAGGACAATAGAATGTGGAGGACGACAGGTTAAGGTAAATATATAAAACATTTTTAGTTTGAAAACATAAAGCTGTAAGAACTGCTTTCACAAAGAAACACTCCTTCAAGAGTAAGAAAAAAATCAACTTAAGTTTAAAATCATATATACAGTCCTCTCAGCAGTTCTATTTAAATGCAGTGGTGTGAAGAAGGGGGAAAAGTAATATAGGCAGTACTTTTAGACATGGTAGTATTTATGCACAATGGAGCTAGGCAGGTCTGGCTCTGTGTTTGTTAACCCATGATTTTTCAAAATAATTATGTTATCATGATCCTTTAGAGAACCTATGGTTTATGGCTACCACAGCCCAAGGTTTGATTTGTTGAATGAATAAGAGGCCTTTTTATATTTGCTTATTTGAGGAAATTATTGTATTGCAAGCGTATTAAGGCGTATGGAATGATTAGAAATAATATACCTCAAGAACTGAGAGAAAACTGACAAAAAATATACATATGTAATATAAGTTAACATTTCCTTTAAATGAAGTCTAGCTGCCTAAGCCTTGCAGAATAAGTTGATGTCAGAATGGCATAGATCCATGTGTATGGTTTTGTTATGTTTAGAATGACTAGAATTTAATTATGAAAAAAGTCATGAAATGAAGTTTAAAGCTTAGCTTTCAAAGATTATTACGGGGGTATTGATGAATTTCTATTATCCAATTTAATTTACATACAGAGGAAATGTACTGTAACCTGTTAGAAGTATCATTAACCTGAAGACTGCTTGCAAAGACAGAGATAGATAAAACAATATAAAATACAAATTTAAAAATCATTTTAAAGCATGAATTCTCATGCTTATCTATTTTTAAACATTGTTAAACTTTCAATATATTTCTGAAACCTCATAATTTTTAAGTTGGAATTTAAAAGTAAGAAAAAACTAAACAAACTGCGCAATTATAAAATCAGCACCAATTTATATATATATTTATATATATATACTTTATTTAAAATTTAGACCCCCTATTCCCACACTCTAATAAGCTGTATATTTTTTGTTTAGAATTTTTTTTCCTGCAAACATACTACAATAAGCTTCTTTATTTGGAGACAAAATACAGTGGCACTACTGGAAGGAATTTCACAACATTACATTTTTCTTAAAGGACAAGCAAACTCTCAGGGCCATTAATGGGTAAGCAGGATTGATCTCAGTGCTTTCTGGCAGTTTATGGTACCTGGGTATTTCATGAATATGCAATAAGGAAGTGTTGGGATGTTTTGCGCTTGTTGTTTTGAAGATTCTAAAATAGCTTTTGAGTAAAATAATTAGCTTGCAAGTTTATTACTATGATTATCCTAACTGAAACAAAGCTTCTGTTGAAGCTACAATTCTGGTCGCAGAATTCAAAACACCTCACCAGAAAATGTTTTAATTCTCTCTGCTAGTTCTACAAATGCCATGGTTTGAAATCAAGCCATCCCATTATTTCAGCTCATGATTTCAACAATAATCTAGGAGTCATAATTATCTGAATGCATTCAACAGATTATAAAGAGGGGGGCTTGAAAATATACCAAGCATCTCCTCAATGGCAAGGAATTTCAAAAAAGGTGATATTTACTACTATGATTTGGAAATAAACTAGTATTACATAAATAAAATACTGGTTTGCCAACAGAAACTATAGCTTATCCTCAAGGTTGTTTACTTGTCCTTTATATTTCAGGCAAAACAAAACTGCCCCTTCAATGTACTGGATCTTGTAAGCACATCATTCTCCTTAGAGAAAAAGAATCTTGCTCAGAATATCACTGTATCTACCACAATTTTTTATTTTAAAAATCTCCTCTTCCACATTAGAAAATGACTTCACCATGGAGTTATTCGTTGTACTGGTATTAAAACATTGATACCCCAAGAACCTAGAAGAGAGAAAAAAATGTGTTTGTTTAAAATAAGCTATACGTTTTCATCGTCTGTATTAGTACATTTTTCAAACAGAGAATACCAAGTATACAGGAAAGCACCAAACATCAGTGCCAAAAAGTGATGGCAAAAGCCCCTTTTTTCTTTTTAATATAAAATCAGTTAATGGGAATATACAAAAGATACAAATCCAGTTTATGCAACTTCTTCATCCTGATGCTACTTCAGCTACGTGTGGAGCAAACTTAGTAATCCAAATATAATTTTAGTCAGCTGAACTGGACAGAGGCATAAATATTTAACATGAACTTGTGGAATATAACAGTCAGGTCATTAGAAGCTACATTTTTTATTTCACCAACTGTAGTTGCGCTGTATTAAAATCCTTTGAATTTGGAGAAGTCAAGGGCAACTTGAGAATCCAACATGCATTTCTTTATATGATGCCCTACTTCATTTTCATACAGCCCTATTTAACCAACTGTTTTGCTTCTAGTACCTATACTGAAAACAGTGGAATCTAACTTATGGCTTGGGGTGGTGGTGGGAAGTTGGAAAGAAAGTCTACTAAAAGTTAGGTATTCTTCTGAAATTAACAGTTCAGCAAGTATAGAGCAACAACAGGACTTTGGTCAAGTAATTTAGTTTCTGCTGCCATCATGTGGTGCCACGTATGAACTGCAGCTACTTTTCGAACTCAAACAAAAGCACTTGAATAAATTTCTCTTGGAAATAGTTTGTCAAGGAGAGAAAACAAGGTGTGCATTTTAAAGAGAGGGTTATGCTTCAAACAAAATTCTGTAAAAAGTACTCTGTTCATTATGGATTGACTCACTGTTGAATCCAGGACCCTTTTCAGCAGTTAGCAACTAGCTGAAGTTTGTTGGGGGGGGGGGGAGAATTTAAGGGTCGTCTTCAAGGTTTTTCTCAATTCCTAATTGGACTTATCATGACCTACTCTATATGAACAAAACTGGAGACCAAGAATTTTCTAGGTAAATACATACTAACAGTACCGAGGAAATAATATATGCCTTCTTATAATGAAAAGAGTTCTGTGGTGTTTTAGTCCCTTTTTTTAAAAAAAGCATTTGCTATTTTAATATTATCCTGTTCCACAAATTTTGGCCAGCATAATCATCAAAATTTGTGGTTGCCATTACTCCCCTCCCCCTCTGAATCAGGGGAAGTGATGAAGTGCAGGGTTTGTCATGATGAGCTTCACAGGCACTACAACAGCAGAATGAGGCCAGGAACAATCCCCCTCACCAGCTGCAATCTCAGGAGAAGGGGGGGGGGGCTGTCCATTTCATGGCAACCTTCAGGCACACTTGGAGCATCTCCGGAACGGAGTATGACTGCAGAGTTTATCCCCTGGCACCCTCTCAGCTCCAACCTTGGGAGGAGGAGAATGGCTTGTCACACTCACCAGAGGGTGGAAGTGATGCTTGCTTAGGCGAGCAAATTTGTGGACCACTGAACATTATAAATAAATATTTTAGTTCATCCAACTTGTCACACCACACTTACAGATTCATCCATGATTGATGCGGGATCAAAGAAATCCGGCTTGAGCTCTGTTCTTTCTCTCCTGTTCTTTGATGGTGGCTAAAAAGCAAACCAAATATCATCATGTTGGATATTAATTTATCTATGTGATTTGACTTGACAGAATATCAAGCATCACCAACCTTGATACAAATACTTCTACAATTCTTGATTAAAACACAAACCAGACACTGATTAAAATCTGGCTACTTGTTCATACCTGTTTAGTTCGGACTTAACTAATATAAAAGCAACATTTATAGCCAAGTTCTAAAACCTGCTGTGGAAGAATCAGTATAGTACTACAACCATCTTATAAAGGCAGATAATACCTTTGCCCTGACAGAAGTAACTGACTTTTCTTACTAGATCTATATCCATGGTATCAAAATCCATGCCTTCGTTGAGATCCTCGATGCGCCCTTCAGATGACATCATAACGTCTTCAACAATTGGCTCCTCATCGTCTTCCATTAGGCTTGTGCCACGTCGACTGAAGGATATTTAAACATTAATACAGAACTTTAGATAGTCAGGTAATACACACACAGTTCTCATATTAGAAATCCTTGGTGTATATCATCAAGTTACTTACAGTAAAATTGGTGATAACTTTTTTTACAAGCGGGGTCTTGCAACAAAATGTTACAGTGTGGAGTGCTTCTGTTCAAGACTCTATTCACTCTGTTTTATCCCCCACCTCATTTTCCTTCCCCTGCCTTTAATAGTCAAACAGTATTCTGTGTGCATCTTTGGTCATCGTTGGAATGTTTAAGGGTATTCCCCACCCACTCCATTTGGGGCTTTCCTCTCCATGTTGGCTTTTAATTTTTTGGGGGGGGGGGGGAACTCTTGTGCTCAATCCCAGCTACATTAAAATCTTGGAATTCTCCACTGATTTATAGGGGCACGCTCATTCTGGCCCTGGGGGTGTCTAAAAATAGCTTTTCAGTGTGAACAAAGAAATGACTATTCAGACAATATAAAAGTTCTCTTTTTATATCTATGTGCCTCTTCCTCCATCCTCCTTTTCCAGCCACTGCTTCTACTTCCCCTCCCATCTGATTGTCAGTCCCTCCCCCCACTCAACATTCTTTTCCATTGTGTCCTCATTGGGCTTGCTGGGCAGGGGGAGGGGGTGTTCTTAAGATCTTTTGTATCCCTGTAAATCTCAGGGTTACCAAGCCTGCCGATACTTTCTTCTTATGCATGGGTGGTGGAGTTTGGGCTACATTTGCGCAAGAACACACAGACTTGAACTGAAAATAGAAGGAATTAAGTCAAAAAAGAGGGTGATTTGTAACCATATCTCCATACAGGTGTGAGTGATGGATGCCTACCCTTTACTTAATTTATGTTGTAAACTAAGGTGAATGGGTGAAGAATAGGGGTGAAGAATATGAATGCCAGTGAAGACTGAGCAAAACTGCTATTATTTTTGGCAGTTGCTGCTTGTACTTACATGGCATGCTGCAGGTTAGTTCTCAGTTTTACGTAGTTCATGGCCGCTCTCTCCTGCTGCTGCCTGGCTGCTTCTTCTTGCTGCCTTTGAGCCAACATCCATGTTACCTGCGTACTTGAAAGAAAAATATTATTATTTAAAACATGGTCAGACCAAATACTTAAGCAGTAGCAACACAGTACAAAGATTAAAAATATGTATATAAAATGTATATATACTTGTAGTCAATTGGAGGTTGATGGTGTTCAGCTTGCATTGGATAGACACCCATGTAACTCTCTTCGGGCCGCAATCTTTTGGGTTCCCTCATGATGGTGGAAGTGAGCTGCGGCGTCTGCATCATGACAGGCGTGTGCATTGTTTGCTCCCTGTTCATCCACATGCTATCGCTGCTGCTGCTTTCCTCAGCTAGACACACAAAACTACAGCTTCAGGTTAATTCATAACCTTTGTGCTTTAATAAACTCAACAGAACTACAGTGATAGAATTTGTTGTATCACATCTGTAAAAAGTACAGTGCACAAATACAATACCCAGCTGGATGCTATATTCTTTCATATTAATTATGTATAGCAAAGTAAAGCAAACCAGTTACACTTCAGTAAACATTTCCCCTTCATGGCTTATCTATCATCTTTCCCAGTCAAAGCATTGCCACCAAGCAAGCTTAATTTTGTTTTAATTCTTGCTATTTTGATCAATGTTGAAGTTTGTTGCCCATTCCTTGAGATTAGGTCCTCCCCAAATCAACACACCCTGATGCACTTCAGACACTATGTTTCCCAGAGTCTAAACCATGATTTGGAGATCAGTAATGCGCCACAGGCGCATATGTTATTGTCTCCACCCTATGCATGTGGATTCCTACCTCCCTTTCTTGATTTGCTTACCATAATTTCTGTCATAATTCAGGCAAACTATGGTTAGTGCTAACCAACATTGCCTCCAAAACATGGTTAGAATCATAGAATCATAGAAAAGTAGAGTTGGAAGGGGCCTACAAGGCCATCGAGTCCAACCCCCTGCTCAATGCAGGAATCCAGGTCTGTCCAGCTGCACCTTGAATGCCTCCAGAGTGGGAGAGCCCACCACCTCCCTAGGTAGTTGATTCCATTGTCTTATTGCTCTGACAGTCAGGAAATTTTTCCTGATGTTTAGGTGGAATCTAGGTTCCTGTAACTTGAGCCCATTATTCCGTGTCCTGTAAACTGGGATGATCGAGAAGAGATCCTGGCCCTCCTCTGTGTGACATCCCTTCAAATACTGGAAGAGTGCGATCATATCTCCCCTCAGTCTCCTCTTCTGAAGGCTAAACATGCCCAGTTCTATCAGTCTCTCCTCATAGGGCCTTGTTTCCAGTCCCTTTATCATCCTTGTTGCCCTCCTCTGAACCCTCTCCAGTTTGTCTATGTCCTTCTTAAAGTGAGGTGCCCAGAACTGGACACAGTACTCAAGATGAGGCCTAACCAGTGCCGAGTAAAGGGGAATTATCATTAATCGCGGGAATAATCACTTCCCGCGATTTGGAAGCTATACTTCTATTAATACAGCCCAAAATTGCATTTGCCTTCTTTGCAGCCACATCACATTGCTGGCTCATATTCAGTTTGTAGTTGAGCCAAGTGTCCCCCATTCTGTAACTCTGCATTTGGTTTCCTCTCCCTAGGTGCAGCACTTGGCATTTATCCCTATTAAATTTCATTCTGTTGTTTTCGGCCCAGCGCTCCAGCCTATCGAGGTCACTTTGAATTTTGTTTCCGTCTTCCAGAGTATTAGCTGTTTCCACCCAACTTTGTGTCATCTGCAAATTCGATAAGCATTCCCTGTACCTCCTGATCCAAATCATTAATAAAAATGTTGAAGAGCACCGGGCCCAGGACCGAGCCCTGTGGTACCCCGCTTGTTACCTCTCCCCAGTTTGAGAATGAACCATTGATAAGCACTCTTTCGAGTCCGATTCTGTAGCCAATTGTGGATCCACCTGATCCATCTAGCCCACTCTTAGCTAGCTTACTAATCAGGATATCATGAGGCACTTTGTCGAAAGCTTTGCTGAAGTCCAGATATATAATGTCCACAGCATTCCCACAGTCCACAAGGGAGGTTACCCGATCAAAAAATGAGATCAGATTAGTCTGACAGGATTTGTTCTTGACAAATCCATGCTGGCTTCTAGTAATCACTGCATTGTTTTCAAGGTGCTTGCAGACTGACTTCTTTATAATCTGCTCCAAAATCTTCCCGGGGATTGATGTCAGACTGACTGGCCTATAGTTCCCAGGTTCCTCCTTCTTGCCCTTTTTGAAGATGGGAACAACATTTGCCCTCCTCCAGTCGTCTGGCACTTCACCTGTCCTCCATGATTTCTCAAAGATAATAGACAGTGGTTCTGAGAGTTCTTCTGCCAGTTCCTTTATTACTCTAGGATGCAGCTCATCAGGCCCTGGAGATTTAAACTCGTTCAGAGCAATCAGGTGCTCCTTGACCATTTGCCTATCAATCTCAAGCTGCAATCCTGCCCCTTCAGTCTGCACTTCAGGTTTGCCAGGGGGGTCATAGACCCTCTTTTGGGAGAAGACCGAGCCGAAGTAGGAATTGAACACTTCTGCCTTTTCTTTGTCTTCTATTATCAATTTGCCATCCTCATTGCGTAGTGGAACCACCAGTTCTTTCTTCTGTCTTTTACTGTGCATGTATCTGAAGAAAGCTTTTTTGTTGCTTATAGCATTCCTCGCTAACCTTAGCTCATTCTCAGCTTTAGCCTTCCTGACACTATTCCTGCAGTTCTGTGCTACCTGCCTGTACTCTTCCCTTGTAGCCTGTCCTTCCTTCCACTTCCTATATGTGTCCTTTTTTGTTTTCAGGTCATCTTTGAGTTTATTGTGAAGCCACATTGGCTTCTTCTGTTGCCCTCTGCCTTTTTTCCCTGTGGGAATTGTTTGCAATTGTGCCTTTAAAATTTCCTTTTTTAAAAACTCCCACCCCTCCTGGGCTCCCTTTCTCATGAGAGTCGCTTGCCATGGGATCTTACTAATCATTGTTTTGAGTTTGTTAAAATTGGCTTTCCTAAAATCCAGGGTACGTGTTTGGCTACACTCAGCTTTTGCTTCCGTTAGAATCAAGAACTCAAGTATAACATGGTCACTTTCCCCCAGAGTTCCCGAAACTGCCACTTTATCCACTAACTCGTCTCTGCTGGTTAGAATCAGGTCAAGGATAGCCGATCCTCTAGATCCTTCCTCCACTTTCTGTAGGAGGAAGTTATCAGCAGCACAGCTCAGGAATTTCTTGGAGGGGCCATGTTTGGCTGAATAAGTCTCCCAACAGATATCAGGGAAATTGAAGTCACCCATTACTACCACATCGTGCCTCCTTGAAACAATGGCAATTTGCTTTTCAAAAGTTCCATCCTTGTCTTCTCCTTGATTGGGTGGTCGGTAGTAGACTCCAACCGCCATGTTCGTTTTATTCTTTGCCCCCTTTATTTTAACCCAGATGCTCTCAATGGGGCTGCCAAGCTCCTCTTCCTGTATCTCTGTGCAGAGATACGTATTTTTAACATACAGTGCAACTCCACTTCCCTTTCTGTTGCTTCTGTTTCTTTTGAACAAGTTATACCCTTCAATTGCTGTATTCCAGTCATGGGAGTCATCCCACCAGGTTTCAGTTATCCCTATCAAGTCGTACTTGCCCTCATGTATCAAGAGTTCAAGTTCGTCTTGTTTGTTGCCCATACTCTGGGCATTAGTATAGAGACATCGAAGACTATGTGCTTTATAGTCCGACTTTCCCCCTACATTTTGTGGTAGACTATCAATGGGCACCGCTGGAGCTGTTCTCTCCATTGTGGCATAGAGGCCTTCTTCCATTGGTACCCCCGAGTTTATGTCTCCCTCCCCTGTTGGATTCAGTTTAAAGCCCTCCTGATTTAAGTTCCTCATGCTGTGGCCAAACACATTCTTCCCAGTCCTTGTGAGGTGCAACCCATCCTTTGCCAGCAGTCCATCTTCCAGGAAGTGTAGCCCGTGGTCCCAGAATCCAAATCCCTCACATCGGCTCCACCTTCGTAGCCAGTCATTCACTCGGAGTATTTTTCTTTCCCTTTCTATGCCTCTTCCAAGTACTGGAAGGATGGATGAGAAAACTATCTGGGCCCCGAAGTTCTTGAGTTCCCTTCCCAGCTCTTCAAAGTCTGCTGTGATTTCTTTGTAACTCCGCTTGGCAGTATCATTTGTACCCACGTGGAAGAGAAGAAAGGGGTATGTGTCGGTGGGCTGTATGAGCCTCGGCAGCTGCTCTGTCACATCCTTAATCCGTGCCCCGGGGAGACAGCACACCTGGCGAGTCCATGGGTCTTCACGACATACTTTGGCTTCGATCCCCCGCAGGAGGGAGTCTCCCACTACGAGTACTCTTCTCTTCCTCTTGCTGTAGGCCTTGGTTTGATTGCCTCCACTTGACTGACCCTCAGCCTCTTGCTCGCTGTCACGTTGGGTGCCCGGTAATCCGTCTTCTGCAGGCCGTCCTCTGCTCTCGTCCTCAAGTACATGGAAGCGGTTCCATAGCTCCACTGCTTCTACAGGCGCAGAATGTCTTGTAGTTCTTCTGCTCCTAACAGTCACCCTTTTCCAGGGAGTTCCCCCTACGTTATTTTCCCTTGCCTCTGCAGTCTCCGACTCCGCCTCATCCTGCCGTTGCCCTTCTGGCTCCTGTTCTACGCTTTGGTGCTGTAGATCCACCGTTCTGTCTAAGAACTCCTCACTTTCTCTTATGCTCCTGAGGGTTGACACTTGCTGCTCCAGTCCTCTGACCTTTTCTTCCAACAGTGTGACCAGCTTGCACTTGTTGCACGTGTAGGCCATGTTGATCTCCGGCAGGAAAACAAACATTGCACACCCATTGCAGGTCACCACTACTGCTAAGTCCTTTCCTTCCATAGTGCTCTGTTTCCTTTATGTTTCTGTCTTCCTAGAAAATTTCTTAGGGACCTCCCCCTTGACCTCCCCTGCCGAACTCCGCTGCCAAACTCCTGTTTGCTCTCCCTGTTCACTCGCTCTGTTTGCTCGCTCTCTGGGAGCCTGCCTGCTTATCACAGTCCCAAAAACAGCTGGAGCCTCTCTCCTGTTGTGCTCCTGCTCAGCTGGGAGTCAGGAACAGAATGAGTTCCCAGGCCTCTCCCTTCCCTTTAAGCTCTCAGGCCATACCCTTCCCTTGCAGCACTAGTAGTTGTTGTTTGTACAGCAGCACTTGTTGTTGCAGCACTTGTCATTCTACTCCGCTGCCAAACTCCTGTTTGCTCTCCCTGTTCACTCGATCTGTTCGCTCGCTCTCTGGGAGCCTGCCTGCTTTGCAAACCCACCTTAACCGTAACTTCAAATCATGGTTTGCAGGAAATTCCTGGCTGACACTAATGAAAGCTTGGCCAAAGTCTCTTGGATGTCATAGCAAACCAGGAAGGGAGGATGGAACACATGATCCTGCGCCTTGAAGGATAAGAAACATGCCATCTGAACTGAGCCAAAGTTTAGCTGAAAGTTTTCTTGTTTTATATGAGCCCTAGTGGCCCTCAGATCTCCAGCATCTGTCGCTGTTGAAAGAAAGAAAAAGGGGGGGGGGAGCTCTAGGAACAGATCCCATGGTTCCTGCCATGGAAGGCTCATTCCTAGAGCAGTCCCTGAAGTGCATGAAGGTTCCTGCCTACTTCCTAGGATGCTCTAGGAATGAGGATTCTACAGCAGGAACCCCTGAGCCCGTTCCTAAAGTGATTTTTCCACTTTTTTTGGTTGATTGGAACAGATGCTGTTGCTTCAAGACCAAGATGTTACTGCAGGTGTGCTGTGTGTGCATGCATGAGAGTGGTGTGTGTATGTGCATGTGTGCATGTGTGCACATGGGCAGCCCCTATCAACCAAGAACACACCCATACCCTCCAACTGTCCCAAATATCCTGGGACCTTCACAACTACCCTTCAGCCATCACAGCTTCTCCTTTTGCTATGCAACGTCCCGAATTCTCCAATGCCTCCCGCAAACTGCTTTAAACTTTTAGCTTAGCTGCAATTTTGCCGATGGCCCCTTTAAGAAACAGTAAGCAGGGAAGGAACATACGCTACGGGGGTGGGTGTGCGTGCGCGCGCGCTCTCACACACACACACACACACACACACACACACACACACACGCACAAAGAAAAGGAGGTGGAGGCAGCACCAGCTGACTCTTTGCCTCTAACAGGTGAGTTAGAGCAGCAACTTTGCCTCTAACAGGTGAGTTAGAGCAGCAAGCAGCAGCAACAAACATCATCATTACATTTTGGCATTGTTCAATGACAGTGTTTTTTTTTGTTTGTTTTTTAATAAAGTACAATAGAGCCCACTTTTTTTTTCTGTGGAGAAAATAGGAGCTTGCAGGGTGGGCCTGTGACACACTTTGCACACTCAGAGATATCTAAATGTTACATATTATTATTTCTTTGGCAAACTACTAATGAGAACAAAGCCACCATGGAGGGATCCATTTTTAAAGTGGGAGAGAGATCTTTAAAACAAGGAGTCTCCTGCACAATGTGGGGAAAGTAGGCTGAAAGTTATGTTTGACTGAAATAATTGCATATTTCTCCCCGGTTTAGCCCTTTCTACCATTTGTTGTCGCCTCTATATTACATTTTAGATTGTAAGCTCTTTGGGGCAGGGAACTGTTCTCTTATACTCGGTAAAGCACCATGCACACCGATGGTACAATAATAATAATGACAACAACAGCAATCACCATCATGGGTCTGGATGATGGTGGCTTCAAAGTGGTCAGAGCCCTTAAACAGTTAGAGCATCCTGGGATGGGTGGCTATACCCTTGGCCACACCCTCATGTTGCCTGGCCACATCCTCTTGATCACACCTTCATGTTGCTTAAGCATACCTCTTACAAATTCACATGTGTGTCCCTATATTCATCTGTGAAATGTTGGAGGGCATGCACACCTGAAGTCAGGGGCCAAAAAGATTATGCATCTGTGGTTTACACCAACAACCCCAAGTTAAAAATCAGATACACGGTTGTAAAAAGCATGAATAAATCCAAACCTTCAGGTAGTTTCCGCTTCCCTGTGGCAGGCTTTGTTTTCTTGTTTCTTACTGTAGACCCTCGATTACTGATTCCACTAATGACTGACATAGTATCATCATCACCCCCAGCTAGCAAAGAGTTCCTGTAAGACATGAGTGGAAGCCACACATCTTCTCTTCGGAGAGACATCTGAAAGGTCATGAACTTCTCCAGGTAAACATACCTTTAAAAAAGAACAAGCAATTGTTATTAGTACACAAAACAAGTGGAAAAATCATAAAAGCTATTAGAGAGTTCTTTTAATTTCAAAATTCTAAAGACAGGGATAACAATTACGTTTTTGGCACATGTGATTCCCTGCCCCGCCCCACCCTCCAGTAACAAAAACTGATGGCAGTCATAGCTATGTCTTTATATTACATTTGTCAACACAAACATATTGTGTGAACCAACCCTTAAGTCTCCCCTGTGTTTTAGGTGCTCTTACATCTGCCCCTTCACTACTAGATTGTACAAAGCTAGAAAAGATCGCTGAATTTGCCCTAACCTGGAACACAATAGCAACGCAAGACACAAACAGCCTTCTATGATTAGAATGGAATGCTGGCTTCAGAACCATCACCAAGTTCTCCTCCAGAATTATTGGTAGAAAAACTATTCCTGTTCCAGATCTAAATCATGGACAATCTACCCGTTTTAAGATTAGTGTCTAAAATAACAAGTCTCAGGCCTTAAGAAACTCCCAGAGCTAAAGTTTGTTCATCCACAAGTTTGTGAACCAATTCTATAAAAATATATTACACATATTTTTACATTACACATATACACGTGTGGTCATATTTTTTTAAAGTCTGATACATAATCACAATGCTAAATGCCTAGGAGATTCATATTGGACCATTAGTCAGCAAACAAGTGTTATGGAACTTTCACATTAATCTAATGCTGTACTCGCACAATCATGTGATATAAATATGCTTAACAAATAAATAGATACTTAAACACAATTGCATGTCTTCTAAGAAATTCCAAATATCAAGAATGTGCATAAAATACTTACACAGTTTTTTTGTCTTGCCTGAGAAGTTTGGAAGAGAACTCGCTCAATATATCAAGAAATGCCAAATTTAAAGGTGGATGGCTCTCACCTTGTGGGTTAGGTTCTTTAAAAGCAAACTCTATGCCATCTCTGAAAACAATCAGGAATCAAAGTTTTCATAAAGGACAAAAAGAACAGAAAACATACAGTAATATTTTATTATGCTATGAAAAGTCTCTAGATACATCAAATGCTGTGAAATGAACACTTAAAAGGGCAAAGAGTATTATATTTAACAAATGTGAAGTACCCATTTGGGTTGGACTCAGACTTAGTCAGACTTGGGAGTATACCCATTGAAATCAATGGGAGTTATTAATTGTGATTAAGTCCCATTGATTTCAATGGGTCTACTCTTAAAAGTATGAGTAAGTTTGCATCCAAACTTACTTCAATTCCACTGAAACATTTTAAATTAAACAAATATTTGAAAGGCTTCATTCCAGATTCTTTTTGAATTTTCACTGCAGAACCTCACAGTATAACACATTTCTTTTTGGTAGTGTGTGTACATATGAAGCTTCCTCATACAGAGCCAGACCTACTGACCCATCTAGCCCAGTATTGTGAATTCTTGAATGATATTGCTCTCTACATCAGCCTTCTCCAACCTGGTGCCCTCCAGGTTTGGACTACAACTCCTATCAGCCCCAGACAGCATGGCGAATGGTCAGGAATGTGAAGAGTTGCAGTCCAAAACATCTGGAAGGCACCAGGTTAGACTGCTCCAGACTTCTTCCCCATTTCCTGCTACCCAACCTTAGACTGGTGATCTCCTTCATGCAAAACACGTGCTCTACCACTGAGCTACCACCTTTACAGCTAAAATAACTTCACATGTACCATTGCCTCTGCCCTCATAGGCTCAGCTAGACTTGAAGCAAGAAAGTTCTAGCTCAGCAGAATACACACTGCCATCAAGGGTTGTGTGTGATGTCATTACCAAAATCACAGGAAGATATGTTGGCATAAACTTCATGTAGGCTGGGTTGGCCTGAACATACTTAAGTTTTATGTAAGCCTACCCTTGAAATGGCCAATTTATCTGGTACAAACTTTGAGCTTCCCCCCAAATTTTGAAAGCCTTATGCATGGTAACTACACTTATAACGAGTGTTAACATACTATAAAAGGTACTTTAATACAACATGTATTGGCTGCAAACCACAAGCTGAGCAAATTTTAAGTTACTTGTCAATTTAAGCTGCACTATTTATTTTGGATTCCCTTTTACCTGCTGGAAATCATGAAAGCAGGAAATTGATCGCATCAGTCAATTCACAAAGTTACACAGTTATTTACAAAGCGGAGAAAAATTTAGCAATTACTTGTGTAACATAGCAATGGCTTCTCTTGTTTTCAGTTGATCAAGTCCAAATGTTAATGCAAATCGTCGAGCTAATTCCTTAATGCCACTGAATGTTGGTGATGATCTGTCAAAATTATACCCATTTTCTTGAATCATTTCATTGAAAAGCTGCATAAGGAAAATAATGTTCAGTCTTAATACAATTTTTGTATGAGTTAAAACAGTATTTCCAGAAGAAAGGTTAATGTATGCTCTCTGTGTATCATTGCTTTGAACTGTGCCCTGAAATAGACTGGTAGCCATTGAAGCTGTTGTAACAAGGGAGTCATGTGCTCCCTGTAACCAGTCCAGTCAACAGTCTAGCTGACTGCGGCATTCTGGACCAGCTGAAGTTTCCACAGTTTTCAAAGGTAGGACATACATAGGACATGTTACAGTAATCCAAATGGAATGTAACTAAGACATACATGACTATGGCCAGATCAGAGATCTCTAGGAAAAGGTGCAGTTGGCGTACTAGCCTCAGCTGCGCAAATGCACTCCTGGCCACCACTGAACCTGGACATCCAGGTTCAGGGCTGAATCCAAGAATACACCCAAATGGCAGGCCTGAGTCTTCAGGGGAAATTTAAGTACAGGTGTTGTTAATGACTAGTTCTAAAAAATGCATGAGTTACAGAACTCAGCACAGAAGAACTGGGCTTAATGAACTCAGGGCATCAGTCTTAATAAGGATCTAGAACTACCAAAGAGTACTTTGTAGGTAGCGTACACTTGGTGCCCATAACAAATGTCACTAAAGACTAGCTTGGATAACATTTTGGCCCCAGGACCTGAGGAGAGATCAGGAGTGGGGACTGAGTTCACACAGACCCTGCCTATGAGGAGGGGGGAAACCCCAAATGAATCAGGAAATAGTTGAATGCCAACTCTTTAGTTCATTTGAACTCAAAATTTTCCAGTTCACTGGTTCCACTTCTCCCTGCAGTCAAGGAGAGCAGGAGAGGAGTGTGCGACCTTGTTGCTGATGCCTCTTTCATCACACCTATGGCACTAACCCTGGGGTGAAGTGTCACCTGAACAGCCCCTAAGTTAAATAGTCCACCTTCTCAATGATCCATTGGATCAAGGAAGATGACGCCTATTCACAGACTGGATTGTAGTATTGAGATGTTCAGTATGTACATACTATGAAGAATCTCTAAGGGAGCAATCCTCTGGTCCTTGGGAAATTGTCCTAGGGACCATAGGATATTTCGGGAGGTCCCCCTCCAAGGCTGTAGACACTGCTAGGACCTCAGAAGGTGAAATCCAAACAGGGATTGTTTCTCCCTGCTCCTTGCAACACCGTGGAAAGAACCGCAGTAGCTTCTTGAACTGAAGTCGGAGCTCCAACCTCAAATGAGGATGCAAATGTAGGGGAAGGGGGCGGGGCTGATGATACAACAACATCCTGAAGCCTCCCAGATCCTGCGACCCCACTAGATGTGCTCAAAAGGGTGTTCAGTGAAAAAAGGAACAGAAGGGAGGATGGAGAGGTGAAGATCGCCTCTGTTGCTCCCTTCTGCTCTACCGGGCATCTGCTGGAAGAGCACTGGATTTTCAGAGCACTCCAACATCAGAGAGCTCCTGCAGAAAGCATGGGGTTGCTCTGTTAATTGTGTAAATACTGTTTAATAATTTTCATAGGGAAATTGATATGTTTGTTATGTAATCAACTAGATTTGTAAGATATCAAACAACTTCTGTGTATGTCTTTTCTGTTATATTATTTCATGATTTGCAGCAATGCTTAACTGCAAATAAAACAAATAAATCGGTGATAAAATACATTGTAGAGAACAATAAAAATATGCAAGGAGTTTATGAAAATTACTTATTTTGAAAAATTACTTTAAGACAGAAATTGTTAGTTTAATTAAGTTAGTTTGCCAGGTTTGAGCAGTGGAATTCTTTAAATACTTTAGAAACCTCTGGCATGATGTGCTATTTGGCAAATACTACTAAAGTATTTAAGCAATTAAGAAACTTTTCACAGTATGTGGAATTTATTGGATAACTTGAATTGGACTAATTACTTCATTTTTAAATAAGGAGCTCTATCTTTAGCCAGCATCCAGAGTAGGTACTTTAATCAAGAAAACACTTACCTGTTGTAAACTGAGGATCAGAGTCTTTGCACACTGGATTTTGTCTATTTGTCTTGTTTTACTCATTGTTTCTTTGATAATATCCCCATAGTCGTTGTAATACTACCGAGAGGTGGGGGGGAAACCACACAAAAGAATAGCTTGATTTTAGTTTGCAGAAGAAAAGAATTTGCTTTAAGCATGGTTCAGTGTAAGCATCAGTGTCAGAAGCACATTTAAGAAATACTAAAACAAAACCACTTTAAAATATATTCATTTAACTACCATTTCCTTCTGAGGGAACAAGAGATACCATGGACCAAGACCAGACTCACATATTATCAATAGAAGAGAGAAGGAAGCCTGCTTGATTTTAATATAACAATGGTCACTCAATACTTTTACATTAAAAAAATAAAGCAAGGAAGTTGATTGTGAAGTTAACATGCATATTCCCCCTCCCTAGTTTCAGAATATTTGGAATCCTGATTATTACCTTCATATATTGCTTAAAAATATCTGCAGCAGTATTCATTTCCACCACAGTATACACAATAAGTTTACAAAAAGCTGCAAGTAAATTTCTTCTTTTGTGCAAAGCTTCAATCTTACTAGCTTCATCATCCTGCTGTCCATCTAAAAAATAAGAGAGAGTGTATAGTAGCATTAAGGAATCTGGATTCGTACACAACTTTTATCAGCTGGACTCTTACACAGTTTACCCTATGCTGTGGCAAGTGCTGCTGAAGGTAACATACCATAGCACAAACAAGAGTGAGATCGGATGCTTTGCTGGCTACTGCAAATATTTCACTGAGACACTTTTAGCACGTCACAGTAAAAATATTCAAATTTGCCCAAATGCTATGCCACTTAAAAGGTTTTTTCCCTTCTACTGAATTCCAGTATTAACAAGTCAGAATCTTTAAAAAGGGACGTCAAAACTTTATTTACCCTGTTCAATATAATAGCTTTCACGGGTTGGTAGTTTGTTTCATTCTCCTAGTTCATTTCTTATACCAGCACAGGTTATTCCTTTCTTTCTCATACTGTATGCCTAAAGAATCCCTAGGGCAGACTTCCCCAACTTGCAGACAAAAACTTTTGAAGGGCCCCAACTTCCATCAGGCCCAGCCACATGTCAGGGATGACATTTGGAGGGCACCAGGTTGGGGAAGGCTGCCCTAGAGCCATCTTTTTAAGGGAGATCAAAGCAGGCCCTCCACACAAAGCCAGAACGTTTTAAGTGTTAGCCTCAAAGCAAACAAGTGCCTGTAGTTTGATTCTGTAACCACATAAAAGTGAAAATTAGGGCCTAGTTCTCACCTAACTAGTAAGCCCATGCTACATTGTAACTCGTCAGACTGCAGATGAGATGGAATTCGCTCTCTCATGAGAAAAAGCCTTACACTTAGAAAGCTATCTTTTACAGGAGGAGCAGAATAAGTTGGGGGAGGGCAAGCTCTATCCTTACTCTTCAAAGTGGACCAAGTCCCATTGCTACAAACATCACTCTGATCCAGTTGGACAACTTCGTGGAGAGGCTCACCGGTGCTCCCCGAGGCCTGTATTTGGTAGGGGCCTCCAGTTGCTGATCCCTGCCCTTACTATAAAAGTGGATACCATCTCCCAAATCCAGTGAAATCCTAACGAGAAAATGTAGTTATAGATGTCAAAATGCCTAGTAGATGGTTTTCACAGCCCTGTACCTGCACTGTTGCTATCGTCATCCTGGTCAATGAAGACATGATCAAGAATAAAGCTCAGCAGTTCAGACTGCAATGAAGAATCAGGAGTGTAAACTAGTGGCTCTAACATGTCACGTCCTCCTGACATAATCTGATGGCTGAAGATCATTAATACATCACACAAAATAGTGAAGGCCTGGGGAAAAAAAGTAAGAATAGGGATCATAATTATTTTTAACATTAAATGAAAAGCTTACCACAAGTCAAACAACAAACAAAACCTATCCCCATAGAAAGGTCTATTGTAGAAGATCATGGGGTATCATATACCTGGCTGCAATTTTTGACTTGTACCTTCCTAGGTTTTTCAGACACCAGAAGAACACATATCTATTCACTCTCTTTATTCTTTATTCCATTATGTGGGCATCCAATAATGTTGTGCTCTCTCCCATACAAGTGTAGAAAATGAACTATTTCTTGCTTAAAATGATTAAAATGCATATTCATTCAATCATTTATATAGAAAATGAAAGCCAAGTACTCAAATAGTGACTAACCTGTTCTTTAACAGCTGTATTTACATTGGTAAGGTAGTGCTGGCAGATTTGACAGAACACCCTCATCTGCTTCTTTAAGCGTAGAAGGTCCTCCTTTGAAATAGAACAATGTTAAACAGTAAGCAAATTCATTCTGAATCACATCTGCTTGCTGAAGAGAAATGTATGCTTTCTACGAAACTGAGAACTTGTTATAAAATAGAAATGATCTATAAAAATAAAAGAAGGAACAAAAGCAGGGGCATAAAATGCCCATTATACTTGCAGCCTATTCATTATTATTTTTATTATTTTTGGTCCCTGGAATTGTACCTAGTGTGAGCTGGAAGTGGGCCTCAGGCTTATGCCTGAATACAGAGAGAGGTTAGCAACTGAAAAGGATATTCTATGTATTTGATTTGAACGTGGGGCCTCTCTGACCCAAGGCAATAAATCCACCTCCTGCCCAAACTTCAGAAGTCAGGAGGGCCAAAGACCTGCCTTCTCTCCCTCCTCCCTTTACCCCTGCCTATCGTACTAGTAGGCATTTCAAGTAAAAACAAAAGAAGCTTACATGGCAACACACCATAATGACAGTTTTTCAATCTGTTTCCATTCCCTGAAACTATAAATTGCCAGTACCATCAGAATAATACTTACCTTTGTAGAACTGCTGTCAGTAACTTTTGCTAGCTGCCAAAGGATTACATAGTGAGTACACTGCAGTGCATGAATAACAATCTGTGTTTAAGAAATAAGAAAAATTGTTTTTAAAAAACCCCCAAATAATTATAACTTATGTTTAATTAAATGTACTTTTATTATTGTTTATACAAACCTGTTCAGGCATGTCTCCGTTCTCAATGCCTGTTTTTAATAACTTGTAGTTACAACTGAACAAGTCCCATCTTGACAGATCATGAGCACTGAAAACAGAAAGGAAGTGAATGGCTCATTCTCACTGCACTCTTTTCCCCCACTTTGTAATGCACTGATCACTGTATCCTGCAATATATTGCAAGGAGCCACTTCCGTCAGACAAGCTCCCAAAGGACTGCCCTTGTAACAGAGCCGTGCATGCTACTACCATAGGGTTTCACCATGCTTAGCATAGCACCAAGCCATGGAGGCTGCAACGTGCCTGGCTCTGGCTCTTCCTCCTTGCCATCCACCCTGAGTTTTAAAAAAGGGAGTGGGAATCAAACACAAACACTCTTTCTCTCTCTCTCTCTCTCTCTCTCTCTCTCACACACACACACACACACACACACACTTATCCAGGTTCAGCTATCTCTAGCTAAATAGTACTAACCACATAGATAGCACGAAGGTGCTCTCGCTCTCTCTCATATTAAAGAACAACCCCTTAATGCAGAACAACAGGTGGAAGAGTTGGGACATGTGGAACAGAAGATAAGCAAAATGCCTCCTCAGTACATATGTACATGGCTGCTGAAATTATTGCAGCAGCTCAAAGATTAATGCTGATTATATATTTATAATGGTTTGCACTTTTTAATTATAGTTACCGTATTCAACAAGTTGTCCATGAATGGAAAGTAAATTTTAATTAAAATACAAAGAAATGGATAGGCTGTTCCTCTACTTACTTATGAAAAGCAGTGATTCGCTTTAATGTTGATAAGACCTGATAAGCATCATCTTCATCAGGCTCTTCACCCTGTTTTTTAAAAAAATATGTTACAGTACTGTAACAAAAACAGATACAGTATTTTCAAGGAGTGGAAAAATGAGGGTTTTTTTTGTTTTTACAGCAAGAATAGCTCAAATAAAGTGTACCCTCAAAGCTAAGGACAGCTATGAATACTTTCCATTTCAGGCCAGCTATGAAATACTTTTACCTATAAGGCATACACCCTAGGTAAACTCTTGCCGTTGGTTATGGTTTTTTGTTGTTACATGAAGAATGAGAAGCAAATACAAATTAGCTTCTGCTTCCATCATCTACTGCCTCTTTTAATGCATGACAGGAGAAGTCCCACATCAGAGATGAACAAGTTATTGTTGGATTTTTTGCACCCTACATGAAGCTTCTTGCCATATACTGAAGCAATTAGAATTCTAGCTTGAATGCGAACACCACAATAAGAAATCTAAAAAGCTAGATGAGACATGCCTCTTGCAGAAAATCTTCAAGAAGTCTGTTGAATTTGTCCGCCAGTTCATCTATTAGCTGACTTCTTGCAATGTCCACTCTGTTAAAGATTGTGAACTCTTCATTACAGAGTGCATGGTATGTTTTAGAGCAAGCTTCCAAAACATCTATGTCTGTGTGCTTTTCTACAATATCCCGGATCTGTCGTAATAAGGCATCCAAATGCTATAGAAGACAAACACAAAAATATTGATCAGACAAGGCAAGCAAAAAAGTATTTATTTATTATATTTCTATCCCACCTGCAAGGAATCAAAGGCGATTCTGGTGCATTTTATTAAGGTGAAAACCACCCCCAAAAGGTACTTCTTTAAGGCTCCTTCTTTCAAAACAGCAATAGGAAACCTTTTTGGGCCTGTGGGCACATCTGGCAATTTGAGAAACTGTCTTGGGTACCACCACAAAATGAGTACAACACAGATTAAAGCATTGGCCTGTAGCCACCTGCCATCTTCATTTCCTAAGAATATGTCTGAGCCCCACATGTGGCCCAGAGGCATTCATGGGCAAAGAAGATGGGAGCAGCTAGAGGTCCTCACTTTGCTTTGAAGTGATCCCAGCTGCCAGGAAGAAACTTTATTTTAAAAAATAAAAAGGGGGAGGGAGAGGGCACCTCAGCAGGGGCCACGAAAGCTGTAGAGTACACGTTTGTGCCCATGGGTCCCATGTTGTCTACCCCTAGTTTAAAGTGTTACAGATTAACTGCATCAAATTGCTGTGATATTAGCACACTCCCTTGAAACCATTTATTCCATAGCTGAGCCCACAATAGGAGCACTCCCTACTATGGAATGGGAACCTGCTGGTGACCACACTTATACAATTCGGACTCTAACTGCAGGAAGATTATTTGTTCATATTTTATCTCCTTTAATTCTGCTATACTAGTAAATTTGCTTACCTTTTCTAACCTCCCTGTTGTGTAGATTTCCAAATCAAAATATTGTGGCAACTGCAACAAGTTGGTGACTTTCTCAGCATCTACAGAATACTGCAGAAATTGATTTTTAAAAAATTAAAGCCCAAGCGATTTTTCAATTAAGTAAAAACATGTCCCAACTAAGTCCCAAAACATGTCCCGATTCCAAAGATGAGCTTCATTAGGAAATGCAGAATGTTCAATATTAGGCAACACTATAATAACATTAACCAAGTACATTCTCTAAATGCAATCATTTTTTGTTGTTGTTGTTTTAGATTTAAAAGATTTGTATCCTGCTTCAAGCACTGGGAGCAGGGGAAAATTGCTCGGGAAAGGCTGTAGTTCAGTGTTAGAGCACATGCTTTGCATGCGACAGGTTCAATTCCCGACATCTCCAGGCAGGGCTGGAAAAAACTCCTGTCTAGAATCCTGGAGAGCCACTGCCAATCAGTGTAAATAATACTGAGATAGATTGAGCAGTGGTCTGACTTGGTATAATACATCTTCCTACATAATTGCGACCTAAAAATGTCAACTATAAATAAAAAATAAATAAAGTCAGACTCACTTTTGCTAATAGCTGAGGGAGTGCAACAGCAAAAAGTTCTGTGATTCTTGTCCTGTCATCCAACTGAGTTTTTTTCTCCTTTGCTGTTAGCACCTAAGTTATGAAAGCACAAGGATGGTCATAACTAAAGGAGTGATGACATCAACACATATCTAGTGCAACCCATGTCAGCAAGCTACGAAAATGTAATTCGTGGTAGGCAGATTTACCCCAGCTAAGCAAAATGCCTGAACTACATCCTTGAACTCACACATGCCCAATTGTGTGAAGGGAATTTGGTAAGAGACACCACAAAGTTTTAACAGAGGCATAAAAAGGAGGAAAGGGTTTTACTTAAATGCCCATTTTTAGCAACGGGGGTAAAAATCAGGTTTCCAACAGCTATCGGATTCATACTATGTAAAGTTCTCACTTAGTACAATGAAAAAATGCCATGGCTGCTTAGTGCTATAAAAGGTTTCAGAATTCTAGTACTGGACCTTGAACTGGTTCATTATGGTTTCTGAGACAAAAGATGTATGCTAAAAATGGGGTATTTTCACTATGTGCTGTAAGCATGAGTTTTACTGCCAATGAGCAGATATGTCTTACAGTTAGTACTGATTTAACATTGTAATATTTCAATGAACATACTGTCCATAATATAAATTTCCAACAACATCAGAACAACAACAACAACAACATACCCGCTTTCCTGTGCCTCTTCCTACAGGGGGATGACATTCAGCTGCTTGTCTAATGGTACACAGCATTATTTCAATTAGTGCACTTTCCTGTTTGTCTGTTAAAGCTGTAATTATTTAAAAAAGATGTCAAAATATTTCCGGGCATTTTTCCTAAAACTATACCTGTTTATGAAGGCTCAGACACAAGTCATAAGGTTTTCCCACTAGTTATGTTATTAAACCTTTAAACTTGCAACTAGCACATCAAATCTCCTGCTATTACCACATCAGGATTAAGCAGAAAACAAACTCACAGAAGGAATATGTAAAACGGACAGTCTGAATTCAGGTTTGGAAGCAATATCAATGTTTTCAAGGTTTTTGCATTATAATCTAGGCTGTGCTTGCATTTTAATGGTCTAAAAAATAACTAATACTGAGAGTTTTACATATGATGAGATAAATGTGGTAGCAAGAATTAAAAACAGGAGTGTCTTCTAATTCAAACCACCAGTTTTGCATGAAAATGATTTCAAATGTTTTAGAGAAATATCACAGAGAGTTTCAGTATAAATCTGCAGGACAACACTATCCTAATACCAACACAGGAAAACTGAGGGCAAAACCAGACAAACGCATGATTACTAAGTACATGCTCACTGGCTTGGCTATAAAGCGGGGGAGCAGGTTAACTTTTTACACTAAAAGAAATACATAGGGAGATGAGTGCAATCTCATCCCCTAACGCGTGCTGCTTTAGACATTTTCCCCCATTGTGACTCCGAAACTGAATTTGAGCTGGCAGGAAGGAGACCTCTTAAAGCAGCAGACTACAGGGAGATAAGGCAGGGGAGGGGGTGGGTTTCACTCCCCTTCACCATGTGATTCCTTTTATTGTAACAAGGTAACCCCCACCTTCACCTTTTAGCCAAAATGGCAAGCATGTTTAATAAATGCATACATGTCTAGTTTTGCACTGAGCTGAAGATAATAAAAGAAATTCAACAGATTTTGGCTGCACCCTATGTCAGCCTTCTCCAACGTGGTGCCCTCCAGATGTTTTGGACTTCAACTCTCATCAGCCCCAGCCAGCATGGGCAATAGTCAGGCATGCTGGGAGTTGTAGTCCAAAACATCTAGAGGGTACCAGGTTGGGGAAAGCTGTCCTATGCATACTAA
The DNA here is from genome assembly GCA_021292165.1 of Shinisaurus crocodilurus. Taxonomy (NCBI): domain Eukaryota; kingdom Metazoa; phylum Chordata; class Lepidosauria; order Squamata; family Shinisauridae; genus Shinisaurus; species Shinisaurus crocodilurus. The sequence continues at coordinate 12,659,412 of CM037883.1, read as the reverse complement.
CTTGGCATTCTAACCAATAAAACAGAGCAGGTTGTTTCCGAGTATATATGCATAAGATTGGGCTGTTAGAATGCAACAGACATATGGAGTATTACAACCAGTGGCTGCGATCCAGACTGCTGTGCACAAAAGGGGCTTCCCTTTCTCTTCCATGAGAAAGGAAACTTTTGTATGTTCAGTGGAGAAATGCCCCTCCCTGCCAGACGATACAATCTTCATACTAAAATGGCTTGTGCTGAAAAATACAGTGAAATCTTACGTTCTTCTCCATTGAGTGGCTCCTCCAACAGAAGACTATTCATACATTCCCAGTCCTTCAAGAGGTCAGTTGCACAATCCCACATGCTGTCCACCAAGTAAGCAGCATGCTCATGTAACTAAAAAAGATTCAGCTGTATTTAACATTTTAACTCATGAAAGCTAATTAATATGTACACCCCAGTAGTTACCAAAAAGCCCGATTGTTGTCATTGCTGCAAAAGAGGCGAATAGTGCTTGTTCCTACAGTTGATAATTTTACAGGGGGGGGAAACATACACTGAAGAAAACAATGGGCAATTTGCCAAGAAAGTGTTCTTTACTTACTCACAGTTACTATCAAGCCTTAAAACTTTAAATGGTATGTTTAAGCACCCTGAACTCCTGGTTTACTTGTTCATTAATGTTTACTACATTTCGGCTGGCATTGCAAGCCAAAGCACTCTTTTTTTTACATATCAAATAGTAGCAAAGCTCTCAAACAACCCCAAGTCAGGCAACTCCTGTTCTGTCAGCGCCAAACAGAGCAGGCAATAACCACATAGGGAGAGATTTGGAGGCTCCTATAAATACGTGCACAGAAGAGCAAAGGAAATGTAGCCTAAGAGTTTAACATTCCTTGCCATGTTGCTTATATTCATACTATTAACAGAGTATCAACCACTTTTCAAAAACGTAAACCTCTAAGAAATCCGGGTGGCCAAAATATCTGCACATCCCTCTGCCTGACCACATACAGCTGCACAATCATCAAAACTATCTGTCTTCCAATAAAAGAAACAACCCTTTTAATGACAATTTTTAAAAGGAGGTCCTAGTTAAAGAGAACATCACACAGATATAAAATGAACTGGTGCAAAACTGTTATATCTGCTCTGTTAAGCAAATTAGAATATTTTGCAGACTCAGTGCTTCTTCCTAAGCTGAAGGAAGTCTTGAATTTGCCTGGGTAGCCATTTAAGCAGAAAGTATCATAAAACAAACATTTCTGTAAACCATAATTTTATGAGATAAAGATACTCAAACTTACCTCACTTTCCAAAAAGAAAAATACTAATGTCTTGACAAGGTTAGCATTTGGACCTTGTCTTCCCCTTCTTTTAAGAATTCCATCTTCTTCAGGGTCTCTGCGACTGAAAAGTCTTTCAAAGCAAGAAAAAAAAACCCCATTTGTTTTCTATTAAGACACCAAGAACTGCTGCATATGTACTTACTACCGGTTTAGATCATGTTTTCAAGAACAACTATAAGCTATTAGAAAGAGAAAATTTTATTCTTTTAAATGTAACATACAATCACTGCACATTTCCATGAAGCAAACTAGATGCTGCAACATCATCTTAGTATCATCATTTTAATTCTTCTTGATCAGCATGCTTTAAGTAGCTAAGTATAGTTAATAATAATATTATGCTAACAGGTACTATTTATCCAAGACATAAGCTCAATCTAGGTATCTCACCAGACCATGATTTACACTTTCCAAGTTTCCAAAAGTACAGGCAAACCATAGTTCCAAGTTGCTTGTCTGCTTTCTTTTTCCATCTGCTCAGCAATTCAATCTCTAGCTGCAGTGGGCTCCAGCGGGAGTGCAATAGTGATAACTATGGTTTGGTAATTCAGTTGTGATGTCAAACCTACTGTTAGTACAAACCACTTCAAACCCTGGTTTACGATAGCTGGTTTGCCAGCCAATCATAAACCATGGTTTGCCAATTCAGATATCACACTAAAGCACAGTTAGGTGTAAAGTCTGAATGGAGCTGTATAGACGCAATGCCATCAGGATATTCCTATTTTCCACTTGCTGGGGTCATGAGTACTACAATGAGTACTACAACACAGCAACTGCCATCTTCTTCAAGAATGGGAAATGTTAAACAATCTAATTTGTGAAATCATTGTTTGACTACCTGACTGGATGAACTGTAGCCCCTCTAATATATCAAGAACTGTTGGAACTGATAGTTGCACAGCCCTGAGATTTCCTGCTCAGGTGGAACTGGGAAAATAAAAATCAACTGTGAAGTTTCTATTTTCTGAAGCAATTATACTGGATCTGATGATTGCTACCCTCACTGGGTGCACTAAGAGACTTTATTAAAAATATACCTCGTATGCTAACTACAAGCAACTGCGATGCATTTCCAAAATGGCACCAATACAAAATATTCCTCCTTACTTTTTATATAGAAATTCTCCTGCTGCTACAGCTACTGGCCGATGAGCTGAGTAAACCAGATGGTAGACATTTTCACAGTCTTCTGCAGTCAGAACTTCTTCACTACTCCTAGAAATGCAAACAAAAATTGCACCCAGAATACTAAGGAGGAAATAAGGAAAGAAATTCAATATGCCCTTCTTTTTAAATGCCAGCAATAAAAGACAACCATCCTCCTGCTTTTAAGTGTTATATTTTAGTTATCTAGGGTTGCTCATAAGTTAGTTTAGATCTGTTTTGCTTTTTGTATATACAACTGAATTTAAGGCATTAGCATTACAATTTAGAGATAGTTGTCTTTTCTAATAAGTGTAACTACACTTTCTAATTACTTCACATCAGATGACTCTGCAGTCTCTGATTAAAGTATGAGAAATCCAAATGGAAATGAACATCTAAATATTTCTGCAATATAGACAACTAAAGGTGCGATCCCATGCCAACTCCATTCTGGGAGTTGTAGGCCTTTTTTGTGTCTAAATACGCATAGGATTACGCTCTAAAGAACAAAAAAATGTCCGTTTGTCATGACAAGATTTATTTAATTAATTTATATCCTATTGAATACCACCTTTACCAGACTTGGATTCCAGGGCAGTTTATAAATATATTGCATAATAAAAACAACCAGCAGATAAAAGCAAAGTAATTAGCAAGAGTTTAATGCCTTGAATTTTTTTTTAGAAGGTTTCACTTGGCACCTTAAATAAAAACCCACGCAGGCACCAGGCAAGTCTCCCTGGAGAAGGTGTTGCATAGACAGAGTGCCAGGGATGAACCTTCTCTCTAGCTGTCACCTATTCAAAGCAGCTATTTATGAATTATGATTTCTAGGCCGCCTTTCAGGATAACATTCCAAGAGTGGCACTGTAGTCAATAATTAAAAAGCAAAGATAAATCACAGAAATAATAATCATAGAAACAATACAAGTTCAAGTTCTTTATTATTACGGTCAGATGACCCAACAAATAAACTTTACATTTCAGATCACACCGAGATACCACAAATTACAAATAAAACAATTATCATCACTCATAATAAAACAAAATTGGGAGGAAACGTCCCTCATTTAGTCCCTACCAAAAAGCTCTCCTTCTCATAATAGCTTTAAAAAAATTGGTTACTGAGGAGGTGACAATTGGATTACGATCGCATAAACAGAAGGAGACCAACCATTTGTCAGGCAAGTCACGGAACCTCCCTAGGAGGGGCAAAATTAAGTCTTCCCTTATTTTAGTATAGAATTTACATTGAAGGAGAACGTGCCTCAGAGATTTGGGTACCCGATCCATACATGGGCAGTATCTTTGCTGGTATGGAGTTCCTTGGTACCTGCCCTGCAAAATTGCTGAAGGTAGAATATTAAACCTTGCCAGCATAAATGCTCTGCGAGCTTGTGGGTCGCAAATATTAGGTATAATGCTGGTAGGCCATATGTCAGAGTAACCCCGCTTACGATGGTGGAACAGGGTCTATTCGCTAATGAGAAAAGGTCCTCTCTCTCAATATCAAGCAGTCTCTGCGATAACAGTCTAAGCACTTGCTGGGGACCAAGCAGAAGAATAGAATCCATGGGTATGCCAACTGATCTAATTTTTGATTGCACCAAAGAGGCCCATTTACTAGTATAGCTGTACCTGAGGTTCCCAGATGTGAAATGTAAGCACAGCCAGAACTTGAGGGTCTGGATCCACGCTTTAACCTCTAGCTGGCCTAATCCAGTTTCTAGGTACATGACTGCGTAACTGACGCAATTGGGAACTCGCAGTATGCGTCGTAAGAATTTGGCTTGTACTCGCTCAATCCCCACATCGACTGCGCTTATCCAAATAGGTACACCATATAACAATTGAGCCATAATTTTGGCTTTGAATACCCGTATTGCTGATGGTACATGTTGTTCCCCGAGTGTAAAAAAAACGAGCAACGGCCAGCATACTACGGTTAGCTGCATTAGTGGCGAGGTGTTGATGGGCCTTCCAGTGAGCTTTATAAGCAAAGTTTATACCCAAATCCCTATATTTCTTAACTTGTTCCAAGTTAACACCTCTGAGAGTCCAGCGTAGACATCTCCAGATCTTAGAAAAAACCATTACTTCTGATTTCTCTAGGTTGATAGTCACTTCGTTTGCATCGCAAAATGTGGCAAAGGCTGCTATGAGATGTTTCAGTCCCAGCCGAGTTTGAGATAGAAGCATCATCCAGTGTGGCGTAGTGGTGAGAGTGTTGGACTGGGACTCGGGAGATCCGGGTTCTAGTCCCCGCTCGGCCATGAAACTCACTGGGTGACTTTGGGCCAGTCACTGACTCTCAGCCTAACCTACCTCACAGGGTTGTTGTGAGGATAAAATGGAGAGGAGGAGGAGGATTGTGTAAGCCGCCTTGGGTTCCTTGCAGGAAAAAAGGCGGGGCATAAATATAATAAATAAATAAATAAATAAAGTAGAAGTGGGATTTTTTGTGTACCCATTTTTGGCGAATGGCCCTCCACACTCATTAGAGCAGGAGATAGGTCGTTCATAAACAGACTGAAAAAGAAAGGTGCCAAAATGCACCCTGTCTGACCCCTCTGTTAGTGTAGAACTCTTCAGTCAACTCGCCATGGGAGCTGTAGCCAACCTGGCAGCTAGTACTGAGATAAAGTTTTTGAATGAGGAACAGCAGCGTTCTGTCAATGCTGGTCTTAACTTCGACCACAGTAATTCTCTGGGGAGAGTCAAACGGCCCTTTTAAATAAAAAAACACTGTTATCAGTTTCTCTCCCCCCCCCCCCGGCAGCTATATTTCTCTGCCAGGTGCGCTAGCATAATGCAGTGAGGTCCAATGTAGATCTATTTTTGCAAAACCCTATCTGTTCTGGGCCTAGTATATGCTGTTCATCCAGCCAATCTGACAGTTTGTCCACAAGGTGCCTAGCATAAAGCTTACCCACAATTGATATCAGGCTTATTGGGCGATAATTGCCTGGCAGTTTTGGGTCTCCCTTTTTGAAAATGGGCACTATAATGGATTTGGACCAAACCAATGGCACCCTTCCAGTAATGTCTGTCAAACAGAAAAGGGAATAACTCAGGTGGGAGCTCATCGGGTCCCGGTGCCTTGCCATCCTTTAGCTGTCTAATTAATTTTTTTATCTCATTGGGATCTACCATTCTGGCAAATTAGTCGGCATGGATTCTGCCAGTGAGGTCCGGGGCTACTGGGTCATAGAATATTTTTTCAAAAAACTCCTTCCAAACCTGTGGGGGCACTCTATTGTCAAGCAGGCCAGATTTGTTTGAGATTGTTCCAGACACCAAGTCCCAGAAATGTTTGGTATTACTGGGCTGTGATGCCTGAATTATCTGGTCCCATCTCCTCATTTGCAACTCTCTCTTCTTTTTTTAGGATAGTTAGTTTATATATCTTTTTCAACTCATGATATTTAGGAGGGAGTTTGTTTTACTATAACAATGAAGTTGGTATAGTGCACGGATCTGTTTTTTCAGCAGTTGACATCAAACCAGCTGTCAGTGAAATAGAAACATTACAATCCAGCAGACCTATACCATAAAATATGTTGAAATGCCTGGGATAATGCAGCTGCCTGGGGCCAAAAGGTCTGGTGGGAGATGAGCTACCATGGGGATGGCAGTCCATATACAGACTGTCATGAGTAAACACAAACTCTCAGCAGCCAAGGAAAGTATCGAACTTAGCTATCAACTTTTACTGCAGAACATACTGAAGTATGCCTGTGTACACCAGTTGCTGGGGAACATGGGCAGGAGAGTGGTGTTGCACTCATGTCCTGCTTGTGGGATCCTGTGAGCAGCTGGTTGGCCACTGTGTGAACAGAATGCTGGACTAGATGGACCCTTGGTCTGATCCAGCCTGGCTCTTCTTATGTTCTTACCCTTATTTATACTGCTGCTTATAACCCCCAATTCTGCAACAGTTCACAATTTTTTAAAAAAATACAACAAAAATATTAATTAATATATAAAATAATTCAGAAATCAGAAGAGCAAGAAGAAAATCTTAAGATAGTTTGGGATACAGATTTTGAGGAGGAAATAGCGAAAGAAGAGTGGAACAAGATATGGGATAGGCATATATTGAAAAATATGTCAATAAGGATAAAATAGAATTTTTATAAATTAATTTGGAGATGGTACCTGACTCCCCAAATAGATAATAATTGTTCTCCAATGTGTTGGAGAGGTTGTCAGGAGTTGGGTATGCATGCTCATATGTGGTGGAGTTGTAAAAGCGTACTGGATTTTTGGAAAATGATTTTTGAAGAAATATCGGAAATCATTGGCATTGATTTAGAGGTTTGTCCTAAATTAGCATTGTTATCAATAACTGAAAAGGTGGCTGGTCCTCAAAATGTTAAAGAATTAATTGTAAATTTGTTAACGGCGGGTAGATTAATGATAGCAAGAAAATGGAAAGTTCATCTTTCTCTATTACCGACTGGTATAAGGAAGTGTGGGATATGGCTTTAAATGGTATGTTAACTTGTAATATCAAATGTAAAAGGGGACAATTAAAGAAAAATAATTTTAAGGATATATGGGATTATTTTTAGATTATGTTTTAATTGAGGGAAAGGGGACTACACCATGTCAAGATCTGATGTATTTTTGGAATTTAGGATACAATGGTATAGAAAAGTAGTAGTTGTTTATCATAATGGTCCCAAGGTGATGGGAGCACGTGTTTGATTGTATTTGATTTGTTTGTTTATTTTTTTAAAAAAAAATTAAAAATCAATTAAATATTACAATCCCTCAGCCCCCCACTGAAAACCACCAAACCAATAGTTAAAACAGCAGTGAATACAAAAATAGCAGAAGTACAATTGAGTCAAGATCTCAACTAGCAATCTCCAAAGGCTTTCTGAATTTTTAAAAACAGTTTTAAAACCTTTTTGAAAAGGCAGCAGGGAGGAGAGTGGAACGATCTGTCTCAGAAGGGAGTTCTATCTAGTGCATTTGGGCTACTACCAAAAAGGCCCTGCTCCCAATGAAGGCCAATCTTGCCTCCACATATAAATGAAATTAGGAGCAGGCCTGTGGCTCACACTGGCTTAGCTTGTCTGAGTGTGGAAAGCTAAGCAGGGTCGGGCCTGGTTATTACTTGGATGGGAGACCCCTCCTCTAGTTTCCTGCATTGAGCAGGAAGTTGGGGTCTAGTAGGCCCCTTCCAACTCTATCATCCTATGACTAAGTGCCAGGGACTTGTATGGGAAGAGATGTTGCCATGATGAATTGTTATACTATGATTATTACATATATTACGTCAGAACTGTTTTGTTCTAAATGTTGAGTGCAATTCATTATTCATCTGGGGCCCTCCTCCACCTGACCCCATTATCTGAGATTATACAGGTGATGAATGGAGAGCGAGCCTATTCTCCATAACTACCAGAAATATTAGCATGGAGGACTAGTCAAGAATTACAGTGGGGTATACTCGTAAAATTATTTGTATTCTGGGAAATGGGCCAACCTCCGCAGACATGGATTTTTAAAAACTCTTATAATGAAATGTAAGTTGCAATAAAAAATTATCATTTGCAAGGGCAAATGAGGTGATTGCCAACTGCTTGATGGCTGCAGCTACTCAGAAATCTAGGGAAAAAGAGGCTGCAGCAAAGTTTTCCACTTGGCTAGAGAATTCAGATGACCTAGAGTTTGGCTGTCCTGTCAATTATGGAAAAGATATACATCCGGATCTGGACCTGGAAAAGCCCCAAAAGAACTCTTAAGAACTCTTAAAGTTCCACTGGGTAGGCCTGTCGGAAGAGGTCAGTCTTTATGGCCTTTTTAAAAGCCAAGAGACTATCTAGTTGACGAGTCCCCTCCGACAGGCCATTCCACAGTCTGGGAGCCGTTGACAGAATACTAGGAATCTCAACGTTCATTTTGAAAAGGATTTCTGGCCCTTGTAGCTGTGAGGAAATACTTGAAAACCTGCTCAAAGAAGGAGAGCCTCTTGGCATCATACATTGGGTTGTCCGAAAGGAAGTGAACTTTCAGCAACTTACATAGGACAAACTCTTACGCAAAGTACATTTTGACCTAGTTTTAACTCTTTCAAATATAATATATTCTGAAAAGAAGTATCACAAAAGAAATGTGCTATGTTTTGTAAAATTATATGTAAATAAAATGTACAAATTAACTCCACATGTTTATATTACTGACTGGTCTGAAATACTCACTGTAAAACAAGAGTAAGTAGTTTTATTGCTTGTACTGCAACATCATATTCTTTGTCCAGAGTCATAGACACAATTCTATCCTGATGGGGAGGGAAAACAGAGTTTGTAAAATGGAACCTGTTAAAAATTGGCAAACTGGAATGTGATTTTAAAAGAGAGAGAATACTAACCTTGAACCGACTGGTGAAGAGTTCCAATTTGGAATTAAGTTCTTTATTATAGTAAAGCCCTTGCAAAGCTGTAAGACATTTGAGCCTTACCTCCCCTTGCTAAAAAAGAAGAGGAAATAGAATAGCAAACACATGTAGAAACTTAAAAGTATTAATTTTAATAACACACCATTAATTAGACTGAACAGCTCTACATCTGTATCAGAATTATACACTCTGGCTTCTTCACTGTTCTCGGTTTTCTGTTATTGTATTACAACAACACAGATAATAAATAGCTCTCCTGTTCAGAACAAATGTACTATGTCCCCAATAAGAGTATAATCCTTTGCCATAAACCCAAACAGTGGCTGAGATCCAAAGGGTGTGGCCAAGGGTTTGGGTAAGCCTAGTTAAGGTTTTTCATTTTTTTTCCTTTTGAACATGCCATATGGCAACCTGCTTTTGGAAGTTTCAGAAGTCATCTACCAAGTGAATACTGCAGCAGAAGAATCATCATCATCATCATATTTCTTACCCACCTCTCCACTTAGATCGAGGCGGGGAACAACCATAAATACAAAATACGGAACTAGTTAAAAACATAGTAAACATTATTAAAATATTCTTAAAAACCTTTAAAAGTATCCTAAAAACTCTTAAAGTTCCACTGGGTAGGCCTGTCGGAAGAGGTCAGTCTTTATGGCCTTTTTAAAAGCCAAGAGACTATCTAGTTGAGTCCCCTCCGACAGGCCATTCCACAGTCTGGGAGCAGCAGAAGAGAAGGTCCTCTGGGTAGTACTCACCAGCCTAGTCTTGGCTGACTGGAGTAAATTCCTCCTAGGGGACCTAAGTGCACGGGGCGGATTGTACGGGAGAAGGCGATCCTGCAGGTAACCCGGACCCAAACTATGTAGGACTTTAAAGGTAATAACCAACACTTTATACTTCGCCCGGAAACTGATGGGCAGCCAGTGTAATGCTTTTAAAGCTGGTGTAATATGGGCACCTCTAGATGTACTGGTGACCAATCTGGCTGCCATATTTTGCACCAATTGAAGTTTCCGAACTAGGTACAAAGGTAGCCCTATGTACAGCGCATTGCAGAAGTCAAGCCTCGAAGTTACTAGCGCGTGCACTACCATCTTTAGGTCTTCCAACTCTAGGAAGGGGCGCAGCTGGCGTATCAGCCGGAGCTGATAATAGGCACTCCTAGCCGTCGCATCTATCTGAGCTGTCATTTGAAGTGACGGGTCCAGAAGCACCCCCAGGCTGCGAACACAGTCTTTCAGGGGGAGTGTAACCCCATCCAGAACTGGTTGACACACCTCCAAACCCAGGTTGTGGCCTTTGACAGCAAGCACCTCTATCTTGTCTGGATTCAGCTTCAGTTTGTTTTTCCTCATCCAGCCCATTACCGCCTCCAAGCATTCATTCAGAGGAGACACACTATCCTTAGTTGACGCTGTCACCGAAGGCATAGAGAAATATATTTGGGTGTCATCAGCATACTGAAAACACCCCGCCCCATGCCTCTGGATGATCTCTCCCAGCAGTTTCATGTAAATATTAAATAGTATAGGGGACAGAATGGCACCTTGTGGTACGCCACATAGCAGCTCCTTTTTTGAGGAGCAGCTATCCCCAAGCATCACCATCTGGAAGAGCTAGGACCGGAACCACTGGAGCACAGTGCCCCCGATCCCCAATCCCCTCAGGCATTCCAGAAGGATACCATGGTTGATGGTATCGAAAGCCGCTGAGAGGTCCAAAAGCACCAACAGGGATGCACTCCCCCTGTCAGTACTCAGGCGTAGATCATCCACTAAGGCGACCACAGCAGTCTCAACTCCGTATCCTGCTCTGAAGCCGGTTTGAAATGGGTCTAGAAAATCGGTGTCATCCAAGACTGCTTGGAGTTGGAAGGCAACCGCCCTCTCGATCACCTTGCCCCAAAATGGGAGATTTGATACTGGTCTATAGTTGTTATAGTCCAGGGAATCCAGGGAATAGAATGCTACTGAAGTCCAAAGCCCCTTTAGTAGTATTTATAGAGATTTCTACCCCTCTCTTCAAACAAGCTCCATGGTGGCTCACAACGGATCAAAATACATTTAAAACTCACTCTCTCTCTCTCTCTCTCTCTCTCTCTCTCTCATATACACGCACACACAGAATAGAAAAATCTAAAACAGCAACATAAAACAATTAGCAGCAGTAAAGCAGATTATCTTAAGCAATTAAAAAGAGGTGTTCACCAGGCACCAGGATGACATCTAAGCAGGTGCCAGGAAAGCCTCCCCGGGAAGAGAATTCCATAGTTGGGGCACCACCACCCACACTGGCTCTTCTCCAGGTTCCCCCACTAACCAAAGTGTGATAGTCACGCCACCACACTTTGGATAGTAGAGCCATCCAGAGAAGAGCCCACTGAAGCTCTTAATACATGGAAAGGCACATTTGAAGACAGGTGGCCTCAGGTATTCTGGCCCCAAGCTGTGAAGTTTTTTTTTAAAGTTAAAAAACAGCACTCTGAATTGAGCTCAGAAACATATCAGAACCCAGTGAGATGTGGAGTTAAATAAGTATTTCTTAAGTATAAACCAAACATTATCATTCCCGATGACTTCATATGCATATTTCACTCTTAGTCCTCCTGAAATGTAAAGCAATTTATTTTTTTCTCCAGCATTTCCATTTCATTTAAAACTAGCAGATGGTTCCAACAGAGGTTAGTTTTTTAATAAAATTAAGATATTAACTGTAATTGTTTGTAGTTTTCTCTATTCAGTTATTAATTCTGCATCCCTTTGAAAATAGGGGAAACTAGCACACCACACCTTACCTTGTCATGCATTGTCCACCCCACGTATTTTAAATAGCTGTCATTGAGAAAGGCATCACTATACATTTTCATCCAAATCCCAATTTCTTCAATACAGATTGCTCTTATTTCTGCTATTGCATCCCTGGAATGGGGTGAAATGTAAAGAAATTCAGACGTATGAAGAAGAAAATAGGAACCTAGGAACCCTTGGTCCATCTAGCCCAGTACTGACTGGTAGCAGCTCTCCAGGATTTCAGGCAAGAATTTTTCCAGCCCTAGCCAGAGATTAAACCTGGGACCTTCTGCATGCAAATCATGTGCTCTACCACTGAGCCACAACCCCTCCCTAAATATTCACAAGTAAAGCTTAAATGATAATCTAGTACAGAGCGACTGAACTCACCGGTATCTATGAACAAATACACCTTTAAAAATCGCATTCATCATATTCTCTATTTCATCCTGATTTTCTTGAAGCTGAAAAACACAGCAAGTGCCAAATGAAGAAAATGTTTAGGCAATAAATTATTTTTGCTTAAATTTTTGACTGCTGACAGAAATTTTATCGCCAGTGAAAGTTATTGAGATTGCAGAAGCTCAGCAAACTACTTACAGTGTGCAAATACCACCACATACCATACAATAATTTCATAGATTTCATAGATCATAGAGTTGGAAGGAGCCTACAAGGCTATCGAGTCCAACCCCTTGCACAATGCAGGAAACTAGAGGAGGGGGTCTCCCATCCAAGTAATAACCAGGCCTAACCCTGCTTAGCTTTCCACGCTTAGACAAGCTGAGCCAGCGTAAGCCACAGGTCTGTATTTACTCAATTTTAATCTGATATTCTAGAAACCAAACAACCAGGGTTGGCAATGTGGTGCCTATTGGCGCCAGTGTGCTCCTGGAACCTGCTGAGGCTCCAAATCCTTCCCAATTGTTTTCTGCGTTTTAATTTTTTTTTGAAAAGCAAATGTCCGTCTTCCCAGCGGCTGGGATAGCTTCAAAGTGAAGCAAGGCCTCCAACTGCCACCTTCATTTCCCATGAATGCCTCTGGGGCCCACATGGGGACCCAGAGCCATTCTTAACAAGTAAAGATGGCAGGTGCCTGGAAGCTGGTGCTTCGCTGTAAAGGATTCCTGGCTGCCTCAAAAGAAAAAGAAAAAACATCTAAGGAGTGGGGCCCCCACCCATTGCTGCTGCATAAGCTGGGGATGGGGGCTGTGGGGGGCAGTGCAGAGTTCAGGGGAGTGCAATGCACAAATCACATGTGCATAGTCTGTGTGTTCTTTTCTATGTGGGGTAGGTCGTTGGTGATGCCCACAATCCTTTTTTAATCAAAATGTGTCCACCGGCCCAAAAAGATTGGACACCCCAACCAAACAGAATGATGTCAGCTTTTTTGTCCCATCTGATTTTCATGATGACCCTGGTCAGTAGCAGGATTTCATTTATTACATTTCTATCCCACACACCAGCCTATTAAAAACCATTAAAAATACATTATAGATAGTATAAAAACCCATTTACATACAAACATTTAAACAACATACATCTAAACAATTTTTTAACAATCAAGAAGAAAAATGCAGGACCTGATTAAAACCTCATCATATGCTGCCAAATGCCGGAAAGAAGAGGAAGGTCTTAATCAGGTGCCGAAAAGATAACAATGTTGGTGCCAGGTGGGTCTTGTCAAGGAGATTGTTCCATAATGGGGGGGGGGGGGGCACCACTGAGAAGGCCCTCTCCCTTGTTGCCACCTTCCAAGCCTCCCTTGGAGAAGGCACTTGGAGGAGGGCCTTAGATGATGAACAAAGCATATGGGTAGGTTCAGGCCAGGAGAGGTACTCCATCAAGTATTGCGGCCCTGAGCCATGTAAGGCTTTATAGGTCAAAACTAGCACCCTGAATGGGGCTCAGAAACATATAGGCAGCCAATGCAAGTGGGCCAGAATCAGTGTTATATGTTCAGACCTTCTTGTCCCTGTTATTAATCTGGCTGCTGCATTTTGCATAAGCTACAGCTTCGGAACTGTCTTCAAAGGCAGCCCTACATACAGCACATTTGAGTAATCTAACTTGGAGGTTACCAGCGCATATACAAAGCCAGACTATCCCTGCCCAGATAGGTACCTGGGCTACCAACCAAAGTTGGTAGAAGGCACTCCATGTCACTGAGGCCACCTGAGCCTCAAGTGACAAACATGGCTCCAGGAGAACCCCAAGACACAAACCTGCTCCTTCAGGGGGAATACAACCCCGTCCAAAACAGTTTAAGCATCCTCCAGCCAGACAGAAGAACTGCACACTAACAGCATCTCAGCCTTATTTGTATTCACTTTGTTTATTAACCCTCATCCAGTTCATTGTTGCAGCCATGCACCGATCTAACACATCTACAGGCTCACCTGATGAAGATGAAATGGAGAAACAGAGCTGTGTATCATCAGCATAATGATGACAATGCACTCCCACACTCCAGATTACCACACTCAATGGTTTAATGTAGATACTGAATAGCATCTGACTGACCCCTGAGGAACCCCATACTGGAGAATCCACAGGGTTGAGCAAGGTAGGAGCAAAACTACTACAATGCAATGCTTCCCACTCCCAACTAAGACCACCATCTCCATGTCCAGTTGAGAAAATCAAGTCTACAGAATGCCCTGCTACATGTGTTGGGCTGATGACATGTTAAGACAGCCACATGGTTGTCAAGGAGACTATGAAAACCTGAGCCGATAGGAGGGAACATGTAGGGATGGGATGGGAACGTGTAGGGATGGGAAGGAATATGTAGAGGAGAAGGCGGGTTGAGGGAAAATGGTGTATAGGTGCATATGAAGCCTGTTTTCGTTGGGGCCCCGCTGGTGATCTGGAGGTTCTGTGGCTGGACAAGCTTCTGTACTACAGGTGGGCTCTGGAGAATAAAGGCTGTTGATATCACAGGCGCATCTCCCAGGTGGTCCTAAGCTTCTGGGTTCGGTCTAAGGAGTCATCTGTCTTAAGAGCTGATTAGACCCTCCCCATCAAAGGGTAGATCCTCTTCTTGGGTACTGGCTTCTTTGGTTAGCCCAAATGAGTGGAGCCAGGTATGTCTGCATAACACTACAGCACCAGCCATTAATTCTGAATTGCAATCTGCCACGTGGTGAGAGGTGTTCATTTGCTGTTGACACATGCAACAGGCTTGAGCCTGGACGACCTTGGTGAGTTCTTTCTTGTTCGAAGATGGAGGGTGATTTTTCCCAGAGAAAGGAATGGCAATGAGCCATACAGGTCTGGTAGCTGGCCATTTGTAGGGCCAAGGTGGAGTAAAATTATTGACTGATAAGAGTTGAGTTTCCAACCTTCTCTGTTGTCGGGCAGAATGCGTGTTTCCCCCACCGCATAGATTTGCTTTGGGCAGCCTCCACTAAAATGGGAGTAGGCTTCATGGTGCAAAATAGAAACTCACAGCCATCTTCATACATACGGTAGATATTCTCAAGCCAATTGGCTGTGGGTGCCATGGAGGACTATTTTGCCCATGAGTCCTTACTTGCTTGTACTAAAGCAGGCAACATGGGAATGGCCACTGGGTTGTAGATATCCATGTAGATATAGTGGAACATGGGTTCCTTAATGGGTGCCTCGGATCTCTTCACCTCAAGGTCCAGCATCGTTGCCATATGGAGCATCTACTCCCATGTAGGCTTGAGAGTCTTCAGTAGGGGATACTGAGCCCAGGCCACAGACAAGCAGATCCACAGAAGATACAGATGGGGTTGATAACATGGAAGCGGAGTCAGACTTGTAGGTATCTCCATCCGGAGATGCTGTGGCAGGGGTGATTGGAGCAGAAGTCAGTGGCATGATGTGGACTGTAGAGCTTGCCACTAGGGATGGGAATGAAGTACTCAGAACCAAGGTCAGTACTAAGGTTCCCAAGGACTAGATAGTGGTCAGAGAAGCTGAGGAGACTACCAATACAAGGGTCAGTGCTGCAGTGATGTTGGAGTGCTGAGAGGCAGGGTTCCATATGGGGTGGTTTTGATCTAGCCAAAGTAGTCCTGTGCTTGTGGGATTCATGGCAAAGAAAAGAAGATAGAGCAAAATAAAGCAGTTCAAAATACTCAGAAAACTCAGAATCACAGAGAATGCTCCTAATGTGTTTTTTCTGGCAGCTGAAAAGGAACTGAGTGAGAAGGCAGAAGCCACACCCTAGACATGTGCACAGAGGATGGGGTGGAGATTCCTGCCTTCAAGTTCCCGCCCTAGAATGTTCCGAACATTGTCCTGCACAGGCACAAAACCCATATGTGTGAAATGCACAGAGACCACAAAGAAGAAGAGTCACTTTAACTCTCTCCAAAAGCTCTTAGCCAGAGTGAGGTCACCCATGAAAGAATTTGAGATGCCATCTATGTCCTTCGCAACCAACTAGGAAATGCACAGGTTGGCAAAGTTACCAATTTACAGTATTCATGATGCAGGCTTTAAATTTATTTATTTATTATATTTATACCCCGCCTTTTTCCCTGCAAGGAACCCAAGGCGGCTTACATAATGCTCCTCCTCCTCCTCCTCTCCATTTTACCCTCACAACAACCCTGTGAGGTAGGTTAGGCTGAGAGTCAGTGACTGGCCCAAAGTCACCCAGTGAGTTTCATGGCCGAGTGGGGATTTGAACCCGGATCTCTCAAGTCCCAGTCCAACACTCTAACCACTATGCCACACTGGCTCTCGTACAGCCTTAGTACAATAATTTTTACTTAGTAAAATAATCACTGTTTGTTCTTGGGTTCAAACTCTGGGTTTCTCCCCTAACATCCCAGATTTCTGGGTTTGCACATCACAGATAATACACCCAGCTCGAGGACAACCCTGGGTTGTTTAGCGCATGGGAGGAGGCAAAGAGTCAGGAGCCAGTACACTCGCTTGCTCCTGTGCACTCCCAAACAACCCAGTTAACAAACTATGGATTGTTTAATCGTGCAAACGGCATCAGTGGCCCAGTTCGCACTCCCAAACAACCCGGGATTAACAAACCATGGGTTGCTTGTGAGCATGAGTGAATGAGTGTGCTGGCTCCCATACAGCTATGCCAATTCCTGGGTTGTTTAACCCAGGAATTGGCATTATGTGCGAACTAGGTCAACATATAGCAACTTGTCTTGAGGGCAAAAAATGACAGGATGAATTTTACAATCAATTGACAGCATACCTCTTTTTGAATTGAAATGTTCAGGAACACATTCAGTAAAATGTTTCATGTATTTCACGTATCAATTAGAATTTACATTTTGTAAAATTCCTTTTCAAAACTATTTTTTCAACAAACATGATTTTCCTAGTTGCCTCACGTATCCGACAATAATTAAAATAACTGACAAAGTCTCTAACCTCCTTCCTTTTCTGTAGCAAGAGTTCCAGTCTATCATTAGCTCGTTTTCCAATTATTTTATTTCGTTCTGCTTCATACTGTCGTTGTGTATTGTCCATATTAATGCTCAGATTTAATGCCACATTCACTAATGCAGTCATCAGTTTCATAGCTAAAAAGTACCAAGAGAGAAAGTGTCATATTATGTGATTTTTAAAAAATAAACTAATGAGGATGATAGTACAGGTGAGGTATGGAAATGAAACCACCTTAGTACATTGAAACCAAACAGTCCAACATTAAACGGTTCTGAATGCTTAATTCAAAAATGTGAGAGCTGTTTTACATCCAATATCGGGCTTGAGAGACTACTGGCTTGACTTGGTTCTTTTTATCTACCCACCTATCAGAAGAGAGTTAGGCAAAAATGATGAAAATAAATGAAGGATTAATCAGTAAGAATGACTACAGAACAAACTAAGAACATTTTATATAGCACTTTTCATATGCTTTCATTGTACTATCATTGGGGTGGATCAAAATGTGTCCTCCTCCCACTTGGGGAAAGCATCTGCCATTCATTGAAGGGCAGCTTTACATCTCACAGCTCAGCATTGTGCAAGAAAATGGAAACGAAATCTAAAAGTGTTCTGCTGCTTGCACAAGCGTTTGCACAACCTCACATGCAAGAAGAAATAGAAAAATTGCTACAGAACCTACTTATTATAGCACTATGTGAGGTTCTGTGCAAGATCTTCCACAAGCATTTGTAGAATAGTGCAAGCAGCTATCTGAATGCTTACCTGCCAATGTGCTAGTATGTCGAAATGCCCTGACTTGAGAGTCTGATAGTCCTGTAAGTAGTGAAATGACTGTGTCCATCATGTATTCATCATATATGATACTATACTGACACTGCCGGACCAATACTCCAATGAACTCACAAAAGCTTGATTTAAATTTCTTCCACTGGGGACCAGCCATGGTAAGCGGATAATCCCCACTATCCTAGAATACAAAATATGTATATATTAGTAGCAATAAATTATTACATATCAAAGGTAGTTAAAATATAGGACCATTACATTTAGATGGACTTGAGGAACCAAAGTAACAGGAGACATGTAGATTTCAACATTCTTCAAAATGCCAGTGATGTTTCTCACAACAAAAAGGATTATCATCACAATCTTAAGTTTTTAGTAAATAAAAGATCCCAGATTCTATTTGCCCTACACAGTGAAGCCAATGATTCTGCTCATCCCATACAAATAATAAAAAAAAATATGTTGCAGAATCAAAACTCACAAGGCAGCAGGTGCATTTGCACATGTAAGAATTATAGTAATTACTCTGAGATAGTATCCACAAACCACATATCCCAGAGATATTGACAAGTAGCTATTAAAACAAAACAGGTATTTTACAAAATAAACCAACTTTTAAATAAACTACAAGAGGTCAGTGGTACATCCAGTTTCCTGCACAAGCAAACTGTCAATTTGTCCTCTCTAGCTCTTGAAAAGGTACCTATTTACAGCACACCTTTGGAGAGGAACTCTCCCTCAAGGCATAAACTTGTAATTGTAACCTCTTCAGATCAGGTTATAGCTCATGTATACAGTAATACCTTGGATTGCAAGTAACTTGGTCTGAGAGCGTTTTGCAAGACAAGCACATTTTTTTATATACATTTTGACTTGATAAACAAGCGACGTCTTGCAAGACAAGTAGTGTAGGAATGTAACCACTCGCCTCGAGCGGGCATAGCGGGCCGAAATCAGGCCCCACTCACGCCCGCCAGAGACTCGCTTTGATATAGGAGTGTTTTGGATTACAAGCATGGTTCCGGAACGAATTATGCTTCCAATCCAAGGTATTACTGTATAGCAGTTTTAGTACCACTGTACTAGGAAATACTGCTAGATCCTTTAAAGGTAAGCAGTTGGAAATAGTCCAGAAAAAAAAAAAAAGAATGCAACAGCAGATTAAATACTGCTCAAATATTCCATGTCCTTATTATTTTATTTCTAAGAGTATTTCTTGATTAAGAGCAAAGATTAAAAGTAAAGGGTTAAATCAAATTTCATATTAGTGAAATTTCTCCCTCTCTCCTCCACCCTGCAGCCCTCTGTGCAACCTGAAAATCTATTCTGGAGGGTCTCCCAAACCCCTGGAGCAGATTTTGAGGGGATGTAGGGGGGGGGGGGCTTCCAATGCCGCTGATGAAACTGCTTCCATCAGCAGAATGACACCATTTAATACAACCCAAAGAGAGCAGACAAATGAAGACTTCAATGTTCTAATTAAACACCACTGAAAGCCATGTGAAATAAAAACAATTTTATTGCTCACCTAAAAACCATCAGGGATGGAGCTAGTCTAACTTCTTCCAGGAGGGAATTCCATAACTGGGGTGCTGCCAAAGTGAAGACCCTGTCTCAAGTACCAGCCAACTGAATCTTTAGGCAGTGGGACAAAAAGCAGGCCTCCTAAGATGATCATAACCTATGGGGGCAGGTTTGTAGGGGAGGAGGTGGTCTGTCAGGTATTCTGGTCATAAATCATTTAGGACTTTATAGGCAAGAACCAGCACCTTGAATTGACCCCAGAAATGAACAGGAGGCCCTTGCAATTGATGTAAGACCAGCATAATATGGTCTGAAAAGTGCACACCAGAAATCATCCTGGTGCATAACTATGTTTTGCACTAGCTGAAGTTTCCAAATGCTCTTCAAGGACAATTGCTGATAGTATATTATTGCTAGTTAGGCATCAAATAAAATATTAAATCTAAAAATGTCCATATAGATAAGGCCCTTTAACAGAACACTGGGTTAAAATGTTTAATATATCCCAATTTAGTAGTTAACTATTTTCCTCACCAATGAACTATTTAACATTAGAAGAGCACATTCTATTTCAGAGCAAATGTTTTATTATGGGTTGGAGCCTGACTTCTAACAAGTTCTTCAGACCACCTCTACTCATGCCCAATATTTCTGGTGCCATTGCTCCCATTAACACATAACCATCCTTCAAGAGATATGCCAGCATTCGGTATCTAGGTGTTCTAACTCAGTGTTCTGCAACCTTGGGTCCCAGATGTTCTAACTGAAACCCCATTTGCACTGTTTATACCAGGGGTGGGCAACTTGTGACCCTCCAGATGTTTTGGCCTACAAGTCCCATCATGCTTCACCATTGGCTATGTTGGCTAGGGCTGGTGAGAGCTGTAGGCTAAACACCTGGAGGGCCACAAGTTGCCCACCACTGGTTTATACCTATCAACTACGCAATCCCACTGCATTACTATACTTCATCAATCAATCCCAGTTCTTAAATGTATCACCACAAACATTTATATTCTACAACATGACTTGGTGTGTCTTACAGATGCATGCCATTTTTCTAAAAGTATGTGTGCATTTTACCTCATCAAATTCTTCTGTCATTTTTCGAATTATTTCAGAATTTTGCATATGTCGAAACATCTCTGCTGTTACAACCCCTACAAGTTACAGACAGTGAATTAATACCATAAAATATCTCAGACATAACACGTTCAAAAAAAAAAGTATATCAATGATGTAGAAACAGTGTAGATTGAAATCTGTCACTTTATGTTTGAAATATCCTATCTGTTTTACAGGCTGTTTTAGACACCAACAAGCAAGTATTTATATGGAGGGTGGGGTAGCATTTTCTAGAATTTTTATATGCTTTATTGTGCACCAGCTTAACCTTTGGAAAGCCATCATAGAAATGTTTTAAATACAGAAATACCAGCACAATCAAGAATCATGGCATACACACGCATACCAGATCTAGGTTTGTAGTCTGAAATTAAACCACAGTTTCCTGGATTGGATGTAATGAGAAACTATAATTTAACAAACTCCAGGAGTTTGCAACTATGGCATGCAAGAGATGGGAGGAGACAGATGTAAGTGCAAGGTTTGCTCTCAGTCTAATAAACCATGGCTTATTAGACAGAAATAATTAATGTGAATCAGGCCTTATTCTCAAAGGACTAGAATTTAACATGAAACTGAAAATGCAGCAAGCTATTCCATTACTTCTACTTCACCATGTAAAACACAACCGGGAAGGGGGGGGGGGGGAGTGAGCGGTGTATTCATGAAAAAATTCCTAGATATTGAAAGCAACTGTTTTTAAAGTTTAAAAAGTGTCTACTTGCTCAACTCCTAAGACCACCAGAATTATTTCATCCTTCAAATTTTCCCCACCATTCAAACATTTCCAAGCTGGTGGTTCTGAGACCCCAAACAGAAAATCCCAACTAACAGCTGTGTCTCCCATGAACTCTCTCCTGTGTCTCTTGGTTGGCCAAAGAGAGGAACAATTGGTACTCTGTAGCTACTCATTTCTAACCCCAAACATACACATTAATGCTGGCCTGAAACATTAATGCATCTACTGACTTAAGGCTTGACTCTTCCACACAACCTGAAATTAATAAGACACCCCAAAGTAAGTATTCCAATACCCAAAACTAAAAATTCTGCTCAGTTTGCTTTTTTAGGGCTTTATAGGCAAGAACCAGCACCTTGAATTGACCCCAGAAATGATGAGATTCTAAATTTCACTGGAGGTGTGATGGACTAGATGGCCATATACTGTCTAACACAAAAATTAGACCTGGCTATAATATTCTACCCAATCACAAATCCTAGAGCCCTATTCAGCCGTTCTGTGCCTGAATAGAGCAAACATGTGAGAAGGAGTGCTCCAGCCCTGTCCCCACCCTAAGCGTTTCAGGTCACCCTGTACTCGCATGGAGGGTGACGGTCTGAAGAGGAGAGCCTCCTATATCCATGAAGGCTCTTCCACACGAGCCACAACACTGCAAAATCCACAGATGCAGTAGGCTCTCCTCTTCAGACCCTCCACAAGCACAGGGCAATAGAAACATGCAAGGAGGTGGGTGGGGCTGGAGTGCTCCCTCTTCTTGCATGCTTGCTCTATTCAGTTACAGAACGCCTGAATAGGGCTTAGCTCAATTCAGCCATCATTGAGAGCCAGTGTGGCATAGTGGTTAGAGTATTGGACTAGGACTCAGATCTGGGTTCTAGTCCCCACTGGACCATAAAGATCACTGGCTGACTTTGAGCCAGTCACTGACTCTCAGCCTCTCACAGGATTGTTGTGAGGATAAAATGAACAGGACAAAAAGGATTGTGTAAGCTGCCTTGGGTTCCTTGCAGGAAAAAAGGCAGGATATAAATAAAATAAAATAAATAAATAAAATCATGCCAAACCATAGTTTGCAGCATTCCTGAGTTCAGAATCAAAACCATAAAATGAAAGATAGCAAGTGAATTGCAAAAGCAGCAGGACACTGAAGAAGGGGACTCCACCCGGGTGTGGAGGACAAAAAAGCTATCTGCTATGGGGAGGAATGAGAATGTTTGAAGTTTGTATAGAAGTAAACAGTACTTCCAAAATGCACATCTTACCTTTGCAGCCTGAACACTGAATGAAGAAGTTGATGAGATCAAGAAGTGCTATATCCCTGTCATGTTTATAGGATTCTATCCAGTCATCCACCACAGACTAGGAAAAATAATAAAGCTTCCATTAAATACAACATAATGTTACCTTTTCAGGACACACACACAAAACACCACCCAAAATTTCTCATCTGCTTATCAAGTTTCCTGAACCACTTTTTCTAAATTGCATGTTGATTCTTTAGTTTCTACTTTTCTTTCAACTTCCAAAAAAGGTTATCAGGAACGACAAATTTAATTCTAGTTTTTCCAAGCAGAAAGCTATTGCAATTAAATATAACAAAAAAAGGTTACTACAATCAATCCCTTGGCAGGTAAAAGTTAGGCACAACAAAGAAATCTAAATGCTTGTGCATATACACAAATTATTACCATTTCATTGCAAGCAGCTTCAATTGGTGAGAGAGGAGGTAAAATATTGGGCAGCGCAATCCAATGAGGCTGCGCATAACCCTCTGAACTTGGAGGATTGTGGGCATTCTATGTAAGGTGGGAGGAGCATGGAGGCAAAGGTCGCCTCTGCGCTCCTCCCACCATGCACAACACTGAAGACAGCCGAATTTGGCCATCTAAGTGTGGCGCCTCAGACCTAGGCAGATGCACTATCAGGATACTGTGTATGCTGGTGGAGCCTGTCTCCCGCCCTCACCAAAATCCCATCAACTTCAGAGCCATAGCCAGCACGTTTTTTCCTGCACTGGCTGCGAGGGCGGGCACTCCGGGTTCGGAGTCCCAGCTCCAACCTCAAAGCAAGTTTCTGAGGTTGGAGCTGGGACTCCGAATTATCCTATGGCTGTCTAGACTCTGTCTAGAGGCCATAGGATTGCACCCTTATTCAAGTAGATAGCTCTCACAGAGGACAGCCTGTAGAACTGATGCACATTAAATAAAAGAATTTTCCTTGCAGGAAAAAAGGCGGGGTATAAATATAATAAATAAATAAATAAGAGCGCCCTTCAGCTCTTGGAAGGAACATTTCTGTTAGCCAAAGGATACCTTTGGATCCAACCCATTATCTAGATACAAATCAACCTTATTTATTACGAAAATAATTTAGAAATCTTAAATAAAACTGCAATCATATGCATGCTCATTGACTTGAGTGGGACATCCAAATAAACTTATATGGAATTTGAGTTCAAGTGTATTCCAAAAAGGCATCTGCCATGGTCAATATGTGAGCATTTAAAGTATATTGGCATGCAAGACCTTTAATATATTTTAAATTTTATTTTAAATACCGTATTTTTCGCTCCATAAGACGCACCGGACCATAAGACGCACTTACTGTATGGTACAATTTAAAAAAAAAATCAGCTGAGAGTTCCCCCTCCTTTTTTGGGGGGAAAAGGTGCGTCTTATGGTCCGAAAAATACGGTACATAAATACTGTTTTTACTACCAGTATAAAGATTTGAAATTTAGAAACCAAGTCTAAATCATTCTACCAGTACTGATTAGATTTGCTTCATAAGCTGGTTTCTAAATAGGGGACAATATAGTACCATGGTTTAAAGTGATGGAAACATACTGCAGCAATCCTTGGGCTTGCACGCTCATAAACGAGGAGTTGAGAAGCTTTTGTTTTAATTTTAGATTAACCACAACTACTTGTGACATCTGTACCCGGAAAAACTGTGTGCACTCTTAACCACTGTTTGTTAAAACGAACCAACTTCAAACTGTTGTTTATGAAGCTGGCTTCTTTCAACAAACCAGCTAAGATTCACCACAGTTTAGGATTCAGATGACACTCTAAAGTGAGGTTAAGCTAAAGCAGAAGTGGAAGCTTCTGATCTCCTCATAGCCAAACCCAGAGGAGAGGGGATGATATAAGCACATTTGCTGCAGCTCATTCTCATAACATTAAACCATGGTTTAGCATTATGTTTGGACATAGCAATATGTTATTTTATTAATTTATTTATAATACTATGTTCAGTTCATAGTCACACAAAGAATATATACATTTTAAATTTAGCATCAAGATATGCATAAGTGGACAACTCTTTTGACAGTTTCGATTTTATAGCTGACGTTTTACAGCCACTTATTTACACTATTTTAACACCCATTTTAAGTTGCATAAAAGTAATTTACCTGCATAGCGCTCTTGCCCATTTTAACAACTTCAAACAGCATCATGTTTTCCACACCATTCTGCTGGTGATGCCCATTCATTCGATTTGGACCAGCAGGCTTCCCTCCTCCGTTTCCAACTTTCCCCTTCTCTCCAGTACCTTTTTTCCCCTTTTTACAGGTCTATAGAAATATCAAAAGCAAAGATATTCATTAGCAAATTATAAGGTGTAATAAAGGTACCATTTATACATGATGCTTTATTACAGTTTTAATATTAAATTTTATTTCTAGTATTTTAACTTACTGTAAACCTCTATTAGCAAATGTGTGGTTTGTCAGTGTATATTTGTTGAAACAAAAGTTTAAAACACAAAAGCTAAGGCAGAAAGCGTTACACACCCTATTTTTATGCTTTTAATGTTGTACACTGCTGCAGGTATTTTTTAATGTTCAGTATATAAATTTGTACAAACAAATAAATAAACAAATGTAACAAACAACTTTTTGGCCTTCTCATTATAGTAGCAGCCCTTCCCTAGCAAAGCTGTCTTTAAAGATCTGGGGTACCCTCCAGAACACATTCCATTACATGAAAAGAGCTTTAACCAGAAGAGAAAGACCAACAACCCCACACCTTACTCCTCAGGTTGGACCCAGATTAATGCTGAACAGCATTGTCAGAAGTGAATTTTCCAGCCCCCTCCTTCCCACAGCAGCCCCTCCATCCCCCTGAAAATGCTACACAGTGTCAGGAGACCCTACTGGATGGGGTGAGATGTGGGTGGGGGATCCCCCAAAATTGGTCTGAGATCCCTTCCTCTCGTGGAAAGCAGATCCTGGATCTACCCACCCCATCCCTTTATTACACCAAACCTCTTCAGATCCCATATAATCAGCATTGCAGTCACAGACTACAGCATAGATTGTTTTTATTAAAATACTACATAAAAGATTAAATACTTCATTGCCACCAGTGTTGTTCGTTATGAAGACTGAGAATGCCAAATACACATACCTTTCCTTTTCCTGGTTTCTGATTTTTTCCTTCAATATCTTCAAAGTCAGTATCTGAAGAAAAATGTGTTTCAGACTCCCTGAAAAGATATATTTTTACATTCTTGATCAGAATTGCTTTATTTCTATTTCAAAACTATTTTATTTAATATAAGTATACTATTGCTTAGATACAAAATAGTCTACCCTAAATAAATTGAGCTCCCTGGAACATTTATTCCAATATGAACAGGCAGGTACAAGACTGGTCTCAGAATATGGCAGCACACCCCCATGTAGAAGGATGAGAACAGAAACTAAAGAACTCTGAAAGCTAATATATCAAAAATATTTCCTCCACCCCACTCCCAGCTGCCAAATTTTAATATGTGACAAGAACATGAGGAATGTTTAATATAGCAATGTTCATATGTACACAACTCAATCTAGTACTTTGATAATTTATACACCACTAATTCCCTTTTAAGAGACACCAGCAATAAAAAATGGGGGAAAGGTTTCTCTGCATTCAGCTCATATAGCACAGAATTGCAAGTTCTGTACGCACAGAACTTGCAGAACAAAGGGGGGGGGGAGAGAACTTAAAGCACTTCTCCACTGCCTGTCAAATTCTGAAATAATTTTGTACTTGTGAAGAACAAGCAGGTTTGTGAACACTCCATAATAAAATGATCCACATTCTATGTCGATAAAATGATATTCTGCAACAGTAAAGAGTTATATAAATTGAAGGAAATTTGCATTTATCACTCTTACTTTGGATAATTTATTTTGCTATCAGTTTCTCTACCTTATGCATATAGAAACCTCACTCAAGCTGCAATCCTAAACAAACATACTATGGAGTAAGCCCCACTGAGCACAACTGGACTTACTTATGAGTAAACATGCATAAGACTGCGCTGCCAGACAGAGGATTTTTTTTTATTTTTTTGGAATTACCGTAAGCCCCCAGTGTCTCACTTTCCACAATGCTACCATACTTTCATGTAGGGACATATGTCTTTCTGTTTTATAGATGACATTTCCCTCAACTTCAAAAAAGCCCATAAGGCACTAAAGGAAATTCACAGCAAAGTTGCAGAGAGGGTTTCCCCCACTTTGATCAGAGAACTTTTAATGTCAGGAGAACAAATCAAATTTAGAACATAATTTAAAGGACAAATTAGTGCAGCCAGAGTATTACTTTGTCCATCCTTAGCAAGTAAGGATTTTAAAAACAAGACAGAACTCAGAGAAACAGAACATACTCATCAACCTAGCTTGACCCCAAATAAGGTACTTCCTTAGTCACACTGCCCAACTTCTCTGAGAAACACATCGTTTTTCATTGAATTCAAAATTGTCTGAAAGTATAAACTCAAAAGAATAATTGCTTATGGAACATAACTATGGTTTTAAAAAGTCACAATAGCTGAAGAAATCATAAGATAATTATTTATGGCAACAAAACTTCACTAAGGGCTAAATCGTTTGAGCACAGTTTTAAACCAACATCATCAGAACATTCCTTGATGATGAAACCATACTTCTGTGTTAATTTGAACCACAAACTAAGGCAGATATATAATAATCATTTCATCATTACTGTCTGCAAAAAAGGAAACCTAAAAGATGTGTTGTGGTTTTATAATAAATTTTAGTTACTTACTGAAGCAGAGCAAAATTAGTTGTTGCTTCTTGAGCTGCTATCATTTCTTTATCATCTTCTGGAACACTATTGCATTAGAAATACATTCAAAAAGCAGTTGTAGATGCTTGGTTGTCACTTTCTTCTTGGTTGTCACTTTCTTCTCTTTTTGTAGTAGCCTATACCTGTTAAAAGACAAGCCCAAGGTTAACTCAGGTTACACAACATCTTTTATTTTGGTTGCCCTGACTGCGTCTTGCTGCTGCTTTAAAAATTAGCCCAAATTTTAATTAAGTATGGCATACCTTTTTATTTGCTTACCTGAGAGAAGCAGTATGTAACTGGGATCAGGATAAATGCAGGAGAGTACTATAAATCCCAGAACCTTCTCTCCTACTCGTAGGGGCACAATCCTATGCATGCTTAGACAGAAAAAAGTCCTATAACTCCCAGTATGTCCCAGCCAGCATGAACTTTTTTCTGTCTAAACATGCATAGGATCGCATCCTTAAATACGTAACAGTCCCCCAGACCACAGAAAAGGTCCATATAATATAGAATCCTATTTTCAACAATGGCCAACAAGATGCTTCTTGGAAACTAGATTAGATGGCAACAGCAACCTCTGAACATGCAAGTTGCATTTAGCTCTCTTATGGTTAATAGCCACTGACAGATGTATCCTCCCTAAGTACTCCAGTTGCTGGGGAACATGGGCAGAAAGGTGCTGTTGCATTCATGTCCTGCTTGTGGGATCCCGTGGGCAGCTGGTTGGCCACTGTGTGAACAGAATGCTGGACTAGATGGACCCTTGGTCTGATCCAGCATGGCTCTTCTTATGAATATGTCTAATCCCCTTTCAAAGACATCTAAGCCAAGTGGCTATCACACTTTGTAGCGCCACATTCCAGGTTAATTCTGCTCTAAGTGGACAACTTTATTTTGTCTGTCCTGAGTCTATTGACCATCCATTCCAATGAGTGACTCTGGATTCTGAATTATGACAGGGAGAAACATTTTTCTCATCTCCATTTTCTCCACACCATTCCTAATTTTATAAGTCTCGATTATTTTGCCCCTAGGAAAGTGCTCCAATCCCCTGATCATTTTGCTTGTCATTTTCTGAACCCTTTTCAGCTCTGTAATACCCTTGTTTCAGACAGGGTAACTAGAACTGTGTACAGAATTCCAGATGTGACCACACCACAGATTTATATAACAGCATTATGATAGTCATTTTATGTTCAGTCACATTCCCAATAATACCCAACACTATTTATTTGAGAAAATGTATATCCTGCCTTTCAGTCTGCAAGGTGGCTTCCATATTAAGTGCACACACACACGCGCACACACAAAACAATTTAAAAAATGAGATAAAAACAAATATATCACAACAATTAAATAACTAAAACAGCAGCAAAACTTGGGGCATAAAACTGGGTCAGTTTACAAATATACTGCCATAGTAGGAGGTAAAAATATATATAGGCACAAGTACAACAGAATAAAGAAGTCTTTGCTGCCTTCCTAAAACTCAAGATAGGGGACCAACCAAACATTTCTCTGGGTGGGGTGGGGGTCCATGATCTGGGTGCTGTTACCAGGAAATCCTGTTTTCAGGTTCCCACTAAGTACACCTCTGACGGTGACAGAACATGGACCAGGGCTTTATATGTTAAATGCAGTACATGAGCAGGTTCATGAGGGAGGAAGCAGCATTTCATATAACATAGTCCCAGGTTGATAAGGTCTTTATAAGTAAATAGCCAGCATTTTGAATTGTACCTGAAAACCACTGCAAATGACTAAGAATTGATGCAGTATGTTTTGAGAAGTAAACACCAGGAACCACTTGGCCTGTTACATTTTGCACCAGCTGAGGTTTGTCTGAGCACTCTTCAGGAGCAGCCCTACACACAGCACACTATCGTTCCATTTGGATATGACCAGGGTGTGAATGACAGTGGGCAGATCTGTATGATGCAGGAAAGGGCACAGGCAGCACACAGGTGACTAAGCGAAGGTACTCCTGGTCACAGCTGCCACCTGGACTTCAAGGAGAAAGGCCAGGACCAGAAAAACTCCCAAACGGCAGAGCTGATTCTTAAATGGAAGTACAACCCGATCCATCACAGATTGTAACTCCAGGTCCAGATCAGTTCTCCTACTGACCAAAAGCACTGTTTTGTCTGGATAAAACCTCAGCTTATTAGCACACATCCAATCCATCACTGTGCCAGACAACAGTGCAGGACCTCCACAACTTTCATGGCATAAGAAGAAAAGGAAAGAGTGAAGTATCACCTGCAAATTATTGACATCCAACTCAGTCTCCTGAAAACCTCTCTCACCCGTTTCATGTAAATGTTAAAAAGCATGGGGATCAAGACAGAACTTGAGGAACTGCATAAATCAAAGGCCACAGCACTGAGCAGCAGTCCCCCACTATCACTTTCTGGGACCTACATGCTAGGTAGGAGTAGGACTGGGGCCACCATAAAATGGTGCCCCAAACTCTTCAGAGTCCATTTGGATTTTTTACTATCCTGAATAGCTAGGTTTCATCTGCAATCTTGGCTACATCACTGCTCACACTTCATTCCAGATCATATGTGGATGTTAAATAGCACCAGTCACGGTATAGATGTTGGGAGACCCCACTGCTAATAACTTCATTGTGAAACCTGTGTTTGTTCCTATCCTTTTTCTTGTTCTTTCACCAGTTACCAATCCATATGAGAACTGATCTTTCTTATCTCCTTACTCAGATGCTTATGGTGAGAGCTTCTGTCAAAAGCTTTATGAAGTTCATTTGGGAACTATAATCAGGAGGTTTGGGGTGCGGTGTCATCAGTATGCGGATAACACGCAGCTCTACCTCTGTTTCAAGTCCTCACCGAGGTTGGCCGTTGAGACCCTGTCCAAGTGCCTGGAGGCAGTGGCTGGCTGGACTGGGAAGGAACATGCTGAAGCTAGACCCCGACAAGACCGAGGTACTTCTGGTGGGGGACAAGGGGAGGTTAGGGGATGTTGACCTGGTGCTGAATGGGGTACATCTGCCCCTGAAGGACCAGGTCCACAGCTTGGGGGTCATCCTTGACTCCCAGCTGTCCATGGAGGCTCAAGTGTCCGCTGTGAGCCGGGCGGCGCTGTATCAACTCCATCTGATACGGCAGCTGCGCCCCTACCTTCCTAATCATCTGCTCCCATCAGTGGTTCATGCCTTGGTCTCCTCTCGCCTAGACTACTGTAATGCGCTCTACGTGGGGTTACCCTTGAAGACGGTTCAGAAGCTACAGCTGGTACAGAACGTGGCGGCTCGCCTGGTTAAAGGCAGCCGCCGGCGGGATCACATCACGCCAGTGCTGAAGGAGTTGCACTGGCTACCAGTTGCTTGCCGAGCCGAATTCAAGGTGTTGGTTTTTTGACCTTTAAAACCCTATACGGCTCCGGTCCAGTCTATCTCAAGGAGCGTCTCCAGCAACACCAAGTGGGCCGCTCAACAAGATCTGCCACGGACAGCCTTCTCCTTGTCCCTTCAGCCAGAGCAGCTAGACTGGTGCGGACAAGGAAGAGGGCCTTTTCTGTGGCGGCCCCCGTACTGTGGAACTCTCTCCCAAGTGACCTCCGCCATGCCCCCTCTCTGCAGAGCTTCCACCGCTCATTAAAAACCTGGCTTTTCAGGCGGGAATATGGGGTGGGTTAAGATTTTAAATTTTTTATACTGTTTTAAATGTATTTTATTGTTTTTATTCTATGTACATCGCCCAGGGTGGTCAGTTGCCGGCCAGATGGGCGATTAATAAATGTAAATAATAATAATAATAATAATAATAATAATAATAGCAGCATTAACCATGCCTACATGTTAGTTAACACCCTCAAAAAGACTCTAGAATGTTCTTGAGACTGAACTTTCCAATGCAGAAGCCATGCTGATTCTTCATGAGCAAGGCTTGTTCTTTAGTGTGTTTCACCAACTGACCAAAGCCAAATGAATTTCCTGGGTCTCCCCATTCCATCCCACTAAAAAACAAACAAACAAACAAAACCTGGTATTATGTTGGCTACCTTCCAATTGCCAGTAAAAATGTCGATTTTAGTAGAAAGTTCTCTATTTTTGATATATCAACAATAAAGATCCCAGAAAACAGTGGTTCAGACATGGGAATCTGCTAAATATTTGTTCAGTCTCTCCTTAGCCTCAAGTGATCCTTTTATACATTTGCCATTGAGAAATATACTTATCTCTCTTTCAGTCTCTGTCTCTCTTTTTGCTTTATTGCCAACTTACATTTGTATCGCAAAGTTTGTGCTCCTTTTTATTTGTCTCATCTGGGCAAGACTTTTTAGTTTCCTTGAGTCTGTTTGTTCTTCATACTGACATCCTATATGACTTGTTTGTACCTTTTCCACTTAAAGATGTAAAGACCAGTGACACCGCCTGCCCCCAGAAAAATCTGTTTCTCAATCTTCAAAAATCTGTTTCTCAAATTTTCCCAAAAACCAACTGGAAATTTTGGAAACAATGAAGAAAAAAAACTCCTATAAAATATTATGGAATGCTCTTGCTGCATTTGAACATATATCCTACAGTTGTCAGTTTTGTACAGATGCTTATTCAGACTGCTTAGATTAATCTATATATTTGAAATAGAAATGCTAAATCTTTCCCCCTTTTCTTTTCAGTAATGATGTTGTGAAAAGTTACTGTGAATGGATATGCTTTTTTGTCACATTCTTTTTGTTAACTTTTCTTTTTCCATTGCTTTTTAAAAAGACTTTTTAAAAAAATAAAATTTGAAAATACGGTAACACTTCTGTAAAATATTATGGAATGACTGAAATGATTTTAAAGACAAGGTTTACTCACTCAAAAATGTGTGGTATGGTGATTTTTATGCAAGACAATCTATAGTATTAGTAGAAACTTGAAATGCTAGTATTTTCAAGGACATGTATATTGTTTAAATGTGACAATGTTTGTCCACAATATGCTATTATGTGTGTATGGTAACTGTATAGGAGTTCAATGTTGTTATAAAGTTTAACTCTATATACAAATATGTTAGCTCCTAATACTGTGACAACATGAGACTGCTTCTGTCCAAATAATACACTTTCTTTGTTTACTACCAAACTTGTTTCTGTTCTCAACTTTTATTTGTCCCGATGGTAAAAACTGATACATGTGCTTAGGCAGCATTAGGTGCACCATTCTGCAGCTCTTGCTCTCCCCCCTCTAGTATTGGGTATATCCACAATTTTGCTTGTACAAAACTAAGGCAATTATAATTGAGACTGCAATCCTATGCATAGTTACCTATGAATAAGCTCCAATAAGCAGAGCAGGTCTTACTTCTGAGTAAACATACATGGGATTGTTCTGTAAATTTAATAAATCTGCCAAATAGTACAAATTTATATGCCAACTAAGTTATAAATTATGTCTTTTATGTTGTAAAATAAGTTTAAGTGTGAGGAGGGGAAGTACTGCCTATATTTCAATTTTTCCCCAAATGTTGCTCCCCCACAAAGAAACCACAGAAAAAACTCCCACCCCGCCACCCCCAGCTTCAAAATTTCTAGAAATTTTACATTCCTAATGTCCTATCTCTCCCAGTTGGTGGCATACATTTTATCCAAGCTTTTATCACAGTAGTTTGAATTACTTCCAAGAATCCTGAAAAGATCTGACCCTCCTGACTCCCCCATTCAACCTCCTTTTAACAACTCCCCTGGAGTACTTTCTTCTCTAGAAAAATGTGACCATGTTGGACTTTCTGGGCAACTTTCCACTTGCACATATGTTGAACTTGACAGCACTGTGGTCCCTGCTAAATAATACATATCACACCAGATCCCTGGCACTAGTCGGATTTAAGTGACTGGATGCTCTCTCACTAGTCAGCTCCATAATCAGCAGTTCAAAGGCACAGTCATTTATCATTTGCCTCTTTGTTGGAATCTAAATATACATTTACCAAGATAATGTGAAGGTGAAGTCACCAATTGCTACAATATTTCCTTGAGATGCAATTCTTCGGAGGAGTTTGCTCCTCTTCCACTTCACTGGATCCTCTTTGACATATAAAGACCCCCCTTTCCCTGTACTTCCTGCACTTTTCATACCCAGATATCACCATATCACAGTACTCTGCCAAGTGTCTAACATGCCCACTATATCTAACACCTATACACTGCATCTCTATCAAGATGTCCTGTGTCCAATTTATCTGCTCTCTTTAAATGACAGTCATTTTTGTATACTGACTGCCCTATTCTTCCTACTTTGAGGCGCTGAAATATTAACATCATAATCCCTAACAGATGAGTCATTGTGAAACAAGCTCCTCATCTTCTGTCACTTTCCCCCCAAAAGTCTGTTTTTCAAAATGATCTGCAGCCTTTGTGATGTTAAGCAGCAGCAGTCTGGTTCTATTGCAGTTCAAGAGGAGCCTATCTCTTTTATACAGGCTTGGCTTAGAAGAGCACAGCCCTCATGACCTTTTTAGGTGCTAGCACCTAGAATGTTTATTGATGCTTAAACCTGTAGTAACTTCTGCCCTGTTTTTCTCTGGTTTACTGAAATTTTGTTGTACATTTCAAGTTTAATAGTGAATTTTTATTATTAGCTGCCTTGAAAACTTTTCTTGAGAAGGCAGGGTATTCTTTTTTTTTAATAAATATATAATGTAAATTTCTATATTTAATAAGCTGTTTGCTTTGCATAGTAGAAGTTAAGGAAAGGGATGTAAAAAAGTTAAGATAAGGAATCTAAACAAGCAAAGAGCTAGACACAAAACCTGCAACGTGTACATGAATCTGTTTCAGGGAGACAGGAAATTAACAAGAATTGCAACTACTGCTCAGAAGCAGAAATACATCTTAAGCCTAAACGCATGCAGTTTAAGTCCCAAAACATGAATTTTAAGCAATGTCAAATTAAATGGAAAACTAGATTTTTAATTTCAGACCTGAGTTTTAGAAGTGAAATTCCCTGGCAGGGAGAAAAAGCTGAATTTCAGACTGCCACTAAGTGATGCTAAAACATAATCAGCTTACTTTTAAAAAGAAAATGTATCATGCTAAAAAGATCACTTGGTGGAGCTCTAGCCCAAAGCTAAATAAGACAGGTCACCCAGAGGTTGACCTAGCTATTTCTTAACAGGAAGTTTAAATAGAATTGCCAAGATAGAACAATAATATGAGTTAGATTTGTATTTTGCAATTCTCTAAATAAAATTATCCAAGTAATGAACTCCTTTACTTTAATTCTGCTGAACTTATCAAGAGTGTAATTATTTTGCCCCCAAATCTGCTCTTAATATTAGCAATAGGGGTGGGGGGCAATTGTTTTGGGAAGGGGCTGCGCATTTTCTTGGTAATGATTTTACAAAATTTGATTACTTGTGTTTGCATAGTGATGAAACGTGCTTATTAGTGTATTTGAATCTTTATTATGTTCATTAATTTTATAGGTAATTGTGTTTCAGAATTTCTTCCACAAATGCATTATGTGATTCTAGATTTTTTTTCTCCCCCCCCCCCTTCATATCTGGAAACAAGCTCTTTTTTCCATTTTAGGTAAAAATTTCAAAGAGATAAATAGACCAACATCCACTGAAAATTACAAATCAAAAGAATTACAATCCAGAGCCAAGCCAAAAGGAAAAAATACCAAAGGTGGCCACTAGGTTAGTGATTCCTAAACTTGAAAGAACCATCTCCATCAGCATTTAATTACGTAAATATATACAATTTTGAAATGGGAAAACAAATTGTCCTTAAAAAAAAAAAAAAAGTCGATAGCACATGTTTACAGAATTACAACATGGAACTTATTTAAAAACTATTTTGTTTATTCAGTTGTTACCTCAAATAAGAAAGACAGTGCAGTGTTGTGGTTAGAGTGTTGAACTGGGACTCGGGAGATACGGGTTCTAGTCCCCACCCAGCCATGAACCGCACTGGGTGACTTTAGGCCAGTCACCAATTCTCAGCCTAACCTACCTCACAGGGTTGTTGTGAGAATAAAATGGAGAGGAGGAAGATCATGTAAGCTACCTTGGGTTCCTCACAAGAGGGGAAAAGGTAGGATATAAATGTAATAAAGATTTATTTATAAGTAAAAATGAATATTTTAAAGTGGTAAACATACAAACTGAACAGTGGTTTCTCAACTGATTTCAACATGTTTGACAACACAGGACTGGTAACACATGATACCTTTATCATATTAACATCAGCAACAAGGGGTGAGTTGCACAGGTGAATGATCCATCATTGATCCAATACTAGAGACAAAACCTTCATATCATCTCATAAAATGTTAAACACATCTAGCCAGGTGTCATCACAAGATGAGAAATAAAGGGATAAGCAAGCAACTCTGAACCAGGACTATGTTTGCACAGTAACCCTTAGGACAGCAGAAGCATTTCCCCCAAGTTCCTTAAAATGCAACACTGCTGCACCCTCAAGCGAACTTGCTACTAAAAACCTGATGTTGGCTATGAATACATTGCTTACTGTGAATGTTTTTGACTACAAAACATTAGAGAAAAATGAATGCATTTGAGCATTTTAACACCAAAGTATTCTTATTTATCAAAAAAACAACATAAATTAAGTATGGATGTATGCCTGTACATCACTTGGTGAATCTCAGCCAAATGTGTGAATGGTCACCATTCAAAAGTATTGTGACTTGACACTGAGCAGTATGAAACTCGCTAGAGTCTACAATTTTTTTTTAGAATTTCCTCCTTTTATAATTTTCTTTTTGTAATTTTATCCTGGGTCAAAGACAATCTTACTCGGTCACGAGTGATAGCCTACTACAGTATGAAAAGGTTTATCTGCAGTGAATAATCCGTGATGGGCTCAAGTCACACATGCAAATGGTCACATGACTGCCACCTACAGCGCTGTTTGGACATTACTGTAAGCCAGAATTGCTGAAAATTCTAGCATGTCATCCATAAGCAGTGTTCTCATGCATGCTGCGTGATAGCCCCACTTCGCTCCTCCCACCAGCAGGATCAGCTAAACTAACCAAAAACTAATGAAGAGGCAAAAGTTTCCCGCCAAGTCCAAACCCCAGAATCTGAAGCCAGGGTTTGAAGTTATTTTCCAGCTCTCAGTTTGTTAGGGGGAGTAACAAGCCAGAATCCAGATGTAAGAGGAAGCTTTTGCCTCCTCATTAGTTTTTGGTTAGTTTAGCCACTCCTACTGGTGGAAGGAGCCAAGCAGGGATTATTGAGCAACATGTACAAGCACAGTGCTCATAACAATGAACCAGAATTCTCAGTGATTCTGGCTTACCATTATATTCAAACCCTGTCTGTGTGAACCAGCCCTTATCTTGATTTAAAAATGAGGACTGGTGCTGAAACCTTCATGTGTAGCAAACACTGCTGTTCAGGAAAAGCACACTCCAATAATCCAAGGTGAAGAATTACCACAAAAAAAAAAGTTTTGGCCTAATACAGATGCAGCACCATCAATCTCTTGACCAAATCCCACAAAAATTCTCTTTTCATAGATCATGGTGTATTACTTCTCTACCAGCACTAACCACAGTTAACACAGTTAACATTAACCAGGTTTAGCTTTAACTGGGGTTTGCAAACCAGCTTCAAATTCTGTCTAGGCAGCCTTATAGAATAATAGAATAGTAGAGTTGGAAGGGGCCTATAAGGCCATCGAGTCCAACCCGCTGCTCAATGCAAAGTTACTAGCCTGCAAAAAAAGATTACTAACCAACTAAGATACTAGTAACCTGTGTTTCCATGCTGGTCACGGAGAAACCCCCTCTCCATAGCCTGCATGGAAACCCAGGTTATTAGCCTTCTAACCTTCTTAGAGGTTCTTTCTTCTTTTTTTTAACTACCTTGCCATCCAGGGGACTGACAGAGGGGTCATAGAGGAAGAGGGTTTCCTTGTTCTGCAACTAAGGTGGAAACCAAGAGGACTGGTGGAGGGACAGAATAATCTGTCCCTACTCTGCTAGCCTGCTTCATTCTCATACATGGAATTCCATGCACTTGCCTGTATTGAATTCCAGTTCACCTACGGTGAGTAGGCAAGTTGTTAAATACAAGGATGTGTTTAAAGCTAACCATAGATAGCATGGATACAATTATAATGCTACATCATGTTTAATGTTGACAAGGAAAGGGTGGAATTTCGCATGGGAGGGAAGGGAAATATGGCTGCTAGTGATGATGGCTATATATTACCTCCAGTATTGGAGGCAGTATACTTCTGTAAACCTGTTGCTGGGGAATACGAGCGGGAGGGTGCTGTTGCACTCATGTCCTGCTTGCGGGCTACCAGCTGATTGGCTAGTGTGAGAACAGAATGCTGATCCAGATAGGCTTTTGGTCTGATTCAGATGCTTCTTATGTAATTTTCTTAAGATGGCAGAAGATGAAGTGTTTGAGCCTGCAATCTACATAGCAGCAGCTCAGAACTGCCCTGTGTTTAACACAGGGTGGGTCTGAGCCAACTGTATGTGTGGTGGTTTCCACCATCCCCCCAGAGTGGAGGCACATCTGTACACAAGCCATGAAAATTAACAGCAATTAAATTAGCATTGCATCTAATTTCTCAGAGGATTTCCTAACCTGTGCTCTGACTACTCTGAAGAGGAAGAAAAGAGGTACACTATCAGAGCAGAAGTCACCCTACTACTGATCTTCGCTTTGACAACCAAAAGTTATTAGGAATTTCAGGAAGCACACAATAAGTTAACCAAAACAGGAATATTAAAGCAATTCTTTTTTAATATTCTAGACTTAGGGTGCAATTCTATGGCCCCTAGACATCACCTGAGGGGCTATAGCAGAGTGGGGCAAGACTGATCAGTTACAACTAAATCAACTGCCATTGCCTTCTTATGCACGTTTGCACAGAATTATATCCACCTGACTTTAATGCAGGAATCTAACCTGTGTTAGATGGGGCTTACCCAAGGGGTAGCTGTGTGGATCTAGAATTGGCCTCCACAGTCACTTACGGACCCATCGCTAGAGTCTACACAATCTTCTTTAGAATTTCCTCCTTTTATCCCGGAAGACAATCTTACTCGGTCACGAGTGATCGCCTGATGATGATGACCCAAGGTAAGATTCATAGGACTGCCATCTTAGTCATGAACAACTTATCTAAATTGGGGCCAACTATTATTTCAATCATGTAATTACATAGTTGAATATGTGAATTAATGAAAAAAAATCTAAATTCAGACGATGAACACTTAGCAAGCTTAAAAGCTATAGATGCTTTAATGTCCTTTTATATGATGGGAAATACAAATAGTAATGGACAATGGCTTTAGCATGCATGTGACAGGGGAAAAATTGAATACCGGTAGCTCACGCTGGCTCTGCTTGTCTGAGTGTGAAAAGCTAAGCAGGGTCAGGCCTGGTTATTACTTGGATGGGAGGCCCCTCCTCTAGTGCATTGAGCAGGGGGTTGGACTCGATGGCCTTGTCAGCCCCTTCCAACTCTATGATCTATGAAAGTGTATCCTTAAATCACCATTCAAAACTAAAGCTCTTTAAGGATAGACATGAGGGTATTCAAAAAGGGGGGGGGCGGGAATTGTATGTGGTTTACATACAAAACACACATATTTGAGTTCACAACAACATAACCCAATTTTGTTATAATCTTATCCATTTAATTTTTGGCTCAATTACATAGAGTACAATAGATGAATCCAGGCTTCCACTCACGTGTCAGCAAGGTCACTTACTCAGCCAAATATGTAAGCACTTGGCAATCCAGGCATACATACTGTATACATACAGATAAATTCCCAGATGTTCTACACATGCACTGTAGGTTGTGTAATGCATTAACTACATACTGCCTCCTCTTCCTCTGTCCCTCGTACTTAATCCAATTCCACTGCCTTGCACAATAGCATTTCTCTGCAATTTGCATACGTTCCAGCAATGTGATTGCATACTCTTTCAGTATGGTGTTCACCAAATACAGAACTTTATAGGCCAATCCCCCAACAACAGAGCTTTATTGATTCACTCATACACCAAAGAAGCTTTCTTTCATTTTCCTATAGGGTAACCCTGTTATGATGTGGAAAATGCATTCCTTTGAAAGATGTCCCTTTAGCAGAAGGAAAGAGGAGGGGAAAGAAAAGAAACCTGGTTGGAGAAAATGTAATTATTTGACCAGAGTAGTTTCCTCTTCGCCAGAAGGCTCTAATATCTCTGCCTACTCATTCAAAAGATAGATGGTTGAGACTGTTACCTTATCACAAAGGAAGGAGAAATATGCGCATCAGCACCATATTTGCAAGTACAAATTGGCCACAGTAAATGAGCTGCAACAAATTCTGCTAAATATTAGTAGCGAACCAGTTTAGAACCCAAGCACTCTCCAGTGAGGTGAAGATCTCCAAATATTCATATTGGTAAAATTAATAGCAGCTAAACTGAACAGATTGTGTTTTACTGCCACATGGTTAAGAGTCTCAGATGAGCAGAAACAGAAATATTAATACATGCATATATATCTTATGACATACTATCATTATCAATACTATCAAATATAAAATTGTAGAATAACCTGAGAAATTTGAAGCCATATACCCTATCAAGAAGTTAGCAAGACTTCCTGTTTGGTGTGTTGTTGTTTTTTGTCTTTTATAGAAAAAAGAAAGAAAAAAGAAAAGAAGTTAGCAAGACATCCAAGCTAAATACACTACAAAGCGCATGCATTATTTCAAGGTGTAGGTATGCGGAATTATTCATATCATAGCAGCCACCTATATACACAAAAACACCAACCCCACAGATTATGTACTTTTTAAAATTGTCTGATTGATCAATTTTTTGTAGCCTACTATGGATTGGTAATAAAATCTGTTATTTGCCTGAACTGGCTGAAATACATGGGCTCCTCAAAATACAGAGCTACTTTGTAAGCTTACGATTTCCCTGACTTGCCACACCTTTCTTCTGAATTAAACATCAAGCATCTGCAATAAAATGTTGTAGTATATCCTGTAACAGGAGTGCTCCTGTTCAGGGTCCCAGAAGGCATACAAGCCCTTCTTCAGGATACTATAAGCTAGAAGGGTCTGAAGCAGACCAATTCACTCCTCGCATTCCCCAGTTTTCCATTTTTCTTTTCCAACTGATACTCAAGATTGCGTGGCTCCTGGAGGCCCCCAAATATGCTTGGTTCTCACTGTGCTGGGAGTTTGGGGAGCCCTTTGGGTTTGTGCGGGGGGGGGGCTGTTTGTTTATTTTGGACTTCTGCATAACTCAGGGTGCACTCCCCCTGCCCTCTCCTCCTTCCACAGGACCAGGAGGAATAAGGCAGAATTCAGTTTTGTTTTAGCATATTCCTGGCTTGTCATCATACGCAAACCAGGAATTGGAGTTTAAAAGAAACTCTTAGTTTGATTTTTAAAAGCTAGCAAAAGAACCTGCGATTTGTTATCAGCTTGTCTAGAAAATCACTAGTTTCTTTTAAACTGCAACTCTGGGTTCACCTGTAACAACCAGCCCAAAACCTGCTGAAGTGGAACTGAATTCTATTTTATTCTTCCTCCCGGTCATGCAGGAGAAGGGGCAGCACACAAGTCCAGGGCTTGACACAGGCCCCATTCTGCATGTGGTACTAAAGTATGGTTGACTGTTACATTCAAACACTGAATACTTGATGCTCTACGCAGGAACTGTAGGCAATCTGCTGCCTTCTAGATGCTTTGGACTACAACTCCCATCAAACAGCAGCCAATATGGCCAATGGTCAGGGATGAAGGGAATTGAAGGCCAAAACATCTGGATGGCACCAGGTTGGCTACCCCTGCTCTACAGCAAATGTTCTTCTCAGCCACTGTTCAGCTCTACATCTATCAGTGGGGCTCACTTCTGCCCATCCATATTCCCTGAAAAACAAATCACTCTGCACTCTCTCCATCCCAAGCAGCAAATTGCTGCAACCAAGCACAACACACGCTGAGCATGTGCATGCTTAAAAGGGTGAGGAGGAGGAGGAGGAGGAGGAGGAGGAGGAGGAGGAAACAAATGAAGAAGTTGCACACAGCCAGGGAACATGCTTTCTCAGGGCACAGAAGTGGCAAAAAAAGAGAAATAATGGGAATGTGGGGAAAGGGGAAAAAGTAGTGAGCAGTTTTGTATCTGAGTTAGTTTGGGTGAGTGATGAGGTTGTGTATATGAAGAGTCCTCCGCTTTACCTGCCCACCCCCAGAAATCTTTTTAGTATTTTTAGCTGCTTATGTTACATACTTGTGCTCCTCTTTCTGTTCTGCCTAAATTCTGCATCTCCCAGTTTGTGGTCAACTACTGCTTATTAAAGTGAAGTAAAGCAAAATGTTTTAGTGCTTTACAGATCATTTCCTTAAATCCTACTATTTAAACTGTACGTGTGCTTTAGGGGAATGTGGATTTTATTACGCATATGTACACCAGTCAATGCCAATTCTTAGGAAATCTGAATTTCCTCTTGGCAGGCTATTTTGACTCCTAAAAGCAGTCTTGCTAGATCAGACCAAAACTTCATATAATCCACCATTCCGTCACAATCAGCGGCCATCAGACATCTCTCAAACCAAGCAGTGCAGTGGATGGCGATGTTTCTAGCCATCCATTGTTTGTCCCCAGCAGCTGTTACTGAGAAACACACTGGCTGTGAGGGAGATTCCATTTGACCATCAAAAGGAGTTTGCAAGTCCACATATGCAATGTCTACCAATGTGGACCCCTACCTTCATGTCTGTCAACACTCTCAAATGAAGTGTTAACAGGCTGGTGAGGCAAGGGTTCCTTTTGCAGAAGCCATACTTATTCCTCCTCACCAGTTTGTTCTTCTGTATGCTTAACAATTCTAGCTTTACTTACCTGAGGCAGAATTTAGGTTTACAGACCTGTAATTTCCTAAATGCCCGCTGCTGGATTTAAAAAAATAAAATAAATCAGTGTTGTTGACTATTTTCCACTAAGGCGGCTGATTTTTGGGCTTGCTTGTTTTATTTAAAGGTAAACATTTCACATTTGAGTTATTTTCTTTGAGAACTCTTGGGTGAATGCCAACTATCTGTATTCTTCATTGTGTTCTGCATCGCTTCCAGTAACGGTGGCTGTCTTGCATGTTTTATAGTGGAGTTTGCAACATACAGTATAGCATTTAGCTTGCTACTGCCAGTTCTCTCCCCAATAGCAGAACTATTTTTTTAAAAAAAATTCAAGGCTACAGTGTGCACACCACTAA
This sequence comes from Shinisaurus crocodilurus, assembly GCA_021292165.1. NCBI lineage: Eukaryota > Metazoa > Chordata > Lepidosauria > Squamata > Shinisauridae > Shinisaurus > Shinisaurus crocodilurus. The sequence goes on along the minus strand of CM037883.1, from coordinate 12,616,838 downwards.
ATTATGAACTTATACAAGATAAGCATTCAAGTGCAGAACATCCTTAATCCAAACTATCCTTACATAAGCATGTGTGTAATTGAAATTCTATACTTGGTTTTAAAGACGATGGAACCTCTGACCTGAGCCGCCCTTCAGGATCAATCACAATGTGGCAAAAATCTAAATCTATAATAATAAAAGAGGATGTGTGTCTATCCATCCGTCCGTCCCATAGAGCCAAGACTGCAAAACCTAGACACCTTAGCCTTGGCATGCACGTTAAGGGGACACTAGGGATATGCATCTCAGGTCATTTTGGTTTTTAAATGCATTAATTTTAATTAATTGAAATGTGTTCATGTGGCTGAAGCCTGCAGTAACATTTTCAGCCACTGGGGACAGACTTACCTAACCAGCACATAGCTTTGCAGTCTATACAGTTTGAAGCCAGGGGAGATTAGTAGGCAGAGGGACAAAGTTCTACGCCTGTCTCCCCTGCCTGCTGTGGTCAGTCCACCCTCAGGGAAATGGGAGTGAACAGACCCCCCCCCCTCAGGGGGCTATATGGGAACACCATCACAGGGGCCATGCCTAGGAGCACTAGGAAGCATGCCTTCACTCAGACAGGGCGGGAACAATATGCCCAACTGTGACAGCTGTGTGATTATGCTTACAGACTTCACTGTATTAAACCAAGGGCTATTCCAACCCAAGGGCAAATCCGGGTCTATTCACTAGCAATAAACAATTGAAGGCAATTTGTGGGTGCCAAGGAACTGTTTTTAACTAGAGGCCTGAGGATTTCAAATTTTGAATTCAGATTTCCAGATTAACCACTTGTATCAAGCGAGAAGACAAAAACTTAAGCCCTGGCAGTGGGATTTCAGGGGCAGGAGTGAGAGAAAAGAAAGCAACAAAATGTGGCTGTTGTATTCTGTAGTTATCTTACTAGCACCTGTCTAAAACCACTGCTTAAAAGAAATGATCAATACTGAATCTAATTCTTTTCATGCATGCCTTCCGCTTTGAGTAGTCTTCTATCCCATTACAGAATCCCTTTTTTCCCCCCAAAACTTATTTTATTTAAAGTATTTATAGACCATTTATTATCCAAGATCTTAAGAGTGGTTTAGAAAATAAAATAAACATTAAAATAAATTAAGAATTTAAACGTATAAAACATTTAAAATCCAAGGCAGTAAGATTTAGTGTTTAGTTATCAGGAAACACTCAAGAAAAAAAGGCAAGTTTTAAAGACACCAAAAGTACATAACTATCGGTGCCTCCTGCAAAACCGGGGGGGGGGGGGGTGAGGATTCCAAAAGGTAGGTACCACTATGCTTGTCTGAGCGTGGAAAGCTAAGCAGGGTCAAGCCTGGTTATTACTTGGATGGGAGACCCCTCCTCTAGTTTCCTGCATTGAGCATGGGGTTGGACTCGATAGCCTTGTAGGCTCCTTCCAACTCTTATGATCTATGGAGAAACTCCATTTCCACGCTGCTCCCAGATGACAACCTACAGCAGTGATGGCGAACCTTTTTGAGCCCGAGCGCCCAAACTGCAACACAAAACCAACTTATTTATTTCAAAGTGCCAACACTGCAATTAAACCTGAATACCGAGGTTTTAATTTTAGAAAAACAACTCATACAGTTGTCCAAACTAATTAACATATTTTGTCTTTAAAGAAAAACACAATAACAGAGCTTTCAATGATACAAACAGTTTTTTGTTGGGAAAAAAATCAACTCAAAAAATTATTATAGTACTACATTGTACACATAGTCTGCAGGGAATTTATATAAACTTTTTAAATAATTAGGCACATGTATTTTTGGATAAGGGATTCTCAACTTGTAATATGATTATATGCCAGACTGAAATTGTATGGGGCAAGCTTTACCCCGGGTCCTTTCCCTGCTTCTACAGGTGTCGGATTAGTAAAAGTCAACCTGTACTAGGATGAGCAAGATAAACAAGAAAACTAAACGTGCTTAACACATTTTAAACACTTTATGTCTTGGACTGCAAACACTGCATTAGGTAAAAGTTCGCATTGGGCATGCTTTTGCACAATTAATGTGATTTTTGCTATTGCATGCATGCTGATAATTTGTCAAACCTTGGCTCATACTCCGTTAGTTTGAGAGCAACACATGCAGCACTCAGGTCAATTGTTAGGGCTTTACATCCAAGCCATGCTCTGTGCATCATTCTTCAAAATCTTTTAAATGTGATAACAATGTAGAAAAGAATTCTGTAACAGGAATTCTAGAATAAAATCATTCTGTTCCACACTGAGAAAGAACAAAATCATTAGTGTTTTGCAGAAGGGGACGGTCTTTTCGCAATCTGATGACCAATGGCTCGAGTGCCCACAGAGAGGTCCCTGCGTGCCAGCTGTGGCACCCGTGCCATAGGTTCGCCATCACTGACCTACAGGTTATGGCATGACCAAAAGAGCTTCCTCCAAATACCTTAGTGATCCAGTGGGTCTATATATAGAGGAAGGCAGTCTTTCAGGTAACCTGGTCCAAGTTGTTTTGGGCTTTCTATGTCAACAATAAAAGCTTGAATACGGATCAATCGCTAATAGGCAGCCAGCACAATTCTTTCAGCACAGGTGTTAATATGTGCACTCAACACCCTGGCTGCTGCATTCTGCACTAGCTGCAGCTTCTGAACCAGTCTCAAGGGCAGCCCCACATAGAATGCATTATAGTAATCCAAATGTGAGGTTACCAATGCCTGAATTATTGTGACCAAGCTTTCCCTATCTAGGAAAGGGCATAGTTGATGTACCAAATGAAGTCGGTAATAGGCACTCCTTGCCACACAGGCTAGCGAAGACTCTAATGACAATGATGGATGATCTAGCAGCACCCCAAGCTACATACCTGTTCTTTCAGGGGGAGTGCAACCCTGTTCAAAACCAGTACGTAAATTTCTCAATTATTGGATTCGGGAACCCATCACCCACAGAGTCTCCATCTTATCAAGATCCAGTCTCAGTTTATTGGCCCTTATCCAACTTGTAACTGTATCCAGGCAGTGGTTTAGGTGATACCCAGACTCCCCTGATTCAGATGTAAGAGAGAAATGGAGCTAGATATCATCAGCATACTGCTGACACCTCACTTCAAATCCCCTAAAGAATGACCACTCCCAACAGCTTCATTATAGACATTAAATAGCATTAGGGACAAAACAGTTCCCTGTGGTACCCCAGAGCATAGTTACCAGGGTGCTGAGGTGTAGATACCCAACATTACTCTCTCAAATTAGTCCCACAACAGGAACAGCTGTAAAACAGCGCCTTCAACTCCCAACTCATGAAGATGGACCAGGAGAATGTTGTGTTCAAAAGGTATCAAAAGCCACTGAGAGATTCAGTAAGAGTAAGAGGTTCACAATCCTCCTGTCCCTCTTCTAAAGAAAGTCATCCACCAGGGCTACCAGGGCTGATTCTGCACCAAATCCAGCCCTGTTCCCAGACCGAAATAGGTCCAGATAATCAGTTTGAAATTTGAACTACCACTACTATCTCAAGCACCTTGCCCAAAAAAAGGGGTATTCGTGACATGGCAGTAGCTGTCCAACACCTTTGGGTCAAGGGAGGGCTTCTTCAGGAGTGGATGCAACACAGCAAGCCTCTCAGGGTTCCAACACACCAATAGTTAGGGTATATATCAACGATCTCCATACCATCAGAACAGCTATTCCAGACAGCTATTCAAGGATGCAATGGAGACAGCAAAGAAGGCTTTCTTCATGGCCACACAGTAGGTGCAATTATGCACTCTTTAGCACATGTGCAGTCAATGACTGGGTTCATGTGACACAGCAACCCATAGTTGGCAACAAGCCATGGCGGGTAGTCGTGTCGTGAGAAACCAGACCGTTTCATGCGGGGTGGCTTGTTCGTGGGCAACAAGCCACCCTGACAACCCATGGCTTGTTCTTGGGGTTGTTGTACCCATGATGGGTTGTTATGTCACCCAAACATAGGTGATTGACTGCATTGTGGGTACTAGGAACCAGCCAGCAAGCCACTTGGCAAGAGCAGCCAAAAAAAACCTTGCCACTCTTGTCAAGCTCACCCGGGCCACCGCCGGTGCCAGACAACCCACAAGTGGCCAAGCAGCACTGGGGCAAGTGGCACAGACTGGGTGCCCCTGCTACGATTGCGAGCCCTTTTTGCTTGCCACACCTTTTTTTGCCCCTTTAACCTTGTGAACTCTGTCATGACAGCCAGTTTTCGTGATCTCCATTTTGACAGCCACTGACAGCCCCTTCAAAGTGCCCAAGCAGCACATTGGAGGGGCTGTCAGTGGTTGGCAAACAAGGGTCTCTTAAAAAATAAATAAATAAATAAAACCTGCACCCACAATGTGATCAAATACTTTTGTAATTTTTTAGTTTTATTTTTTTAGTCACACTTGCGCAACTGTGCAGGTGCACAGTTCCACGAGTGCAGAAATCGGGAGCCTTGACTGGGCAATGTCCGGGGGGGGGGGGGAGAGATGCTGTAGGTACCAACCCTGGACACTGACCCAAACAGGCTCCAAAGAGGTTTTTTCTTCACTTTGCTTTCTCCTGACAGCTGTGAAAAAGTGACTTGTCAAGGAAAAGCAAAGATGCGAGGGATCTTTGCTCACGAATAGGAGGTGGTGATATTTAAACCACAACAATTTTATTATTTATTATATTTATACCCTGCCTTTTTTCCTGCAAGGAACCCAAGGCGGCTTACATAATCCTCCTCTCCATTTTATCCTCACAACAACCCTGTGAGGTAGGTTAGGCTGAGAGTCAGTGACTGGCCAATGTCACCCAGTGAGTTTCATGGCTGAGCGGGGACTAGAACCTGGATCTCCCAAGTCCCAGTCCAACACTCTCACCACTACGCCACAAGATCCTCATCTTTTCCTTTTTTTGCCCTGACTGTCCTCAGGGCAATGCACATTTTGCACTCCCTCCCCCCCAAGACTCTAGCTTCTTGGGAAAGTGCATTACAACCCCCTTTTGGGGTTCCCTTTAAAATTGGGTTTTGACAGGGCAATAGGTGATTTTTGACAGGGACATATACAGCCATAAGTCCCCCGGGAATACCTGCAGAAGGACTGAGGGGGCAAACAACCCACGGTGAGCCCAATCATCAGGTCAGGCATACCACAGGTTGTTCACACAACAATCAACCCATCGTAGCTTATTGCCAGGGTGGGTTGACATGACATACGAATGCGGCCAATGTCACATCAAGTCCTATGCCACTTGCACTCTAGCAGTTGTTCAGTCCAGCCTGTTTGATTGCTCTAGCTCACCGGAAAACCAAGGTTTCTTCTGAGCTTCACAGCATCAGAGAGGGCACTCAAGAACTATTGTGTCAATAGCCCACTGTGTCTCATCATTCCATAGCGAGATTAGGGCCTTTACAGAATCTCCAGCTTTGGCTATTGGATATCCCCCAGAGCATTCAGGAATCCATCAGATTCCATAGGTCTCTGGGAGTGGACCATTTTATTATGCCTCCCACCTCTTTAGGGAAAGACTGGTGCCAAAAAGGCCTGTCTAGCAGAAATGCAGGGAAGGCTGACAGGGAAGCAAAAATCACTGCCACCGCTCCTCCCGCTCTGCACTGGATGACCATAAGCATCTGAGTTCGGGGTCTTACAGTCATCATCATAGGATTGCACCCTAAGTTTATTTTAGGCTATTTCTAAAAAAGCTCACCACAACATTAAGCATATCAACAGATGTTTTCAGTTCTAGTTCCCATGCATTATTTCTAGGAGGAATCCAAATTACTTTCAATGAAATAAATGAAAATACTGATATTTGCTAAGTTCTGTAACATTTCTGTAATTTCCTGTTTGTCATTTCCACACTCTTATGGTCTACCTTCTAAAACTTTCCCTCCTTAGCAACACTGTCACCCCAAACCAGTAAGGGCACTGTGGTGGAAGTAGGATTCCACAATCATATCCCTAACTGCATGGGGAATTGCATGCACAAACAAGTACTGCACACATATTTCCTCAATTATCCTACAATGAAGGCTGTGCACAGGGAGACTATTTAAAAAGGTTAACATTCCACAGAGCACCTGTATGGGCGGGGCGGACTGGATGGAGTCCTTTCTCCTGCTCACCTTTTCCTAAACGTCAGATCAGTAGGATTTTAGCCCTTTTGAGTGAGATCTGCACACCCAGCCATGGCTACTCCATGCACACTCTGTTGTATCAGCATGGATATATTTTGCCTCCCAGCGCCTGAAGTTCTAGTGCAGCAGGAAGCCATCTGTTCCAACACACTTTTTTTTCAGCAGCAAAGATCATAAATTTGCTTGCTGTCCATTAGCTGAAAGGAGGAGGTGGGGAGGAGAAGGCTGTGCAAGTTGGTTGCAACAAATCGACTATAGAAATCATGACAATAATAAATCATAGCTTCACTTGCAAGCAGCAATTCTGCTTGAAGTTTCTAACCCTCAACTGGCCTAAAAAGTGACCACCAAATGAAAAGAAAAGCCTTAAACTGCCAATAAAAACAAAACCAGATTTTGACACTGCTTGAAGAAAACGAGTTCCACAGTTTTAGGGCAACCACTAGGAAAACATCTCTATGTGGCATTTAAATATAATGCAGAGACAGCACAATTAAGCAGTAATCTTGGTTATCTTACTGGTCACAATCACAAATGTCCCATTTAACAGTTCAATACAGCCTTACCCAACATGGTGCCCTCCATATGTTTTGGACTACAACTTCCAGCATTCCTGGCCATTGACCATAGTGGCTAGAGCTGATGGAAGTTGGTCCAAAACATCCAGAAGGCACCAGGTTGGGGAAGGCTGGGCTAACCAGCTTCCCACAGGTGTGCTAAATGGAGGTGGTATCAGGAGGTAACTTAAGGGAAGAAGAGAAACCCTCCGAAAGCAGAAGATAGAAACTAGCAGCTAGTAACTGAGGAAAACAAAGTACTGTATATAGGAAGACGGTCTAACATTAACCTTTACAGAAGGCCTGATAGCTGTTCTGGAAGTATTTACACTTTTAAGTTCAGAAAGGTACTGTGGGGACAGAGCTATCCTGTTACTCTGGGCCTTGAATAATACTACCTCTGAGGATGTTTCAGTATGCCTGGATGGCAGGCCAGGAGAAGCAAACAGTGTACCAGAATCCAGGTTCCTAGTTTGATCCTATCATCTATCAGGATAAAGCCCACAGTGGGTCCCGAATTTGGGACATCTTGGCAGACAGACATTCAACCTGTAAACCATCACAGAGCTCTAGCCCAAGGGAAAAATCTGTGAGATGGCTTACAGAACCTGTATCAAAATATCAATAGCTTAGAATAAATGATGTGAGAGGACTGACTTTTTTTTTTTTTTTAACTTTCCGGGTCAGGCCTAATCTGGTCTAATCTGACCAACAAGGGAGTTCAACATAGGCACATGGAAATCTGTTATACTAATTCAGATCACTGCTTCAGCTAACTCAGTATTGTCTACACCAGTGGTTCCCAATCTTGGGTCCCCAGATGTTGCTGGACCCATTAGCCATGCTGGCTGGGTATGCTGGGAGCTGTGGCCAGCAACATCTGGGGACCCAAGGTTGGGAGCCACTGGTCTACACTGACTGGCAGCAGCTCTCCTAAGTTTCAGACAGGAACTTTTCCCAGCCCTATCCGGAGCTGCCAGGGATTCACCCTGGGACCTTCTATATGGAAAGCATGTCCTCTATCACTGAGATATGGCCCTTCTCATCTTGCTGCTGTTCCCTCCCAGATTTGCCTTTGCCTCACCCAGTTTTGCCTTGCTCCTTGGACCACCACTGCACCACCCTGAAATGACGACAGGACTATCAATGGCTACTACCCACAGTGGCTATATAAGAGAGGTCTATTGCCATCATGTCCTACTGTAGCTTCCCAAGAGGCATATGGTTGGTCACTGTGAGAAACAAGATGCTAGACTAGGCCTTTGGGCTGATCCACCAGGGCTCCTCTGTTCTCATGTCAGGGGCCACTGCAGCTGAAATGGGCATAGGGTTGGAGCCAGACTAAGACTGAAATCCTATACCCGTTTGCCTGGTAGTAAGCTCCACTGGAACTTATTTCTGTAAACATGTAAAGGATTCCACTGCAAACTAGTAAAACTTAAGTTCCATTGAAAATAGTGTGTCAAGTTAGTCATGACTAACTAAGTCGTACTGGTTTCAAAGGGATGAAAGTGTGATAAATTTAGCCTGGATACAACCAACAGAGAAGTAGTACTCTCTGAAAAAATGCAGGAGCCAAGACATTTAGGCATCTTCCAAAGGGCAGCCACAGAAAGAATGCAGGTGCTTTATAGAAAATTGTGTTGTAAAATAGCACTGGCAGACAAGTAATCCCAATTACTACAATGCAAACTACTTGAAAGGGAAGAGGGGGAAATTGGCTGTGGCTTTGCAAGCTTGTTCCAGTGTCATGTTTTCTTTTTAAATAAGGTGAGATGAAGCTGTGAATATATAAAAACTAAAGATCCTTCAACATGTTTCACTAAAGAAGAATAAAAATGTGATGCTTTCTAGACATAAAATACCAATATAAAAAAAAGCTATGTTTGGCTTGAAACAGGTTAAAAATGTGAATAACTTTTCTCAATTCTTTATCAGCACTCTAGAAAAGTTTAGCACAATCACTACTGATGGAGAAGGGTCAGTCACAAGATGTTATCAGTGCAGCTGCTTCACCGTACTGGTGTACCAATAACTAAGGTGACACAGGTTCACCTCTCACAGGTGTAATTAATGCTTTAAATGCATCTCTGCATTAACTGAACCAGAGAGGTAGAAGTTCCATGTCTTCTCAGCTAAAGGAAGATGTGCTATCCTTTACATAGCCTAATCTTTCCCAAAACTTTGTATACTGCTGTACTGCAGGCAAGTTTTGGAGAATCATGAAGGGATTTGCATCCCTGCATCTTCCTCTCCTTTCTGACCTTCTCTAATCTACATAGTGGATTAGCACAAAGATGCAAACTCCTTTGTGCTTAAAAGTCTTTTCCAAAGCTCCACCTGTGCTGCACTTTTAACTTCTGGCTGCACTTTTAACTTATGGTCTGAGTCCCACACTGCTCTTTGGCATTTTAAAATAAAAGCTACCCTTAAAATAAAAGTGAAAAGATATGATCATAATTGTAACAAGGCACACATTTAGAGCAATTCTTCATTAAAGTCATGGGCCAGCAGCCAACAGGGCACAACAGCTAATGTAAATTACGTTGTGCTAGCATAAACTACTCTAGCGCAACACCAACAGCATTAGCTGGCACGCCAATATCCCAGGGACATAATTTCCCGCAACAGAATTTACATTTGTGGCTGCACCCCACTGGATACTGCCCATAGTAAAAGTTTGCATTTTTATGCATTATCTTGGATTCAAATCCAGCTGTTTTATGAATGCTGTTGTTTCAGGCCCCAACACAGTAGTATTCCCACAATTTCAGTTAGCAATCTAATGCCTGATTATACCGAAAATGCAAGACATCAATTTTCATGACAATTGAGCATGTGTGCAAAAATGCATTTTCCAATGTTTATCAATCTAAAAAGACATGACATTCTCCTTAGCTTCATGATATTGCTATTCTTCTAATAAACTTTCATGTGTGTAATTACGTAAGCCATAAGATTACTTTTGGTATACAGTAATAATCACTAGTTGTTTTGTTTTTTATTAGTTTTTTAAATGTGAATTACACCCCAAAAAACAACCACCATTTTTTTAAAATGGAAAAAACCACTAGTTATTGTACTCTTGACTTTTGGAAAAGATGGCCCTTTTTATTCTATGCCAAACCTTAAGCAGGGTTATATTTGCAGAAAGTACTGAATATGCAAAATCAGTGCAACAATTAGTAAAGATTTCCAACATATTATGTTGGAATAATTCAAACAGTAGTTTTCCAGAAAGAACAGCAAAAATAGAAAGAAGCTCATTACAAAGTACGTATAACAATCCTGTTTAAAATTTTCACAAGGTGCTGACAGAAAACAGCAGCAAAAAATCAAATGTTTATAGTAACATTTAGACCTGAGGTATGCTGGAACACTTAATAACCAATAATCAACACACTGTGTTTATTTATTTATTATATTTTTGAATCGCCCATCTGGCCAGTCATCCAGCCACTCTTGAGTGATGTACAGTCCAATAAAATACAAAAACAGTACAAAACTTAAAAATCCTAACCCACTCTATATTCCTGCCTGAAAAGCCACGTTTTTAATGCCCGGCGGAAGCTAATCAAGGAAGGGGCATGGCAGAGGTCACTGGGGAGAGAGTTCCATAAATTGGGGGCTGCCACAGAAAAGGCCCTCCTCCTAGTCCCCACCAGCCTGGTTTCTCTGGCTGATGGGACAGGGAGAAGGCCGTCCATGGCAGATCTTGTTGAGCGGCCTACTTGATGTTGCTGGAGGCGCTCCTTGATATACTGGATTGGAGCCGTACAGGGTTTTAAAGGTCAATGCCAACACCTTGAATTCGGCTCGGCAAACAACTGGTAGCCAGTGCAACTCTTTGAGCACTGGAGTGATGTGATCACGCCGGCAGCAGCCTTTAACCAGGTGAGCTGCTGCATTCCGTACCAGCTGCAACTTCTGAACCGTCTTCCAGGGTAACCCCACGTAGAGCGCATTACAGTAGTCTAGGCGAGAGGAGACCAAGGCATGAACCACTGATGGGAGCAGATGATTAGGAAGGTAGGAGCGCAACTGCCGCATCAGATGGAGCTGATACAGCGCCGCCCACCTCACAGCGGACACTTGAGCCTCCATGGACAGCTGGGAGTCTAGAATGAGATGTACCCCATTCAGCACAGGTCAACATCCCCTAACCTCCCCTTGTCTCCCACCAGAAGTACCTCGGTCTTGTCGGGGTTCAGTGTTCCTTCTTTACTCTCTAACAATCTACAAGCATCAGGGTTGAACAGGCATCCACAAATATACTCTCACCAGCCAGTCAAGGGCATTCTGACATTCTGGAGAGCAGTACATGGGTCCCCTCCCCAGAGCTCCCATTTGCTCTGCAGCTTGGAGGAGTAAAGAAACATCAGGAGTCTCTTCCAAGTAGTAGGACAAACTCCTACTGGTTATTACCTTCTCCATATGTCACTGTAAATTAACATAGACCTAGCCTTTCTTCTTAGCCCTCTGCAGGTACCAGAGGTCTAAAGGGAGGGGGTTGGTGGTAGCCACAAATAATGACTGGTTAGCAAGACAAGCAAATATTGTATCACCCCAGGGCTGAATACATTATTTTCAGTCTCCGGTAGGATTTCCTTTACATATCCATTTTCATAGAAAAACCAGTCATGGACTTACTTTGTACAGGAAAAAAGAAACCATAAAATCCAGAACCTCTTGGCTACTGTACATTACTTGCCCTTCCCTTAACTTTGTAAAGCAATATATATTTAATATCCAACCACAGAACTTAACAAGAATCTCCTTGTTGCCAACAACTTAATGCTGAGTCAGTATCTCCATAAGAACATAGAAATTACCACAATTCATCTAGCTCAGCTTTGTCCTCCAATATCAGCCAACCAGATACTACAGAGAAGTAGATGAGGATATGATGGTAATGCCCATTTACTGCTGTCAGCCTGTGGATCTATTAGTCAAAGTGATGGAGGTTATGCTTACACCTTCCATGACGAATATCCCCAGTAAAACCATCCTCCATATATTTATCTCATCATTTGATAACCATGGGGCCTGTCTCAAATTAGCCATGGTGCCATCTGGTCCTGTTGTTATGGATACTTTTCAGCTTCTGCAGCCTGAAGATGTTGACATGCTGCTTGTAGGAATGAGGCCAACTACTTACTCTTTAGATCCTTCCTCCTCCTGGCTAGTGAAATTTGTGAGGGCTGGGCTTACAACATGGGATAGCAGAATTTGTCAATGCCTCACTAAGGGACAAGGTAGTTCCAGTGGTCCTGAAGGAGGCAGTAGTAAAACCACTGTTGAAAAAGCTGAGTCTAGATCCCTTGGCTATGCAGAATTATCACCCAGTTTCAAACCTAACATTTCTGATCAAGGTCTTAGAGCACATCAACCTCAGGCAATTTTGGATGACCATTTATTTAGATCCATTCCAGTCTGGCTTCCAGCCTGAATTTGGGACAGAAATGCCTTGGTTGCCCTTGTGGATGACTTACGCCAGGGAATGGATGTGGTATGATTGTACTGCTTCTGCTGGAGCTCTCAGTGTCATTTGACCCCATTGACCGTGGTAGCCTTCTGGATCATGGCATCTCTATAGAATGGTATTTGCAGGCATGGTACTGCAGTAGCTCCAGTCCTTCCTGGGGGGACAAACCCAGAAGCTGGTGCTGGAAGACTTTTGCTCCACCCCTCAGCTACTGACATTTGGGATGCCTCAAGGTTCTATCTTGTACCCCATGTTTTTCAACATCTACAGTAAACTGCTGGGAGAAGCGAATCAGAGCTTTGGGCTGAGGTGTCATCAATATCAACTAACACCTGTGTGAAAGACTGCCAACCAGTCCTTTTCTCAAGACCAGAGATCAAAGGTGCAAAATTGCCAGCCTTAGCTCTGCCGTCTTGACTTGATTCTCTCAGGGCCTTGCCCTGGGTCTATATACACTGGATTTAGCACTGAACCACAGAGGAACCACACACACCGTGTGGGGTAAAACCAGGAAAGTTTATTTAAGGTAAACAGATTACAATAAAAGGTGGGGAATGAGGGAAGAGGGAGAAAGGTGGGGAGACACTTTGGTACATACAGTAGAGCTATAAAATAACAAAAGCTAGTTCCTTTACTATATAAATACCTATGCCATTACTCCTTTACCTAGGGGTTGGTCTTCTCAGAGTTTGCCCTAGCAAAACCCTACTCCCATGAAAGCGTGAAGACAACAACACTCAAAAGCCACAGCAGCAGTATAGATTCTTCCCCCCACCCCTCCTTTCAGCAGCCCAGGTGTCTTTAGCCAATCAGGATGAACTTCATCTGGGCCAGGCAGGGGAGGGGTGGCTCTTTGCCACATTTGCATGCAAATCGCTGTGGCAAGGTCTGCAGGGCATTAGGAGCCATCAGAGTAACTATGTACATTTTGCATTTCCCAGCCTCCAACTGGGATTATACTTGTTTACACTTGTGGAGGGGTGTGTGTGTGTGTGTGTGTGGTGCAGGAAACTCTGACGCTTTTCCTCCACAACCTGTCTCTCTCTTTTCTGCCATCTACTCCCATGGACAGGTGTCTGGGAGAATGCATGAGGCCTAACAAACTGAAGCTTAATCTGGATAAATCGGAAGTACTGAGGGTTAGGAAGTCTGGTAAATCTGGATAGAGATTTAGTTCTGACTCTGGATAGGGTCACAGTCACTCTGAATGGCCAGGTACAGAGTCTGAGAATGCTCCTGGACACAGTGCTGTCTACGGAGGCACAGGTGGCATCAGATGCTAAAAGTGCTTTTTACCAGCTTAGACTCCTTCAGCAGTGTGTGGCTCTATCTAGAGAAAGCTGACCTAGCCACAGTGACCCATGCCTTGGTTACATCCAGGTTAGATTACTGTAATGTGCACACGCATGCATGTGCACACGCATGCATGTGCACACGCACACACTAGACTTGTAAAACGAGCCTCGCCGGGGCAGAACGAGGCCGAGCATGGCCCCGCTCACGCCCCGTCGAGGCCTTACCTTCTCTTCGGGGAAGGGCTCACCGCCCCAGCCGCCCGATCCGACGGAGAACTGGCCGCTGGGTTCGAGAGGCCCCGTCGCGTCACTTCCGGGACCGGAAATGACGCGACGGGACCGATCTGCGCCTGCGCAGAGGCCCCGTCGCATCATTTCCAGCCCCGGAAGTGATGCGACGGGGCCTCTCGAACGCCTCTGAGACAGTAGGAAATCATTCGAGCGGCACTGTGCGCCACTCGAAAAAATAAGGCGGGGAGGGGAGCGAAATAAGGCTCGGGCAGCGCGCCCAGCCTTATTTACACCGCTAGCACACACACATGGCTGCCCTTGAAGACTGTTCAGAAATGGCAACTGGTACATAATGTGGCAATTAGTAAGCTTGTGGCAGTTAGGCGCATGGACCATATTACACCTATTCTGTATCATTTACATTGGCTGCCTCAAGCCCCTAAGAGCTTATACCAGGGGTAGACAACTTGGTAACAACTCCCCTAAGTCCCAGACAGCATAGCCAATGGTCAGGGATTATGGGAACTGTAGTCCAAAACATCTGGAGGGCACCAAGTTGCCTACCCCTGGCTTATAGGAAGTATTGTGGGGGGGGGGGCTGTTAGGCTTGGGGAATGAGTGCTTTTAACTGCAATATACAAGGATATATCAGGAGAAATTACTGCCATATATAGTGATCTATCACCCCCACATATAACCATCTATCTAACATAGCAGGGAAAGGTCCTCCAGGATGAGGTGTCCTTTCTCCCTTCCTTTCCCTGTGAAACTACCCACCAGAGGCTGGAACATAGAGCACTACAAGACTCATGTCCCATCCTAGCTGAACAGAACAGAACAACTCCTCCTAGAGGGTGGGGATACAGTGCAATGTTTTCTTCCAGATCCTGCTTGTTTATTTCAATCACCAAATTCTAAATGTGAGTTAGATAACAAAAGGTGGGTCAGACAGGACACTGTCCACTAACAATTCACACACCAGCCATGCCCCATTAGCACCAATCAGATGTCAGAAGCATAAGCCAGTGCTTACATCAGCGGTCCTCAAACTTTTTAAACAGGGGGCCAGTTCATTGTCCCTCAGACTGTTGGGGGGTCGGACTATAGTTTGAAAAAAATATGAATGAATGGATCAAGTTAAAAAAAAGGACCGGGGTCCTTTTTTTTTTTTTTACTGGATTAAATGGAAAGTTATTATAAATTAATAATAAATTAATTATGAATTAATTTGCAGTCTAAAATTGAAATACATTAAATTTTAAAAAGGTATAGAAAGGCTTGATTTGCACACTGCACATATCTTATTTGTAGTGCAAAAAAACAGGAAAAAACAATACAATATTTAAAATAAAGAACAATTTTAATCAACATAAGCTTATTAGTATTTCAATGGGAAGTATGGGCCTGCTTTTGGCTAATGAGATGGTCAATGTCCGGTTCCATATTTGTCACTGCTAGTCGTAACAAGTGATGCAAGTGTGCATCAGTTAGTCTGGATCTGATTGGAGATTTCAGATGTTTCATTCGGGAAAAAGTCTGTTCATAGACATTGGTGCTGCCAAAGATGGTTGCCATTTTGAGTGCATGGTTCCCGAGATTAAAAGGAAGGAAGGCTGATGGAAGCCTTAACCCTAGTTCTCTGGAGTGAAAGTGAAGGAACACATCACACACACAACCTTCAGCACTGCTTTAGCAGAGACTGTTCTTCCCTGGCTCATCTCCCACTCCAACAATGGGGACCACGGGGGTGGAGGGTGAGAAAAAAGGAAGCAAGCAGCTGTCACGTGGGAAAGGCTTGGCAAGGGGCGTTCTTCACTCTCCGAACCAAGGTAGACCAGCAAGGAATTCCCCAAAGAGAAGGGGAACAGGATAGAAGAGCTGGCAGTTATCCCACTCATAACCCATCGCGAAGCCTCCCACCAGCCACTGCCTCAGTTTCCCCCAAAACAAATGCAAGTCACAGCCTGGACCCTGAACCGATTGAGTCTGGAGTAGGACTCAATTGGGATCCAACCCGCTTTGTGGCTCTGTGTTTGAGTATTCATAGACGCCGCAGGAGCAAATGCTTCCCTTCCTCTGCGTCCCAGCCCCTCCGTGCCCACCAACCGGTTTAGCCTTAGCCTCCCCACCTACCCGGAGCACCTACCCGGAGCAGGCAGGCAGGCCCAGCTGGCCTGGAGAAGCCTCCTTCACTCCCCACGCATTTCTTGCTGAGGAAGCCGAAGAGGCTCTCGTTCTCTTGCGGGGTGAACAGCATGGAGCCCATGTTGGCGACCCGCCGTGGCGGCGGGGGCTGCTGCTGGTTGTTGCTCATTGCGGCGGCGGCCGCCGGCAGGGCCCGGCCAGAACCCCCGCCTCCACCTCCTCGTCCTCTGCCGGCTGCTCCTGCTCGTCACCTCCCTCCTCCTCCTCTCCCTCCACGCCACCGCCACCTCCTCCGGGCCTGGCCAAGCCTTCTTCACCGGCCATGCCGAGCGGCAGCACCTCGCCGTCGCCTGAGGAGGCGGCACCCGAATTTGTGGTTCTGCTGCCGCCCAGGCCACTGCTGGGCCTGCTCCTCCACTATCACCACCACCACCCACTGCCGCCTCACGAGCAGCCCCTGCTGCTGCCGCCGCCTTGTCTGCCTGACACGCTGCTGCTGAGGGACTGCCTGCCCGCGCCGCTGCCAGGTCAGCCTCCCCTTACCCTGCAGGGAAGCGGGCGGGCGGGCGGGCGGGCAGCCCGCGCCCCGCCACAGGCTCAGCCACCACTCCTCCCCTTCCCCCACCGCAGGAGACGCAGGGCGGTGGGCAGCCCGCGCCCCGCCGCCAGCTCAGCCACCACTCCTCCCCTTCCCCCGTAAGGAGCCTCTAGATTGGCCGCCGGGCCGGATGAAAAGACCCGGCGAGCCGGATGTGGCCCACGGGCCGTAGTTTAAGGACCCCTGGCTTACATAATCAAGACCAGCCTTCCCCAACCTTGTGCCCTCTAGATGTGTTTGCACCAGTGTTCTCCAACCTTGGGTCCCCAGATGTTTTTGGCCTACAACTCCCAGCATGCTGGCTGGGGCATGCTGGGAGTTGTAGGCCAAAAACATATGGGGACCCAAGGTTGGAGAACACTGGTTTGGACTATAATTCCAAACATCTCCAGCCGGCATAGTGATCAGCATGCTGATCTAGATAGACCTCCACCCAGCACCCACATTTCAACACAAGGCAAACGTTTAAACAGGAAGACTAGATAACCAGCCTACTTACCAGGAAGGCAACAACCGTTGGTCTAAGAACTATGGGATAGGGGAGAAGGCTTCAGTGTGGGTTGTCCCTTAATTCGCCACTAGAGAACATGACACCAAGTCCTTCTGTCAGATAGGTTAAGCCAGGGCAACTCCTGCCAATAAATCTACCAAGGGGCCCTCATCTGTAGGGACTTGAGATCTTGGGGAAGGCCAGAATAAAATTGGCAACCACAAGTGGAACTGAATGCACAGAATAAATCATGGCAAAATAATCTACTACAGCCCTTCCCCAACCTGGTGCCCCCAGATGTTTTGGATTTCAACTCCCATCAGCTGCATGGCAAATAATCATGAATTCTAGAAGTTGCAGTCCAAAACATCTGGAGAGTACCAAGTTGGGAAAGGTCAATCTCCAAGATAGAAAAACTATTTGGACATGGATGCAGAAGACTATGTCTTGACACAAGTAGGGACTCTAATTCATATAATCCATTCCTGTAAGCAAGCTGGTGAAATGTTTGAGAGGATTATAAAAACGTATAAACATCTGTTTGTCAAGTTGTGAATGGGTCACTCAAATTGAGAGAGCAGATTAATAGTATTCTGCAGGGGCTATTTCTGCTCAAGATTTTAGTTAATGAAACAGATAAATGAGTAGAGCTTACACATACTACTTTGGCAGGTGACCCAATCCTAATACAGTACAAATTACACTGCAGAATGATTTTATAAATAGAAGGATTTGGCCTAGAACTATGATAGAGCTCAGAATAATATCAAGTGCTTATTCACACAAGGAAGAAAAACAAAAATGGATGCCTCAAGTAGGAGTCAATGAATTCAGAAGTAGTAGAAAGGAAAGACATGGAGATAACTGTGAATCCTAAACTAAATGTGAATTCATGAAACATGCTTTAAAAAGGAAACAAAATGTCAAGAGATTATCACAGTCAAAGAACATGTGCCAAATGTACTTTATCTGCTCAGTTAGCACTCTCTCAACTATTATACCACATATCCATGAGAAATACACATCATCCACACAAACCATCCTTACTCTGGAGGCTCCCAATTTGTAGCAACTTGAAGAGAAAAAGAGTCAAACAGGCAACTGTTCACTTGCCTGTGATTAGTGGAGACAATTCTTACTCTCCACAGGTAACCAGGGGAATAGTTGTTCAAGAACAGCTTAGGCAACCTTAATACTAATCATCACTCCACTGCCACAAAATAAAAGCATTCTTAAGACTGGCAGAAACAAGTGGCTAGTACATTGCAATATCTGTTTAAAACAAAATCAGAAGAAAATTTATCCGCCCCCCCCCCCCCCCGATGGCTACTGCTATAGAACTCTTTTTGAATAATGCAAGGTGAAGTGTACACTGCACTAGCAACTTCTGTTGCTATATATAATGTTTTTCTGGAGCACAGTATGTATGAGCTACAACTGACTGCAAGTTCAAATAAACTGAGCAACATGGGGAGCACAAAGATATATTGAGGACACACTGCAAAATGTTACAATGAAAAAATGTAACATACTTTTATAAAGGATAACCTAGTTCTAGAAATACCATATTGGAAGAGCATATTCTATAGGGAAGACACAGGACCTTGTTATCCTACTATAAAATCCATGATGAAAAATTGCTTAAGCAAAAAATTGTTGGTAAAAAATATTTACTCCTCTCTCATAGTTGAACACAGGTCTTTAAAGCAAGAAGTCCCACATCCAAGGTGGCATTTACCGGTACTTAAATCTTTTATAGCCTAGTATGGCATTCTGCATTACCAACCCTGAACCATCCTACTCAAGTGGAGATGACTGCTGGCTACGTGACCATCTCCCCCAAGGTTAACTGCAACACAACAGCCCTTGTTCGCACGTAACGACAACTGAGACCAGTGGTTGATGAGTATGGGTTGCTGATGAATTGTGGGTTGTCTTTACATGTGAACTTTGCACTATGGTTTAACTATGGGTTGTTGATCACAAACAACACAGGAAGAGAACCCATGGTTTGTTGTTGGGTTGTGAACTCTTGGTTGTTTGTGGTTAACAACCACAATAGTGGTTAAACCATCACAATAGTGATAGTTAAACCATCGTGCAAGGTCACATATAACAAGCAACACATGATTCAACAACCAATAATTCAACGACAACCATTACTCAACCTGTACTCTGGCTTCTCGTTACGTGTGAACCAGGTCAACAGCTCATAGAAAAAAAGTGTGAGGTATTGGTTGTGGCTGTAGTGCTGATCTACACTGGGTGGCCTTGAATAAAAAGAATGGTAAATGTTAACCACCTAGAATTCTTTGGAGGAAGCGTAAGATCTAAATAAATAAATAGGAGAACTAGCATAACCAATCAGGTCTACCACCAAGCATGGTGCCTTCCATACATGAAAGAAACCTTTCCCACCTACACACATATCAGCATGTGATCAATCCAGGATTATGTGATCTTGCAACAAGTGTCAGTTCCCCCCGTAAATTCAGCTAAAGCGCACAATCTCCCACCAGATTTACCACATATATTGAGACGAGAAAGAACAGAGATTTATTACAGCACAATCCTATGGTCTCTAGACAGCCACAGGATTTTTTGGAGTCCAAGCTCCAACCTCAAAAACTCGCTCCAAGCTGGGACTCCAAGCTTGGAGCACCTCCCATCACTCCGCAGCCAGCGCAGAAAGAACCACACTGGCTGCTTCTCCAAGGCTGCAAACACAACCTCGGAGACAGGGTTTACTGGGCATTCCGGGGGGCGGGGAGGGGAGGGGACAGGTATCGCCACGATATGCGGCATCCTGGTGGTGCCTCAGCCTCCTTCCCTAGCACTCGGAGGCGCCACAGTTAGACAGCCGAAATCAGCTGTCTAAGTGTTTCGCAGGGCAGAAGCACAGAGGCAACCTTCACCTCCATGCTCCTCCCACCCTGCATAGACGCCTGTTATCCTCCAAGTTCAGAGGGCTACAGACATCCAGATTAGATTGTGCCCTTATTGAACAAACAATAACTGTAACTAAATTGCTAATCAGAAATTACCGATATTAAACTTCCAACAGTAATTTTCAAGTAGTAATAAAACAGTTAGTAGTTTCCTGAAAAACTCTGATAAGCCAGAGCATAACTTTGAAGTCACTGACCCTCCAGTTGAGGAAGGGTGATCTAAAAAGGTTTCTGCAGGAACCTTTTGGCTGAAGAGCTGGATAAAAATACTCTAAATAAATAAATAGATTCCCAAACACCAAACACCCTTTAACAAGAATCTGTTATTCTAAAACTACACATAAAAAATACTACTTATATCATCAGCAATTTTATTTCTTGTTATGTGGACACTCACAAAATACAAAAGGTAGCCATGTTAGCCTGTTGCAGCAAAGGTAACTAAAAGTGCCACCCTAAAGACTAACCCATTTACTGTGGCATAAGCTTTGGTGGGCCAGATCCCACTTTGTCAGATGCCATAATAAACAGGTTATTCTTTAAGATGCCGCCAGACTCTTATTTGGCAACAGTTATCCATGTCTTGGTCACATCACACTTAAGACTATTGCAATGCTACAATAGGGCTATCCTTGAAGAGTGTCCAGAAGCTTCAATTGGTGCAAAATGTGGCACTTAGGCTGCTAACCGGTGCACGTTATCCGTATTACTCCAACTGAAAGATTCCCGATTGTTTCTGGACTCAATTCAAATTATTGGATTTTAACCTTTAAAGCCCTAAACTGCTTAGGGAATGGCTATCTAAAGGACTGCCTGTGAACCTCTCCTTATTAAGATCTGAAGAAGCCCTTTTGAGGACATTGTCCCTTGTAGAGGCCTGTTTGACAGGCACATGTGAAAGAGCTTTTCTCCCCTGTCATTCACAAACTGTGGAATGCAATCCCTCCCCATGGAATTATGATAGGACCCCACTCCCCCTACTTTCAGAAAAGGTGTCAAGACATCTTTTCAACTTGGCCTTTTAATTATTTAGTGGTTTTTATTGCTGTTTTAATGTTTGTCGTTGTTCACATTGTTTTAATATGTAGTACACCACCTTGGTAGTTTTTAGAAAAAGGCAGTATAAAAATACTTTATATTTTTTTAATTACAATGAAATCCTATGCATGCCTACTCAGACATACGCCTGACTGAGTTCAACTGGGCTCACTTCCAGCTAAGTGTGTACAGGATTGCAGCCTTACAGTACAATCCTATGTCTACTCATAAGTAAACCCCACTGAACTCAATTGAGTTTACTCTCAGAAATATGTGCAGAGGACTGTGGCCTTAGCTGTTTTTACTCACAAAATAGTAATAAAATACTTCCAGAGAAACCATTAAGTACCTCAGCATTACATAAACTGCGAATAACTTTTCAACACTCTGACACCACAGTCAGGACCAAATGTAACAAAATTACACAATATCAGATATGGCCTTATTTGAGGCTTTAGGGCAAGGATTGGGAACCTATTTCCTATGAAGAGCCATTGTTTTGTTTGTTTTTAAAGAGAAATGGGAAAAAGAGGGGGGAAAGCCAAAGGAAGATAAAGGACAAAGAAACATACACCATAAAAAGTGGGTCATATTTCAGGTTGGGATAAAGACAGTCCTGGGCCTTATAAACAGGAATATTATTGCTCCATCGAAGTAAAACCTTGTCTATCACCCGCTAGTTTACTGAACAACATTCCACTGTTTTGTAATCAAAACAGGCCATAGGTAATTCAGGCCATAGGTCATTGTCCCCTTATTCCATTAAAAGTGAGGTGCAGCATGGCCCCCATGTAAATCAGAGACACAAACTTTTACATTGTGGAACCAGCTATATTTCAATTGCAGGACACCCCAAATCTATAACCATCATGCACAGCAGACAAGCACCTTATTTAAAAGCTTCTGCTATGCCCTAACAGAGGGCTTTGATGCTAAGGCTAAAAATCAAGAGCAAATGCTCCAGAAGGCCCCAGCAAGCGTTTTTATTGGTGGCCCAGAGGTCTGGATTTAAATGCCTCTCCTCAAACAAGGTGCCTCCAGGGAGCAGTCAGTAAAACTTGCACCACTTTGCCAGCAAATCCGAGTGTTTTGCAGCAAGAGACGTTTGTGTGTTCAAAGCACACCCACTCATGTTTACGAATTCCAGGCCCCTTCCTCAAGAGCACTTAAACCCGCTGTGTTCTTGCCTAGGACAAGGAGAGTTGAAGCCTTCTGCTAGCGAGGCTGACCAATCCGAAAAGGGGGGGGGGGGAAGCGGGTGATTTCTACGTAGATGGAAACACGGGCGGCTGCCGAGTAGGCCCCACCATCAAGAACTGCGTGTGACGCACTTCTGTAACCTGACTCCCCACCCACCCCCGCGGTGCTGACAAAAAAACCTCCTTCCCACAAGAGAAGAGGAACGATAATACAGGATTTGGCTCTGCCGGTCACCTCTGAAAAATCTGCCAGAGCCTTGGAGGGGAGCGGAACCGAGCCGGCATTTCCAGGGGGAAAGGGGCCGAGCCAAGCCTCGGATAAAGTGAAACCAACATGGGGTGTGGCAGCCAAATGCGCTTCCTCCCCCCCCAACCCCCACCCGCAGGAAGGAAACTACCGAATAAGGGCTACAGCCGCCGTGTGGAAAGCCTCGAGGGCAGCTGGGAGGCTCACAATTACCTAGAGCGACTGCCAAGTTGATCAATACCGTGCCCTGCCCTGCCCCCCCCCCCGCACTAATATTGAAAGTGGATACAAGGAAATATTTTACTCGGATAGTAACAAGTCCACTGAAAAGGGGAAACGCACTGGCGGTAGAGCTAAGGCGTTTTCGAAACCTGGGAGTAGCAAGCCCCCGAGAACACAAATCCATGTAATCAACTCCGCCGCCCGTCCTCAAGACCAAAAATAAGTAAGCCTAGACCCGAAGAAAATCGAATCAGGCTTCCCGCTTAGGGCCACTTACATCACCCTATTTTCAGTCCCCCTCCTCGCATAAATATTTCCGAGTCCCTAAAATGCCAGATCCTCCCCCGTGGAAGGAGGCAAAACATGTCTGAGAAAGCGGGGCCACTTCCTACCTGAATAAGGGCTCAGTTTCTGTGAGAGATGAGAAGGGGGAGGGGGCGACAGGCGAGTATCTAAAACAAAAGTGGCGCCAAAAAAAAATCCTCAAACCATTAAACAGCCTCCTTCCGCCCCCTCTTCCCTTCCCACCCGGCTGCGACCCAGCGGGGTTCCCCGCAGCACACGGACATCAAAAAAGTCAGTGGGACATGGGGTCTGGGTCCCCCACCCCCACATCCAATTGAAACTGGCCACCATAAACAGAAAGGCAAGATCATCCTAGGCACGTTTACTCGGGAGTAAGCCCCACTGAATTCAGTGCAACTTGTTTCCGGGTAAACCTGCTTAAGAGCTCGGCTTGTGTGAGTCCTTTATAGCGAAAAGCGCCGAGAGGGAAGTGGACAAGGAAGAAATGCCCTTACCACCACCAAGTTGCCCCAAACAGCCCATGTTTATTATTGATGGGGAGGAAGCTCATGCAAAGTCCCCTGTCCTGGATAGAGAAGGGCGTCCATTCCTCCCGTACAAAAATGCCCGTCCCTTTTCCAAAGTCACGAGGACAAAAAAAAAAAAGAAAAGTTGCGGGCCTTTTCAGCCCAATCCCAGGCATGTCGGCTCACAACTTAACTCCCAGCGATCCCAGCATTTAATTTAAAAAGTATGTGTACATGCGTGTTGTTGTTGTTGTTCCCCTCCCGTCTTTCCAGGCCTCTTTGAAAGACGGGAGGTTCGGCAAAAAAAAAAAAAACATTAAAAAAAAATAAGCAAGCACCCTTCCCAATTTTGGGCTGTCAAAGTGCGTGCGGTGTTGTTGAAACTGCTCGCCAACGGCCCTTGTTTTCTCATACACAGAACAGGAGCTGACTCGCCTTTCCTTGTTTACTCGGGGCCGAACAAAGTAAAGGGGAAAGAGTGGAGTGGGGGACAGAGGAGGCGAGGGCAGGAAAAGAGAAGCAAGTCGGAGCAACATTTCTAACGACCCCCCTCCAAGCACCTTTCACCTCTGCCCCCCCCCACAATATACACCTTTCTCGTTCCCCAGAAACACAATTACTCGAGTCCTCCATCTTGCCAGCAACCCCTTTCACACACACACACACACACACACACACACACAAACACTATTCGAGCAGCCTCACCACCACCACCTCTTTTCTCCTCCTCCCTCTCAACTGGAGACTGGGGGGGGGGGGGGGGGGGGGGGAAGAGAAGCAACTGGAGCGAGTCTCCATTTTATTTGCGCCCAGCGGCGGGGCCTAGGCCTTTTCCCTCTCCCTCAGAGAGAGAAACGGGGGAAGCGATTGAGGGCTGGAGTAAGTGGTGGTCGCGGAGGAGAAGGGGGCCCCTCCAGGGCTCCGCGGCCCAGTTCCTTCCTCCCTCCCTTCACCACCACCACCACCTTTCCCCCTGGGAGGGCCGCGAGAAGGGGCGGCCGTGCGCCTCTTCCTTTCCCCCCTCCGCTCGCTCGGCCCCGCGTCCTCCATCTTGCCTGCGCTGCGAGTTTCCCCTCAAGACTCGAGCTGCCGAGGCCTGGCCTGGATATATCGATATAAGACACACACAAATACACACTTTTAAAAAAAATACTCTTACCGGCGGCCGCTTCGAATCTCTCCCCCGCCACACGGACATTTTAATATATCTACACACATATATATATAAATAAAATACGCGCGCCCGCGCGCGCGACTCCACTCACGCCTAATTTTATTTTATTTTTTAACTTCCCCCTCCGGAGAAGGGCCGAGGAAGCGGGCGAGGAAATTCGAAATCAAAACTTCCAGAAGCTTCTACGCCACGATCCAACTTACCTTGCCCGGCCGGAGGCTTCAGAGAGGCCTTGACTGGCGCTGACGGCTCCTCACAGGTCTTGCGCGCCTTTTCCCCCTTGATTTTAATTTTATTTTCCGCCTTCGCTCGAGCCTTCCTTTCCTTTCGCCCCCCGCTTTTTCCTCTCACTTCCAAGGCCCACAACTCGGCTCGGGTCGACCCCTTACCTTTCAAGGCCCCCCCTCCCTCGGCGGGAAAATAAAAGGGGCCTAGCAAAGGCCGAGGGGGATGTGTGTGGTAGTAAGGGGGGGTCTCTCGAGCGTGCGGGTTGAGAGCGGCGACGGGGGGGGGAAGGGAGCCAAACGGGCGGATTATTTAATTTGGCGGCGGTGGTGGCGGCGGCGCTGGGGATTGTTTGGGGTGTTCGCAGCTCGGCGGCTGGCGAGCGAATGGAGGGCGCAGGCGCCACCTGGCGGCCACTGAGCACGCTCCGATCTGCTGGGCCTAGAGCGGCACCTGCCGGGCGGACTCGGCCACGCAGGGAAGGGGGAGAAGGCCATATGCGCAGAACGGCTCCATTCTCCATCCGGGCTGGAGGAGAAACGGGGTAAACAAGGAATTGCGCATGCGCGGCGGATGCAGCCCCTCCTTTTTTCCCTTTACTCCTTATCCAGCGTCGCCACGCCCTCCTTCTCTCTACGTCATCACAGCCATGGAACCCGCCCCTGGCTGTTCCCCTCCGCGCGCGGGGGAGGCTCGAGTCGGCACGTAGCGCCCAGGAGAGGAGGAGCTGGGCAGGGGCGGGCGGGCAGGTCGGCCAGCCGCAAATGAAATCGACAGGGCCGAAGGAGCGCGTGTCCCACGCCCAGGGGACCTTTGCAGCCCCGCAGAGATCCTGAGCGGCAGACCTGGGTTGTATTCAATCCTATTCATTTCAGTGGATCTACTCTTAAGTAGTACTGGCATTGGCTGCACAACTCCTTATGTAGACTTGCTTGGGAACTCCGTTGGACCCGGCTTCTCAGTAAATGTGCCCATATAGTCAGTTTGCATGGGCTGCTGCTACACTCCCATACGCGCTTCCTCGGGAGTATTACACGGGCTGCTGCTTCGATCCCTTGCACGTTTACTTGGGAGTAAGCACCGCTGAACCACTGCAGACTTGTTTCTGAATAAACGGGGCTAGAATCAATCCGCATGGTTTCTGCAAGCATGTGCATGCCTACTTAGGAGTAAATCCCATGAAACTAAATATGACTTCATTTTTCCAAAGAGGTAACCCTGTTAGTCTGCTACAGCAAAAAAACAACAACACAACAGAGTCTTGGGGCACCTTAAAGACTAACAAATGCATTCCGGAATAAGTTTTCCTGGTTACTGTCCACTTCACTTGCTTCTGAGCAAATAGGCCTAAGTTCAGGCTGCACAGCTGCTGCAATGCTGTGTACGCTTTCTTGGGAGTAAGTCCCACGTCACAAGATTTGCTTCAGAGTAAACGTGGGTAAGGTCAGGCTAAAATGGGTAAGGCGGCTGCTGTAAGGATCAGAATCAGGCTGCTGCAACCCTACCCTACACCCCACCAGGGATCAGACCCACATTTTGGATCCACTATTCTACAGATCAAAATATACAAACCAGATACAACTGCAGTCGTGTTGATTTCTGTTGGCATGTGAACCAGGAAACTCTGTCATTTATGGGTTAAACAATCTAGAGTTAACCCAACAACAAACCTTGTTGGGACAATTGTTGGGTTAACTCTGGGTTGTTTAACCCATCCTTATTTGGGAGTAAGTGCCATTGAACCCTGAAGGACTTGCTTCTCAGTAAATGGGTAAGATCAGGTTGCACAACTGTTGCTGTCCAATGCATACTGAGCAAAGTTCCACTAGTTTTGGAAGAGCAGCTTATTTCTGAGTGAACATGCCTAGGACTGAAAGAAATGCAAACAAGCAAGTGCTTGGGCTGTGGTTGTTTGCATACGCTGATTCATTTAAAAGAGGCAAACCTCATCAAGTTAAAATAGAACATAGTTTTCAGTGGTTTTCAAAAGAACAAAATCAGAAAAAACAACAACACATAGCCATTATGCATCACCACTGATGGGGGTGGCGAAACATAACCAGCATTAAAAATATCACACCATTGCCTCTTATTCAGAACTTGAACTTTGCTCATAACTTTTGCACCAAGCTAGGAAACATGCTTTCTATAACCTGGTTCACATGTCATGCTGGCAATTCCTGGGTGAGCCGCATACTCGTTTCCCTTTTAATGAAAAGCTTTAAAAAAAAATTCTGTGATGTGTGAACTCAGAAACTGGCTTGTTTATGGAGACCCCTCCTAGTTTGCTGCATTGAGCAGGGGGTTGGACTGGATGGCCCTGTAGGACCCTTCCAACTCTAGTGTAGGGTGCCTTAAGGGAAAGCTTGAAGTAGGCATTAACTCTGTTCAGCTGCTCAAGAGTTTCCTCCCATAGCATGAAATCCAGCAGGTTGATTTCCCCTGTAGCTTGCTGCTTTTGTGCAGCAGTAGCAGCAGGGACTTTTTCCTATTAACTGCAAACAAAAAGAGTTACGTACCGGTACCTCGGAACACCATCCAGTCAAAAAGTTGCATACAAGTAGGACAGCTCCACCTTGAAACTCTCTCACTCTCTGATTAGTATACTGATTTGAGTCATAGGTTAAAGGCTACTCTGTGTTTTGAGTGCTTTAAACAGGTAAAACCAGATCATTTGATTATTGCTTACACTTATTTTTCATTGGAATAACAAGGTATGGTCACCGTTCTGGGCGGATAAATCACCTCACACCTGTAATATAATAACACCATCAATGGCAATGTAACCTAGCTGAATGCGGCATCAGATATACATCACTGCTGATGTAATGAGCAATGGCCTGGGATACAGATGTGTGTTGATGGACATCTGCAGTTGCTGTGCTTGCCAGTATTTAACAATAAATAAATGGCTTACTGTGCAAGGCTAGCTACAAATTGAATTCAACAATGTTTGTATATGATTGTGATAGAATCCTTTCTTAACTCATCTTTGCAAACTGGTGAAAACTGAACACAGACCAAAGATTTAAAATATTCATTTTAATTTTTAATTTGAAGTGGAACTGAGCTGAAATAGGAGCAAGGTGTCTTGCAACTGCAATCCTATGCACACTTCCTTTGAGTTAAGCCCCATTGAATGGAGTGGGATTTAGTTCAGAATCAGTATTGGGCCCAAGCATCCACCCATGAAATCCTTGGGTATCTGCTAAGACCCCCACCTGTTGCCTGCCCTGCATAGGGTAGCCACTTACGCATTGCAAAAAAGAGGAAATGTATTACCAGAAAGAGGACAAAAGAGAGCCAGCGTGGCATAGTGGTGAGAGTGCTGGACTGGACCTTGGGAGATCCGGGTTCTAGTCCCCACTGGGCCACGAAGCTCACTAGGTGACTTTGGGCCAGTCACTGACTCTCAGCCTAACCCACCCCACAGGGTTGTTGTGAGGATAAAATGGAGAGGAGGGAGGAGGATTATGTAATCTACCTTGGGTTCCTTGCAGAAAAAAGCGGGATAGAAATATAATGATAAAGAAATATGGGTTTGCATAAACTAGGTGCAATCCTGTGCATGTTTAGACAGAAAAAAGGCCTAAAACTCCCAGTATGCCCCATGGCTGGCTCGGGCATGCTGGGAGTTGTAGGCCATTTTTCTGTCTAAACATGCATCGGATTGCACCTTAATTTATATGGATAGATGCAAATTTAGAAATAATGAATAATTTAAACAGAAATACAACACATCTCACCATAGTGGAGAAGACCTGTGTGCCTTTTCAGTCTGCTGTCCAGGTACTAAAGCTTGATGGGCAACTTCAAGGCCCCTGCTATTCCTTCAAGCAGAGGATGCCTTCAAACTGAGGACTGTCCTCTGTAAAATAGGCCACCATAGACATGTGCCTCTGAAAAGATGTCTGGGTCTGCCATTTTAATTTGCCACAATGCCAAAAGTGATGCTACATCTGGGGCATTGTGGGAAATCGCACTGGCTGCCAATTTGTTTCTGAGCCCAATTCAAAGTGCTGGTTCTTAATGCTCTAAATGGCTTGGGGCCAGGGTATCTGAAAAATCACCTCCTTTCACCTGAGACTTGTGTTCATAATCTGAGGCCATATTACATGCTCCAACACCTTCCAGGTGAGGTTCGTGTACTCAGGACAGGGCCTTTTGTGTAGCAGTACCCTGGTGTGGAATTTCCTCCCTAGGGAGGTTAGATTAGCCTCCTCTTTGTTGTCCTTTAGATGGTTGGAGAAAACAGCATAGTTCTGCAGAGCTTTTAATAGGTAATGCTTCTCTGTTTTTTTAATATTAATCCCTTGTTTTATTGTACAAAAGTGTGTTCAAGCTTTTTGTAGTTTATTTTATTTTTATTTATTTATTTATTATATTTATCAATCACCCATCTGGCCGGTCACCCGGCCACCCTGGGCGATGTACAATCAAAATACAGCAAAACACAATAAAATATAATGATTAAAACAATATAAAAAACTCTTATTAAAAACCTAACCCACCCCATATTCCCGCCTGAACAGCCATGTTTTTAATGCACGGCGGAAGCTCATCACGGAGGGGGCATGGCGAAGGTCACTAGGGAGGGAGTTCCATAATGTGGGGGCCGCCACAGAGAAGGCCCTCTTCCTAGTCCCCACCAGCCTGGCTGCTCTGGCTGATGGGATAAGGAGAAGGCCGTCCGTGGCAGACCTTGTTGAGCGGCCTACTTGATGTTTATGTATTTTATTCTTTTATTTGCTTTGAGTGCTCAGTGAGTGGAGATCCAAAAATATTCTAAATAAATGAATAAATATATTTAAATATAGTGGCTTCCAGACTCAATTGATTGGCACTGTTACCAGAAAAGCTGGAAGAGGCATCCCAACACAAGAGGGACCCACCAGGAAGTGTTTTACCAGGAGCCAAAATGGCTAGGCGCTGCCTAGATGGGTGCAGTTCTTACTGGATGTAAACCTCTTTGAAACCAACAGGATGTCTTACTTCTAATTAAGGACACAATCCTATAGCATGTTTAAACAGAAAAAAAAAGTCCTACAACTCCCAGCATGCCTCAGCTAGCCATGTTAGCTGGGGAATACTGGGAGTTATAGGACTTCTTTTTTCTGTAGGACTCTGGTGAGCCCCCTTCTCCATTGGTCATCCTTAGCAGCAGCTTCTGGGTCTAGCTGCCATTTTAAGTCCCCATAATACCTGCAATGTAGCGCTGCTCTGGGGCATCACTGAAATTTTAGCTAAGGTGGCTATGTGCCCTCTTTTACAGAGTACAGTCCTCTATTTGAAGGAGTTCTCTCTTTGGCGGCTATGCTGTCCAATTCCAGGTTAAAGATTAAAACAAAGTCAGAATTTTTGCCCATCAACAGTTAACACCAGGACAGCAGAATGAACATACAGGCAAAAGAGGTCACAGTCTTCCACTCTATAGCGAGATGTCTTGTATTCTATTTCAATGATATTGTCTGGCTAGGGAATGCTGGGAAGTGCAGGACTTTTTCTGTCTAAACATGCGTAGGATTGCATAGGAATGCTGGGAAGTGCAGGACTTTTTCTATCTAAACATGCATAGGATTGCACCCTAAACATGGATAGGATACGATTAAGAAGAACCTTCCCATTTGTTTATCTTTTAAATACCTGCTTCTGTAGCCCGCTTTATGACTTCGATGCATGATGTGCCTTTTGTTCACCATGATAAATTTGCACACATGGGTTTGATTACAATGTACCGTTTGTTGAATGGCCGCCAAGGAGAAGAACAACCTAACATCAACACGATGCTGACCATGCAGGTCAGTGTTGCCAGCGTGACATGGGAAGATGAATTCTTTGTTTCAGCTGTTGAGTGGATGGTGGACTAGATAATGCCCCCAAGCACGCACGTGCGCGTGCACACACACACAAACACACACACACACACACAATTTAGGGTTGCCTGTCCCGAAATAGGCTGTGATTGGGCCATAAATAATGATGAACTAGCAAAATGTCCATTGCTATGAGGGCCTAGTCACTTTTAGCCAGAGGTGGAGGGTAGGTTAACGTTTTGCCTTCACTCCACTGGATCCCCAACTACAGCACCAACACTGAGTCCAGGTTTGAGGGGACTCTAAACAAAGTGCACTCTCTGGTGACACCCCCAGCAGCTTCTGGGCCTAGCTGCCATTTTAAGTTCCCATAATTAGCTAGGGTGGCTTTGTGTTCTCTTTTACAGAGGACGGTTCTCTGTTTGAAGGAGTTCTCTATTTGAAGGCTATGCTGTCCAATTCCAGGTTAAAGATTAAAACGGAGTAAGAATTGTTGCCCATCAACAGTTAGCACCTGGACAGCAGAATGAACATATAGGCACGGCGGTCACCTGGTCACAGTCTTCCACACTATAGCGAGATGTTCTGTATTTCTAAATCTCCATCTAATTAGCATGTGCAAATCAGCATGTTCTAATACATATAAACACATATACAGATAAATTAGTATGTGCAAATTTTAAGCAAATTGATGTCTTTTTCTTGCCCTCTTTTTTGGCGACTCATAACTGGCCCTAGGCAGCTAGACTCAGCCACCTGCTGATCAGAGCACCAGGAAAGGTTCCATACAGGGCCCAGGGTAGGTGTTAGTGGTGGGGTCTGCTGAGAAGCTGGGGCACTAGCACCTACCCTAGGATGCCCAGTATCGGCACTGGTCCGACACAGCACGTTATGTCTCCGTATAAGAGTGAAGGACAACAATTCACTTCTACGGGAGGGCATAAAGGGATACGGACAGTGAAGGAAACCACTGGGGTGGATTCTAAACCTGCTTAATCTACATAGCCCAGTCTGTAATCTTAGCAGAATGTTACAAAACAACTTTCCTTCGAACTGCATCCTGAGGCTAGTTAGAGTTTTAAAGTTTTGCTCAATATGGATTCAAGTGCAGTACCTAAAAACACAATTACCTACCCACCATTCCATCCTGCTTCCCAAGTAGCACAAGTCTAGTTACTGCTACATGTGGGCAAGGGGGGAAATGAGCACGTTTTAATTCACAAACAGCGCTGCAAGTTAGCACTTTCTGCTGAGTCCTTCAATATCCTAACGTGAGGCTTTGCAAGTGATAAGCAAAGCTGCCATACACTGCAAAAGCTTAGCATATTGGGGAAAGCAAATATTTGCATCGTTGCTCAGTAAAATTACACACACACACACACACACACTCCTTCTAAAACCTCAGTGACACGAGTGTTTGCCCTTCTGTCCTAGAAAGTCATGTACCGTATATGTCCATGAGTACCTCTCAAACTAGGCCTGTATGGAATTAGCTTAACACACAGCTACTGTGCTATCAGGAATGTCTTTTCTTTTAATCATCATCATCAGGCGATCACTCGTGACCGAGTAAGATTGTCTTCCAGGATCAACATTTACAAAAAGGAGATTTTAATAGGAGGAAATTTTTAAAGAAAATTGTGTAGACTCTAGCGATGGGTCCGTGACTGTGGAGGCCAATTCTAGATCCACACAGCTTCCCACAGTGAGGACACAGGTTACCAGATGGAAGATGGTCCTGTAAAGGATTCATTTGACGTGCTTTTCGCTTAGCACCTTTCTCCCTTTCACCTTGCGCTCGGGCTTCTTCAAAGTCCATAGAACCTTTGTGAAAGGCCAACCTCCAGTTAGATCGTTCATGGGCCAGAGCTTCCCAGTTTTCGATGTTTATATTGCATTTTTTTAGATTAGCCTTATGAACATCTTTAAATCTTTTATTTTAATACAGTGTACACGATTGTACTTTCAGCCATCCTTTCTTAAAGTGACACATTATTGCACAACTTGAAGAGTTTTCAGCTGAAACTGGATTCTGGTGGCTTGTCGTGTGTGTTGTCATTTTTTGTACTTGTGTAAACTTGAAAAGCCCCTACCCCAGACATCACTGCATGGTGCCAATTTAGCACATGGGGCTCCTCCTTCAGCATCATACGGACCACCGCAGGCACAGAGCAGGTGTGCAGCGGTTCGTATAAGAATGTGAGAAGAGCCATGCTGAATCAGACCGAAGATCTATCTTGTCCAGCATTCTGTTCACATAGTGCCAACCAGCTGCCCGTGGGAAACCCACAAGTAGGACATGCGTGTAATAGCACCCTCTTGCCCATGTTCCCCAGCAACTGGTGTACATAGGCATACCGCCTCTGATACTGAAGGTAGCTTATAGCCATAAGGACTAGTAACCATTGATAGCCTTCTCCTCTATGAATTTGCCCAACCCTTTAAAGCTATCGAAATTGGTGGCCATCACTGCATCTTGTAATGATGGCCACCAATTTGGAAATCTTGTATTAGCAATTCCATAGTTTACCATAACTATGCACTGTGTGAAGAAATACTTCATCTGTCCTGAATCTCCCACCAATCAGCTTCATGGGATGACCCCCATGTTTTAATATTATGAGGGAGAAAAATGTTATGAGGGAGCTTTCTCCACACCATGCATAATTTTGTACACCTCTATATGTCTCCCCTCACTCACCTTTTCTCTAAGCTTAACAGTCCCAGATGTTGGAATGTTTGACTCGGACTGGAGAGACCCAGATTCTAATCCCCACTTAACCATGAAGCTCACTGAGTGGCTTTGGACCAGTGACCAGTTTTCAGCCCAAGTTGCCCAACCTACCTCACAGGGTTCTTGTGAGGATAAAATGGAGGGGGGGGGAACCAAAGCACACTGCCGAGCTCCTTCTTGCAAGGGTGGGATATGAACGCATGCCTAAACCCAATCCGAAACCCTCTGATGGCTGTATGTGGACTTGCACACTTGGTCCGTTATGATGGTTTTCCAATGCCCTGCCCATGGAGAAATATTTGTCACATTGATTTGTAGGCTGAGGAATATATGCCTGTCAAGGGATTCCTGCACATTACAGGGAGCTCCGAGGCAGTCTGCACTGGAGCATGGAGCTTGCATAGGGTGCCATCCAAGGCTGTCGGAACAACGTACTGCCCTGCATAAACTGAGGGTGCAACTTTCTCCTACACATCAGAGGAACACTGGTGACAGAGGACAGGTTATCAATCCGCTTCTGTCATTTACCTTGGAGCTCTTCCAGACACAGTTTGAGCCCTCCTGCTATATTTGAAACAAAGATATGAAACGTTCTGTTGGAATAGCAAATATCTGTAGCCAATTGGTGCAAGGAAAATATGGTTATTATTTTCTTTATTTACTGCATTTTTGTCCCTCTACAGACAAGTATTGTCTCCCAAAGCGGATCAACTCAATGAAAAAGAGAGAGACGTGTCCTGCCATCAGGCTTATAAATTAAACTGACAAGGCACACAAGGGAAGGGAAATGGCAGAGGAGGGAGGTCAGTTTTTCAAGGCCATAATAGGGTGGTGAGCTATAAGCAGGCATTTAGGGCGCAATCCTATGCGTGTTTAGACGGGAAAAAAGCCCTGGAACTCTCAGCATTCCCCAGCCAGCATGGAGTGGTAGGACTGTCTAAACATGCACAGGACTGCACCCTAAATAAACCAAGACTTAAGAACATCCCCCCCCCTTCCCCCATGCATTCCTAGGCTCTTCTAAATGGTATATTGGCAGGGTGGAAGTTTGGAAAGAAATTGGTGGGGGTGGGTGGGGCGGAAATCAACAATGTCTTTCAGCATGCGGGATTTATTATTGTAAAGTTTATTTTTATATTTCATAAATGCAATCAGAAAAAATATAATGAAGGATAGGAAAATAAAATCCCTTCAGGTTTTTATTTTCTACATTAGAGAAATACTACATTAGAGCTTCATTAGGAGGGATTTTGTCCTTTTTCTGTCCCCTGCAATTGCAGGTTGTGAATAAGACAACAAACTTTACATAACACACACAAGCTTTAAACCCATCAAAAGTGTTTTTGCGGCACTGAGATTCCGGGGCCGCATCACTGCCTGAAAAATAATAGGCCTGCTTCAATGAAAGCTGAAATCCCAACCTTTGAAGATTATAAGAATCTACTGCAAGAGCTGATGACAGCAGAGCTACAAAGCAGAGTTGACTGTACATAAAATCTAAATATTAATATTGACTGCACATTTCAGTCCGCTGAGGGAGTGGGGGTGGGGGAGTCAAGTTCATATGAAATGTCCTTTTAATATGCATGCACTGGAAGCAATTTTTTGTTTTGTTTTTGTTATTTCCTAGGAACTTTTCTGGCTGATTTCAAGGCTGGCAGGCTGAAGGTGCAGTCAAGGGAAGCAGCAGCTCACAGGGACAAGAAACCTGTGGCCCTCGATTGTTGTTGGATTCAAACTCCCACCAGCCCCAGGCAGCATGGACAATGGTCAGGCATGATGGGAGCTGTAGTCCAGCAACATCTGGAGGGGCACAGGTTCCCCACCTCTGAAGCAGTCTGTTGAGAGAGACAAGGAAGGTACAGAACAAGTAGGGAAGCCAGGAAGGAGGGTAACTAACTAGCTGCAGCTTGGTCTTCTCTATTGGGCAGGCAGCTAAAATTTGGTCAGAATCTACCCTGCCTCTCCATGTATAGGCCAAGGTGAAACATCATTGGCTCCTGGTGTCAGTTGACAAACTGCTCAGTCAGCTGGTAAGCTGCAGTACTTCCTTCCAGCTTGCTGCATCAGTGGCATCCCCTAACAGAGGAGAACGGGTCAAGACCCACGCACCTCTCCCTTGCTAACTGCCATGTCAGCACAGGGAGTAAGGCATCAGATTTCCCTAGTCGTTGGGAGGCCCCTGATGTGTCCTGCAAGAAATAAATTCTACCTCAATGATGGCAACGGCAATAGAAAAATGTGTTTAAGTAAGATGGCTTTGAGCATGTCAGGCAGAAATGGTCACTATTTTCTAGTTATGGGATAGATGGACCATTAGTCTGACAGAGGTTATGTCTTTAGATTATATACGGTAATAGGCTAGCTAGAACTACAGAAAGTTCCAATAAAGGACACTTGCACCCCACTGCTTGCCTTTGAGAGGGGAAGAAAGTAGTCCTATCCTCACCTCTGGATTTTGTTTGGGGGTTCGATATACTTCCACCCTCAACAACCAGAACTTTCTTTTACAGGATTAAGGGATTTTTCTACTTCTAAGAAGATGCACATGCTTTACTTAGGTTCATCTTGAGGTTGATCTATAGGGTCAGATTATTATATGCAGGCTCTTGATTAATAATTAAGCCATTGACAGTGCAATCCTATACATGTCTACTCAGAAGCAAGTCCTATTGAGTTCAATGGGACTTACTCCCAGGTGAGTGGGTAAAGGGTTAAAGCCAAAAACAATATATTGCAAAACTGCAATCCCATTTCTTCCTATTTCTCTCTTTATCTTTATCTTACCCATCCACGCTAATATTCTCAACTTACTACACAGAAAGAAAGACTGCGAAGGGTGGGGGGAAGACTACAGGACTCAGGCTTCTTAGTATGGTTGATGGACTCAGTATAAGCAGCACGTTTCAATACATAAGAAAAATCACTTTATTAAAAAATTGTCAAAGTAGAATTGCAAAACAGTTCTAAGTTATATCACATGATTAGAATACTTCTAAAAAAATAAATTCTGCCAATACATTGGAATATGTTTGCTCAATTCAAAGCTTTAATCCAAAGGTAGAAACCCATTATTTTTTCTGTACGATCAACAATATTTACAACCAAGGTCATTATACAGCTTGATTCCAAATCTATTTTTGTGTATTATTCACCTGTATCCAAAATATGCATAGTTTAAAGATGCTGTCAATTTTAATGATTTGGTTTTTAAAAAACAAAGCAAGGTGAAAAAAGTAGACTACTGTGAACAAGTGTCGTGGAAGTCTTTCCCATGTAAAAACGTTCTCTTGTTATGCTTCTAACACAAGTGGATTAGAATGAAAGCTCTAAAGATGCAAAAAGGACAGATGGATGGATAAATTAAAAACTAAGGGTGCAATCCACCCTGCAGTGTCTTATTAATTCATGTTGACGGGCTGCGCTTTCTTGCACAAGCCTGACTGAAATAAACAGAGGATGAACTGCAGCATTAAGTAGATTGCACTGAATACACGTGACTTTTAGGTAACTGGTCTGTGAAATCAGACTTTTAGGTAACTGTAAAATAAGTGGAAAAACAAAATAAATTCAAATGTGAGGCAAAAAAATGTTACATGGAAAATCAAATGTGATGCAAAAGTGCATTTGATTACTGCACACTTTCAGTGATTTGTTTTGTTTTTTCTACCAACCAGCAAATGCATTTAAAACCTGAGATACTTGTCTAGTTTGCTACTTGACAAACTGCAGCCATCTCTGGGGCTCAGAGACTTCTTGGTCAGACTAGGGTTGCTCCTTTCGGAATTCAGAGGGAACAGTTTTTGTGGCCGCAGCAGCATTCTGAAACAGCTCCCAAGTCTACAGCCCTATATTTATTCACACATAAGTCCCATTAAAGTTAACTGGAGTTACGAAAGTACAACTTGGAGCAGGATTACTGCCATAGTGTTCTGCTAGTTAATGCAAAGAGGCCCATATTCCATAGACTTGTACATGTGAGTGTCTCTAGGCTGCCACTTCAGGTGGCACATATGTGGATCTACAGAGTTAGTAAGCAGCAAGATTATGGCATATCATGTTATTGTTGAATTGTTGTTATGCAAACTGGTTTGGAAAGCCCTTGTTACGGGGGAAATGGTATAAAAGTGTTTAAAATAAATAACCAAATAAATAAAATATAGCATATCTGATTTCAACCCCCCAAAGTTAAGAAGCAAGATGTCAGTAATAAAATACAAGTGAGCTGGGGGAAGAGCTCAGCTACCCCAAGGTCTAGCACTAGTAGCTGAAGATGCAGGTGAGAGAAACACCTACAGTGGTAAAGGCCCAGACATGGGCTTACCACCTCAATGAGAACTAGACCTCTAGAGCCCTTAACTGGGGCATGCTATGAAGGGGGGGGGGGGAGATGGGGAACAATGCCAATGCATGAACAGCTGTTCCAAGGCAGAGAGAGCGTTAATCAGAGGACAAGCTTCCGTCTGCTGACTCTACAAGCTCATGTCAGCCTAGCAGCTCTCAGGGTCAGGCCATTAGGGCTAAAATGTCAGATACATATAATTTAGCTGCTCCATGATTCATACAGTAGATCAGTGCATTCGATTAAAGCTTACTTTCTTTCAATCTATTTCTGTGTTAAAACACTGCATATGTGGTCAATCTCTGTAAAGGAAGAACAGTTTCCCACTTGCACAGCATGGTGCTTTTGATTAGGACATATATATCTTCTGCCTTTGTGAAATAACTCTGCAACACAAAGGGCACTTGTCAATTGCTTCAGCACAGTCCTTACAAGCAACAAGATGTCCACAAGGAATGAGGGCTACTGAGATGTTTTTATCCATACAGATTTTACAAAGTTTTTCCTCCTGCAAACGTCTTAACTTCTCTTCAGTACTGAGATCTAAGGAGGGGGGAAAAAACACACAACAAATTTCATAAACCAGCAACAGCAAGGAGAAAAAGCAGAGCCAGGGTGGCTCCTGCAGTTGGAAGTAGGCCCACAGCTGAAGTGTGGGCCTCAACAAATGCCCAACAATGCTGACCATTCACCCCAGCCTTGCTTCAGAGGTTAGGTAGGTGGTGATCAGGGATAGGGCTTTTTCCTGGTTATAGGAACATGCTCTCCTGAAGGCTTTCCTGGCACCAACTCTACTGAGTTTCAGGCACCAGGTAAAAATGGTTTTATTTGTCTGATCTGTCAGCGATCAATTATTTTGTATTTTGTTGTTGCGGTCTGTGTGCTTCTTTATTTTTTTTACTGGGTGTATTCTGGTTCTTTGTATTGTGATTTTACCATACTATCTTAGTTGTTACTATTTGACTTTATGGTTGGAAGCCACCTTGAAAATTCTCTGAGCTGGAAGGTGGGGCAAAGAGCGTACAAAATAAATAAAATAACGTAGCAAACAATGATACTTGCAACCTCGACTTCAGACCTTCACTATGGGGACAGTAATACAAGTCTACTCCTCCAGGGTATTTTAACAATTACCAAGAATGTACGTAAAGTACATCAGCATATGTAATGTTTCACATAAATGCGAAATCTTATTATATGTTGGAATCTTAAAACTGAAAGTTTTAAAGTATAGAAAAAGCAGCAAAATACTGTCTGTACAAACATGTTAATAAACAAAGGAACATTAGTTAAAAACTAACAAAAAATCAAGACAATCATCCAACTCAACAGAAGGGGTTTTAATGGTATACCAGGAGGTGTGTGTGTGTGTGTGTGTGTGTGTGTGTGTGTGTGTGTGTGAGAGAGAGAGAGAGAGAGAGAGAGAGAGAATGAATAATCAATGAGTCCCACAGTAAAGACATCCAACACAGAGATAGCAAGAAGAGTGCCTAGTTGACAAGCAATCAACCAATGCAGTAAGGCCTCTGAACACAGAAATCTCCACTCCATGAAGAGTAAGACCCCACATCTATATGCACAGCTCTGCCCCAAAGCACAAGTATACCTCATCCACATGCCAGAGTAATTTATTTTTGTTCAACTTGCATACATGCTTTGACAGTGCTCACCTTTTTCCCAGGATGCACTGAGTATATTTTCTTTCTGGGCCTTTATTAAGTCTGCGACCAGAGCCTCGACAGATCTGTAGCTCTCTGTAGACAGGTGGCGTTTCCTTTCCATAGCTTTCCTAATTTCATCCAGGCTGAAACCCATCTGCGTTGCATTCTGAACCACAGGGCTCTGTAAGAGTTCGTCATCTGCAACAGGAGATGAAAAAATAAATGATACCAAGAAAATTTGCTTAGAAAAATAAGAGTGTTTGTCCAGACATAATAATTTAAAATATTTAATTCTGAAGATAGATGCCCACTTAATGGTTTTACCATCAAAAACATAAACAGGAAGAAAACTGAAGCAAATACATCTTAAAAGGTTTGCCACTTGTCCCCTCCATTTCCATTTATTTTCAAGTAAATGGAGAGCCAGTGTGGTGTAGTGGTTAGAATGTTGCACTGGGACTCAGGAGATCCGGGTTCTAGTCCCCACTCGGCCATGAAGCTCACGGGGTGGCTTTGGGGCAGTCACTGACTCTTAGCCTAACCTAAGGATAAAATGGAGAGGAGGGGATCATGTAAGCTACCTCGGGTTCCTTGCAGGAGGAAAAAAAGTGGGATATAAATGTAAAAATAAAATATATAAATAAATAGTAAGTTGAAAATGTTCCTTGCAGTAACTTATCCTTGCTCAGACTCAGAGCCATGTAAGATTAAAAACATGATGACAAAGACTTGCATGAAGAACCACAGCTCAGTGGCAAGGCACAGATTTTGCATGCAGAAGGTCCTTGGTTCAAACCCTGCCATCTCCAGTTAAAAAGATCAAGTAGCTGGTGATGGGAGAGGCCTGGGCCTGAGACCCTGGAGAGCCACTGCTAGTCAGAGAAGACAGCAGTGGGCTAGATGGACAAATAGTCTGATCTGGTATAAGGCAGCTTTCAACAAGTACAACTCTGGATGTTAAACGAGACTTGCAAAAGTTGTGAACCAGCAAGACAAGCAGACCATCATCCTGGATGCTGGACAGTCGAGACAGCTACGACCTCGGGAGCGGAAATCCGAGTGGGGATTCCCTGCGCTCCTTCCAGCTGCCGCGGAAAGCACCACATTAAATGGGGGTGTGCCAGTGGGCAAGGAGGGGAGCAAATGGAGAGGTGGAAACACCACCTTCACAAGCCTCTTCATCTCCCGCACCCAGCTATGTGAGTTAGCAAGATGGGCTCAGAGACTCATCTAGCTCGAAAAAACTGAAACGGAGGAACAGGAGGACGTAAAAGCCTCTGTCGGGCTCTGGACAGAGCATCCTTTTGGCTTGTGCTGTTAGTTTACTAAAGAGCTGTTGCTTTTGATCATGAGGCCTAATCAGGTTAAAAATGTACTGTCTAAAACATTAGAGATTTAGACTTCCAAAATATCACATCTCTAGTAAATGAAACCTGTTCCCTATTATTTGTGGATGTGAAGCCCGATTATGGGATTAAAGTGGCAAAATATTTATTTATTATTTTTCCAAACTTTTTCCAAACATTAGCTAGGCTCAATGTTTTACCCCCTGTAAGGAACATTTCAGGGTATTCATTTTGCTGCACATGTATGCCCCTGTGGGACTGGAGAGGTTGAGCTACATGTCTTCTTATACTGTCCATCTTATGCAAATATCAGATTGAAATTATTCTCAGATTTACAGTCTTTGAATGAACTAACTGAATGTTGTATTTCTTTAATAAACTAATATCAGATTGAGCCTTTTTTTGCAAAAATGTTTGTAAATGCAATGAGAACATGATTAGAGAAATGATTGATGTTATGTTTCAAATTTGGGGTTTAGTTGGATTTATGCCAGTCTGTGACTGTAATACTCTTTGATTTGATCTGTAACAGGTTCTCTAGGTCATACATTTACAGGCCAGTTATAAACAATAGTATAGATACCTTTAATGGGTGATGTCTTCGCAGCCTCCTCTATCTAAAAAGAAAATTCAAGATTACAGTCTTATTGCAATGAATATAGTAGGTTGAATATAAAGAACTAGCTGCTGGTGTTATTCCATACTGCCTAATTGACAAAGCACTCAAGATTTCACAGTTTTAAAAAATGGCTTAC
The DNA here is from genome assembly GCA_021292165.1 of Shinisaurus crocodilurus. NCBI lineage: Eukaryota > Metazoa > Chordata > Lepidosauria > Squamata > Shinisauridae > Shinisaurus > Shinisaurus crocodilurus. The sequence goes on along the minus strand of CM037883.1, from coordinate 12,575,376 downwards.
AATCTAAGAGACATGATATGAAAAGCGGAAAAAAGCAAGGGGGAAGATGAAAATAAGCCAATTGAAGTACAAACTGCATCACATTGTTACATAATGAAGTCACATAATGGCCAGATAGAGTAGCCACTACAGGACACTGTGCTGGAAGGTGGAAGAGTCGAATGGGAGTTGGTCCCAGCCAGGCCAATGAAGGGTTGATCTATAAAATGTAATCCTACTACTGTAATATGCTCTACATGGAGCTACTGTAATGTGCTCTACATGAAGCTACTTTTGAAAAGTGTTCAGAAATATCAGCTGGTTCAGAATACACCAAAACTGTTGACCAGGGCCAGTTACAGGGTGCATGTGACTTCCTTGTTAAAACAGCATCACTGGCTACCGATCTGTTACCAGGCACAATCCAAAGTGCTGCTTATGACCTATAAAGCCCTATACGTCTTGAGACCAGGGTATCTGAAAGAGCTCATTCTCCCATACGAGCCTGCCTGGGCTTTGAGATTTTTGGGAGAGTCTCTTCTCTCAGTCCCACTGCCATCAGAGGCATTTTGGTGGGTATACAAGGGAGGGCCTTGTGGCTATTCCCAGGCTTTGGAACTCCCTGCCAAGGGAGGGCCTTGTGGCTATTCCCAGGCTTTGGAACTCCCTGCCAAGGGAGGGCCTTGTGGCTATTCCCAGGCTTTGGAACTCCCTGCCGAGGGAGGCCAGATGGCTCCCTCTCCGTTATCCTTCTGCCAGCAGGCAAATGTGTTTTTATTCAGGAAGGCTTTTGGCATGTAAGCTGGTTTGTGTTGAACAGGGTTTTAACTGGTTGGCTATTTTGGTTTATTGTAAAGTTTTTAATTGATCTGTTTTTAGATTATGTTTTTAATTAAGACTTAATCTGTATTTTATTATTGTCAGCTGCCTTGAGTGTCATTTTGGATATAAACTTAATAAAATAAAAATAAAACAAATAATCCTTAGACTGTAAGCCTGTGCACAGGACTATGCTATTTTTCTTTTTTGTAAGGCACCTAAAAATATTGGGCACTTGATTAAAAAATTGATAATATACTCCAAAGTCCCAAAATTATATAGATACCACAATTTGTACAAGTCAGTTCCTTCACATTAACAAGTCACTTAAACATCAGTCTACTCCACTGGTAACAACAGCATGCAGTCTGGACAATGATTTGCAAATGAAATCTCTTATGTTCATTTGCTTTTCATGCTTTCCCTACCACCACCAAGAAAACAAACAAAATCAAGTAAGTTAAACGCAGCATCTTCTGCTGCAATTAACCTTTTCAGCCACATATGGAAGCACCATCTGTTCACACACAGGCAGCTGGAGAAAGACTGCAGGAAAGGAACCAAAACCCTTTCTATGATTTAATTGGCTCAATGAATTTCATAGTTTAAAACTGCATTTATCTGAAAATAGATTCCCTGTAGAGGTATCCCAAATACCTGGTTGCTGGGGAGGGGGAAGAGACACTTACTGTCGAATCCTGCAGAGAATTAGTTAAATGAATGCTGTTCACAAAGTCTTGCCCTTTTTCTTCTATCAGGTATTTGCACCTAGGCACAACGTATTTGAATGAAATAAATTAAAGTTGAAATCACCTCAAACAGACTGACAGAACGGTACACACATACATTTGGGAGAATATAGCAGCTTATGAAATAAGGTCCTTACTATACTCTGGAAGTAAAAGTGAACACACCACTTCAAAAATGAATAATCACACACATACACCGAGTTAAAAATCAAAGACTGCTTAAAACATTGACAGAAGGGGCATGATCACCAATCTGAAAACAAACAGAAAACAAAAGCAAACACATACATTCCTTTTGTTTGTTTGGGGCAAACTGTGCAGCTCTCTTCTCCCCTGCCCCTGCTTTCCAATAGGGAGGAGACATGTACAGGAACATAGGAAGCTGTTTATACTGGGTCAGACCATTGGTCCATGTAGCCCAGTACTGTTGACACTAACTGGTAGTGGCTCCCCAGGGTTTCTTTTCCAGCCCTACCCGGAGATCAAACCTGGGACCTTTTGGATGCAAAGCAGGTGCTCTACCACTGAGCTATGGCCCTCCCAACAGGGTCATTCACAACTGCGGTTTCCCCAAGGTAGGCTGTGAGATATGGGTCCCTGTTTCAGTTCATCCTGCGGGGAGAGGGATGGCCCAGGTACCAATCACCACCACTCACCTTGGACTCAGGGCTCCCTGTGCCATCCCGCTCCACACAGGGTGAACTGAAACAGAGTGCTGTCAGGAATATGCCTCCCTGCAAACAGGTCAAGGGGAATATAAAGGTCTTGGCACAACGGATCAAAGGGATCATTCGGCTTAGATTCTAAAAGCTTGGGACAGTTTGCCAAATAATGTTTCTACCAAAATTCTTTGCTTGTTCAAATACTGATACTCCTGAAAATAGGATGCAGTCATGTGAAGAGTCCCTCTGAAGATAGGGATATCATGTGATATGTGGATAGGTACACACCCACCACACACAGATATCTATACCTTGATGGATGTAATCATCAGGCTTCCGCAGAGAGTGAAGGGAGACAGGGCCGCTGTCAGGTGTGCTGTGAAGCCACTTCCGTTAGGCTCCTCCCTCCATCACCTCTCACCAGGTAGCAGCCATTACATTGGGCTGTAGCAGAGGGAGAAGTGAAGAGAGGCCACTCTACTGGCTCTGTTGAGAGACCAGCAGCATTTGGCTCCTGCTCTCCTTGAACTGTTTCCACTTCAGCTCCACTGCAAGAAGAATTTTGTAACCAGTGCCAGAGTTTGCTTTTTTCCTTCTTCCCCCTTCCCAATGGTTTTCCCGTTTGTGTTGCGTCTCTTAGATTATATCCCTGAAGGCAGGAAACTGCCCGATTATTGATCTTTGTAAGTCTCTCTGGGAGCCTGATTTTTGGTTGAAAAGGAGGGTAACAATCCTTCAAAAATTTATTGGACAGAAGTTAAGTGCTTTACCCAGGAAACCATTTCGCATGCTGCTCCCACGGATCTTCATTGGCCTTCCACTCTTGTAGTCCACCTCCACAGTGAAAGCAAACAACATTGTCACCATTACCTATGAAGAAGCAAGGAGAAGGGCTTGGACATGAGCTTGAAAAATAAAATCTTAGCCTGCAAATATTTTTGCACAGCTGACAAAACTCCAGTTCAGATTGATTTTTCTAGTTTTGTACTGTAAGATATCCATTGCATACCAATAATGGGACAAAAGAAACACATTTCACTTATTTAAGAGCCCAGAATAACTTAATGATTTAAATTATTCCTATCCCGCTTTTAAAACAAAGCTTTCAAAGTGGCTTACAAAAATATGAGTAAAAACTGCAGTGGACAACTAAACATCAATACTAAATAAGTCTGAATTTAAAAAACCAACGAGCAGCAGAACAGCACTAAGATGCAAAGGACAGCTAAAATCAATGCAACACCTGGGCAAATAAAAAGGCCTTAGGCTTGGGCTGAAAGCTTATCAAGCTAGGTGCCAGGAAAGCAGACCTGAGGAAACCAGTCCCGAGTTGGGGCTAGTTTTGCCCTGATTAAACCCGGTGCTTTCAAACTCTCTGACTTCAAGACGTCTTTTCCACATCAGTTTGTTTGGCAAGAAAATGCTTGCACTGCAGAGGTCTCTGGGGAGTGGCTATGGTGCACAGTTTACATGGGTCTCTGCTGACCAGACTAATCAAGCCTCACCACTGCTTCAGATGAACTGAAAACATGCCCTAGAATACGTGCAGCACTCCCTTGTGGCAACAGATTGCAGTGGGTGACTGAAGCAGACAAGCTATATTTCGAAGGAACCTTATCTGCCATCACTGACCTTTTCATTGAGGAACCACCGATAAGCTTTTTGGAACGCATTTTGTGAAACTTTGTGGATTCAAGGTTCTTTCAATTTTGAGAATTGCTGTATTGAAAAGCAGGCTATGCATTTTTTCAACAAGTAATAAAATGCAAGCAATTCATTAACAAAATATGCAAGCATCCTTTGTCAGCTGTTAGCTCAACTGAAGAGGCAGGGAAGAATAGTCACTTAAGAGACCAATCAGATGGAGAAAAATATTAAGCATCACTGAGCTACAATTGGAAACTGCATCAGAAAAGCTGCTTAGGTAGTACATTTATTCCACTCAGCGGAAATAAGGATCAATTTCTTCCATGTAAGGGAAATCCATGCAAAGATGACACCCTTGGTGGAATTTACTCTTAACCAAATGCATTATTAAAACATAAAGAAGATTGGAATATGTTTTGAGATAAATCAGATGTCATCAGCTCTAGCCGTACCATATACGCTATTAAGAGACAAGAAAAGGGCAAGGAATTAAGCTTGGGAATATAAGTTATACATCATAGCCTTCGAATAATCATGAGATACAAAATCCAAGTTATGTGAATGCCCAAGAATGCACCCATGGTTATAGAGCCTGCAGCTGAATTATGTGGATAGTTGGAAATGAGACGGCAGAGTCAATTAGGATCAGAGGTTTAACATGCTATTACTGGGGGAGGGGGCTCAGAGCAACTAGACTGCCTAGACTCTAATACTCCACGAACAGGATATACTAAGATCAGGTGTGATGTAGCTATTAGCTTGTTGGATTACGACTGGAAAGACTCCAGTTCAAATCACCACCCCGCCATGGAATTCACTTTGTGATCTTGGGCTAGTCTTCTCTCAGCCTAGTTTACCTACAGGACTGTCTTGAGAATAACATGGGAATGGGAAGGAGATTCATGTTTCCCACCTTGAATTTCCTGGAGGAATATAAGAAGAGCCCTGCTGGATCAGACCAAGGGTCCATCTAGTCCAGCATTCTGTTCTCACAGTGGCCAAAGGAAGAGTGGGATAAAAATATAATAAATTAAATTAATGGCAAAGTAATGGGTATTTAACTGCATCTAGCAGTGTGCACTATTAGATTTTCTAAACGGGCCAGTCAACACTTTCCTCCTTTCCACAAGGCTGAATTGGTATTTTCCAGTTAGGATTAGCATACAAATATTCATATTTTATTGGAACAGAAGGAAAGTTAGGCAGCAACCCTACATTACAAAACAAGTGGGCGTCACTGAGAACTGACATATGTATTAAAATGTGCATCTTTTATGCAGCATAAGACCTTTTGATCAAACTGACTTTTGGTGGCTAGGAACAAGCCAACTGTACAATTCATCATTAACATATTGTTAACCAGTCCAAGATCTGGGGATGTGGCAAGCTGTAAACTTAATTGGATGAATAAAAATTTGCAAGAACAGGAAAAGTGTAAAGTTCAAATGGAAAGTATACAAACTTCATTATAGAACACAGTTTCTTTAAAGACTCTTTAGTATTAGCAACAACAAAATCACGCAGTGACTCAGTTTCTGCTTCAAATTATCCAAGAAGGCACCAAATTAATAATTAGATATTAGTGGTGCCATGTTGCAAAAACTAATAAGATTCAGTTAAGCATACATGTTATTGTAAACCAGCAACAGAAAAAAAAATGGTACTGCTTTTAACTTACCATTTGTTAAAGAGCTGGCTGAAACCACACTATGTATTATAACCACATTATGCAGTTTATCCATGACTGACAGCAACAATAAAGTTCCGCATTCAGCTTACCTATACTATAAAAGCCTGCTCGGGCAAGCTGCTCCTCGCTAACCAAATACCTCCACATCACAAATGTCTTGATTCGGTCTTCATAATCTGCCATAGATGGATTTTTGGGAGCACTGTCGTTACATATATCGCTTCTATCCAGAGTAGCATCACCAGACTGATTTGGAACATTAGCAACATTTCCAACATCGTGACCGAGGACAAAGAGACACCTTGGGAAATGGCGTCTATGTTCTGACCAAGCCTGATCAGAAGGTTCCCAGTTGTTCAATTTGCCCCCACAACAAAAGCACTCGACTGCATCACCAGCGCCGATGTAATAAAGTCCAGCATTGGCCAGTTCCTTTGGCGTGAGAGGAGCATAGGGTGGCCAGTTGTGAAAAGATCTCAGCCTGGCTTCTTCGCTACACATAGCAGGATTTCTGGGGTACAGAGAACCTGAGAGATCCACCACTTGCCCACTCCTCAACAGATAATCTGCATAGAGGTCAGAAGTTGGGTCAAGAGGGGGCTGGAGAGCATTAACTGCAAAGCAATTTGCTGTTCTGCGCTGACAATTTGGGAGAAGAGAATGTGTGTCATTCTTCCCAAAGTTAACGTCATTAATAAACTTGCAGTTGGGAGAAATGGTTTTGTGTCTTTCAGCTGCCGAATCCCCCCGTCGCCATCCTTCTGCGGTTGCGTGACAACTGAAGCACTTCACTTTGTCTCCCTCTCCGGTGTAGAAGAAACCAACTTGGGCTAGAGTTGCGGGGGAGACAGGACAGTTATTTGGAAAATGGGTAAACGTTTGTTGTCTGGAGCACTCGTCACCCAGCTCTTGGTCAGGATCATCCTCTGGAGTGGCACAAGCTCCAGAGTTATCTGGTCCATTGCATGTCATCCCTCCTTCACAAATAGGGTTCCCACAAATTTCCTAAATAAGAACACATTCACATTTAGAAATCAAAATGCATTTCAAAAGAACTCCATATTTAACATTTGTATGGCGCTTTCAGGTGTTCAAAGCACTTCACATGCATTATCTAGCTTACAACAACCTTGTAAAACAGGCCAGTATTATTTAACCACCATATTGCAGATTGAGAGTGAGTGCATATTGCAGATTGAGAGGGGGCAAAGCTGAGAGAGTGTGGTTTGCTAAGGTCACCTAGGGCACAATCCAATGGGGACGCCCATAACCCTTTGAACTGCCACACTGTGTTTAATGTGCTTCAGTTGCTGAGGCCTGAGGATGCACAAAAGATGCTGGGGCATGTCTGGCTGACCACTTGTAAGCTTGCCCCTTGCTTCATTACATCTAGTTGTAAATTCTCTTTGAGAGTGTGTGCAGTACTAGCCTCTTTAAAAGAGGCGGTGATAAGGCCACTCCAGAAAAAAACCTGGCTTTGACCAGAAAATGAAAACAACCATAGTTGCCAACATCTCTTTCCTGGGCAAAGTGCTTGTGCATGTGGTTGCTAATTAACTCCAGGCACTCTTGGATTAAACTGATTTTTTTTTACATCTATTAATCATCCCAGCTTTAGGCCTGCTTTTGGAACAGAAACTGCTCTTGGTCACCTGTGGGATGACCTATGCCAGGAGAGGGACATAGGAGACTCTGTTGGTTCTCTTGGGTCTTTCAGTAGCTTTCAATACCATTGACCATGGTATTCTTCTGGACAAGATGCCTGAGTTGGGATGCAGGGGAACCATGGCTGGTCCTATCATTAGGCAGAGTGATGCAGTCACCTCAGGTGGCAGATGCTGAGAGGCAGCAGCAAGTAGTGTTGGAGGACAAACCTGCCCCTTCCAGAGTTGAGAGTTAAGAATCAGTGGCAAATATCAATTCTGGCTGGCTACCAAGGACATCCAATATGTGAGGATCCCTAAACTAGAAAAATAAATTTTATATATATATATATATAATATATATATATACACACACACACACACGGTCTAAAAATACAAAAATAAAATACACCACCAATATGCTTTACATAGCAACCTTGGGAAGTGATTTTATTTATATCCCGCCTTTCTATGAAAAATAACGCTCAAGGTTGTAACTATAGCTTTAAAAGATATTCATTCTCTTATTTTTGGATCTCAAAAACTAACTGGAAAGCTAAAAGATTATTACATAAACTGCAATGGACATTCAATTTTATTAATAAATTAGATATGATACTGCAGCAAACAGTCCTCCACAATTTGTGATAAAACAAAACCATACAAATTTGTGTACATAGTATGCCATAACATACATTTGATGTGGATTTCTAATCTGTTTTTGCTCACTTTAACAGTTAAATAAACAGTTAACAGATTCTGCCCTTGTGCATGCAATACTTAAAATTTTGCAGCTCTTTATACCGTTATGATGAAAGGTAGTGTGGAATCGACTATTCACTAAAGTATAAACAACAGAATGTTAGATTTGGCTTGTTGGGTGCAGCAAATAACTGGCTCTCTTTTGCAAGGCCCATCAGCTGCTTTCCCTAGTGCACTTTTAAGATTTGATTATTACGGTATTTAGAAATCTCTGATCTGTAATATGAACAAGCTTTTAATTTGCTGAAATGAAATGCCTACACAGCTGCAGAAAGGTCAAATACCATCAGTTGCCAGCCAAGACAGTAATTTACAAACACATATACCCTGAAGTGAGCAGTTTGGGGATTGCACAAATGCAATATTTGAAAGGCTTTTCACGAAGAGAATCCCTGTGATGCTCCAACATTCTTTAAATTTACAATGCAAGAATGCCCATCAAGGATTTCTTAAAACTTAAAAGTGTATTCAATCTGTGTTAAGTTCTCCTGAGGGCCAAAGCAGACATTACTTTAAATTTGTTTCTAGCAGCTATGCCTCCCCCCATTTTTACTCTAGAGTAGGCACAGGGGGGCCCTATCTGGATCAGAACCTTTGCATGGGTGGTAGGGGGGCTTTTAAGATCTGGATCGAGCCCTCTGCCCCTACTTGAAAGTAAAAATGGGGGAGTGGGGAAGACTTTCATGTTAGTTACTTGTGCTAGATTTAAAGTAATGTATGTTTTGGTCCCGAGACTGCACTCTCACTTAAGAACACAGAAGAGTTGTACTGGTATGAGAGTATGAGCTGGTGGTACTGTCTTGCATGCTACATATAGGCTCACGCTGGCTCAGCTTGTCTGAGTGTGGAAAGCTAAGCAGGGTCAGGCCTGGTTATTACTTGGATGGGAGACCCCCTCCTCTAGTTTCCTGCATTGCGCAGGGGGTTGGACTCGATAGCCTTGTAGGCTCCTTCCAACTCTATCTATGAAATCTATATTATGCCATCAACATTATGGAGCAACAACATGACCAAAGGAACTTACAATCTAAAATTCAATACAGGGAAAGCAATACAGGGAGACAAGGAAAATGGAGCAACTTCCCTGAGGAAAGATCACAACTTTGTGGACTTTTTGCCCTCATGTCCTGCTTGTGGGCTTCCCAGAGGCATATGCAACTAGATAGGCCTAGACAGACCTTTGGTCTGATCCAGCAGGGCTCTTCCTATGGAGACCCAGGTAAACGGAGGAATAATGTTTGTTTATTTGGATGACATTTAAATGGCGTATAAATCAGTTATCTTCAGAAAAATACACATTCTGACTAAGAATTTCTTAGAACTTCCCCATTTTTCAGCCAAGTAGTGGAAGCAGTGGCCTGAAATATGGGGGAAAGGGGAATTCTCACTAATTTGCACTGCTGCGCACATAGGCTCAAGTGCATCACAAACCCACATGATGATAAATATTTGCTCTGAGTTTGAGATACTCCCTCAAATATAGTCAAATACACCCATTAAAATATATCAGCCTAACATTATCCCTTTCTTTAGTTAAAAGCTTTCCCGCACAGCGGTAGATTTGACAGATTTGGGTGATCAAGGATGCATCTTTCAGGCACACTAATTTTTATTTTTTTAGTATTTTCTTTAAGCACTGAATAATATAATTCCCAGTTGCTCATAAAATCTATATTTCTAATGTATTACAGGAAGAGGATTAGGGCCAATTCACACACCAGGAAACACGGAAACGCATATTTGTCACTGCACACACACACACACACGCCTGGCAGTCATGGCCAACAACCCGTGCTCATGGTCAACAGCGTATTTGTGCATGACACACATTTTTCCAAGAACAGCAAATGTTTCGTTTTTATCCTGTCCATCTATTGCACATGCTAAAACACACACACCATACGACGCAAAGGCTAAAGAAAGCATTGCAGGCACGGAGAACACTGCCTGTAAGCCTCATTACAGCGATAGTAATGAAGTGAAGCGATGGTGGGGTAAAATTGAGATTACTGCCCCACCTATCACGCTGCTCTTGCAAAAAAGGAACTACTACGGTTGGGTACAGTGGGGTATATATGAGGTAACACCCCCCCTTCCCTTTTCAAACGCCCACGACCTATAGGATTTGGGGCGGGGAAGGCTGGGTGCAGTACATATGAAAATGAAATTACTGCTTCATCGACCACCTCCCATATTTTGTATTTATTTTTTTATGGCAATAAAGGAAGTACCGAGATAGGGGGCGCAAGTGGAACACCGACACCCCTTCCCTCGCCCCCCAACACCCCTAGTCCTGTTAGAGGGTTATGTGGGGTGTTGGGGGGGCGCATCCTTCCCTTTCCCCCCACAGCAGTTCTTTGAAGGGCGGAGGTGGGGAGAAGAGGACGGGGCTTACCCCTCAGACCCCCCCCCCCACACCTCTGCTGCTCCTAGATCCGAGCTGCAGCCTTGCGCCCCACTCAATGGGGCGGAGAGGAGGAGGAGGAGGAGGAGAAGGGAGGGGGAAAGGGGGGCGTCGACCCCTTATCCTACCTGCGTGTTTGCTCGCCTAGCCAGCCACCCCCGGCCCGGGTCCCCACCCCAAAGGAAACCCACGCACGGGCACCCCGCTTCGACTCACCGTGTCCTCGCTCCCTTCCAAGGCCAAGCGGCTGCTCCGCGACCGCCAACTGCTGCTGCGGCGGCGGCTCTGCTCTGAACGGCCAGGCGGGGCTGAGGAGACGAGAAAATGGCGGCTCTTGCGCTCTCCTTCGCCTTGTCGGCTCGGCAGCGGGCCGGGAGGAACAGGCGCCTCCCAGCGGCCTCAGGAAGGAGCCGCGGGCGGGCCCTGCTGGATTCGCTTCGCGGGCGGGCGAGCGGGCGGCAGCTCCAGGCCGGAGTGGGCGGGCTTGGGGCTGTGGCGGGACCGGCTCTATTTTATAAAGGGCGCAATCCTATGCATGTTTAGACAGGAAAAGAGTCCTATAACACCCAGCATCTCCCAGCCAGCCACATTGGTTGGGGGATGCTGGGAATTGTAGGCCTCCCCCCCCCCCCCCGTCTAAACACATACCCTCCCAACTGTCCCTATTTTCATCTGTGAAATGTTGGAGGGCATGTAAAAAAAAAAAAAACATGCCTAGGATTGTGCCTTTAATCATTTTAACATATGCTTAGGGTGCAATCCTAGGCATGTTTAGACAGAAAAAAGTCCTACAACTTCCAGCATTCCCCAGCCAGCCATTATTACAATTTAAGTAGAAATACATCTCACTATAGTAGAGTAGAAGACTGTGACCAGGTGACCGCCGTGCCTATATGTTCATTCTGCTGTCCAGGTGCTTAACTGTTGATGGGCAAAAGTTCTGACTTTGTTTTAATCTTTAACCTGGAATTGGACAGCATAGCCTTCACTACCCTAGTTAAAATTTCAAAGATGTCCCAGAGCAACGCATTATGAGAACTTAAAATGGCAGCTAGACCCAGAAACTGCTGCTAGGGCTGACCAATGGAGAAGGGGGCTCTCCAGAGTCCTACAGGGTGGAAAAAGGCCTACAACTCCCAGCATTCCCCAGCTAGCATGACTGTGTGGGGCATGCTAGGAGTTGTAGGACTTTTTTTCCTGTCTAAACCAGTGTTCTCCATGCTGGCTGGGGCATGCTGGGAGTTGTAGGCCAAAAACATCTGGGGACCCAAGGTTGGAGAACACTGGTCTAAACATACACAGGATTATGCTCTTAGAATTCTGAGGGATTGGTTTTGGGGTACCAGAAGTGCACAAAGCTCACTATATCCTGTGCTGTTCATTGTTTTGCATTATATTATATTTTATTTACTTAAATATTTATATTGCATTTTATATTTTTAACAGTTCTACAGGATTTTAGGTTGTTGTGTTGTTTTTTTAAAACTCTTTGTAATCTTCCCAGAGAACATTAGTTATTGGGCAGATTAGAAATGTAATAAATAAATATATTTCCACATAGAAAAAAACTGACTCCTGCTTTACCCCCACCCCGCCTTAAATTCAGCAGTGCAGGTGTCATTTAAGGCAGGTGGGAATAATTCGTGTTACTCCCAGGTTTATTTGTTAATCCTATTCCCACTTTCCTGGGAGTAAGCCCCATGGAACTCAATGGGTCTTACTTCTGAGTAGGATTGTATTTAATTTAGACTGCCTTTCCATGCAAAAAATGGTGCTTGAGAAAGCTAACAGTAAAATCAAGATTACATTTTTTTAAAAAAATTAAAACATAACATAAAAACAAATAAATTAAAAACACAACAATAAAAGCAACATTGCTATTGTTAAACAGTTGGGAGCTAGAAATCCTTGATGAACACCTTGCACATCATCCAGAGATCTAGGAATAGATTGTGATCTATCTGCTGCCCAGGCCACATATCCAGGGTGCATGCGTTTATATGAATGTCTACTCAGAAATAAGACCCAGTGTGTTCAATGGGGTCTATTCCCAGGATAATGTTGGATTGGTTTATAAATTTAATACATTTATATAACCCACCATTTGGCACAAGCCTTCCACCTCATTTCATTCTCACAACAACCCTAAGAGGTAGGTTAGGCTGAGAGATAGTTATCAGCCCTAGGTCATCCAATGAACTTGGTAGATGAGTGGGAATTTAAACTATCTTCTCCCCAGACACAAGCCGATTGTCTACTCGGACAGAAGTCCCACTGAGTTCAATGTGGCCTACTCCCAAGTAAGTATGTATATAGGATTGTAGTTCTAATCCTGCAATCTAACCATTCTTATCCCATTCTTCTTCCCGAATGCTCAGGGTGGTGTCAGGGTGTGAGCTGGGCTTTGCAAAGTGGGAGTGGTCCAATTGTGTCAACCACCCAGGACATCTCTGTATTCCATAAAGTGACCAGGGCATCCACAAAAGCAACAGCCATACCAGCAGTAAAATCTGCATTTTATACTCTCAACTACCCTGTGAGGTAAGTGCAGCTGAGAAGAGAATGACTGGTCACACGGTGAAATTCATGACTGAGTGGGTGATTTGAACCCAGGTGTCCACCACTTCTAGTCCAACATCCTGGCTACTTAAACCACACTGGGTTTTGTTGAAAAGCAATATATAAACATTCTAAATAAATAGAAATGTGCATAGGATTGCAACTCAATTCATTGGAAAAGCAAACTATTGAAAAGCAGTGGGATTGACTTTCAAGGAAGTGGGTTTACCATCAGCGTTGCTGCAACACATGGGTTTAACAATGCACAGGATTGGGCTGTTCACAGCCTAACTGCAGGTTTTTCCAGACAAAGGGCTCTTAGCGCTAGCAGCTGGAAGGCACTGTGCTACAATTCTGTCTTTTTTTCCTTAATGGTGTTGTTTGTTTGTTTTTGTAGTAAAGGAAAAGATGGAAGAAGCAGTGGGAAAACATGGGAGGGTTACATGTAGAAGATGACATTGTACTCTGGACCCTCAGTAAAATTCTGTGAACAAAACAGGGAAATTGCCTGATAAAAGCCTTATCCGGAAGCACCCTATGTTTTCTCGGAATAAAATCCCATTGATTTTTTAAATAGGATTGACTTCCAAGGAGACAAATGCAACCAGCCCTCTGTTGGGGATCTTTAGCTCTGGATTTCCTGCATTGGGCAGAGGGTTGGAGGAGGATGGTGGCTCTAATGTCAGTGGGTTGTGTATCTGCTCAGAATTTTACTCCTAACTTTTAAGGAGCTATCCATGGAGCCAAACCTATTTTGTGGATAGGGTTCAGCACCATGGATAGCTCCTTTAAAGTTGGGAATGAAATCCGGAGAGGATATGCAGCCCTGCTGACATTGGAGTCACCATCCAATGTGTTGGACTGCAATTCCCACAATCCCTGACCATGGTCATGCTGGCTGGGGGTTATGGGAGTTGTAGTCCAAAAATATGGAGTGTATCAAGTTGCTGATTCTACGGGTGCTTCCAAACGGACCATGCTTAGATGCTAATAGATTCTGGAGGGCTCTGGGGCGTTTTACAGCTGGTATGGCTGATGCTTTTGTGGATACTCTGGTCAATCTGTGGAAGATAAAGATGTCCTGGGCAGTTGACACCTCTCCCACTTTGCACCTCTCCCACTTTGCAGAGCCCATGTAACTCCTCGGTATACATCTGAGGCAAGTGGGACAATAGCTAGTTCAAATGCACGGGAGGAAAATGCATGCAAAATTCAATAAAACTCAGGTTAAAGCTCATTTTCCACCCATTCTATGGCAGTGAGGATGGCAAAGAAGGATCCCCCCCCCACAACCTCTATTGTATCTTCACCATGCAGTTCAGCAGAGCTTTTTCCAGATGCTGAAGGGCCTGTTGCAATTTGGCCCAGAGAGGGAGTTGTTTGTACCCTTGGTGCCACACTGTTTAATGTGTTTCAGTTGCTGAGGCCTGAGGACCATCCCAGCTTTAGTCCTGCTTTTGGAACAGAAACTGCTCTTGGTCACTTGTGGGATGACCTATGCCAGGAGAGGGACCTGGGGAGTGCGACTCTGTTGGTTCTCTTTATTTATTTATTATAATTATACCCCGCCTTTTTTCCTGCAAGGAAGCCAAGGCGGCTTACATAATCCTCCTCCTCCTCTCCATTTTATTCTCACAACAACCCTGTGAGGTAGGTGAGGCTGAGAGTCAGTGACTGGCCCAGTCACCCAGTGAGTTTCATGGCCGAGCGGGGACTAGAACCCGGATCTCCCGAGTCCCAGTCCACCACTCTCACCACTACACCACACTGGCTCTCTTGGACCTTTCAGCAGCTTTCAATACCATTGACCACAATATCCTTCTGGACAAGGTCATCCAGTGGGGTCATCCCAAGAAGCTGATTGGTGGGAGATTCAGGACAGATAAAAATGAAGTATTTCTTCACACAACACAGAGTTAGACTATGGAATTCACTTCCACAAGATGTAGAGATAGCCACCAATTTGGAGGGATTTAAAAGGGGATTAGATAGATTTCTGGGGGATAAAGCTATCAGTGGCTACTAGCCCTGATGCTATCTCCAGTATTAGAGGCAGTATGCCTGTGTTGCTGGGGAACATGAACAGGAGGGTGCTGTTGCACTCATCATTTCCTGTTTGTGAGCTTCCTGTAGGCAGCTGGTTGGCCACTGTGTGAGCAGAATGCTGGACTAGATGGATCCTTGGTCTGATCCAGCAGGGCTCACCTTATGTTCTTAATCAACCGCCCCAGAGGTTGCAGTTCTGTCAGCAGACTGAGCCTGATGGTCCCCTCCCCATATAGAAAGACCAAGTATGATTACATCTCATCCTTGAGATGTTCCCAGGATATCAGTGCTCTGGGAGCCTCTCTCATTTAAGACTGCCAGAGTTTTGATTTCAAACACACACCAGCCAGATAAGGCAGGGACTGGGAACATGTGGCCCTCAAGATGTTGTTGGACTGCAACTTCCAACAACCCTCACCATTGGCTATCTTGGCTAGGGCTGTTGAAGGTTGCAATCTAACAACATCTGAAGGGTCAGGTGTTCTCCACACCCCTGGAATAAGGGAAGCATAGCCAAGGCCTAACTCATTTCATGGCCACCAGTTTGGAGGGCTTTAAAAGAGGATTGGACAAATCCATGGAGAAGGCTATCAATGGCTACTAGTCCTGATGGCTATAAACCACCTCCAGTATCGGAGGCAGTATACCTATGAACACCAGTTGCTGGAGAACACGAGTGGGAGGGTGCTGTTGCACTCACATCCTGCTTGTGTGGGTTCCCCACTGTGTGAACAGAATGCTGGACTAGATGGACCCCAAGTCTGATCCAGCAGGCCTATTCTTCTGGTCTTAGGGATAAATAAATAATTAAATAAATAAATAAATATGGAAATAGGTTGACTCCAGACTCCAGTCATACTTAAGAGCAGACCCACTGAAATCAAGGGGGGGGAGCTTAAGTTAATTTTAAGCCCCCTTGATTTCAGTGGGTCTACTCTAAGTAAGCCTGGATCCAACCTATGGTGGCTATCATTATTAATAATATTGCCGTTCCCGAGGCTACGTCACGGCTCGAGCGACTCCCCCCTCCCAACACCCCCCCCCCCATTGTTGTTGTCGCCGCCGCCGCCGCCGCCGCTACCCAGGCCCTTTTCCCGTCATGCCTGGCGCGGCCAGCCGCGTCGTCCCCTCTGACCTCGGGCCTGTCGTTCGCGCATCCGGGCTCTCTCAGCGCCACACGGGGAAGATGGCGGCGGCAGCGGCGGTGGCGGCGGCGCTCCCTGCCGAGTGGATAAAGAACTGGGAGAAATCCGGCAAGAGCGAGTTGTGAGTGCGGGGCTCCGAAAGAGAGGAGTGGGACCGGAGGGGAGCGGGAGGATGGCGACGGGAGGGGAGCGGGGGCGAAGGAAGGGCTGTGGACCCGCGGAGGGGGTGTTATGGTGGGGCTGGGCCCATCTTCCCCGAACTCGATTTGCCCTCCTTCCCTTCCCTGAGCTAAGCTATCCTGGTGTGGGTCTGAGAGGCAACCCCCGCTTTAAAAACCCCAATTGTTTCGCTCCCCACTCCCCATTTTAGAAGTTAGGCCGTAAGGTGACTTGGGGCTCTACTTCTGAACTCCCCCCACCATCTCTTCTTAACCCTTATATTTTCTTAACACTCCCCCCCCACCATATTTTATACGAATCTTTCCTCGACCCAGGGCTTTCTACATCCTTACTCCCAATTACTGGATTATTCTGAAACCCCAGCCTTCCCCCACACATATAAGGGGACTCGATATGAGCCCCATTCCACCCTCTTGTCTTACTCTTTCCTTTCTTTTGTATCCACTTCCATTTTGGGCCTGATGCTTGTTCAGAATCTGTCAGTTGTCCAGGGATCATGGTCATATTTTCTCCTTAATTTCTTTCTTACCCTCTTTCTTTCTCTCGCTTTCCCGTGTGTGTGAGTATGTATGTGTCTGTGTTTCCCTCCCCCTTCTTGTATTCTCTCCCCAATATTTTCCCTTTCCTCCAGTTGGACTGTTGTTTGTTCAGTAACTTAAAATATGTCCTTTTTTCAAGTATGAGGGTTGAATACAATATGCCGCCTCCCCCCCCCCCCCGCGTGCTCTGCTGCAGTCCCTAGTGCTGCCTTATCTTTCTTCCCAGTGAGGTTTACAAGTTTTTAAGGCTGCAGTTGTATGCATCTTAATATGGGAGTTGAATTTCCCTACTGAAATCAGTGGTGTTGACTTCTGAAGAAAGATGTAAAGGACTGGCCTGTAATCTTACTTTCTTTTTTTTAAATTAGGTGTAGGTCCTGTTGAACTCATGTGTAAGGATCGTGCTGCAAAAGTGGCTTTTCCCAGTTTAGTTGTGGTGAGATTTGAAGACTAAATTTTTGTCACTGTGCAAAAAAACAATTTCCTCAGTGGAGCAGTTCAGTATTAGCCCTCAAATAGACTTCAACTTATACCTGATCCTATTTGTTAAAATAGTTATAACCTGCCCTTTGATCTCACCCCCTTTGTATAAAAAGAAAAAGAATATGAACAAATTCAAAACAATAAACCAAAACATAACCAAGCCTGTATTAAAAGCCCAGTGGAACAAAAAAAATTCACCACCCACCTAGAATGGGTGGTAATTCCACACTTGAGGTGTTGCTATGGAGAATACTCCTGCATTCCCACCAACCTAGTCTCTGTTGGTGGTAGGACACACCAAGTCTTATGACCTTGAGCATGATTTATTTCCAACAAAGCCCACTAAGGTGGTAATCTTGGAAGCCCTTTGAGTACTGAGCAGGACCAGTGCAAGGCAGTAATGTGCCCTAGGCAAAATCAGACATTTAGCGTGCGCCCCTCCCACTTGAGAGCGCTGTATTTTTTTTCAAGGCGTTTCTGGTGCCCTCTTTAGCCCTGCGCCCTATGCAGCTGCCTAGTTGGCCTAATAGTAGCATCGGCCCTGCTGGCAAGGTAGACCCTACTGTTAGTACCAATTAGCAGCCTTACTGCTGTATATTATTGCCACTTTTGCACCGATAATTTTTAGTACATTTTTATCCCACCCTTCAGGAAGATGCGCATGCACTTGCACCCCAATTTTGTTGTCATGGCTACCCTGTACGGTAGGTTCAGGTGAGAGATACTGACTGGCCCACAGGTCACCCACTGATATCCATGCTGAATGGGAGATTTGAACCATTCTATTCTCACAGTAATTCTGTAAGGCAAGTTAGGCCAAGAGATAGTGACTGCCTGGCCCAAGGTCACCCAGGGAACTTCATAACAGAGGAGAGTTGTACCATTTTATCCTTATCACAGTTTTTATCTTTACAACAACCATGTGAGGGCCAAAACTGAGGTTACTTTACATTTGTGTCTTAGTAGATACATCTTTTGTTAATTTTTACTCTAGTGTAGGGGACCAGATCCAAATCTTAAAAGCCCCCCTTTACTAGGGTCTCAGTCTGAATTGTCTCCCTGTGCCTGTTCTGAAGTAAGCATAAGAAAAAACATAGCTGCTAGACACAGATTTAAAGTAATGTCTGTTTTGGTCCTGAGATAGATTAGTGGAGCAGACTTCTAAGTAGACGTGCATAGGATTACACTATTAGGATTGAAGCATAAAGCCTAAGCAATACTCACTTGAAAGCAACGGTCATTGAATGCATAAAACTATTGAGGAAACGTACAAGAATGGGGTGTAAGGCTGCCCACCCTATGTATCAATTTGCTTAGAACAAAGTTTCAGTGACCTTAGTGGCACTTCCGACTAAACATTTCTACTTTAAGCTCAAAAAGTAAATCTCTTGGGAATAGAAACCTTAAAGCATATATGCACATAACTAAGGGCCCATTCATGGTGCTTTTCCTGTCAGAGCGCCAGTGTTCTTCATGTGTAGATAGTTTTGGGAATGTGACTGGCAAATGTTTTATAAGTGTGGGTGGCCTCCTTATTGTACTGTGCATTGTGCAGATCTCTGGATGTCTCTGGAGTTAACGAATTGTAAGCAGTTCTTCTGTGTAATGAATTGACTGGTTTCGCGCAACACAACAGCCCCCACACAAGGTTGAGTATGGGTTGTCATTGAAACATGGGTTGTTGTGTTGTGTGAACCCAGCCATGCTAACAAATCATAGTTTTTTTATCCATGAACAACCCACAGTTCACAACCCAACAACAAACAATCGGTTCTCTTTGTGGGTTGTTCATGGTTAACAAACCATGGTTTGTTAGCACAGCTGGATTCACACAACACAACAGCCCACATTTCAACGACAACCCATACTCAACTTTGAGCATGTGGGTAGTCATGTTTTGTGGACCCAGCCATTAAGTTCCCACAGCACTACCTCACTGGTCACCCCAGTTCTGATGTCTTTTGACCGTGCTTGAAATACCACTACAGAATAACTTTTTATAACTAGATTCAGGGACAAGAGCTACCGTATTTTTCCGTGTATAAGACGACCCCATGTATAAGACGACCCCCACTTTTCTTACCCAAAATTTAGAAATCAATATTTTGGGTGGGGTGTTTGTGAACGGGCAATTCAGCCCATGTTTGGCTTCCCAGAGGGCTGCTCGCGCCGGCTCAGTTTTGCTAGGGGAACCCTGGGATTTCTCGTGCCAGTGCCAGCAAGGGAAACCCTTTCCTTACCTCTGATCTCTCAGGAGAGACAAAAGATATGCTTACTAGCCCTGCCAAAGGAAGTCTCTCTCTTTCTCTGTGTGTGTGTGTGTGTGTGCGCGTGCGCTTGCGTGTGTGTGTGTGAGAGAGAGAGAGAGGAGAGAGTGTATGTGTGAATGAGTGAATGTGAGAGAGTGTGATTGAGTGTGTATGTATAGCTATGCGTGTGTGTGCGCAGGTGCAAGCCCCCCCCCCCACTAAGAAAAAGAAAAGGTATGGGCAGTTTTGCAACCGTGGGTTCTCTCCTCGGCACACCGTACTTCCGTGTATAAGACGACCCTCAATTTTTCGGCTATCAATTTAAGGAAAAAGTATCGTCTTATACACGGAAAAATATGGTATATGCCAACCTGAATTGCCAGGCCCACAGAAACTCAGCCATACTGTCTTGGGATGCAAGTTCAACTTCATCTGCAAAAATTTCAGGGAAGAGCAGCCTGAACTCAGCCTGACCTCTTTGTTCCAAAATGTTCAGTATGTGGATTTGATACCAATAAATAGCATTCTGAACAAAGTATGTTTATTTAACACTGAAGATGTTCATTTACAAATTGTAACACAGTTCAAGTTAGACAGTGTTCTCGTCTCCTCAGCAATACCTGCTGTCAGGCATGGGCAGGCCTAGCCTGATAATGATCATTTCATGCAAGATGGATAAGAATAGATTTTAAAAATGGGTTTAAAAACAGATTTAAAAACTTACATCAAACTCTTAATTTTTTAAAAAAGAATTGTAAGTACTATATTTCTCTTAACTTAGTTAATATTCTGTTTATAAATCATTTATCCCTACAGTTAATCTCTAAACTGAATAAATGCCTTGTACAAAATAAATTGAGTTAAAGGAGGTTTTTAGTGAAGAACCAATTTGATCATTTCTTAATGATGAGAGTGGAGTGTATGAATATTTACACTCCAGGCATTTCATTTTTACCTCACGAAAATAGCTCTAGTTGGCCAGTAACTATTATCTTGGGCATTTCATTTTTGTTTGCTACTTTGTGTTTGTAAAGGTTGTCTGGCCCATTCAAAGAGAAGTAGAAAGGAGCAACAGTGTAAAGAAGAAAAGACAAAATTGTCCATTTCACAGCTTCCCATATTCCCATACTTAATCTCATAAACTGTCATGGCCTCTGATCTTAAGAAAGGGCACCCCCCCCCCCCAATATGGGAGTATTTTACAGACATTCCTCCATAGGTAAAATGAATGCATGCAAGAGGCATACATACACTCTAACAAATAGATGCAAGGCTAGGTTGTAAAAATTAAACAACACTGTAAATAATGCTGCTATTTAGTTGTAAATTGACATGGTTAAGTGGTCAGATTTACACCATTGTTTAGGAAATCTATGAAAAAGTATCACTGGGAAACCTGATTTAAATCAGCGGTGAGCAACTTGTGACCTCAGATGTTTTGTCCTACAACTCCTATGATCCTCCCCATTCACTTTGCTGACTAGAGCTGATGGAACTTGTAGGACAAACATCTGGAGGACCCCAAGTTGCACGCCCCTGCTTTAAATGAATGCTTTAAATCAACCTTTTTTCTTGCTGATTTAAATAATTGACTTACTGTAAATTGCCTTTATTTAAATCATCCACCCTGACTTTATGTCAGCTCAAACCCACCCTTATCTTCTCAGGGCTCCATACAAAAAGCAGTATTGTGGAAATGTCTCCAAATGCATGTAATAAAGTTCTTAAATAAATTTAAGTTGATTAAAAAAACTTGTTTATGTAGCTGCTCTGTTCAAAACACAACTACTGCTATTCCCCAGATGTCACTTATTTTCCATTCTACTTGCGATACGTATTTTGTCACCTTAAATCCATGCTAGAAAATAAATCCACATCTAAACTGGTTGCAGGCCAATGTAACAACATGGATTTAAAAAAACACAGGTGGAGGAGGTAGGCAATTACTGGCCTATTAGTTTAAACTTGTCCCAGGTAAATTGGTGAAAAACATCATTAAAGCTAAAGTTATTGAGCATAAAGAATAACAAGTTTGGTAGAGGAAGAATTAGCATGGCTTCTGCAATAAAAAAAAAAAAGATAAGCCTCAACAATCTTTTAGAATTCTCTGATGGTGTCCCCAAAATATAGACAGATGATATAGTTGGGCTGGCAAAAACATTTAACAAAGTCTGTCAATATTACTGAGAAAAAAGATGACTAGGGAGAATATGGAAATGGTCTATAAAATTACACATAGCATATAACGGTGGCAAATAGTGGCTTAATTAACCCATGATTTGCTGCAGTATGTGCTGGGTGTGTTTTACACACAGGTTGAATGTTCAGCCCCCAATTGGACTGGGGTTGAACATCCTCACCCAGACACTATAGGTTAATTATGGGTTAAAACACACACATAGTTAACCTAACTACTAAGGGCACAACCCTGTGCATATTTTGACCTAATCCTAGGTTGTAAGTTAACTCTGGGTTTAACCCACAATTAACCAATAGTGTCAGAGTTCGAATGTCACGCGTAGCAACCCTTCATCAGAGGCTGAATATTCAAAAAGTCCATGGAACATGCCCAGCGCACGCTGTGGCAAATCGTGGGTTAATTAATCCACAGGTTGCCCCCGTTACCTGCGAATGGGTCCATAGTGTAAAGATGGCGGCTGGACAGAATTTTTTCTCTCACACAGTGCTAGAACTTGAGGTTACGCAGTGAAATTGATTGGTAATTTCAGGATAGACAAAAGGAAG
The DNA here is from genome assembly GCA_021292165.1 of Shinisaurus crocodilurus. Taxonomy (NCBI): domain Eukaryota; kingdom Metazoa; phylum Chordata; class Lepidosauria; order Squamata; family Shinisauridae; genus Shinisaurus; species Shinisaurus crocodilurus. The sequence continues at coordinate 12,553,075 of CM037883.1, read as the reverse complement.
TTAATGCTTCACACAAAATTTAGTTAGCTTATGGAATTGGATGCCACAGGACCTGGTGCTGGTTAAGATAAATTTTAGAAAGGGATTAGGCACATTGGTCTGGTTTGGATGTAACACTAAACCATAACTTAGCATTACAACAATGAGCCTAGCTTTCCCCTGAGCGCGGCCATGAGGAGATTGAAAACATCTCTTTCTGCTTTTGATTAAATGCAGTTTAGCGTCTCATCCAAGCAATGGTTAATTTTAACTATGATTTGTGAAAACAAGCCAGCTTCATAAACTAAGCTGAGGTTAATCTAAAATGGAAGTGAATGCTTTCAAACGTCTCCTTACAGTTGCACCAGAAAGGGAGTGGGGAGCACAAGGCTTGCTCTTGTAACTATGTTTTAGTGTTATGTCCAGACCAGGCCATTCATGGAGGAAAAGAGTAGCCATGATAGCTAGCTGAACATCTGTTCAGAGGCTGTATACCACTGAATGCCAGATGCTAGGGTGGGGGCAAATAGTAGGGAAGGCTGTGCTGTGTTTGCAGGCTTCTGGGAGGTCTCTCTCTGGCTACTGTTCAAAACTGGATGTTAGCTTATCAGGGCTTTCCAACCCTGGGTTCCCAGATGTTGATGGACCACAGATCCCAGTATCCCTTGCCATTAGCCATGCTGGCTGGGTATGCTGGGAGCTGTAGGCCAGCAACATCTGGGGACCCAGGGTTGGAAAGCCCTGGCTTAGATAGATCCTTGATCTGATCCAGCAGGGCTGCCTTCTCTATGATCTTAATTAATTGCTTTTAAAGTTGAATTGAAGAATTGCATGGGGAAATTGTTTTTATCCTTTCACACACTGTGTTTTTGGAGAGTTTAAAGTAGGAATGGGAGAACCAGCGATTTCCGAGCTTGCCTAAATTCTTCAAAAATCACTTAATGCTCATTTTAAGCCACATGAAAACTTTGTTTCTAGCCTGTAATGGGCTATACTTAACTGTGTTACAAAATTATTCTTAACATTAGGAGCATTTGTCAACAATTAGTTAATGTTAAGAAATAAAAAGACCATACCATAGTAGAATTGCTTAAAATAGTGTTTTCTTACTCTTACATCTAAACCCCAGTCATGAAAATAAGCAGATACAGGTTCAGGCCTGGTTTGGTTGCCTGTATTAGTGTCATTTGGAGGTGGTATAGGGCCTTGGTAAAAATTGCCCAAATGTATTTGGGTTTTGTTCAAGTCTGGCTTCTTTTATATCATCTCCAGATCAGGCTGGAATTGCAAATGAATGCTGATATGAGGAGGTTGTCTGCAACTGTTTACTAGGATTTTTCAAGACTTACTGTTGAAGGATTGCTGCCAAAGTGTGTTAGATGTAGTTCGTTGATTCTGATATCACAGGTATTTCCTGTTTGTATGAAGAGTTGAAAAATGGCAAGCATAGAATCTTCAAAAGGAGCAAAGAGCGTAATAAAATCAGTCCCATGCTATGACACTAATATTTCATATTTATCAAAAACCTAAAGGACTAGATGCTGTATAAGGCTCATCATGTAATGTGGACACATCCCTGCTTGCAGGCATGTACTTTGCTCAAGAACTGTTTTTCTTACACTAGTGACTAAGGGAGCGATCCTATGGCCCTGAGACACTGAGGGGCCATAGGATTTTTCGGATTTGCAGCTCCGAGGTCGGAGCTGGGAATCGGCACTCCAATCCCCCCCCCTCGCAATTGTGCCAACTGCTCTCTGAGGTCAGGAAAGCGACCTCGGAGAAGGGTAGAAGGGGGCGGGGAGAGGAGAGGAGGAAATTGGGGCTGCCAGAATATGAGGTATCCTGAAGTCGCTCCAGCCTCTTCCCCTCTGAGATGCTCCAGCTACGTGGGTGAAAAAGCCCATGTAGCGAAAATGCAGAGTGGGAGGAGCAGGGAGGCAAAGATCGCCTCTACCACTCCTCCCACCCTGCAGCTGGATGCCTACCAAGCCTCTGAGTTTGGGGGCTTACAGGCATCCCAATAGGATTGCACCATAATAGAATCAGGGTTGGAATGGACCTTAACGATCGTCTAAATCGGGCCCCTACCAGTGCATAGAGTCCACGGCTGCAGCATCCCTGTGGCTAACCATTCTCCGCTTAAAAGCCTCTAATGAATGAATGAGAGTCCACCTCTTTCCCAGGCAGTCTGTTCCACTATCAACACTTCCTCGTACACTGTACTTTAGGGTTGGGAATTAGGAGCAGCAAAGCAGAGAGGGAGTTCTGGAATTAGGAAGAGGGGAGGGAAATTGAGTGGGTCTGGGACTAGGAGCGGGGTGGGGTGGGGTGGGGTGGCGGGAGAAATTGGATTTGCGGTTAGGAGGGTGGCGGACAGCATGGGGTTGACAACCATAAGGTCACCTCAGGCGTCTGAAAAGCCCAGCTCAGCCATTACTCCAAACCATGTAGAAAGAACATGTGACGAGGGCGCAGGGCTGCACTCCCTGCCCCCCCTCGACATCAGTGCATGCTGGGCCTGCGTGCTCCATTCCCGACATTCACACTGATTGTGGCTCTTGTGCCCTCTTCACTCATTATTTCCACATGATTTGGGAGTAAAGCCTGAATAGGGGGACTAATCTGGAGATTCATAAGAGGGTTCTCTCCAGTGTTTTCTCTCTCTTGACTGAAGGTCTATGCAATTGCTTTTTTGCATCCTGTATTTTAGACCACAAACAGCGTAAAACAAATGAACAACAATGAAATGAACTTTTAAGACATGACCTAGCTTTTGATTGTGAATGTGTATGAGTAAATTGCTTTTAAAAACACACACAGAAATTTAAAATAAGTCACAGTGATAAAGCCGGTGCAGATATTTTAAGTCCCTCAAACTATTCCACCCCTCTTGCCCCACCAAACACACCTTCATCAGCAGTTATTGTAGCCTTAGTTACCTGGAAACCTCCCGACTGTGTTAACCTCACTTTTTCCCTTGTCCAACATGATAGAAACACTGACCAGACCATTGACTCATTGGAGATCCTTACAGTGCTAATGTTGCCTGCTTAGGCTATAACATATATAGTGTATGTGAAGGGTTTGTCTGAATTGTAGGAGTGGGGAGGGGCTATTAAATACACATTCACTTACCGTAAGTAAGAGATAGAAAGGAATACTACTTAATTTCTGTAATGTTTCTGCAAACTGCATGCAAGAGAGTACGCAGACACAAGCTCAGTTTATACTGTTGTAAATATTTAAAGAACTTTTTGCCATATTGGTTAAAAGTGAAAAGAAGAAAATAAATTACTGGAACGGGATGTGAGAGAGCATCCACAATTTTCCTTTCTTTGGAATTGCGCATTTTCACTGTTACATCCTGTTAACAAATAATTTAAAAAAACAATAACAAAAAACTGCTGCCCTCTCAACCTCCATTTGCCTTCCTCTTTAAAGTATCAGATATATACACACTTGGACATTTTCATATCCCAGAATGTTTTGACCCAATCTCTTTGTTCAGTTATCTGCCAATTGATGGAGCAGCTGTTTTTCCAAGCTAAGACAGCAGCTGTGTATTGTGCTATAAGTAGTGACTGGATATGACTGTTATGTGAAATTATTATACAAGAATTACCATCAATCAATTTTATTATTTCTCTGTAGAATTAAACAATAGTGTTTGTCACAACAGTAGTTATGAGTGCAAGCAGATGCTAATTTTATTTTTCACTCAGTTTGCAGGGTGGAATATAGCTTGAGTGAAATCACACTGTACAAACAAAGCATCTTTCAAAGCCCCCTTTCCTGTCTCCTAAAAAATTGATCACCATGTTTAGATTTGCTGCTTAAAGGCAAACCCATCTCGTTCATTACAATTCTGTAGTGAGAACAGACCTTTGTGTCCACTGAGAGCCTATAGTCAAAGTTATGCAAAGAGTAGAAGACTGTTCATAAGCAGACACTGACAGTTCTGAGTTCCCGCCACCTTTTCAACAGTTCCCTGAGTCTCTAGCTACTCCAGAAAGGGAAGATATTAACTACTCCCCCTCCCTTTTCGTGGCTCCTTTTCGGAGCACTTACTGCTGTGGTTACTGTGGTTCCCTGACTAAAAAAAACATGCAGAAAAATATGCAGATTGAACGGCTGGGAAGTAAATGGAGGGGGAAATTGCACACCCGCAGTAACTGCTCCGAAATGGAGCTTCAAAAAGCGGTTGTTCGGAAATGGAGCTTCAAACAGCGGTTGTAGAAGTAAATTTTATCCAGACTTCAGTTTAACAGAAAGGCCTGGAAGGGCAAGTCAGACCTTTCCTTGGCCTTCCAGGAACATACCCTGACAAGTCAGACCTTCCATGAACAACCCTGAAAATCACTCATTGATTGGTTGTGCCTAGCCTCTGCTCTGTTATGCTAAAGCAGGGCTCTCCAACCTTGGGTCCCCAGATGTTGCTGGCCTACAGCTCCCAGCATACCCAGCCAGCATGGCTAATGGCAAGGGATTCTGGGAGCTGTAGTCCAGCAGCATCTGGGGACCCAAGGTTGGAGAGCCCTGTGCTAAAGAGTACTGTGAGCCATATCCCCCTTGCAAAAGACTTTACTGATTACCTTATGTAAAAGTCATGATGGCTGGAAGATGGGCAATATCTGACCTTTTGTCAGACCTAGGTGTTTCCTTTTAGAATTGTCTTGTTTAGTTGTACTGACTTGTTACCTGATCTCTATGTGATACTATTCAGTATAAATGGAAGTGTCTCCCTTTCATTCTTGTTGGCATTCCTGACTGTGCTCAGATGCCATCCTTGAATTCACTAATAAACGTTCCTTTCTAAGAACATCTCCAAAACAAACGCAGCAGATCAATTTTTCTACAACATAGTGTGTGGTAATATCTCCCCTTTCTGGAGTAGCTGGAGACTCTGGGAAGTGTTGAAAAGCTGGAGGGCACTGAAAACTGTCAGTTCAACACTTAAAATCAAGTGGATTACATTGCGCCTGCTTGCTGTGACTTGTTGTGTCATGTGAACCCACATGGCAGGGGTTGTTTGAGGGTTAGACAACCGTCAAAGAGCTGATGGCTTGTTTTAGGGTTATTTGAGGCTTGTCTAACCCTCGAACAGCTCCTGCTGCCTGGGTTCACAGGACAGGCCATGCCAAGACGGGCGCCATGCAAAAATGGACCCTGTGGGCACCTGGCATGAGGACAACAACCCCTGCAGCTAAATTAAGCCCCCACAGGTCTGTTCGTATTAAGTCTGTACGAACAGACCCAGTATTTAGCAAGTGACTGACTTTTTATAAAAATAATTAAATGATACCTTTGAAGTGTATAGAGAAGGATCTCCAATCTGTGATTGACTGTCTTATACTATTATTTTAAAATTAAGTTATTCAGCAACACACACGTCAGCTATGAAGCACTATACACAAAGTATTGAAAATGAAGCAAACATCCCAAGTTCATCTAGCAATCAGAAGGCAAAATTATGTTTTCTTTTGAACAATACTATATAAGTTTGAAAATGTTATTGTCTATGAATGTATTTTGATGAGTTATAAAATGTATTAATTTAATATATTAATTTCAAAATGTTGGAACTCATGGAAACACGGAAGTTGAGATAACATCTCAGCAGCTATTTGATGATCTAATATTACAGGAAATTGGCCTAACATTTTTTTTCTAACTTGTTTGAATTTGGGTCCATGTCCTGAGGACAGCATGAATTATAAAAGACTATGTATAGCGAAAGTCATATATTTCAGTAGACACACTACCTTATCAATGCTGAGAACTAAGATACTAAGTACTTTACATTTCTTTTTAGCTTGCAGTTATGCCGTACTCTCTCTGAAAATTCAACTTTTAGAGGTAAGTAGATTTGTTTAGATTGGTTTTGTTTTGTTTTTGTTTTTTCAGAAATCAATCTCACACACTGGCTACAATGGTTGGTTACAGAGGTCCGGTTTTAAAAAACCTTGGGTAACTAGTTGTGTGTGACCAAGCTACCTTTGGGCTTGTTTCTTGCATGACATTCATTCCCTACTGCATGGCCAACTACGTTTGAAATGATCTTGAAACTACATCATATGCATGAGAGTGTTGTTCTTTCAAAAGAGAAAGAAAACAATTCCACTAGTTGCATACAATCCCTTTGGCTTGCAAGAGGGAGCATTTGATGCTCACCCTAGACTGCTGTTGCTGGTTAAAGGAAGGCAATTTGTACCTAGAGAGGGATCCTTGGGACCTATTCATGCATAATTTCACCCCCAGGATTTTACCCAGCCAGAGATCAGGAATGCTATGAGTTCTGTCAGAGAAATTCCGTATTCAGATAAACATAGGTTGTGCCTCCTTCATTTGCTTCCTCCTGTGGTGAGAGGAATCTCCTGAGCTTCCTCCCCGCAGAGAATCTCGGGGGAGGAGAAGTGAAGTATTGGTGCAGAATGCCCAAAGTGACGAAGGATTGTGAAAGCAGAACGCCTATCTTCTTAATGAATTAAATGAAAACTATTCACAAGTTAATATGCAGAGATCACAGCTGTTCAGAATCTGTAAGGTTTGCACTGTCTGGTTTAGGTAATGGTTTATTATTGAAGAGTGAGAAACTTTAAAAAGAGGCAATTGAGGCTGCACACACGTACCTGGAAGTAAGCCCCATTGAACTCAGTGGGACTGAATAGACATGTTTAAATAGGTTTGCACAGTTAGTGTGTAATAGATATAATAGCTGGCTTTTGGACCAGAGCTCTTGCATAAGAGCATAACCCTTTGGAAAATTCAATACAGGCCTGTGGCTTACGCTAGCTCAGCTTCTCTGAGCGTGGAAAGCTAAGCAGGGTCAGGCCTGGTTATTACTTGGATGGGAGACCCCTCCTCTAGATTCCTGCATTGAGCAGGGGGTTGGACTTGATGGCCTTGTGTAGACCCCTTCCAACTCTATGATCTATGAATCTATGAATTTCTGCATGCCCCATTGGGCTCCAATACAAATGCACAGTGCTCCAATACCTCTACATTTGAGATTTCACCAGAATTCAGTCTTCTGAATGTGAAATGTAACTGGTATTTGCCTTTCAGTAATGGTCAGCCATAATTTGGAAATAATTGGCAATTTCTGTTGAATTATTTTTTGTGAAATAAAATAAAAATTGTAATGGAATAAATATCTTATAAAGATTCTTTTCAACTTAGTTAACAATTACCTTACTCAGTGTAATTCCCCCCTTCCCCACCCACCCCACCCCACCCCACCCCAATATCCTACAGGTATCCAGCAAGCTCTGTATGAACTTGCATATCATGTTGTCAAGGGAAACCTAAAGCATGATCAAGCATCAAATGTTCTCAGCGATATTATAGTAAGTATATATTTGTGGTACTTGCTAAACATATAATACTTGCTTCACCTTTCTTGGTGAGCCAACAAGAAGAGGCTTAGGCCAGCCTTCCCTAACATGGTGCCTTCCAGATGTGTTGGACTATAGCTCCCAGCATCCCTAAACATTGGCCATGCTGGCTGGGACTGATGGGAGGGAAGTCAAAAACATCTGCAGGGAACCAATTTGGGAAAGGATGGGCTAGGCATATACCCTTTCAACTGTTCGAAAGCTGCTTTAAATTTTAAGAACGAAACTGAACAAATCAGAGAATGGTGTTCTGCCATAATTCTTATCCCAATGCACTCTGACAGAATGTTCTCTAAGTAGGAGGTTTGAATGTTAGCCTATTCATTTTAGCTTGTTAAACCGGAAGCTGTTTCTGATCCATGTATATTTTGACATAATTGCACTATTTTAGCATTGTGAACTGGAAATTTCATGCCTGTGCTTTAATTAAGTGGTCATTATTCTTGGTCTAGCATTGAAAGCAACTAAGGGCAAAATTCAGCCAAAGGTACTTTAAGGTCCTATTGATTTCTAAGGGATAGAGTTAAGCACATGTTTATGCTTAACTTTCCTGCTGAAGTCAGTGGGATCTCAAAGTGCCTTATTAAATCACTGGTGTGCCCCAAAGTTAGAGTTATTAAGTTTCTAATAGCTCTAACTGTGAAGATAAAGGGTATTTCACTTTATGCTTTTAAATGGCGTTTCTTGGTATAGCTATAGTCATAGTCCTTAAATAGTCCATGTTTTATAATAGTTTATAGCTGATGACCTCTACAATATCTGACAGTGCTATTTGGATGAAAGCCTTGTGTGCCTTAACACTGGTATTAGTTTACCTTAACTGTTGGGTGGAGACTATAGACCTGCCTTAAAGTATCCAAGCACTCCCATAATTCCTCACCATTGGCCTTGCTGGCTGGAGCTGATGGGATTTGTAGTCCAAAACATCTGGAGCGGAATCAAGTTGCCTACCTCAGTATGTATTGACTAGATTACTATTTTCTTTCTTTTAATAGGAATTTCGGGATGACATGCCCTCTATCCTAGCTGATGTCTTCTGCATATTAGGTAGGCTTTTTCCCTTTACCTTCAGCAGCATTGTCACTCTTTAAGTATGTTGCGACAGGTCAACGTGGAAGAGACCATAGGATTGGCTCAGTTGATAAGTTTCAAAGGAATATTCCTAATATTTACATCTAGAGTAAAAGAGAGGGTTCCTTAGGACCTATTCAGGCAAAATTTCACCCCCAGGATTTTACCCAGGAGGAGATCAGGAATGCTATGGGTTCTGTCATGTCAGAGAAATTCTGTGTTCAGATAAACATAGGTTGTGCCTTGTTCATTTGCTTCCTCATGTGGTGAGAGGAATCTCCTGAACTTCCTCCCCGCAAAGAATCTCGAGGGGTGAAGTATTGGTACAGAATGCCCAAAGTGACGAAGGGTTGTGAAAGCAGAACGCCTATCTTCTTAATGAATTAAATGAAAACTATTCATAAGTTAATATGCACAGATCTCACTTATTCAGGACATCTATTCAAAGTAATATTCCTGAAAGCTTTGGTCAGAACAGAACTCAGGTGCCGAGAGTTGATGCCTATATAGCCGAAACGAGCCCACTGAGATACAAGGGGTGGTTTCAGCATGCTTGGAGAAATCCTGACATTTGCAGATGTCCAAACAAGTCTATAGGGAAAAAAATCTATTAAGGGGTTAAAAAAATATCCCTCAAACCACCCCAATGAGGACTGAGCATGCTCAGTGGCCACAGAATACTGAGTTGGGGAGGAAAAAATGGAAAGCAGGATAGGAAGGGGGATGAAATAGAGTATCCTGGAAGAGGACAAAACTGACTAGCTGGAAAGCTGAACAGGAGCACTTCACCCTGCAGCATTTTGTTGCATGTCCCTTTTGCCCGACCTGTTCTGTAACCAAGATCATCCAGTCTGCTAGCTTAATTTGATGTTGCAGATGTCAGTGTAAAGTAATATTACCAGCCAAGTGTCTTACATAGGTGACTACATTGTACAGAAAAGCATTTATAAATGTAATTGCATTTACGCTAGCTTGCATTGTTGCTGTACCAATGGTTTTGTGTTGCCATAATGATAAAGCAAAATGGCTCCATTTCAGAATATAAACGAGAGAAAAATAAAGTTTTTAAAAGGAAAGGATGTGGGTGAAAACTTAAAAGAAGTCCTATACTTTGCAGCTTTGCTTTGCAGTTCTTCTCTGGATATCAAGTAGCATCTCTTTGAAGCCGTAGATGCTAAAAAGTTGTATTGAAACATTGCAGGAAAAAGAAAAGATGATACAAATCTAGATGTAGGCTATTTCTAAGTAGCATCTGAAAATATTTAGAAAAATTTCCATTTATGCTTTAACACTATTTAGCTCAGTATTCTTGCCCTTGCTTAGAATTACGACTTTAGGGTAGAGTGCTTGTTAGCATCATTAAACTCCATTGAACACAGTGTGGCTTACCTTTTAGTAAGTATTGATAGGATTGTGTTATCAACTGGGATTTTAATTTTTTTAAAAACAGTTGAAAGAAATAGCATTTTGATTCATGTTCCGAGGACTAGCTAATTTTACCTTTAGTGATTAAAAACCCTTCAATATCCATTTTTATCACTTGAATGATTAGACCAATATTAAATTCCATGGTACTTGCTTTATAAGTTGATCTTGGGCAGCAGTATGAGTAGTTCATTGCTTTAAGAATGATTCCTGAAATGATAAAACTGACTTCTTCACAGGACAGAAACTGAGAAATTGCTGCAATAAGATATTACTGTGATAAGTAATACTGATTTGTCTCCCTTTTTGGCGTAGATATTGAAACTAGTTGTTTAGAAGAAAAAAGCAAGAGGGATCAGTTCATGCAATTGGTGTTAGCATGTTTGGTAAGTTATGCTTCTCTTTATTTTTGCTTTTAAAACCCTTGAAGTTTAGCAGAAGACAATATGACAAAATTTCTTACGTTAGGTGTGTATAAGATCGCTGTCCCTAACAGTCTTTATCCATATTTATTGCATTTATATTGGGCAGAGCATTCATCATAAGATTGCAATAAGTCTCCAGCTCATACTGACCAGCTGAGTGGGACGGTACTTTATACAATTCACTTTAGAAGAAGTGAAATGCACAGTAATTTTCCTTGGGCTCAAGTTCTCATGCAGATGGTAAATCTGGGCCTAGGCTCTTCTGCCTCTTTAGACTGCAGGTGGGGCAAGGGTGTGTGTGTGTCAAGTGACTGAATGTTCCTCCACATGCACACACAAATCATGTGTGTATGTCCTGTTCAGTTTTTGTGCTATTCTGTTTCCTCACAGTACTTGGTATCAGATACTATACTAAAAGAGCGATTGGACCCAGAAACGCTAGAATCACTAGGGCTTATCAAGCAGTCTCAGCAGTTTAATCAGAAATCTGTGAAAATCAAGACAAAACTTTTGTAAGTACAAAAATGTATTCCAGTTAAGTATGTTTTTTAAAAAAGAGAGGAAAAATATATATTTTTTAAAAAAATTCCACATGACAGCTTCCTGTGTTTCAGTTTATAAAACCTATGCATTGGGGCTCGAAGAGCCACTTCTGCATACTTAAAGCATTTCAACATATGCACAGTAAGGTTGCCAGTTTCTTCTTCCAGCTGCAGAATCTTGCACCCTATTAAATCTTGCTCTAGAGAGGTTTTCCAGCCTTCACAACTGGCTGTGTGTGTGCATGAGTGAGTGAAAAGCCCCTGTGTATGAGTGAGTGAGTGTGTGAAAGAAACGTGTGTGTAGAACAGTACACACAGTCCTTTGGATTCCAGTCTTTTGTCATTTTCGAAGCAGCAGTATTTTATCAAATGATAGAATACCTTTTTACATTGCATTTTCATGTAAAGGGGGGAAATTACATGCTGTTACTGTCTTTGCTAGATATGTTAGGGTTCTTTAAAAAAATGCTCAAATCTTTCATTGTTTAAATTTTGGAATGTATGTTAAATGGTTCTATATTCATAATTTCTTAAGAGGCACCCTTTTTTCACTGGGAGATGAAGAAATGCAGTTTCTCAAATGTCTGACCACCTCAGACATTCAGCTCTTTCTGAATGTTGCAGGTATTCCATCTTAAATAGGATACACTACATCTCTCTCTCTGGCTGCTTGCTAGCCAAACACTGAACTAAGTCATTATTTGAAATGAAGTGCATTTGATATTTATGGAAATATAATACAAAAAGGTCTAGAGAAATGTATACAAAGATTATCAGTTTAACATTGCTATAAGTGCTAGCCTTCTGTAATTCTAAAATGTATACATGTGTGTTCTTCATTTTGTCTACTTGTAGTTATAAGCAACAGAAATTCAATTTATTAAGAGAAGAGAATGAAGGTTATGCAAAACTGATTGCTGAACTGGGACAAGATTTATCTGGAAATATCACTAGTGAACTGATCCTTGAAAATATCAAATCTTTAATAGGTGAGACATGTATGCTGAGATGAATGTTGCTGTTGGACATTTTCCCTGTAAAGTTATGATATGGTTTAGATTCACCTCACTATTAGCTTTAATTTATGAAGCACTTGTTCAAAACATTTGAATGTTGCTTGTTTCGAAACATTTGTGTCTAATCAAAATCTAAGCTGTCTCTAGTTTCTAAATTATGATATAGTCCTATAACCTATAAAGTATTATGTGACAAAAAAAATATCTCATCCCTGTAAATGTACTGATAGTGGTGTGCCTGAGTATTGATGATGTATAATACATTTCTGTTCAGAAGTCAGAGTGTAAGACATTATTTTCTGATATAGTTGAAATGTTTGTGTCAGTTGCTTTGTGCAGTGGCAACTTTAACAACCCCCTTTCTTTAATAGGATGTTTTAACCTGGATCCTAACAGAGTGTTGGATATTATCTTAGAGGTCTATGAATGTAGGCCAGAATATGATGAGTTCTTTGTACCTTTGATAGAATCCTACATGTATATGTGTGAGCCTCAAACACTTTGCCATATCCTTGGATTCAAATTCAAGTTCTATCAGGTAATACAAATGTTTGTAGATTAACATTCCCTTGTGATTATTTTTTCCAATTATTTGATGCTTAATGAAATATTAGCCTTGGTTTTTCTGATTACACAGAAGAAAATTGATCTTTGCAATTTAGAGATCAACGTGCAAAGTTGTGAGACTAACTTAATGTGTTTCACAGTTTTAAAAGCTGTATACTTTCTGTCAGAATATTTTATTACTGCAGCATTTGCCTGTTAAGGGTGTAAATAAAAGGAAGGGTTAAGCATGGAATTCCTGCATTTTTGTTTTCAGCATTTAATCCAAGCCTTTTTCAGGATTGTCAGTGTTTGGGGAATGTGGAGATGACACATTCAGTGCTGAAAGCCTGTTTTGCCAGTGTAGTTCGTTTCCCAGCATCATGGGTATAAATATGGTGAGTGCCAGATCTCTGATGGAAGAAGAGGCCTGACTCACTTCCAGTTAGCTGAGGAGACCCCTTTATATCATCTCAAATGTTCAACATCCCAGTTTCAGTCCCTTAGAAAATAGTGGACATTCAGTTTGCTTACTGAATCCTTCTGATATACCACTGTAGTGTTTTTAGGCTTATTTGTGCAGTCTTGAGTTAGGAGGCACGTTGGAAAATGAAAATCTTGGGGTGACAGTGTACTTTTCTAAAATGATCCTTTGTGTTGAACAAGTTGTCCCTGTGTGCACATACGCATTTCCCAATAAACTTTTAAACATACATAGTAACACTTTAGTTTAGAAATGTATATTGAAATATATGTAGCCATTGTGGCTCAGTTGAACTAGGCTAAACAAATGTAGCCTAGGAAACATTTATTATTACAGCAGCCATAGAATATGATAGGTGAGTTTTGTCAAGTCTCTTACTCTGTTTCCGTTTCAAAGATTGGAAAACTACAATATGCCCTACCTCCCATAGTTGTTGTGTGCAATGGAGATCAGGATTCTAAAATGCAAGTGAGATTTGCAGCAAAATGTTGGAGTGTATCCTCACTCCCAAAGAGGTGTGCTCCTGTCCAGGATTCCAGCCAGCCCTGCCCTTCTTCAGAATACTCCAATGTGGTGCTCACAGGGACCTCCAATGGCACCTATGAAGCTCTTTCCTGCCTGCCCCCTTCAGAAAAATAGCTTTAAGCAAAACCTTGTTAAATGTTAGGGCACTGGGGCAGTCTTCTTTTGCTCCCTTTCTAGCCTTTCTGTCCCCCCCCCATCCCTTTGCCTTGCTGTTTCCCACTCCCAACCTCTAGCCTTGCTAATCCCCCTGTTTAGCTCAGTTTCTCCCCCTCCCAGCCTCTAGCCTTGCTCTTTCTCTCCCCTCATCCCCTTTGCCTTACTGTTTCTCCCTCCCAGCCTCTACCTTCAGTATTTCTCTCTCCCGCTCCTCTTTAATCTTGATGGATGAATGTTACCTGCAGTATCAGAGGCAGTATGCTTATGTACACCAGTTGCTGGAGAGCATAGGCAGGAGGATGCTGTTACACTCATGTCCTGCTTGTGGGTTTCCCTTGGGCATCTGGTTGGCCACTGTGTGAACAGAATGCTGGACCAGATGGGCCTTGGTCTGATCCAGCATGACTCTTCTTATGTTCTTATGATTATAGAAAATTAAGTTAAATTGTTCAGTAGGAAGATTAAGCACTAAGACATATTTTCAAGTAGTGGTGGTTATATAATATTTGATTCATGGTACCGTTGGACAAATTCTCATGTTAAGATGCTTTCTTTGTCAAAAACTCATTTTTTAAAAATGGAGACACCTCTGTAATGTTCTGTAATATTCTAAATGACCTTTCCAAAATTATACTTTTCTTTTTAGGAGCCAAATGGAGAGACACCTGTTTCTTTATACAGAGTTGCAGCAGTACTTTTGCAACATAATCTAATAGAACTGGAAGACCTTTATGTACATGTAAGTTACAGTTTAACAGTTCAAAACACTTTTAACAGTTCAAAACACTTTTAACACTTTTAAAACACACACATGCACACTATTTTTTCTTGAGATCATTATACATGTGGCTTGCAGAATGAATCACCTCAGAAATATTGTTAAATAAATAAGATGACGAGTTGCCCCATTGGCCCATAACACTGTGAATAAACTTAACAGCTGCAGGCAGTTTGCCATTTCATTCCCACATTTTAGATAATAAAAACTGTGAATTAAAGTAGTGGTATTGGTGGTTGCATATGCTAATAGAATCAGATCCTGATTGTAAGCAGCTCTTAAATCACAGTTTCTGGATTCAGATGTCACAGGAAAGTGTAGTTTAAGAAAGAACTATATCTTCCTTGAAGCAAGCACACAAGGAGAGGCAGAAGGGGCGGGCCTAGGAGGGAGCACTCGGGTCCAAGGCTGATAAAACCATGGTTCATCAGACAGTTCTGATCTGAATTTGGGCCTTAATTTTGATTGTACCAGTGAATATGCAGAAAAAGGTATGGTAACATTAATTTACCCTCGATTTCAATATTTCATGTATCTGTCATTTGGACTTTTAATGAGGGTAACAATGAACATCTTTATGAATGAATGAATGAATATATTTATTACAGTCAATGACCAGCACCCAATAATAATACAGTATCAGACAAAACAGAACATATAACGTACATAACACCATTATATCAACAATACATCCCAAAGTGCATAAAATTTATATCAAGAATTTTTATATCAAAAAGATCATAAGCAGGATAAAGATCACTGTGTTAGCAAGGAAGTGCGGCAAGCTATGGCAGCTGCACAGAATTTGGCCACTTTATTAGTAATATGGGGGACCTTGTCAGAAAATAGCAGCAATATGTAATAATCTTTGGATCTACCTGGGAAATGTACATAAAATAGTTTGTGAATGTCCCGATAGAAGGAACAATATAAAATAACATGACCCATGGTTTCAACTTCCCCATTTTTACAGGGACAGAGACAGTCTTGGAAAGGTATTCCTTGATATCTCCCCTTCAAAAGCATGGAAGGCAAGACATTAAATCGGGCCATTAAATCGGGCCTTTTCGGAACTTGGGAAAAGTTAAATTGGCCAGATATAAAGAGGGGTCAAAAATCTTATTACCTATTGCACTAAATTTGGGCAATGAACTTAAATGTTCTTGTAATTCTGTGTCCCAGATTCTCTGCTTAACAGCTGCTTTGGCTTTAGAGTAACCCAGCGCTATTACGGTGTTGGGAGAAAGTCCCACTAATAATAGGACCATTTTGATTGAAAGGAGTCCAACAGAGTCAGTGGTGCAAGTCCTACTGGTGAAAAAACAAGTTTTAGCCAGTAGTTTATCATATATACTTTGGCACGAGCTTCAGTAGGGATTAGACCGGCTTCTAGTCACAAAGCTATATTAGGGACACAGTAAGGAACTGAAAATATGGCTCTTAGGAACTTAGTCTGAATAATTTATAGGGGATGAAAGTTGTAATAAGCACACAGTTGGGAACCATACAACATTTGTGCAACAATTTTGGCCACAACATCTTTATGAACAATTTCAAGGAAACACCTTTATATGTTAGTGAATCTCCAAATTGTGTCTATAGCTCCTTCCAACAGACAATACTATCCTTGAAGAACACAAACGCGAAATTGGAGAAGCTAATCAAATTGTGAGGAAGCTTACAATGGTTGTGTTGTCTTCTGAAAAGACTGAAGAGAAAGAGAAGGAAGAGGAGAAAACAGAAAAGGTAAGTTCTAATAATGTTTACAATTGTAAATCTTGCACACCCATTGCCATGAGATCAGATTTGAGGCCCAGTTATTGGGCAGATTATTACCAAAAAATTCAGTTAGTAATATGATTAAACAGCAGTACGGTCTCTATTTTGTATAGCGATGCAAGGGAGATACATTTGGTGGAAGAGGAATACTCTATAACTAATCCAGAGCTCATGGACAAAGGCAACAAGTTATGAGCCAGTGAAACCCAAACCCTGAGATAAGAATAAACCATTCAAATTCAGTTTGTCCTTCCACCTTTCTCTTCTTCCACCACTGAAAGTATCCTAATTTCTGATTGGGGTCACCCCTCTTTTTTAAGCATTCGTTTTTGAAGTCTAGGAAAGCTTTTAGAGGCGGGAGCTAAATATTGCCCCCCTTCTTTTCTAGATGTTTTGTTTAACTTTTTTCTAGTGTTTAATATTCATTTCATCCCAATTGGGGGGGGGGGGGGCAGAATCAAGACTTCTGGTTTTGGGGATTTGAGTTTTGTTTTCCCCTCTTGAAAACTGGAATTATTAAGAAAAATCTTCCTTTTTTGCCTGCTCAATTTAGCAATGCAGTCCTATGCTTCTCTACTCAGAAATGAGTCCCGTGGCTTTAATTGGACTTATTACCAGGAAACTGTGCATAAAATATCAGCATTAGTGACCTTTTCCTCCCCCTGTTCCATCCCATCAAAGGAAAAGTCAAGATCTGGAACCGTGGATCCGTGTTTCCCACTTCCTCTCCTTCAGACAAACTCTAGTGGCTGAGAAATCATGCATGTGTGCTGTACTAAGCTGCCATCTTTCCAAAATAGAATGAGTACAGCACCCATGGCTGTCTGTCTGTCTGTCTGTCATGCTGCACCTGATATGGAGTTGTGAGAGAAGCCCGGAGTCTAGTTTAAAAATCCAGGTTTTTTTCTGTGTACCTCATGGGTCTCCTTCATATGCTGGAACCACTCTGACCCATTCTCTGGGCCTCTTTTAGTGCCTAGGGGCCACAATGGCAGAACCCATCATTTTGTGACAGTCCACATCCCCCTCCAGCAATGTCAAAGTTATGACAATTTCTCAAAGATCCAAGGGCCCAAAAAGGTCTGTCTGTCTATCAATCTATACAAAGCAGTTTCCTATGTTCTTAAACACTATTTTATTCATATGCAAATGTGTGTAGCTTTAATCAGTTAGAACTCATGCAGTTATTAGGGGTGACAGCCCTAAGATTTTGCCGATGAGTGGGATAACAGTGTAATAGATGTAAAGGTGTTTGAAAAACTTGGTTCCTATAGTAATGTCCAGTCTTCCTATAGGGAGAAAACAAAGATTCCCTGTGCTAAATAAATACTCTTCTCTGCTTGCTTATCTTTTCAGCCGCCTGATAACCAGAAACTGGGTTTATTAGAAGCAATGTTAAAAATCGGGGACTGGCAACATGCACAAAGCATTATGGATCAGATGCCTCCATTTTATGCAACTTCACACAAACCTATTGCTGTTGCTCTTTGTCAGCTTCTTCATGTGATGATTGAACCTCTCTACCGAAGGTGAATGGTGTCCATGTGCTAAAGAAATTGAATAGATGATGTATACATTATGCATATTAGCACAGGCTGGCTATGCATTACTCTAGCTTTGGTTCATTGAAGCCTCATTAACCTTTGATTCAACTGTTGGTCTGTTATAGAATGTTTCTAAACATTTGGTGCTGAGACATCTAAGAAACTTGGTGCACTAGGCCAAGGAACCAATGAGACTTTGTATTTTTAGGGATAGTAACTCTTGAAATAAATAAAAAAATATATGTTACCTGGGTGCTGTCTGAACTGGTGTCCAGTGCAAAACATTATATTCACTTAACATATAAGCTTAAAAAAAAGGGAGGTGGGCATTGACCCAAAAACAAAACAATCAGGTGGGTAGGTCTCTGCAGAAAGCTGTTGCTCAGTAACAACTGGCAAAGTTGCATGGATTTTCACATGTTTTAATGCTTTAGTTTGGTCTTAAAAAAAAAAAAAAGTATTTCACTTTTTTTAAAAAAAGGGTCTATACACCTATCTCTTTTGTTGCATAGAAACTGAGTGCATAAGCTTGGATCTGAAGGCAGGTTAACTTAAAGAAGTTCATGGAAGGAAAGTTTTCTCCTCCCCACTGCAGCCACCTGGACCCCCTGAAAAGCCTCTCTAGGGGGCTGGAAAAAAACCCTGAACAATGTGGGATGGGGTGCAGCCGGGTGGAGGACTGCTGGGGGAGGGGTGAATTGCTCAAAATCAGGGCTTGGATCCTAAGATAAGTTAATGTAAAGAAGTCATGAAGGGAAATTTCTTGTCCCTTCCCCCCCACCCCACATAGTTCAGAGGGTGGGGGCCCAGGCTGGCTGGGGAATGCTGGGAGTTGTAGGACACTTTTCTGCCTAACCATGCATAGGATTGTGCCCAGAACCCCTTTAAACTAACATATCTTGGAATCTAAGCCATAGTCTGTAGGAGTGTGCATCTGAATTTATATCCCCTTGCCATATATTCACTAGGCACTTTTTTACAAGGTCCTGTGTTTTGGGGTGGATCGTGCATTGCATGGAGGATTGTGCATTGCATACTACTTATATGTAAAACACAGGACCTGTAGAAGAAAGTAAACTTTGATGCATTTAAAGTGTGTCATGTAAATTGTAAAACTTTATTTTTGTTATTTACAGAGTTGGAGTACCCAAAGGTGCCAAAGGGACACCAATTCCTGCTTTGCAAAACAAGAGAGCACCCAAGCAAGTAGAAACCTTTGAAGATTTAAGAAAGGAAGTATTCAACATGCTTTGTTATCTTGGCCCGCATCTCTCCCATGACCCCATATTATTTGCAAAAGTGGTGCGGCTTGGGAAAGCATTCATGAAAGAGGTTGGTAAGCCTAAAGCAGTCAGACAAAGCAGTCAGACAAAGCTTCTAAAGGCTGTTTTTGTGCCCTGCGTAGATTAGGTAGCTCTTTAACATGAGCTAGCATATATTGTCATGTATATTCAGAAGAGTGGGAGAGCAGAGAGTCCCTGAAAAGTTTTTCAAAGGAAACTTTTTTCATTCACTTAGCCTGTCCCTATAGCTGTAGTGAAAGATACTAGCCTGATGAAAGCTGAGTAGTGATTAGAGAATAGACTCTTATTAAATACAAATATAAACAAAGCATTTTTACTTGTTTACTTCCAGCATTTATAAGCTGCAATATAAGAAAAGGTTATCTGGGTGTCATAGAACCTAAAATAAAACAAGTTAAAATTCATTGACATTAAAAAATAATGCAGCCTAAACCAGAAGGTGTGGAGGATAAAACAATGAGGCTTAAAACCGAGTTATAAGTTAAAACAGATTTTAAAATCCTGGAGAAAATAAAAACGTCTTTGCCTAACATTGAAAAAACAATAATGTGAGGCTCCGTGAGCCTCTCTGGGGAGGGTGTTCCACAGCTGGGGTGCCACCACTGATAAAGCTCTTCACTAGTAGTTACATGCCATACCCCACTTGTTGGAAACAACTGGAGAAGAACCTCTGAAGAAGATCTCAAGTTCTGCGTAGGTACATATGAGAAGAGGCCATCGTGGAGTACCCTTCATGGCTTGGTACCCTGGTTCCCAAACCATGAAGGGCATTTAAGGTCCATTGTGAACTGGGCCTGGACACAGACTGGAAGCCAGTGAAGATGGCAAAGCTCTGGTTTAGTGTACAGTATTTGTTTCCCTCAGTCCTAGTTGGCAATCTTACAACCATATTCTGAACTAACTCAGCTTTCTGGAATGATTTCAAAGGCAGTCCCATGTACAACACATTGCAATGATTCAAGCAGAAGGTTATCAGGGCATGTATAATTGAAGCAAAGCTATTTCTGTTCAGGTTTTCCAGGTTTGGACAGATTGGCAAACTCAGATTTGCCACAAAAACCGCCATATGCGAGGAGGAAGAACTTGAGGCTCATGCCTGCTCATTCTTGTAACACTACAGCATGTCTGAGTGCTCCAGTATCTTTTTCCTTTAAGTTCCTGCATCATATAAAACAGCCATATAAGTTATGACAGAAACTCTGATCTATAAAGTGAAAAGTTATAGATGTTTGGGTAAGGCAGATGTCTAAAGGGGAAAGGCAGCTAATGCACATTTCCAGTGTCTTAAAATGCTAATGTGGACAATGAATAATAAAAAAACACATAAGTGAGATGAAACTTTTATGTCATTTTAATATCTGGGTGTTTCTTCAGGAATTCTATTGCAAGTAGCCTCAGGAACCTACGTACCGGTATGTGTTTTGCCTAAGGCAAGAGGCAGATCAGTGTTACAGCCGGCCTTTGTGTTTTCAGAAATTGAGATCACTGGCTTAACTAGCAATCCCGAAATGCATTGCTAGGTGTAATCTGATACCTGCAGCGCCTACCACTGACTCATTAATTCAGACCACAAATCTCCATTTTGGGACTGGGTCTATCCATACTGCAGCCCTCATGGCCACATTATCTGGCCTAATTTTAGGAGTTTTCTCTCCCCCCCCCCCCATCCCCTGCTTTTTGTACCACCTTGTCTGTTCTGGAGAACTTGAAAGCTTGCACATTTTTGTGGAATTTGGGGTTGGTCCTAATGAAGGTATTGCCCAACTGTGGATTTTGTATAATAAATAAAATTGCTGTTGAGAGGGGAAACGATAACCCTTTTCATACAGCAAAGCTATTTAACAGTGAAATTCCTGGTTTAAACTAATTATGTCTGAACTGGGAACTCCAGTTAGGCTAAACTATTGTTTGTGGAAACAAAACATGATTGTAAACCACAGTTTGATCCTAGCTTGTTTCAATAAACCATAGTATAAACTAGCCACATTTTGTCCTTTTCAGACATAATGATTAACCACAATTAAAAACAGGAAGCAGATGCTTCCAGTCTCTTTGCAGCATGCCAGAGGGGATAAGAGAGTAGATAAAGCTATGTCTGGTAGTGCTAAACTATGGTTTAGAGACAACTCCAAGCCCCAGACTATTGGCTTCTAAAAGCAGGTACAAGTCTATAGCATACAATTCTAGTTATTGTTTCTGAAGAGCCATATTCTGCCCTCTCCTTGCCTCATATTCAACTGTATTGGAGGGAGCTGTCACTTCCAACTCACACTCTCCAAGCAACACCTCTTTTCCTTCAGTAGCAGAGGACCAAGGAATTCAGTGCTGCCAGGACTTGCTCTGACTCAGCTCCTTTTCTGTGCTCTTGGGAAGGGAAAAAAGTCAAACTTGCTATGGAGTGTATCTTTGATTTGGAACCATTCCATTTTAGTTGTAGTTTTTCTTTTTCTGTTCCCCCCAGTACCAATCTGATGGAAGCAAACAAGAGGATAAAGAGAAAATGGTGAGCTATTTTAAAATGTATTATTGAACTCATGTATAATACTGATGTAAGGCGAAAGTATTGCTTGAAGGACTGCCTTCACCCATTTCAGCCTGCCTGCACTTTAAGATCATCAAGAGAGGCCCTTTTCATTTGCCCACCTGTGAGAGCAGTTAGGCAGGTGACCAAATGAAAGAGGGCCTTTTCCGCAGTGGCACCACAGCTCTGGAATAAGATACCATTGGGGTTTTGCCAGGGTCCATCATTGCAGGCTTTTAAGAAGGCCCTGGAAACATACTACTTTAGCCTTCCCCTGATTATGTTTTATCAGAGTGTGTTGTAACTGTAGTTGTCTGTTCTAAGTAAACCACCATTTTCCAGGCACTCCATATAATTTAGCCTAAAGCTAGAAAGGTCATCATAAAAGCTGCAAGCAACCCACAGAGCTCTAGTCCTCTGACCAGCCAGCTATCTTGAAAACCCAAGAGGCACAAAGCTTTTGAATAAGCAATATCCATTTTATAGTCTCTTGCTTACAAGGTGTGCAAGCGTAATATTTAAGATCCAGACATCTGTCTTTGCTCAGATCCAGACTGTCTTTGCTCATTTTGCCCCTTTCATTTTAGTGGGCAAACTGTTCTGAGAGAAATCAGAGCATGCATGATTGGAACATAATATAATGAGATTGGCGGGGGGTGGGCAGGCAAGAAGCTGCTGGTGATTTCAGTGAACCACATGTGCAATATGCCTGGACATTCCTGGGCTTTCTCTTTGCTCTTGCTATTCCCCAACATCTTCTCTCATTGTGTATCACTTGTGAACTCTGCCAAATATTTCAGTACCCCCACTGCCTGAATACAGAAAGCAGTTTTATGGTGGTTTGTCAGCTTACACAAATGTGCCATGATGTAGCAACGTCAAGGAAAACTCTGGCGAACTCTCCTATTTGTGTGCATTTTGAATGATGGAATTGTAGACAGTAACATCCTCTTAAAAATTAGATGATCTTTCTGTTGCCTTTGTGACTTCATTAATTTTTGCCATTTAGTTTTCTTCTCCACCAGTGTAGTGCAAGCTGGCATAGAGATGTTATACCAAAAACACTAACCTACAGTACCAAGATTCTCTGTTGGTACTGCCATAACATGCTGCACCTTTTTAACCTCTGACTCTGGCCTTGCTTGACTGTTATAATTTTGATATAAAATTTTGTTGTGAACTTGATATGTATGCTGGTGAAATGGTGTATAGTAGTAATGCATGTTTTATTGATTGATTGTTTCCCTGTTTTTAATGTTATTGTTGGTTCTGGTCAATGACTGTAATAAATATTCATTCATTCATTCATTCATTCAAGATTCTCTGTTTGGTTTTAGTGGTTTGATATAGAGCTTTGTAGTCCTTTAACCAAAAAATAATAATAAATCAACAGAAAACTTGCAGAAATTAATAATTTTAAATCTAAAATTGGAAGCAGTGGACTTAGCCTAGTAAAGTTAAATATCTAACCTCTGAATTTGTCTCCAAATAGTACTCTTTTTCTTTCCTCTCTCAGGAATTATTTTTCAGTTGTTTGCTGAGTATCACCGACCAGGTTTTGCTTCCTTCTCTTTCTTTGATGGACTGTAATGCATGCATGTCTGAAGAACTCTGGGGGATGTTCAAAACATTTCCATACCAGCATAGGTGAGTAATTACCTGGAAAAGCTTGATATGGAAAGTCTTTTTTTTTTAACAAAATTGTCTAAATCACCTTTTGTCTTCTTGCCAATCTCTAATAGGTACCGCCTCTATGGCCAGTGGAAGAATGAAACGTACAATAGTCATCCACTGCTAGTGAAAGTTAAAGCTCAGACAATTGACAGAGCCAAATATATTATGAAGTAAGTTATATTGAAGTTGTTTTTTTGCATGCGAACTGGGTCACTAGGACCTAATCATGCTAGTAGGGCACTCCTATGCATGCTAACTCTTCTTCAATGGAGCATACTCCCAAAATAAGTGTATGTAAGACTGCAGCTTAAATATTTGACAGTAATGCTGCCTGCTATTACAAACTAATTTCATGTCTTCAGGAATCTTACCAAAATTTAATATTTTATATTTAACAAAATCTCTTGCATTGATTAAAAAAAGAAATTGAGTAGCCTGGCAGATTTATTAAATTTAATATCAGACTGATCTCAGTTTTGTCTGATGTTTAAAGAATGTATTGTCCATTATCCAACCAAAGTTAAGTACTTCTAAGTCCCATTGCTTTCAGTGGGAAAAATTTAAGCATGTATTAGCTCTCCCATTGATAGTGCTGTTGATAAACATTTTGGATCGTGCTTATAGTAAGACTTTCACAGAGGAATGCATTCCTTATTCAAAATGTTTATAGTAAGCAAATAGATGGCGCGGCAGGCCCCCCCGAGGCCACTGATTGTCCCCATGTCTGTCTGCACTTTGTTCTGTTGCTGCACCCTATGGTCCCAGTACAGGCATTTTGTTATTTGGGTGGGATCCAACTTAGTCACTCCATGAATGGGAGGAGCTTCTGTTCACAGAAGGAAAGTTGTGCTCATGCGCACAATTCTCTCCTTCCATGTATGGAAGTTTCTTCCATGAAGGGAGTGACCATGTTGGATCCCACCCCATGTGTGTGCAGTGTCATAAGGTCTGGGTACAGATGGTTACTATAGGAGCAGCAGATGTGCCAGACATGATGGTCCTAGGGCCTGCAACTCAGGGATTGGGGCTATGTTATTTTGATTAATACTAGCTTAAAGCATAAGACAAGTACACTGACTTGACTTAAAACTTGGTTGGAACATGTTCTCTCTCAGAGCATTCTATGAGGTCAATAACACCTTTTTTTAAAGCTGTTTACCTATTTTGATTTATATCCTGCTTCATTCCAAGACAGTTAACAGAACTCATATGTGAAATATATCTATATCATACTAGTTTTTCCTTGGGATATAGGGAAGGCCAGCCTTAGAGCTGCATTCACAGGAAGATACATTAATCTAAAGTTGTGAATGATAGGAATATAAAGTTGTAAAGCGAGGAAATAAAGCACGATGTTCTCTTGCAGGCGTTTAACCAAGGAAAATGTAAAGCCTTCTGGAAGACAAATTGGGAAACTGAGCCACAGCAATCCAACCATTTTATTTGATTATGTACGTGGCAAGATAAGTACTGACATCCTTTGCTGTTGCAGTAACCCCACTGAAGTAGTCCAGTTCAGAAAAATACGCTGCGAATTTTATAATGTATTATTGAGTGCAAAGTACATATTTTACCATGTAATAATTGAAATTTAAAAAAGAAATTGGTATGCTAATATAGTACAGCTTGATTTTTACCTTTGTGCATGAAGTATCATTCTTGTTTTTAGAAGTTGATATAGAAATGTAATAAATAAATAGAATAAACTACGGAAATAATTTCTGTAAGGATTCTAGGGCTTTTGAGAGATCTTAACTTGGAAAACTAATTTTCACTGGGTCTTTTCAGATTTTGTCTCAAATACAGAAGTATGATAATTTAATAACTCCAGTTGTTGACTCGTTGAAATACCTCACTTCACTGAACTATGATGTCTTGGCATGTATCCTTTTGTCAACTTCCTAGAACTGCTAGTTGCCTAGTAGTCATATCTTATATATTTTTACTGCCGCTATAACTTCGAGTCATCCTGCAGTTGCTAATGTTAGCCATCTTAGGTTTGCTGGGTTTTGCTATATGGAAGCTACACTCTGGAATTTGATCTTCTAGACAGTGGCCCTGTTTGGATGTAACGGTGGCAATTTGTGGGTTAATTAACCTACAGATTGTGAGGATATGTGCTGTGCACAAGCTGCTTCCAGTTTCCAGCAACAACCTACGAATGCGACGTCCAAACCTGGGCACTTGGGGTTGTTTGTGGATTAACAACCCCAAGTTACTCATGGTTTGTCTTTGGGTTAACTTAGGGTTGTTCAACCCACGAACAACCCCAGGTGCCCAGGTTCGGATGTCACAGAAACAACCTACAAATGCCACATTTGTAGGTTGTTGCTAGAAGCGACTCATGCTCAGTGCGCATCCCTGCAATTTATGGGTTAATTAATCCACGGATTGCCGCCAGCTTTTATGTCTGAACTATACCCACTTCCAAACATAATTTGAATAAATTTAAGCAATTTTAAGACTTTTGTTTTGCCACTCTAATGCAGTGGTAGTAATCCCTTATTGTTTGTTGTAAATTTCTAAATATTTAGACTAATGAACTGCTGTTAGTGTAATCATTAATAAGAGGCAAACCTCCACGATGCAAATCGACTGTTCAGTCAACCCACCCCATCA
The DNA here is from genome assembly GCA_021292165.1 of Shinisaurus crocodilurus. Classification (NCBI taxonomy): domain Eukaryota; kingdom Metazoa; phylum Chordata; class Lepidosauria; order Squamata; family Shinisauridae; genus Shinisaurus; species Shinisaurus crocodilurus. The sequence continues at coordinate 12,527,296 of CM037883.1, read as the reverse complement.
TAGATCTAGAGTTGTAGCTTTTCCCAAAGAAACCGCATTAAAGGTGTTCCTTGTTGTTCTTGACTTTCAATATGGGCAGTACTAGAGGTTGATGAAGGGAATGGGAGAACGGTCTCTTTTAAACTTGTGGTGTAGAGATGTATAAGAGGAACTGGTGAGTGAACAAGATCTGTAAACGCTGAAAAACTACGAAGAGATCCTTCCTTGAAGTTCTCCGCATTCTGGGGTTTATTTCCAGATGTCAGTTCCTACCTGCAAATATAAGGCAGTAGTCTGCACATAGAATATTATTACATTTATAAAACAAAATTATAAAATGCTCAATGCTGTATATGATTGATCTTTCTAACACAAGTGTATGAGGGGGAATCTTGCTTAACCTCAGCAAAGATTGCATAATTGAAGCACTGGCTAATCCTGAGAAGGAGAGGATGAAACACGATGACACTACAATCTCCAGCTGGCTTCAAAGTTAGTATTTTAGTTTTATTTTTTTATTCAAAATGATTGGGGCCAGTTAATATGTTTGTTAATTATGCATTAAAATGTTTATACCACACCTTTCCATTAAAATAAAATCCACAAAGTGTCTTAATAGACATTAAAATCATATATATATATATATATATATATATAATCAAACATAATCAAAACAGAGTAAAAATCAGTAGCACTCTCCCCCACCCCCATAACATCAGCAAATAAATACAAATCTACCATCAGCCATCATGCAATTTGAGAAGCTTGACAGAACAACACTAAAAAGTCAACAATGAGGAAGTGTGGCATACATCTTTGGGTGCCACTGTTAAAAAGGCCTTTCCCCTGTGGAACCACCCATTGCACTTCAGATGGAGCAGGCATGCAGAGCAGGAGCTGCGAGGTAGATCCTAATGTATTGGTGGGCTTCTTACTGCCAGCTTGCCGGCAGCAGCTTGGCAGCCACTTTGCTATAACTCCCCCTGCACTTGTATAAAATTTGGATCCAGGAAATATGTAGATATGGCCACTGACATAGTTTGGTTATTGCTCGGGGGAGAGGGTAGGGGAAGGAACCAGGTGAAATTTCATTGTCAGTAATATATCAATCGGCTCCCAGAGTCATCTTAGCAAGATATGTGTAAAACAGGATCTGAGAATAATGTCTTGCGTATGATGAATGAAAAGTAGGTTGTTCATATGCAGCTACCAAATGCTCATGACATTAAAAATTTTTTTTACAGTGACAGCACTTGGAGTATTAACCATTTCTTTCACCCCGTTTACTTTAGGCTTAGCTAGCTTCTGTGGTGCTGTTTTTCGAAAATATCCTATAGAACTTGCTGGTCTACTTCAGTATGTGGCAAACCAACTAAAGGCTGGGAAAAGGCAAGTAGAGCATTATTACTTTGGAGCTCAAAAATATGCCAGTTTCGTAGCCGTCACACTGAAGAACTTTAAAATGGTTGTGCTTAATGTGCCACTGCAAAGTTTAAGGCTAAATATTCTAGGTTTAAGAATATACTAAAACTTGCACGGCTGAGCCATGGTATCCAGCCGTTGGGGCTCTGTGCTGCTGTTCGTGGTGGTCATTGTTGCATTAGCTGTCCCATGCAGCACCTTTTTGCACGTCGCTACCCCTGAATTGGAGAAAAATGATTTGTGTTTCATATGTACAAAATTCAAAATATGTTATAGTCAGTTCTTTGAAGTGTCCTAATATTGTTCAACTAGGATCAGAAATGACGTTTGGTTCAGTGCTCTTTTTTTTTTTTTTTTTGGTCATTCTTTTCCATAGCTTTGACCTGCTTATTTTGAAAGAGGTGGTACAAAAAATGGCTGGGATAGAAATCACTGAAGAGATGACAATGGAGCAGCTAGAGGCCATGACTGGTGGAGAACAGCTAAAAGCAGAGGTGTGTGTTCAGTTAGAAAGAAAAGAAAAATAGATGTGACACAAATTTAGTACCGGTAGTTTAGGATGTTTCCCCTGCTGTGATGTATTTTTTGAAGTAGATGAGTGATTGATTACCTCAACTTTGGTAGGAAAAAGTAACAGCTAACTATTGAAATGATGTAGTAGCAATCTAGATCCGTGTGTACACATACCTGACGTATGTGTAACACTCATGGCTTTTAGCCATGGATAAAGTATCAGGAATATTCTGCCAGATTGTGTATTTCTCCCTTCTTGGACACACATTTCCCATGCTGGTCCTAACCAACTTTAACTGCTGTCATCTTTAACCAAAGTTGCTGTTACCAGAGTTTTGAAAACCCATCTTGATATCTGATCTCGAATTCTGGTTAACATTAACAGTGGTTAAGTTTGGTATTTAACATAAGCGTCAATCATACTAAAGAGTGGGATTTGTGCAGGAGAGGAAATGGACTGGGGGAAGGGAGTGTATGTTCTGTGGCCTTTTGATTTCAGTGTTTCCACGTGCACCATTCTAAGCCAGGGGTCCCCAACGTGTCGCTTCCTGGGACCTCCAACTGCATCCACGAAGCTCTCCCCTCCCCCCTTCAAAAAAAATTGTTTTAAGAAAAACCTTGATAAATGTTAGGACAGTCTTCTTTCTCTCCCTTTCTAGCCTCTAGCCTTGTTCTTTCTCTCCCCTCTACCCCTTTGCCTTGCTATTTCCCCCTCTCATTAGCTCTACATTCTCATTAGCCCTGCAGATCAAGAAAGGCTTTATTTGTAGACAAGATAATATCCGAGCATAGAGTTCACTGCTACAAGTGTATTTTAATGATGCACCTTGTGTGATACCACAGTCAATTGCTTAGTGTTTAAGGCCAGTGAGTTAAACTATGTTTTGGTGCTATGAAAATGAGCATAGAAGGACCTTTGGGAATGCTCCCCGCCCATTCTCTTGCACCCTCAGAGTAATTTCTGGTTTTCAGCAAATGAGAGTTTGCCATTGAATCCAAACAAGCAAACTTGTTTGTACTTGCTCTGCAAAATTAGGGTTGTAAACTAGGATATGATCCTGGTTTACAGGGCAAGCACAACCCATAGAGGTAAGGGCAAACTATAGTTTGCTTAAGCCAAGAAATGACAGATTACTAGAAACGTGCTAGGGAAATGGGGACAAGGGAATATGCTACCCTGGATTCTTGAAGGCTTGTTCTTGTAGTGCCAGACATAGTTCTGCAAATGTCTTCACACTTAAGTCTTTGGGTTTTCCTAGTTTGGGTGTCTTTACTACTCTTATTTCGTTGGGCAGGGTGGATATTTTGGCCAGATCAGAAACACTAAGAAATCTTCTCAGAGATTAAAAGATGCACTTTTGGACCATGATCTTGCCCTTCCACTGTGCCTTCTCATGGCTCAACAGCGAAATGGAGTGATCTTTCAAGAAGGAGGGGAGAAACATTTGAAGCTGGTGGGAAAGCTCTATGATCAGGCAAGTAGATATGATCACATGTTTGCATTTCTTTAAAACTCTCGCGATCCATGGATATTCCCTGTACACTGCAGAAAGTCACTTCTAGAATGTCAGATTTATATACTGTGGGTACAGTGGCTGGTTGATTGGCTAATTTTTGCTAGAAAGTCACTTCTAGAATGTCAAATTTATATACGGTACTGTGGTACAGTGGCTGGTTGATTGGCTAATTTTTGCTTTACTTGTTGCCCTAGTTTTCAGTTCTTTATAAGACTTGCAAGACAGGAATGTTCCTTAAGACCAGTTTCAGACGTGACAATCCCTTGCTGTGCATAATGTTGTTGCTTTGTTTGATGTGATGATCCAGTTCCGCTGGCCAGCACAACTTTGCAAATTCTATTTCAGGTATGATCCTGTGCTGCCAGTGACTGCACATTTAGTTGGCTGTGTGGGATTGTCTCATCTGAAGCTGCCTTGGGTGTTCGGGAGAAATGCTAGTATTTATTAAACTGAGGAACACATCCATGTTTTAGCAGTAGTATTACGTGTCTATTGCAAATGCTAGTGTTTTGTCAGCTCTTTTATTGATTTTTTAAAAAGTACGTTTTATTTAAAATGATATATTTTCCTGAAAATTCCCTGCTGACTCCCTTATCTCTTTGTATTTTTCTGTTCAGTGCCATGATACTTTGGTACAATTTGGTGGGTTTTTAGCATCCAACTTAAGCACAGAGGATTATATTAAGCGAGTGCCTTCAATTGATGTTCTCTGTAACGACTTTCACACTCCTCATGATGCTGCATTTTTCCTTTCGAGGCCTATGTATGCCCACCATATTTCAGTAAGTACAAATGTTCAGTTAGCTTGCATTCTAAATATGCAGTACATACAATTTTATTGAAAATTAAATCTCTCATTCCACAGATCCTTTTAGAGGACCTTGCTGAGGCTGGCAATATATTATTTTCAATAACTTGAGCAGTTTCAAGTCATGCTGACTTAACTTCTTGGGTTTGGGGTTTTGTATTTAAATAGAATCAGGAAGGGATTTGTGTTTTATGTGAGAAATGGGTAATTAAATCATGTGCATGTGTTTTTTAATCAGTCAAAATATGATGAACTGAAAAAAGCTGAGAAGGGAAACAAGCAGCAGCAAAAAGTTCACAAATACATTACGTCATGTGAACTTGTGATGGCTCCTGTTCATGATGCGGTGATCTCCTTGCACCTCCCAAAAGTCTGGGATGATATCAGTCCACAGTTCTATGCTACGTTCTGGTCACTGACAATGTATGACCTTGCGGTACCTCATAGCAGCTACGAACGGGAAGTCAACAAACTCAAAGTACAGATGAAAGCTATTGATGACAATCAGGAAATGGTATGTATTGCACAACAGAGAGGTTTGAATGTTTTAAATGATTGTTTACTCTCCATTTAAAAAAAAATAAAAAAATCTCAGCATGAAACTTTTGAGTGATACAGTGACAACATTCATTAATAGCATGTTCTGTTATGGGTTTTAGTTACCTTGCTGTTCTCAGTGAATAGAAAATGTTCTCTCCCACCCCCATGCAAGCCTACCCAAGCACTTAGCTGCATTTCTGAGGCCCTAATCCAGCACCCACCACCACCAGCAGAGATAGAGTGAGTGGGTACCAAAGATTTTTCGGTTGTGGTGCCCAGAATCTGGAATAGCCTCCCCAAATCATTTTTTGATGAGCGGTGAAGATAATTGTCTTCTAGCTGTCTTTCTTGGAATACATTTTTAATAAGACCTGACTGCTCCTGCTACTTGTATAATTCATTTATTTTATTATAGTGTTGTTTTAATGACTGTAAGCCTCTTTGATTATAATTTATTAAATACAAAGGTGGGATATAAATGTTAGGAATGAAGGAATAAAATGTCATATTAGTTTTTTTATGGGATATTGGACTTCCTTACAAGGCCCCTTTGCTAGCAGAATGATGGCAGAGAGAAGATAGGATGAATTTCAGAGGATTCATAAAGAACGTAAATGTTGGGCATAATACACCAAATGTGTTCCTGCACAAATCCCAATCATTTCAAATGGACCTTATGCAGAAGAATTTCCCAGGGGATTGTGCCCATATGGTTTGTGGCACAGAATTCTCAACTTGCTTTTGCAAGTCACATGATAAGGACATAACCACTTACTAAAGCATCTTGCACTTATTTGTTAGTGTGCACCCCCCCCCCCTTTATGGAAGGTGTTTTCAGCCTAGTAAAACCAGCTTTTCATAAGAGACCAGTTCTTGAAGCTCTTAGTGAGGCCAGGGAAAGCCCTGTAGGATGTTGTGATCAATGTCAAATCTGAATGCAGTGTTCCTTTTTTGTAGCCTCCAAATAAAAAGAAAAAAGAGAAAGAGCGCTCTACAGCCCTTCAGGATAAGCTGCTTGAAGAGGAGAAGAAACAGTCGGAGCATGTGCAAAGGGTGCTGCAAAGGCTGAAGCTGGAAAAGGATAATTGGCTTCTTGCAAGTAAGCAGGGTGGAGCCCTTCAGTGCATTCCATAGTCACAGTGGCTACTTAAATAACATTACTAAATTCTGCCAATACTAGCATCTCTGTAAATGTTTTATTTTTAAATCATTCAGATTCATACATGAATGACTTTGTTTCAATTTTTTGTAATGCTTTCTTTCTCCGAAGCATACACAGAAGTTTTACAGTCATTAGATGGCAGAGTTTTTCCTGCTTTTAACCGGATTCAAATTTATCTTGGGCTAGTGCTGATGTAAAGCTCATGATGCGCTCTTAATTATGGTTGAGAGATTGGTCATGTGCCACAAAATTGCGTGCTCCCTCCCAGCAACCCCTCTTCTTCCCATGGCAAAATTCCCTCATCCCACATTAAAATGGGGGAAGGACTTTCTTAACAAACTTCAATCTGGTTTCATTAAGTGGGAACCAGGTTGGACCTAACTGCCTAACATTGGTATTCATGTATCTCTTAGCTGTATTTAATGCCAAGAGAGGATGGAGGATTTCCTCTGCGGAGCGGAGAGAGAGTGGGGGACCTGGTTCAGACCTAACAATCTCAAACTGAGTAAACAACTGTGTGTCCTCATGCCCCTTTATCTAGTACGTTGAAATACACTTAAGACTTTATATGTACCGTTTGTTTATTGGATTACTTTGGAACTGAAGATTAAAGGGATCTGTGACATACTGGTAATGGTAACCTCTTCTTCTTCTTCTTCTTCTTTTTTTTCACTTTATTAGAGTCTACAAAAAATGAGACCATAACAAAATTTCTGCAGTTGTGTATATTTCCCCGGTGTATTTTTTCTGCCATTGATGCTGTTTACTGTGCCCGCTTTGTGGAACTGGTGCATCAACAGAAAACACCAAATTTTTCCACACTTCTTTGCTATGATAGGGTAAGTAGTTCTGGGTTGTGCTGGTACTTGATTGTGTATTGATCCTTCTAGAAGCAGTGATGGACCATTTCTGCCAAGGAAAGGCACTCGAGCTAAAAGCCTTGTTTAGCTGAAAAGTTATTCTACAATCTATGGCTGGCTATTTTAGCCTCATTCTTTAGTAAACAAGGATAAGTCTTTTGTGAAAACAGTTTGGAAAAGGCTGCTTGTGAGCAAAAAACTAAATTTTATGGCCTAGCATCTTAAAAAGCCTTAGGAAATAGAGAAATGTGCGCTTTGATGGGAAAGTAATGAAAACAGGAAAGTGATTTGTCAACACAAAAATAATTAGATTATACAACCCCTTATAACTTTTGTAATATCTAAGCCTTTTGACATCAGTGTAGACATAAGAGAAGCTTCAAATTGGATGAGAGGATTTGGGTTTTATTTTTAAATGGTTGTCAGGGTATTATTGGAATAAAAGTAACCATAAAGTGTTAGAAGTATGAAAACTGTGTCATGATGCATTCTTACTGTGTGTGTGTATAATTTAAAAGAAAATGTCTTTACAGGTGTTCTCTGACATAATATATATGGTAGCAAGCTGTACTGAAAATGAAGCTAGTCGATATGGCAGGTTTCTGTGCTGTATGCTAGATACTGTAACTCGGTGGCATAGCGATAGAGCCATATATGAAAAGGTATGTAAAATAACTTTAAAGACTGAAGTCCTATTTAGGCATTCCATAACAGCACAAAGTAAATGCTTGAGGAGAGGGAATCCTCTAGCCCTGCCCTGCTGCTTGTGCATTTCTGTCGCCCTCTACTCACGGAGGGTGACTTTCTGAAGAGGAGGGCCTCCTGTATCCATTGAGGCTCTCCATGAAATTCAGGATGCTGGAAAATCGGCATCCTCGCTCACGTGGAGAGCCTCCACAGGCAGATACTGGAGGTTCTCCTCTTCAGAAGGAGTAGGGGGTGACAAAAATGTGCAAGGAGTGGGGGCAGAGGTAGACCCCTCCCCCTCTTCATGCATATACTCTGTTCTTTTACGGAATGTCTTAATAGGGCTTGACTTGACTTAAAGATGTGTGCTGCAGAGATGTAACAGTGTTGCAGTTGTGAAGGAGATGGAAATAGCAACTTAGGGCACAATCCTATGGGTTGAGCCCTCCATGCTCATAAGTCCCCGAACTCAGAGGCTTATGAGCATCCTATGCAGAGCAGGAGGAGCAGCAGAGGCAATCTCCGCCTCCCTGCACCTCCCGCTCTGCATTTTCACTAGACAGCCATTTTCAGCCATCCAGCTGGGGCACTTTGGAGGGGGAGGAAAGGAGGCTGCAGAGGACACAGGATAGCTCATATCCTGGCCTCTGTAGTCCCCTCCCCAATAACTGGAACACCCCCTTTACCCCCTCTCTGAGGTCGGGTTCCCAACCTTGGAGAGGTAACTGGCGTGGTTTTTTCCTCACTGGCTGTGAGGGGGTGGGAGGGGGATCAGCGCGCCGATTCCAAGCTCCAAGGTCAGAGCTCTGTTTCCAACCTCGGATCTGGGAATCCAAAGTATCCCATGGCCCTCCCAGTCAATGTCTAGGGGCCATAGGATTGCTCTCTTAGGAGGGTCATACTGAAATTGTGCACGCTGATTCAGCAGACTGTTCCAAGTGTGGGAGCTTTATCGCAGATAGAATTCTGCCACCTGAAACAGTTTCCCCATTTGTTTCAAAAGAGGAAGCTGACTTGCTTGTATAGTCTGTGGATAGACTACCATTTATTTATTTGAAATTGTTGTTTTTAACCCCGCTTCTCAGCCAGAAAGGCTTCCAGAGCAGCTTACCTATAATCAGTAAAAAGGCTATAAGCACTGTATTCACATTTGTGATATCTAAGACAGGGATGCGACCTCCAGCCCGTGGGCCTGATAAGGACCGCAGTCAGTGTTTCCCCATCATGTGCGGCAGCTTCTTTCCCTGGCCTTGCCTGCTCTCTCACGGAGGGGAAAGCTCTTGCTACTGATCAGGGGTGGGGGGGACTAGAGGAGGAAGCTGCTGAGTGAGTCGTTCTTGCTTTCTTTTGAGCCTTGTCCTGCTTAATTCTGAGTAGTTAAGCAGATGGGCAGCGGCTTGTCTTGCTTACTCGTGAGAAGAGATTCTGATCATGCTTACTTCTGAGTAGACATGCTTCCTGCTATACATTGGTAACAATCGGATTTTCGGGGAGGGATTGGATTTTTCAGTCCCATTCACTTTTGCCTGTGGCTCCACCCATCACTGGCATGTGACACCCGTCCCCCAGCACTTCTCTGAAATAGAATCTGACCCTTGAGACGAAAAAGTTTCCCCATCTCTGATCTAAAGATCGATCCCTTCTTGTAAATGAGTGCATGTTTACAGTTTATAATATATTCATTGGTTTCTTTCTGTAAGCTCTGAATTTTAGATTGCAGCCTAGGAAATGCCTTTCATAAAAAAAAAAAGTATACTATCAGTGAGATTTTTCAGTAGTATATGTCGCAGCCCTAGCATACCAATGTCTGTCCTTTTCATTAGGCTTATTCTTAAATTTATATAGAAGCCACTTCTATCCTTACCTGCTTCTTGAATAAGATTTTTCCTTTGTCTGCATGCAGGAATGCGGCAACTATCCAGGCTTTCTTACTATATTACGGGCAACTGGTTTTGATGGCGGGAACAAAGCTGACCAGTTAGATTATGAAAATTTTCGGCATGTGGTACACAAGTGGCATTATAAATTAACCAAGGTAACCTAGGAACATTGAAAAGATGAGGTTGTTTTGCAGTATTGGTTAAAGCATTTTGACTGCATCTCCATGACTTTTGTAGGCATCTGTACACTGCCTCGAAACGGGTGAATACACACACATCAGAAATATCCTGATTGTGCTGACCAAAATCCTGCCATGGTATCCCAAAGTTGTGAACCTGGGCCAGGCTTTGGAAAGAAGAGTCGAAAAAATCTACAAAGGAGAGAAAGAGAAGAGACCTGATCTATATGCATTAGCGATGGGGTAACAAAACCTTCCTTTAAAAACATGGCTAAGTAATACGCAAAAAACTTTCCAAAGTCCTGAAAACATTTTTAGACTTACTTTGGCTTTATATTGACTTTGCCTGATCTTGGAAAAGTGTTATTCAGAGACAGGTGTGAGTGTAGCTTTGTTTTTGTTTTTTAAATTGTAGGTGGCATAGGTATTAAGATGGTTTGTGGAGGCTCTTTTCTGGGTGCCACCACCCACAATGTTGCAATGGCTGGCTACCAGGAAAAGAGCCTTCTCTGTGGTGGGCCCCCATCTGTGGAATGCCTTTCTGCGGGAGATCCACCTGGCATCTTCATTGTATACATTTAGAACACCAGACTAAGCCTGTGTTCTTTAAGCAGGCACTTAATCTGTTGCTTGATGATTAATTTTACTGCTGGCTCCTCAATATTTGCAAGGTTTTAACTATTTTTGAATGTTTAATATTGCATTTTCTTGTTACTTTGTTGCCTGTGTTTGGTTTTTTTTTATTGTAAATCGCCTCGAGGGCATGTGCCAGTTGGGCGGTATACAAATCTAATAAATAAAATGTGTATGAGGAGACTTGGGTTAACCAAACTCAACCCTGTCGTCAATAAATAAATAAACTTGTGTAAATTTAGACTGTACATCTCTGGGGTTAAGTGCATAGAGAAGGGCAAGGTGAAGAAATATTAAACAATTAAAGGCACAATCCTATGGCCACTACAGAGTCTAGATAGCTACAGGATAATTCGGAGTCCCAGCTCCCTCCTCAGAAACTTGCTCCGAGTTTTGAGCTGGGACTCTGAACTCAGAGCGCCCTCCCTCTGCCTTTGCAGCCGGTGCGGAAAGAACCATGCCAGCTGTGGCTCCGAGGTTGCAAGAGCGACATCAGAAACAGAGTTTTGTGGGCGAGGAGGGGAGGAGACAGGCTCCGCCAGCATATGCAGTATCCTAGTGGCGCCTCAGCCTCCTCTCCTCATGCTTCGGGGCAAAACACTTAGACTGCTGAAATTGGCCATCTAAGTGTTTTGAAGGGCAGCCAATTCTTCTGCACTCCTTCTGCCCTCCATAGGATGCCCATAATCTTTCGAGTTTGGAGGGTTATGGGCAGCCTCATGGGTTTGTGCTGTATCAAAATAGGATAGAGAGACTTAATCGCTATTTTTTTTTGTGTGCAAATGTTTTTATTACATTCTCATGTATAAACTTAGAAATTATTTTACTTGAAACATTTTTGCCTTGCTGTTTGGCCAAAAAAGGCTCCCAGGGCATTTTACAAAGATCAGTAATAAGACCGTCCCCCTGCTTAGGTTTGTAATCTAAAAGATGTGACACAAAAGGAAAAGACATTGAGAGGAAGGAGGAAAAAAGCAAACTCAGGAACTAGTTATTACCGTAGTTACAATACAGCTGTAATAGAACAGCTGGAACAGAAACAGTTCAAGGAGAGGGGGAGCCGATATTTTCTGATCCCTCAGCAGAGCTGATGGGAGTGGTTTTGCGCACTCCCCTTCTTTCCCTTGCCTGGACCGGATGGAATGGCTGCTGCCAGGTGACAGCTGACAGAGGGAGGAGCCTGATGGAGCTGGCTTCTTAGCAGAGCGGACAGTGTACCTGCTTCCCTCCTCTCCCTTGCCTCAGCCTGATGTAATGGCTGCTGCCTGGTCACATAATTCATTTTGCATCACCTTCTTATAAATGCTAATCTCCCTTCTATGTTCCAGAAAAACTTTATAGCCAATAATGTATTTTATTAATAGTACCAGTGTTTTCTTGATTACTCTTTTCAGAACAGGGGAAAAGATGTTTTTGGTGGCAAAGGTTTTGAGGATCAAGTTCTTATAAGGATTAAGGTCTTACGAGTGATTTGAAGAGAGTTATGTGATTGTACAAAATCATACGTTCATATTTAACTTGGTGGGAAAGTTGTAAACAATCTTAACTTAAAAACTAGTAATGTATCTTTCCAAGCAGCTATCCGAGTTGCTCTCTTGCTTGCTTGTTTGTTTTGTGTATATTTAACACTTTGTGCGACTTTCAGCTATTCTAGACAGTTGAAAAATAGAAAAGATCACATGGTCCCTGAAAATGATTTCCACCACAAGGACCCACCCACCAGGAATGCAGTACCTACGAGTACGACAGTGCAAAATGGGCCAGGTGGAGCTGGGCTGCCTGCTTCGCTCACAATAAATGCAGCTAAACTGGAAGAAAGCACTGCTGAGGAGACTGGTATGGCATTTGCAAATATATAATATATATTTATAGCGTAGATTGGGGGAAATTCATACTATTTTTTTCATAATCAGGAGGAAAAAAATCTAAGAGCCAGTCCACACATGCATATATATCTCTAGATCACTGAACAACTGATGACTTGCAACTAAATGTGTGAACTGACTCCACTGAGATGAAGTGAGTTAATATTAGTGAAAGCCCATGTGAACCAGCCCTAAGACTTATGCAGTGCAGTATTAACAGGAAGGGAAAGCTGTGTAGATGTGCTATACATTATACATTGGGATTCATAGTTTAAAATGTTGGCTTTTGTGACAAGCTTTAGAGTAAGGCTTCAATCCTATACATACTTACCTGGAAGTAAGTCCCACTGAACTCAGTGAGACTTAATTCTGAGTAGCCATGCGTAGGATTGTGCTATAAATATTCATAATAGTTTTTTCTGCACATAACCACAGTCTGAATAAATATTCTGAGGTTATTCTGAGTAGTGTGTGCACTGTAATTTTTCATTATTGGCAAGTAAACTCTTGATCAGTGTCATTGCTCATTAAAATAAATGTGATTTACTGTATATTTAAATAGAATATAATTGGTTTTGAAGTCTTCATATGCCACTTAACCAATGTCAGTATCTTTTTCTTTCTTTCTTTTTGTATGGGAAAAACAGATAAATTAAAGGAGAAATCTCAGGGTGCTGTTAAAGTGATTAATAAAGCTGCCAATGCAACACCAAAGGTGATTACGAGCAATGGAAACAGCGCTTCTAACAGGTGAGTACCGGCCACCATTGTCTCTTTAGAATGCAAGTTACGTTGGGAAAGGACCTGTTCATTCGTAGGATGTGGTGGGGGACACGAACGACCACAGAGAGTTCTCTTTTGGTACCTTCTACCAAGCCAGCAGAGGGGTGGGAAAATGTCACCATGAGCCACTAATGCAGGAATGGGAGGACATTCAGTTACACTGATTTATGGCCCAATTAAGACCCTCATGGACTTGGATCAATGAGGAGAGTTACAGTTTCTCAAAACTATATGAAAAATCACTCATAGTGCCATGTGGTTAAGCTACAAGATAGCAGGACTTATTTTCTCCCCTTTAGTGGTGAAAGTGGGATTGAGTTTTCTGGAACTGCATTTCTGCATAATATTTGCAGGCAGAACATGATTCTCTTGTCATGGGACTTTTATGGGACCTGCAACCAGCTCAAGAAACAGCCCTCTGCTAATGAAGCTAAGCAGGGTCAGGCCTGGTTATTACTTGGATGGGAGACCCCTCCTCTAGTTTCCTGCATTGAGCAGGCGGTTGGACTCGATAGCCTTGTGGGCTCCTTCCAACTCTATGATCTATGAAATCTATGTATGTGGGGGGGGAGTGTCTTGTCTTGGCAGAAGCTAGTCATGGATTACAGTCGCTGGAACTGACACACAGGCCAGGAACCCTGTTCCTCTTACCCTGGATTGGGAACAGTGAACAGTGGTGTGTTATGAGTGCCACCTCTAGGTATTGGTAGCCCACCTTTCTGCCAGAAACACCAGCCATTCCAGAATAACATTAATTGCTGTTCCTCCATTTAAATTCAGAAAGTGAGAGGAAACTTTTCTCATCATTGTTCACTACTTTGGGGACAGTGAACTTAAAACGGATTTTACAATCTTAAAAGGGGTTTTTAGAAAGTGAAACTACATGTTGATGTTAATATTTAGTTCCTTTTATTTCATGCAGCAAAGTTATAAAAGAAAAAGAGGACAAAGAAAAATGTGGGAAGGAAAAAGATAAGGAGAAAAAAGAGAAGACTCCAGCTGCCACTCCTGAGGCCAAAGCACTTGGAAAGGATGGGAAAGATAAACCAAAGGAAGAGCGGGCAAACAAAGAAGATAAACTGAGAGATACCAAGGAAAAGACGCCTAAGTCTGATAAGGAGAAGGAAAAAACTAAGAGAGAAGAGAAATCGTCAAAGGATGAAAAATCAAAGATTATTGTGACCAACGCAGAGTCAAAGTCTACTGCAGAAAAGGAGAAAGAGAAGGAGCCGTCCAGAGAGAGAGATGTAACCAAGGATATGAAATCCAAGGAAAACATTAGAGGAGGAGGGGGAGAGAAGACACCAGTTGCTGGGTCCTTGAAGTCACCTGTTCCCCGATCAGAAACATCAGATTCTGAAAGGGGTAGGTTTTACTTCCTTTTTGTATTTTTTTTCCTGCTTCTTTAAAGAGGGAGTATAGCTGGGTGGAAGATGGATTTTTTTTTTTTAAATGGGAACTGTAGTATGCCTGTTTACAGCTTAAGGAATTACTTGTTTTCTTAGGACTATTCAGAAAGTTGAAAGGACATCTGAGTATCTAGATGGGACTAAATGGTTTCCAGTACAGATGATCTGACTCATATTGATTTTAATGGTATCATAACTTAGTTTCTCTCTCTCTCTCTCTCTCTCTGTTCCAGAACAAAAACGCCGCAAAGTTGATACCCATTCTTCTCCATCACATTCCTCAACAGTAAAGGTTAGTATAGCCTGAGGAAGGCAGCGCCCATGTTTAGGCTCCCGTGTTTGGAATGCCAGTGTCCGACTTCCTTCAAGTTTTGTGCCAAGTGGAGCCATTGGAGGTTTTATATTGCATTAGAAAATGCATTCCTTTTCTTGGTTGGTGGACTCTTTTTTTCATATTAAAAATAAATTTTAAAATATATTTTTTTAAATTAGAAAACGAAATTAAAGCTTCAAGGACCTAGCACAAATGTAAATAGAGTTTGGAAGTGTCAAGAATTCTTTTTTAAATCAAAAAGTGCCTCACTGTTTTTAAACAGTCAGATATATTTTTATGGAGTGCAGTGGTAGCTACAAGCAAACAAGTCTCTTGCAGCAAGCAGAGAGGAGCGTATTTTTCTGCATTAATATTGAAGAATCTGTAGCGCTGAAGAGTTCCTGGAAGATTATGGGATATACGATACCTCTGAATTCATTCATCTTGATGAGCATCATACCGCTGTGTGCCTTCCAAGGAGGAGCCTGGAAAAGGAGTTCCGTAAAAAAAAAAAAAAAAGTCTCCTTGGTGATCAGTCCTCCTGTAGTTGTGTAAATTCAGTGAGCAGGCAGCTTCTGTTGCACCTTCCCTGCGAGGTTTGTTTATATTCCAGTGGGTTCCCACCCTGTTGAGCTCTGCGTTACGCTTAAACCAGATGCGGCAGCCAAAACCTTCCACCCAGCAAAGAGAAAACCCCCAGCAGTCGAACACAGCACAAAACCATGGCTGTAGCCTTCTTGAAGACTCAGGGTAGCAATTCCTTGCTCCATGTTTATATTTTTATTTCTAAACCATCTAAGCTCATGGAATCTTTGAGTTTGCAGTACGTTGAAGCTTTAAAACTGTAAGTTACCAATACTTTGTCAGAGCAGTGGGATGACTTATGTGGGGGTGTCGCCATCTTGCCAACATTTAAAAGAACTTTCTCTGTCTGAAGAGGTTGGCTTAAGGCATAGAGCAGCTGGCTAGAGAAGTAAAATTGCATTATTGCTTTTGAGTAATAGTTGATAATTGGGTTGCAATTCTGCATATGCTTGCTTGGGAGCAAGTCCCACTGATATCAGAGGGACTTGGTTCCATGCAACTATGGCAGAGAGTGTAGTATTCGTTTATAACCTGATATTATTTTATGTATATATATATATATTTAAAAAATACATTGTAGTAGTAAGGGGAACACCATCCACACACTTAATGTTAGAGAGATATTTCCCCCCTAGTTGTATAGTTGGGCTAGAAGTATAATTTCTAAAGAAAAGTTGGGGACTTAGTGTGGGTTTTATGGATCTTTTTTGTTTGTTTGTTTGTTTGTCTTGTTTTTAAAGAACTATTTAGGAACACATTTGTTTTGCAGCTAATTTGTTTTATATGATTAGCATAGGTGTGTGCATATGACTGTTTTGAAAAGTATTAATACTGGATTTATTCCCAGAAGGAGTAGCTGTTTTTTGTTTCGAGGGTATGGTCCTGCTTTCCCAAGTTCCTGCGGTTTCTGAGAACTGTGCGAGCTTATGTCTCATCTCCATTCATTTTCTACAGGACAACATCAGCGAACTCAAGGACTCTTCAGCAAAGGTTTGAATCTTTCAGTCACCCACAGAATTTTTTTTTAAAAAGGATATTTTGCGCTTGCAGCAGGTCATATTTAGAGGGTTAATCTTGATATGTTTGGAAAGCAGGAGCTATTGTAAGCTGTGTGT
Source organism: Shinisaurus crocodilurus (assembly GCA_021292165.1). Lineage (NCBI taxonomy): Eukaryota > Metazoa > Chordata > Lepidosauria > Squamata > Shinisauridae > Shinisaurus > Shinisaurus crocodilurus. The sequence continues at coordinate 12,511,046 of CM037883.1, read as the reverse complement.
GAAATGTGCATTGGTAACACATAACTAGTTGCAGCGACAGGCTGCTCTTTATTGATGTGATATCTTGCTGGTTTTCAAATGGGTGTTCTGTGGAATCCTGGGTTTCCTGTGAACCTTACAGGGGGGTCTTCAAGGAGAAGATCAGTAATGGCAAATCAGCTTCCCTGAAAGACAACTTGCCAACCACTGTTGATCTTCCCCTGCAGTGTGCGCTTTCATTGAATGTTGTGTTGCTCAAGGTCACACTGTCATTTCAAGCAGTGGTGCCTGTCCGTCCCCCCACAAGAACTAACTGGCCAGTCCCCCTAGAAGAGGGTGGCCCTCCAGAAGATGCATTACAACTGCCATCATCTTCAGATGCTGTCTGGGGCTGAAGAGAGGTTGAGTCCCAACAACATCTGGAGCAGTGTTCTCCAACCTTGGGTCCCCAGATGTTTTTGGCCTACAACTCCCAGGGGCATGCTGGGAGTTGTAGGCCAAAAACATCTGGGGACCCAAGGTTGGAGAACACTGATCTGGAGGGACACACGTTGCCTAGAACAAGCCCTGGAGTTATCTCAATGAGACCTGTGTTCGGTGGCAGATGTCTAGGGGTTCTTCAGTCAAATTAATGTGGAAAGGATTCCCGGAAAACAAAAGTTTGAAAACCGTCTAAGAAACCAGGGGGGTCCTAATCGCTTGCTTGTGCTTTCCAGAGGCATCTGGCTAGCTGCTGTTTGAAAAAGAATACTGGACGACACGGACCCTTAGTCTGATCTAGCATTTTATTAGACCTCTGAATGATAGTATCCTAAGGGTCAGTCCATTAAATCTCCCCAAATGTCACTTATGCTTCTTCAATATACTCATTTCATAGCTTTTAAAATACCGTTTTTGCATAAAGAAAGCCGCATTTAGGTTGTTTTCCCTTGGCCTTCCTCAGCTGCCAACTATATGACAAATATTTTTCTTCTATTTTCACTGGGTTCCAATTGGAAAAATAACTACCTCTAAAGGAATGCAGCGTTTATTCCTTTGTGTGAGCAACCGGTCCATCCACATGCACCAGCTGAAACGTCTGTGCAGTCTTCAAGGAAACCCCTTCACAGGGCAGGTTTACAGCAGTCTAGAGTCTACACAGAGACCTGGTTCTGAATTAGAAAGATAGGGTTGCAGCTGTGTACCATGTGGAGTTGGTGAAAAGCAGACTTGGCCACTGGTCTAGCCTAAAAAGGTGGGCAGAGCCGGCTGATGCAGGAGCACCAAAAAGCTGAGCATGCTGAACTTGCCGATTCCCTAACCTTCTGCCAATCAAGAGTACTAGTGGGGATACAGCCCCACCTGTGTCCACTTCATGACTGCAGCTAAACTCTGGGCAAGTACCAAGACAACAGGGGATCTGGATCTAATAGGAAAGAGTTAGGTCTCATCATTATGCTGAGAGCATTGAACTCCCAAGTGATCTCATCACACAGCTTCAGACACATACTGAAATGATTTATGGAGTTTGCTGCTACAAGATGTGGTGAGAGCCATTGGCTTAGAGGACTGAAAGGGATTAGACAGCTTCATGGAGGATAGGCCTATCAGTCGCTGTTCAGTCATGATGGCTACACGGACCCTTCCTGTTCAGAGGCAACATGCCACTGATGGCCAGTTGCTGGGGAACAGCAGCAGGAGAGGTCTACTGCTTTGTGTCCTGCCTGTGGGCTTCCCAGAAGCATCTAACCGGCCACTGGGAGAAGCATGATGCTAGACTAAGTGGACCTTTGGTCTGATCCAGCAGGGCTGCTCTTATGTTCTCAAAAGAATGGGGAATGCACCGATTCTGAATGGCAAATCATGATGAGGTAATACTGGGGCAACATTCGTGGTTTCGTTAGAAGTCAAAGTGGTTTGGGCAGGCGATGAGGGAAGAGATTCATAGATCTTCCTTTTATATGTCTAACATTAAATCGCAAAAAAAGTAGTGTTACTGGTTTTCATACATCAGAGTAACCAAGTATAATAGGTTTTCCTGGGGAATAATCTAGTTGGAAATTGTGGGAGAGGGTGAATAGAGCTGTCTCTGGGCAGCTCCCATGGGGAATGCTACTTTGAGTGGGAGGAAAACACAAGTTGGGGAAATGGATTTCCCACATTTTTTTTAAATTCAAAAAGGAACTACAAGTAGGAGGTGGATTGGGTCTATTGTGCTGGGTAAGGGAGTTTTCCTCATGCCTTATTTCTAATTTAAATCCCCCTTCCTCTGCAACTGCTATTTGTCCTCCAGTGGAAAAAACATGTAGGTGCCTGGGCAATTTAATTAGAGGGAAAGGTCCATGTGTGTGTGTCTTTATAAATTCTCCCCCAGCACTGATTGGATTTGCCTGCCCCCTCCCTGTGACTGCTTCTATTTTATTTATTTTCAAAGTGGGAGAGTCTGATCACAGATCTCCCACATCATGTAGCTTGGCCTTCATTATCTCTTAAATGGAGATTTTGCTCCATTCCTCTGTTGAGTACTATGTAAAAGTAATTTTAAATAAGGAACTAATTAATACACAATTATAAAGTCCATCGTGATCTGGTATTCTTTCCAAAAGATCCTCACTAACCCCCCCCCCAAAAAAAAACCTCTTCACAATTTGCACACATTAAAAAATGTGAATGTTTTACTGAAAATATTGTAGATGATTGTATAATGGTACAATCCAATCAGGATGCCTGTATCCCTCTGAACCCGGAGGGTTACAGGCATCCTATGGAGGGTGGGAGGAACGGGGAGGCGAAGGTCGCCTCCATGCTCCTCCTGCCCTGCAACTCAGGTAGATGGTTGTTTTCAGCTGTCTAGCTGAGGCACTTTGGAGTGGGAGGGAAGGAGGCTGAGGTGCCACCAGGATACCTTGTATCTTGGCTACACCTGTCCCTTCCCCTCCCCTCCCCACCCCCTGGAAAGCCCCGTAAACCCCGGCTCCGAGGTCACTCTTGCAGCACGGTTCTTTCTGCACCGACGGGGTGGGGATGGGGACGCTCCAAGCATTGGTCCCCAGCTACGGGGTTGGAGCAATTTTCTGAACTTGTAGCTGGGTCTCTGAAAAATCGATGGCTGTCTAGATGCTGTCTAGTGGCCACAGGGTTTCACTGCCTGTTATACATGCTACTGCATACACCAAAAAATAATTCAGAGCATTCAAAGCACTTAATTAAAAAATTGTCTTCATACAATTTTCCAAGGTCTGTTATCTTCCTTGTCACTGAACCCTAGTTATTTCATATAACTGCTAGCAATGAAGTCAAATGATAGTGTTCAGTTTTCTATTTCTTTTTGAAAGGAGCTTTACAAGCTTTTAAAAAAGTTTATGAAGTCTGATATTGTTTATTATTATTTAAATAGATCGCAGGTAATACATAATTTGGCTGAACTCTTACATTGGGAACATGTTTGAATACCAGTTTTGTCTGTCATCCTTAGGATCTTACTGAAATTCAGGATGCCTATATATCAATACGTCCTAGTACTATTTTGGATAAATGTTTGCTTTTTATAAAAAAAACATTTTTTGTGTCTTTACTTCTGTTTTGTGATGTTGAAAGAGTTCTCAAAGAGGGACCTTCAGACCTTTAGGAATAAATAGTATTTAAGGATTTTGGTGCAACAGACAATTATTTTAAGGTACCACCTCTAGAAAGGTGCATTGATCCTTGATAATGTTGCCTCAATTTAACAGCACTACATTAACCACTCCACTCCAGCCCTGTCCAAGAGTAAGGAGAGAGAAGTGGAGAAGAAAGATGTGGACAAGTCAAGGGAACGATCTAGGGAGAGGGAGAAGAAAGATGAAAAGGAGAGGAAAGATCGGAAAAGGGTTTGTGATCTTTATTCACTATTTTAAATCTGGGGTCCTTAAATTATTATTTTGACCCTCTCTAAAGAAAACTGTGTTTGAACAGTTGCTTCTAGTTTTCAATAGGAAAAAAACGCAGGCAGCCTGTTACTAGGATCTGTGCTGCAAGTAGACAGTTCAAAGGAAGAAGCCGCTTTAACACTTCAGTTGTCTTTAAGCATACTATTTAAAACTATTTTATTATCTTAGAAATCTGTGTATGTTAAATGTGTTAATGTTGTCTCTGACCAGGATCATTCAAATAGTGACCGGGAAGTTCCCCAGGATTCAACCAAGCGTCGGAAAGAGGAAAATGGAACAAGTACGCTCTCCTGCTTTTTCTCTTCCTAGTAATGCCTCACTGGTGCCATGTGTATTTATGTCATTTTTGTTTTTATTTTTTTCCAGCTGGTTCCTCCAAACATAATAAGACTGAAAGTCCTTCCGATTCTCCTCGGTCTAATGAGAAGGAAAAGGAGAAAAACAAATCAAAATCTTCAAGCAAAGAAAAAGGAGATTCAATTAAAGTTGAAAAGATGGAGAAAAGCTCTTCTGGTAGCAAAAAGGCAAGATGATAATTCCTACCACGTTATTATTTCTAGCAAGAAACTTATTTGTTCTTGATCAGGTTCTGATTGGACATTTGGTAGCACATGAAGTTCAATCCCCCCAATACTAGTGTTTGATGTATAGGGTTACAATTAAAACTTTAAAATATATTTTCAGTATATTTTAATGTGTTGAAGTAGAACATAACAAAAAGAAATTTTAACATAAGAAGAGCCATACTGGATCATACCAAGGGTCCACCTAGTCCAGCATTCTGTTCACACAGTGACCAACCAGCTCCAACCACGGGAAATCGTCAAGTAGGACTTGAGTGCAACAGCACCCCCCGCCCTGCCCATGTTCCCCAGCAACTGGGGTACATGGGCATACTGCCTTTGATAATGGAGGTAGCATATAGCCATCAGGACTAGTAGCCATTCAAAATTGGTGGCCATTTTGTTCAGGAAGAGTAAATCCCTAATTTGTTTTCAGAATACTCTGACCTGTCACTCTGTGTATGTAATAAGTCATTATTTTTCCTCTTGTTTTAATTCACTTTGTCTAGGACTCCAGACATGATAAGGAGAAAACAGAGAAAAAAGAGAAACGGGACAGTACTGGTGGGAAAGAAGAAAAGAAACAATATCCTTTCACTAGTCTTGATGTACGATTATTTTCTAAGAATTTTTTTTTTTTAATTTCCCTTAATCTTTGATCTACTCATAAATCTTCAGACAAGCACAGATAATGAATGCTGTTCTGACCAAGGTAAGAATAACAGAGAACACCTGTTATTGAGCATATTAAAAATCTAATAAATAAAAAAACCTTTTTGATGTATTTTTCATTGGAGGTGGAGAAAGACATTTACGAAATTGCTCATGCTGAGAGTTGCTGTCGCTTTGAAGCATTTACCTTTCACCATAAGCAAGTAGTGACTATAGTCACAGTCCTGTTCAAATTAGCATTGCTGCTATTTGGAAATCAGAGCAGGACAGATAATGGTTTCAAGGAGATGCCAGATGTAGATTTACCCAGCATTGCACAGGGTTATATAGTGCATTCTATCCAGGGAAAGTATGTGAGTGGGGTAGGATGGGTGGGCTGCAGGGCAAGGATGCTCAAGAGCCTGAGGACCGCTCCCGTCTCATCCTTCCGGAACAGAAACATTTGCACAAAGAGGACCAGAGAGTTTTTAGAAATAAAAACAGAATAATAAGCAACATTCCCTTTTTAGCTTTCAGTCTAGTTGGTAGGAACCTTTTCTTGAATTACTAAGCTACGTGGATACAAAAATAGCTTTTAAGGAGCAGTGTACAGTCATGCCTTGGATTGAGAGCATAATTCGTTCCAGAAACGTGCTTGTAATCCAAAACACTCTTATATCAAAACGAAATCCCCCCAAAAAAATTTGTGCAGAGATTTTTAATTTAAGCCGTACTACAGTACTTGTATTGCAAGACGTCGCTTGTATATCAAGTAAAAAAAAAATTAAATATTTAAAAATTTGCTTGTCTTGCAAAATGCTCTCAAACCAAGTTACTTGCAATCCAAGGTATTACTGTACATAAATCCACTTGCCTGTGTCATGTGTCGCTTTCCCACACTCAGCTGCAGCCAATGAGCCTTGGGTTTTGTTCTTCGTCAGCAGGCATGAGAAGGAGTATTCAAACTGTGGCCTTCAGGTTATGTGACAATAAATGTGCGACTGCCGCTAAATTCAGTCACCAGTCATCTAGTTCCCCACTCACCTTTCACAACTTTTGGAAGACCTTACCTCGAGTTCCCCCACTCTTCCTGCCATCAGCAGCTGAAGATGTGGAACAAAGCACAGGGAAGCACAGAATGTTACGATATCACAACACAAGGTAAGGGCGCAATCCTATGCGTGCTTAGAAAGAGAAACGTCCTACAACTCCCAGCATGCCCCAGCCAGCCATGCTGGCTGGGACATGCTGGGAGTTGTAGGACATATTTTTCTGTCTTAACATACATAGGATTGTGCCTTAATTACATACAGGGGAAACTGTCACGAACATCGTTTGTGGTAGCTATGTTGATGATGTCAACTTAAATTTGTAGCAATGCAAAGTCCAGTTCCTATAATACCATGCTGGTATAAAGAGTGTAACTGGACTTTTATTATTCCTTCATAGAGAAGTACACTGGCTGGGGCATGCTGGGAGTTGTAGGCCAAAAACATCTGGGGACCCAAGGTTGGAGAACACTGCTCTAGTCATTTGTTTTAGTTTTACCTCTTCAGCTATGAAAACTAAAATCTTAACAAAAATGTTAGGCCATCAAAAAAGGCCTTTTAGACTATGTAGTGTTGTGACTCTAGTTTTGGCTTCATTAACATAAATAATCTAGGAAAGAACTCTCATCGATTGCTGAGATCAAAAACCTCCACCAGGATTGACAAGTTAATGTGCAGCAAAACCAATAGAGGGTCTTGTAGTACCAGGATACTTGCCTGGTCACTGAGGTCATCAGAGGAAATTCTCCTGGTGGTTCCACATGGACCTATGGCCTGACTGGAGTCAACCAGGAGAAGAGCCTTCAACGTGGCATCTCCATTTCTATGGAGCTCCTTGCCTCTGGAAGTCAGACAGGCTCCAACATTGTATTGCTTTCGGCACCTGCTGAAGACATCCTTGTTCCGGGAAGCCTTCCTTGCTGACCAGCCACGATTTTGATTATGCCTTGTTTTCTATGCCTTGTTTTTATTCTTTGCTTGTTTTTATCTTTTTATTGTTGACTGCTCTGAAATCTGCTTAGACATGGAGCAGTATACAAATACTGTAAATAAATAAATAGTATATTTAAAGCTCAACAAATGCATTGTAGCATACATGTCAGAGCCCACTTTGCCACCTAATAGAAATGTAGTTTAAACTGATGTATTAATGAGCCTTTGATAAATATTGAAATGCCTGTGTCATGAATTTGTATTTAAATCGATAGTGTTATTAGGTGCTTTATATACTCATACTAATTCATTAAAATATTGCTAAAAGGTCGACCAATTCTAATTAAAAATCAGCACGTTCAAATGCCAAGGCTAACCATTCTCCTTCAGCTAACTCTGTGGCTTCCAGGTATTTTGTAAGTGTTAGAAAAGTATTAAGCATGTATATTTTATGAAGAGACAGGAAAATATCCTTTCAGAGTTCATTCTTCCTTAATCCATCTACCTAACTTCAGGATACTGATCATTTTACATCTTCATTTTTCTGGGTAGCAAATGATGGCACTCTCAGATTAATTTATACCGAGTAATTTATTCAATTATTATTATTCAGTTTTGTATCAAGTAATGCTATTCCTTGCTCACCACAGCTCCTTCTCTTTCTAAATTTAAAAACCTTTAATGCTGACCTTATGCCATGTTTTGGTTGTCACTGCACAGTGTACGTTTGCACACGGATGCTGCATAGGTTTACAGATCATTGCAGTGCAGTATTGCACCACTGCAAGAGGGCTTAGCAAGATCCCCTCCTGCTTACCTGGTGCTTGGGAGGGTCATAGGGTCAGTGCTATGACACATGTAAAGCCCAGCTTGGGCCAAGTTCAGTTTGATACTACATTAAATGACACTTGGAAGAATTGTGCTTTTAGTATGGGCATCTTCGGGCCATTCTGCTTACTTCTAATTGCTGCTCTTGATTTCTTTCAGCTCCTGACCCTTTAGGAAATATATTTACTTGTCCTGATGTTCTTCCTTTTAGGCAAGGTTGAAATGGGAAGTTATCGAGCTGTGACCAGAAATGTATTTTCCGGAATATAGATTGCACAGAATATTGTGAATGAAGAGGACCCATCTGCATCTCCTTAAATTATTCAGTTCTCTGCTTTATTTCCCTCCCATTGCTGAAGATTTGATTGTTGAGTTGTACATTACTGTATTTTTAACTTGTCGCTTAGTTTCTTAAAACATTTATTTTCAGTACCTGGCTGAAAGTGTTACATGTTCCATATTTTTAGCACAATGTGCTGCAAACAGTTGCCATCGTGCAAATGAGGTTTTCATGTGTACAGAGTTCCACATTAGGTTATCAGAATACTGCCTGAGTTTAGTAACCCTTTTCAATTGGAAATGCATTATTTTAGGTGTTTGAAAACCAACAAATAAACAGTTATTGAACCTTTGGAATTTACCTCATTTAAAATCCAGTTTTTATTTATTGTTTTTAATATCAATAACTAAAACCGAGTGGGAGCACAGTTTTCACGCAATGCTTAGGAATTATTTGTATATTATGTGCGCAACATTGACCTGTTTAAAAGAAGAAAAAGAAAACAACCCCACCCCCACTCCACTCTATCGTTCCTCACTACACCTTATGTTTGTCATAATGTTTTTAGAGAAATTGGGAAATACTTTCTTGCAAACAGAAATTAAAAAATTAGGTTTCAATATTACAGCTACAGGAGCTTTGTATCGCTGGACTTTAGTCAAAAACGTTTCACAATGACATTTTTAAAAAAGCAAAACAAATTTTTTTATCTGATGAATTCTACCAGTGTAACCTTTTTTCTAAATAAACAATAGTTTTCTCAATGGGTCGTAAATCATTGTGTGTGTTTCTTATTCAGGTGATTTTATGTGCTGAAATTTTAGCTCGCGTGTACATTTGTCCTCTTCAGTCTTTTTGAAAATCTGTAGATTAGATCTTAGTTCCACAAACTTTGAAGGATACTGTAACCCAAGAAAGTGATCCCACCTATTTAATCATAGCTTCTTTGAAACAGAAGACGCCATTTTAGAGTGATGTCATAGGGAAATGGGTCCAAAGTCTTGCTCAGATTATTCTCATTGTTTCCAATCAAAAGGGGAGGTAGAATTGACCCAACATTATTTTTCCCCTCAACAAATCAATTTTTGCTCTGTGACCAATACTGCATGGAGAAGAGGAAATATAGAGAGACACTGATAAACTAGCATAGTGTCAGTGCCTGTGGTGGTGATGAGGAAGGGTGGGATTGGGGATCAAAGGCACCAGCACAAATAGGATGTCCACAGCACCATTGGCTTGCTTGGCTGATACGCTGATATGAATATATCAGAAGGGGTAGGGGAGTTGTTCTGGATGACTTGTCCTGAGTTTAAAGTACTTGGCCCATGTTGCTTAATAACACCCACCCACAGACGCATAATCAGTCTTTCCTCGTTTGGTGCATTGCGTGCGTGTGTGCATGTGTGTGTTTAATCCCTCAAAGGGCCATTGAGATTTACTGAAATCAATTATGCTGTGCACACTAAGATTGTTCTTTATTGACCCAGTCTGGAAATAAAATTATGGACTGCCTAACAAAAGCCACCTTTTGGGAAATCTGATCTCAAGCTAATTTGTAACGATTCCTCTGGCTGCGATAGAAGGTATGTAATAGATTAAATGCTTAATTTTTCTGTCTTGTAAGGGTTTTCTTTTAAAAAAAAAATCTAGGAAATAGGGCATCTCTATTTAAAGTTTTGAATAGCTAATGGGAATAAGGTGTTCAATGTATGGCCTATTGGCTGTATGTACACCACCATGACTGTATCTTTGCAGATTATTTTAGAAATTTTCGGTCTGGGTTTTGTTGACTTGAAGGCTAGTCCATATGATTATGGAGGTCATAGTGAAAACGCTATGTAGGTTGGATCTTTTAAAGTCTTAAGCACCTTGGCTTCAAGTTCAGGAGGGGGCGAAATCGCGTTTTACTGCCTTCCTGACATCAGCCAGAAAGGAAGTAGATGTTAAAATGAAAAAAAATCATTTCCCCCCATTCAAACAAGCTGAACTATATTATAAGCATCACTTCATTAAGGATTTGAAGTGAAGTGGAAGAGCTAGGTTAAAACCTGGAGGATGCACTTCTCTAAAACTGTTTATATTTGGAGATGCTGACTATCATACAAATCTATATCCCGGTGGTACTTATTTCATTAAAAAGGCTCAGTAAGATACATCCCTAAAGTCAAGTCTGGTAAGCAGCTGATGGAATTTTACAAAGGATTTACAACTGCATTTAATAATTCACTGTCAGCAAATGAAGTCTTGCTATTCTAGATAGCAAGGGGCAAATTGCTTACTCTGGAGTAAATAGACTTCTGTTGGGTTAGGAGGGGGGGAATCAAGGAACAAGGAGTTCATAGATCATAGAGTTGGAAGGGGCCTACAAGGCCATCGAGTTCAACCCCTTGTTCAATGCAGGAAACTAGAGGAGGGGTCTCGCATCCGAGTAATAACCAGGCCTGACCCTGCTTAGCTTTCCACACTCAGACAAGCTGAGCCAGCGATAACTAATAGCCAAACTACACATCACCTAACTATAGCCTGGTTATCTCCCCACCCCCCTTTACTCACATTTGCACTTAACATTGTTCAGTCCCAAGTTAACCTACTGCATGTTTGCAATACGTGCTTAGATACCTTCTCTTTAAACTTTAAAGGCTGCAGCCAAAACAAATAGTTTCCTGACACGCCTTTCTTGATTTACCTCGTGACAGAATTATCCGTTTGGGAGCAAGTGAATGTTCTGGATCCGGACTACTCGCCTACTTCTGCTTTGCTAAATAACCCAGGAATGTTCGCCAGGGCACTTCCTGCAAGTTCACTAACATTTTTTGTTTGATCATGCAAACCAAGACTCTCTTGATCTGTTTGGGCTATACTAGCTGAATCCTGCTATCTGGGTGTATTGGAAACGATTCCAAGGATCATTTCGAATACAGTGCATGAACACTGAGTTAACACTGCTTTTATTGATCAGCTGGAGCTCAAAACTTAACTCATTATTCTTTTATGATTGTTGGTAATTAGCCTGTGCGACCCTTCTCTGAAATTCAAAGCCAATATTGTAAGAGGAACCTGAGCTTTCTTGAATCCCCCGGGACCATCGCAATCATCAGGCAATCACTGGTGACGGAGTAAGATTGTCTTCCAGGATAAAAATTTACAAAAAGATTTTAAAAGGAGGAAATTCTAAAGAAAATTGTGTAGACTCTAGGTACATGACTGTGGAGGCCAATTCTAGATCCACACAGCTTCCCACAGTGAGGACACAGGTTACCAGATGGAAAATGGTCCTGTAAAGGATTCATTTGATGTGCTTTTCGCTTAGCACCTTTCTCCCTTTCACCTTGCGCTCGGGCTTCTTCAAAGTCTATAGAACCTTTGTGAAAGGCCAACCTCCAGTTAGATCGTTCATGGGCCAGAGCTTCCCAGTTTTAGATGTTTATATTGCATTTTTTTTTTTTAGATTAGCCTTATGAACATCTTTAAACCTCTTATATTGACATCGCAATAACCCTTATCGCAATAACCCTCTTATATTGACATCGCAATAACCCTTAAGCCATCCCCGGCATCTCACTTTGTTATGCATCTCACTTTTAGCTTAGCTGCAATTGTGCCCATGGCTATTCCTTTGTTGTCATTATAATAATGACAATAGCAATCACCACCATCATCATGGGTCTGGAGATCAAAGTGACTTCAGAGTGGTCAGACCCAGAGCCCTTAAATGGTTAGAGCATCCTGGGGTGGGTAGCTAGGTCGTTTTTCTGTTTTCTTTTGTCTTCCAGCTAAAATTCAGCCCATCCAGATCAGGGTCATGGCATAGGGAAGACTTCTGGTCTCCACGTTTGTATCTCTGTGATCTGTTATGGGTTATTAGCTGTTTCAGGTTGGTGATTGACAAGCCGTTGATACAAATATACATCAAATAAATAAATAGGCATGCCTCGATGTTCAGCCTTAGTTACCAACACCAACACGTGAGCCAGGGGAAATGAGCCACTGTGGCTTATTTCCCCAGCTGTGATGGTGCAAACCAGGTCATTGATGGGGTCCAGACAAGACGATAACCCACACTCAAGGGCAGGTTGTTGCTGAACTGTTGGTTGTTCCTGAAACATAGGTTATCGTATTGTCTGAAGGGGATGTTGGTGACGCCTATTTCGGTGGGGCTCCTTTTCCATTGCAGGTTTTTTGGGGGGAGCTTCATAGGAGCCATCCAGGGTGCTGAACGCCATCCCCAAACTAGGTTCACCACCATGGAGTACCATGGATAGCTTCTATGAAGCTCCAAATAAAAGCTGCAAAACCTGCAATGGAAAAGGAGCCCCACTGAAATAGGAGTCACCAGCCTCCCCTCTGAACCCAGCCGAGATAACAAACCGTGATGGACAACCCACAGTTAGCAACCCGACAACAAACCATGGATTCTCTTCACGGGTTGTTCGTGGTTAACAAGCCATGGCTTGTGTTAGCACGGCTGGGTTCACACAACATGATTAGCCATGTTTCATCAACAGCCCACGGTTCAACAGCAACCCACACTCAACCGTTGAGTGTGGGTTATTGTGTTGCCTGAACCCAGTCTGACTAGCAGCAGCTCTCCAGGGCTTCAGGCAGGATTCTTTTCTAGTCCTACCTGGATATGCTAGGGATTGAACCTTCTGCGTGCAAAACACCTGCTTTACTACTGGCCTACAGCTCCTCACTCAAACTCTGGACACCTTTACATCCTGTGTGTGTGTGTGTGTGAGATTTAACTGCAAAGAATTTGGGTGTGTTTCATTAGTTTGGCTTTGTTGTTCTTAAAATCTGAGGCAGAATGCTCCCTGAGGGGAGATAGCGACAGCTGCTGTTTGGCTGACCAATCCGTTCCAATGTTCATATTTCTGAAAACCGGCTGTCGAAGGAAAAGGGGGTCGGTATTTTGTGCCAGACTTAACTGGCCACTGAATGTCAGTATTGCTCCAAATTAATACAGTCAGGGAAGGGAGGGGGGGAGCCACAAAAGGGAGTTCGTGTGAAAGCTTGAAAAGTTGAGAGGCTGATCTTGGACTGAAATGGAAAAAAAACCCTGCCCTCCAGATTTTAAACTGATGCCTTGTTTCCGTCCTTAACTTTCCCTCAGACTTGTAAATCTGGGGAGCAAGCCAGTATCTATAACATGTGAAAACAAAGGAGAATCATGGCAATTACTTACTGATTAAAGAAAGCCTAGGCCACCGTGATCAAAATTATTCCAATATTCTTTTTACTTTATGTTAATTACAACTTATTTAACTCCTTCAAATATTCATAACATTGTTATGAATATTTGAAGGAGTTAAACAAGTATCTATAATATTACAGGAACTGTAAGAGCACTATGCCAGCCCTTCCTTCCTTCCTTCCTTCCTTCCTTCCTTCCTTCCCTCCCAAACCAAACCAAAAACTTCATTCCATCATTTATAAAACATTTGCAATTCACTAAACCCTGTACACAGATTAAAAGCAGGCTAGCAGGCACCACTTCTTAAAGCAGTGTTCTCCAACCTTGGGTCCCCAGATGCTTTTGGCCTCCAACTCCCTGGGGCATGCTGGGAGTTGTAGGCCAAAAGCATCTGGGGACCCAAGGTTGGAGAACACTGTGAATTAAAGCGTCATAGTAATTCTTAGACTGACCAGTTGGAATGGCAGCAGTTCCAGGAGGGGAGGGACCCAATGGCAGCTGGTCTCTCAGGCGAACCAATGTACTGTCCCATTCCTTCCTGCTGCTGCTGTCCTCAGGTGAAATGCCTGCTGCAACAAAGGGAGAAACGGGGCAGCAGGGCCCACTCCATTCAGCTTGGCTGAGACACCAGCTACAATTTAGCTCCCCTCCCCAACCATCACTGGTCAACAGGTGACATATGGAGACATCTGGTTTGCACCTAATGACAACCCAGAATATAGGTTGTCATTGAATCCTGGGTTGTTGTTATGTGCGAACTATGGTTTAACTGTGGGTTGTTAGCCACGAACAACCCAGAGTTCACAACCCAAGAACAAAACCTGGGTTCTCTTCCTGGTTTGTTCATGGTTAACAACCCACAGTTAAACCACAGCGCGGGGTTTGCATGTAAAAACTGATGGCAGAGCACAATAGCAGCAGCAGAGTTCTCCCAACACACACACACACACACACACACACACGTTTTTTAAAATAGATGCTTTAAAATAAATAACAGTAACATAAGATTACCTGTGTAATACAAGCTTGATGGTTACAGGTTTCTAGTAAGCACAGTTTCTTATATGTTACTCATTCTGTGAGGAAATGAAAACACAGGTCAAGTCCCTTTGCTTAAAACCAAGCAAGCATCAGTTAAGTCTGTTAACTGTAGGATATCCTAACTGTCAGAGAGAGGGAGAATGGAATTCTTTAACCTGTTGCTAGGCAACATCCAGCATTCCCTCCCCTGATACCACTAAGTAGTTTGCTCCACTGAAGCCTGCCCCCTGACTTCTCAGAGAAGTTTGGTTTCTGCCTTTGACACTAGACTATAACAGTCTATCTTAACCCTTTACTGGGGAGTCAACTTAAAAACCCTCCCTGCAGAGTTGACATCTTCTCATTGCATATTCCAAGAACAACAACCCACGATTCAACAACAACCCATTTGCAAACCATAGTCAACCCATACTCTGTGTTGTTACATGTGAACTAGGCCAGTGCTTCTTAAGATATCCTGGTCCTGAGGCTTTATGACTCAGGGTCAAAATAGGCATTATTTTAAATCTGTCTCTGGCAACTACCTCTTTTGTTCATTTTTACTCTAGAGTAAGCACAAGGGGCCCAATCCATATCCATAGAGTCCCTCTATGCCCCACACTAGGGTCCTGATCCAGATTGGGCTCCCTGCACCTACTCTAGAGTAAAACCAAAAAAGTGTAGCTGCTAGATACAGATGTATAGTAATGTTTATTTTGACCTTCCGCAGACCCATACATAACTTGCTTGATTGAAATGTCCATGGTTCCTAGATAGATTTTGCTGTCTGCCTGAGTTCTCCACCTGTGTAATCCTAGTTTACAAAGGAGCAGTCTCCTCTTTCCACCCATCTGGATAATACATTGGTAGACTCTTCAAATGCTTTGAGATTTTAGCTACCATGCAGGAAATGTCAAAGACATGATGAATAAAGGTTATGGGCTTACACAACCAGAATTTGCTCCCTCTGAACAGTCTTGTCCAAAAGTATGGATGCAAAACTTGTTTAGATCAATAGCTCAACAATTTTCTTATTACATCTGTCAAAAGGCATACTGAACTGCGGTCGATTTCCTAAGAGTATCTGAAGCACTCTCGGATCGTGAACTGATTTGGAGCAGAGATCTGGCCCTAGCAAATACATAGAGTGCGGCTGATCTTCACTATTTGGTTACCTTACTGTAAAACCCACCAATCCGGATTGGCCCCCATGTGCACTTACACTAAAGTAAGCAAAATGGTGAGGATCAGCTGCATGCTATGTATTTAATGTCCTGTGCAGTTTACCCCTCAGGCAGCTGATTTTGGGAGTTATGACTGCCAGGGAGAGGTGCTTGTAGAATTTGCTGTTTCAGGTGCCAAGATAACTTGGCTGGCCTTGGGTACTATATACATGTAGCAAAATGTTTTGGTCTAGCCCTGTAAAATGTTTATTTATTTATTTTATTTATTTCATTTTTATACCGCCCAACAGCTGAAGCTCTCTGGGCGGTTTACAGCAATTAACAAGACAGCCCCTGCCCGCAGGCTTACGATCTAAAAAGACATGACACACAAGGAAAAAGGGATGGGGAGGGAAGAAGGCCTGGCTATCAAAGCACTATGCCTTCAAATCCTGTATCTCATGAAGATTACTACTACAGTGAGTGAACACAGTAATACACAACACAAGCCCCACACAGTCACTGGAAGAGAAGAATGTGATTGTTCCACATGATTGGGAACTGTGCAGAGTTTCACGCTGTACACACAGCCTACGTGTGTACAGCTTTTGATGTGTAGAATCCCATTCTCACCTTCCTCTGAATGTGGAACAAGTGGATACCTGGAGGTTAGGGGGCAGGGTAGAGGGCACAATCTGCTCACCCTCTTCATATTCAGAAGAATTCAACCAGAAGAGCTCTAAAACCAAGTACTGTATACAGGAGACTGACGCGATGCCCTTTACCTGTATGAATACCAATACGCAGCCTCAGTTTCTCATCTGGCATGTGCCTAATCTTGAAGGAGATAATTTCACTGGGAAAGTGCACAGACATGGTAGCAATTTCCTCAACATGTTTTGTCCCATTGCGAATGGGAAGGCCACTAGCAACCATATAGGCATCTCCAATAGTTTCAACCGTGTAAACAATGGAAGTAATAATCAGTGCTTGCATAAAAGTGGGCCACCAAGAGCAACTACGTTAATGGCAGCTCATTTAAGTGCTAAGTAGTAGAACATAAGGGAGGAAGGCTTGGTTTTCAACTGCTTAGAAAGGGTATGCCTGATTTAGTAACCATAAAGAGATGCTAGTCCTTTCTTCTCCTCTTGGGAAAAGAAGCTACATATGACACATACACAAAATGGTGAGTGCCAGAACTTTGACTCAAAAAGTCCCTGATTCGAATCCTACATCTGCCGTGATCTCACTCAGCGGCCTTCAGGCAAGCCATTCTCTCTGAGCCTCATCTGCTAATATAGGGCGATAGTAATACTGACATACCCCTACACGGTTGTTGTAAGGATTACAACTAGTGAATGCATGTGTGAGGCACTTTGAATGCTTGAAAGTGCTATACAAATGTTAAGTTTTTATGTATTTATTTTAGTTATTGTATTTATATCCCAGCTTTTTTCCAGCAAGGAATCCAAGGCGGCTTACATAATCCTCCTCCTCCTCCTCCTCTCCATTTTATCCTCACAACAACCCTGTGAGGTAGGTGAGGGTGAGAGTCAGTGACTGGCCCAAAGTCACCCACAGAGCTTCATGGCCGAGCGGGGACTAGAACCCGTGTCTCCCGAGTCCAAGTCCAACACTCTCACCACTATGCTGCACTGGCTCTCCAGTGTTGTTAAGTTGTTGTGTCATTTCTGTTGTTCTTATTGCAAAACCATCCAAGTCATAGTTCTCACTACAGTGGTAAACCTGTATGTGACCTGTAACACTTCAGAGTCCTGATAGGTGCTCACATGATGGAATGGTCGTCCATGCAATATTAAAAAAAGAAAAGAAAACTCTTCCCATGAACCCCCCCCCAAAAAACCCCCCAACAACTAGCATGTCAGGAATTCAGCCCCTGGCTGTTGCCACGGCTGTTATTTAATTTTTAAAAAGCTGCTGGAAAATCCTAACTGCTGATCTCCTGCATCAGGTTTAGTAGGCTTTGAGACAGTGGTGGAGGGGTGGGCACAGACAACAGAGGGAGAGGGAGGGGAAGGGATTATTTGGGGAAATGCGTGTCTTCTAAAACCCCAAGAACCCAGTGGCATTTTGCTAGCAAGTGTTTATCCTGCCTCAAGACAGATCGCGATTCTGAAGCGAATACTTTGATTACTTTGGATCTTTGAAACCTGTCACACTGGCCGTGTCGTTTCTGCTCAATTTCCCCACCCCGCCGTATGCTTTAGTCTATGAAAGCTGAAAGAAAGAAGAAACCACGATGTCGAACACCAAATAAATAATGTAAATGTTTACGTGTGGCTTCCTAGAGCAGGTTTTGTCGGCGCTGCAGTTCTTGTATTGAATAGGAGACGTGGGCTGACATTGCCTGCTGGTGGTAGTGTGCGTTGGGAATCCTGCTTGGGGATCTCAATGCGGGGGGGGGGCAGTGTCAGGGGTCGGCATGGTTGGGCACAGGCTGAGGGCCCACACCCTGAGCGGGGCCCCACTGACAGCAGCAGCCCCTGGAGTTGCTCCCCCTCTTCACCGCTGCAACCTGCTTGTCCACGCCCCTGCCTCTCGCTCTGGCCCAGGCAACGGTGGTGGCGAGAAGGAGGAGCAGCAGATGCCACTGGCTCCCTGGCTCTCACTGTCGGTCAAGCAAGTGGCAGCAATGATGAGAAAGAGGAAGAGGAGAAATAGCAGCTGGTGACAATGGCGGTGAGAAGGTAAACTCACTGCAGGAGGGGGCCCATTGAGGGGGTCTTGCCCAAGGGCCCTCAAAAACCTGGAGCTGGCACTGATCTCAATGGGTTTTTTTTTGCAAAATTCGGGAGGCTGTGTATGTGTGGGCGGAATTCTCTCTCTCCCCCCCCCTGCTCCTGCAAGCTTTTACTGTTTCCCATTGTACAGTATCCTATCTCGCTTGGTCTCATGCTCTGTCCAAGTATCCATTGTTTAGGACCCAGAGCTGGCCTGCTACTACAAGGCACCACAGCAGAGCTCACAAATCTGGGATGCTCTTTAAACTGCTGTTCCAATTCTATATACACTTACCTAGGAGTAAGTCCCATTGAGCGCCAGGGGACTTCCTTCCAAGGAGACGCGTACAGGATCATACTGTAAAAATACTAAAAAGTGCCTGGTATGCCTTTGGGTGTATTTATTTTTTACCTTTATGTATTATTTTTAGTACATTTTTATCCTTCCTTTTCCTCCAAGGAGCCCAAGGTGACAGTCATAATCCTCCCCTTCTCCATTTTATCCTCACAACAATCCTGTGAGGTAGGCTCGGCTGAGAGTCAGTGACTGGCCCAAAGTCACCCAGTGAGCTTCATGTTTCCTGCATTCAGCAGGGGGTTGGACTCGATAGCCTTGTAGGCTCCTTCCAACTCTATGATCTATGAAATCTATGGCCAAGTGGGGGCTAGAACCTGGATCTCACGAGACCCAGTCCAGCACTCTAACCACACTGGGTTCACAATTTCTGTGTGGCGGTGGGAATCTTAATGCAGGACAGCAAGGAAAGCATAAGAGAGCTGTCTATACGGCCATGTGCTATGAAACAAAGGAAGCTGTTGTCTTCTGAGTCATACCATTTGGCTCAGGGGTAGCAAGCCTTTTTTTTTTTTTTTTGGGGCGGGCTCAGGGGCCCAATTCCTTTTTGGGAAGGGTCTCAGGGGCTTCATTCCAGCAGCAGGCGGGGCCAAGGACTGAACGAGTAGAGGCCAAAGCAAAGTTGGCGGGGCCAGATGTAATTGATAACAATTTGGTCATTTCCCCACTGAGTATAAAAGCCACAGCTCAATTATGTGCATGCCTTCTCGGGAGTAACTCCCAGTGCAACAGCTTTCAGGCATACAAACCACGGTTCAGTATTGTCTGCGCCGGGGTTGTCAAACCCGTTTAATAAACTTAAGAAAGAAAGGAAGTTTGGAAGGACTGTGAGCTCCATTTAAAACAAATTCCTGGGCTCAAAATTCTTTAATGCGAAGTGTGTGTCTTTTGCACCAGGCTTACTTTGGTAGATCTCGGGGTTCTAGTAAAAACCAAATAGATCCCACAAGCCCGAAGTGTGTCCACCTCTGGATTTGGGCAAGATTGGGCTGAACTAATATAATGTTGGAGGATATGGAAAGGAGTCGGTCCTATACTGGTTAGGACGAGCAGAGTCCCCCCCCCCCCTTATGAACAGCCTGGTTATTGGGCTGGTTATCACCACGTGGGTTGTTAAACCCTGCTAAAAGACATTTATTAGTTTTACTTACAGTCCATTTATTCATACATGCAGGATGCATATAGGCAGGTTAGAGTTTTTGGTGTTAGCAGTCTGCTTTATTGGAGATCACTGTCTGGAAGCCAGCTCAGACCACGTATCCATCAGGTTGGGGAGAGAGAGAGAGAGAGAGAGAGCGAGAGAGCAAGAGAGCTGGCCACAGAGAGATGGGAAGTAGGGGGGGAGGGCTGTAAAAGGGGATTGGGCAAATTCATGGAGGAGAAGGCCATCAATGGCTACTAGTTCTGATGGCTATAGGCTACCCCCAGTATCAGAGGCAGTAAGCCTGTGTACACCAGTTGCTGGGGAACTTGGGCAGGAGGGTGCTGTGGCACTCATGTCCTGCTTGTGGGTTCCCCATGGGCAGCTGGTTGGCCACTGTGCGAACAGAATGCTGGATGAGATGGACCCTTGGTCTGATCCAGCAGGGCTCTTCTTACATTCTTATGTTGAATCAACTTTCTTTCAGTTCATTCATTCATTCATTCATTCACTCACATTCTTATGTTAATCAACTGGTCTGATTCAGTATATGGAAGCTCCCATGTTCCATTTTATTCCCGTAGTCAGGATGGTGCCTGTGACTGAAGTGGATTTAAAATGCAAAACTGCCCAGTGTGAAGAGCATTTCTTTCTTTTCAAGTCAGAGTTGGCAAACAGTTTTGCTCCTTTGCTCTAAGGTATCAGGAATGCAGAAGCAGTTGTGAATGGAATGGCGAGGAGGGGAGAAGAGAAATGCTAGTTGTGTGTGTGCTTTGTAATGGAAGTAATACCCAGGGCTGTGGAAAGGAGGGCCCCATAAGACCGTTCGGTCTGGGGTCTGAAATGACCTAGCTGCACTACTGTGTGTGGGACACGGAATGGGACTGGGATGCACATCAACTGAACACATTAAGGCACAATCCTATCATGTTTAGACCAAAAAAAAAAGGTCTACAGCTCCTGACATGGCTGGCTGGGGAATGCTGGGAGTTGTAGGGCTTTTCCCCATCTAAACACACATAGGATTGCACCCTAAAATAAATATGGAATCTCTAACGTATTGGAACTCACTTTTTTCAAAACAACTGGGGGCTAGTCCCCCCCCTTCCTCTTAAGCAAAGTGTACTAGAGAAGCACCAGGCTGCTTATCTAAGGGAAATTCTGACATTAGATGGTTATTAACATTGGCAACAGTTTGCATATGTCAGCGACAGAATATTACAGATGAGAAGCGACAGGTAAGCTTCTTTTAAGGGTTTATAGGTGAACGGTTTCTGGTTGAGAGGGTGCCTTATTGGTAGTTGTACATGATGTATGTTTACTTTATTCCCGACCCAGAGAGTGCAAACTCAATACAAAGATGGGTTTCTGCGCATGCTTGGCCCCTCTGGATTGGAACTTTCAGTCTGCACACCCCACAAGGTGCTAAGATGAGGAATAAACCGTTACATCAGGGGTGCAGAACCTCAGGCTCAGCTCGGGGTCCGAATCTGGCCCTCAGAAAGCCACGTTCCCTTCATTTGGTTCCACCCCTTTCCTGCCAACCACCGATCGTCTGATGGTGTCCCGGTTTTTGTGCTGTTTTGTCTCCATTCAAAAAGGTTGAAATGCCTCTCCTAATGTTTAGTTACTGGCAATAAGAGCTTTGAGAGAGAAAAAAGGTTGGTATGTTTGGCCACACCCCCTTTGCCTTTGGCCCCACCCACTACTGTAATGCAGCCCCGAGAGCTTCTTTGGAATGGAATTCGGCCCTTGGGCCGAAAGAAGTTCTAGCACCCCTGCATTACATCTATTAATGCAGCTCCTTCACCACACACAGTGACCACCAAAAAGTATTTATAATGGCCTTGACCAAGCGGAATATAGTCATGAGTGATGTGGAGGCCGGTGGCTCCAAATGTTAGCGAGGTCTGTATCCACTCTGGATTTCAGCACCAAACTTTTAAGGAACTATCCATGGTGCTGAACCCACTTTGGATAGCTCCTTAAAAGTTCAGACTGAAACCCGGAGCAGGTACATAGCCCTGCTGACATTGGAGCCACCAGACTCCACTAGGTCGGTTTCCACGGGACTTGGGCCTGTTCTTTGCCTGCAGCAGCATGAAGTGGTAGAGTCCTGAGATGGCAAACGGTACCACTTCAGATTGCAGATGGATATGCGGAAAACATTTCTGAATGCTTCTCCATATTAAAAACAAACCTACCAATCACAAAGTCCTGCAAGTAGAAAACAATAAGATCTCAGAGCAAGGTTCTAGCCCAGTCCTTTTCCTGCTGTGCTAGTTTTCTACTTACAGGGTGATTTATTTATTTATTTTTAGCATAAGGGAGCATTCATGCCTGTGATTTCTCCCTCCCGCCGGCCCTTCTCAGTACATTCTAAATGTATACACTCCATTCTACCAGATCAGGAAGCTGCCATCTCATTTCCACGTCATTCTTCTGCACATGGCATTCTGCGCAAGATTAATTCTAGACAGGTCCCTGACCTCCAGCTTACAATCTAAAAGACATGACACAAAAGGAAAAGAGATTGGGACGGAGGAGGAAGAAAGCAAAACTCAGGCATCAGTTCTTAGTTTCAAGGTTCTTATAGATTTCCCCCCCTTTTCTTTTTTCTGGCACGGAAGGGCAAAACGAGCTCCCTCTTCTTCGGCTGACGTATGGGGCCAGGCTGGTCTCCCCGTTGACTTGATATTACTCCTGGGAGGCATGGGGTGCAGCCTCCCAGTGGCCCTTTGTTCTCTGGCCTAAATGGATGACGCCACAGTCTGCTGCCCCAGGGAACTTTGTTTTGTAAAACAGAGGGGGCTTTGATTGCTCATTCCAAGATGAAGCCACCCCAAAATACTTTGCACTGCAACAGGGAATAATATATTTATTGTTGGGATCATTCATTTGCCACACCCACCCACCCACCCACTGCCCCCAGCTACTGTGAGAACAGCAGCTAAGCTCAAAGGGAATTCTTAGGGGTCTGGCAAACTACAGTATTTTTCCATGTATAAGACTATACTTTTTCCTAAAATTGTTAGACTAAAAATTGAGGGTCGTCTTATACACGGAAGTAAGCAGAGGAGAGAACCACACGGTTGCGAAACTGCCCAGTGGGGGGCGTCTTATACATGGGGGCGTCTTATACACAGAAAAATACGGTTTGTCAGTGACTCTGCTGATAAAGAAGCACTGGTGGGTGCTGCCCTCACTGCATGACACCACTGGTGTTGTTTGCCTTAACTTACCATTCCCATGCTTTTGGCAGCACACGTGAAAATTGGAAGTGCCTTGCTTGCCTCGCATCTGAAACTTTTGTTGTTGTCTTTTACTATGGCAATGTTCTCCAACCTCAGGTGCCCAGATGTTTTTGGCCTACAACTCCCAGCATGCCCCAGCCAGCGTGCTGGGAGTTGTAGGCCAAAAACACCTGGGCACCTGAGGTTGGAGAACACTGTACTATGGAATAGAAACAAATAAACAAATAAATGGAGATAAGAGATTGCCCTGAATCCCAAACATTGTTGGGCCTTCTATGAAGAGTTGTTTAAAAACAAGCACCAAACAATCTCTCCCCACCCCTGCAATGTAAACTGTGCTATTATCACCTGAAATAATGTCATTTGGTATTTGATAACATCCATGAAAAAGAGATTACCTAAATACAAACAATGCTTGGTTTAATGGCTTCCTTCCAAGACTCTGTGTTTTCCAGATTGCAAAACAGAGTAGATTTAAAGACAAGATTCAGTGAAAATGATCAAAGAGGAATGTTTTGTAATACTATTACAACAGACCCATAAACAATTGTTCTTCCAAAGCCTTTGGTTTGCATGTATTTCCAGCGTTGCTCTGAAAGAGACCATTTTCACAACAGAGGGTTATGTCCCCATTGGATTTATTTTCCAAGTAACATGTTGCGAGATATTTGTGAGCTCATGCAATCTGTCTATACTTTTCCTGAGAACAGCTTAAACATAATAATTATTGGGTTGGATACAGACTTACTCATACTTAGAGTAGATCCATTGAAATCAATGGGACTTAATTTGGTGGTGGCCAACTGAAATCCCATTGATTGCAATGGGTCTGCTCTAAGCATGACTAATAGTGCAATCCTATTCATATCTACTCAGAAGTAAGTCCCATTGTATTCAGGTAAGTGTGTGTAGGACTCTAACCTAAGTCTGGATCCAACCCATTGAATCTTGATCTAAAGCAGCCTTCTACAACCTGGTTCCCTTCGAGATGTTTTGGACAACTCCCAGGGTTCCTGACCATTGACCAGGCTTGCTGGGGCTGATGGGAGTTGAAATCCAAAATATCTGGAGGGCACCAGGTTGGAGAGGGCTCATCTGAAAAGTAAAAAGGACAACCAAAGTGGCTGACCGGTTGGAAACATCTTCTCTATGAGAAAGGCGAAAGCATTTGGGGCTGTGTAGCTTAGAAAAAAAAGATGAGTGAAGGAAGATGCAGTAATTGTGCATGAATGGAGAGATTGGCTGAGAGAATTTTTTTAAATCTCTGAGAACACTAGACCTTGGGAGCCACCCAATGAAATTGATCTGCACTAGACAATTCAGGACAGATGAAGGGAAGGATGTCTTCACACAGTACATAATTAAATTATAGACTTCATTGTCACAAGGTGTGTTGATGGCCATGGGATCAAACAGCTTGAAAATGGGATTAGACAAATTTTTATAGAGGATTGGTTCATCAATGGCCATTAGTCCCCAAGTTTAGTGGCAGGATGCCACTGAAAGTCAGTTGCTGGTGAGCAACATCAGGGCAGGGCTGTTGTCTTCCCACCCTGCTTCTGGGATTCCTGGAGGCACCTGACTGCTTACGATGGGAAGCAACATTCTGGGTTGGACTACAGATGGACCGTTGCTCTGATCCATCAGAGTTGTTCTTATGTTCTTAGATGCCAGCAGTTGCAGAGCCCACATTTCCCCACCTGTTAGTTAATGGATTATCTATGCTGCAAGTCAATACTGCTCTGGGATATATTTTTTAATCGCACCCTACAGATTTGGCCTCATTTTAATCAATCCAAACTCTGCTTGGTCACAATATTCTCCTCCCATCCTCTTGATGTGTACCATCAAATCTGTAGGGTGTGATTAACAAAAAATGGCGACTGCCAGTGCATGGTGACCGCTGAAAGTCATGTCAAAATTAAGGATGTTACCAAATTCTGCTGGCACTGGCTTGACCGGAAATCTTTTTGGAATGGCAGCCCAAGCCAGCCACGTTGGTTTATAGCTGCCTTCCCCAACCAGGCAGCCTCCAGATGTTTTTTGGACTACAAGTCCCATAATCGCTGACCATTGTCCAGGCTAAATACTTTAAAACCAAGAGGTCTTAATGAGGATTTGGAACTGTTCCCATTAATGTGACTGCAAAATCACTGTAGTGCTTTAAAACAAGCTGTGTCCTGACTGGGTGTTCTTGACATTTTGCCAACGAGATAACATCGAGAAAAAAGAAAAAAACTGTACCATAATATAATCATGTTCAAAAAGATCCAATTTTTCAGTCGCCACTGAAACAGTGAAAGACATCAGTTGTTTAAGTAATCTGCAGACTCTTTTACAAGTAAGTTATAATTTATATAAAGAAAATGTACGGTATTCCTTTTTTTAAAAAAGCAGTACTTGTTTCTCATTTTTAAGAAAATGTTTTGAAATGATTTCTATTAAGAATGCAAAGAAATTCCATACACAATGAGAAAGTATTTTTATTATGTGTTGTCCTAACCATGTTAAGTTAATTTAATGTATGTATTTTGAATATTCACAGTCCCTTGAGGAAGGCCTTGAAAAATACACAGGCAGAAACGCGTCGGGCTCCTTTAATAAAGATTTTTGCATCCTGAGAACCTAGTTCTCTCCTTTTTTCCGTTGGTTTATAGCTTGACTGTTGCGGCCGCTTCAGGTTGCCGGGTGACTTGCTCTTTGTGCATGCCTGTGCTGCAAACATAAATTGGTCAGTCAGTGTGTCTCCCCAGTGAACTCTGGGAACTGTAGTTCTTGGTAGCGGGGTGCTAAGGATCTCTACTGTGGAAGTCTCACTAACCTCACCAGAGATAAGACGAGGGATACTATGGGGCAGGGGTAGGCAATGTAGTGCCTGTGGGCGCCAGTGGGTCCTCAGACACCTTTCTTGGTGCCCAGCAAGGTGCCTTACCCCTCCACCTTAAAAAAACAACAACCAATTAACAAAGGCTCTTCCCAGCAGCTGAGATCACTTCAAAGCAAAGTGAGGGCTTACAGCTGCTGCAGGCTTCAGTTCTCATGAATGCCTCTGGGCCACATGTGGGGCTCAGAGACATGTGCAGGCTGATGCTTCCCCCTGCAGCGCGTCCAGCCACCCGTGGTAGCCACTTTGTGATGGTGCCCAGGACAGTTTCTTAAATGGCCCAAAGGCCCAAACGGGAAAAGCCACAGCAGTTAATTTTTTACCAAATGGATGTACATTGATAGGGTAGAGATGCCACTGGTCGCTGTCACTTGCTAAAAGGCTTGAGCCTCATTCCTCTGGAAAGGTCTCTCCTGCGCAAGCCCCACGGAAAGGAACATGACCTACGCATCCATGCTGTCGGACCTCTTCGCCAGAGTGCAGCCAGCTCCATTTAAATGGAGCAATTTTCTCGCTTCTCGTAGCACGCAGCAGCTGGAATATCTGCATGGAGGGCTGCATGCACAGCGAGGGCTTTATTTATTAGCCTGTCATTACAGTTTCTTTCACACTTCTATAGCTCTCACGGCGTGAGTAGTCCAACAAATTAACAGCCCAGTTCTCAGTGGCATGCTGGAAATTTTGACATGTGCTTCAGGTGGTTAGAATATCAATCACCAGCATGTGGCTGGTTCTGCTCGTCGGCTTCCTCCATGTTTCATACTGAGTCTGTTAAAAAATTTAAAAAAGCAACACAACACTTTCTGCTTGAAGGGAAGGGGGTAGCCAACCCCCCCCCCATAACACGCCCACTGCAATCCGATTCAATTTTGAGCATGAAATGAAGTTGTTAACAAGGAATATAATTTTGTCCCCTAACGTGCATCCTAGCATACAGTACAAATTGTGTGGGAGGTTCAATACATCAATAGATTCATCTGACTACGCAGAGCTGAATGTGGCTAGGTGACAAATTTCGGAAAGACATGAGGCGAGGGTATTTAGCTCCTCTTTGGACAGTTTTGTAAATAAAAAATCCTACATTTCAGGCAGGGCTGCTGAAACTCATGCCCAGGGGCCAAATTCAATCCATCTGGGGTCCTCCCTCTGGCCCCCGGGGATCCCCAGGTGGTCATGCCCCCCTTTTTCCTGCCCCTGCCCCCTTTCCCACACCTGCCAATTGTTTGGTGGTTTCCTGGCTTTTCCACCCACCCACCCACCCACCCACCCACCCCATTTTAAAGCAGTTTGTGGGGAAAGGAGGGATAAAGAGTCCTCCCCCCCCTGTGTTGCTCCTTTTATCTTTTCCCGCACTGGAAGGAATCGCACCATTACAGCCTCACATCATGCTACATCCGAAGGCCTGATGGTGGCGTCTCTCAAAATGGCAGCTACGTGGTACAGAGCTTCTGCTGTAGCTACTAGTGCGCAGGCCAGAAGTGGGCACCTACATGGGTCGTGTGAAGGAGAAGGGAAACCCAGCACCGCTAATAAAATTGCAAGAAATGAAAGGAGTGTTTTCACTCTGATTGCAACATATTTCTCTGCTTTCTTTTGGCTTCTCTATAGTTCACTGGTGCACACCCCCGCCCCCCAACTCAGTTCACGGCTTCCACGTTGGGCCATGGCTTATAGATCTGTTTCCCTGCCAGATCCCTGGATTTTGCACAACCTATGGCCGATTGCACCCCAGCAGTGCTCCTTAATCCTTGCCCTGCTGTGTTTCTGTATTGGATCCTACCTGCCGCCAATCCTACCTGCCACCAAATCCATTGGCTTTTTGCTGCAGGCTCGTTGTCCAAGTGAATCTGGGGCCAGACATGTGTCACCTGCAGAGTCCTTGCAGAAAGCGAAGACTCTGACCAGCATGTCAACCGTGTTGTGGAAGTGAACTGTTCCTTTAAGAGGGACAGTTTTGGGGATCACGTATGTCTGATTCCAGCTCAAACCAACCAGTTGAGTTAGGAGAAGGCTTGGCTGGTTTAGAGTACTAAATGGTCAGGGCAGGCTACAGGTTTGATGGGGGGGGGGCTTGGCAAAGGGCCTTCCGGTGGGCCTCCCCCTCCTCTAGTGGCTCCCACCAACCATGGGCTTCTCTGGCAGAAGCAGTGGGTGGCTACAAGGTGCCGTTTTAAATCTCACACAATGCCTCTAGCATAGTGTCTCTCTGAGGGCTTCTCTCCATGAGGCTTTTAACCTGCCACTTTACTGAGGAATCTTTACGAGATTAAGATCGGCTCCTTTACACGTGTTTCCCCCTGCCCAGGGTTTTTTTCTTTCTCTGCCTTTCAATATGTTCCATTACCACAAGGTGGCGCTGTGGTATAGCGGAATGGCAAAAATACTTTCATTCCAGTTCATTCTGCCATTTTTAGATAAATAATCTAAATAATTTATTTAGATAAATATTTATTTATTTATTTATTTATTTATTTATTAGATAAATAATACTGCACTTTCCTTGCTTTAAAAAAAAGCTGTGGAAATGCCTGGAAAGCACGGGATAGGCCTTGGAGGTTGACTGTCAAGGCCATACTCCCCCTCCTCCTTCCAACAAGATCCAAACAATGGCTTCTAACTAAAAAAGCTTTATTAGTTAATGCAAGTCAAGTGAACTGGCTTAAAAGTACAAATGTTGACCTTGATTGCAGAAATCAATCACAAAAGAAACAAGCTTAGTTAGAAGTCTAGCCATTAAGGAAGATTGCCCTATTGTTGAGAACTTGATTCCAAACTGGAAACCTCTCCTCCCTTCCAGACTCAAATTACCCCCCTCCCACACACACCTAAGGTGGATCCTTATTCTGAAGGGCTGATCTCTTGGAGTGCCTGACACTTCTCAGCTGGTCCACCCTCCTTAGTTGACCTCTGACCCTGGGGTTAGTGACGCTTGGGTCGCC
Source organism: Shinisaurus crocodilurus (assembly GCA_021292165.1). Taxonomy (NCBI): domain Eukaryota; kingdom Metazoa; phylum Chordata; class Lepidosauria; order Squamata; family Shinisauridae; genus Shinisaurus; species Shinisaurus crocodilurus. Next base: position 12,482,164 of record CM037883.1, on the reverse strand, counting down.
CTCCTCCCACGGAATTTGACACAGATTGTTCCTCACCAACCGTTTGGCTTATCTCTGAATCTGCTGGCCTTGGCAAACCAGCTGCAGGTTCCCTCCCCTCCATCTCCTCCTCCTCCCAGACTCAGACTCAGAATCTGTTCCCAGATCCTCCTTTGTAGATAGAAACAGTGGGCCCGATCCCTACAATGACAGCGTCATGTAAAGCGCCCGCAAACTACCACGAGTGAAGACTCACGAGCGCACAATAAACGCCTCAACCCCAAGTATTGTGAGAAGTTCTGAACAGCAGCTCAAAGACCCAGGCACCCAGTACAGGGAGCCCAGGGCAAGTGTGAGTGCTGGAGTGACCTGCTGGGTTTGGGACGCCCAGCAGCTGCTCAAGGGTGCCTGGTGTTGATGCTGGGCCTATATACAGTCAGCTTGTACTTTCCACACGAGTAATATTATTTGAAGAGTGCCATTAGTGAAGCTGCATGGTCGTCTATGAGCCTGAGCCATTGTCATGGTTGTATTTCGAAATTGCAGCGTGTTACTAACATGTTTTTAAGATTCCCCCCCCCCCCCCCCGGATGTAAGAGAACTAGGAGCTTAGAAAAGAAAGGAAGCAGAGGTTCTTAGAATGCTAAGGAATACCACACCTGCCTAGAGCAAAGTCGCCAGGAATTTTTACATAACCCACTATTTATCTGATTGCTTTCGTCAAAAGTTCAGAATCAGGATTTTTATTTTGTTTTCTTTACAATTTTATTTACAAAATGTATTAAAACTCTTTGTACAAGGCCTCATTCAAATGAGGCTCAGGAATTTATGCCCACACATCATGCAGTTTACACTTTGACAGCCATGAGTTTGTTTGGCAAGGTGTCTTCTTCTTCTTCTTCTTCTTCTTCTTCTTCTTCTTCTTCTTCTTCTTCTTCTTCTTCTTCTTCTGTTCACTGAAGTGTAATTTTAACAACCAATAAAGAAATATCCTTAAAAGATCTTGTTGTTTTAAAGAAAAAGAAAAGAAAAGGAATTTAAAAATTCTCAAATGGTTACTGCTGAATTTCCACAGCTTGAAGTTAGTAGCAGGATTGGCTCCCCCCCCCCCCAAAAGCAATTGACACTTTTTTTTTAATTAACATGCACGTTTAAAAAAATAACAACCCATTTACCAAACCCTTCACTGGTGTGAAGCCTTCACTCTGAAAAATTATTTTCATTTGATAAACATACATTTCTTTTTATACAGCTTCTAAGAAAATGTCTCTTTTTTCCCTTTTTTTTTTTTTTTTTACTTAAATACAACATATTTTGCACAGCTTTGCATTTCCTTTTGCTGGAACATTATAGCATTCAGAAATTTAAAATCACAGTTTCAGGAAAAAGAACATTTCTTTTTGCTTAATATCTCTGTAAAAACATGAGCAGCAACTTGTTCTACAGGAGACTTTTCTGTATTATATTTTTATGTTACATTTTGTGGAAGTGTAGTGTGTGTATGTCTGTGTCTGTATTTGTATGTGTGTTTTTCCTCTCCTCTTTGTTCCTATACTATATTCCTTGATTTAATGAACTATCAAATATATCATCAGTGACCTTTATATGTTTTGTTTTAATGAGCTATCAAATATATTGTCAGTGACTTCTTTCAAACATTTTCTTCTTTTTTAATTTTTAAAGAAAATATATATATGTATATATATATTATTCATTATCTCTCTTTTTATTTTTGTTTAATATCCAGTATGTTATTTATGAAATGAAATCTTGCTGAGCTACCAAATTGCACATATCATTGTATTAGAGGTAATTAGTATGTAGATGATTCCTTTATTTTCTATTTTAATTATTTGGTAAAATGACAATGGGATTCTTTTCGTGACAAAGAAAAAGATGCACCTATGGACAATAGGAAGCTACCGTATACTGAGTTGGACCATCGGACCATCTTGTCTAGTAAATCTACTCTGGCTGGAAGCAGTTCTCCAAGATTCCAGGTTCAGAAACCTTTCCCAGCTCTGCAACCTGAGATCTATTTAATTAAGAGATGCCAGCGATTGAACTTGGGACCGTTCTATGCTCTAAATATGTGTTCTTCCCTGAGCCCCTCCAACTTATGTAGATTTCTGGTAGATCCATATTTGGAACACATCCTACATCTGAAAAGCTGTAAGGCAGTAATGCAGAGTCTCTAGCTTGAGTGGTGTATTCTGGAATGCCTTATATTCTGTATGAAACTAAGATTGAGCCTAAATACCTTTTTTCTTTTTTTCATAAGTATCCATGAAATGATGATGGACAGCAGCTGAGAATATAATAACTACCAGCAACATTAATGCTAGAGCATTTCATTGTGAGCCGGACCGACTGGTCGCATTTGAGGTACCATCCTGTTTACTTTACAAAGCGAGGCTGAGCCATGAAGCTTCGTCTGAGCACAGTGCTAGATTATCTTTTTTTTTTTTTTTTTTTTTAATTACAGGAGAAGAAAAGGGGGAAAAAAGAAAAAAAATGGTGAGGATTCTGAAACTGCATTATGGGGACAAATATATTCTTCAGTTCTCTTGCTTTTGATATTAACTGCTTTTTCTTTTCTTTTCTTTTTTAAAGCACACATCCAGGGAACAAAATCATTTATGGTATTTAACTTTTACTATTCTTATTATTATTTTAAAAAGAAAGCACTTGTAGATGATTGAGAAAACAGATGTAATACTGGCCTGCCCTCTGTTTTCCTTCTTGAAGGCTTTCCTTTGTAAGATACGCCATGTCCTTCCCTGATAGACTGATGGACGATCCTCTGCATTGATTTTGTAAAAATCAGTTAACACACCTCCCCCCCACACACCATTCTTTGTTTTGTATTTTACATTCACTTGTTGGAGCTGATATATGCATTTTCTTAAAGTGTGAGGCAGCATCTAGAGTTGCAATGCTAAAGAGAATCCTTACCACCAGGAAGGAAGGAAGGAAAGTAGTAGGATGATAGTAGATCACAGAGTTAGGTAACAGGCTGCTCTAGAAACATAAGTAGTGGTTTTCTGAGGCATAAGATTAAGAACGGCTTAACATTTTAATAAGGGGGGGCACTTGAAAACATTTTGTTTCTTTTCAAAACAATTTTGTCCATTTACTGTGCAGTGGTATCAAAGAATGGCTTCTGTTGAACTTTTGTTAAAATTATTTTTACAAGAATACTTCCCCCCCCCTCTCTTTCTCCACATATTAGAATATTATCGTCTTGTGATCAGCCCGTTTTCTTGTCATCATCGTTTTATTGTCAAGCAAAGCGAGATTTTTTTTTTTTTTGTGATGGTTTGCATTGTTTCTGAGTCTTAAGAATCTCCCATAAGGCACTGAAGGAAAAAAAATTCCTATGAAAAGTTCATTGCACCATTGTCAATATAATGTGTCAGGCCCGACACCTAGGGAGGGAGTAAAATTGGCTCAGGTGGTCAGGATCGCTGAAGTCGCCAGGATCTCGGTTGCTCCTCCCTCTGCATGCCGTTGTAAGTGCGGGATCTGCAATGAGATTGCAAACATCTCAGCTGTGTTCCATGGGAGGGGGATTGTCATGAAGGCACAGGGGAGAGAACCAGATAGGATGAAGGAATGAATTGATCGGAAGAGGTTGCTCAGGCGAGAACTTTTCTCAAAGTGCCAAAGTGATTTCTTAATGCTTAACGCGCTTCAGAATAAAATTCCTTCTTCAGGGGCAATTCTTTTCAGCAGCCACCTGCAAAGGCGAACATTTATGGCTTTCTCCTTTACTGAGTCTGTAGAGGAGAAAGCCATAAGAAAGTTTGAATCTGTAAAGGAGAAGGGGGCAGGGAGGAGAAAGAGAACAGTTTTCTCCTGGAAGTTCCTGCGCTGAGTGTCTCTCCCCCTTTTCATTCGGCTCTGACTTGTGTTTCTGCAAAACTGCTCACCCTGCGTATTTTTCTTTTTCTTTTTTAAAGCATCTCTGCAGTAGCTATTTGAGTGAAGAGGTCCCTGTCCCCAACCCTCAAATGCATAAGGGTGGCCATAACACCAAGCCTAATGACAAACCACCGTGTGTGTCGTTCGTTATTCGAGTGAGAAGGCACGAGCTTTGGTTTCACACCCTCTCTCCTTCCCCTCTTCATGCGCAGATTCCAGGCCTCCTCTCCTGGTTGGAGGCAAACCATGTGTAATCCCACTTTTTCTACCAGCAACCCTGTGGGATCTGGGTTCATACACTAGTGGGGTGCGTGAGGGAGAAAAATGCTGACCCCAAATTTGCGAGCAGTGCCTCCAACCCATCAGGACCCCTGTTCCCTGAAAAGGGGTCATGGTGGGGAAACCAGTCAGCAACTTATAAAACAAGAACTAGGATTTATTTAACGGGGTGGATGGGCAGGAGAGAAAGCAAAACAAACGTTCAAATGAATAAGTGATTTAAAGTAAACCTCTAAACAATAACATGGAGGGAAAGGAGTCCAATAGTTATATGGTCCACAAGGGTAAGTTACTTCCTAAAACCTGCCTCTAGCTGTGAAGTCCAGGACTCAGAAGTAACTGTAGGCCTCAGCTAATGGCTGTTGATGGTCAAACATCTACTGGTGATTGCGGGATAGGTCAGAATACTGCTCCTCCTCTCTTTCTTTGTCCTTTCTCAGCCTCCTCAGGACCTCTCTTTTCCATCTCTGTCTTTCCCTCATCAATTTTCTCCGACCCTTTCTTCAGTCTCCTTTTGTCTCCTCACAGTGTCTTCAGAACCTTTCTTCACAATCTCTAGCTCCCTTTTCCCAGTCCCCTCAGAACCTCTCTCCTCTCTCACCCTAGCTCCTAAGGGGTAAAAAAACAGACATCACTTAAAATATGTGTCTAGGAGCTATGTCTTTCGACGTTTTTACTCTAGAGCAGGTGCAGGGCCCTAGATTGTGACCCTAGTGTGGGAAGCCTTTAAGATTGGATCACCCCCAATCGTGCCTATTCTAGAGTAAAAATGGGTGGGGGAGAGATGTAGCTGTTAGACACACATTTAAAGCAATGTCTGTTTGGCCCTCATGGTCAACAAGTGTTGAATTTTTGGCATTTCACCAGAGGGCTCACAGCACAGTGTTTACATGTGGTTTCCCACTGTGTCCAGATGGACAAACCGTGTTTATACCTGCCCTGCAAATGACGGTTGGAAACCAGGGTGCAACTGCACAAGTCTGAGGCTTCTGATTGCTTTTTCTATAACGTCATCTCATCTGAATTAACTGATGTTTTTGAAACTGAACGCAGGGAGTGATTGACGTTTGTTCAGATATGCACTTTGCCTTTGCACACGCACAGAACAGACCAACTCCATCCATAATCCATTTTCTATGGATTACGGGCAGAGGTCCAGAAACATGAACAATCCATAACCATTACATTATGAATACGGTGGCATCCCTTGCATGTTGATTGAGGGAGAAGTTGCAAGGTAGGAAGAGTGGGACCTGCCCCCTTCCTTACAGCTGCCCAGTATCCATTTGCTAACTGTGAGGGACAAGCAGAATCCCCCCCCCTTCTGGCTCCACACTTTCTGATTCTGAATGAAACCACTTCCCCCTGAACTCATCACTCCCACTCAGTGATGCCTATATGACAGCTGTGACCTTTCATATCCTGTGGGGGCACCAGAGTAAAATACAACTTACTCGGTAGAAAGCAACACATGAGGTCTGCTCCCTTGGTCAAATGAATAGGAATTCTGCCTTTCCCTTCACTGGGAGGAGGGTTGGCTTTTTGGCGGGCAATCACTCCCTTTTCTTGCTTAAATAAATCACACTGTTGCATTGTAGAAAGTTGGCCTATTTTCCCCGTAGAACCATGTGTCTGGCAGCATGGGAGATACCTGTGAAAAGAACTTACCTGAGTTCACCACAGTTCCCTTTAATAAATTAAAGGGGAAAAGAACAGTGGCATATTGGTAAATTTTGAAGTGCAGGCACTCATCATGACATTCCCAATAGCCATGCCCACAAGGAGAGTCCAGAAAGGCAGAGGCAGCTGGGTTGATCCATCTCTCTCTCTCTCTCTCTCTGTGCGTATCGGTATGTGTTTTAGGTGGCCACTTATGCGTTGCCAAAAAAGAGGACATCAATTTGCATAACATTGACATATGTCAATGTATATGTATAGGTGCAAATTTAGAAATAACTATAATCTAAATAGAAATAGTGGAGAAGACTAACTATGTGAACTTGTGGGTCCGCTGCTCAGACTGCAGTCCAGGTGCTAAGTCTTGATGGGTAACCTCAAAATCCATGCTGTTCTCCCATCTTATGGTTTTTTGACTTGAAACCAGACCTGGACTGGGCACCTCTGCAAATAGAGGACAGCTTCAAATAAAAGACTGTCCTTTGCCAGTTCTCCAAAATAGAGGACTGTCCTCTGCAAAGTAGGACACCTGGCCACGTGTGTGTGTGTGTGCGTGTGCGCGTGTGCGTGTGCGTGTGCGTGTGCGTGTGCGTGTGTATTATATATGTCAATTGTAGGTTTTTTGTAAAGCTAATGGGTCTTAATTATTTAGAATATTTGTGGATCGCTTTTCAACAAAAAGTTCTCAAAGTGATTTACATAGTAAAAGGTGGCATACAAACATGCTTTAATAAATTTTGTTTACAGCTGCACCGGGGTGTGGGGGGGCTAATCACATATAAATCTTCCCTCCTCGGACAAAGGAGCAGACTCCCTCACCTTACGCCTGATTATCTACACAGGTTCTGGCTTTTGAAATGTCTTTGGACCTCAGCTTTACGACCCCCAAATAAGCGGTCCTGCTGATGTGTGCAAAAACCATCTTGCCCCATGTGGGAATCACTTCACGCACGTGACCCTGTGTGCAGTTTGAACCCTAAGCTATTCTCTGCCACACCACATAAGACATAATTACCCATTCAAGACCAAGCCACCCCAAACTACTTTGTATTACAACAGGGATAGCTTGTGATAATATATTGTTCTTGTGCGGAAAATCCATCCCCCCCCCCCCCGCGCTACTATGAGACTTGCAGCTAAGCCCAGAGGGAACAGGGAAGCCTGAGGGGGGTGGGCGGCAGATTACATAACTGTCCCTGCTCATCAAAAAGTCCCGGTGCTCCAACCCTGTGAGCCCCAGCCCCACCACAACACTGGAAAAGTTCATAAGAAGTGCAGGAAAGAATGGTCAAGGATGCCCATTTTGCAGGGGAGGCTGGTGATTCCTGTGTCAGTGGGCTCATCACCATCACCATCATCATCATCATCATCATCATCATCATCATCATCTCCATTTCTATTCCGCCCAATAGCCAAAGCTCTCTGGGCGGTTTAGAACAATTATGTTGTAATTGCTCAACTCCACCACCAAAATAGGGTTCACCACCATGGAGCACCATGGATAGCTCCCATAAAGCTCAAGCCAAGAGATATAATGCATAAGGAGCCCCACTGCCATATGTGTAAGTCTGGAGGGTGCAATGTCCTGGGCAAGACCCTGTAGTGCCCAACACTGAAGTTGCCAAGGGCAGCCCCACCAAGAGATAAGGTGAGGTGGCTGCCTCAGGAGCCAAATTTTTGGGTCCCATTAAATCAGGGGTGGGGAGCCTCTTTCAGCCCAAATTTCTGAGAAGCTCTTGGGGGGGGCTGCATTCCAGTGGTGGGCAGGGTTGAAGGCAAAAGCAGTGGGACCAAAGCATAAAAAGTACCAGCGTATTGTAGCTTCAAGCTCTTACGGCCAATAACTAAGCCTTAGGAGAGGCATTTCAATCTTTAAGAATGGGGGGAAACTGCACAAAAGCTGGGAAACCACCGGACAATTGGTTGTTGACGGGAAGCGGAAGAGGGCGTGGCTATCTGAGGAACCCCAGAGGGCTGGATTTGGCCCCCAGATGGGCCAGGTTTGGCCCTCTGAGATTCCCCACCCCTGCATTAAAGGGCAACAAATTCCAGTGGATAACTATGAGTTGGGTTTTTGTTTTTTTTTACAATTAATTTAAAAATCTTGTTATGTGTTATGACACCCTTTTAAAATAAAAAGTAATCAACTAGCAGAGCGATCTTATGGCTCCTAGACAGTGTCCAGACTCACAGAGGGCGATGGGATTTTTCGGAGTCCCAGCTCCAACATCGGAAAACAGCTCCGATGTCAGAGCTGGGACTCCAGGCTCAGAGCACCCACCCCCTCATCCCAACTGGCGTGGAAAGACCTGCGCCAGCTGCTTCTCTGAGGTCGCACAAGTGACCGTGGAGAAGGGGTTTAGGGGGCGGGAGGAGACAGGTGCCACCAAGATACGAGGTGTCCTGGTGGCACCTCAGCCTCCTTTCCTCCTGCTCTGAAGTGCCGCAGTTAGATGGCTGAAATTGGCTATCTAACTGCTTTTCAGAGTGGGAGGAGTGTGGAGGCGGCCTTCGCCTCCATGCTCCTCCCGCCCTGCATAGAATGCCTGCAATCCTCCAAGTTCGGAGGGTTACGGTCATCCCCCACAGGACTGAGTCTTATGGAATGTATAAAGTGAATTTTGGGTGTGTCAAGGCACCATTGAAGATTGCATCATAAGCAACATTAACTTTAATTGGGTGCTTTGGCCCAACAACTAATAGATTTGGGGTGTCCTTCCATCAGTTATGCACATCTCTCTCTCTCTCTCTCTCTCTCTCTCTGTGTGTGTGTGTGTGTGTGTGTGTGAGAGAGAGAGAGAGAGAGAGAGAGAGAGAGAGGGAATTTGGATTATCTGTTTCACGTGGCATAAAGTCTGGGGCAAAACCTGTAAGCTGTGGGCATTTAAATTGTTCTGGCATCAGGGTGAAAATGCAGAGTCGTAACTGGTTTAAGAATTAATCTAATAAATGTTTGTGAATTAAAAATGGCACTGTTAGAACTGACGTCGAAAATCAGCTGTGTTGTGTCCCATGTCTGACGTGTATAATCCTGAGATGCTACTCCACGTTGGGAAACACAACACCAACACACATCACCACAGGGAACACCAAAAACATAAACCAGTCGATTTGCTTACTAGACCTTTAGCCGTACCACTAGATCTTAACACTTTCTGTTCCATACACGTTGTAGCCTTCTCTGTACGTAGCATAATTCTGGGTATTGGGCGGAGGAGCAGGCTTAAAGTTTTGTGTGTTCTTTGTGAGTTTCATTCGTTTGGTCTCGGCCCGAGACTTGTAACAGAACTCTATCAATGCCACCGTCATGGCAAGGCCAAGACCTCCGACAAGGATATAGAAAACCCCAGCAACATTGCTTAGGCTCAAAGCGCTTGTCTTGTCCTAAGAAAAATGAACCAGTTGGTTAGTTTTGCAGTGGAGAGGGAAGAAACAGCAAGGACAACATTTTTATTGTGCAAGACCAAGAGGTGTCTACTTTTGAAGACCTAAACATGTACTGAAAAACACTCGCTCTCACTACTTCGTAGCTTAGAACTCTTTGCAGCCAAATCTTTTGCGTCAATTTCAGAGGCGAATCAGGTGAACCGATATATACTCTTGCCAAATGAATCCCACAAATCATGTCCCATGATAGAAAAGGACTTAAGGCAGGAACACCCAGCAAAGAATGTTAGATCTCCCCTTACTTGCTGCTGACTACTGCCTGTTAACAAAATGAATGCTGCCTAGCCCAGTGATATTCACAATGTAGCCAACTACATATTGCTGCATGGTGAATATCACTGCATTAACTTGATCCTTTATTTGCATTTATTAGGTTTTTCCCACTGGAGTGGGGCTGAGCAAAGCAGCGTAAATTGATAGAAGACTGCTATATTATTATTATTATTATTATTATTATTATTATTATTATTATTATTGGCCCTTAATACTGTTGATATCAGACAATGTAGAGGAAAATAATCTGAGTTTCGCTAATTGTTTTCCTGACCGATATGTAGCAATACCCATGCTTGATGAAGTTGGTCAGTTACTTTCACGCTGGGCTAAATAAACCTAAGCTCTCACAGTGAATTTCCAGAGTTGAACAAACAAACAAACAAACAAAAACCCCAGCTTAATAAATAAATAAATAAATAAATTGATCTATACTGTCTAAAGTATCAAGGCAGTGGGAGAAGCCTTTCTTTGGTTTTTTTTTGGGGGGGAAGACGTAATTTCTCTGTCTGTTTGAGACACCATCATAACCATTTTGCTTCTGGATTGGATTACCTGCTACATGGGTTCTCAATTGTTTGAGTCCTTATGGTTTGAGCTGTGACACAAAGAAAATCAGAAGGCTTGTCAACATGAGAAAGTTGTGCAGGTGTCACTGGACATGAATTAAAACCAACTGAGTCAAACTGGGTCAGGTCCCAATGTGGACAGACCACTTTTGGGCTTTGGATACTGGGCCCCCACCCCCAGCCAAAGGCTCACATTGCAGTGAATGAGTAAGCTCCTGACAACTTTAACGTTGCAGGATGAACCCTACTGAAGCAGATGGGTCTCTGTGGATGCGAGGATTCCAAAACCCAGGCCAGCGAGGAGGAAATGGCAAGGATAAGCCATGACAAAAAAAGTAGTGTCCACACATAGGACTTGCCCCGGTTTCACAACTGATTTAATCTAAAACCAGCACAGCTCTCTTATGTAGGCAAGGCCTGAGTAGTTGATGTCAATCTGGATTCCAGACCAATCTGCGGCAGAAATTTGAAACTGATTCTTTAAAAAGTTGCAGGTTAAGCCTCAGCTTACCAAAAATCTTTTAAGTCATTGTAAAATGTCTATCAAATTTGGAAAAACAAAACAAAACAAAAATTCCCAAAATAACCCCCCCTCCCCGCAAAAATAGATCAATTCCAGCCGGGGGGATACAAAGGCATTTTAGAAGACTAGGCTTGACTATCTTAATAAATTTTGAATTCTTTCTGATGTTTTGTTTTGTTTCGGTTTGAGTTACAAAGAGGCTGATCCTGCAATGGTGCATTTAAACATCCATCGGCCCAAAGTTCATCTTAACAAGAGGCTATATCCTAGCCTTGCTGGAATCAATACATTTCTATTGATTTCAGTAGGACCAGAAGATGGAGCCTTCTGAAAAGCATCTAGTAATTCTTATTATCATCATCATCATCATCATCACAGTAATTTTCCAAAGGCACAAGCAGAAGATAGGTGTTCATCTCCCATTCACTTGCAATGGGAGCTGGGCATCAAGCTGTGCTTTGTGCCTTAGAAAGGCATCCAAAACTGTATTTAATACTGTGCGGGTATTTCATTATTATTATTTTGGAAGTTGCTCCATTATAACATCTCCATGTTTCATCACAGCAGGTAAGCAAGAATGTTTTCTCCCAAATCAAGAAGGAAAAGTGTGTATGGATGGAAACATCCCGCTGGTGGTCACTTCCACATGTGGAATGTCCACTTCAAATCTATGGAAGTTGCACAGGGGAAGTCACCACAGGGTCGCTTCACACCCACCACCCAGCAGGCAACGTAATTTGTGTGTGTAGCTTGTGACAATAAGCTGAAAGCCATACCATAAAAACAAAATCAAAGTATGCAGTTGCAAAAGTTTCTGGTGTGGAATGTAGTAATACAGGAGCAAAATGGTTTGATGAATAATCATAAAAAAAAATTTTGAATGGCTAAAATTTATGGAATGAACCAGCAATAAAATAGTGTGCTATTAGATTATAAACAAACAAAACCCCTCCAGACTTTCTTGGGGGTGGAAAAAAGGATGTTTCGTGCTTATTAATGCGATGTCCTCTCAAAAATATCCATTCTTAATACTCATGCGCCTAATGTTTTTTGAAAAAAACCCATCATCATGTATGGAAAGAAATCATGAAATTTTGTAATACAACTTATGTACTTTGCAAACTTAGAAAATAAAGACGACTCGGAGGCTAAACATACATTGACTCAAATAGAACTTATATATGTGTGTGTGTGTGTGTGTGTGTGTATTTTAAAATGGAGAAACCAGTTTGAGATTTGGTTGTTGTCGTCAATTTTGAGAAAAATATCTGAGTGGGTAAAAAAAAAAAAAGTACTTACAACTAACGCCTTTGATACTGCAAAAGAGAAAGGCTGTCACTATTTCTGAGCCTTTAATGGATTTCTCCTTTTTTAAATAAATAAATAAAAATAAAATAAAATAATCCCTGCCCTTTTATTTTTATTTTTTTTGTCCTTGAACTTTCAAAATGTAAATAGTTAACTTTGGAAAGTCATTCTGATATAAATAAAACAGTGGGTCAAAAAAAAAATGTGATTGCTAATCAGTACAAAAAGACCTTCAGCGACTGACCTTACTTCCGGAGTCCTTGGCTCCACATTCACCCTTATCGTACCACCATTTGTTTTTCAGCTTGTCTAAGATGCCTTGTTCACTGAGTTTCAATACTGCAAGGTTTACAGGAGTTCTTCACGTGGGAAATAACATAAATAACATTATATTATGTTATTTTATGTTATTCAAGCTTTAAACTACTTTAAAACTATACAAAGCGATAAAGCAGGGTTCCTGGCCACAAACGTAAAAAAATTATCTCATACTGCAGGCAAACTGGATCAAAACCCCTTAAAAAGTTAAATTCTAGAGCATCAGTAGATCACCAGGTCCTGCCCATATCGCTTTGAGTAATCGGCACACACTGTTAAATAAACTCCATGGAAACAAGGTAGCTCAATTCTCCCAGCTATTTCCGTTTGGGTTTTGTTAGTAACCTTAGTCAGCTTGCAGTAGCTTTGCAACGGATTTGGAAAAAAAAAAAGTTTGCACTCAAAGGCTTGCTTATTGAACTAACAGAAAGAATTAATGCCCTTCTGTTCTAGTCAGTGCAGATAAATATGGTCCCTCCCGCTGGCTGCCCAGTCCACGCCTACATATCAAGCTTATGAATAGGATTTATTATCAAGGATATTTGGGTAGACATTCTAGCCACAGATCTAGGATATATAGGTAATTCTTCTGCACAGCAGTTTCAAAACAGATAAAAACACAGTTTTCTACACTGCGGCACGTAGAAATTATCTATGACCTTTTTGTTCTCTGGTTTGGAAAAAAATGCTAAACAGATACATAAAACATCTTTGCTTCTTCGGATTGGCATAAATAGAACCACACAGTGACCTCCTGTGGTGGGATTTTTGCTGTTGCAATGGGAAGGATCCAGTGGTGCACTTTCACTAGCACAGTGGATGTTGTGCTAGTGGAAACCAATGCTTGCACAACATCAATAGCTCTTCCTAGGATGATGGGTTTCCTGGGAAACTCGTTGTGCTAGCAAGCACTACTGATGTTGTGCAAGCATTGGTTTCTGCTATCTCAATGTCAGTCACACTGGCAGGAGCACACCGTTGGATCCTTCCCCTTGACATTATTTCCTGTCCCTGTTGATGGAAATTAACATGGTCACCTCTCTATAAGAAGTAGATTCCAATGACATTTGCCATGATGGTCATGTCAATTGATGGTTTCTTATTCTGGTAATTCTACTTATTCCATTGTCAATGAAGGTCCGTTCCACCAGTTCTAGGACTTGGTGGCCATCACTACATCTTGTGGTAGTGAATTCCATAGCTTAACTGTGCACTGTGTGCAGAAGTATTTCCTTTTCTCTGTCCTGAATCTCCCACTAATCAATTGCATAGGATGACCCCAACAAGTAACAGTGACCAGAGAACATCAAAGGGGCCAGAGTCCACATGTCCAGGACAACAAAGAAGACACAACAGTTTAGAAGGAAGCCCTGCCACACACACACAGACACACACACACACACACACCATCAGATCACAGCAATCGGTACTTCACCATATATTCCCTTTGAAGTCAATATGGAAATACTCCCAGACTCTCCAATGGAGGAAAATAGGGACACATTTGTAACACCCCAATTCTAATACTAAGGATCACCATCCAACCACCCAATTACACGTTGCTTAAGTTAAGGCTCAACTCTGCCAGCTATATGCTGTATTTGTTCACTACTACTCCAGTTTAGTTTTATTGTTTATAACCCCGGGTCATCACAATAAAATGCGAAAATTAACCAATAATACAAGATGAACATAATACACATAAATCAATGAAATGATTAATAAATCCAAGACTGCCAGATTCAACCTAAAGATAACATTCCATAATACCGGTTTCCAATTTTGATAACCAAACCAAGGATAAAACATATAAGAATGAAATCAATGTTATTAACAAACTTCTCCAGTGCTGCCTTGTAGTACATTTGCCATATAAAATCTGGCATGCAGCTTGGCTAGTACTGTTAAGAAAGTAGCAGCTCTTCTAGAGATCCTCGTTTTAAAAAGCTTCTGGCAAACTGATAACTTAATTCCATTTTTTAACAAGTGAACAAGCTATTTTTCTCTAAGACCTTGCATCAAAGAACAATTAAATGAATAATAGGGGAAGGTTCTTAACCTCATCTGATCCACCACGACAAAGGCATAAATGATAAGGTATCTTAGCTAGTCTACCATCAAGAACAGCAGAGTACATTAACTGAAGCCTGGCAAGAGTTATTTCCTTCCTCAGACTGAACTTATCCATTTTCAGTACATAGTTCTTTGGACCTGGAATATATTTAAGTAGATTATACCAGGATGATATCATTCCAGACTTAAGAGGTACAAAACCTTCAAGAAAAAAACCAAACATAACATGTGCATAATTTGAACTCCTTTTTAGCTTTTCTCTGAAGGAAATAAATATCCGAGCAGCCAATTTTTTCTACCAAGCACGTAATGTTTTGATACTAAAATTTTCCAACTCAATGGGCTAAAACCAAGTTGTTCCAGGTAACATAATCTTACTCAGCAATACTCTGACATCCCCTTGAGTTTTAACCAATAATTATATATCAGCTGATAGAGCTTCACACAGTCTAAGCCCAAGATCCTCTTTCCAACCATAGAGACTATGATGGGGGTGTACCACCACACCCATAAAATAGTCCTTAAAATTCTGTTTTGAGTGTAATCTAACTCATCTGACACAAGAAAACCCCAGATCTCTCATCCATACAGATTTTTCTTAATTCAGGATAGGAGAAACCAACCTGTCTACCTCCAGCATTATACCAGAATTTAATAATTCCACTTGTAACCTGTTTGGCTTTGTGTTTTGCAGCCCTGATATGGGGTTGCCATTGATATGAGACACAGCAAATAATATGCCCCCAAAATGATGTGTGGGCACCTGCTCTGTCACATTTTGGTCTATGTGCCATTTATATTTCTTTGAGCCACCTCTGAAAGCCATCCTTTATGTGGTTAATTGTTCATTTGTTGACTTGACAATATACCTCCAGGCTGGCTGAAAAGCCTTCTAAGCAATGGAGGCTGGTGGCTCCAATGGCAGCAGGGCTGCAAATCCGCTCCAGATTTTACTCCGAACTTTTAAGGAGCTATCCATGGCGCTGAACCCAAATTTTTTTTGGGGGGATAGGGTTCAGCACCATGGACAGCTCCTTTAAAGCTCAGGGTGAAATCAGGAGCAGATATGCAGCTCTGCTGATGTTGGAGTCACCAGTCACCACTGTTTTAATGCCCCACTTGAGTGTAAATGAAAAGGATCATATTGTCTCCACATAAGTAAGAGAAAGACCTTACTGCATCTGATCAGTGGAGGAAAAATAAATATGGTCATTGTTCATGTATTGAACAATGTCACTGATGAAAAAAATTAAAAAGGCATTTGCCAAATGTGTGCTACAGACAAGATTCATCCCTTCCCCACTTAAGAGATTTAAGTTGTAGGAAGACAAGGGAAGGGAATTAAATCCTAAAGAAGACAAGTCTAGCAACTCACGGTAAGAAGGCATCCCCCAAAGACAGGGATGGTGATTTACCATGGGGAGGGGCCAGGAAACAGGAGCTGCCCCTAGTAAAGAGGGATAAGTGGAATGCATGCAGACAGCATTTTAGCAATCACTATTTACTATCTGGGTCAGTGTGGTCTCAGTCTTATCCTACCCCATACTGAAGCAATTTCTCAATAACAGCAGATTAATGACTGCCCAACATCCTATAACCTTCCATAAAATGGCCAGCCTGGGCAGCATTGGCCATTGTTAGTTCTGGTGCTTTGCTTCATTAAAACAACAACAACAACAACAACAAAAACACCACACACACAACCCCTCCACCCCCACCCCCTGAATTAGCATTCCACAGCAGTTGCTGTAATCTAATTAACTATCAGTCCAGGGAATCTTATATTACTCCTGCTGTAGATAACTACTGCATTGCAGTGATGTGTCCCAGGAGAGACAGCATGCTTGCTATCTCTGCCTTGGCAGAGCAATTATGAAGCCCCCTGAACCAGCTTCAAACTGTATTTTAGAAGCCAGGTGTGTCCCCCCCCACTGCTTTGATGCATCAAAGCATGGGTTGCATTATGCGAGAACTGCTGGTGATTGTGGAAAAAAAAAATCAGATGCAAACAAAGAAAGTTAAGTTATTGGTCCAATTCAGGTATAATGGAAAGCCATCGTTTCTCACAAGCCTGCACGAACTCTGGACTCACACACTCCCCACTTCCTTCATCAGGAGATCGGAAGCATCCACTTCCATTTGTAAACAAACCACAGTTTTCCATTACCTCCAGGCCGGAGGAACTGTGGCTTGTTTTAACTCTAGTTAGTGAATAAGACAAGTCCTGAAACCACAGTTTGATCCCTGGCTTATTCTCACTAACTCGAATGAAAACAAACCAGAGGGCCAATACTGCCCATGCACTAGTGGGACCTCCCACTAGTGCAGTGGGAATCTAGTGGTTCCCAAAGCAATCAGAAATGAGCCGAAACACTCATTTCCAGAAGAGTGCAGATCAATGGAGCTTGCAGATGGGAGCTCTGCTGACTAACCCCATTCCAGAAACAAGCGTTTCCACTTATTTCCAGGGTTATTTTCAGAAGAGCCATTTCCCTGTTGTGCAAGCTGTGGGTCTATGAATGAAACAGAACCAGTGGAGGCAGAGCAGCCCTGTTGGATACTACCCAGAGTTCCCTGTTTTCAGATATGATGGGGAACTGTGGTTTCCTTAAAATCAGGAGCAAAAGCTTATGGTCTCCTCTTCTGGTACTCAAAACTGGAGGATACAGGAGGGGCAAGTGTGCCAACCAGAAGCTTGTTCACACAGTGCGGAGGTAGGGGACATCCATATGTTGCTGGATTCAACTCCCATCAGTCTCATGGCCAATGGTCAAAGGGGAGAGTAATCCAACGTATCTGGAGGGACACAGGTTTCACACCCCTGATGTAGCGGGACACCATTGACTGGGTTCAGACAACATGATAATACTCAAGGATTGAGTATGGGTTGAGTGTGGGTTGCTATTGAACTGTGGGCTGTTGTTGAAATGTGGGTGATCGTGTTGTCTGAACACAGCTGTGCTAACAAGCCATGGCTTGTTAACCACAAACAACCCATGAAGAGAACCCACGGTTTGTTGTTGGGTTGTGAACTGTGGGTTGTTCACTCTGGTTTGTTATCTAGGCTGGGTTCAGACAACATAATAACCCACTTTTCAACAACAATGCACAGTTCAACGACATCCTGCCTACAAATTCTACACACGCTTTCTCACCGGGAACCTCTACATTTGCTTTGTAATGTGCAGTTCTGCCTTGAGATCCTTTCTAAATGAGGAGAATTTGAGACAATTATTTCCCTTTATCTACAGGAAGGTTGCATTGTCCTGGTGCCAGTCAGTTTGAAAAAGGTTCCAGTAACTAGTTCATGCATTAAAAAAGGAAGAAGCATGAATGGATTGTAATTTTAAACTCATCTACTGACAGTGGTGTTCAATGCCCGTTGACTGTAGGAGACTCGTGACCATCAGCCACAGCACTTTTGACAACCCCCAACAGTGTAATCTGCAGAGATTTTGTTATTTCCGAGTAACTGACGTGGCGGTGGCATTTGCACACTACTAATTATAGGGAATGCCACATGGATGCTAATGGCTTCTATAGAGGAAATAAAGGACTCTTCAGTGACTGTTGCACTTTTGGCTATTCCATATGCTAATGAGACACAACATAAATGTTATTCTAGCAAGGCCTTGCTTGGTGGGAAGGCAAAATGGGGTGATGCAGAAAGGGGTCTGCTGAAGCAAAACCAAGAGAACACGCCACTACCCTTCAAAACAAATGAAACATTCTTTTACAAATGAATACCAACCAATTGCTTAAGAAAGGAAATTGCAAAAAAAGAAAGAAAAAGACCCAACAGTTAACATATATCGCAGCACATATAATTTCCTTTCTTTGGCACTTAAACAGTACAGACATACATGGCTGATGGGTGTCATGATGTCCCCTATTGAAACTGCCATGCTTTTCAAATTTCCTTCCTTCAGGGAATGCTTTCCACAAGTCAACAGGAAATTGCCTCATACCATCTTAGGGTATCTATCTAGTCCAGTACTCATTATTCTGATTGCCACCTCTCCAGCATCTCAGGCAGAGATATTTCCCATAATCTTTCCAACCTGATCCTTTTAACTGGAGAATGAACCTGGGAACGTCTGCATGAAATATTTGTGCTTAACTCCTAAACTACAGCCCTTCCCTAAGAGAATTTAGGAGCATAGGATGCTGCCTTACCCTGAACCAGGCCATGGGTCTCTATCCAGCTACAGAGATTGCAAAAGGAATCTTTTGCAAAACGCATGCAAGGGGCATGAGCTGGCATGATCACTGATACACTGCCACTGAAGTTTCCAGGTTTGCAGAGTCACACAATCCATGTTTCCACACAATCCCCAGGTATGGTCAGGAGAGAGACGGTGTGGAGGAAGCTGTTTGCTTGTATGACCTTGTGTCAGTCCTCCTCCTGACCATCTTCCCTCAGCAGCGTCATTGGATAGAGGGACTTAGCACAGTGGTAGAGCATAGATTTTGCATGCAGAATGCCCCAGGTTGAGCATCTCCAGCTAAAAGGATCAGTTGGTGAGATGCTCTGCATTAATGGTGAGTAGCATTTGGCAGAGCCGGTCACCAGTTGTGCAGTTCTGATATGACAGCAGCAGCAACTTCCAGACTGTTTGGGGAGATTGCAACTACAATCCCTTGCTTGAGTTCTGTATGCTAAGGGTATGAAACCCTATGCCCTCCAGATGTTTTAGGTGTACAACAACACCCAATGGCCATGCTGGCGGGGGCTGATGAGAGTTGTAGTCCAAAACATTTGCAGGGGTCCCAAGTTGCCTACCCCCTGCTGTATGCTGACATTTGATAACATGAACCCACTGTATAGATTTATAGAACAGATGTTGCTTTATGTTGTGTAATGCCTACCAACAATATAGACCTAATGAATGCAGATGTTGGCCAAGGATAGCATAATCACTTCTTTTTCCTGGAGTGTGTTTTCCAAAGATGTACGGTAAGTTAAATGCAGACATTCATCAGTATTCAGCTTCCTTAAATAACAAACCTCAATTAGTCTGCTGCATTTTCATCCCTATCTCAGAACACACACTTTTTTTTTTTCAATATCAGGAGATGGGAGGCAATTTGCAGTTGACTCTTCTGTAACCTATGAAAATTAGCTGTTGAAGTGTTAAAATCTCCTTGATGAGTTAGGAACTGTAGCATCAAGGCGTCACTCAGGCGTTCTCTTCCATTTTCCATTAATATATTTGTTTCTGTAATTAGTTTCCTTCTGAGCCACTGAAAACATTTCTTACTTAGTTGCTTTCAAGTATGCATATTTAGCCTTTGATCTCTGCTGTTCCCTTGGTGGAATGGAATGCAGCTTTTCTATCCTTTTCAAGGTCTTTTCTCCCCAGAGGATAAGGGCATACTGCTAGATTAAAATACATAATAAGCAAGATGGATACAGAAGGATACACAGCTGTGTGTATCTATAAAGGAGCATTTTATACAGCCAGAGGTTATTTGATCTTGCAAACCTTTGCATTTGCTTCTATGGGAATGTTGTTATCTATGCCTGATGACAGCATCAGCCTTGACAGAACTCTATTTACTTCTTTTATAAGTGTAGCACAGTCATATTAAATTCTGCACTACCAATATCATGGATGCTAATGCAATAATGCACATGTATTGAATTAAGAAATGAAAATTTCTGCAGGAGGGTTGGATCCAGATTACGTTAATTGCGCTTATTTCCCCATTGGAATTTTAGTCATGGATTTTAATAAGAACCAAGTGCTGCTAACTTAGTGTGAATCCAACCCAGGACTTCCTGTCTCAGTGGAATTTTGTTTGAGCAGCATGGTCTACCTAAGCTCTGGAGTGCCTTATATTTCTGCTCTTGCTCTTTGGTCCAGACTTCTAACTTGTTCTTCAATCCTGCCTTTGGGTTTGCCATCTGATCCTGATTGCTCTTCTGTCCTGACTCCTGGATCTCAGCTCCTGACTCACTCGACTGCTACTCATGGCTCTGACACATGGTGACAAACATCCCAGTGCTTCTCTTGCCCTTTCTTCCCCTCCCCCACAAGCTGTCTTCTTTTAGAAGGCCTTTCCTCTAATTTCTGAATCTCCTGAGGCTCAATTGTCCATGGACTGCTTCACATATGATATTTGTTCTCCAGTCCTGCCTTCCAATTTGTCCTCTGATCCTGATGGCTCTTCAGTTCCAACTCTTGGTGGAAACACAAACTTGTAGAAGATAAGAGCTTCACACAGCTTGTCTACAGGGAACAATAAATTAAAATGGTGGTCATTTGCAGAATGGATATAATCTTATTGGGTATTCCCTTTTCTCTTTTATGTCCTATAAATATTCAACTCTGCCTTCTCTGGAAGTATATGAAGATGGTTTGGTATATGACTGGGATCTGGCCCAAGTACTTCCATGCACAGAGCTTGACAACCCTGATTTCTTCTTCCAGGTGCAGGTCCTTACATTCTTTTGGAAGTTGGGATGGGTGAGAAAATCATTCCATCCAAATGTTTATGTGTATTTACCAAATTTGCATTGCTGCACCAGTGAGCAAACCAGAACAGAGTTGCACACTGAAATCTGCACTCTCCCAAATGGAGTGCTACGGTTCTCCACAAAAAGAAAAGAAAAGAAACAAAAAACATGCACAAAAATGTGCACTTCAGGGGAAATGTGCACAAAAACACACAATAGTGAAAATAATGCACAGAATCACATTATTATAGGGAAGACAGCTTGCAAAAAATGTGTACATTAGCAAAAAGTGAGCACTAAAACATGTACATTTGGAAAAAGTGTGCCCCAAAATGTGAATATTAGAAGTGTGCATGAAAATGCATACATGCAGACTTAAAATAAATAAATAAATAAATTGTACATTGATGCAGAATTGGGCTGATCCAGACATAAGGTCCAAAAAATGAGAAACTGAATGGAACCGAAACTGACAGGTTCACCCATCCCTGTTTGGAAATCATTTTGGAAAGATGGTCCCTTATTAATTTATTTATTTAAATTATTATATTTATACCCCACCTTTTTTCCTGCAAGGAACCCAAGGTGGCTTGCATAATCCTTCTCCTCCTCCTCTCCATTTTATCCTCACAACAACCCTGTGAGGTAGGTGAGGCTGAGAGTCAGCGGCTGGCCCAAAGTCACCCAGTGAGTTTCATGGCCGAGCGGGGACTAGAACCCGAATCTCCCGAGTCCCAGTCCAACACTCTCACCACTACGCCACACTGGCTCTTGCAAGGGCTTTGGCTATTGGGCAGTATAGAAATGTTATGAATGCAGTGCAGTGAAGAGCAGCCTTTCCAGAAGAGCAAGAGAGGGGATCACAATAGAAAGAGGCACACAGTGAGCTCCCTTTTCTGTAATTGGCCATTTGCTTTCCCTCTGGGCATCATTTCCACTGCTGTCCAGAGAGAAAGGGCAGACGAGGGAGCAGGCAATGGCAGCTGCTGTTCCTTCTGCTCACTCCCATTGTTTCCTGGCACTCATCTTCTGGGCCAGAGCAGGTGGGAATTGCAAGTGGAGGAGCGGCAGGGTCAAGGTGCTCTGGTGATCAGCAGTGGATTTTGCCAGGTGCCCAGCAATGCTTCTAGCTCCTGACAATGGCCTGGGCACACACAGAAACTTGCCATTTGATCTTGAGGATTCTTGCATATATGGATATCTTATGGATACTGGTATTGTTGAGTATAAACTCACCAGGGATGCCGCCAATCCCAGATCCCTCATGAGTGCACCTGATTATGACACTAATTTCCGAAAATACCTGTTCCATCCACATACACTTTTTATTTTTATGTGCACACCTAATTTTTTTTTTGGGTGGGGTATACCTTAACAATGTCATGTGTCTGACAATCTCATAAAGGGGGGAAAAGTATCCAAGATCTGTCTTCAGGAAAGTAGCCTGTCTAAGTCTGATCTTTATGCTTGAACTTCAGGCCTGTCACTTGAATTCAGCTTGCAAGTGAATTTGTTCCGAATCTTTCTTCCATCATCTGTCTCCTTTCCTGGCCCTCCAGCATTTGCCTCTTGGAGAGAGATAATTGGGCAAATGATCCACATGAAGTCATTTGTTAAGCAGGATTGTACCTGTTTTTTCCCAGGCAAAAAAGTATCTGGGAAAAGGCTTGAATCTTGTTTTGCTGCTGCTTTTAAAAATAATAATAATAATAAAGTACTGCTCATATATTGTCAGCATATTGTCAAATGGTTCAAGCTCCGTCAAGGTAGGTTGACAAATTTCATTAATAAACTCACAAGAACTTCCCCCCACCCACCCCCTGGCAGCTGCTGAAAATTCTGAAATGCCAAGGTACATTTTTCATTGGCATGTTTAGCTGTATGAGGGGCTGCAGTAGAAACGTCAAAGACTCATCTGGGCATGCATGCATCTCTCTCCTACATGTGCACACCATTCTGTAGCATGTAGCCCAAACAGGCAATCCTGCAAGCATTGCTCCTGTGCAACCCACAGGGCTTTTTTTCTGGTGGAACTCACAGGAACTGAGTTCCAGCACCTTTTCTTCTATTAATTGCATTACAATTTAATCGCCATCTACTCCCGAGGAAATGTAATCCAAGAGTTCCGGTACCTTTTTCTCCAGAAAAAAAGCACTGGCAACCCATATTAATTTTAATGGGGGTTTGCATTAGAGTACTTAATAGCAGATGATGCACCAGTATGCCATTCATTCCACCATACTTGTGATGGTTTCCTCACATGGAGCCTTTGTTTTTTTCAATATTGAAAAATAAATATTTAAATATTCCACCTACAAATTGCTTCTAGACAGGGCCATAGTAATGAGAAGGAGACTATGGAGAACCTATCCCCCTCAGGCAGTGCTGGTTCCAGGTTTCTGAGGGGCCTCTTGGGTGAGACATCCTCAGTGGGCTCCTTCCTCTGTGACTGGCTTCAGACAACAGGATAACCCACACCCAAGGATTGCGTGTCAGTTGTCACTTGAACTGTGGGTTGCCGTAGAAATGTGGGTTATCCTGTTGTCCGAACCCAGCCACACTAACAAGCCATGGCTTGTGAACCATAAACAACCCATGAAGAGAACCAACCAATGGTTTGTTATATCTTGGCTGGGTTCAGGCAACACGATCGCCCACGTTTCAACAACCACCCACGCTCATACCCATACTCAACCCTTGAGTGTGGGTTATTGTGTTGTCTGAACCCAGTCAGTGAGTCCACTTTCTCACCTTCTTCACCACCAGCTGCTCTTGCTCCTCATTCTCTTTCTCATCATCACTACCTCTTGCTTGCTTGACAGGCAGAGAGCCAGGGAGCAAGCAGGCAGGGGCATCTCCTGCTCCTTCTTCTCACTACCACCATTGTTTGGACCAGGCAGGTGAAAAAGCAGGTCGCAGTAGCGAGGAGGAGGAGGAGCATGTCCAGGGGGCTGTTGTCAGTGGATCCCTGCTGGGGTGTGGGCCCTCAGCAGGTGCCTGGCCATGCCAACCCTTGATGCCAGCCCTGTCCTCAGGAATACACCAGGATCTCCCCTGCAAAATGTTCAGCTTCCATTTACAAAGCCAAGTCTCTTGCTCTTTTACTTGTGGAGATGTAGAGAAAAGCATGCAGGCAATATCCTGCTCAACTGCTCCCCATGAAGCAATATAATTAAGTAAACATATTAGATTATGTGTATTTATATCCTGGCAGGCCTAGAACGATTCCTAAGCCCCTTAGTCTTCTTCTCCATAACATTTCTGGCTACAGGTCTGCCTCTAGACAAAGAAGTAGCATGCCTTACATATAACTAGCTTGTTCAGAAGCACAGCATAGAAGAAGTGGGGGAATCTAACGCATCTGTTAGAAAGAGAGTGACTGGGGTGCAAAGTAGGAGAAAACTCATCTACCTTTGATGGTTGTGTAGAAGAAGAAGTGCTTTTGGCTGGGACAGATTCTCACATGCAGAGTTGAGAAAAGCTGCTGTGCATTTGAGCCTTTGCCTTTCCTAGAGGGAAGAGTCTGGACGTTGACATCAAATGCCAGAGGCCAGAAGATTCTGTAGGTGAACAGAAGGGCTGCTGGCAGCTGTGGGTTGGCAGCTTTACTATCAGCCAGCCCTTGAATTTCTGTACAGCTCCTTCTGCCCCTTCCTCTGAAGGGAGGACCCTGGACCACGATGTCATCGATCACCTTGGGCTGGAAGAGGCTGCCAGCCATGCACCCAGTTTTATCCCTATGACATTGTAATGTTGTATTGGATTTTATTTGTAAGCCGCTTTAAGAAACAACCATGGCTGGAATAAATAAATAGTACATAACATTCCCTCTTTCTACCCAACTCCAAAAAAAGCATAGAAGCTACTTGATAACCGTAACAGGAAATCTCTCTTTATTCATCTGTAATACTTTAAATACTTGCAGAATCATAACGGTTTAGCAACAATTGGACTTCCCTTCTGATAAAGTTCCCTAGTCTTGGCTCAGAGTCTTCAGCCAATTTGAAAAGAGGAGCCATGACTAAAGATAGCTATCAATTCACAAGGGAGATGTTTAGGAACATAAGAAACTGTCTTATACTGAGTCAGACCACCAATCCATCTAACTCAGTAATGCCTACATTGACAGGCAGCAAGTCTCCAGGGTTTCAGGCAGGAGTCTTCCCCAACCTTGCCTGCAGTTGTTAGGGATTTACCTTGGGACTGTCTGCATACAAAGAATGTGATCATCTGCCACTGGGTTATGACCCACAAACCAATTGTAGGATGCAAAGTAGCCAGGGAAGGTAATTGTCTATATCTATCTACAGTTTCTTTATAACCCAGTAAAAGAAGGAGGGGATATATCCATAGTAAATGAGTCATATACTCACCCGAGAGACCCGAGTCCTTTAGATAAAGCAAGATCAGCAGGGTTGTTGCATGAGTTACAGGTGTTGTTAATCTGCAAGGATCCACACTTACCGGTATATACAATATAAGACCAAAGGAGCTGTTCAATACAACACTGATATTTACTAAGTCACCCAACAGACCCAGCTGGCAGATAGAAAAGTCCTGCATTTGTATGATGCATTATAAGGCAAAGCCTCACAGGCTGAATACAGATGGCTATTTACTAGGTGGTAACCCACCATGACGTTCATGTCACCACTTGGTCAACTGAGCCCATATCGATGACCCTGCGATAAGCTTTTCCACCACAGTTTTGTCATCTGTATCAGTGCCTGCTCCAGGTTTTTGAGGGCCCTTGGGAAAGACATCCTCAATTGGCCCCTCCCTCAGTGAGTCTACCTTCCCACCACCATCATCACCAGCTGCTCTTGCTCCTCATTCTCTTTCTCATCATCACTACCTCTTGCTTGCTTGACAGGCAGAGAGGCAGTGAGCAATTAGGCAGTGGCATCTACTGCTACTCCTTCTCACCGCCATCATTGTTTGGCCCAGAGCAAGAGGCAGGTGAGCAAGCAGGCAGGCTGCAGTGGTGAAGCCTGTGGCTTGTGGCTCACGCTGGCTCAGCTTGTCTGAGCGTGGAAAGCTAAGCCGGATCAGGCCTGGTTATTACTTGGATGAGAGACCCCTCCTCTAGTTTCCTGCATTGAGCAGCGGGTTGGACTCGATGGCCTTGTGTAGACCCCTTCCAACTCTATGATCTATGAAATCTGAGGAGGAGCAACTCCAGGGGGTTCTTGTCTGTGGGCCCCTGCTGGGATGTGGGCCCTCAGCAGATGCCCAGCCATGCCTACCATTGATGCTGGCCATGTTCTGTATCATACTGCCAAGTGATGAGAGAAATTTTGCCACTCACAAACTTGGAGAAAAAGCAGCGGGGTAGAACATTGTCCTCACAACTTGGTGGGTTCTTATAGACATCCAGCTTCTCAAATTGGTTACAGATACTATAAGGCCAGGATGTGGGATCTCTGGCCATGCCCACTGCTGTCATCCAGCCCACAGGGGTCCTGCTGGGGGTCAGTTAGGTCCCCTCCCCAAATATATTTCTGCACCCCTGTTATTTAACCACACAACCACTTAACCACACATCAAATGCATGGTAAGTTAGGTTACCGCTTGGCAAAATCCTCCTTGTTTAGGTCACCTAACATCAACATGCGCTGGTGGATCTCTGAGTTTTCAGACATTCGCAAAAATTTGCCTGAGATTGTCAATAATCATTATCTTGACACACATTATGCACCAGGGACAGGCAAACATCAGGGTTACAGGATCTACTGAGGTCCACCACCAGAGTCAAATGCAAAACAAAAGGAGGGGAAGAGCCAGATAGAAAAAGTGGCATAGGGAGAGAAGTCCATTACTTATTGCACCCTATGAATCATACACTGGGATGGCCGTCATATACTGGTGCAAATATAAATCCACATCTGAGTGACTACAGCCGGTGCCGGCTCCAGGTTTTTGAGGGCCCCTGGGCAAGACAACCTCAATGGGGCTCCTCTCTCAGGGAGTCTACCTTCTCACTGCCATCATCACCAGCTGCTCTTGCGTCTCCTCCTTTTTCTCAACACTGTGACCACTTGCTTGCCTGACAGGTAGAGAGAGCCAGGGAGCAAGTAGGCCGTGGCATCTCCTGCTCCTTCTCCTCACCACCACTGTTAGAGCCAGCACAAGAGGCAGGTGAAGAAGGAGACTGCAATGATGAAGAGGAGAAGCAAATCTAGAGGGCCCTTGTCAGTGGGCCCTGCAGAGGCAGTGTTAGGGGGCGGCCCACTAGGGCTGGAGCCCCGAATCTTTCATTTGGAGCTCTTAATCTCTGGGAGGCCATCTGCCCCACCACCGTGCTGTCCAGGGGCACTTGCTGAAATAAAGGTACAGGGGCCCTGATGATCTCTGTTGCATCTGATCCCCCTGGACTAGCTGGCTTTTTGCCCACGTGTGCTTTTTGCCCACGTGTTCTTGCTGCCCCACCCTTTGAATCTTTTTGCAGGAAGTCCCCCTCCCCCTGAAATCGAATGCCCTCCTCTCCCCTGTCCATACATCCATTTTACAAATAGGGGTGAAAGGGGGCTAAACACCAGGCACTGAACCAAGCACCATCTACATATAAAGCATGTGCTGTACCGCTCAGTTATATGATCCATCCCACAGGCATGAGCCTGGCGTGGCCTAATCCCCCAGGGCAGTTTCATGGTTGACTTCGGATGCTTGCGTGGAGGTTGCCAATGTGCGTATTTCTGCTTTGTAGTGGATGAACTCTCTAGATGCTCTTATATTCCCCCCCCCCACCGCACCTTAGATTCCCCAAGCATCAAATTTTCCCAGCTTGTCACTTTATTATTATCAATACTTCACAAAGGTGACAAGCGCAGAGTGGGTGGAAACGTGTGGGTGATTAAATACTTATTTAAGGTCACAATAAGAACTTGGCATAAAGGATTAGTGTAGGTAGGTACAAAATTACAAAGTGGCAACTGTGAAGTGTGAGGGGGATGACACCTCAGAAAAGAAAGAAGCAGCGGGCTTCTCATAAGGGGAAAGACATGGGAAGAATGTATCTGTCATTAAGCACGCACCTTATTTTAAAGACATGATGTAGAAGAAAGTCCCGCTGATTCAATGGAACATTGTGGCAGGATCCAGCCAGGTCCCAGACATGAATGCAAGAAGGCACGCACGTCCACTGGGATGTTTCATATAATTTTGCAGTTCAGGAGTTCTTTGTCATGAACTCCTTTTTTAAGCTTGAGGGTTTTTTTAAAACTGTGTCTACGTAAGAGCATGAGGGCTAGAAGAGGCTTTTTGGCCAAGGCCGTAGAAGACCACAGGGGCGCATGGATCTCTGGGGCCAATATATTTAGGATCAGGAATTAGTGTTACATGGTGTTTTTAGATGCTTTGAACTTTTTAATTACTTGTCTTTTGGGGTGTAATGTGTTATCATTTTTAAAACTTGGCATGAGCGCCTTTTTTTTTTTTTAAAGCTTGAGGGTTTTTAAAAAGATGTGCTAACTGTATCTACAGAAGAGCGGGAGGGCAGGCTTATGGCCAAGGCTGTGGAAGACAATGGAGGCACATAGATCTCTTCTTAATGGGGTCCATATACTTAAGGATCAGGCATGAGTGTTACATGGTGCTTTTAGATGCTTCAAACATTTTAATTACCTATCTTTTTTTGGGGTGGGTGGGTAATGTGCTATCATTTTTTAAAACAGGGTGTAAGCCCCTCAAGAGTTTTTTTTTAGTTTTTTTTAAAAAATGGAATGGCAGGATAGAAATATTTTAAATAAATAGATAAATGCTAATACAATGTAAACACTTAGAACTTTTTTTACAGCAGGTTTCAGAGGATGTCAGCAACTGAGCATTTGTGGGGCTGCCAAGAGCAAGGACCCACCATCCCAACATATAATATATATATTGGCATGGGGCACCCCAGAAGGTTGAAGGCAGAGTGTGATAATTCTCAGTCTGCCCACCCTGCCTCCTGCAAAATCCTGACGCCTGCCCTGGAGTATTTGTAGAAGGATGTGCAATCCCAGCATACACACTCTCTTGAACAACGGCGGCAACTGAACTGACTTTTATTTACAGTGGGGAATAGATGCTTATAAAGTGTTGGATAGGAAGATATTACGGCTTGCAGTATTAAATGGGCATAAAATGTCACTTTAGGAAGAGAAGCTATTTTGAGCCAATGCACTGCCAAAAGAGATGTGCATAAAACATTTGTAATGTTCCAAGAGGGATAGATAGATAGATAAATAAACAGCATTTTAAAAACATTCTTCTTATGGAAAAAAAGAGAGCAAAGTACGCCAGCCTTTAAGTGGTTTGAAAGGGCTTCAGCAAATTCCTTGATATGGAAAAGTGTTTGCATGTGGCACAAACAACTGGTTTGACCCATATTGTAATCCCAGGTGACATGGCCTGGATGATAGAGGTTTAGAGCAGAAAATGACTGCTATCCTTAAGAGCAGCTTTGTGTTAAAAAACAAACAAACAAGCAAGCAAACAGGGGAGCAATTTCCAGGTTCAGAGGAGGGAAATAAAGGCTCTTATTTCCATTTCCATTTTATATCGTGGGTAAACAGGGCCAGCTTAATGTCTCCTAAAGCAGAGCTGAGTGCATTTCAGCAGCACAGGTGAAGGCAAACAAAAGAGCTACTTCAGAGCACCCAAAATACTTGGGCATGCCAGATGTTTGTTTGTTTTGTTTTACTCCTGCCCCCCCCATGGATCCACGCCCTGCACAATTAATTTGAGGAATTCATTGCCACAACAGGTAGAGGTGATGACCATTAGCTTAGTCAATGGAACCTTTTTTCTTTTTTTAACCCCTCCCCCATGGTTTAACTCCCAGGGCACCAGGAGGTCAGGTCCACAGGACCCCCCCCAAAAGAAAAGCATAAATTTGCATATGCTAATTTACAGATGCTCTAAAGTCTCTCTCTCTCTCTCTCTCTCTCTCTCTCTCTCTGTGTGTGTGTGTGTGTGTGTGTGTGTGTAAAGGAGCCTGTCTTCTAAGGACACCCCTATTTGTAAAAAAGGGATGTATGGACAGGGGAGAGGAGGGCATTCGATTTCAGAAAAAAACCTCAGGCAGAAAGATTCGGAGTGGGGCAGCAGGAGGTGAAGCACATATGGGCAAAAAGCCAGCTAGTCCAGGGGGATCAGATGTGACAGAGATCCTCAGGGCCCCTGTCCCTTTATTTCAGCAAGTGTCTCTGGACAGCAGGGTGGTGGGGCAGATGGCCTCCCAGAAATTAAGAGCTCCAAATGAAAGATTCAGGGCTCCAGCCCTAGTGGGCTGCCCCCTAACACCACCTTTGCAGAGCACTATGGTCCTAATCTGAATCTGGGCTGCGTGTGCTTACAGAGACGTAAAGAAAACTAGCAGGCATAACTGCTATGTGTGCGAGACAGAATGTTTAGTTTGGCCCTTAGAGGGATGTATAAGAAAGATTGGTCATGTTCAGGGAGGACCCCCCCAAAATATGAAGAGTTCTACTGAACTAGACCATAGACCTGAGTAGTCTAGTCTAGGAATGTGCAAGGATTTGGTTCAGTCTGCATTTTTAAGTGAACAGACTTGATTTTCACTTGCTGGACTAATACACAGTTATCCATTGGTTTTTCCACTTCTCTGAATTTTGCGATAAAAGTTCTCAGATTATAAAACATACCAAAACTCATATTTTAGGTTTAAAAATGCATACAAAATATGTACAATGATGAGTATTGTGCGTGTGGGTTACATTAAAAATAATGTGAATATCTGTGCATTTTTTAAAAAACAAAAAGTCACAGACTAACATGAAAACAGGAGGAAGTTCACCAAAAAAGTATATAAAATGCATATATTTGAAATAGTGCATATATTTGAAAAAAATGTGTACAAAAATGCTTTGATATATTTGAAAAAAATATTTGAAAAAAATGCATACAAAAATTTATATTATGAAAAATACACACAAAAATACATAGACATTTTCATGCAGTCTAAAAATAATAATAATAATAATAATAATAATAATAATAATAATAATAATAATAATAATAATGGGCAGTCCAGTGTAGAAATGGGATGGAACAAACTCAGTTGTGGAAAATTGTAACCTGATGGAAATCTAGGTTCACATATTTACCCTTCCCTAACCCAAGGCAGACTGTCTCACTGCTGAATTTATTAATTTTAAATGATTTTTAGGCTGCCTTTAAGGGTAGAACTCTCTGAAGGTGGCCAACACCTCTTGCCGTTAAGAAGTTTTGCTCCTAGACTTTCAGTTGCTTATCCCTGTGATAGCTTTATCTGCATGGCAGGAAAGAACAGAATCTGACTTTTATCAGATGCCTGACTGAACAGATATGGAAAAGGAGACATGACCTTCCCCTGCTATGTGTATTAGACAAATATCCTATTAAAGTTTAGAACATAAGAAGAGTCCTGCTGGATCTCAGTGGCCAACCAGATGCCACACCAACAGGACACATCAGCAATAGTTCACATTAGTTCTCTAGTGCAGTGTTCTCCAACCTTGGGTCCCCAGATGTTTTTGGCCTACAACTCCCAGCATGCCCCAGCCAGCGTTGCTGGCTGCGGCATGTTAGGAGCTGTAGGCCAAAAACATCTGGGGACCCAAGGTTGGAGAACACTGCTCTAGTGACTGATATTTCGAGACAAATGACCTCTGAACCTGGATGTTACATAGAGCTACCAGGATTTGCAGTGCCAGCTCCAGGTTTTTGAGGGCTCTCTTGGGCAAGAAAACCTCAGTGGGTTCCCTCCTTCAGTGAGTCTACCTTCTCACCACCATTGTCACCAGCTGCTATTGCTCCTCATCCTCTTTTTCATCATTGTCACCACTTGCTTGCTTGACAGGCAGAGATCAAGTGAGCAAGTAGGCAGTGGCATCTCCTGCGCCTCCTTCCCACCACCACCACCGTCTGGGTCAGAGTGAGAGGCAAGTGAACAAGCTGGTTGCAATGGGGAAGAGGGAGGAGTACATCCAGGGGGCTGCTGTCAGTGGGCTCCTGCTGGGGTGTGGGCCCCTGGCAGGTGCCCGACCATGCCGACCTTTGACGCCAGTCCTGATAATTAGTAGCCACTCCCACTGATAGCCTTATCAAGTTATTCAGAGGTAGCGATGTGCCTTCATGTTTAGAAACTTGTGATCTGTTTTGGCGCTGCAATCACGAGCTAACCACCACCACTGGGCACTTTTCATAACATGAAGGTAAGAGCAAGCAGAAAATTAAATATTGCCTAGGTAACATTATATTAAAGGTTGGAATAGGGAATAAACCTTTGAGATAAAATGGATACTTGGAGATCTCCCCCCGCCCAACTTTTATTCCTGGGGGTAATGACTGTAGAAAATCACATAAAGCCTCCTTTGTTTTAATCATGATAGAAGGTTTTTTTTTGCTTTGTTTTTTGCTGTTATCCAAATATGATTAAAGGAAATGATTATTCCACTTGCTTTGCTGATAAAAGCATCACTTATGAAGAAATGCAGGAGGGAGCTGCATTTATTGCCTGCGCACTTTCCCATCAATAATCTTGCCACAAGTGGGTTGGTTAACTGCAGAAAGTGATTACAAGTTATTTTAATTTTTTTTTTAAAGGAGCAGATTGTGTGGGGAAAAAATTAGCAATCCGGATAATGTAATGGAGTCCTTTGGGTGTATTATTGTTCAATTAATTGAATTAATTCCACGAACACCCCTTTCCTTACAGGGTTATTAGATTTGACAAAGGGCTGTGTATACTTGTGGTGGGGTGCAGGAACAAGTTTTGGACTCCTGGACTCCCCCATGGAGGAGACAGAAATTAAAATGTTTTAACTTTTAAAGCCTAGACCAGCCTTCCCAAACCTGATGCCCCAATTTTGTTGGACTATTACTCCTACCAGCCAATGGCCACGCTGGCTGGGGATGATGAAAGTTGTAGTCCAACTCGTGTGGAGTGTACCAGGTTGGGGAAGGTTGCCTAGGACAATCTAGGTCCAGGATACCTTAAAGGTCTTCTTGGAGGCCTTACTGCAGGGGTGGGCAACTTGTGGCCCTCCAGATATTTTAGCCTACAACTCCCATCATCCCTCACCATTGGCTATGTTGGCTGGAGCTGATGGGAGTTGTAGTCCAAAACATCTGGAGCACCAAAGATTGCCCACCCCTGCCTTACTCCTTGTGGCCCTCTCCACTGAGAGGCCAGTGTGGCGTAGCAGTTAGAGTGTTGGACTGGGACTCGGGAGATCCGGGTTCCAGTCCCCACTCAGCCATGAAGCTCACTGGGTGACTTTGGGCCAGTCACTGCCTCTCAGCCTGACCTACCTCACAGGGTTGTTGTGAGCATGAAATGGAGAGGAGGAGGAGGAGGAGGAGGAGGAGGAGGAGGAGGAGGAGGAGGAGGATTATGTAAGCTGCCTTGGGTTCCTTGCAGGAAAAAAGGCAGGATATAAATATAATAAACAAAAGAAAAAAAATAAAACTCCTCCTGATGATGGGAAACATAGGACAATGCCTTCTCAACAATGGCAACAGAACTGTGGAACTCCCTTCCTTGGGAGACACATCTCACTTCATTATGATTGGCTTTTCAGAGAATGGGTGGGGCTCATCCACCACCTGTTACATTAAGTGGCCATTTATTTATTTATTTATTTATTATGACATTTACATCCCACCATTCTTCAAGGGCTCAACATGGAGGTACACAGTTCTTCCCACCGTTCCCCCCCCATTTTATCCTCACAACAACCCTCTGAAACAGGGCACGCGGCCGGCCCTAAGCCAACCAGCGAGCTTCATGGCTAGTCCAGCGCTCTGGCCATTACGCCACACTACTTCTGCTGGATCTGCAGTGTATACTGGTCCCTTTTGCAGTGCGGTTTGTTTTAAGTGTTTTTTTTATTTTTATTTTTAAATCTCGCATTGCAGTTTTAATTTGCTTGCTTCCTTGTTTGCCTGTCAAGCAAGCAAGGAGTGAGAAAGAGGGTGAGGAACAACCGTGGTTGGTGACATTGGCAGCGAGAAGACAGACCCCCGCGGAGAGAGGGAGGGAGGAGGGGGCCCATGGAGGGGGCCTTGCCCAAGGGCCCTCCAAAACCTGGAGCTGGCACTGGGGACCACCATGGGAACTGAGGCATTTGTGTGAGGACCATCCATCTGGGGTGCTACTTCACACAAGCAAGGCCTCCACAGGAACTGCTGATCCCACATGCTCCCGGGATGCTTGTGTGTGTGTGTGTGTGTATGTGTGTGGGTACGTACCACTCGTCTGAACCAGCCCTATGGGATGCTTCATTCATGCCGCCTGATGTTCGGGCTCTCTGTGTGGTAAAGGAATAGGGGGCGACCTCAGGAATCCACATCCGTGTACACAGCAGCGCCACCTGAACGATGCCACATCTGAGCTGGACATCGTGCATGCTGTGTGCGTGAATAACCGGGCCGGACCCGATATCATTTCTCTCGGTGTGTAAATGGGTGCGCGTGTTTCTATGGTCTGCACCTGCTCCCTGCCGTGCTTAGGAAGTCATCGCTAGGCCAAATGACAGAAATGGCACTTTGATTGCCAGATCACCATGCAGAATAGTACGACAGATCTCAATGAGGCTACCGCTTGTAGTCTGAGAACTGCAGGCATTATTCCTTGTAAGTGCTGCAGAGAGGCCTTTCTTGACAGAAGTCTCCATGCCTTGAACCAGTGGAAGCTGATGACTCCAGTGTCAGCAGGGCTGCATATCCGCTCTGGATTTCACGCCAAACTTTTAAGGAGCGATCTGTGGTGCTGAACCTAAGAGGGTTTGGGGGGATAGGGTCCAGCACCACGGATAGCTCCTTTAATGCTCAGAATAAAATCCGGAGCGGATATGCAGCCCCGCTGACGTTGGAGTCACCAGCCTCCACTGCCTTGAACAGCTGCATGATATCATCACTGAAGCTTCTGTGGAGGGAAAACTGCCTCTGTTAATCCTCTCCCCATAACTAGGAGACTCTTAAAGGCACAGGACATTTTGTCAGGCAAGGAGTCAGCAACCCTGTGAAAAAAGGTGTCTTAGGGCACAATCCTATGCATGTTTAGACAGAAAAAAAACGTCCTACAATTCGCAGCATGCCCCAGCTAGCCATGCTGGCTGGGACATGCTGGGAGCTGTAGGACTTTTTTCTGTCTAAACACGTTATTTAGGACTGTGCCCTTAAAAACTCTAACAAAGCTAGAGATGCAGACACCTTCTTTCCCACCCTCCCAGTACCCATCAGCCTGTGCTATAAGCCATGATAATATGTAACTTTAAAATTTAGTAATATAAAGAACTGTCAGTGAAATAGTCAGCAACCACATAAACAAATCTCATTCTAATCTTAAAATAAATAAACGTTACAGACCTAAATGTCTGCTTTCTCATTTTCACAGTGCCTAACGTGCACCTTGAGAAAATCAGTAATTAATTTGCAGCAAAGGTCTTGGCAACCCTATAAAGAATTGTTTATATCCCCCCCTGGAAATGCTTTCAGACAAGCAACAGATCTAAATAGCTGTGCTCTGAATTTTCCATATAACAACCATCCTGTGCTATATGCAGTGCTGATCCTACACTATAGCCAATGCTAAAAAAAAGGTCGACACTCATGGCTGGGATCCGAAGGGTGTGTACTTAAAGCACATCTGCAAGTGGGCCTGGGGGAGCATGTCCTTTGGCAAGTTCCACTTCTGACAGCAGCCCCTCACTTGAACCTTGAAGGCTCCCCAACCTTCAGACATCTGAACTTTGAGAGCCCTCCTGACCTTCAGAGGCCACATCAGAAGGGCTACAGTGGAAGGGATGGACCCTGTATAACCCGCTGGTGCCCAAGCAGAATGTCTTGCAGGCAGCCCTTTGGAACACAAATGAATGCAACGAATGCAGCTATAAGAACATAAGAAGAGCCCTGCTGGATCAGACCAAAGGTCCACCTAGTCCAGCATTCTGTTCACACAGTGGCCAACCAGCTGCCCACGGGATCCCACAAGTAGGACACGAGTGCAACACCACCCTCTTGCACATGTTCCCCTGCAACTGGTGTACATATGCATACTGGCTCTGATACTGGAGGTGGCATAGAGCCATCAGGGCTAGTATCCATTGATAGCCTTCTCCATGAATTTGTCCAATCTCCTTCTAAAGCCATCCAAATTGGTGGCCATCACTGCATCCCATGGTAGCGAATTCCATAGCTTAACTCTGCACTGTGTGAAGAAGTCCTTCCTTTTATCTGTCCTGAATCCCCCACCAATCAGCTTCATGGGAGGATCTCGGGTGCTAGTATTATGAGAGAGGGAGAAAAATGTTTCCCATCCATTTTCTCCATACCATACATTATTTTGTACCCCTTTGTACACAGGTCCCCCCTTAACTCACCCTTTCTCTAAGCTAAACAGTTCCAGCGGAGGACATTCTGACTGGGTTCACACAACACAATAATCCATGGTGGCTTATAAGCCATGTTTGTTTCAGAGTGGCTTGTTGTGTTGTCTGAACCCGGCCACAATGGCTTGTGCGTGGTTAACAAACCATGTTCCTGGGTTCAGACAACATGACAAGCCACTCTGAAACAAACATGGCTTATATAAGCCACTATGGCTTATCGTGTTGTGCAAACCCAGTCACTCTCTGGTTCCTCCTCTCTCTGTTAGTTAAATAAGGGCCCAGGTTGGATTGAAACGGTAAGCAGTGCAAAGGAAGAAAAGGAAAAAGACTGCCCGACTGAACAAGCTACTGGGCAAGTGAGTCACTTGACCATGACGGTTTCCATCTTGCAGGCTCTTTTTTGGTTTTGTTTTGTTTTTTTCCCTGATGCATCAAATAACAGCCTTGCCGATTACTCTTGTCTAAGGTACCCGATTGTGGTGACATTGAGGCTGACCTTGGAGTCACCTCCCCCGCTGCCGCACTCTCCTTTGTCGTACCACCATTTGTTTTTCAATTTGTCCAAGAGGCCTTGCTCATTCAGTTTTAATACTGCCAGGTTAACAGCATTTCTTGAAACGATAAAACATAACTCGTAAGAATAATGCAGAGACGCTCAGTTAAAAGTCGTTCAAACGTATAAAGAAAGGAGCACAAGGAGGACAAATTGGCCAGAAAGAAAGAGAGGGGAAAAAATTTGTTTGGTATTTTTTTTGTTTTTGTCGTTGTTGTTTTTCACAGGGGAGGTGGTGGAGCTATAGAGAATGTGTTTGTTACAGCAAATAACAGGGTGGAATATTGGAAGGTGGCATGGAGGATATATAAACATTTGCTCAAAAAACGGAAGTGTGCAGGATGGGAAAATTGTCTTTTGAGGGGAAAAAAAAAAAGAAGTAGGAGAAGAAGAAGAAGAAAAAAAGGCAACGAGAACACCACGTCATGCAATTAACACTTGTCACGTATGGCGGGTTTTAAACTTGGGCTTTTACCATTTAAATTGAAAAAAGCCACTGGACTGTAAAATTAAAAACACACACACACACACACACGTGCACGCACACTCACACACACACACACACACACACACAGCAACAATCAGAAAGGAGGACAACACGGAGAGAACATTTAGAAAAAAATATATGGATGCATTAAAGTCAATGAAACCATAATTTACCGTCTTATTTAACTCCATGGAATACTGAAAGATATTTTTTTTTTGAAAACTTTTTAAGTTTACCTCAAATCCACAAGAAAGAAAAAGACAACACAATACATCAGGGTAGGTGGAATACTATAACAACATGGATATTGTTATATTATTCCACCCACCTTAATGCTGAGCCTTTGGGAGTTGCTACACCATAGCCTTTGGAATCCAGGTTCCCACCAACTTTCATTGTGTCACAGGGCTTTCGTTGTTCAATGTACTCATTCATGGTCGATTCGAGCAGGAAGGCAAACTTCCCCTTTGATTTCCTCACGCGGGCCACCCCGTCCGCCGTCGTTTTGGCAAACACAGACGGTTCTGCCGACTTCATGTATGACCACATTTTCTCATAGACAGCTATTTTGGATCTCTGAGGGAGGGAAGTGAAAGAAAAGGAAAGAGAGGTTAACGCTCAGTTTGCCGCTCGGCCAAGTCAAGTCAAGTGGAAATGGATGGGGATTGGATCTGGGGAGTCATTTGAGGACTCTGGATCTGGCCCTTGCACAAGTGACAGGGCATGAAGGTACATGGGGACAGAGACCTAATGAACCCTAAGCAGGCTTTGGTCTGGCCAGTGCCTGGACTGGAGACAGCCTGGGAAGAAAGATGAGGTATAAATTACCGGTAATGATAAACGAAAGCACTGGTCATGATGACTATGTACTGCCTCCAGGATCAGAGGTAGGACCGTGCCCCAGAATACCAGTCATGTGGAAACAACAGCAGGAGAGGACACTTGGCACAACCTTCTTCCTGTAGCATCCCCAAGCAGGACTGGACCTCAGAGCCTCTCTCTTCCAGTCACCTTGGTCATGGGAGAAAACATGGCCTCCTCTTGTCCAGGCTCCTGCCAGGTCCAGAAAAGATGGCACCAAACTCCCTTGCAAGGTTGTATCATTGTGGCTCCTAAATTCAATAAATCCCAAACTGCGTGCTGAGAGAGAACTGCTAGCGAATCTCAATAAATAAGTAACTTTAAAAAATGGAAGTCTCTCATGAATCCCAAATCCACACCAACAGAACATGTGTCTGTTGCGTCTCTGGTAGAGCTGAGCCAAAATTTCTCAAAAGACATTTCCCTGAGAATATTTCTGAGGATTTTCTTTTTCTCTCCCCCACCATCCCCAGAAAAAGGAGGCCACTTGAAAGAATTTCCCCCAAATATTCCTCACCATTTGTGTGTGTGTCTGTTCGTGTGTAGGCTTCCATTCCCTCCCACCCACCGGTAGATGCAAAATGGTGGCTGGGATGCCAGTGTGCACAAATGCACACATACACACAGAGCCTGTGTTATGGAAAACAGAAAGAAGTTGTGCTATTGCCGCTGCTAGTGGTGAGTCCCACCACTGAGAGATCGTTGGAGAATTCTCCTCCTCCCCCTGGAGAAATTTGGTGAAATGGTTGCCTCCCTCCCAATTTCTTTGCCCACAAATAGGGTGGAGAATTTTAGAGAGGCCATTTGCCTCTTACTCTGGCTCTGATGATTTGGAACTCTGGTTTTGCCTCCTTCTGCTGGATGTGGATAAGTCTCTCTGACATGTCCTGCAGCAAGTGTTTAGCTGCCCTCAGAGGAGTCTCACCAACTACACTGACTCACACAGAGAGGCAGGAGTGGGCCTCACTCTGGAAGTAAACTGCTTGCAGTGTAAGTGAGAAACATGACTCTCACTTTAATCGAGGGCTGTGGCAAGCTTGGGAAACACTGATCTCAATTGTTACCTCCAATCTGGGTTGCCATTTTTGGTAGGGCTTCTGTGTCCTTAACAGCAATCGGCAAGTGAAACTCTATGCCACCCCTCCGGCACTGTAATCGCAATTGCTGAATCCTGGACGGAGGCAGCGTTAGGGGGTGGCCCGCTAGTGCTGGAGCCCTGAATCTTTCATCTGAAGCCTTGAATCTCTGGGAGGCCCTCTGCCCCACCACCCTGATGTCCACTTGCTGAAATGAAGGTACAGGGGCCCTGAGAATCTCTGTTGCATCAGATCCCCCTGGATTAGCTGGCTTTTTGCCTCCATGCGCTTCACCTCCTGCTGCCCCCGCCCTTGAATCTTTCTGCCTGAGGATTTTTTTCTGAAATCAAATGCCCTCCTCTCCAATGTCCATACATCCCTTTTTACCGATAGAGATGTCCTTAGGATGACTGGGTCCTTTAAAGACACATGCACAGAGAGACTTTAGAGCATATGTAAATTAGCATATGCAAATTTGTGCTTTTTTTCTGGTTGTTGTCCTGTGGGCCTGAGCCCTGGCTCTTTTCAGTAACTAGCACCGCCCCCTGATCCCGGTGCCAGGAAAAAAGGAGATGGGATGTCACATTCCATTTTGTGGGGATGCAACCCACAGGAGCACAGTTTGCCTGATGATGAATCACACAGCAGGGAAGATGCACTACGGATTATAAATAACCACCTTAAACATTCAGCAGTGGTTTTAGCAATGCGCACTGCTGCAAGAAATGGAGCATGCGGGGGATTGTGAACTCGATGGGACGTGTTTTAACACTGGAAGAGGCAAGGCCAATGGTGGCAGAAGCCATCAGCACACTCTTTCCAACTCAAGGCCTGGTCAGGTGTGCCCCACTTTGGACATGGAGTAGCTATGGCTTTTGAGAACTGTTTCCGCTCCTAAACAAGCCAAAAAGTAGAATCCAAGAACAAACCTTGGCTTCAGTTTCCAGCTTGTTAGGAGAGCAACAAACCAGGGATTCCAGTTCGGGCAGAACGCTAAACCATCTACAGGAGTAGATCTGTGTGTGTGTAGAGTTGTGTCTGAGCTCCAGTTCGGGTACTGAGAACAAATTTCTGAGCATGTGCTCAGAGGCACCTTCTTCCGCAGTTCCATGCTCACCTCCCTGAACCACTGTTTTGCAGCTGGCTCCAGTTAGTGGACCATGGAGCTCTAGTAGGAAGATCCAAGAAGCATGAAGTCTGCCCACCCTTGCCTTAATGGAAGTGTGGGATGCATCCAGTTAGAGAAGAAATGAATACACCCTCTCAGATTCAAGGCATCGGACTCTGTGGTTAGTAAGTGATATTTTCACAGTTTTGCAAGGTGAAATGACATTCCTGATTTGACTACCTTTAATGACTGTTCTAGCCTCGGGGACAAGAGCTTCATTAGAGAAAGGATTCCTTGCATTTGGTCCTCTGGGCATATCATGTAGCCTCTAAGATCTTAGCACTCTATGCTGTATGAAGTTCCCAGTGTACCCTTGTAATGCTCTCAGGAGCTAATGATTTTTTGTTGTTGTTCCCTCCAGTCAGAACAAGAAAATATATGGCATAATGAAAGTCCTAACGGATGAGGAAAAAGAAGATATTTCATATTCTTACTTACTAGTGTTTGCAAATTCATGTCATTTCTGGTCAGCCCCCAAACAGAAAACGGCCTGCATTGTCATTAGCATGAGGGCTATCTTTGAAGAAACCTTAGGTGATTAATCGTATGAACTTTAACATTGGGCAGCATCCAACTGTGTCATTCTGTTAGTGCAAATGATGTGCTAGCGGAAACTTGGTTCTGAAGTGTGCGCAAGGGAAGAATCCAACTAAAGTCACATTTGCGCAAGCGTGGTTGTGCATTCTGCTTGTGCAACCCATTGTGCAACCTGTCACACATTCTGCTTGTGCAACCCATTGCACATTCTGCTTGTGCAACCCATTGTGTAACCTGTTACACAGTCCGCTTGTGCAACTTGTTGGGAAACTACTTGCGCAACAGAAAGATTCAGCGGCACTCTGCTAGCACTATTTGAGTTTGCGGAATGACACTGTTGATAATGGCCATTGATTAATCAACACACACTGTAATCCTCTGCACATGTATGCAGAAGTAAGTCCCACAGTGTTCAATAAGATTTAGGGTGCTTCCATCTGGATAGCTGCTGGTGCTACCAGTAGAGAAATTGTGCAGTTATTCTGTCCTTTTGTACCTAATACATTTTTTGTGGAATGGAAGAAACCATGGGAAAACATGGGAGGGTTACAAGTAGAGAATGGCATCATCTACGTCCCCCCTGTAAATTTTTTGTGAATGAGGCAGGCCGACTGCATGATAAAAGCTTCATCTGGAAGCACCCTTGCTCTCATGCAAGTGTGTACGGCAGCCTTCTCCAACCTGGTATCTTCCAGATGTTTTGGACTACAACCCCCATCAACCCCAGCCAGCATGGCAAATTAACATAATGTTATGTTCAGAACATAATGGTGAGCAGACACTGGTGTATAGGATTACATGCAGCTGAATGGAACTGAAAGCAAACAAGCATAGAAGGAACCACCTCCTGTCATGATGCAAGCCAGTCTGCTAATTAAGATTAAGTAGCTAATTAAGAGGCTCTCCTACTTCATGTCCTGCCAAAATCTGAAGTGGGCTGGTGGAGACGCAGGAAAAATGTAGGCTCTGGAACTCCCTGCCTGGGAAGGCACCTCTGGCTCTTACCCCATTTCTCTGATTTGCCATCATCTAGTGAAGGCCTTCCTTTGAAATAACATCATTTCAATCAATTCCCTAGAAAATGTGTTTTATTCTGCTTGTAATCCACTGCTCTCCTGTTTGGGTTTTTTTTTGGTTTTTTTTTTTAAAGTTTATTTTAATCATGATATATTAATGCTTTTTCTTAAGAAAAAGAAATAGTAAGCCAACTTAAGCATTTTTTTTTAAACAGAAAGGTGGGGTATAAATATTTGTATGCTCTTGTTCTATTTTGAAGATTTCTATGCCATCTTTCAGGAAAAAAACTCTTGGGGTGGTGGACAATGAAAGGATAAAAACAGCCAATGTATAAAACAGATAAAGCTATCAATGGCTACTAGTCCTGATGGCTATATGCTGGGGAACATGGGCAGGAGGGTGTTGTTGCCCTCATGTCCTGCTTGTGGGATCCCGTGGGCATCTGGTTGGCCACTGTGTGAACAGAATGCTGGACTAGATGGACCCTTGGTCTGATCCAGCAGGGCTCTTCTTATGTCCTTATGTTCTAATCCGCAGGTGGAGAATTTCTTGCCCTCCAGATATTGCTGGACTTCAACTTCCATCAGTCCTACCCAACTTGGCCAATGATCAGGGATGATAGGAATTGTAGTCCAAAGCATCCCAAGGGCCAGAGGTTTCCTAGTCCTGAATTAATCTAACTGCTTCACTGGTTGCACATTTGCACATTGCAATCATCATCATCATCATCATCATCATCATCATCATCATCATCATCTATTCCTTAAATTTACGCATCACTTCCGAGGGCGAAAAGCAGTCTCAAAATGACTTACACACACAAATACAAAAATACATAATTAATATAATGGGAAAAATCCTCCATATCAGTATAAACCATAACCAGCACAATAATGTAAATAAAAACACCATAAAAACATAATTTAAAAATGATACAATATGGAAATTATTCATCAACAAGACAGAAAATCTCTCTCCTCCCACCTCCCGCCCCATTCCACAGCCTAGCATGAACACCACAAAAGCAGCCCTCAACAACTGGGCCAGAACTAATGTCCAAATTAGAAGCTATATATTTTCTTCTAACAAGCACCTATTCATGTGACACAGCAGGGTTATATAAAGTGGTACAGTAAGCTGTGCGGAGGGTGGAAGAGAAAAGAATACGGAATCCTAGCTGTCTCAAGCAATGTCGTTATTATTATTGCACTAGTTGCTCTCCCAAAAGTAGAACACTGAAACAGGGAGTGATTGCTTTCCCCGGGGCACCGCACTGGCTGCCTTGCTTCACTGATACATTCCGAGCTACCGAGTTAACTCATTCACTGATAATTCTGCTGCAGTTCCATTACGGCAGTGTTCTCCAACCTTGGGTCCCCAGATGTATTTGGCCTACAACTCCCAGCATGCCCCAGCCAGCGTAGCTG
Organism: Shinisaurus crocodilurus; assembly: GCA_021292165.1. Lineage (NCBI taxonomy): Eukaryota > Metazoa > Chordata > Lepidosauria > Squamata > Shinisauridae > Shinisaurus > Shinisaurus crocodilurus. The sequence continues at coordinate 12,438,834 of CM037883.1, read as the reverse complement.
GCTGGGGCATGCTGGGAGTTGTAGGCCAAAAACATCTGGGGACCCAAGGTTGGAGAACACTGCATTACGGCTTTGTAATTCATGTGTCTCTCCCTGACCTGCCAAAGTCAATCTCACAATTAGCAGCTGTCTGCAGCCAGATATTTATGAGACAGTGACCTGGTTCACATGACACGACAACCCAAACATGGGTAACCAGCCATGGTGGGTTGTTGTGTCATCCGAGCCCGGTGCTGTTTCTGCAGGGTGGCTTGTTTTTCACGAACGAGCCACCCTGAGAACCCATGGCTTGTTTTAGCGGCGTTCTCGCCCACTATGGGTTGTCGTGTCATCCAAACCTGGCAGGGCGACTTCCTTGTGGGTTGTCAGAAACTGCTACAGAGCCTCTTGGCGGGAGTGGCAAGCCCCCCTGCTGCTCGCTTTTGCGATCTCGCCATTGACTGCCCTTCCACCGATGCCAAAATGGCACTTTGCAAGGACCGTCACTCATTCCTTGTGTACTTATTTTTATTTTTCCTTGTGTACTTATTTTTATTTTTCAGGGCCTCAAAAATGTGCAATTGGCGTCATATTTTTGAAATTATTATTATTATTATTTGTCGGTCTTTTGCAGGTGCGCAAGCGTGCACTTACAGCTATCCAATATATGTAATCTTGCCTGTAATCTTGTCTGTTTCAGCTGTCAAAGGGAGTGGCAAAGAGGAGTAGGTAGAGCGCATATAGTCTAATTTGCACACAGTTGCCAGGGACCAATTGCTGAGGTGTAAATGGAAAAGCACCGGTAAAGGGGGTGAAAGTGGCAAAAGAAGGTGCACCAAAAGGGGGGGGACACACACAACACCTTCCCCTTAGCAATGTAATTCTTTTGATTTTAAGTGTTGAACTGGTGAGTGCTCAGTACCCTCAACCTTTTCAACACTTCCCCAAATCTCCAGCTACTCCAGATTCAAGGGGAGATTACCCACCCTTTTCGTGGCTCCTTACTGCTGCGGTTCCAGCGGGCCCCTGACAGTTCTAAAAAATAATAATGCAGAAACATACATTTATTTATTTATTTATTACACTTCTATACCTCCCAATAGCCAAAACGCTCTGCAAATTTGCAAATGTAATGTCTGGGAAGTAAATGGAGGGGAAATTTGCACCAATTTAAGGGCCGGGAAGTAAAAGATGCACCCACTTTCACTACTTCCCCCCTTTACTGTTGCTTTTCAGTGGACACCTCAGCAATTGGCCCCTGGCAACTGAGCACAGATTACATAGTCCATATGCAGTCTCACCTTGTCAATGTCCTTGTCCGTTACCTACTCCACTTCCCTGCTCCCTTTGACAGCTGAAAATACAAGGTAATTGGCCAGACAAGGCTACACATACCAGATAGCTGTAAGTGTGCCCTTGCAAAAGACCACCACCATCAAAAGTACGATCACAGTTGCCCAATTCTGAGCCCCCTCACACAAAACATGAAAAAAATATATATGACCCTAACTGCATTTGGGAGGCTTGAAAAATAAAATCACAGCAAATGAAAAGGGGTAGTGATTGGACTGAAGGAGTGGGGAGACAAGATGGGTTTACTGGGATACGTGCCAGAGCTGGCTGGAAAACTGAGGGTGATGGAGTGGGAGAACAACCCACAGTAAGCCCTATCGTCTGTCAGGTGGATTGTGGGTTGTTCAGTGAACAACCAACCCACTGTGGCTTACTCGCAGGGTGGCTTAATGTGACGTGCAAACCCGCCCAATGAGTTGGGGATTCTTATGTTACATTTGCCCATGCATGTGTTACAAACCTCAGTTGGAGGTCAGTTGGAGTGGAGGTATGATTGGTCAAATATAAGTCAAACGGGACTATCCTCCCCCCATCCAGAGATTCACTCCAAAGGATTTCAGTGCCTTCAGGCAAAAGCAGGTCCTGATTTAATCCAAGCTACTGTTCAAACAACTTCCTCTCATGGCCTGGTACTCTTAATTGTCATAATGATGTGCTCTCCTCCTTCATTCACTTATAAAGACTGTGGGACATTTAATTAGAGTGATTCATATAAAACAGTTCCTCCTATGGTTGTCGTATAAGGCACCCCAGTTGTGGAATCAGATGCCCAAAGAGGTGCGCCTGGCGCCCACTCTGTATTCTTCTAGGCGCCAGGTGAAAACCTTTTTATTTGCCCAATATTTTAATGGTTGACTTTTTATTCATTGTTATTATTCTACTGTACCTCCGGACTGATTCTTTTTGGCTGCTTGGTTTTATTGAGTGATTTTATATTGCTCTGCATTTTATTTTATGTTCTATTGTTTTTAAGATGACTGGTTTCTATCTTATTTCTCTTTGTAAACTGCCCAGGGAGCCTTTTGGCTGATGGGCAGTGAACAAATATACTAAATAAATAAATAAATAATAATACATGTGATATATACCCCCGCCCCCCAGCCCTTGCTTGCTAGTCTGGAGGCTAAATAGGTAGAATTCCCAGCTGATAAGAGCGGCGCTGCATCACCTTCTTTTTCTCGTGCAATGCGTGGTGAGAGGCAGAGTGGTGTAATGGTTACAGCAGGGGTGCTGAACCTCAGGGTCGTGGGGCAAATCCAGCCCATCTGGGGTCCCAGTGCCCTCTCTTCCCCCTTCCCCCACCCACCAGTTCTTGGTGGTTTTCCTGACTTTTGTGTGTTTTTCCCCAATCCGAGATGTTAAAATGCCTCTCCCAAGGCTTAGTTAATGGCAGTAAGAGCTCTGAAGTACAATATGATGGTAATTTTGGTATTTTGGCCCCTCCCCTTTTGCCTTTGGCCCCAACAACCACTAGAATGTGGCCCCTGAGAGCTCCTTCAAAATTAAATTCGGTCCCCGGATGCATGCCAGAATAAATACATAAGTCCACAAGACTCTTCCTTGTTTTTCTTGTTTTCCTGCAACAGGGCTAACACAACGACCTTCTCTGGAAATTGTATGCATTTCATATAATGTGGAATGTATTCCTAAGGGTTTGTGCCTCCAGAATTATGATGACAGGTGGGTATTGAGAAAGTATTTCTATAAAGTCAGCTTCCTATATGAGCATCACTAGTAGCTGTTTTTTTTAATAGTAGAGTTGGAAGGGGCCTATAAGGCCATCAAGTCCAGCCCCCTGCTTAATGCAGGAATCCAAGTCAAAGCATCCCTGACAGATGGCTGTCCAGCTGCACCTTGAATGCCTCCAGAGTGGGAGAGACCACCACCTCCCTAGGTAGTTGGTTCCATTGTCGAATTGCTCTAACAGTCAGGAAATGTTTCCTGATGTCCAGGCAGAACCTGGCTTCCTGTAACTTGAGCCCATTATTCAGTGTCCTGTAATCTGGGATGATCCAGAAGAGATCCTGGCCCTCCTCTGTGTGACAACCTTTCAAGTACTTGAAGAGTGCTATCATATCTCTTCCCTCAGTCTCCTCTTCTGAAGGCTAAACATGCCCAGTTCTTTCAGCCTCTCCTCATAGGGCTTTGTTTCCAGTCCCCTGATCATTTTTGTTGCCCTCCTCTGAACCCTTTCTAGTTTGTCTACATCCTTCTTAAAGTGTGGTGCCCAGAACTGGACTCAGTACTCAAGATGAGGCCTAACCAGTGCTGAGTAGATGGGAACTAGTACTTCACACGATTTGGAAGCTATACTTCTATTAATGCAGCCCAAAAGAGCATTTGCCTTCTTTGCAGCCATATCACATTGCTGGCTCATATTCAACTTGCGATCTAAAATAATTCCAGGATCCAGTTACAGCTGTCCTGGTTCAAGCTATATTTATTAAAAGAAGCCCTGATAATTGGACAGTGATTTATGTTTCATAATGCTTAGGCACAGACTTTGGTTTAAATGCACCCTGATTTATATCAGTGACCAAACTGGTTGCAAAGGTCGTTTTGATCTACAGGAATCCTAAAAACCAATTCAAGAGCAACACCAGGAAGTTGGGTATTTTTTGTTTGTTTTTCAGTGCCAACTGATTACCGTAAATCTCCCTCTTGATGAGTCTGATGCTTATGCTTGTTTTAAAGTTTAATTGAATACATTAGAAACTGTTGGTTCTTCTAAGCCAAAAGGCTATGTGTTCCATTTTCAGTCATTGCTTTCTATGACTTTGGCATGTTGAAAGAAAAAAAGAAGGAGACAAACGTTTTAGCATCAAGGGCTTACATTAAAAATGATAATACATTTCGAAAGTGCGTTTATTCTATTTCATTTCCCATCCCACTGGGACAAAAGCTCTCCTGGAAATTGACACATGGTATTGATCACCGTTTATAGCATGCCACCTTCAGAAGGCAGAACGGTGCTAGCCAGAAATAAGTATCTATTATCAGAACCGTGAAAGCGACAGAACCCTTTGGTTGCCAAATCATGTGCAGCTGGGAAGCTGCAGGAACTCGGTAGTCATTTGGAACTTTAAGTATGGCCTTCTGTGAAAATGTTACGTACACAAATGAGAAGATCGGATCATGAGGATTCAGGGTGTGCTTTTGGAGAAGGGGAACATTTGACCTACAAAGTTGGAGTACTGCCTGCTGTCAAACCATTATGACTGCTGGGGAAAGATGACTGCTATAAAACAGGTTGCCTGGTTCAGGACTGGATTGTGCCCAGCCCTGAAGAGAATGAAATTAATTACCATCTGTTCATACAAAATGAATTGCTGGTGCGAGTCCAGTTTCTAAATGCATAAGTGTCCCCATTTCTAATAAATAAATAAATCTAACAGGGAGTAATAGGTAATCGCTAAAATGTGTGGGGCCTTGCTAAAGAAGCTAGAGATGGGACCAAGCTGGACGCCTCTCCCCTGGAGACAGCTGTGTGCCAAGGAGTCTGGGACTTGAACCAAGAACATCATAGAATCATAGAAAAGTAGAGTTGGAAGGGGCCTACCAGGCCATTGAGTCCAACCCCCTGCTCAATGCAGGAATCCAGGTCAAAGCATCCCCGACAGATGGCTGTCCAGCTGCACCTTGAATGCCTCCAGAGTGGGAGAGCCCACCACCTCCCTAGGTAGTTGGTTCAATTGTCTTATTGCTCTGACAGTCAGGAAATTTTTCCTGATGTTTAGGTGGAATCTAAGTTCCTGTAACTTGAGCCCATTATTCCGTGTCCTGCAAACTGGGATGATCGAGAAGAGATCCTGGCCCTCCTCTGTGTGACATCCCTTCAAGTACTAACTGGAAGAGTGCTATCATATCTCCCCTCAGTCTCCTCTTCTGAAGGCTAAACATGCCCAGTTCTTTCAGTCTCTCCTCACAGGGCCTTGTTTCCAGTCCCTTTATCATCCTTGTTGCCCTCCTCTGAACCCTCTCCAGTTTGTCTACGTTCTTCTTAAAGTGTGGTGCCCAGAACTGGGCGCAGTACTCAAGATGAGGCCTAACCAGTGCTGAGTAAAGGGGAATTATCACTTCACGCAATTTGGAAGCTATTCTTCTATTAATGCAGCCCAAAATAGCATTTGCCTTCTTTGCAGCCACATCGCATTGCTGGCTTATATTCAGTTTGTGATCTACCACAATTCCAAGATCCTTCTCGCTTGTAGTATTGTTGAGCCAAGTGTCCCCCATTCTGTAACTCTGCATTTGGTTTCCTTTCCCTAGGTGCAGCACTTGGCATTTATCCAAGCCAGGCAATCTATGCCCAGTTGTATGTGTTCAGGCCCCAGAATACTCCCTTGGGAACAGGGAAAGGGTAACCAATGTGCAGGCCTCAAATCAACTCAACTCAGGGCATCTTCCATATGAGGAAAGGCTAATGCATTTGGGGTTTGGTAGTTTGGAACAAAGACAACTAAGGGCGGGACATGATAGAGGTATATAAAATGCTACATGGTGTTGAGAACACTAGAGGATACTAGAGGTCATCCAATGAAACCAATTGGCAAGGCAAACAAAAGGAAGTACTTCTTCACATAGCACATAATTAATCTATGGAACTCACTGCCACAAGATGTGGTGATGGCGATTGGCTCAGATGACTAAGGAGACTATACAAGTTCATGGAGGGGGAGAAGGAGGAGGAGAAGTTTATCAATGGCTATTAGTTCTGATGCCTAAACAGAACTTCCATGTTCAAAGGCAGAGTACCACTGAGTGTGAGTTGCTTGGGAGCAACCATGGAGAAGGGCTATTGCCTTCGTGGCTTATGGGTTTCATGCCGACATCTGTGAGATGCTGGACAAGATGGACCTTTAGACTGATCCCACAGGAGCTCTTCTTAGGTTCTTATGAATAGGCAGGCAGTAGGAGTCCTGCTAATAAACCACAAGAGCTTGGCTTTCTGCCCATGCATGCTCAACAGAGCATGGCCTTCTTTCCAATGCACTTGACGGTCAGCCCTTCACTCCCAGTTCATGCTCTAGACTCAGGCTTAAGCCGTAGCTGAGCGCCAGACTACAGATGGACAAGTCGGTCTGTTTCGCTTTCTCCCACATTAAGTTTCAAAAAAATCTCTAATTCGTTCGGCCCCGTGTATGAAGAAATCTGTGGATTCTGGTACATTCTGAAATGAAATGCTCATCCATCTGCATGGGCCAAATTCAATGGGCAAAGCTATTCCCTGCATGGAGTACAGACTCCATGCAGGGAATGCATGCATGCAGGGAATCCATGCAGGGAATGCATAGTGCACCTGCCTGTGATGTAACAGGGAAGGGCCATATCTCAGTGGTAGCAGAATACCTGCTTGGCATCCAGAAGGCCCCCGGTTCGATCCCCGGCTACTCCTGCCTGAGATCCTGGAGAGCCGCTGCCAGTCAGTATTGACAATACTGGGCTAGATGGGCCAATGGTCAGACTCAGCATAAGGCAGCTTCCTATGTCCCAATGTTTCTAACTGTTAAAGATGAGGAACCTGTCAGAAAAAAGAGGTGGCGCCGGCAACCCTAATTCAGCACCGCACAGACAAGGCTGAGTACATGTTGTTCTTCTCCCAGCAGGTACGGTAAATACATTTTTCTTCAGGCAGACCTTTGGCATGTAAGCTGGTCTGTTGCTCAAGGGAGTTTTACTTTGTTGGGTGCTGTCTATTTCTTTTATTGCATTTTTAATTGTGTTTTAATGGATCCATTTTTATATTATGTTTTAAATAAGCTTTTGTTTTTAATCTGTATTTTATTACTGTTAGCTGCCTTGAGCACAACAAACATGGTTGAATACAGAGGGATTCAAATTCAGACTATTAAAACCTAAGCACTCAAAGCCTTGGACCTGGATGGACCCCGGTTTGTCAGTTTGTTTCTCCCACATTTGATTTTCTCAAATCTCAAATTCTTTCTCAATTTTAGTTTAATCTCAAGGTTTTCCTTTTATTAAAAAAAATAATAATCTCAAATTCTTTAGCCTTCAAGTTCTTTTTAATCTCAGGTTTTAACCTTCTTTATGAAGAAATGTGCAAATTTTGGCAAGTTCTTATAAATAACTGAACTGAACAAAATTCTCACCCACTCCTAGTCCAGACCTAACTCAAGCCTCCAGTCCCTGGGGAACCTTGATTTGAAAATATCCAGACTGGAGTCCAGCCATTCATGGCCTTGACCTGACCCTGAGCTGTCAGACACACGAGACTTATTTTAGCTGTCAACAGATACGTTCCAAGCTATGCTGCCATAGTCAATTAATTCAACTCTCTCAAACAAACTCCTCTCTTGATGCTGCTATATTTCCCTTTACAGAGCATTTAAAATTCCAGGTTCACCTTGCTCCAAGAAAGATTGCAATGACGCCCATCACTCCCTTAATGAAACAGGACAGAGTTCAGAGATTTAACTCTATTTCACCCCACTTTGTGACCGAAACAACAGTTTCTGTTCATCTCTTCCCAAAGGAGGGATTTCTATTTAGGATAATAGAAGAGAAACACACACATACACACACACTCAGACACGATACCCTCTTGCTCTCTGCTAGTAATTGATCTCTTTCCCCCCTTCCCTTGAATCACAGAGTTGGAAGATAACTGAAGGGTCATGGAATCCAACTCTCTGGAGATGGAGATATCAGATGAGGATGGGCTGTTGCTAAAGTGTCAAGGAAATACCCTTGTGCGTTTGTGGTGGAGCCTTGGGTGAGCAGATGCCTGTGTCTTCCTCCACATCAGATGGATCGGAGGGGGTTGTGGGGCAGGGAGAGGAAAGGAGCAAGGAAAGAAGACTTGTGTGACCCTGAACATCCAACCACAGAGGCAGGATTTTCAGCCAGTTATTATGTGCACCAGCTCTTGAAAGCCAGTGTGGCGTAGTGGTGAGAGTGTGGGACTGGGACTCAGGAGATCCGGGTTCTAGTCCCCGCTCGGCCATGAAGCTCACTGGGAGACTTTGGCCCAGTCACTGACTCTCAGCCTGACCTACCTCACAGGGTTGTAGTGATGATAAAAATGGAGAGGGGGAGGACTATGTAAGTAGTCTTGGGTTCCTTGAAAGAGGAAAAAAGGTGGGATATAAATGTGATGATGATGATGATGATGATGATGATGGTGGTGGGTATGTACTGATTTCTTTACACTTTGCATGATTTATATAGTATTACATAGTGCTAAATTGCAATACACTATGAGGAGCAAAAAAGGAATAGGCCCCAGTGTAGATGGCAATGTACGGAGGCAAAAGTAGAGAAGGAAGCCCCCCTCCACTTTATTTGCACCTTCACTGTAGAGTGCCATTTCCCCAACAACTCACATATACAATAAAAGCATCCCCTGTTTGGGCATTTGCTTGAACACATGAGGGCTTAAAGTGTGTGCTGGGAGGGATGGGGCCATGCTTGCTGGCCCCATCATCTCCGGGCATGCTGGCTCCACCCCTCTCAGTTCAAAGCTTTCTGTGTTGAACCAGCAAGGTCCGAAAGGGAGTTCCTACTCCTCGAGTTTGCTTGAATGAGAGTAGAATTCTCAGTGCAATCTCCGAGAGAGATGAATGTCTCTGGAGAGAACATTCAGTGCCACCACTGAAAAGGCCCTTTCTCTTTTAGGCACTCATCTCACAGGGGTGGTGCTAAGTACCAAAACAATCTGGGACTCAGGCCCACAGGACAAATAAATAAATAAATAAATAAGCACAAACTTGCATATTCTAATTTACATATGCTCTAAAGTCTCTCTCCACAGTGTGTGTCTTTAAAGGACCCTGTCTCCTAAAGACACTCCCATTTGTAAAAAGGGCTGTATGGACAGGGGAGAGGAGGGCATTTGATTTCAAGAAAAAAACACTCGGGCAGAAAGTTTCAAGGGGGGGGCAGCAGGAGGGGAAGCACATGTGGGCAAAAAGTCAGCTAATCCAGGGGGATCCAATGCAATAGAGATCCTCAGGGCTCCTATACCTTTATTTCAGCAAGTGCCCTTGGACAGCAGGGTGGTGGGGCAGAGGGCCTCCCAGAGCTTCGGGGCACCAAATGAAAGATTTGAGGCTCTAGCCCTAGTGGGTCGCCCCCTAACACCGCCTCTGTGTCTCACCTCCTTTGATGGGGGCACCTGGAGATGGGGCTCAGATGAAGACCGCGGTGCCCATGTAGGTAAATATGGGAGGAGATACTCCTTCATATTTGCATCATATGAATATAGGGTATTATGAATCTGTTTTGTCTCTAAAAAAAAAAAAAAAGATTTTAAAAGCACGGAAGAAACTTACTCTAAAAAATTCTTTGGTTGAGCCTGAATCCAAAGTTCCATAAGCTATTTCGGTCTGCTTAGCCAGGTCTTCAGCACTTTCTATGGGAGACACCATCCTTTCCACCGTGAGGAAGGCAGCGAGGTTGGCAGTGTAGGAAGAGATAATGATGAGAGTGAAGAACCACCAGACGCCTCCGACAATTCGCCCTGAGAGAGATCTGAGAAAAAGGAGATGTTGTTATAATGGCTATAAGCCGGGTTTCGATCTTCTTCAGGAAGAGAAGTCACTGTCTTGTGGGAGCAAGACAGACGCCACTGTTGGTGTGAATGGGTTAATTGGTAATCATGAAAACAGTGTGTGTGTGTGTGTGTGTGTGTGTGTGTAAGGGGGAAGGCTCTAACCTAAACCCTTCTATGCTACCCTGGGAGACTGGCATGGCTAGCCAGCCACAATGTTGCCCTGGTATCCAAAGCCCTGGCCTAAGCCACACCTAATGAGTTGATACTCTGTTCCCCCAGTAGGTAGTGACAGGTGAGAACTCCCACCTGTGCTTTGCCAGTTTGGACATAGCCCTGTCTATCTTTCATCTATGCAGAGATGGATCTCCTGGGCACAGTGGACAGCCTGGCATGATCTCTTTCCTGCAAAAGCCTTTCAACAAACATCCTGAGAATCCTATCGAAATTAACAAGATTCAACTCAAACCTCTATGAATCTCATTTCCTGCCCCTTGCCCAAAGCCTCATGAAATCCCTGGGCTTGACACTCCCAATCCCATAAGGCTTCAGGCCGACCTAGGCCCCAAGCCTTGTATGGCGAGACCTGAGAGGTCTGCCTTTTCTGTGTTCCCTCCCAATACCCCCTGCCCAGCCTGCAGGCTATGCTGGGCGTTTGGTTATTCCCTGATACCTCTCCCCCCCCCCCCCAGAATACACCATTCATCCAATATGTCTGAATATTCTAGAATTAGCCAAATATTTATTCTCCAGTGATGTACGGTTTCAAAATTTGAGCCTGGCATTTTCTGTTTCAGGGTTGGCACAGCTGCCCTTCTGGATGAAATGCCATGCTCTCTGCTTTAGGTCTGATGCCTCACTCATACCTCTGTGACCGCGATAAGCATCCTAACTAACAGCTCATCCAAAGATCGGCTTGGAGTCCTCCGTTATTACCTTACACAGATTGCGAGGTAAAAGGAGAACTACGGTTTCTAGAACCGTTAAGTGAATAAATTCCCCTTCTAAAGCAGCTCATTAATGGAAGGAAAACCCTGCAATGAACAGAGGGAATGACAGGGGCCTGCCACAACAGTTTATTTATTTATTTATTACATTTCTACACCATCCAAAAATCCAATGATTTTTCTCATCATTTCTTTCATCATCTATAAGCAGAAAGAACTTCAGGCAAGATAACAGGGTTTGGATTTTAAGCGTTTGTTATACTGGTGGGTAAAATAAAAAAATAAAAAAATAAAAATAATATTCTAGCAAGTTAAGTATTTTTCTTTTTATACAGAAAGAATTTGATCTACTGAGCTTTACTTAACTGATAAGAAACTGACATAAGCCACGTACTTCTTAGTTTTACAAAAAATACTATCAAGTAGTGGTGAGTGATATATAAAAACTTTTTTTGGGGAGGAGGTATTAATAGGTTTTGTTTAAAATATGGTAGTAAGGAGTTGGTTCCAAATTGTCTTGTAACTATTTACAGATGTCTTAAGAAAATATTATATCTGAAGAAGTCGCCAGTTGCGACGAAACAGGAGATAATAATACCGGATCCCTGTAATGACAACGCTAGCTATTTCTAAACAACTCTCTTCATGACGCTAGCTATTTCAGACAGATTTCTTCTTTTAGTATTCTTATCTGTTAATGTTGCATTTCACAATGGTTAGAACCATAAAATACAGCAACACAATAAAACGTAATATTATATGAACCTTTCAAAAACTTTAAAACTAAAGTAAAACCAGCAGCAGTGTAAAGATCTAAAGAACACAATAACAGAGTTGAAACAAGAAAAATTGAAGATGTGAAAATTCCTGGGAGAATAAAAAGGCCTTCACGTGGTGTTGAAAAGACTACAACTGGGCTAGATGTACCAATGGCTTGACATCATATAAGGCAGCTTCATGTATTCATATCTTGCCCAAACAGACTTGTTGTCATGGCTCAAGGAGGATACGGGAAGGACAGAGAAGCTATGATAAAGGCTGTATCGGCTGTTGGTCAAAATGGGACCAAGTATGGTAGGGGAAGGGAGAAGATGGGTCATTTTTTTAAAAAAAGCCTTTTACAGTGCAATTCTTGTCTACTCAGAAGTAAGACCCATTAAGTTCAATGGGGCTTACTCCCTGGTAAATGGGTATGTGTCACATATTAAGGACCTTCCCCCAGTACTCTTTTCTTTGTTGAGTTTGTTGTCCTTAACTGAGACCCTTGTACAATTTGAAACATGAAATAAATATTGTTGGACTAAGCAAATATAAATGTAATATATTCATTGAATGATTAAAAAACCAATAACAGCTACCAGCAATCTTTCCTGATCTGACCCTACTGGGAATTTGAGAATCTAAGTCCAATTCACAGCGACAGGAGGAGACATTCTGGTGTATTTTATGTTAATTAGAATTTGCATGCCGAAAACCCACTGTTCCAAAGCATGCATATTCTTAGTTAGTAATCTAGTCCCTGACAGATTTGCATTCCAGCCAGCATGGTTCCAGAAAAGAATTGCAAATATTGAGTCTCTTCTCTGCCACCGCCTAGTAAATTTATAAAAATGCAAAAGAAAATGATAATAAACCAAGTCATTGTAAGATGACTTTTTTAATCACCAGAAATACATAAGTATGACTTTACTTTTGTGACCCAGATACATTTGGTGGTGGAGAAGCTGAATTTCTTTGAATTAGCCACTGCTCTGACTAAATTAATGCTTGTGCCCTGAATCGAGCTGGCTAAGCCCCATCCTTGACATCATGCTCCCGCAATGTCTGTGCATCAATGCATAGATGTCTGCAAACGGTGTACAGCTGTATGCATGAAGGCTTCTACAGGATTCCCCTTTGCAGGCATCTGTGCCAATGTGCAAATGTTAGGGAGCATGCCCCCCCTTACTCCAGGGGTGGGGCACCTCTACCCTGCAGGTATAATCCAGCCTGTGGAGGTTCCCAATCTGGCCCACAGATGGTTGGGCACCTTCTACAGGCCCCTCCCTCCCCAAGAACTGCGCCCTGGGAGGTGAGAGGATTTCCCATGTTGCCTCCAATCTGTGATGATAGGGGATTCCCCTGCATGCTGCTCACCCTCCCAATGGGAGGGCAAGTGGCCTGGATTTGTTATCTCTGATCACAGATTGGAGATAACACGGGGATTCCCTCCTTCGTATGCAACCCATGCCCCAATTGGGACACAAGTGGCACATGAAGCAAGCAAGGGACATTGTTGGAAGCCACTTTCAGGAGCCAGTCCTGCAAGCAACTGCTGAGTCCCTTTGCTTTGTGCACTGGTCGTACCTGAATTGGGATGGGAGTGGTGTGCGAAGGAAACAAGGGACTCGGCAGCTGCTTGCAGGATCGCTCTGCAGCGAGGAATGGAAAAAGCAAAGTGGGCAGGGCCAGATGTCAGGGAGGGGAGGGGGTTCCAGGGGAAAGCTCTGCCTCTTGACAACATCCAACCCACCAGCTTGGGGGCCTCTACTCTTTTGGGCGCCAGGTGAAGACCTTTTTATTTACCCAATATTTTAATGGATAATTTTATTCCTTTTATTCTTTTTATTATCGCCACTGTACCTCAGGATTGCATTTATTTGGCTGCTTGTTTTTTTATCTTGGTGTATTTTAATATGTTTATGTTTTTTATTGTTTTCTGTTTTTGTTTTTCTGCTGTTTTTGTAAACCGCTCAGGGAGCCTTTTGGCTGATGGGCGGTAAATAAATGTTATAAATAAATAAATAAATAAATAAATAAATCTGGCTCCAGGCCCAAAATATGTTTTCTGCCCCTGCCTTACTCACACATTGATTCAACAAGTGAGCGACAGTCTCTAGAAAAAACTCCATGTTGTGTTTGTATAGATTCAGCCTGTGTTCTCCTCCTCCTGTGTTCCAGCCATCACCCCTTGGCAGTAAAATCCCTCTGGTTAACCTGGGAGATGATTCCTGATCAAACCATAGCACAGGGCACCAAGAAACTCTTCAATGGATGGCCTGAGCCAGAGCCTCATTATAAGATGTGTCCTCCCTCAAGTCATGCAAAAGCTATTGGTAACAGTGGGCAGTATCCAGTGCAACACTACTGCTAACATAAATTGGGAGTTGTAGGCCAAAAACATCTGGGGACCCAAGGTTGGAGAACACTGGCATACATAGAACATTCTGGAAACCAGCTGGATGGGAATATAGGAAGCTGCCTTATCCTGAGGCAGTCCACTGATCCATCTAGCCCAGTATTGACAACACTGACTGCTGGCAGTGGTTCTCCAGAGTTTCAGACAGAAGGTTTTTCCAGCCCTATCTGGAGATGCTGGGGATCAAACCTGGGACCCTTTGCATACAAAGCAGGTGTTCTACCACTGAGGTACGGCCACTTCCTTTTTGAGTTCTGTCCCCTCCTCACAAGACTCCAAGGGTGGATCAATCCAACTGGTCCTCCACCGTGACAGATGGAAGGAAAACCTGTCATGAGCATCTTCAGCATGACCATGATAAAGGCAGCACACCTACCCCCCTCACTTTCTGGACACCTGAAGCCAGGCCAGGCCAGGGTACCAATGTATGATGTGCAATAATGATATGCCCAAATTATATTGGCATATCCCCTGGTTCTTATGAAGAAACACGGCTATGAAACATGAGCTGCTCCTGTCAAGGTGCCCACATCATGTGAAAAATCTGAATACTATGTCTGCATCTCAAGCAACTTGGATAAATGTACCAATTTACATTAACTTGGCACACAGTAGGTCGAATGAACAAAAACAGACATTCCTAAATAATGACAGAGTGGTATTATCCAGAAGGAATACAGAAAACCCCTGTTCCTAATGAAGAACTTGAGGATTACAGGAGTCTATTGTTTTCCCACCCATTCATTGCTATGCCCACTCTAGGGTATTTATTCCAAGTGGACGATACAGCTTGACCAGACATGTGAAGCTCAGCGCAAAATCAGTTGCCATTAAGAGCAGCTTTGCTGACATAAAAGGGTCTTCGGCCGTTATCATCGCATCAAAGTAAAGAGCATACGTGCATACCTGGAGAGGAAAACATGAGCGGATGCATCGAGGTAAAATAATAGCAAGTTAGCAACAAGGACAGGCAGAAGTGTTATATAATGCAAATGTTACATTCTCTTTACAGAACATGATATATAGACATATGCTCACTTTACTGCAAACAGTGTAAATCTCTAATTTTACTCTTGAACGCAACTTATGCATCTCTCTCTCTCTCTCTCTCTCTCTCTCTCTCTCTCTCGACAAATTGGCTTTGGGCACTCTAATCTGGAGCTCTTTTAACTCCTTTTACACACATTGAAGTCAACAGGCATGGTTCTAGAAGACCACACAGCATTAAGGGCTCCTGTAGCTGACTGTAGAAAGGACACACACACACACACACACACACACACACACACACACACAAAAGATGAAGAGATACTAGCTGGGATCCAAAGGACTATGCAAAAGGATCAGTGGATCCAAGGGAATGTTGACTGGGCTTATGTTTCTTTTTGTAATGGACTGGCTTACGTTTTTTGTAAAGGGTCGGTGTCAAGGGTAGGTATAGTTGGGCATAAGACCGGTGCAAGGCAGTTTGGTGCCCTAGGCAAGATCAGATATTTAGCACCCCCCTTCCCACTTGAGAGCACTGTATTTTTTCCCCAAGGCATTTCTGGCGCCCCCTTTAGCCCTGCGCCCTAGGCAGCTGCCTAGTTGGCCTAATGGTAGCACCGGCCCTGGTTGGGCACCGGCTAAGGGCCCACACCCCAGCAGGGGGCCCACTGACAAGACTCCCTCCTCTTCGTGATTTCAACCTGCTTGTTCAGCTGCCTCTCACTCTGGCCCAGACAACGGTGGTGGTGAGAAGGAGGAGCAGGAGATGCCGCTGCCTACTTGCTCACTGGCTCCCTGCCTGTCAAGCAAGCAAGTGGTAGCCATGATGTCAAAGAGGAGGAGGAGCAACGGCAGCTGGTGATAATGGCAGTGAGAAGGTAGACTCACTGAGGGAGGGGGGCCATGGAGGGTGTCTTATCCAAGGGCCCTCAAAAACACTGAAGCCAGCACTGTGAGCTTCTCTACATGAGGCTTTTAACTTGCCACTTCACCAAGGCTTCTGCTTCTGGAATCTTTGCGGGATTAAGATCGGCTCCTTTGCACGTGCTTATTTTTGCGGAGTTGTTCTTTCTCTGCCATTCTATATGTTCCATTACACAACCACAAGGTGGTGCTGTGGTATAGCAGAATGGTGCAAATAGACGAGGCTCTAATTCCAGTTCTTTCCACCATTTCCAAATGAAAGCACACTTTTATGCAAAGGATCCCAGGTTCAATCCCCTGCATCTCCAGATAGGGCTGGAAAAGGAGAGACCAAAGTGTAATTGCAGCTGAAACAGATGTGACATGGGAGATCTATCCATGATCAGATCTCAAGATCTGAGCCAAAATACAAGTACTTGTGCCTGTATCTTCCCTAGCAGGGCTAAAAACAGTTGTGTAGGGAGAGATCTGTATTGAGAAAATTGGGTGAGGGACAACAGCTAACCCCACTCCCTCAATATTACTGCTCCGGACAAAACTGCAGATCCATACAACACTTTTACGAAGCTATTGTAGCACTGAACCAGTTTTGGGGGGGGATAGGGTTCAGCAAGACAGCTCCTTTAAGGTTCAGACTGAAACCTGGAGTGGATACACCACCCCAATGACATTGGAGCCACCAGTCCTGGCTGCCTAGCTTGAGCTACTGAGTAAGACAGGGCCATTTCAAACATTGCACAAAGGCAAACCTGGGTGTACGCTTAGAAAGGGGCTGCAGCCAACCATGGCTCCCAGACAAGTGTACTAGTATGATAGACATGTTTCTTCTCACTTTCACACATTACATTGTTAGGTGTCCAGTGAATATCGCTTCGGTTTACACCTAAAAACATAACGTGGCTCATAGAAAAGTGGCATTATTCAACAGAACACAGTATCTGGGATAATTGAAATAAAGCTTCCATTGTACTGATTATCTCATTCAGACTATTAAATAGGCATATATCATCTAGTAATTGAACATCCCCACCAAATACTCACCTGTTATAGATCTAACTAGATATTAGGTTTCTAACTAGCCTATAGTGTAAGAGTGAGGTCTCTCCCAGAAATTTGGTCTGTCTTAAGAAGTATTGCACATTTTCATTCAATAAATGTATTCTAACAAAACTCCTTTGAATTGCAATATAAACATATAGACTAGTGCAGTGCTGCAGACGCACAGATCCTCCTCATGTGCCCTGTTTCTCTGCAAAAACAGTGAGTGATTCAGTTCCAGCGGCACAGCCACCAGCTTTGGCGGTGGCAGCAGTGGGAAAGGGGTGTGGTCTGTGGTGGCCTCCAGGAGGCAATGAGGGCTCCCCAACCTCCAAAGTTGGCCACCCTGCTGTAAGGCATTATGCCCAAATGGGTCATTGGACTGATCTCTCATCACTGAATGTCTAAGGAATATGGAATATAACATATGACTCGGTGCGTGTGTATGGATAGCCTGCCAGATGGCTTGGGACCAGAATATTTGAAGGATTGTCTTTTCCCACATGAGCCTACCCACCCACTAGAGTCACTGGGCCTTGCTCCATGTTCCACCACCATCAGAAACTGCACGGAAGACAGGATGAGGCCTCCTCAGTTGCAGTTTTCAGACTGTTCAATTCTCTCACAAGAGAAGCCTGGGTGTTCCCTACTCCATCCATGGCTTCCAGATGCATGGCAAAGATTTTTAAAAATGTTTTGCCAAGCATTTGGCTTGATGTGTTTTTCATCCCACTGCTCGATTATGTTTTCTTCAACTCTGTTTTCATGTTTTGGTTTTTTATAGCATGTTCACTGTTTTTATTGTATTGGATTTGTATGTTATTTTATAAGGGCGCAATCCTATGGGTTGTGTCCTTGATGACTGTAAGCCCCCCGAACTTGGGAGATTTATGATGTTCCTATGCAGGGTGCGAGGAGCAGCGGAGGCTATCTCTGCCTCCCCGACCTCCCACCCTGCATTGTCACTAGACGGGTTTTTTGTTTTTGTTTTTGCCCGTCTAGCGAAAGTGTTTCGGAGGAGGAGGAGAGAAAGCTGGAGGGGCCCCAGGATCATACCCTGGCCTCTCCAGTCTCCTCCCCTCCCCACCCACCGAAATGCCCCCTTTTCTCTCTCTCCGAGGTTGCATTCCTGAACACAGAGAGGCAGCCAGTGTGGTTCTTTCCAAACTGGCTGCAAGACGGAGGGGGATTGGATCATGGATTCCCCCCTCCGAGGTCAGAGTGCTGTATCTGACCTTGGATCTGGGAATCCAAAGTATCCTATGGCCCCTCAGATGGATTACTATTGCAACAACGCATCATCAGTAGGGTAAAACTAGCCTATCATCTCTAGGGGCCATAGGATTGCTCCCTAGTTGTATTTGTAAGTTATGATTGTAACCTGCCTTAGGAACAGGCCTGTGGCTTACGCTGGCTCAGCTTGTGTGAGTGTGGAAAGTTAAGCAGGGCCAAGCCTGGTTATTACTTGGATGGGAGACCCCTCCTCTAGTTTCCTGCATTGAGCAGGGGGTTGGACTCGATGGCCTTGTAGGCCACTTCCAACTCTATGATCTATGAAATCTATGAAACCCTTTGGGGTCAAAAGGCAGGAGTCAAATGTCTTATTAATCAATCATCAGCTTTCCAGAAAGGTATCAAAGTGGTGAACATAAAATACAATGACATAAAAGCAACAAGAAATATAACGATAAAAACAACACAATACAAATTAACCAGGAATAAAACTGCACACTCTACTGTGTGCTACAAACCACAGCTGGATGGGTCACACTTCAGGCTGTGTAAAGAGGGGAGTTTTAAGAAGACGTCTCAACATCAGAACTGTGTGTGTGTGTGTGTGTGTGTGTGTATGTGGCTGTCTGATATCAATTGGTGGAGTCTTCCAGAGGGTGTGGTGCCACAACACTAAACGCTCTACTACAAGGGCTACTGAGGTGAACCTCCGGAGCGTGTGGCACCCTCAGAAGAGCTCCTCCGATGACCGCAAAGATTGAGGGACATATGCAGCAGAGGCTGGTGGCTCCAATGCCAGTGGGGCTGTGCATCCACTCCGGATTTCACAAAATAGGGTTGGCACCATGGATAGCTCCTTAAAAGTTCAGAGTAAAATCCGGAGTGGATGCAACGCCCTGCTGACATTGGAGTCACCAGCTTCCACTGGACATAAGGGGTGAGGCAGTCCCTAAGGTAACCTAGTCCCAAGTTCTTTAGGTCTTAGAAATGTTCTTGTAAATCAAGTGTGCAGAGCCCATAGATCGCCTTCAAGACCTCTCCCCAGAAGAATCCCCCCCATAGGATTCCCCTCTGACCTGTGATCAGAGATAACATCAGGTATGCAGGCGGCGGAGGACTTGGCTGGCGGTGGGAAGAGCGGCCACTCTTCCCAGAGCCGCCCGAGTCTTCCGACACATACCTCTCATTGGCCCCCCCCACCATGGATATGCTCTGCACCCTTGTTATAAATAAATAGGCACAGTGCTAAGTACCGGCAACATCGGAGGATGGCAGGTGGTGGTAGTGGGGGGAGGTGAATGGAAAATCTCCAGCCAGTCTAGAACTGCCTAGAATTGGCTGCAAATGTTAATAACATCCGTTACTCATAGACTGATATGTATGTACTGACTTTGATCCTTCATAGGCCTTCCTGAAGCAGCCCAAATTGGGACACTGATAAGAAGAGAACACGTTCCCATTCATTATGCAAAGTGGAGATTGCTGAGCATTTCAAGAGCCTAACAAAAATCCTATGAGATTCTATTTACAGCTGAAGAACAAGCCTAGTCGAAACAAAACAAACACAATGCCCGCAGCTTTCCATGTGATGGTCCCATGCTTATTTTCCCGGTCCTTTAATGGGTGAACACATGGTCAACAGCAATTTAAATGCTATCACTACGCATTATCTTAATAGCAAGCAAGGAGGCGGAATTGCATTACTCGTTTGGGGATTACACTGCAGAGCACAAAAGACACAAGAAAGAGGCTAAAAGCTACTCATATACAGGAAGGTATCAGGACAGTGACAAATCTTTGGGATTACACTGCAGAGCACAAAAGACACAAGAAGGAGGCTAAAAGCTACTCATATGCAGGAAGGTATCAGGACAGTGACAAATCTTCGTTGGAAACGCGACACATGAGCAGCTAACCACATCATGTGCTTTGGATGCTACATGTGACCAGCCTGTGGCCAATCGTTTGTGTGAACCTAGCCCGATCCAGTTGATTTAATTGGAATCTGTAAATCCAGTTGATTTAATTTAAATCTGTAGTCTTGATCTACATTGTTGCAAAGATTAGATAGGTCTCTGAAGACAAACCCCCCCCCCCCCCAGCCACTGATGGGAAACAGACAGGCACAGTATGTCCCTGACTCCCTCCCACTGCTCCACAGCCAAGGGTACAATCCTATGCATGTGTAGACAGAAAAAAAGTCCTATAATTCCCAGCATTTCTCAGCCAGCCATGCTGGCTGGGGGGACTTGTAGGACCTTTTTTCTGTCTAAACGTGCATAGGATTGCACCCTAAGAGGAGGAACCATAGCTTAGTGATAGAGTACACATTTTGCATGCAAGAAGGTCCCAGGTTCAATCCCGCCCATCTCCGGCTGGAAGAATCAGGTACGGAATGGCACAAAAGACCTCCTGTAGCTGGATGATATTGGGGTGGATGAACAAATAGTCTGACCTGGTATATGGCAGCTGCCAATGGAGAGGGGCACCTATTAATCAAAGAACAACCTGGGGGCAAAGAGTGACTTGGCCCTAATCCAATTTGGGACCCTTCCGGATGCTATTCAGTAAAGGAAAGGGCACTGTGAGATCGATTTGGTCCTAATGCCTGAGACATTGGCTGGGTTTAGACATAACCAGGGGACTCCTATGTCAGTGGGGCTGCTTATCCATTGCAGCTTTTATTTTGAGCTTTAAAGGAGCTATCCATGGTGCTGCACCCCATCCCCAAAATAGGTTCACCACCATGGAGCACCAATAAAGCTCAAAATAAAAGCTGCAATGGACAAGGATCCTCACAGAGGCAGGAGTCACCAGCCTCCCCTGGACACGTCAATAAACTATCTTTTATCATTATGTGTACTAGCCTTATGCTTGTGAGCTTCTTCTTTATCTTCAGCCCATGCAGAAGCGAGGTGCTTCCATTCTCAGTTGACTTCAGTTTAGCATTACGTCCAAACCCTAAACTGTAGTTAATCCTAACTATGGTTTATTGAAACAAGCCAGCTTCATACATATGAGCCTGAGGCTTGCTTAGAGGCAGAGCTAAACAAATCATTTCATCTGAATGCAGCAATTGTTTCCTATTGAATTAGTCTGATAAATACTAGGATTAAATATATCTTTTTGGAATACTAAGGGCTTATTATAGGTTCATCCTTAAAGTAAATGTAGGTCCATGATTTGCTAGGATACTAAACTGCCATCCCTCCCACCCTCTTATTGTTATTTCAGTTAAACAGTAAATTCACAAAATGTTGCCATGTTCCAACACTGCATCAGCGCCATGGATATAAACCTATATAAATTTATTGCTTCCGACAGATTTCATCAACATGTTGTAACAATTTGTACTAAAAAGCTTTTGACTTCACACAGTTCAGTCCAATTGAATGTGGTAAATCTCTAGTCCTGCACAAAGTGTTACTAAAAGGGAAAAAGCAAAAAAGCAAAAGCAAAAGCAATACAATTCAAGAGCATTGCATGAAGAAGAAGAAGAATCACCAGGATATGCTACAGCAGCCTTCTGCTGGTGTCCTCCAGATGTGTTCAACTGCAACTCCCAGTCATCCTCCAACCAGCAAGGCCAATGGTCACGCTGGCTGGGGATAAAGGGAGTTGTAGTCCAACAACATCTGGAGGGCACCAGGTTGGAGGAGCCTGCCCTAGAGGGATTTCTCCGTATGTGGGCACTGCACCCCACACAAGGCAGGGCCACAGTCCGTGTTATTAAAAGCACATGATTAAATTAAATACTGTTAATTTAAAAGACTCCATGTATTTATGCCTTTTTTGCTGTTCTACATTGATTTGCCATGGCCCTGCCTCAGTCCAGTGTACCCAGAGGCCATCCTGCTACAACATTTAAGAAGACCTGCTTTAAGAAGACTCAAGTGAACTCATTTCACAGAATGACACGCACACGCTACAACATGTAACGATTCTTACAGAATCGTTTACAGATTCTTACAGAGGGCACATAGAGAGAAGAAGCTTATTCCAGGTAACAAATGACGGACAGAAGGAAGATGAGAAGAAAAAAACAAACAAGATGAGAAAGAAGGCATAGAGGAGAACATAAAAAGTTAGCATGAGCAATGGCGAGGAGCATGGGTGTTTAAAATGCTGTTGCATGTGGCTTTGCAAAGAATCAGTTTTTGTTTTGCAAAGCAGAAATAAAAGTGTTATATGCACCAAGCAGATGACCGTAAAATGAGATATGCAGCAAAAACACGGTAACCCTCCAAGCATTGCTGAAAGATGTAAAAACCCGATGCATTTTACAGTCTCAACATGGTGTATATAAGTTCTGTGGCAGCAATGCATGAATGAATGGCATCCAAATGCAATGCCCAGTCCCAGGCTGTCTGTTTTAGTAGGGTGGCCATGTGTCTACTTTTACAGTCCTCTATTTGAAGGGCTACCAGAGGACCATCCTCTATTTGAAGGTGTCTTTTATTTGAAAGGCTATCCAGTCCAATTCCAGTTTAAAGATAAAGAACCATAAGAACTGTTGCCCATCAATGGTTAGCACTTGGACAGTAGACTGAACAGGCAGGCACAGAATTTGCCCGGTCATGGTCTTCTGCACTATGGTGAGATGTACTGTATTTTTATTTAAATTATAATAATAATTTCTAAATTTGCATCTATACATATAAGTTAGCATATGCAATTTTTATGCAAATCGCTATCCTCTTTTGTCCTCTTTTTTGGTGATGCCTTTCCTCAATTTTTTGGGGAAATTCATAAGTGGCCACCCTACTTTTGAGGGGGTGAATGGTGGCAAGCAATTGCGGCTTGATGGAGGAAGCTTAGCATTGGATGGAATGTCAAAATAAAATTTGGAAATTCGGTAAAACATCATTTGAGAAAGAAGCATATATGCACCATGGCATAAGCCCGATGACCATAAAATGCAAGAAGGTGATGGGACTGTGATATGAAAACAAACAAACAAACCTTGGAGAAATATCGCATCCTTGCTGCATAAAGGCACCCAGGGAAAACCAAAGGCTGTTAAATATTCCAAACTCATTTGGAGGATCAGGAGGATTCTGAGGGTCTCGTGGCTCTTCCTGGTTGTCTTCTAAATGCCACTCATACGGACTGAATCGGCTGACTAGGAACAGAACCACGCTCACTCCAATGTAAGCAAAGACTATACACATCCAAATCTCATAGGCCAAAGGATCCAAAAAGGAGAAGACACCCGGTTTAGATTTCTGGGGCTTCTTGATCATGATGGAGATGCCCAGACTCATAAAGGGCTTGGAAAAGTCTATGACTTCTTCTCGGACCAAGGTGATTGTCAGGGGGGCAACAGCTATGTCTGCTCTCTGAAAAGAGAAAGACCACAGAGAAGAGAGGGAATTACAGCAAGACATCCCAGACATTTCAATTCAGAAACAAAAACTCATTTATATGCACCCCTGAGAGTGGGTAGTATCCAATGTTGTTGCAGTCACAGTGCCAGCACTAATGATGTCGCACTGGCATAAACCAATGCTAGCACAACATCATTTTGCTAGTGTGTAAAGGAAAAAAGCAGTGAAAAACTGAAAAGTCAGCAAAATTTGGCAGCAAATTGCCGCTTTTTTCCTTTGCGCTAGCAAGTGCTAATGACATTGCGCTAGTGTTGGTCTATGCCAGCGCAACATACTTAGTGTTCATGCTTTGACACCGTTGGATACTACCCAGGATATCTTAGTTCTTAGCTAAGCGGTTTTTCAACTTTCTACCTTCAGGGAACATTTTCTGCATGAACGAAAGGGCTGTTCTTGTTGGACTGGCCATCTGCAGCTCCTTATACCTCCCCCTTTTGGAGAGAAGACCCAACAAACCCTTACATGTCTTCTACAAAATCTCTGTGCATTTCAGAAGTTTTGGTGTCTGCTCCAGGTGGCACACTCAGTTCCTGTGTAAAGTGCTAGCCAGGCATCGTGGGTCTCGTTGCATAAAAACGGAGCGTCCTCCCTAGGGTACACCCCAAACTCACATATGGCTGCATGTTGCCTAGGATGGTAGTGCTCAGCAAGTTGCTTTTTATTTTCTTTCAGAGAAACTTGTCCACCATTACTGATATTCTCAATGAAGAGGCCCCAAGAAGCTCTTAAAGAAATCTCAGGATTCCCCAGAACACAGTTTGAAAAACACTGACATAACAGCATTTCAGGTGTTCAAATCACTTCACATACGCTACCTCAGTAATCCTTACATTACTTCACATACCTCAGGCTTCCTTAAATTTCTTCACAGGTGTTACTTCAGCAATTCTTATATTATTTCACATACCTCAGGATTCCTAAAATTCTGTCACACACATTACCTCAGTAATCCTTACAACAGTACCATAAACATGTATCTTATTGCCTGAATATTGTGACAGGTGTGGAAATCTTATTCCACTGCCCCACATTTGGAGCTATAAGGGCTAGAACTTTACTTTTAAAACATCCAGGAAGTTAGATTCTATGATTAGTACACTGGCTGGTGGCGTCCATGTCAGTGGTGCAGTGTATCCTCTGCGGGTTTCAGTCTGAACTTTAAAGTTGCTATCTGTGTTGCTGAACCTATTTTGGGGATAGGGTTCAGCACCGTGGATGGCTCCTTAAAAGTTCAGACTAAAACCCGGAGTGGATACACCACCCCACTGGCATGGGAGCCACCAGCCTCCATGGCCAATAGCATGCCCAGTTCTTTATTTTTTCCTGCACTTTTACAGGATACAGCCTACCTATTGCTTTTCTCCTTCCGTTTCTCTCTTTTGGGATGGCGTCCCATTTTGATACATTTTAACACTTGTTGACATTGCCTCTATTGTCTGTTTGCTTGCAATTTTGGGTGAAGACCCATGATGGTGCGAAAACACAGAGACAAAATGACCTTGCGCCTTCACTGAATGGACCCCAAGGGGCTGAGTCACAAAAATAGGGTAAAAATGAGGTTAAGCATGAAACTGACACAGATTTAATATTGAAACAATCATTCAAAAGGTGTCAAAAGAGGCACAAATTCAGTAGGGAAAGGGACATGTCCCAAAATGGAAAGAGCTTATGAAACAGGATGACTATATCTTGTGCAATACAATCAGGGTTATCAGGTCTCTCTGCAGTCAAGCACTTACATTTTAAAAAATGGCTATGAACAGTGCTTGAAGTGGGGTGCCTGTGTGTGTGTGTGTGTGTGTGTGAAGAAGTGGGGTGGTTTAATTTCAAATTAGGCCAGAATCCATTTAGCTGGAGGCCTGTTCTCTATCCTTATAAGCCCATACACTATTTGCAAGTACAGGGCTTAGGTCCGTCTTCCAGCCTTCCCCGGGCCGGAGCTCTTTGTGAAGCCAGGAAAGACAGGCATCGGGCGGACATGTGTCCTATTTTACAGAGGACAGTCCTCTATTTCAGGGGTAGGCAGAAGGTAGAATTCCAGTTGTTTGGGAGTTCAACTCCCAGAAACCCCTGCCAGCATGGCCAATGGCCAGGAATGCTGGGAGCGGAAGTCCAAAACACCTGGAGGACTACTTTCTGCCCACCCCTGCTCTATCTGAAGGGCTGTCAGAGGGCTATCTTCTATGTGAAGATGTTGTCCTTTATTTGAAGAGCTGTCCAGTCCAAGTCTGGTTCAAGGATGAAGAACCAGAAGAAGGGAGAGCAGTAACAACAACCTTGGACTTGCCCACCAGGAGTTTGCACCTGGACACATATGGATCTCCTTGTCACAATCTTGCCCACTATGGCAGGGGTATGTGGCCCATGTGTAACATGTGGCCCATGTGCTGCAGGTGACCCTCCCCCTCGGTGTGCTGCCCCTGCCAAATGAGAAAAAAAATATTAAACAATTTCAATGACAAAATGCTGCCAGTGGCACTACAGAGCACCGAAAAGGTCACAAGCTAAATGGCAATCAAGCCGAATTTGACCTTTTAGCACTCCCTAGCTGCTACGGACACCATTTTCTTTTCCTAAATAAATAAAAAAAACATTTATTTAATTTTTTTCCTGGTCTTCCCGCAGCCTGCAGGTTGGGGGGTCCATGGTGTGTGTGTCCATCCGCCCGGAATCTCCCGAAATCTCCCGAAATGCATCTCATGGTGAGATGCATGCATTGCATTTCTGTTTACAGTTCCCTATGGTAAGCTGGACCTCTGGTCTGATCCAGCAAGACTCTTCTTATGTCCTTAAGTAGAGATAACCTGGTCAATTACGGATTGTCCAGCCATTTGTTCTATCAGTAGGGAAAGCCAAATGGCTTATGATGCCTTTAGTTGGTTCAGTACATAAGAGCTCCCGGGAAAAAGACTAACGTTTCTGGTGTCATTGCTTGGAAGGATGCACGCCACTGCAGCTCTCACACCGCTAAGGTAGTATCAGAAAAGGACGCAGTGTGCATATGCGTTGGCTGGACTGGCTGCCCAGCTTTGTCAGAAGTGACTTGTCTGCTGTGACAGTTAAGTACACAGTGGACAAACAGAAGCTGAGATCATGATTTATGCAGCCGCTCAGCTCAGTCAGCTCTTCTTGTGGGAACTGTTTTCACAATAAACCTGGCTTCCTTCAGATCAGGCTCCCTATGCCTGCTAGTGCAGGTATTCAAAATTAATACCATGCATACAAAGCGTGACAATCATTCCCCCCCCCCCCCCAGGCAAGACACATGTGGGGCACTGGGGAAAACACAACAGCCTTTGCTTTTGACTTCTGTAATAGACTTCTCAGCTCCAGAGAGAAAGCAAAATCATCCAGTAAATGAAAGGTATAGTTGTCATAATGAGCTGTTTTGTAGAACTTCTCATCTTCAAAATGCCTTATGGGTATTCTGTTATTAAGACCAGAACCCCCTCCCCATCAACTGCCATATGTCTCCCTCCCTGTCTGCTACTGAGTGTGAAAGAACATATGAGTAGGGTTGTGTGTATTTCATATTTCAGTGAGGGACCTGGTATTGGAAGCAGAATTAAGCATCTCACAAACCCAGCTTTCATTTAAATAAGGAAAGCAAAGTTGCTAGTCCTTATGGATGTGAAGATAAAATGTGTGGACAAAAAGAAGAAGAAGCAGCACTTGAATTATGGGGGAGAAGATACAGGGAAATTCACAAGACCCCTGTTTTAGACACTTGTAGACAATTTTGGCCCAATTGTAGCCTTCTAAAAACAATTCCTAAGGGAGGTGTGAGAAAAGGTCAGGGGGCAGGACTCCCTACAATTGGAGCCCTGGGGGAAAGTAGCAGGGGCAAATGGCTGACAATGGAAAAGTGGCAAGCGATGGGAGGATTAAACCCAGGGAAAGTGCTAGGTACCGAAAAGATCTGGGGCCCAGGCCCATGGGACAAAAACAATGCACAACTTGCATATGCTAATTTACATATGCTCTAAAGTCTCTGTCTGTCTGTCTTTAAAGGACCCTGTCTGCTAAGAACATCCCTATTTGTTAAAAGGGATGTATGGACAGGGGAGAGGAGGGCATTTGATTTCAAGGGGGGGGGAACCCTCAGACAGAAAGGTTCAAGGGTTGGGGGCAGCAGGAGGTGAAGCACATGTGGGCAAAAAACCAGCTAATCCAGGGGAATCAGATGCAGCAGAGATTATCAGGGCTCCTGTACCTTTCTTTCAGCAATTGCCCCTGGACAGCAGGGTGGTGGGGCAGATGGCCTCCCAGAGATTCAGGGCTCTAAATGAAAAATTCTGGGCTCCAGCCCTATTGGGCCAGTCCCCTAACACTGCCTCTGATCAAACCCTCTCCTGCCTGCTGTGCCTTTGCTCCAAACTAAGCTAGACTCAGCTGAGTTGCCAAGCGTGCTACTTGCCACTTGTGTGTGTCTCCTTGTCTTTTACCAAACGGCACTGAATGAACAAACATTTTGTGAGTTTTCTTTTCCCTTCTTGGTAATTCACCAGCCACTAGAAAACCCTCCCTGCTCAACTTGGCTCAGCAAAGGAATCCAGCTCCCTGTCCACTTAAAAGCAAACAAACGCAGCATCATTGCCTGTCTCACACTCAGAGGTTCTGTCCTCCCAGTGGAGAGAGGTTGAGAAGTGCAATCATGTTCCGGTAACACACCTGGGGCTCTGAGCAACACATCTGAACAGCCGCCTTCTGAGTTGTACTAATCCCCGAAGAACAAGGGAGGGTGTTCTGAACTGAGCCGGATGACTCCAGGAAAGGCTGGCATTTGGCACAGAGGTTTTGTTTAACTGTAAACTCTTTCTCATTCTCCAGATGCATCTGCTGCAGGGCTACACATAAGCAGATCTCAAGCTGAGATGATATTGCCAGAGTGGTCCACAAGGAGAGTAGATTAGGTGCGATTGATCAAACAACAAAGGGTGCATTTTTCATGTGGACCAGGGGTGGGCAACTTGTGGCCTTCCAGATGACTCGGCCTAGAGCTCCCATGACCTCCCACCACTGGACTGATGGGAGTTGTAGACCAAAACATCTGGAGGACCACCAGTTGCCCACTTCTGGCCTAGGAAATACTGATTCCAAATTCCACTGAGCCCGGAGTGGCTTGGTGGGGTGGACATCAGGGCTCAGCATCACCAGGTACCCCAGAGGCTTGCAGGGCCCCCGCTGCTGACCTCCAGAGCCTCCTAGTCCAGCTGCTGCTCTACTTCTTTGCTGTCATTGCTGCCTCTTCACCTTCTCTTTCTGAGCAACAAGAATGAGATGAAGCACCACTTGCTTTGCATTCTCCCTATGGGTGGTTTTGCAGGCTGGGCCTGGACGGAGAGGGCAACTGAATGCACTGCAATGGCAGAGGCAGAGGTGGGAGCACTCAGAGAGGGCCAACTTGGCCGAGGGCCCCCAAAACCTGGAGCTGGCACTTGCTGAGCAGGTTTGGGGAACTCACTCCCTCTTAGGCCAAATTCAGATGTCTGCCAGGACTTGGCTAGATATTAAATTGTGTGTGTGTGTGAGGAAATAGGGTGGCCACATGTCCTTCTTTATGGGAGGACAGTCCTCTGTTTAATGAGCTCTTAATGACCCTCTTCCTTCCCTCTGACCCTCCTTTCGCTTTTCATTCCTATTATTCTGGGAAATGCACAATTGGGACCCTGCATTTGCTGAGAGAGGGTTTCACTTGCTTGGTCAAGTTCCAAATCTCTTTGTTTGAAAATGCAACCAGGTTGTGTGCTGAGATAATGATCATCATGAAATAAAAGAGCAACCACCAAAATGATCTCCAATTATACCGCTCTTTTTCCAGTTTAATCTTGAAAGTATCCACATCTTGGCCATGGAAGCTTGCTATAAATCCCCCCCCCATGAAATCTGAGAGCCATTTTACACAATCATCAGGATTGTGGTAAAGCTTTCCCTTGAGTGTATCACTTCAGTTTGAAGAGCTCAGGAATTGTTTGCTTGCTCCTATGATGAAAAGAAAGTCCCTGATGCAGAAACCTAGCATGTCAGGGGAAAGAGTTTAACCTTTCTTTCTCTATGATATGCTAGTTTTCTATGTGCAGGGAGGTTTCCCTCCACTCCCAGTGTGTGGAGCATTTAACCATGCAACACGCCAGCTGCAGACTAAAATGGTACAGCCCAGGCAAAGTTTTGTCATTGTAATATAAATAGCCAAGGATGCATTCTCTCAGGCTACCAGAGGGGGTGATAGAGAGTACTACACACCGTAGTAAAGAAAGCACTGGAAGGCTGAATAGAAGCTGTTGTTGTTGTTACAAAGACAAGATGGTGTCAGACCAGAGAAAGAACGTGGTGTGAGTAGTGGGATATGAATCCATGCCTAGAATAGCCACATGATTTTGCTAAATGTTGCATAACCTGGAACTCAAATGGTATCCTTCCTGAGTCCGTGCTATGTTAGGACAACTTATCTGAAGGCTACCTCAGGGAGAAAAGAACCCCTGCACAAAGGCTTTTAGCTTATCAGGGCAGCAGAAGGGTTTAGCTTGGCTATCCCCTGCCATGACATTTTTCCACCTGCAGAGACCACTGCAGACCAAAGTGGTACAGATCACTCCAGGAAGAGACTTTACCATTTGATTTTGCTATATATATATATATATAGCAAAATCAAATGGTAAAGTCTCTTCCTGGTGTGATCTGTACCACTTTGGTCTGCAGTATATATATAGCAAAATCAAATGGTAAAGTCTGTTTAGTTAGGCTCACTTTATATATATAAAGTGAGCCTAACTAACCAGATGATGCTGGTGGAATTGCATATTACCTGACCCCAGTATTAAAACGACTAAGGGCTAAATTGCATGCTACGTTAAATAAGTAGCATGTGTATAATCCTAACTTTCTTTTTTATTTTCAAGTAAGCACAAAGCCCTTCATTCTGGATTGGGACCAGCACACATGGGTTGGGGAGGTTTAAACCTTTCAACCCCGCCACTTCCCCCCCCTAAATTCACCACCTTGTGTAGGGGCTAAAAAGAAGGGGGAAACCTTCAATTAGCACCAGTGGAGGTTCCCCCTCTTTTTAGCCGTGTGTGTGTGTGATTTGGGGTGGGTGATGCAGCTGTGAGGGAAGGTTTAAACCTCCTCTACCCTCGTGCACTGGACCCAACCCAGAATTCAGGGGCCTGTGCGCTTACTGAAAAGGTAAAAAAAGAAAGTTAGGATCACCAGCATGCATGCTACCTGTTTAATGTAGCATCAGCATGTAATTTAGTCCCCCAGCTGCAATTCTATGCACATATATTTGGGGATATGCACTGAACAAAGTCAGACTTATTTTGAAATGAACATGCTTAGGACTGAGGCTGTAATCCTAAACATACTTCCTAGGGCACAAGCCCTAGTGAACATAATGGGGATTACTTCCAAGTAAACATACTCAGATGATCTATTGCACTGCACAGCCGCAATCCTGCACACTCAGTTATTTGGAGGTAACCCTAGCTGAACAAACAGGGACTTCCCCTTCTGAGCAAAGCAAACGCGCATAGGATCAGGCTGTGAGTCAGCTCGATTTATTTATGCTCCGCACCTCCTCGTGGCAGCTGGGATGATCAAATGATCGTCAACGCGGATGAGGCTTCCTGATGTGCTCACAGAAATGGGGTTGGCTATGATTTGAGTGGAGCGGAAATAGCCTTTCACACTGAGCGAGAACATTTTCATCAAGGAGACTCCAGGTGTTTTACAAATCCTTGCTGGGTAAGAGGTGAGCTCATATCACTCATCCGCATTTTACGGCGGGTAAATGTCAGGCTCTTTGAGGTTAAATACCTGGTCAAACATCGCTCAACAAGTCAACCAAGAGCTAGAACAGAAGAAGGCGGTCTTGGCTTCTACTCCATTTCTCTAATTGCTCAAGAGCTTTTACGCTCAGGGAGCTCTTCCTCTTGGTTAACCTAAGTCTACCTCCTTGTAATTTGAAAGCATCACTTCTTGTCTTGTCTTTAGTTTAAAAGGGCAAACATCTGCTCTTCTATGTGAGATCCTTTTAAAGATGCTAAGGGCATATCTACATTATAGATTTTTCTTGGTTTAACTGTCATAACCTCTTGCCAAGGAACACTGGGCCCTGTCATTCGATTGTCATGGGGGTGATAGAATGCTCTCTCTAGCAGAGAATTCTCACTACACTTCCCAGAATCCCTTGGGGGCAGCCATGACAGTTTTACTGGTATAGAAGGAATACAGATTTGTCATATTAACCAAATTGCCTAATATTTTGCAGCAAAGCCTACCCCCTCATCTCGTCGTTGAGTTGTCTGTCATAAAGACAGTTCTGGTGAATATTTGAAATAATGGAGTTACATAGCTGAATGTTGAGATTGATCGACAGGTGACAGACCAGGGAAGGAAGATGCACCATCATCACCATGTTGTGGCCATTCACCATACTATATCACATGTAATTTAGCTGTGCACCTGTGTCTACCTGCATGCACATCTACATATCTGCCAGTGCAAACAAGGTTTGGCCAGGTGTCTGGCTTCGTTGGCAGTTTATTCATATGGTAAGGGATGTATGACAAATTCATTTCAGTTCATTTTTGATCAGGATTTACCCAGTTCACACCTTCCGGATTGAACATAAACTCAGATGACTCTGTGATAGAAGTCTGTACATTTCCAAGTTTGCAATATGATTTGTGGACCCCCCCCAAAATGTGTTCAGCAGCATGCATCCATTTGAAATTGCACATCAAAAACTTCGTACTTTTGAAAAATGTGCACGAACACACTTCAATCAATGGGAGAAGAACGTGTACATTTCAAAGATGTGTACAATTGGCGCATACATTTGAGAAAATACGCATGAAAATACACAGGAATTTTCATGTAAACACAAAAACAGCAACCAAAGATCGCAATCTGATATGGACACAAGATGGAAAAAGCTTCAAAGTAGAATTTGGAGAACTTTGACTAACTCAAGTTTTGCTTGTACGCACATCCCTATAATATGGTGCGTGATGAACGAAACCATAACATTCGCATGAAGGCTTCAGGCCAGGGCAACTTACCCCATAGACCAGCTCACCCACCATGCCATTCCACATTTTACTGTCAGGATCCCTCGCTCCGTATTTCCCGTCGGGCACGATGGACAGGACATATTTTATCCCAACGTGTTTTGCGATTTCATAAGCTAGATCAACGCAATAGCCTTCGTATTTCTCATTCCCTTCTTTTTGGTCAGGCGACTGCTTGCGCATCACGTAGGGGGCCTCCTGTGAAATGGCAGGGGATGAAAGAAGCAACAACAAGAACAATCAAAGGCCTTTTGCAGTTTAACATACTTCAGTTTAAAAAGTCTGACTGCAAGTCTGTCTGCCGATGTCCATCTTTATCTACTGAACTGCTTCAGTGGGGCTAGCAGATGAGGTACTGTCCGAAAGCTGAGGGGGAAGAGAACCCCTGAATAATACCCATTTTCCTCTGAACAGGAGCAAGGATAAAGTTGTCCCATGAGTCAGATTTAAAAACTATTTTGGTACCTTCTGTCCAAGGAAAGCCTGAAGCACTTACGTCTTTATTTTTAGTTTAGAAATAGGAGGAGGAACATGCTGGAGGTTTAGAAAGAGTGACCACTGTGTGACCTTCTAATAACAAACTGGCTTCCACAGAACTTACGAGGATAGTGGTGACCACGATGGTCCTGTTCTCAACAGAGGAAGTATCATTGGAGACGGTGGGGTCTATTGCAGGCACAAACCTTTCATATTCATTCCAGTAACCAGCCTATAATTGAACAGAGAACCACCAAGTTAATGCATTGCATACTGTGTTAACACTTCACCAACCACTCATACAATGATCCACTGGGCCACTTTGGGGATGATGATTACTCTGCTGATTAAATCAATCCAGGACGACAAAAACCTTTAAATGGGTTTTTGTTCAAGATATTAACAAGGTCTTTGGGAGGTGTGCTGCTTTCCCTTTTCTTTTTTTAAATGTCTCCCAAGATCGGGAAGTTGGGGCGTTGTGTGCAAGAGAACATTCGTAGATGTTTTTGTTTTGTTTTGGGATGTGAATTTCTTTCACTCATTCATTCACCTTTCTTTCTAGCCCCATTCAGGCATTCCAAAAGCGACAGCAGCAAACATGTGAGGAAAGGGAGCGCTCACTGTCCCTGTCCCTTCCATTCTTGCTTGTTGGAGTATATGACGAGAAGATGTCAAACAAGGCATAACCCAGAGATCGTCATACGAACTTTTGAAGAAGATGAACTCGAGAGTGTGAACCATCTTTTGTTGAGAAGGGGTGTTGGAGTATGTGACTAGAAGGTGTCAACTCTGCAGAGAGGATTTATTAAGTTGACTGCCCATTAAAGGGTTACGATAGACTGTTATAGTCTAGTTCAGGGCTCTCCAACCTTGGATCCCCAGATGTTGCTGGCCTACAGCTCCCAGCATACCCAGCCAGCATGGCTAATGGCAAGGGATTCTGGGAGCTGTAGTCCAGCAACATCTGGGGACCCAAGGTTGGAGAGTCCTGGTCTAGTTGAAGGGCAAAGGCAGAAACCAAGCTTCTCTGAGAAGTCAGCAGGCAGGGTTCAGTGGAGTAAACCACTTGATTGAATCAGGGGAGGGAATGCTGGATGTTGCCGAGCAACAAGTTTGAAATCCCATTCTCCCTCTCTCCCATTCTACCATTAGCTGACTTAATTGACACTTGCTTGGTTTTAAGCAAATGAGACTTGACCTATAGTTTTCCTTACCTCATAGTATGAGTAATGTTTAAGAAACTGCACGTACAAAGTATGTAACCATCAAGCTTATATAACCTGAGAAATCATATGTTACTTCTGTTATTTACTTTAGAAGCATCCACTTAGAAACAAATTTTGTGTGTGCTCATTGGGAGAACTCTGCTGCTGCTGTTATGCTCTGCCATCACACCCTCTACATGTGGAGGGCAACTTTCTGAAGAAGAGAGCCTCCTGTATCGGTGAAGGCTCTCCATGTGGTTCAGAACACTGGATGTTCTGAATCGTGTGGAGAGCAGCAGTGGCTGGTGGCTCCAATGTCAGGTGTGGGTGTGTAGCCACTCTGAACTTCAAAGGAGCCATCCATGGTGCTGAACCTACTTTGAAGATAGGGTACAGTACCATGGATAGCTCTAGTAAAAGTTCAGACTAAAACCCAGAGTGGATACACAGCCTCACTGACATTGGAGTCACCAGCCTCCACTGGTGGAGAGAGTCCATGGATACAGGAGGCTCTCCTCTTCAGAAAATCGCCCTCCATGAGTTCAGGGTGAGAAAAGCTACGATAGAGGGGGCAAGATTAGCATGCTCCCTCTCCAGGCATCTACTGCTCCTCCTTCTCACCACCACCACTGTTGTCTGGGCCAGAGCGAGAGACAGGTGAACAAGCAAATTGTAATGGAGAAGAGGAGGAGCAAGTCCAGGAGGCTCTTGTCAGTGGGCCCCGGCTGGGATGTGGGCCCCCAGCAAGTGCCCAACAACCATGCCAACCCTTGACGCCAACCCTGTTTTTCTGTATTAACTTGGAGGACAGGGAGAGCATGTACACATTTATCTAGCTGTGGCTTACCTTCCGTGGCCCACCAGGTCTCATTTCATACACATCGATGGTATAATTAGTTCTACGTCCGTAGGTGTCGAATTGGATATTTCCCGTCATTCCTTGCACTTGAACCTTAACAATGATAAATTGCAACATACTGATACAGCACATACACAGAGAGACACACACAGCCCTCCCTTCTCCTCCGCGCCCTACCCCTAGACCTCCCAAGGTTGCTCCCTGCACCCAGTTTTCCCCCAGCAAGCCCACCCAATTGCCCCACAGTCTACACTGTCTCTCCCCAACCCAACCAGGGTTGCTCCACAACTGTCCTCCAAGCTACCACGCAGGAAACAGCAGGGGCCCTTTTCCTTTTCCTCCTTTTTTTTTTTTCGGTGTGGGGAGAGTTTTAGCAGGTGGTCCAGCATGCTGCAAAGCAAAAGGCCTTGTTGGCAGCCGCCCATCATTTTCATTCCCTAAGGATGCCTCCGGGTCTGTGTGGGTCCCGACTCCCGAGGCTTTTTGGGGAAAGGAAATGGCAGGTCGACTGCAGATCAGGCACTTCACTTTGCAGCTACATAAGTGAATGAAAAGAGATTGGGAAGGTCAGGACACCTTGTAGGGCAGCACACAAGGGCCTTCAGGGCTATGCTGACTGGGAGCAGCTCTCCAGGCTTTCAGACAGGAGACTGAAGTTGAGACATTCTTGCATGCAAGGTCCTTCCTTCCTTCCTTCCTTCCTTCCTTCCTTCCTTCCTTCCTTCCTTCCTTTCTCCCTCCCTCCCTCCCTCCCTCCCTCCGCTGTTTCCCCTGGTTCAAATGTTAGACTGTATGTTCCTCAGGGCAGGGGCTTGCCTTCTCATACCTTGTAAAGTGTCACATGCACACGCTGATTGGCACTAGAATGAATGAATGAATATATAAATAAAGCCAATGGAAATGATAGAGCAGATGCTCCAAGGGATCTGTGTCCAACACAGGTTGAATACAGAAAACTATTCATGACAGATGTGGGTAACTGTGGGCAGTCTGGTGGGCAACTGTGGGGAATTTACCTCCCCTGCAGGCCGCACTCCCACCACTGCCACCACAGCAAAAAAAGGGGGAAGTCCATTTTAAGCTTCCATAGCTGCTACAGGGGCTTAGAATGGACCAATTTAGCTTGTTTTCAAACTAGATTTGTCCATTCTAAGTCACCATAGCAGATTGCCTCCTTGTTTATTTCCTGAAAATAAACAAACAAATAAATAAATGGGGGCAACAGGGCCCACAACATGTGTTGCCAGCCAATCCCTGATTTATGACCTGGTAAGGCAGCCTTCACCAACCTGTTGCCCTCCAGATGTGTTTGACCACAAGTTTCTATCATCCCCCAGCCAGCATGGCCAATGGCTATTTATTTATTAATTTATTTATTATTACATTTATATCCTGCCTTTTTTCCGCTTTACAAGGAGCCCAAGGTGGTGTACATGATCCTCCTCCTCTCCATTCTATCCTCACAACAACCCTGTGAGGTAGGTTAGGCTGAGAGTCAGTGACTGGCCCAAAGTCAACCAGTGAGCTTTGTGGTCAAGTGGGGACTAGAACCCCGGATCCCCCGAGTCCCAGTCCAGCACTCTCACCACTACAACACACATACCTCTTCACTGGCTATTTATGGGAATTGTAGTGATTTATGGGAGTGATTTATGGGATTTGTAGTTCAACACATGCAGACTAAAGTAAGGTATCGTGTAAAAAAAGAAAGAAAGAAAGACAGCACATGTTGTATGACAAAGCTAGGCTTTATACAGCACATATGGTCAAGCACATTTCCAGATGCCCTAAAGATAATCTATGCATTTTAATACATTAGGACATACGTAGGTTGTTGGGAGATATATCTATATCTTTTTTCCTTACCATTTTCAGTGCTCTCTCTATATCAATTCCCTGGCTCCAAGGCACAGCCGGGTTTGCTAAGCAATCTCCAGCACTACCTCTCCGGGAGACATCAACACGCTGCCTTCGGAGGTACCGGAAAGCTTCTGCGATGACTAGTATGGCATCGTGGGTCAGTGCAGATGTATACTAAAGGAGATGCAATGCAAAGGAGACAGTTTGTCAAACTGCATTCCGGGAACTGCTCCGGGCCAAAGTTGCTCTTTTGTTTGTTTTTTTAAAATAGCCTGGAACTGACCCATGCTAACCCATAATTGTTGGCAGGGGAGGGTGGGTGAGGGAGTTTATTTTTCTTCCCCTTTATATTCAGAAGCACAGCCCGCCTTTCTGTGACAAGCACTGTTCAAGGCGGCTTGCCAGAGATACCCTGTGCTAGAAATGGACCAATCCACAACAAAACTGAAACTTAACAACAAGGACAGCAATAACATGCCTATTAGAACTGCACGGTCACCAAAGTCAGAGTTCGTTATGTCGGTCTCAACGACGCATGAGGCTTTTTCTGTTGCAACCCAGGAATTTTGGAATACCCCACCCCATCCACATGGCATTTCCCT
This sequence comes from Shinisaurus crocodilurus, assembly GCA_021292165.1. NCBI lineage: Eukaryota > Metazoa > Chordata > Lepidosauria > Squamata > Shinisauridae > Shinisaurus > Shinisaurus crocodilurus. The sequence goes on along the minus strand of CM037883.1, from coordinate 12,401,225 downwards.
CTCTGCCATCTTTAAGAACATAAGAAGAGCCCTGCTGGATCGGACCAAGGGTCCATCTAGTCCAGCATTCTGTTCACACAGGGGCCAACCAGCTACCCATGGGAAACCCACAAGCAGGACATGAGTGCAACACCCATGTGCCCCAGCATACAGCCTCTGATACTGGAGGTAGCATATAGCCATCAGGACTAGTAGCCATCGATAGCCCTCCCCCCCCATGAATTTGTCCATTCCCCTTTTAAAGACCTCTGAATTGGTGGCCATAACAGGCCTGTGGCTTATGCTGGCTCAGCTTGTCTGAGTGTGGAAAGCTAAGCAGGGCCAGGCCTGGTTATTACTTGGATGGGAGACCCCTCCTCTAGTTTCCTGCATTGAGCAGGGGGTTGGACTCGATGGCCTTGTAGGCTCCTTCCAACTCTATGATCTATGAAATCTATGAAAAATCTATCTGTCCTGAATCTCCCACCAATGAGCTTCATGGGATGACCCCGGGTTCTAGTATGATAAGAGAGGGATCCTTCCAGAAGACCTTTCTTTTCTGTTGTGCTTTTAGAACAGGGGTGCAGAACCTGTTTCAGCCCAAGGGCCGAATTCCATTTCAGAGCTCTCGGCAGCCACGTTCCAGTGGTGGGTGGGGTTGAAGGCAAAAGGTATGGAGACATGGGGCACAACACTTCCCATCCCATAAGAAATAGGTCCCCCCCTGCCATTGATGTAAAACAAAAATACTAGTCCTCATTAGGCAAGGGGTTGATTCATGGCAACATTCTGTCTATTAATCAAACCCTAAACATTGTTGTTACAAATAGAGCTTGGGCTATAGGGCAACTCATACATTTAACCAGTCAATCAGTCAATCCATTGCAATATATAACACGTCTTTCATTTTTATTCTTTTTATTTTGGCGGTGGTGGTTCAGTTTTTTTCTTTTTCTGTGTTAAAGAATGAGCTAGCCAACGCAGAGTGCCTGATATTAAAAACGTAGCAACCATGAATTACATCTCTCTGGACCGTATTTCCTATTAACTCAAATATGTACGTAGCCAGCGATAAATCTCTTTATTTCTTTTTCCTTAGGGAAAACAAACAAAACAAAACAAAACGCTTCCACCGCTTTCTCATACAGTTCAAAATTACAGTTCTTATTGGGGTTATAAATCTGATCGACATTCCTGTTCACAGAAAGGGTAAGATTTCTAAATGGCATTGAGGGGGGTGGGGTGGGATGAATTGCATTTATTTCAGAACATGTGGTGGGACCCTCCTTGCAGCTAGAGATTTGCCCATCTTCTGAATAAATTGCTTTTTCATGGTCGCCATCCCATTCCTCTCTCTCTCTCTCTCTCTCTCTCTCTCTGTATATGTACACACACACACACACACACACACACACACACACATCTGAATATTCAGATTTGACCAAATTAGCTGGCCAGAGTGGCCTAAATCTATGTATGAAATTCTTGCTAATTCTGCAGGTTTACCAGACCAGGAAAGATCTCATAAGATAAGAACAGGAACTGGATCAGGCCAAGGGGTTGAGCATTGAACAGCAGTCAGCCAGATGTTTCTGGGAAACTCACAGAGCATGGAATGATGGCAAGAGCCCTCCTTCATTGCTTTCCCCTAGTGTATGATTTTCACAGGTAGACTGCTTCTGAATGTGGAAGCTCCATTTAGCTATCATGGATTATAGCCATTGATAGACCTATCCTCCATATATTTGTCTAAACTGCTGGGGTTCTCCAACATGTATCCATGGACACCTCTCTCGGTGCCCACCAGCCTCCTTGCCCCTCCAGATTTTTATTTTATGGAAGTTTAAAGTTCTTCCCTCCAGCACCAGCTTTATTTGGGTTCAGAAGACTGGTTTTGTGCTTCGAAGCTCAGACTCCCCCCTAAGGAGTTTCTTGGGCAAATTACTTCTCTTTTCATCTCATCAGTTTGCTTTCTGGGAAAGGAGTATTTTGTGACCAGCCCTGCCCACCATGGCAGTTGTTTTATGCATGGGAAAGCTTCCCCCCACATGTCGGCCACTTTGTGAGAACACCCATGGCGCTCTTTTCATGGGTGCTCTCACAGATGTGCCCACTGACCCAGATAGGTCGGGGGCACCTCTTTTAAAGCCACGCTAGTGGCTGTCACCAGATCTCCTGGGTGTGAAAAAGTCGAAGGCCACTGCAGAACCATGTATCGACTTTCAGTTTAAGGCCGAAATGAAACATTCTTAATAGGCAGGCCGGGTATCCTAATTTACAGAGAGCACTCCACTGTCTGAAGGTCTGTCAGAGGGCAGCCCTGTGTTTTCGATGGCATCCCTTACATGGAGGGCTGTTCTGTCCAAGTCCGGTTTAAAGATAAAGAACCAAATGAAGGGCCTCAAACTTTCTCACCAGCAGGTAGCAGGGCTGGCCCTGCCACGAAGCAGGGTGAGGCGTCCAGCATCAGGTGGCGGAGCAAAGACACACTCCTCAAATTGTGCTGCTCTCCCAACGGGAGGCCCCGCTGCCCCACCACCTCCAGTGGGTGCTCTGGAGAGCCACGCCAGCCATGCTCCTGCCGTGGCATTTGCCGCAGCGAGAGAGCAGCCGGAGGGGCTCTCTAGACTTGTGGCGCAGAGAGCCACAGGCCAGAAGAAGAAGCAGCTGTGTGGGGTCCCTGAGAGAGAGCTCTAGTAGGCAAGCTCTCATGAGAACTCTGCAGCCGTTGTTCCTGGCCGTGTGGCTCGCTGCATGACGAAGCAAAGAGAGGGCGGATGGTGGCGGCAGGCGGCGGCAGCAAAGGGACAGTGTGTGTGTGTGTGTGTGTGGTGCAGCAGCGGTGGGAAAGGTGTGATGCAGCTGGCAACATGTCATGTGTCATCTCTGATCTCAGGCACTGAGAGAGAGAGAACTTGCAACGGGGCTGGACCTGGACAGCAGACTGAACAGGCAGACAACACACAGGTCACCTGGTCACAGCCTTCCCCCTGGCCGTGAAATGTCTTGTATTTCCACCTAAATGAAAGTCATTATTTCTAATGCTGCATCTATACACATCACTTTCCCCATCAGATGGGCTCTCACTCATTTGAGATTACGACTGATGCCCACAGAATTTCTGACGGGGAGATATGCTGGTCGCCCTGTGGGAGAGCGTTTGTGCGCATATGTGGTTCAGAACACGTTGAGGACGTGGTGCACTGTGTACTACATTGTCATTTATATAGCTCACCAAGGGCTAGGTTCATCTCTCCTTTTCAAGGACAGCTGGAGGATTTTAAAATCAGGTGGCTGCTGGTGAATACGGACAACTATATTAGCTAGAGGGTGGCCTTATTTGCCTTGGCAGCTTCCAAACGAAGAGTGGCCTTCCTCGCTGGTACAAACTCTTAAATGAAGTCTGTATTTGTACACACACACCCATATAACAGCCTTATTGTACATATTTGTACCTCCCATATTACACTTTTATTGTATATATATGAATCTTGCTACTGTTTTGTTGTTGTTATTTTGTATTTTGTGTTGTAATTGGCCATTGGCTATAGACAATAAACTCTGACTGACTACATATCAGTTGGCATATGCAATTTCTGTGCAGCTCTGCATTCCCCCCTACTTCTTCAGCTATGTGCATCCTCTTTTTCTGCCATGTGCACCGGGACACCCACTATGGATATCGCGTAACGGTCTCTGAGAGAGCAACAGTGCGGCAACAGCTTCCCTTCTCTCCCTGTTAATTTCTGCTCCACTAAGACATGGGATGCAAAGTCACTGCATCAGAAATGTCCCCGCCGCCCGCTCCGTTCCGCTGCCTGCCATTTGCGGGGGTGGGGAAACTCACAAGGCAGCTTGTCCTGCATTCTGATTGAATCGACATTGGAAAGGGAGAGCAGGCACAGAGAGGCCAGGTACAGTTTCGTAAGGTACAGTTTCGGCCAGAGGACAAGGTAGGGTCATCAGATGAGGCATGTCTGGTCGTTCTGCACTGACCTGTGGTCCCTTTGGAGTCCACTCAGACTAGTGCCTTCAGAGCGTGCGCTCCTAAGAGTCAAGTATTTCTAAGGCAAACAAACCATCGTGGGTGGGAGGGCAGGATCAGTTTCCTGAACTTTACCCACAACCCACTCGGCCAGCACTCAGGATACTGTATCCCAACCGGACCTGGCAGGAATCAGCCTTTGCATAACAAAATTGCTTTCTCTCTGTGGTCCATTGGCAGTGGCGGTGTTAGGGGGCAGCCCGTTAGGGCTGGAGCCCCAAATCTTTCATTTGGAGCCCCAAATCTCTGGGAGGCCCTCTGCCCCACCACCCTGCTGTCCAGGGGCACTTGCTGAAATCAAGGTCCAGGGCCCCTGAGGATCTCTGTTGCATCGGATCCTCCTGGATGAGCTGGCTTCTTGCCCACAGGTGTGTCACCTCCTGCTGCCCCCCCCCCTTGAATCTTTCTGCCTGAGGATTTTTTTCCTGAAATCAAATGCCCTCCTCTCCCCAGTCCATACATCCCTTTTTACAAATAGGGGTGTCCTTAGGAGACAGGCTCCTTTAGAGTCACACACACATATACACAGAGAGTTTAGAGCATATGTAAATTAGCAGATACAAATCTGTGCATATTTTTTTTTTGTCCTGTGGGCCTGAGCTCCAGGTCTTTTCGGTACCTAGCACTACCCCTGTCCACTGGTTAAAGGAGCCTGTGTGTGCTTCGTCCAAGATGAAAAACACTTCTGAGAATAGCTGGATTTTAAATTTTCAAAAATGGAGGGTCTAATATTGGAGAGAGTGCCTTCTCCTTTACCAGCCTGCCCGGTCACTGAGGTCATCAGATGAGGCATGTCCGGTCGTTCTGCACTGACCTGTGGTCCCTTTGGAGTCCACTCAGACTAGTGCCTTCAGTGTATTGGCTTCTTCTCTGTGGAACTCCCTGCCAATTGACAGTCAGGCAGGCGCTAACGTTATTTTTGCTTTCGTCCCTTGTTTTATTTAAAGAAGCCTTCTCTGACTGGCCAGCTATGGTTTTACTGCCATGATTTGATTTTAAATATTTTAATGCCATATTTTGATTCTTTTTTTTCTTTCTTTTGATTGTTGATTGCTCAGGAATCTTATTATATACAGAGCGGTATATAAATCCTGTAAATGAATACATAATCATTTCACTCCTCCCCATCTTTCTTGCTTCCAGCAACCCTAGGGGAAGCTGCAGGTCCAACCAGTAACCATCAGATGAGTTGTAGCACCTAATTTGATGGTGTGCAGACCCTTTCTTCCCTGTTCTATCTCGGGATGCTGAACATGCAGACCCTGTGACTTCACCGTCAAGTCAGAATTTTTGTCCCCACTATTTCCTCCACTCCCCTGTGGGGTTTTTTTTGTCTGATGAAGAGATCTAGAGAACTCAAAAGCTTGCACATTTTTTGGTGATCTTTTCATTGGCCTAATAAAGGCATTACACTAATATGGGTTTTGGAATTTTACATATTGTCAACATGGCTACTTTTGCTTTCCCTTTCATGTTTATCATCCTACGTCTGCCTTAAAAAAATAAAATTAAAAAAAATAAGGGTTTCTTGCTCCTTTTTAAATATAACTTTTTTTTAGCAAACATTAAAGAATATTCTGTCATGCAGCAGAGAATAAGAGCCTATTTCTGCATGCTATTGTTTTCGCAGGACAAGAAAAGGATATAACAGCTGTCCAAACCTAGCCCACAAGGTTGTTTTTCTTTTCTTGTTTCAACCAGGCTACCACAATTATCAGGAACCTTAACGCAGTCCCTTCCAAATCATGCCAAGAGACAAATCTAATTTTCTATTTTATTCATTTTCTACTAACAAATGCATAAGCATGCAAAGAAACGCCAGTGAGGGAGGAAAGGAAAGAGTTGATGAAATACTGAATAAATTAAAACACCAGGGCTTTCATCCCTAGCCAATTTGACTCCCTAATAAGAAAATATTGTACATCAATTTTTAACTATGCTTTTTAAAAAGGGGGCAGTCTTGCCTGTTAATAAACAGTATACACATTTTACAAATCAGGAGCACACATATACAAATATTAGTGCAATTCCCGGGGCAGCAGTACCCAATCTTAAGAGTATTTTTAAAGCCAGAGGAGCACTTTTTCTGCTACAAGCACCATTTTTTAAAAAAACTGGACCTAGAGCACAATAAAGCATGTCTCAGCTCTTGTCTATGGTATTTTTTATTAAATTTATATCCCACCTTTCTGCCAAAAAAAAAAAAAAAAAGGAAAGAAAGAAAGAAAAGAAAAGAAAAGAAAAAGGCACTCAAGGCAGCTAACAGTAAAATCCGGATTAGAAATGCAACTATAATTAAAAAATGGCATAAAAACAAATACACAACAACAATAATGACAACAACAACGCAATAAGCTGCACCAACCAACTAAAAAACCCCTTCAGCGACAGACCAGCTTACATGCCCAAAGGCCTGCCTGAATAAAAACCGGTTGGCCTGGTGGTGGAAAGACAACGAGAAGGGGACAACCTAGCTTCACTCAGCAGGGAGTTCCAGAGCCAAGGAATGGCCAATGAGAAGGCCCTTTTTCACATCTCCACCAGATGTGCCTTGATGGTGATGGTACTGAGAAAAGGGCCTCACATGAATATCTTAAAACCAGGGCAGGCTTGCTAGTCTTTCAGCTAGCCTGGTCCCAAGCCATTTAGGGCTTTATATGGCTTGGGACCCAATGAGCCCTTTGAATTGAGCCTGGAAACAGACTAGTAGCCAGTGGGGCTGTTCTAAAAGGGAATCAACAGTCAACACGGCATGATGTAATCATCCTTGGGTCGGGTTGGATGATATGGTTATCCACATCACACCCTGCCTTCCCACGTTGCTTGTCCACCGGCAATGTCACTAGATACCTGTGAGTGGGCATAACTTGAATAGGGTGAGTGTGCTTAAAATCAGAAGTGTATAGGTCCCCTATCACACAGCCATTAAAATCTAGGAACCAGTTATGCAATCTGAACCAACGCATGCTGGTTTTTATGCACAAAAAAACCTGTACTTTTTTGTGCCACTATGATGGCTGGCCAGCAGAAGGAGCTGCTGCCCAGCTCTCTGCTGTGTCGCAGCACTGCACATGGCTGGAGGGTGGTATTGCAGCTACCAACTCAGTAGGGATCAGGTGACCCAAGGGGCCAAGAGTTCCAGCTAGTCTTATAAAGCTGGTTATACTAGTATGCCTCTCCAGTCAGAGTGCTTTGTTTTTAGGCACAGACTAGTCTGCTCTTGGACTGCCCATCCTCACTTGCCTCCTTGAACATCTGCTTTACTCCAGACCAGGGCTCTCCCAACCTTGGGTCCCCAGATGTTGCTGGACTACAAATCCTGGAATCCCTTGCCATTAGCCATGCTGGATGGGTATGGTTTTTTTTTTTTGGAAAAGATGGCGGCACAGCAAGACGTACGCTTCAGCTGCGCTGCTCGGCTCTGCTGACTTTATCTTAATGTGAGTAGCCAGCCTGGATTTTTTATATTCCCTCTGCTCTCAGACGACTACTACGGCTCCCTTATCAGACTATTGCCTTGTTTATTTAACAACTAAAGGACCAAACAGCCAAATATCAAGCAGCTAAGAAACAAACTGAGGAACTTCAGGCCGCGGCCTTGACTGCCGTGCTCGAGACATAGAAGGCACAGCTGCTTGCTTCTTTCAATAGGATGATTTGTACTTCATATCATTAACTTTAAAACAAGGAAGAATGCAAGAAGCTTTAAGCCCGCAGTAAATAGAATACAGCAAGAAGAAGAAGGAGGAGGTGAGACAAAGTATAAGGTACTAACCAGGGCCCCAGTCAGAGGGTTATTCTCCCAGAGTATAAGCAAACTGTCGGGAAGGCCTGCTATTCTACTAACAACAGAAACACACTGGATCTAGAGGAAGTGATAAATGCTCAAACAATCATAAACGGGGTGAAGGGAACAGTTTTGCCACCTACAAGCAATATGAAGGAAGCTAAAAGCTAGGAACACCGACATGGAGGGGGAACGGGACTTACCAACTCCCAAGCAAACTAAACTGGATTATTATTTCCTGTCACCCTCCAAAAAATACAATTGCTCAAAGTTGCAATTCCTGTGGCAAATCGTTTTGAACCTCTGAGTTTAACTGCTAATGAAGAGATACATGGTGAGCCAACACCAGAAGAAATGAATAACAAGGATTACTCCCTTAAAGGAAACAAATATACTTCACAGGGGGAACTTGAGTTATTAGACATGTTAGCAAAACAAAATATGCTAATCAGCCAGACAGTTCAAAATATTTACCAAAAATTGGATTTATGTATCTGGGAGCTGTAAGGCTCAGCAATCTCTATGGGGGTCCCCAGAGGCTACAATTGAGAGCCGGGTTGTGGGCTGTGGCCAGCAACATCTGGGGGCCCAAGGTTGGAGAGCCCTGCTCCAGACTGTCAACCCCAGGGATACTCTAGCTGCCTGCATGCATGAAACTATCTAGCTTTTGGAACATAGGAAGCTGCCTTGCATTAAGCCACATCATTGGTCCATCTAGTTCAGTATTGTCTGGCAGCCATTCCAGCAGGCTGTACAGAGGGAGTTGAGAGGGGAAGTGGTGGCCACTCTACCAGCCCTGCTGAAAGACCATTTCCCCCCTCTCTTCCCTCCGCATCCCTTTTTCCTTGTGTGCCATGTCTTTTTAGATTGTAAGCCCGTGGGTGCGCTGTCTTGTTTTCCTGACTGCATATAAGACACTCTGAGAGCCTTTTTAGCTGAGGACTGGGCTAAAAATACTTTAACTCAACAAACAAACAAACAATAAACTGACTGGCAGCAGCTTTCCAGGGTTTTGGGCAGGAGATTTTTCAGCCCTACCTGCAGATCCCGAGGGTCAAACCTGGAATCTGCTTCATGAAAAGTATGTGCTCTGCCACTGACCTACTGCCCTTCTCAGCATTGGAGCAGACAGGACTCTGGGAACACAGTCCCATTTCTTGCCCGTATTGACGCTGCTCTACAGCTTACCTTTAATGGAGAATTTTTGGCTTCTGGGAATTCCCTTTCATCCAGTCTCACCCAGCGCTGCATAAACTGCTGGACCATGGGGTTGTCGTTATTAATAATCTGGAATCCAGTTACATTGGCACCGCCTTGCACCACTCTTTCCACTGAAATGTCTGTAAAACCCTGGGTAGACAACAGAAAGGGTGTGTTGGTGGTTCTTTCAGTCAGAGACACACACACCATCTCCAACCTGAAGTACAGGAAAAAATCTTTAACCATGTTAACTTGCTTGATTTATAGACTGACCCTGATTTCCAAGCAGTGCAAGTTAGTGGCTCCAATGTCAGTGGGGCAGTTCATCCACTCTGGGTTTCAGCCTGAGCTTTAAAGGAGCAAAATAGGTTCAGCACTGTGGAAAGCTCCTTAACAGTTCAGACTACAGCCTAGAGTGGATACAGTGCCCTACTGACATTGGAGCCACCAGCTTCCACTGCTTCCAAGTAGGAAGAAAGGAAGTGAGAAATATTCCCATGTTCTCTTTTAGTACACAAAAATACACTATCGCCAAAATGGATTGACACTGGCCTAGTTCAGATGTGATGATCCCAGTCCAACAAACCATGGTTCATCAGACTGAGAACTAACATTGTATCTCTGCTCTGCACTTCCTTCTCTCAAGCACCTTAATGCAATACTTCTGGGGTCTGTTCAACCACAGTTTCCCATTACTTCCAAACCAGGAAACTATGTTTCAAGCTCTGATTAGAATCCTGGCATGCAAACCACGATCAAACTGTAGTTTGCACTCTGGTTTGTAGTCAGAGGACAAACTACAGTTTCTTCGTTTGACTGTTACAGGAACTCCAACTCTGCCACCATAATCAGAGGCATTGAAAAAGAGAAATGGCTGACGTTGTCCAGTTGCCAATAATATGTATGCCTCCCCTGCAAAAACTCTGACAAACATCCTTCCCCAAACCCCCTCCCCATTTTTGTGCACCTCTTTTAGTGCTGGGGAAAAACTGAGCTGAAAGTTCATGACACAACCCTTTCATTTTATTTCATTCATTTTATTTTTATTTATTTTTTCTATGTAGCTATTAATTTATCCGATTTTTGCTCAGTGATTTTACTTATGTACATGAAAAATTTACTCTTTAAATATAGGATGATCAGGGGAGAGAATGGGGACAGGAGAGGGGAAGCGTTTACAGCCTGCATTGTATGGGCATCTTTCAAACGCCTCCTGAAAATGCACCTTGAACAGGTGTTCCCTGGCTCAAAATTAAATTAATCATGCTGTTCCATTTCACTGCTCCTGTACTGCTATGTTGTTGTTGTTGTTGTTGTTATTATTATTATTATTATTATTTTGTTTTTAAAATTGTATTTAAATGTGATTTAAAATACAATTTAATTAATTATTTAATTAATTATAATGTATAATAATAATAATAATTATTATTATTATTATTTTGTTTTTAAAATTGTATTTAAATGTGATTTTAATTGTGATTTTAATATTTATATGGAAAGCACTTAGGGATTTTTTTTAAATAAAAAAATCATTTAACAGTATAGAAATAGTACAGACAAACAAATAAATAATACTGTTTAAAATGAAAGCACTCTGTTAACAACAACAACAACACAATTTTCAGGTCAGCACTAGTATAGAAGAAAGCAGGGTCAGTGACCTGGTGGTACCCCATTCATATGTCTCGGATTGTACCTCCCATAATCCCTGACCATTGGCCACACTGTCTGGGGATGATGGGAGTTGTAGGCCAAAACCTCTGGAGGGCACCGAGTTGCTGACCCCTGCACTAAAGAATCTAGCTGCTAAAATATGCCATCCACAATCATTGTTCTCTGTGGGCTGGTCTAGGAACTGGCGGGATGTCAAGAGAGGCTTGAATGAAGACTGACTAGAGTAGTCAGTCAGTCAGCAGCAGGCATCCGTCAACGGAATACAAGGTTCCAGGAAGGGTTTGTACATTTGAGTGTACAAACGGCACCGCTATCAGGTCCAACAGAACCCAGTCCCATTGTGCATGGAGATAGAATCGGTCCTTACATAGCACAATCATGTTTTAAAAATGAATCCTTACCATTTTGCAAAGAAAGAAAGGGGGAAAAAACATTACAGAGAAGAATCAGCTTCAACTGTTGAGCAGAATGCATGGGACTTAAGAAGGAGCAGACTACTCACAAAAGAGATTTGGAGTTTAAAAGCGTGCGATTGCTGCAGGATCAAATGTGTTAGAAACGTCTTCCGCAGGAAGTGGGGAGGCGATTAAAATAATAATAATAATAATAATAATAATAATAATAATAATAATAATAACAACGCTGTAATAAGAAGCACTTGGAAAAACCTGTTATAAAGTGTATTTTAAAAATAGATAGACCTAGGGCGTACTGTGTCTAGTTATTTAATATGAAACAACCTCTCTCTCTCTCTCTCTCTGCACAATAAGCTTTATATGTATTGCCAGAATTGGACAAATGAATTGTTCAGCAGTCTGGCAACTTGACTAGATAGAATTATGGATTAACTTTGACTCTCCGTAACAACTGTAAAATAACCAAGCATAATGTCATATCTTCCAACAGTGAGTTTGTATTATTCAAAAGAGATTTGGATTATCAACTGTATCGTTTTGAGAGGAAATACAAATGCTGCATTAGGTTTAAATTGTTAGGGCAAGAAAGCACCTTCAGATGAAACCGAGAGGCTGCTCTTCAGTGACTGAAAGAATGTATTCTGGCCAGGATCTAAAAACAGCTATGGCCTCAGGCTTGCACATGCTCAGTGGGAGCTTTGGAAACGCCCCTTAAACCAGGGGGGTTGTTGAATCTTTCAGCCTGAGGGATGAATCCCATTTCAGAGGATCTGAGGAGGTGGGCAGTGGTGGTGCATGGCGGGAGTGGCGGGGCTGAAGGCAAAAGGGATGGGGTAAAAAACACCCCAAATACCAACATATTTCTGCTTAAAGCTCTTCCTGCCAGGAACTAGGCCTTAGCAGAGGCATTTTAACCTTTTAGAATGGGGGAAAAATGCACAAAAGCCAGGAAACCACGAAATGGAAGGGGCCATCTGGGGAGTCCCTGGAGGGGGCTTAACTACTAAAGCAGTTTACTACATTTTCAGTCTACCCTGACTGGGTTCACGCAACACGATGAGCCGTGGTGGCTTATAAGCCATTGTTTGTTTCAGAGTGGCTCGTCACGTTGTCTGAACCCAGCAGCACGTTTGTTAGCCATGCACAAGCCACTCTGGCCAGATTCAGACAACACAACAAGCCGCTCTGGAAAACAACAACAACAACAACACATGGCTCATAAGCCAGCATGGCTTATCATGTTGTGTGAACCCAGTCACTGACTACCTATTGGTTTGTTGGCTCAATTTAAACTGCTTCATCTTATCTTTAAAACTCTTAAGCAGCCTAAGAACGGGCTATATAAGGACTTTCTCCCATACATTCCCTCCCAGGCTCAGCATCGGAGGCCCTGATGATGTGAGATGGGTGATCATCTGGCCTAGGGTTTGTTCACTTTGTTCACCTCTTGCCCCTGCATTATGGAATGGCCTCCCCAGGGAAACCTGTCTGGACGCATCTTCAGGTTAGCTTTGCCTTCTTAAAGAGATGGTTCTTCAGGAGAAGGCCTTTGGACTATCCCATTCTTTCCCAACCTGGTGTCCACCAGGTGCTTTCAGTGGAGGCTGGTGACTCCAATATCAGCAGGGCTGCATATCTGTGCTGGATTTTATGCTGAACTTTAAAGAAGCTATCCATGGTGCCGAACCCTCGCTCCAAAATAGGTTCAGCACCATGGACAGCTCCTTAAAAGTTTGGAGTGATGTCCAGAGTGGATATAGGCAGCCTTGCTGACTTTGGAGTCACCATTTTCCACTGCATGTTTTAGACTTCAGCTCCCACCATGCCCAGCCAGCATGTCCCATGATAAGGAATGCTGGGAGTTGTAGTCCAAAAAATCTGGAGGGCATCAGGTTGGAGAAAGCTAGCCTACATTTATTCTGCTGCACCATAAATAGCCTACATTTATTCTGCTGCACTACATTTATTCTGCTACTAGCCTACATTTATTCTGCTGATCCCTGTTTTTCTGCTGGTTGTCCTTTAATTCTTGACTGCTTTTCTTGACTTTTATTTTCTGATGACCGGCTTACATTGCTTTTGCTGTTGTTATTTATATCTGCAATCATTTGGGGAGGGGGTGTTCAAAGGGGAAAAAGGGGGTGGGGTGAATTTCAAGGGTGAAATTCCACTTCCTCTTAGCTGGTGGCTGCTATTTTGCTTTTCCCAGAATAGCCTGGAACTATGCTACGCCATGACATAGTGTCATGGCGAGCGGCGTTCGGGGGGGGGGGGAATCAATGGCAGCCCCCGAAGCAGCAAATGGGACTATGAAATGGGGGGACATTTTGGCCCAGCATTCAAATATAGTACTGATTTTGTGATGGTTTTATTATCATCTTATAATAGTAAATGTAATAATAAAATCTTGTTATTCTGTTATTTGAACCTTGGGAGAAAATTAGGATAGAGATTTGAAAGAAGTAGAATAAATGTATGTTACATGGGGAGTTGAAAATGAATTGAGTCCCCCCCCCGCCAGCCCCCAGTTCCCTGGGCATATAGAACTAGTTGCGCAGTTGGTTCAGTTCTAGCATCTGTCCTTCTCCAAGCATTTCTGCTTGGGCTAATTAAGAACGACATGACCTAAATGTCAATATATAATTTCCCACAGCCATGCTGAAATCCTTTCATAAATATATGTATAAATATAAGGTCTTACCAGGTTAGCCAGCATGTAGTGATAACTTCTGGAATTTTTACTAAGGATTGCAACCTATATAAAGGATAAAGGAGAGAGAGAAAACCATGCATCACTTTGCAGAAGGAAATGATTTTCAACAAGAATCAAAAGGCAAAAATGACTCTTTAAGGTGATGCTGATTTGGGAGCATGCATACATGGGCTTCTGTAGTGACCTCTGTTATCCACAAGCGAAGAATCGTGCCTGCCATACACAGGGGAGTATTCCACGAAACCCACAACCAAGGACATCTCGCAGGCAAATTCCATTTTGAAGTGAATGGGTAGGAACACATCTGAGGGTGGAAATTGCTCCCGGTGTTATGAGATCCTGTGAGCCTGCTTCCCATGCTAAATTATTATTTGTGTGAATGCAATGCCGGATAATGGCCAGGGCTACTTGCTGTGCAGAACAGCAGTGTTGAACCTCCTTCAGCCCAAGGGCCAAATTCCATTTCGGAGAAGCTCTCGGGGGCCCACATTCCAGTGGTGGGCGTGGCCAAAGGCGAAAGGGGTGGGGCCAAAATGCAAAAAACCCAACAACCCCAAACTACACCTATCTTATTTTAGCTTTAAGCTCTTACTGCCAGTAGCCAAGCCTAAAGAGAGCCATTTCAACCTTTTAGAATGGGGAGGGGGGAAATTCACAAAAGCTGGGAAACCACCAACGATCCACGGTTGAGGGAAAGTGGGTGGGGCCATGGGAAGGGCTGGTGGCAGCGGAGGCTGCTGGCTCCAATGTCAGCGGGGCTGTATATCCACTCCAGGTGGCACTCTGAACTTTTAAGGAGCTATCCATGGTGCTGAAACCTATCCTCAAAATAGGCTCGGTACCACAGACAGCTTCTTAAAAGTTTGGAGTAAAATCTGGATACACAGCCCCGCTGACATTGGAGCCAGCAGCCTCCACTAGATGGTGGCCACCTGGGAAACCCCAGAGGGCTGGTTTGGGCCCCCAAGTGGGCTGGATTTGGTCTGCGAGACTGAGGTTCTACATCCCTGGGGCAGAACATTCTAGCCATGTAAGTGACAAGTTCACCTCTACCCAATCTTGCGTGGATCTCTGCCCATGTTCTGGAACTGTGGACTCCAAATTGAACACGGACTCTACATATGGCTGGCGGTGGCGGTGGTGGAAGAGGAGCGATATTATTGCACATCTCACACAAAGCACATCTTTTGGCCAAGCGATACTTCCCACATTTCCCCCCAACCTCGGAGCACAACAAGATCTCTGGCCAACATATTCCAAGCACAAATGAACATTCATCACTTGATGGCTGCCACGCATCCAAGTGTTGGCTTGCATGTACACTGCAGGCAAAAGATCACAGATAAGGCTTTCATATTGCCTCCACCCAATGTGCTCTTCTATTGTATTCACATGTTCACCTGCAAGCTATCAAGTCAAGTGATGAGATATACCCAGAGGAATTTGCTGTAAATGTGAACTGGGTTCGCTGGAGGTTGTTGGTACAGAATAGCACAACGATGTAAAATATGCTGTTAGGTTTCCATGGAGAAATTTCCCTGGTTTGTTAAGGAACGAGACACGTTGTTAAAATTTTTTTAAACAAAGCTACATCTTTTCCAGGAATGTTGCCTCTGTAGCGCAGTCACTATGTCCCAGTGGTCAATATAGGCCAATTATTAACAGAAGGAAATGTTAGATTAGGTCAGTAATGTTTATAAGGCTAATGCCAGTGCTACACTCTGAGAGAATTAGTTTGCTTTAGCTTAAGGGATTACCAACATTTAGCCTGCAGGCCAAATGCCGGTCATTGTAAGAACTACTCTTTAACTTTCAGAATTAGTGCCTGAGATTGCTTGTTTTCCTCTCCCCTCCCCATCCTTCTTCCTTTTGGACTATGTCTTTTAGATTATAAACTACCAGGCAGGGACTGGTTTTTTTTTTTTTAAACTAATTTTAAAAAATCTCATCTTCTCTGGGAGCCTTTTTGGCTGGATTGCTTTGATATTGCTTTAAATAAATATATATAACATTATCCCCACCACCACCTCACAAGGCCATACAAAAATCTGTTTTCATACTGTAAGAATGAAGCTCCCACTCCTTAATTTTACATATCTCTTACTACATGAATCTTGCATGTAGTATGTAAATATACATGCTGTATGTAAATGTACACAGGTGTATGTAACGCACGATGTTTCAGCTCATGTGTTCCGTAACAGTGACATCAGTTAAACGAGGAAGCTACGGATCAGTGCTAGAGTGAACGCCTTGCATGCAGAAGGCATCAACTTCAGTCTCTGGCATCTCCAGTTAGGAACGCTCTTGGGTGCCTGAAGCCAGTATAAGGTATCTTCATATTATACAGATGTGACACCTTTACTGCAACGCTGTCCAATCCCAGCCCCTAGACCACTGTCTGGAGAAAAGAGCATCTCCAAGATAGAAACACAGGAAGCTGCATCCAGGCCAGTATTGTCGACACTGACTGGCAGCAGCAGCGCTCTAGGGTTTCATGTAGGATCTGCAAGGAATCCATTTGGGTGTGTGTGTGAAAATCTGACAGAGTTTCCTGACTCAGCCCCGCGGATTCCATTCCATTTCCCCTATGCTGGCACTGACTCAATCTGACACGAGTGGAGCCAGCATGCGGATTTCTGCTTTTAAAATGGGCTGCAATTTGCAGAATTTATGATTTTTCAAAAAGCTCAGGAAAGTTGAGCAACTTGCAGAGCCCGAAAGACCCGATTTGCACATGTGGTGCTACAAATACGCAGATCTCGGTTCCCTAAGTGTGCAACAATTTTGTGCACATTTCTGGAACCCCCCCCCCCAAATCCAGCATGGTTCGTTTCTGACTGCCGGATAGGAAATGCTGCAGAAGTCTGTTGGGCTCAAATGAAATAGATTTCCCAGCGTTGGATATCCCTAGTTTCAGGCAGGAATTTTTCCAGCCCTACCTGGAGATGCTGAGGACCCAACCAGGGACCTTCTGCATGCAAAGCAGGGACTCTACCACCCAGCTACGGCCCCTCCCATATAGCGTTGTTGGCCATTCTTATTCTGGCCTAAAATTAGAAATCATTGGTTTTTCATGCACTTGTTTATGAAATCAGTCGTCAGAATAAAGCAGTGTTCTCCAACCTTGGGTCCCCAGATGTTTTTGGCCTACAACTCCCAGCATGCCCCAGCCAGCGTAGCTGGCTGGGGCATGCTGGGAGTTGTAGGCCAAAAGCATCTGGGGACCCAAGGTTGGAGAACACGGGAATAAAGTAATGCTCATTTAGATTGGGGGAGAGAGAAAAAAAAAACTTCTCCGAGGATAATTCTATGCGGGGGATCCTAGATTTTCCTTCCTTTCTTTCCTCTGCTTCTGCATAGCAAATGCCATGATTACATTTAGCGTGTCGTTTCCTTGCCAGGATTGAGTGGGAACAATCTTTTGCAGCTGCTCTTTGAATGTCTGCTTCCCACACACAGATCCGTGGAGTCTCCACCCCCACCCCCCCAACAACCCGAGTTCAGTCACTTCTGTGGGGGAACCACAAGCAGTCCTTTAATTACCCTCTCGCTGTCCAACCTGTTTTCAAACAAAGGCCTGCTTCTGATGGCTGACAGCCCACAATATAGGGACTCGTGGCACTATTTGAGTTAGCTCTGATCGTTATCATTCAGCATAATTAATGATTTTTTCAAGATTAGAAAGGTGTTCTAAGCACATCTGCATTACAGGCTTGAGGCAAGACCTAGCAAGAACTGTTGTTCTCAAATTAGCATTTCGGTAGCTTTTTGCATTTCAATCACTGTTACTACATTTTTCTTTGAAGCACATGGGGGGCTTGCTAGGATCTGTAATATTCAGATTTAGAAGGGACCTCTCTCTCCAGCCTCGAGCAAAAGATCTTTCTGATTCGCAGCTCAATTGTTCAAATGCTAGTTTAACAAAAAAACAAAAACGAAAACGAAACAAAGCAACAAGAACAGCACAATTATTCTTGGTCAAGCAAAGCTTCCTGGCTTTTTGTTGTGGCTGCTTTTTCTTTTTTAATAAATAATTTGGGGGAAATTGGGAAGACCCTTACTGATGAGCTGCAGGAGTTTTTGAGTTTTGGCACTTTAACGCACATCTGAGGCTTGTTAAGGAAATGAAGGGCTCAACAGGAATGCCAGGAAGATGTGTGTGTGTGTGTGTGTGTTTTGTGTGTGTGTTTTTTTTAAAAAATCTCCCCAAGTTTCAAAGACAGAAAAGCAAAATGCTAGGTACAGCAAGAGGGTTGGTGCCAAATTAAGCCAATGACAAGTTTCAGAAAGCAGAAGGAAACTTCTAGGGTGAAAAAGCTTCAATTTATTTAAAACAGTGATTGACTAAAGAGATACTCTCCATAATGAGGCAACAAGTTTTCAAAACACACAAACACAAGTTTAGTATTCTTTACGATAAGTACATATCAAAATGCAGGTGAAAGGGAGGCCCCCTTAGAAGATGCAGGGCTGTTGTCAAGGGTAGTCATACCTGAGCACCGGCCGAGGGCCCACACACCCCAGCAGGGGCCACTGACAAGAGCCCCCTGGAGTTGCTCCTCCTCTTCACTGTTGCAACCTGCTTCTCCACCTGCCTCTTGCTCTGGCCCAGACAACAGAGGTGGTGAGAAGGAGGAGCAGCAGATGCCATGGCTTACTTGCTCACCAGCTTTCTGCTTGTCGAGCAAGCAAGAGGTCGCAATGATGAGACAGAGGTGGAGCAACAGCAGCTGGTGACAATGGTGGTGAGAAGATAGACTCACTTGAAGCTACTGAGGAATCAGCCTCCCCTTATCTGCATTATAGTCCTCTCTCCAAGCCTCAGGCTTTGCCATCTATCTGCCCCCACCCCTTTCTCTCATGGGACCATTTGCCCCCCACCCCCACCTTCCATGGAATCATTCATTGGGGGGGAGCTAATCAAAGACTTTCAAGGAGGAAGTAATATTCTTACCATTTTTAGGGTGGTGCTGGTCTTCCCTTTAAAGGAAAGGTGGCTGAGAGATTTTCTTTCTTTTACAAAAGAAAAAAAAATGTCTGGGTTTGCACAACACAACAACCAGCCATTGCCTATTGTCACTGGTTGGTTGTCGTGTCATGCAAACCCACTTGTGGCTACCAACCATTGGTTCTTATCCTGGTTGGCAACTACGATAAGAACCAACCGTCTGTTGGAGGGTTGCTTTGACCCACGATGGGTTGTCCTGTCATCCGAATCCAGTTGACGACACCCATCATGAGTCAAGCCTGACAACAAATCTTGCCACTTGGCAAGAGAGGGAAAATCCCCCTTACCCGTCTTGCCAAGAGGTTAGCCAGCGGGCGCAGCTGACAGCTGCCCCCAAAGTGCCCAAGTGGCACTTGGGGGCAGCTGTCAGAGACTTCTCCTGCTCCCTGATGCTGCCGCCAGCTGTTTTGGGTGGGTGGTGGTGGTGGTGAAGAGCCGCCACTGCTGGCCAGGCAAGAGCGGCTGACAGCTGTCCCCCAAAGTGCTCAAGTGGCACTTGGGGGCAGCTGTCAGAGGCTTACCTGATCTCCAATGTGGCCCGTGGCCGCCACCTATTGCAGCTCCTCAAGAGCCTCCTCAGGAACTGGCCACAGAGATCGCCTCTCTGCCCCCCCGACTCCACTGTACGGTGGGATGGGCACCCATTCTGCTGGCTGGAGAGCGGCAGCAGTGTGGAGCAGACATCCCTGCCACCGGTTGGAGATGTCTCCTCTCAAGTTGGCAGCATGGAGTGGAGCGGACATCCCTGCCGATCATCTGTCGAGCACATCGTGGCGTGGGTCTCAGGCAGACAACCCACACTGCGTGGCTTGTGCCACAGTGTGCATTGCCGTGTCATGCGAACCCAGCCAATGTCTTGCTGCCACTTCAAGTCCACTTGCCAACGTGTAAGTGTCAATGGCACAGGAAATAGTGGCACCGTAAGTGGTAAAGGAAATGCCACAATGAAAAAGAAAAGAGGACAAAAGAGGACACAGAGGTGCACAACATTTGTGCATGCTTATATCTGCATGGACAGATGCAGAAGTAGAAATAATGGCTCTAATTGAAAGAGAAATACAATGCAGCTCACCATGGTGGGGGAAACTGTGACCAGGTAGCTAGCCTGCACACTCACTCTGCTGTCCAGCTTCTAACTGTTCATGGGCAACTTCAAGGCCCCTGCTCTCCGTCCTTAGGGTTCTTTCTCTTTAAACTGGCCTTGGACTGGACGGCACTTCAAACAGAGGGGCATCCTTTGTAAAGGAGCCACATGGCCAGCCTGTACGGCATAGTGGGTAGAGTGCTGGACTGGGACTCGGGAGACGTGGGTTCTAGTCCCCACTCAGCAGGGATGGGGACTCGGATTCCAGGACTCGACTCGTGAGTCAGACTGAGTCCCCCCTCTGACTCGAGTTGCACTCGAGTCCCAATATTTTTAATGGGATTCGAGACTCGACTCGGGACTCGAGACCAAGGGCTCGTCAACATCCCTGCTTGATGCCACCTGCAGATGCTGTCTGGACCTAGTTGCAGTAACAATCCAAGTTTATTTTTTAAAATCATTTTCCTAATGCAACCTTTCAGACATTTTGGGTTTGGCTGCCTCTGCCTGCCTGCTTTGGGGTTCCCTGCCTCCTCAGCCTGCCTGGTTATTTTGGGTTTGCCTGCCTGGTCTGTTCTTGTCAAAATCAATGGCAGAGTTTTGAGATAAAAAGGCACACTTGTGCCTAGAATTTATGTAAGCCACACATCTGAAGTAGCCTTATTTTGTTGGGAAAACCCCCCATTGATTTTAATAGGGACTCATGGAGTCAGCTTTGGGAGTGACTCGTGACTCGTGAGTCACCATTTTGGACCAAGAACTTGGACTTGGACTCGAGACTCGTGACTCGACTCGTGACTCAAGACCAAGGACTCTTCAACATCCCTGCCACTCAGCAGCCATGAAGCTCACAGGGTGACTTTGGGCCAGTCATGGACTCTCAGCCTAACCTACCTCACAGGGTTGTTGTTAGGATAAGATGGAGAGGAGGATGAGGATTATGGAAGCCTCCTTGGGTCCCTTGCAGGGAAAAAGGTGGGATATAAATATAATACATAAATAAATAAATAAACCTTGCTTTTCAGCATCACCTGAGACACTTGCAATTGCTCCTCAGTGCCTGCCAGACTACACCCCCCAAACTGCCTGCTTATTCTACCTGTCCACCCGCTGCATCTCTTCATCCTATTGCTCTGCCATTGCTCTACCTGGCCCCGCCTCGCCTTACTGGATCCACAGCGTGAAGCCTCCGACGTGCCGTACTGCTCCGTGAAATCTAATAGATTTCCAGCAGAGACTCTGAAAGCTGTACGCAGTTGTAAAATCACCGTGAGGCAACTACCAAATTCCTGCTTTAGAAAATAGAGCGTTTCCAGAAGATGCTCATTAGTTTGTGCACGCGTGCGTGTATGTGTGTATTTATTTTAATATGCGGAGTAATCCAAGTTCGATGGAGGAAAAATGCCTTAATTAGATTCTAACAGTACTTTTAAAATTCAGCACATCTTCCTAGCCTAGAGCTAACAGGCTTGTGTAAGCCCTAGAAAACATTACAACAATCTGAATAGAAGAACGAGGTGAACTTATCAGAACCAATCAGCCACATTGGCATCAGCTCTACGGGAGCAAATGAACTTGATAATGCCTTTCCGCAAAGCAGAAATACAGGAAGATATAAAAATCTTGTCAGCTGTTTATACTTTTTTTTTTTTTTTTTTTAACACTAGTAAGCTGGAGGAAAAACTGACAAAGGGGGTTATAATGATAGTGTGCAGATTTTGTTTTGCCCCTTAGCTTAATCCTATTTATCTTGATGATGCCAGAAAGACAGACTAATTAAAAAAAAAAACCCTCTCCTTTCTTTAGCATTATCCCTTAAAACAAACGTGTTGAACCTCTTTCAGTCCAAGGGCTGAATTCCATTTCAGACAGAGAAGCTCTTGGGGGCTGCAAACCAGTGGTAGGCAGAGCCAAAGTCAAAGGGGGGCAGGGATGAAGGCGAAAGGGGGACATTTTAGCTTAAAGCTCTTCCTGCCATTAATTAAGACTTAGGGGAGGCATTCCAACCTTTCAGAATGGGGAGAAAAACTGCAAAACAGCCAGGGAACCATGAAACAATCAGCGGTGGAGGCCAGACTGTGAACCCAGGTGGACTGGATTTGCCCCCCGGGCTCGAGGTTCCACACCCCCTGCTTTAAAATATGCCTTAATTTAGAAAAAAAAAATCTAAAGAAAAAAAATCTAGTAGCAGATCAGCTGGTCCATCTCCCCCTCCTTTCCTATAGTCTACTCAAAAGCCCAGGTGATTAATCCTCCCCCATTATAAACTTTTTGCTGCACATGAGACTGAGCCCTCATCTTGACATCTCTCCCCACCCACCCCAGCCACCATCTTTGCCACTGCCTTGTGGGGAAGCAAATATGGTGGCAGGAAGGATGCCAAACTGAGGGCTTAGGTCTGTTGCTAAGCAGTGAAAAGTTGTTATTTTATTTTTTTTAAAGTTGGAGGAAACGGTGAAAAGCCACCCAGACTACAGGGAGATCTGATATGTTCACCTCGTGTTAAGAAACCTGAACAGATTGGAAGTTGGGGCAGGGTGAGGAATGGAGATCAGGTAGGAGGGGTAACCCAGTGTGCAGAGGGTCATCTCGAACCTGGAGTCAGCTCTGGAGCCACATCTTCAAGGGTTTTGTTGCAAAATTGACACTAGGGATGCGTGAGGAATCTGACAGACGGGTGAAAATCTGATGGATTATCTTGACTTGGCCCTGTGGCTTCTGTTCCGTCAACCCTGCACTAGCAGCAACTCAATCTGACGCAAGTTGAGCCAGCACACGGACTTCCATTTTTAAAATAGGTTGCGATTTGTGTATTATTATTTTTTTTAAAAAAAAAAATCCAGGAAAATTTGCAGAAAATGCAGGCCTCCACTCTGCAATTTGCACAAATTTGCACAAATGGTGGAGCGGAGGCCTGAATTTTTGCACAAATCTGAAATTGACTGTCAGAAAATTCAAGGTGGTGAAGGTGCCAGAACAAGAACAACAAAAACAACAATGACTCAAATCTACTGAGTCAGCCCTGATTTGCGCAAATTTACACAATTTGTGCAAATTTACACAATTTGTGCAAATTTACACAATTTGTGCAAATTGCCACAATTTGCGCAAATTGCAATAGAGATACATAGTTCTTGGTTCCAGCTTGTCTGAGCGTGGAAAGCTAAGCAGGGTCAGGCCTGGTTATGACTTGGATGGGAGACCCCTCCTCTAGTTTCCTGCACTGAGCAGGGGGTTGGACTCGATAGCCTTGTAGGCTCCTTCCAACTCTATGAAATCTATGAAATTTGTGCTAATATGTTGAGCAATTTTGTGGAAGCTGAACGCTGCCCCCCAACAAAGCCCACTTTTGACTGTTGGGTCAGAAATGTGTCAAAAGTCCATTGAGCAGAAATGGAATTAGTTTCCCAGTGTTGCACATCCCTAATTGGACAGTATGGGCACAATCCTGCAGTAAGCGACCCAGATTAATTCAGTGATGCATGCTTATTTATAAAAAGAACCCAGAGTAAAACATTTGCCATATTATTATTTTTCCTTGCCTTCTCTGAAGATGACATCTCAGATGCTCCTGAGACTGTTATATTGTTCTGCCAGATAAAATATTGAAGATGACAAGATGAGTGTTGCGAAGTATTTTCCTGGGTTTGGCAATAAGTGACAACTCATGGAAATATGCCATGTAAGTGGGTGACAGTGAAAGATCGACCTGCTCTGATGCATCTTCCTCATTTTGCAATAGCACTGAACAATGAGGTGATATTCTGATGGGCAGCCAACAGTTCGTCTGGTTTACCAAAGAAACGATTCTAAGATATGCCCTTACCAGGGCTGGGCTGCTGGTTGCCATCTTGAACTGTCTATATTTTCTTCTTTACTTTTATGAGAATCCATGAGGTCAACCGATATTGTTTTACTTATCTACAGTAATACCTTGGATTGCAAGTAACTTGGTCTGAGAGCATTTTGCAAGACAAGCAAAAAAATTAATTTTTTTTGACTTGATAAACAAGCAAGGTCTTGCAAGACAAGTAGTGTAGGGATGTAACTGCTCACCTCGAGCGGGCGTAGTGGGCTGAAATCAGGCCCCGCTCACGCCCGCCAGAGACTCGTTTTGATATAAGAGTGTTTTGGATTACAAGCATGGTTCCGGAATGAATTATGCCTTGCAATCCAAGGTATTACTGTATTTAATTTTGGAAAAATCACATCCTGCCCCTTCCATTCTGATAACAACGCTCAGGGCAGCCTCTAACAAAATAGAGGAAAATTTATACCCTTTCAATGTATTTTCTCTCCAAATACATGAATCAAGTGTGGAAGATGGTAATGGGGGAGAGGGCCTTTTCAGCGGTGGCACCCCTGGCTGTACCTGCTTTGGTGTCATTTTGGAACCAGGTGGATGCCTTTTTATTTCCCCAGGTTTGCAGGATAATGATAAGCCAGGATTCCAGGGGTTCTGGGGAAAACCTGGCTTATTGTTTATGATCACTCCCTTTGCAAGTCCAATCAAAATGTCCCAAACTAGCAAGCACACGTTTGAGTATTCCAGTAATCTGAATCAGGCTAGTTTTTAAATAAAATGGGGGAAGGAAGATGGAGACAGATCTGGGCAACAACTGGATTTTTTAAATTTTAAGTAATGAGGGATCAAGCATTGTGTTTTTCTTTGTCTCAGCAGTTCCAGGGACAGTCCTAGTTGGAACCTGAATCTAGCACAGCATCTAGCAGAACCTAATCGAATCATCTGCAACCTGTTCCCACATTCCCTTTAAAGACTGTGACGAAATCCAGACTCGGTGGTTTCAACATCAGCCAGCTTCACCGCCTCCCACCCCACTCCTCCTCTGTTTCACATCAAGCCTGATGAAGAGTTCTGGAGCACTCAGAAGCTTGCTCACTAGTTTGTGGCACTTTGGCTGGCCTCATCAAGATATTGTCCTACTAAGGACTTTAATATTTTTGTATGCTAGACCTGTTGTTATGCATCCCTGTGTTGTCATTTTGAGCGGATACAGCATAAAATAAGCTGGCAAAAAGTGAACGTAAAATGGAAGACTACAGAAGAGACAACTCTGGGAAATTATTCAGAAATGGGATTACTTAGCAGCAGCATTATTGTCAGGAATGGTTGATTTTTCATTCTGAATTAATAGTGTTCAATCCTGTTCAGGAAACTTTGTTAAAAAAAATATGTCCCTACGGTCTTCCCTATTATCTAGGACAATCTTCCCCAACCTCCTTCCAGATGTGTTGGACTTTGGGGGATGATGGGACTTGTAGCTAACATATTTGGAGGGCACCCCAAAAAAGAGGAAACACTCCGGTTACTCCCCCACGAAAGAGGAAAAAAGAGAACAGGTTTGTATAACATCCGCATATGCTAATTTTTATGCATACCGGTAGTTGCAAATGTTGAAATAATAATAACTATAATTTCCACAGAAATACAACAGATCTCAGACTAGGACCAAGTGACCTGTATGCCTGCTCAGACACTGTCCAGGTGCAACTGAGAGCCAGTGTGGTGTAGTGGTCAGAGCATTGGACTGGGACTTGGGAGATCCGGGTTCTAGTCCCCACTCAGCCATGAAGCTCGCTGGGTGACTTTGGGCCAGTCACTGACTCTCAGCCTAACCTACCTCACAGGGTTGTTGTGAGGATAAAATGGAGAGGAGGAGGAGGAGGATTATGTAAGCCGCCTTGGGTTCCTTGCAGGAAAAAAGGCGGGGTAGAAATATAATAAATAAATAAATAAATAAAACTGCTGGTGGGCAATGTCAATGCCCCTCTATGCTCTCTCTTCTTATGTCCCTTCATCTTTAAACCAGACCTGGATGGGACAGCACTTCAAATAGAGCTTTCCTGGCTAGTAGGTCTACTTGCAAGTAAGCAACTCAGACTGCTCCTTGACACTCACTCAAAATGAATTCCTGGGCTACTGTCGGATTGGATCGTAGAAGGAACGTGGAGCAAGTGCAGCGAGTTTTCTCCCTCCTTGTCCCAGAAACATTTTTGGAGGGGAAGGGTAAGCTGGTGAAGAAGACAAAACTTCTCTTGGCAAAAGGTCTGTTCTTAGAGCATTTCTCTTCCCATCTGATGCTGCAATTTTTCTACTGCCTTCTCCTACTTGGTTTAACTGAGTTCTCTCTCTCTCTTTTTGTAGGGGTTGCCTTGGAAACTAATTAAGGAGTGACTCTGGTTGCCAGTGAAGTTTCCGCCCCAATGCTTGTGGTTGAGAGACAGATGCAGAAATTAAGGTAATGCCTAGAAAGATAACCAAGAGTACGAGCTTTCATGTTAAGATGAATAAAGACACAAACATTAGGACTGGCACTAAGCACTTTCCTGCCTCTCATGGCCTACAGGAAGAGCAGACACGAGGGGCCAGCATAGTCGGGCACCTGCCGAGGCCCACAACCCAGCAGGGGCCCCCCACTACTGGACCCCGGAGCATCCTGACTCTGCTTTTCCTCCTCCTTGCTGTTGTGTCCCCTCTAGCCGAGTAAACAGTGACTGTCGTAAGGAGAGAAGAGCAGCCTCTGCTTGCTTTGCCATCCCTCTGGGCCACAACGACCAGTGGGCCAAAATGGAGAGGGTGAATCAGGGCTGTTGAACTTCCTTCAGCCCAAGGGCTGAATTCCATGTCAGAGAAGTTTCCGGGCTGGCTGGGGTCAAAGGCAGAGGGGGCAAGGCTTACCCTTTTTTAAAAAAAATTAAATTTATACCCCGCCTTTTTTCCTGCAAGGAACCCAAGGCGACTTACATAATCCTCCTTTTCTCCATTTTCCTCACAACAACCCTGTGAGGTAGGTTAGGCTGAGAGTCAGTGACTGGCCCAAAGTCACCCAGTGAGTTTCATGGCTGAGCGGGGACTAGAACCCGGATCTCCTGAGTCCCAGTCCAACACTCTAACCACTACGCCACACTGGCTCTCATATTTTAGCTGAAAGCTCTTATTGCCAGTAACGCCTGGGGTAAATGAATGGGCAGTGGTAACTGCAGTGAGGAGGGGGGCACTCAGGGAGTGAACCCACTGAAGAAGACGCCCCCCCCCACAAAAAGAAATACTCGGAAATAGCACTGGTGAATGTACTTAGATAGGGTTGCCGTTGGTCTCAGGTGAGAAATCCAACTCCTTCATAAGGAAAATGCATTTCAAGAGAGGCAGCAGCTTTGAAATAATTGGCTGGTTTTGAGGCAAATTCTCCACTCCACTGTTCACTGAGATCATCCAAGGAGGCTCTACGGGTTGAGTGCCCCACTATCTGAGGCATGGTGGATCAATGTACAGTCTAAAACCCAGTGCTTTTTTTCTGGAGAAAAAGGTACTGGAACTCTTGGATTACATTTCCTCGGGAGTAGATGGCGATTAAATTGTAATGCAATTAATAGAAGAAAAGGTGCTGGAACTCAGTTCTGGTGAGTTCCACCAGAAAAAAAGCCCTGCTAAAACCCCAGGGCTGGCCCAAGACATTTTGCTGCCTGAGGCGAGGAACAATATGGCGGCCCCTCGCATTCCATGTTCAAAAGCTGACTGGACTGGCAGTTGATGTTTTCCTCAACACTGGGACAGCACCCTCTACCTCACCTGAAGGCAGCAAGCTGGCTTAGGGGGCACAGGGCAGAACTCTATGTACACAGCTCTCTCCTCCATCACCTTGCTGCCTCCTCCAAGCATCTGCCACCTGAGGTTACCACCACATTCTGCCTAATAGTAGGGCTGGTCCTGTAGAACCCCAGTTGTGAGTGAGAACACCATGATGGAGGAGGTTCAGTCATTCAGATGGCTTTATTCCACAGAGCTGTTATACCCAAACAGATGGATGTTTTCAAGTATATCTTTAGCCGGAAGAACAAATACCTTCTTGCTTTCAAATCAACAGAGGAGAGTCCCATGATAGAGTAAAGAGATACATCATACAGCAGGCTAGGGCAGCGGCTTCAGTAATGTGTGATCGTTAATCAGTGGAGAGTTGGGCAGTGATCTTTGGCAGGAGAATTTGGGCTGGCCCTTGGCAAAGCTTGGCAAAGGTAAGACAACAGAGACTGGGTTTACATGAAAACCCACACTCAAGGGCTGAGTGTGGGTTGTCGTTGAACCATGGGTTGTTATTGAAATGTGGGTTATTGTGTTGTCTGAAACCAACTGTGCTTATTTATTTATTTATTTATTTATTATATTTATACCCCGCCTTTTTCCCTTCAAGGAACCCAAGGCATCTTACATAATCCTCCTCCTCCTCCTCTCCATTTTATCCTCACAACAGCCCTGCGAGGTAGGTTAGGCTGAGAGTCAGTGACTGGCCCAAAGTCACCCAGTGAGCTTCATGGCCGAGCGGGGACTAGAACCCAGATCTCCCGAGTCCTGGTCCAACACCCTAACTACTACGCCACACTGGCTCAAGCCATGAGATGGGGATTAGGCTTTTAAAAAACCATTACTGCAGATGCATGGGACATTCTGCACAGTACTGATTCCAGGTGTTTTTGGAGGGAGGGGGTGTCAGTGGGGCCAGCTCCTCCTCCTTGTCGCTACTGCCTCTGCCCATTCACCTGCCTCTCCCTCTGGATCTGGCATTCACAAGAGGGAGAGAGAGAGAGGGTCAAACTCAACGTTCATTAAAGCACGCATAGTAGAGATATGCATGCTAGCTTTCTCTACTTTCCCGTAAGTGTGTGGGGCCCCGATTTGGATTGGGACCATGGTGTTCCGGGAGAGGAAGATTTAAGCTTCCCCCCCATTCCCCCCCCCCCAGGAAATTCCACCCCTCTCGAAATTCCAACGGAGACATTTTTCTTTTTTAACTCATGAAAAAAGTTAATTAAAAAGTTATTTTTTAAAATTTCATCAAAAATGACTGGTGGTGGTGGGAATGCTTAAATCTTCCTCTCTCAGAGCATCATGGTCCCAATCCAAATCGGGGCCCCGCACACTTATGGGAAAGTAGAGAAAGCTAGCATGCATATCTCTACTATGCGTGCTTTAATGAACGTTGAGTTTGACCCTCTCAAATGGATGCTTACAGGAGAGTAGAGAAAACTACTAAACTAATGTTTAGTTTGGCCCACAAAGAGAGAGAGAGAGAGAGGGAGAGAGAAGACTGCACATGCCGAGGTTACTGCTACTTTTCATTGTGTCTGGTTCACTTGGAGTGGGCAGCTGAACAGGCAGCAACATCCAGAAAGAAGAGCAGCAGGGCCAAGGAACTCCAGAGATTGCCAGTGGACCATCACAGGGATGTGGGCCTCAGCAGGTGCCTGGCAAGGCCAACTCCTGGTGCCAGCCCTGTCGGCAGCTCAGACGCAGGTTTATCATCTCAGTTAAGACCCAGGCCAAAGAAACACCATTTTCTTATGAAACTCAAACATTATCAGCTCAAAAGGTCAATGTCCTACGTATCCTCTGAGAAGAACTTGGTCAGTCACATTCCCCATTGTTACTCGTAAGAGCCATTTTATTTAACGTGAAGGCCCTCAGGGTCAGTCCGTCCAGCACTTTGGAAACGTGGGCAACTTATTCTCTGTGTCAGTGTTACTTAGATTTTGTTTGCTGGATGCTTCCACATAATCCTAAAATTGCCTCTTGGCCTAACCTTTCTTGATGATTGCATTTGAGAACAGCCTCTATATTATACTCGATAAAAAAGCAGAGGACTCTCTGGAATAAGCAAGGCCTTTCACCATTTCGATCTTGAATGAGCTTCTCTCTTCTTCCCTTATTTCCCCTTTGGGGATTTTCAGTCTAAATGGACACATAGGCACTCTGGCTTGAAATAAGATGTGTTACCTCTCGCCAAAAGCAAAGCCATCTTTCTGAACCTGAATTATTGGCTCTTAAAAGCATACAACACACCATTCTGAGAAGACTTCACGGACAAGATTGCTTTCAACGCGTGGAACATAAAGTCATTCTATATCTACCAAGTAAGGCATTTCAGAATAGTTGACAAGGTAAAACTGAAACAAAAAAATAAGGGTGTGGGTGTGTGTGTGGGGGGGGAGGGAACTTGTTCGAGGCTAGAATTTGCTTGTGAGATCAGAGAGCCACCTTGGTCTTAGGAATATATGGATTTTTTAAAAATCTGCTCTGTCTGTGTTTTGTGGATTGTCGTCAGGCGTCTTTCGTTCTATCGTCTGCTCACTGATAGAATCGGATGGGATGTACAAGAATTACATTCCACTTGCACAAGTGCTTGTTCACATTAAAAAGCTGGTACACTGCAGGATGAGCAGGTCAGATTCATAGACACCTGAACTCATTTGAATGTGCTGCGGATTTCTCCAACATTCCAGTTTGGTCTGCAACTAATTCTGAACAGTGGCATACTCTCCAACGTTTCACAGATGATTGTGATCTTGGATGTGCCTGTAAGACACAGGGATGTGCCTGTAACATAAGGGAAGGGCTGTAGCACATTAGTAGAGTATGTGCATCACATACAGAAGGTCCCAAGTTCATCTTCTTGTAGGGCTGTGAAAGACTCTGAAACCCTGTAGAATGGCTGCCAATCAGTGTAGACCAGCCTTCTCCAAACCAGTGCCCCTCCAGATTCCAACTTGGATTCCAACTCCCATCAGCCAATGGTCAGGAATGCTGGGAGCTGTAGTCCAAATCATCTGGAGGGCACCCAGTTGGGGACGGCTGATGTAGACAATACTGAGCAAGAAGGAGCAATGAGCTGACTAGGCTGCATCATATCTTCCATCCCAATTCTCATACCAACCATTGATTCTTAAGGAGCTATGGCACCCAACCTGGTGCCCTCCAAATGTTTTGGACTACAACTCCCAACATTCCTGACCATTGATCATGCTGATGCAAGCAGACATCCAAAACATCTGGAGGGCACCAAGTTGGGAAAGGCTGCTCTACTCCATCTGCTATTTTCACTTACTTAGCAATAACCTGTCTTTCACTGATTTAAAAGCAGTGGAGGTGTTTGTTCTTTAGATTAAATTTTCCAGATGGAGAAGGAGGAGGAGAAGGAGGAGGAGAAGGAGCAGGAGAAGAGCATTAATACAGTGGTGGCCACACAGTTCACACAACGTCAATGTTGCCCACTTTATTAGTGAAGATAAAGTGTTTGCTTTATTTGTTTCAGCCTGTTGAATGGATAGTTGAGTAGATAGCCCAGGACAGGTGTCTCTCCCAAACCTAGATTCCTACCCGTCATATAGGTCACCTGCCTCTAGACCTGGCCATGCCACAGTCCCAGGCACGGCCAATAATGTGAATACAAATTCAAGGGTTAAGTGTAGCACAGATATAGACTAACTGTTTTAGTCGTTCAGATAGTTTAATAAATTAGCATGAGCTTTCCTGGGTTACACAACCCACTCCACCAGATGCCATAAGTGAAACAAACTGGAGGATTTGAGTCTGCAAAAGATAGCCGAACAGGTGGATCTGCAGCAAGCACTCCATTCTCTGAAAGCAACAGTTACAAACCACAAGGTGCACGAAGGGCACAATCCTATTGGAGGCTCATAAGCCCTAGAACGTGGAGGCTTATGGGGCATCCACTGCAGAGCAGAAGGAGCTGCGGAGGCGATCTTTGCCTCCCCATCCTCCTGCTCTGCATTTTTTGCATGTCTAGCTGGGGCACCTGGGGGGGGGAGGGAGGAAACTGGAGTGGCTGCAGGATACCTTGTATCCCGGCTGCTCCAGTCTCCTCCCCTCCCTGCCCACTGGAATCCCCCCTTTCCCCCTTCTCCGAGGTCGCTTTCCCGATCTTGGAGAGCAGTGGGTGCAGTTCTTTCTGCGCCAGCCGTGAGCGGGTGGGGGAGTGGGATCGGATTCCCTTTCCCAGCTCCGAAGTCGGAGCGTTGTGTCCGACCTCGGAGCTGGGAATCCAAACTATCTTATGGCCCCTCAGACAATGTCTAGGGGCCATGGGGCTGTTCCCTATGAGAATTCAGGCTGGGGAATTCTGGGAGTTGTAGGACTCCCCCCCCCCATCTAAACATGCATAGTATTATGCCCCTAAGCAACTTTATGCCGGGTGACCGGCCAGATGGGCGATTAATAAATATAATAAATAAATAAATTTATTGGAACACGCATAGCTGGCTGTGGAATGCTGGAAGTTGTAGGGCTTTTTTCTGTCTAAACATGCATAGGATTGCACCCTTAGTCTATATTTGTGCTACACTTAACCCTTGAAATGGTAAAAAAGAGGGCTAATATGGTTCTACTATAACATTATTTTCCAAGTGAATACAGTCATTCAAATCAAATTTAGAAGATTCTATCCCTACAGCGTATCACTTATTAGCAGCCGTCTTGTTCACTATAGTCTCGAATTATATAAGCCAGTAATTCCCAAACTGGATGTGCATTTGTGCGGTGCATTAGTTAAAACTAATAATGCATGATTAAAAGAAACACGATTACTTAAAATCATTAAGCACATGCGAGGAGCCCTTCCAGATCAGAGCAAAGGTCCATCTTGTCCAGCATCTTGTTTCCCAAAGTGGCCAACCAGATGCCTCTTGGGAAGCCCACAAGCAGGACACCAAGGCAGTAGCCCTTGCCCATTGTTGTTCCTTGGCAAGTGGTATTCAGTGGCCTGCTGAACCTCTGAACACGGAGCTTCCACAGCCATGGATAGATGGACCGAACAATTTTAACCCCCAGATTGGCTGGCTGGGGGTGCAGCTTAGCATGTGGAAGTGGCATTGATTGAGAGGAGCACTGCCAGTATGTGTGTGGGTGGGGTCGGGTGGGGTGGGGTTGCTGCCCCTGGCGGCTCAGTGCTGCCCTTGGAAAGCTACTACCAGTGGTGTTTCCACCTGCAGTAGCTGCTGTAAGTTCCCCAAACAGGGAGTTTTGGGGGCAGGATGGGGCAGTGCGCAGGTGGCTTTGGATCTGTCAGATCCAAAGCCCCTGCAATCCCATGATAGAGCCCAGGATTGGACCCCTCAGCGATGCCAGTCTGGAACTGGCCTGGCAAAATTCCCATTCCTTTGGTTTCAGTGTGTGTCTGTTTGGGAAATTAAAACAAACAAACAAAATAAAAATAAAAATCCACTAGGCTGAAAATCTTGTCAAAGCCATCCCTCCACATCTTCTACTTGGGGTCTTTGGAACTATGGCAGAGCTTTGGAACTGGTGGGGAATCGGATGCTTCATTTCCCCACCCCTCTGCTTTCCACTTAGGATTGCTGTCTTGCTATGAATGTATTTAATCCCCCTTTAAAACCCATCTACGCCGGAGGCTATCTCCCCAATCTTCCGGCAGTGCATTTTATAGATGCATTATGCCTCGTGTATCTTCTTTTGCCTGTTCCGCCTCTCCCACCAACTGATTCTATTGGGTGATGACCAAGTTCTACTACTACAAGAGAGCAAGAAAAAAGGTATCTCTGTCCACATTCTCCGCACCATGCAGAATGACCCACCCTCAGTTAAGGCAGCTCCCATTGTCTCTCTGCATGAGTGAACAGGTTGAAATAAATGGGAATCAGTGGGTTGAAATAAATAGTCCTGATGGCTATATGCTACCTCCAGTATCAGAGGCAGTATGCCTTGGTGCAGCTGTTGCTGGGGAACATGGGTGGGAGGGTACTGTTGCATTCATGTGCTGCTTGTGGGTTTCCCATGGGCAGCTGGTTGACCACTGTGTGAACAGAATGCTGGACTAGATGGACCCTTGGTCTGATCCAGCATGGCTCTTCCTGTGCATATTTAGACAGAAAAAGTCCTATATTTCCCAGGGTTCCCCAGCCAGCTATGCTGGGAGTTGTAGGACTTTTTTCTGTCTAAACATGTGTAGGATCATGCCCTTAATGACTTAAGTTATTCATGAGCAACTTTTTAGATTGATTTCAAAGGGACCTAACTTTTGGACTTTCTTCTCCGCTTCATTCACCACCGGGTGGATACATAGCCAGTGCTATGGTGAGACTGTTGGACTGGGACTCGGGAGATCCGGGTTCTAGTCCCCACTTGGCCATGAAACTCACTGGGTGACCTTGGGCCAGTCACTGACTCTCAGCCTAACCTACCTCACAGGGTTGTTATGAGGATAAAATGGAGAGGAGGAGGAGGATTATGTAAGCCGCCTTGGGTTCCTTTCAGGAAAAAAGGCAGGGTATAAATATAATAAATAAATAAACAAATACTCTCTTACTCTCAAGATCAAACTTTATGAGTGTAAAAGTGAACTGAAACTCCCATTTTAATTCGGGGGCTAGGGGAAGAGTGCCACATTGACCAGGAGTTTGGGAAAACACTGATTTAAATCCCCCAGAGGATGTGCTTTAAAGTATTAACTGCATATTTTTCCTAATTATATTCTTTTGCTTTCCCCCCCTCCTTTGGCTGGGCAAATTCTCTTCTAAGCTCAGCAAAAAAATAACCGGAAATATGCAAATCCGAAGTTATCCCCTCCCACAGTGCTGCATTATCAGCCAAGCACAGTTGTCTAGAAGAAGAGAAGCTCGCATTTCCCTTGAGTATCCCTACTGCAGAGATCTAAGAAGTGTTTAAATTTCCCTAAGATTAAAAAAAATATGTTTACCTTGTGTGATGATAAGGAATTAAGCTGGAAAGAATTAAGCTAAAGTTTGCAAAGAAACAAAACAAAATGTAAGTCACTTAGCAGTAAACCCAGGATAAAACCCACCCTGATTTCCACTAGAGGAAAACGAAGTCATTACTCTTTGCTTCTGAGCCAGGAAAAAAAAATCCCAGGAGATCACTATCTATAGATGGCAGAGCCGGTGCTACCATTAGGCCAACTAGGCAGCTGCCTAGGGCGCAGGGCTAAAAGGGGCGCCAGAAACGCCTTGAAAAAAAATACAGCGCTCTCAAGTGTCCCGCTCCCCTCGGACACCCTCTTTACCCTTCCTCCAAGGTCACTCTTATGACCTTGGAGATGCAGCTGGTGCAGTTCTTTCCATGCCAGCTGCGAGGGTGGGCAGATGGATGGAGATCCAAGTGTGGATCCTCAGTCAGAGCTCTTTTCTGACCTCGGAGCTGGGAATCCGAAGCTTCCTATGTCCCTCTAGATGCTGTCCAGGGGTCATAGGATCGCTCAGCCCAGTCCCACAGATTCCGGGTCATTTTGAGCCTGCAACAGACTAACATGCCTACCCCTCTGGAAAGAGTTATGAGTGTATAGCTTCCAGGGATACCTGGACCTGAGTACCTATAATTTTTTTTTTTTAGCAATTGTCCCATTTCATTACAGAAAAGACATTAGAAAGAATCTTTTTATCCTTGATCACACACGATGACCTCCAAAAACCTTTGGGGTTTCTATGATGCAGATGTGGGCTAAATTTGTAATTGTTCATTCAGATTCCCAGTGATATTCCAGTGTTCAGTAGTACTACGTTTCAGAAGGAATCCTGATTAGGGCCTATCAAGGATGCAAACCTGTTCGCCAAAATTACAATCTTTTCAGCACCAGGTTAACAGTTTCCTCTATTCCCAGGCATTTGATGGCATGTGCTGGGCACTTCAATGCATCAGTTGAAGTCTTTATGGTTGTCATCACTGACGTTCCAGTGATTTTATGGAGTGGTGATATTTTCGTGGCGGGCAGCGCAATCCAATGTGGCTGCCTCTGTAACCCTCCAAACACAGAAGATTATGGGCATCCAATGGAGGGCGGAAGGAGTGTGGAGGCGAAGGTCGTCTCCGCACTCCTCCCACCCTGAAAAAGCCTTAGATGGACGATTTCGGCCATCTAAGTCTTTTGCCCTGGTTTGCAAATGGGGGAGGCTGAGGCACCAGCAGGATACATCACATGCTGGTGGAGCCTTACTCCTCCCCTCTCTGCCCCCCAGAATGCCCATAGAACGCCATCTCCAAGGTTCTTTGTACGCTGGCTGCGAGGGTGGAGGGAGGGCGTTCCGAAGTTGGAGTCCCAACTCTGACCTTGGAACGTGTTTCGGAGGTCGGAGCTGGGGCACTGACTTCTCCTATGGCCATCTAGACTCTGTCTAGCAGCCATAGGATCGCATCCCTAATTGTCATTTTAAATTTTGTATATTTAAATTTTATTGTAAGTCGCCTTGAGTCTCCCCCCCCGTTTTCTTTTTTGAGAAAGGCTTCGAAGAAATTATGAGGATCATCCCAATGATATACCGGGGGGGGGGCATTTATTTTAAAAAATGCTAGCTTCCTGTAGTGCAACTCCACATCGAAGCTCTGTTGCGATGTTCCTGCTAACCTCAAAGGCGGCAGGATATGACCCTAGCATCCCAGTTGCCCGAGAAGATTCTGCTCAGGGCTTGATTGGAACTGAGTGCTGTCGGAACCGATTCACATCTGCAGCATTTCATCCGATTTGTTAATAGCAGGGGGGCTAGTTTTCCATTAGTCAATGACGGAAAAATTGCTGAAAAGAATATGCTAATGTTTTGTGAAATTTCTGAAAGTGTACTTCCCAGGAACAGAAGCCCCGCTGATCTCAGCAGGACTGATTTTCTAAAAAAATAATTGGGCTGCAAATATGACTTTTAATTTAAATCCATGCTATAAAGCCAATCCTGGATTTATTCAATGTCATTATTTATATATCAATTATTCTTTATATAGCACCATCAACCGTACATAGCAGTTTACAGAATACAAGAGGTCAGATCGTTACCCAGAGGGTTTACACAATGTGTCATGTAATGTTTAAGGGACTTGTAGGACTTTTTTCTGTCTAAACACACACAGGATTGTGCCATAAATTATCTACGAATCATTTGAACCCAAGGACTTTATAGTTACAGAGCCAGCTTTAAAAATGGCTCAGATATACAGGCCTGTGGCTCACGCTGGCTCAGCTTGTCTGAGCGTGGAAAGCTAAGCAGGCCAGGCCTGGTTATTACTTGGATGGGAGACCCCTCCTCTAGTTTCCTGCATTGAGCAGGCCTTGTAGGCTCCTTCCAACTCTATGATCTATGAAATGGGTTTTTTTTGCTAGTCCCCACCTTAAAAAAGAAAAACAAAGCCAAACACGAATGCAAGAACCCTCTGTAACAATCATATATAGAAATAGTGAACTCCAGTGCTGAGTTACGATGGCTGTGCAGCCCAAACAGGGCTACTAAGAAAGAAGAGGGAAGTATCACCATGTTCAAGGGGACCCCAAGGTTTGCAAAAGTGGATAAGATCTTCTTGGGATGGGGTGAGGGGTGGGGAAGAAACTAAGGGGGTGAATCCCTGCCAACACAGCCCATTGAGGACTGAGCATGCTCAGTGGCCATGGAATGTTGAGCTCCTGTTTCCTGGACAGGGAATGGAATGGAATATAACAGAAGGGGACATGGCTGGCTGGCTGGAACACTGAACAGGAGCAACCCAAACAGCAACATTTTGTATTTTATATTAGCACATATTAACACATGTAATTGAAGACTGGCTGAAGTTTTAGGGTGCTGGACAGGACACACTATGGCGCTTAAATGAGGAGTTCTGCAGATCAGGCATCAATTTCTTACTCCCCAAACTGCTGGGATCATTACCTGTAGGAAATTCATGCTGAGATCTGAGAACTAATCCCAGGCTACTGCCTGCTACAAAGCTCTAGGAACAACACATGCACCCAGTGCGTGTCAGAAAAACAAGGAATTAGTCCAGTAGCCTTTCCAAATTGTCCCATCTCTATGTCCTATGCTGGACAGGCATGATCTGGACCACAAGAATGAAGAGATGGAGCATTATGTTCCTTCTGAATGGACAATAATGGTGCTGTAGGTCCCATGAAAGATGACTTACAGGTTCCCATAAGTTAGAGGGGCAACATGCATCATGTATCAAAACTGTTGTACAATGATGTGCCCATCACAGAACTGGTGCCTACCACATACTACCACATACCTGTTCCAAAATGGTGTTTATTCTTTCGACTTCACAATCTATCAAGTATCTTTTCTCCTGCCGCTTGTCCATTTCCTCAATGATTGCCTTAAACTCCTGAACATCCTTTATGCTTCCCACAGATCGAGCTGTCACTTGCCAATTATTTTGCACGGCAGCTTCCATAATTGCCTGAAGAATGGAAAATCCTAGGGACAAAGGCGAAAAAAAGGGGAGGGGAGAGAGTTTAAAAAAAGAAAAGAAAATTGAGAACAGGTTGCACTTCTTTTTTAAAGACTCTACTTTGTCTGGAACCAGCTGCAGTGTTTATTACCCGGTAAAATTAATAACCTGCAAGCCTTATGGAAGAATAGAAATCTAGTTCTAATTTCTGTCTGCTTGTAGCAACCCTCTTGATTTAGCCAGAGCTGCTAGGATATAGAGGTTGTCCATAAAATATTTAGCATATGTCTTGACAGTTTTCAAAGTCTACTCATCCTGCTGTCATGCAACATGCCAGTGTAACCATATACATCCTACCAAAATTGTATAACTTTGTTCAGATGATCCATTCCCAACCTACACAAAATGCCCTAGAATAAGCTCTTCAGAATAAGCTCACTGGATGAGTGCAAAGTAGGTGGGTGGAATCACGCCTTCTGGTCATATCCCCCTGACCTCTGCATGTTCAGCAGAAGGCATCATGGGACTGTATGCATGTAGGGTCCATCAGGAACCCCATTGTGTGTACAGTTGTAAATACATAGAGCGCTGGTCACATTTTCACTGAAAGGACTGGGCCAGGGGAGAAAACTTGCCTCCCCCATGTGTTCTGTGAACACTTTTTCAATCACCTTCTAAGTCAGATGATGATAATGATTAGTAGTAGCAGCAGTAGTAGCATTTATACCAGAGATGTGGAACCTCCGGCCCACGGAGGTTCCGCATCTGGCCCATGGAGCCTGCTTGGGTTCCTCCAGGGCTTGGCCAAGGGAAAGCTGGTATAATATATGGCCTGCCCCTTACATCACAGGAAGAGACTTCAGTCTTGGGTTATTAGACTTCCAAGATTAGAGCAGTACTGGAACTAAGCAGTACTGGAACTAAGTGAGACATGTCGACCTGCCCCTAATTGGCATGGATGGCATCTCTGCAGAAGCAGAAAGTGCCACTTCAGTTATTGAGGCAATTACTATCGAAGGCACATAATGTGGATATGTGGTTTTACTGGTCTTCGTTGTTGTTGTTGTTTTAAATTTTGTGTGGCGCACTGAAACCCCTCCCGAGTCCCAACATACTGAGGAATGTAATAGCATTAAATAACAGTTCTAAAGCTCATATTAAGGTAATATCGACTCATTTAGCAGCTTCAACAGAACAGGGAGGCAGCATGAAATGAACAAAGAGTGGCACAGTGGGACATTTATGCTTGCAAGTGGGCAATTCATTCCTTGCGAATGACTCTAGGACCGGGATGTAGGCAGACTTTGAGCAAACCACTGAGAGCTAATCTTAGAGCAGCTGGTGAGCGTAATCTCCTGCTTGAAGGCTAACTATGTGAATGCTTTTCTGTGTGTGTGTGTGTGTGTGTGTGTGTGCAGGTTTGTAATGTGCGGTGGTGTCTTATAATCATCATCATCATCATCATCATCATCATCATCATCATCATCATCATCATCATCATCATCATCCGATCACTCGTGACCGAGTAAGATTGTCTTCCGGGATAAAAGGAGGAAATTCTAAAGAAGATTGTGTAGACTCTGGCGCCCTGACTTGGTACAAGAAGACATCATACGGTATATACTGATAACAATCTCAATTCTGCAAGGGCCAGTCCTTAAGTAGCCAGGACGGCATCACCCATGAGCAAGAGGGTGGCATCAATAGGCTCAGGGAAGAGCCAAGGCTTGCAGAAGTCTAAACAATAAAACAAAATACATGCTTAGACAGAAAAAAGTCCTACAACTCCCAGCATGCCCCAACCAGCCATGTACGAGATTGATGCGGCCTGGAGCATCACCAATTTGCCTTCTGCAAAATGGGTATTTTGTTGTGGTTTGTCAAGGCAAAAATGTGATTTGGCACCTTGAACTCAGACCCCACCTCTGTGTTGTATTTAGTTTCCTGTCCAAGTTATTTCCCACTAAGCCTCATCAATTTGCCATCTGTTAAATGCATGTTGAAGCAGAACACTGTGGATTCAAAAGGGTGGTTTTGTGAGTTGAAGCTGATTCCACCTCTGCCTTTTACTTAGGTCCTTGGGCAAATTGCTTTTCTTTTACTGTCACCAGTTTGCCTTCTGGGAAATGGATCTTTCGTGACTGGCCATGCCAGCCATGCCAGCCATTTTGTGAGAGCACCCACAGCA
This sequence comes from Shinisaurus crocodilurus, assembly GCA_021292165.1. Taxonomy (NCBI): domain Eukaryota; kingdom Metazoa; phylum Chordata; class Lepidosauria; order Squamata; family Shinisauridae; genus Shinisaurus; species Shinisaurus crocodilurus. Next base: position 12,361,139 of record CM037883.1, on the reverse strand, counting down.
CGTACACAATTCGAGCTGTGCCCACCAACCCGAAAAAGGTTGGGGATCCCAGTTATACATTAAACATGGCTATATTCAAAGGCCACATTGGCAATGTGAAATCGATGTTGCAAAATGTCATTGTGGCACCTTTTTTTTTTTTTTTTACAGCAGAGACTAGTGCAGGATTTGGCCCTCATGATCCATTAACTGCTTTATGGGCTGGGCTGTCTGCCCTCTGCTCTTTGTTAAAGAGATTCAATCCAGGCTGTTCCCAGCACAGCATATTTTAAATATAACTTTTGAGTAGGGCTTTTGGTCTCCCTTAATGGTGTCCTGACTTTCGCTGTTTAATGCTTCTTGAATGTTCTTGAGTTCGTACGTGTGCACATTATTGCCTTACAATTAATACATGCTGTGCTTGGGAATACTGTCTGACTTCCTCTCTCCCCTGGGACCACTGAAAGAGAGGCATTTACATATGTATAGTACAATGAACTCAGCCTTCCTTAACATCATATTTTACAAAGATGGCTGTGATGTTTGAGACAGCATTACGATTCTGCTACACGCTGGAGAATGAGCAGGTACAAGACTTGTGGTTACTTGGCAGCTTACAAATGAGACGTTTGATAATTGAAAAATTCAGAGTGCAATTAAAGGGAAATTTATGCTGGTCTTTATCTAAGGGGAAAAAATATATTTTATTACTTGCACTTAGGAGGGTTTAATATTGTACCTCTTGTCCATAAGATGTAGCCAGAGTCTCACTCTACTGCCACATGGCTGTTATATGAATCTGTGCCCCCTTGCACTTCAGAGAGAATAAATAGGGAAGAGCATGAGAAAGGACCCTCGCTTAGTAAAGCACATGTTTCACATGCAGGGTGGCCCAGGCACAATCCTCAACAGCTTCCAATAAAAAGATATCAGGAGGTATGTCTCGGGGGGGGGGAACTCCTGCTTGAAAGTTTGGACCACAACTGCCAGTTAGAGTAGAGAGAGGGTGTAGAACTTCAAGCCCAGGGGTCCAAACCGGCCCATCTGGCATACCAACCTGGCTCTCTGGGGTTCCGCAGTTGGCCACACCTTCTTTCCCTGGCTCCACCCCTTTCTGCTGACCTCCAGTCATTTCGTACTTTCCAGGCTTTTGTGCAGCTTGCCCCGGACCCACCCCTTTCTCCTGACCACCAATCATTTGGTGGCTTCCTGGCTCTTGTGCAGTTTGGTGCATTCTAAAAGGTTGAAATGCCGCTCCTAATGAGGCTTAGTTACTGGCAGTAAGAGCTTTAAGCTAAGTTTCATTCAGGGGGTGTGGGTGGAAATCCAGCGGATTGGCCGGGCTTGACCCCCTGAACTCCATCTTGTTTACCTCCTCCCTGGCTCGACTTTCATTCTCCCGAGTTGAGCGGGGGAAGCAACTTTTGGGTTCCTGGTGGGCCACTGTTTACGTAGAAAATGCCTTAAGATATTCCCCAAACAGTCGCAATTTATGTAATATGTGCAAATTGTGGCTGCTTTTGACATATCTTAAGGCATTTTCTACATAAACAGTGGCCCTGCTGGGAACCCAGAAGTCCACCGAGTGGCATGGTGCACACCCACTTTTGGTGGGCGCAGCAGCAGCGCCCACCGAGTCAGAGGCAGGTCGGGTCCCAGGGGATCACTCACCCCTACCTGCAACCCCCTGAGAGCTTCTCTGGAATAGAATTCAGTCCACAGGCTGGAAGAGGTTCAACACCCCTGAAGGAGACAGTAATTGGCTAGATGAACACATGGTGTGACACAGTATATGGCAGCTCCATACATTTCTAACAACTCAATTCTGATACAAGGGTCCCTCCCCCATTAGGCATTATCAGATCGCTTGGTAATTGAGCACGAGAGACAGGGCATTCTCAGTGGTGGCATCTTTGTGTTTCATATGGCCAGGACTCAAATACAACAGGGGGCCAGACTGGTTGTTTCACTCTTATCCCCAGCAGAGGGGTGAGAGTCAGACTCTGTTCTTGAGCCTCTGACTGGTGGCCTGGAAGCTGGGACCCCCCCTTCCCCCACACACCAGGGCCCTCAGAAAGAGCTCTTCCTGAGCCCAACACCTCCCACAAGTAACCAAGCCCCAGACACTAGCCACATCCTGCTCCCCAATGCCCACTCAGCAGTGCAGAAAGAAAGAAAGAAAGAAAGAAGAAAGGGAAAGGCACCAAGTACTTTAGTCCCTTTAAGGATTTCCACTCCTCAGTGTCATGGGCAGTTGTTGAGGGTGGAGGAGCCTGGGAAAGGTAGTCAGGGCCTGGAAGGCAGCCTTCCCCAACCTGTGGCCTTCCAGATGTTTTGGACTACAACACCCATTAACCCCAGCCATCATGGCCAATGGCCACAATTTATGAAAGCTGTCGTCCAAAACATCTAGAGGGCAGCAGGTTGGGGAAGATTCATACAGGGCATCATCATTTGGAGCAAGGACTCAGGTGGAGCAAGCTGGGGGGGGGGACTGACACATGATGATCTGTCCATGGTCCTGAAGGTAGCATATCTGACACTTGCATTTCCTCCCACTGCCAGATCTGTATACTATCAGCTTCTGTTACTACCAGAGTCTTCCTCCTTGATCTTGCTGTTATCCCAGCTGCTGGCTAGACTCTGCATCCCCCACTGGCTGGCCATGGGCTCTGCTGCCTCAAAGCAGGACACAGTGGAGATCTATCAGACTCACTCCTCCACTGATTTCTTTTAGAATAACTTAAAAAATTTTTTTTTACAGACTTCTAATGCATTACCTTATTGCTGTTTTAAGTTGAAATTCTATTTTGAGTGCTGGCTTTGGGCCGCAAGTGTTTGTTTCTTAACATACATTTTGATATTGAGATGTATTCCGTCAGCTAATTGTAGTGTATATTTTTTTATGCCATTAAGCTGCTCTGGGTGCATTGTGAGCAGAAGGATGGGAGTTCAAATAAAGAAAGAAATAATTACACACTGCCAAAGGTGGTATGCTGCATTCATCATGTACTCTGCAACAGCCAGACTTCCACAGATTTTAAAGTTAGAAGGATGGATGTTATTGTTATTGGGGGAGGGGGAATAATGGTCTTCAATTAGACTGCCTACCATTCAAAATATATCTCAAGGATAGAGATGTGAAGGCCCAGAAAAATTCAGAAAAAACATTTTTCCCATCCCCCCCCAAAAAAAACCTTCCCCCCAAAATTTTCAGAAGAAAATGGAGAAAAAAACCCCACCCCTGTTTCCCCCCAAATTTTTCCATTTTTTCCCTGGGCCTTCACATCTCAACTCAAGGATTATGATGCATATGAAATGGCAGGATTCACAGTACATGTGCATTACTAACAATGATCACAGGGACAGTTATTTACTGGAGATAAGAAAAAAAGGACTATCTCTAGGTAAAGAGGGATAGTTGGAGTACTATGTGAATTTCGGGCTGTAGCCAAATATATCCCCTCCACTGACAGAGAACTCTTTGACCCAGGGGAAACTTCTGTCAGAACAAGGGCAAGTGATTTTTGCTCCTTCCCCATTCCCTCTGCATCATCCTATGCCCTCTACCCAAATCTGATCCAGAAGGTTGGGGGGTCCTTTGGAATAGCATGGCAAATACACAGTGGGGGTTGGGGTGGGCTGCAGGAGAAAGGGGAAATTTGCAAAAATGACCTCTCTCCTTTCCAGTCATGGAAGTCTCCGCTGGGTCTACATCTTGGCTTTGGTATGAATCACTGGTTTCCACACTGTGCTCTGGGGAATTGTGGGCTTCCTTGGAAGTTTCCCTAGGTTTCCCCAATGAGAAGATCACTAATGGTAGACAAAACGTCCCTGAAGGACAGCTTGCCTACCACTCTTCCACTACAACAGGAGTAGGCAATGTTTTTGGGCTGTGGGCATATTTGTCCATTTGAGAAACTGGGCACCACCACAAGATGGCTGCCATGGGAGGCATCGCAAAGGACAAATGACTTGCCCAAAAGACTGAGAACAAGGCAGAGGTGAGATCTGAGCCCCAACACACTAAACAACTGCTTTGAATCCACAGTATTCAGCACCAATAGAAACCTATTTCACAGCAATCCCAGCTACCAGTAAGAAAATACATTAATTTTTAAAAGTGGGCCAGTAAGAGGATCTTGGTGGGCACCAAGAAGGTGTCTGGGGGTGCACTGATGCCTTTGGGCACCATGTTTCCTATCCCTGTACTACAAGGCTACATAATGTGTTAGATGTGCCTTAATGAAGTACACACCCTACAATGTGACCCAGTATCCTTTGTAGTTCAGTTTCCTTGGCAGACAAGTTGATGTGAAATGCATTTTCTAAATATAGACAAGTTTGGAAATCAATGCTCTAAATGAAAACAAAACTACATGTCCCTACTTGGCAAATCTTGAAAGCAGAAGATGTAAACCCATGGAGATGCAGCTCTAATCATCTAGTTCCTATTCATGGAAGCAGATAGGAATTCTTCTTGCTTTGCCCTTGGGCCTGCCTGATATCTGAGAATTTGGGCCCTGTTCAAATAGGAGCCTACACAGGCAAAGACCAATGTGTTCAGGTCAAAATCAATCCTCCCTATTGATTTTGAGCGTTAACTCATGCAAATCAGGTCTATCCGTGTAGAGCCCTTGTTGGACTCGGTGTCCAGGTGGATGTCATACAGGCAGGTGTACCCGGGATGCATGGCCGGTGGACATGATACCCATCCAGTGTTGTGCATAGGCTTGACACACTCTAGAACCACAGTGCCACAGGGATGTAAGTTTCATCTCCGCTGTGCAATACTTATCTCTCTCCTCATGTATTTTAATTGGACAAATGTAAATTATGTATAGACAGAGTCAGTATTCTTTGGGGAAGGGATGGCATTCCATTGTATTTATTCATTTATTATACTTTTCAACCACTCAATAACCCAAGTTCTCTAGGTGGTGCACAATACACTAGACACACAAAATACAAACAGTGAAAGAATAAATAAAAAACAGCACATAATAAAACCATGATAAAATCAGCAGCAAAGAGTAAAAGCACTCCAGCGCATAAAACCAAAGTAAAATCATCAGCAATAAATGTGCAATGTTTGAAAAGCACTAACATTATTCTTAAAATGCCTGGGAGAATAAAAAGGTCATCCATCTCCTGGTGCTGGAAAGCTCATAACGTACCAGGTGAACTTCCCTGGGAAGGGCATTCCACAGATGCAGTACTACCACTTCTAACAAATATTTGCCCCAAAAGCCTTTGCTTCTTGCAAGACTCCTGAAGCAACCTGCATAATAGGCTACCTTTGCAATTATTTATCCAAAATAGAGTTACTTGCTCTTCCACATTCCTCTCATGAATGGCTACACTCTCCTAAGTTATTTTTTTAAAAAAATAAAGAAACAAATGAAATATTAGGTTGTATTCCGGTATTATGTATGAATCAGTTCAATTCTAACAGAAGCATTCAGCCTAACAGGCTGTGATACCCTCTCGCTGGATCGTCACCTTGAAGTGGTGAGTGGGCTTGCGTGTTCCGATGAACCCTGTGAGCAATGCCATCAGGAGCTATGTACTCCCAGTAGGGTCACCCATGGCGGTAAGGTCTGGGGAGAGGAACCAGAGAAAGAACGATCCAAAACATAAAGTCCTCAACGGCAGAACAGGTGGAAGATAATTAAACCTAAATTACAACGGCTGTGAAGGCGGATGAAGGCTGCAGCAGCAGAGAATGGTTTTCCAATAATCATGGTAACCGTGCCATTGGATCATTGCCATACTCTGTCAAGTTTGTGTGGTGATTCGTTGTGCACCGATCTCCCCACATAAAACAGTTTCACGCACAGGCGTCTTCCAACCCAACCCAACCCAACCCACCAAACAAAAAAGTCCCATGGCGACTGGCGAATGGTGACGGGGGCAGGACTGTGAATCCGGAAGCCCCTAGTCATGGTCCAGCACATGGGCAGTGGATGCAGATTCAGTCGCTCTGTTCAAGGAACGAGGTAGTCGAGCAGCTCGGCAGCTGTATCCATGACTGAGCAGCCCTATTTAGGATCCACTCTGCTCACCCCGTATGGGGAGGGGGCTAGAAAAGGTGCCCTAAACATAGTCTACCTCTTCTCCCCTGACTGGATTACCACATCCAGTGGGGTCACCATTTTAGCGGTCGAAACAATTTTCTTTAGAATTTCCTGCCTTTTAAAATTTTTCTTTTTGTAATTTTTTTATCCTGGAAGACAATCTTACTCGGTCACGAGTGATTGCCTGATTATGATGATGATGATGATGATGATGATGATGATGATGATGATGATGACTTTTCACTGACTTCTAAATTTGATGACATGAGAAAAGTAAGGCAGAACTATTTTTCCAGCTGAATTCAGGAAAGGCCAACAGGTGCTTCAGATAAGAAAGTTGAGAAAAGCATAACTGCTTATTGTACTCTTGTTCACATGTCTGCTTACATGTAGTTTTGATGCAAATAAGGGAACATAAAATATTGTGAAAAGTAGACAAAACCTATGAAAGAGAACCAGGTGGTATCCTGTTTGAGGAAGTTAAGGAGAGTTAAGGAACGTGCTCAGAAAGGCTGATAAGATATGAAGTAAATATATTACTGCAAATCATAGCTGGGAACTTTGGAAAAATGAATAACTAATTGTTAGAGAAACTCTGTTTTAAGCAAGTTGATAAAGAATCACATAAATATGAGAGGAAAATTACAGGAACTTCAGAAGAAAACATCACTCTCATCTGGACATTCTCTCTGTCCTCAAGAGGACAAGGGACTAATTGTCAGAGAAACTCTGTTTTAAGCAAGTTGATAAAGAATCACATAAATATGAGAGGAAAATTACAGGGACTTCAGAAGAAAACATCACTCTCATCTGGACATTCTCTCTGTCCTCAAGAGGACAAGGGCACTGGTCTTCACCTTGACTTCTCTGCTCTGTTTTTTAAAGAACAGTGAAAAGAAAGAATGGTTCACTGCAGCAACCCTGTGCCAACTTCAATCAGTGGTAAAAAGAACCCTTCCCACAAATTTATAAATGCTACCCACTCCTGAAAGTATCTGAGAGTGCCCCCCCACCTTTTGCAGGAGACTAATGCCCCCCCCCCTTTTTGCTGCAGTAAAAACAGCAGAGCCTTGCTGTGGCACTTTAAGGACTAGCAGATTTGTTAACAATGAAACTTACTTCTGAATGTATCATGCATGCATTGGGTTGCATTGTGAATGGATGAAAGCTCAGGTTTTCAGGGTTCCAGAACAGCTGTAGAATTGTGCATTAGAAACCACGTTCCAAGCACTTTGACAGAATAGTAACCATGACCTAAACCACTTGATCATCGGTTGCTGAGCTTTCTACTTCTCTTAGCTGCATACAAAACACAAACAAAACTGATATCTAGCTGCCAACAGAAAAAATAAATGCTACATTTTATCTACAGTTTTAGACCACCTCCTCCGAGACCGATATTTCTCTGATAATACCACTAACACAGATAAAAGAGGCCTTTTTGCTCAGTTTAATCGCACTCTAAAAGCTTGTGGGAATCTATCTTTTCAAAAGCAAGCTAAGCGATGGGGGGGGGGAGAGAAAGAAAGAAAATATCTTTCATTGAAGAGTTCATTCGCTTAAATATAATTCTACCTCCGGCAGGACTGACCTACACACACACACACACACACGCACACACACACATACACAAAATACTTGATCAGATAGCATTGTAACAGTCATTGAATGCAAGAGAAGAAGATATATCAGATAAAGCCCTGCATCCAGTAGACCATATTGGCACATATCTTGAGTAACATGAACATCTTTATGACAGACATCAAGTACATTAGTGTAAGAGAGCATAAGTAATTTGAATCAGTCTTCTCTGGCTAGCTTCTCTTCCTCTTCAGCACATTCCCATTCCCTTCAATAGGGAGAGTGGAGGAACTACTTGAGAGCTGTGTCACTGTACTCTCTGGGGGAGGGGCCATAGCTCAATGGTAGAGTCCCTGGCAAAAGGTCCCAGGTTCAATCACCAGCATCTCCTGGTAGGGCAGGAAATGTTCCTGTCTGAAACCCCGGAGAGCCATTGCTGCCAGTCAGTGTACAATGGAACATTGTTTTTGCAGCCTGTGTCAGAAGGGTCAATGGACCTCAGGTTACATCTTATTCAGCAAACACTTCTGTTTCTGTGTTTTTTGGATGCCACAACATCTTTTTAATAAGGGCTTGTCTAAGTCAGCTAATGGTTGGAGGTGTAATACTGCCAATGCTTCGCTTACCCACATGTTCTGGCAACATCCAGTGGTTGCTCCATTTTGGGTGGATGTTATAATACAGATCAATTTAGTAACGGAATGCTCTTAAAGATTAACTGATGCACATGTTCCTTTATATTATCTACCTATTGTATGGAACTTATGACAAGGACAATGCAAGTGGATTTTCCACGCCCTATCGACTGCTATTACAACACTGGAAAGATAAACTCCCACCTTCTATTACACAGTGGATTGAGGACCTAACAGCACTTTCAGTATTTGGACAGGTGGCATTTAGACGCCACCTGTGGATGGATAAATATATGGATATATGGTCTGCCTTTTCTGAAACTTACGCATAATTGTTTGTAGTGATAGTGATATCTTAAATATAAGATACACTTATATTTACTTATGGATATACATTTCATACTAATCTATTGCAAGTGATTTATTTTAATTTCTGTAAGAAAATTGTATATCCCCCCCCCTTGTTTTGGTGAGATTCACGTTTTTAAAAAATCAATAATAATAAAAAGAACAACAGTAGAACAGATCAGTGTCATAGCCGATTATAAATAAGGGACAGCCTGAGCAAACAGATACATCTTCAAGAGGTGTTTCAAGCTTGCCGCTGTTTACACCTCTCTTGAACCACATGTGGGCAAGCATCCCAGAGGGTGGGTGCCACTACCAAGAAGGCCTGCTTATGCGCCCTCACCTGGTGACACACTGTTGGTCATGGGATGACCAATAAGGCCTCCCCAGAAGAACTCAGGGGTTGATTTGGTGTATTTAGGGGGAGATCAGCTAGGCATCCCGGTCCATATATGGGAGAAGAGCAGGCTAGTACCAGATCTTTCGTGGCAAGAGGGCCCTAAATGGGCAGGGGACCATTGCAGAGCAGCATAACATAAACACAGGTAGCCTGTTGCGTTTAAAGAGATTTAGGGTGCAATCCTATGGCGATGAGCATAAGCCACCAAACTTGGAGGCTTACGCTCATACTGTGTAGGGTAGGAGGAGTGGTGGAGGTGATCTTCACCTCCCCATTCTCGCGTCCTACAACAACTCCCAGTATGCCCCAGCCAGTCATGTTGGCTGGCATGCTGGGAGTTGTAGGACTTTTTTTTCCCTGTCTACACATGGATAGGATCACACCCGAATAAACTTGAAATTAGGTCCTAGTGCTTGTGGGTTAAAAGGATTAGGTAGCAGACGATGTGTGAAAGACCTCCGTCTGCCTCATACAAAACAAAAACAAAAAACAAATTGTCTGCTACTTTCTGGTTCCCAGTGGTCTTAGTGGGTACTGAAACCTGAAACCATCACATCAGCTGGCAGAGCCCAGTTTCAGTTTCTGTGAACCCTCTTCCTACATATCATCTCAAGACTCTCTGACTATGCAGGCATCCTGACTACAACATCCAGTGGGGCAGCTTCTTCATGCTCCTATTCCCCTCACCCCCGCCAGCTTTCTTTCTGTAACAGCTTGTCTGATGAAGAGGTCTGGAGATCTTGAAAGCTTGCACAACTGGTGGGCTGCTGCCAGTCAAAGCAAAGAATACTGGGCTGGATGAACACATATAAGGGAGCTTCCTATGTTTTTATCCCAGTGCTTTTACATTTATTGGCCAGAACACCAGAAGATGGGAGCGCTTTTATTTCTTAGCTTATATCTTAGTTTAGTATTTCTTCAGTTGAGCAAAATCCAAGACGGGAGAGAAATTCACATTTCAATGGACACGTACAAAATCCACATTTCCCAAAGCTAAACACAAACTGGAACGCAGTTTGCCATCAAAATCCACACATTTCCAAAGTTTGCAGTGCAGTTTGCAACAATGACTAAAAAGGGCACAAAAATACATGCGTTTTTTTTTTTAAAAAAAAAAGTTTGCAAATGTGCATACATTTAAAAAATACAATAAAGAAATAGGATTATTTGGAAAAATGTGCACAAATACTGCTTTATTCACAGAAAAGTTGCTTGAAAAAATGCATATTTTTGCAAAAGAGCACACAAAAATGTGCACATTTTTCCCAGAGGGGTTGTCATGTTAGGCTGTTGCAGAAAAAACAACAAAGAGTCTCATGGCACCTTAAAGATTAACAAATTTATTTTAGCATACGTTTATATGGTCGCTGTCCACTTCAACAGATGCAAAAAAACACAAAAATGTGCAATTTTCTCTAAAAACAATGGGAATACATGCAATTTTGTTGGCATAGATAAAAAAAAATCACAATCCAGTGTGATTGTGGACAGAATGAACTCAAAAGGGAAAAAAATGAGAACCCACATGAAACAAAGCTGAACAGATTCACCCATTCCAAGGTAGAATACCGTCCTCATACTATTCCTTATATTGGCACGCACAAGTAAATGGGCTGCAGTCGAAAGTGGGAGAACACCAGCAGAGAAAGCTTTGAGAAGGGGAACTTTGCTGGCTCAGTAGTTGCTCCTTGTGGTTGTTTTTTTTAAAACTCGTGACATTCCTATCAACCTGGAATGTGCAAAACCACGAGGGGGTTGAAATATCTGTGGTGCCTGGCGCCTAACTGGAGATGAAAATGAGTACATGTCTGCCCATGTTTATGTATTTATCTAAGGAAAGGGGATCTAATTAGGAATCCTGCAGTTAGTAATTAGCAGGTTAGTGGATAACCTCATGTGCTGGGTGAGACAGTTGATCTGTGTTCCAGGAGGGTTGAGTGCTTGGAGGCAGGGATTATGGAACCTTATAATCAGGTAGCTCACCCGCTGGAGGGGAGATGCTGTTGTCGCTGCTACTACTGCTAGTAAATGTCTGAACTGAAGTGCATTCAAACTCCCCAAACGGTATGTTTGACTTATAGAACCTTTTTCAAAGAAATGATGGAAAGGAAACTAATTGATTTGAATCTCTAGCCGGATTGGCCCTCTCAACTGTGAAGGGCATTCTGCATTTGGCAAAGCTCAGCTTGTTCTCCGTAGGGGTGCAGAATGGTTGTTTTTCACCGATTGTGATTTATGGCTTTCATTTCTGAAATGGTTTAATGTTTTATTCAGTTGCATTTTTTTTCCATTGGGGTGCTTATGTTTGTCTTTAGGAGTAATTTTTTTTCTTTTTTTAAAAAAACCATTTTGTTGTTGTCTTTCATGGCAGCAAGAGCAGCAGATGACCACATTTCAGCGGCTGCTCCTGGAAGCTGCCATTTTGCTTTTCCATGAACGTCCAAATGCATTGTCATCCTGGAGCATTTGATGGGGAGAGAGGGCAGTTTTCTGTAATGGTCACTATTTCCCACACTAAATGCCCTGGAACAACGCTGCATTGGGGGATTCTGGGGAAACCAAAATGGTGGTTGCCAGGAGCAGCCACTGATGTCTGTTCCTCTGGTTGCTGGAGACAGGTAAGCTCCTCCACCCGTTTGTCTCTTTCTGTATTTGTTGCCAGGATGGATGAAAATTGAACCAAACAGGCCCCATTCAGTTCAATTTTCTGTTTGTCCTGAAACTGCACCATATGAATCATAGAATCACAGAATCATAGAAAAGTAGAGTTGGAAGGGGCCTACAAGGCCATCAAGTCCAACCCCCTGCTCAATGCAGGAATCCGGGTCAAAGCATCCCTGACAGATGGCTGTCCAGCTGCACCTTGAATGCCTCCAGAGTAGGAGAACCCATGACCTCCCTAGGTAGTTGGTTCCATTGTCTTATTGCTCTAACAGTCAGGAATTTTTTCCTGATGTTCAGGTGGAATCTGGGTTCCTGTAACTTGAGCCCATTATTCCATGTCCTGCAAACTGGGATGATCGAGAAGAGATCATGTCATGTTTGAGATGGGTGTTTGTATGTGCATGTGGCAATATCCAACATCTCCATTTTATTTATTTGTTTGTTCATTTTAGATATTGTTATGTCACTTTGGGGGGGGTCAAAAGGTCCACTCAAGGCAGTTCACATTACAACATGCAAATCATAATAAAGCAGCTTAAGGGCACAATCCTATGGCCTCCTGACATTGTCCGGGGGGGGGGGCATAGGATTATTCAGAGTTGGGAGTCTGAACGCCAGGCCCCCGCCAGGCCCCCCTCACAGCCAGCACAGAAAGACCATGCCGGCTGCCTCTCTGAGGTCAGGAATCAGTCTTGGAGGGGAGGGAAAGGGGCGTGCCGGGGGGGCGAGGTGGGGAGGAGGCTGGGGCCGATGGCTTATGCCATATCCAAACAGCGCCCCAGCCGCCTTCCCTCCCCCTCTGTGGGTCAAATACCAAGTTCACAATAAGAGCTACCTAAAAACAATTCATTCCAAAACCAGAACTAAAGTAGTAGCAACAGTTAAAATTACAACTTAAGAACATAGACTAGCGTAATTATCCATTAAAAGCCAATGTAATAGTCCTTTGTGGAAGTGAAGGATCGCAGGTATCTGTCGAGGTTTGTTTGTACAGGTCAGTGTCTGACTCATGCAGGGACTCATTTGTATGGTGATGGCTAAGCCATGCTAAGGCCGGTTCATGTCTGAACCGGCCTTACATCCCAGGTCTGCTTGAAGACAACCAAATCACATCTTTGCAACAGACCATCATGAGGCAGGTAAGAAGTTCTACCCTACCAATGATGCGATGCTGCAATAGTAACCCCGCTTGATACAAGAGGACCTGCAGGTCCAGTCATCTGGTCTATGTGCTTGGCTGAGGAGCCAATGGAGCAAAGGTACCATCTGTGGAATGACAGAATGCCTCTAACTCAGCCCTTCTAAACGTAATGATACCACAAGTGCCCAGGATCCTCGGTTGACCTAGCCAGCCTGCCCAGCCTGGGTTGGAAATCCATCTATCTTGGGAATGGAGGCTAGCTAGAAGGGGGCTGCCTCTCACCCACAGTGCATCATATGTTTGTACAGAACCTAGTGCTAAATCATTGCATTCTGCATTGGACATCCTGCATAGACCAGGGGTGTTGGACTAGTTGACCTCCAAGGTTCCTTCCAACTCTATGATTCTATGGAGCTGTTGTCAACCAAGGAAATAAAATATGATCTAGTGCAGGGCTCCCCAACCTTGGGTCTCCAGATGTTGTTGGCCTACAGCTCCCAGCATACCCAGCCAGCATGGCTAATGGCAAGGGATTCTGGGAGCTGTAGTCCAGCAACATCTGGGGACCCAAGGTTGGAGAGCCCTGATCTAGTAGCTAGAATGTCTGGCTAGGACTGAGCCTACCTGGCTTCAAAACCTTGCTGGCCTTGTTACTAACTACCTTGCAAACCACATCTTTGTGATAGACCATCATGACACAGATAAGTTTTACCCTACTGACAGTGGAGGCTGGTGACTCCAATGTCAGTGGGGAGTTTATCAACTTGTGTGTGGGTGTGTGTGTCAGTCTGAACTTTAAAGGAGCTATCCATTGGAATTGGGGGGGGGGACAGGGTTCAGCACCATGGATAGCTCCTTAAAGTTCAGACTGAAACCCAGAGTGAATACACTGCCCCACTGACATTGGAGACATCAGCCTCCACTGCCTACTGATGATGCAATGTTACAATAGTAACCCTGTTCAGTACAAGGGTTGGCATAATCTACCTTGCAGGGCTGTTGTGAGAAGTAAGAGTGGAGGGAAGAGGCACTGTCTGTGAGTGCCAAATGGAGCTCCTTGGCAGAAGGGTGTGATAAAAACATAGTAAATAAATATAATTTCAAATGCATGCATTAATCTTAAAATGACTTATAACGCAAATTAATTTCTTGTTACTTGAGCCTGAGTAATGCTGGATAATTATTTTTTAAAAGTCAAGAAACTGCTGAGTTTAAATAGTGATAAATTTTATTCCTTTGGAGAAACAATTGCAGGAGATTATGTTAATCAAGCCAGGAATGGAAATTCATATTCTTCATAAATAAAAAGTATGTTAGCTTAGCATGCCTTAGATAAATGTCCTAGAAAAGTCAAATATTTGGCTGGCTGAATTGTCTTCCTATTTCGTCAAAAGATTCTTGATGTCTAACCTTCAGTCATCAAATGTGAATAAGTATGTATTTCCCCTCTTGCTAAACTTTATCTACATTAAAATGTGTGTATATATTCTGAAGCTACCCGAGCAAACAAAAACCATTTTGCTTCTGAGAACTTTCATTGGAAAATTCACTATAAGATTTTTAAAAAAAACTTAGGGAAAAAACTGAGCCCCCCCCCCCCCCGCGACCTCACCGTCCTTACACTCTAGGACCAGCCGCATAAAACCCTTCTCAGGCTAAGCACCAACACCTAAAAACCTGAGGGGAGGGTCTAATGAAAACCTTTCCTCACCAGGGAACTGAATTGTGGGGTTACACCACCCCTCCCCACCATACAAGTTCTGTTCATGAACATGTCACCCTTTGGTAATCAGCTTTATATCTGGAATCACATTTTGTGTCTGAATGTGTGGGTGAAGTTGAATTTCATTTGAAAGCAGTGGTAATCAAATCGTAATTAAGGTATTCTGAAATTTAAATCGGCTATTTATGAGGGCATTAATGATAATCCACGGATGTCACTTTGCATACTGTATACAAATAACCGTGGTTCATATTTTTATTGTAGAGCAGAACTACAGAACATCAGCAGCGCCATCTTCAGGTTTTGGAGGGTCCTTGGGCAAGACATCCTAAATGGCCCCCCTCCCTCAGTGAGCTTACCTTCTCAGGGCCATATTGTCCCCAGCTGCTCTTGCTCCTCCTCCTCTTTCTCATCATTGCCACCACTTACTCGCTGGACAGGCAGAGGGCCAGTGAGAGCAAGTAGGGCCCCGTGGCATCTGCTGCTCCTCCTTCTCACCACCAACGCTGTCTGGGCCAGAGCAAGAGGCAGGTGGACAAGCAGCTTGCAATGGGGAAGAGGAGGAGCAACTCCAGGGGGCTCTTGTCAGCGGGCTGGGGTGCGGGCCCTTGGCCAGTGCCCCAAAATGCCTATCCTTGATGCCGGCCCCGAACCTTAGGCCTAGTGGCCAAACCTGTGGTCCTAATCTGGCCCACTTGGGGTCCAAATCTGGCCCACCTGGGCTCCATCCAGTGTCCCCTAGATGGCCATGGCCCCTTGCCCAGACCCCACCCTTTCTCTCCAACCACCAATTGTTTGGTGCTTTCCCAGCTTTTGTGCAGGTTTCCCCCATTCTAAAAGGTTGAAGTGCCTCTCCTAAGGCTGAGTTCCTGGCGGTAAGAGCTCTAAGCTCAAATAGGCTTGTTGTCTTTTGTCCTCACCTCTTTTGTCATCAGCCCTGTCCCCCCTTCACCCTTGGGGTTGTCCACCACTGGAATGCAGGGCCCCAAGAACATTTCTGAAATGGAACGCGTCTCTTGGGCTGAAAGAAGTTCAGTACCCACATCTCAGGTAACAGGCTACAATACTCATATTTACCCAGAAGAAGAAATTGACCTGCAGGAGTGGGAAGCACCTCCTCTTCTGGAATGCTGTGACATCACTGCAGTCTGCCAGGAGTGGAACAAAGAGGGGGCAGAAGACCAGTCCTCCCATGCTGGTGTGAAGTGGGTGGTTAGATGCTTCAAAGGGAGGAATGGTTGGGTCTTGGTTGACATAAATGGTGGCAGCAACATGGTGGGACAAAGGGATGCTGCTGCTGAGATCCAGCAGCACCTTTCTTTCTGTTTGCAGAGGGGGAGGGATTGCAGCCATGGCTCAGCACACAGACACCATTTTGAAAAGGGATAAGCCGGAGACGGTCCCAGTATTAAGAAGGTGCAACTGAGCTTTAGTTGCAGTCTGTCTGTCTGTTTATTTATTTATATTTATATTCTGCTTTTTTTTTCCTGCAAGGAACCCAAGGCGGCGGCTTACAGAATCCTCCTCCTCCTCTCCATTTTATCCTCACAACAACCCTGTGAGGTAGGTTAGGCAGAGTGTCAGTGACTGGCCCAAAGTCACCCAGCGAGCTTCATGGCCAAGTGGGGGCTAGAACCCGGATCTCCCAAGACGCAGTCCAACACTCTCACTGCTACGCCACACTGGGTCTCGTCTAAATTCTAACCGCAGTAGACTTTCCCCAAACATATTAATCCTTATCTGGAGCATTCAACCCAAGAGGTTAAACATGTTGAACAAATGGAACGTGATGCATATCAGGAGCGGAAGAACACTGCTCAATTTTTCCGCACCCCAGGAACAGTTCTCTTTTCTTGTTTATTTCATGCACAAAGATGGGGGGGGGCGGCAGCGGGGTGCCTTTCTTTTAACATTGCCTCTCAATGATATTTATATCTGTGCAAAAATGGAAAGCAAAGATGAAAATCAGGTCAATGTTGCCTGTGAGCCAAAGTACAGTTGCCTAAAAGGGGAGGGGGGAACATTTACAATAACTACAATTATTTGCTGGCAGATGTTACAGGGCTGAAATACTCCAGTTCACACTCCAGGGAGTACATCAAATTATCTCACCATCTTTTGCCCTCCACTTAATGGTAACTCTTCTGTTAAGTTGAGATGTATTGAAGCTCGGATTCTATGGACACTGCTTACTTGGGAGTCGCATACCTGTTAAAGCAGTGGTGGGGAGCCTGTGGCACTGCAGCTGTTGTTGGATTACAACTCCCATCATCCCTGATCATTGGCCATCCTTGCTCGGGCTGATAGCGGTTGGTGTCCAACAACATCTGGGGAGCTGTTGGTTTTCCACCCCTGCTCTCATTCACAGATGAACATCACTGTGGGCCCCGGTGGGCTTATCTGGTGGCAGCGGCAGTGGGAAGCACTCCGATCAGTACTGGGAGCTGCTAATTTCCCACAATGCCCCAGGGTGGCACTAAGTCGGGGAAATTAAAATGGGGGCCTGGCACCAGGAAAGCATTGCCGAAGGGGCCCACCGAAGGCCCCTACAGTGGTTCCTGCTGGGGCCCAGGCAGGGTGTTCTGGGTGTTCATGATGGGTCTGTTCAATGGCCTGCCCTCCTAGCCATGCCTTTTAAAATGAAATACCTCTTGCTCATGCAAAGTTCTGGTCACTTTGGAGAGAAGCCCACTTCACCTGGGGAAGCACGAGGAATGGTCCGATGGGATACAATTCAGCTTGGGCTTCGGACCTATCCGATGTGTATTCCTACTCTCTCTATAAATCAACATAGGTCAATGTTATGCAAATTTGCCTCCTTTTCCATCCACTTTTTGGGTGATGCATTCCCTCTCTTTTGGCAATGAGTAAGTGGCCATCCTATCAACACATCCTGTTTCAGAAGCCAGGGCAGGACAGGCTGTTTCAGAGTCAATGAATAATATAGAATACAGGAGGCAGAGAAAAGGCCATTGGTGGGTGGCGAGAGCCTCTAGAAGTGATGCTTGGTGTGAGAATAGGAGTTACAAATACACACCTGTCTCTACTTTCTTCTGTGACGTGCTGGAGGCTAAGATGTAGGTCTTCAAAGAAGGGAGCCTGTTACTTTCTTCTAGCAGCTACTACAGGCAGAAAGAGGCTTGCTTACATGTGTACCTGCATTAAGAGGGTAGGAATAGGTGGGTACACATGACTCCCTCCATGCATTTACTGATGCACAGAGGGGGTTGTGGGGCTATGCAGGCTAGCCCTGACCATGACCATTGCTGCGCACCACTACCATACTGCTTCAACCAAGGTCCATATGACGTTCATTTGAAAGAGTTCTCCACGTGCAGAGATGTACATAAGGAGAGCTGCTACTCATGAAGAGGGACCCAGATGGGCCCCATGACCCCCTCCACACGTTCAACACACAGGGGATCCCTTCCCTTATCAGAATACCAAATGTTCAGCATCTTAGGGCACAATCCTATGGCTGCTAGGCAGAGTCTAGATGGCCATAGGAGAAGTCAGAGTCCCCCAGCTCCGACCTCAGAAACGCACTCCGAGGTCGGGGCTGGGACTCTGAATTCAGAGAGCCCTCCCTCCACCCTTGCAGCGTGTGTGGAAAGAACTGCACCAGCTGCGGCTCCGAGGTCCGAAGACCGACCTCGGAGCTGGAGGTTTGTGGGCATTCTGGGGGGCGGGGAAGGGGAGGAGTACGGCTCTGCCATGATATGACTCAGCCTCTCCTCCTCATGCGCCGGGGAAAAAGGTCTCAGATGGACAAAATCAGCTGCAAAGTATTTTGCAGCGTGAAAGGAGCTCAGAGGTGACCTTCGCCTCCATGCTCCTTCTGCCCTCCATAGGATGCCCATAATCCTCTGAGTTTGGAGGATTGTGCTGCCCAGAAAACACACACACACACACACACACACACACACACACACAACTTTGGAACACTGAGAATGCCAGCATAGAGGTGATTTGTTAGCCATTTCTCCTGTTAAGTGAGCAAACAACGCTGCCAGAACACGTTGGTGTCCTCCACCTTCAACGCTCAAGATTTTGAATAACCGACTTTAATTGTCCCCTTTGGGATGGATTCACTGAAATCAAGATTGAGTGCAAACACAAGAATTGATTCAAGTGGAGAGCAAATCAAGACTGTTTAGTGACTTAAATCTTCAGTTTAAATAATCCAAACGGCCCTCATTTAGATTATTGATCTTCATCCATTTTCCATTTGCACACACGTTGCTTTATCAAAGTCGTCATCTCAACCTCTTCGGCTAGCTAAGCGTGTGTATTGTATTTAGTGCTCCTTTGCTGAAGTTCTCGCACAAGTTCAGAATCCAGTGGCAGGGAAGAGCAAAGAGATTTCAGTAGCGGTTGGGCAAGATTTACGGCAAGCAGGCCTGGCTTCAGCATGTAGCATGGTGGAGCAAAAGGGAGGGCCCACCACAACTGATGGCATCCTCCCTTTAAGAATAGAATAAAATACAAATTTCTCTTTTAAAAAAAATGTTTTTAAGGGCATGACACTCTCAGGAGAAGCGCTAGGCAATGTGGCCACAGCAGCCAGGTTCATTTCCCCAGAATGCCTCTAGGCCACAGGCTGGGCAACACGTGGCCCACAGGATGCATGCACCCTCCTGGCCTTTTTGCACCCCCACTGCCCACTGTGCCCTCCCATGTGACCCCTGACACCCAGAAGTTGCCCACCGCTGTTCTAGGCCCTGACTTATGGCTCAGGGACATGCTCCAGAAATTAAGGTGATGGTGAAGGCTGCTTGAGCTGGCACTTCTCTTCAGAGTGCTGTAATTTGATAGGGGGGGTGAAAATCCAGTGGATTTTCTTGACTCAGCCCTGAGGATTGAATTCCATTCTGTCAACCCCGCACGGGCGCCGACACGATCTGATGTGAGTCGAACCAGCATGCGGACTTCTGTTTTTAGAACAGGCCACGATTTGCATAATTATTTTTTTAAAAAAAGCTGGGGAAATTGACACAAACTTCAGACCCGCGCTCTGCAAATTTGCACAGATTGTAGGAAATGTGCGCAAATTGCAGAGCCAAGCCCTGAATTTTGCACAACTCTGAAATTAACTGTCAGAAAATTCAAGGTAGCCAAGGTGGAGTGTGTGCATATGCAGGGAGAGGAGGAGGCTTCCATACTTCCCGTGTTAAATGCTACAACATGAACAACAACACGAATAACAACAACTCAAATCTAATGGGTCAGCCCTGATTTGCACAAATCGCGCTAGAGATATGCAGTTCTCAGCTCCACATTTACACAAATATTTTGAGCATATTTTGAGCTGAACCCCACCCCCCACCCCCGATTTGGCCCACTTTTGGCCATCGGGTTGAAAGTCCATTGAGCTCAAACAGAAAATGTTTTCCATTGTCACACATCCCTAGCTGAGATGCCTATTCCAGCTGCTGCCTGGTAACACCCCCCCGCCAAAAGCCTCTGGTGCTGGCCCTGTCTTTGGTACATTCAGGATTGAACTGGACAAGGAAATGATCTTTAAAAAAAAATTATCTGGTAACATCTATAGCGATGTTATCAACACATGTGAAACATTCGCACATTTGGTGGTGCGGTGATGTGCTCTGTACAATTTCTCCTATGAGATCTTGGGGGATGGGTTTGGCTCACATTCCATGTCTGAGGCATGTGAGCCAATGCCTCTTCACATATTAACATGGCAGCGGAGGTGCTTGTTGCATTTATGGAGGAGAAGGCTATGAATGGCTTCTAGTCCTGATTGGCTATATGCTACTTTCAGTATCTGAGGCAGTATGCCTATGTACACCAGTTGTTGGGGAATATGAGTGGCAAACTGCTGTTGCATCCATGTCCCGCTTGTGGGTTTCCCATGGGCAGCTGGTTGGCCACATTGTGAACAAAATGCTGGACTAGATGGACTCTTGGTCTGATCCAGCATGGCTCAGCCTGTGGCTCATGCTGGCTCAGCTTGTCTGAGTATGGAAAGCTAAGCAGGGTCAGGCCTGGTTATTACTTGGATGGGAGACCCCTCCTCTAGTTTCCTGCATTGAGCAGGGGGTTGGACTCGATGGCCTTGTAGGCCCCTTCCAACTCTATGATCTATGAATCTATCTATGAATCTTCTTATGTTCTGATGTTCTTTATCCCTTGGCTAGCCTTCCCTAGCCATCTCACCACTGCCATACTTATCTTCAATGCAGTGAGATTTCTTCAAAGGCCCATCTCACTTCTTTGCCCTGCCTCCTTTGGACTCTTCCACAAGCCTCCTTCTTCACCATCTACCCTTCCTCCATGTTCCTCTTCCCTAAGGTGGCCATGGGTCCTACTTTACAGAGAACAGTCCTCTATTTGAACGGTGGTCCAGTTCAAGTCCGGGTTAAAGATAAGGAACCATAAGAAGGGAGAGCAGAGGGCTTGCATTTGCCCAACAACAGTTAGCATCCAGATAGCAGACCTGTCAGGATCACCTGTCACAGTATTCTCCACTATGGTGGGATGTATTGCATTTCTGTTTCAATTATATATTTTTCTAAATGTGCATCTATACATATAAATTAGCAAATTGTATGCCAATCAGTGTCATTTTTTGGGGGGTGATGCATTTCCTCTTCTTTTGGGCAATGTGTGAATGGCCTCCCTATTCTTCCCCCATTGCCTACCCTGCACCCAGCCTTCAACCTCCTTCCCTTTGGGCTTTCTGTCCCTTAGCTTTCCTGTCCTCAGACTTCCCCTATACAAAATTTTAATCCCTGCCAAACTGATAGTGTCCCCCTCCTTCACAGATGTTGGATTGTGAAATGTTCAGTTTCCTGAGCAACTGAACAGTTCAAGGTACAAGCTACTGCCCACAATGTCACAGCCTCTGTCACAGGTATATTATACAATAGAGGGCCAAACTACAATTATGCTTCCTGCATAGCGTGTAGCTACATCTTCATCTTTTTGTTAGATTTTACAGTTGTGGTACGGAGAGAGATTCTGTATGTGAATGCAGTGTGCAGTGAGAGGAGACGTATCTCTTTACTCCCCAGCCATGTTCTGACCAAAAATTGGATCCCTCATATGGCTTGGAGCCTTATGGGAAAAAATCCCATCAGTACCAATGAGAACTTTTCTCCCTAAGGTCCCAAGCCACGTTGGGGCAAGGGTTCAGGTTTCAGTTAGAATATGGCTGGAAAGTAAAGAGATTCTGCCACTGCTTGTTGACATGTACTTCAATCCTAGTTGCTAAAGATACAGTTCTCTCCAACCCATACCTTCTTCCAACTATTTCATTCCTGTGCTGACTACACCAAGTTAAATTTGAGCTTTCCTGGAAAAAAATCCATCCCTGTATTCCTGGATATACAGTTTACCATATTATATGGGATCAATCGAGTGTATAACTATATTGATAATCGAGTCTATATGGGACGGGACTAGGATCAGTCTCCTCCCATATGTACCTGCCCGGACTGGCAGACACTAAGATCTTCTTCAGCGGTCCTTCTCCAAGAGCCCCTGCCAAAGGAAGTGAGGCAGGTGGCTACCAGGACGAGGGCCTTTTCTGCTGTGGCACCCCGGTTGTGGAATGAGCTCCCCAAAGAGGCTCGCCTGGCGCCTACATTGTACTCTTTCCGGCGTCAGGTGAAGACCTTTTTATTCCCCCAGGCATTTTAATCATTTTAGTCATCTTAATCATTTTTATCTTGTAGTTTTTAACTCTGTTACTGTGATTTGAACTGCTGCTAGCTTTGCTGTTTGTTTTTAATCTGTGGTTTTAAATTTTATAGTTATATTATATTGTATTTTATGGTTTTAACTGTTGTAAACCGCCCAGAGAGCTTCGGCTATTGGGTGGTATAAAAATGTATTAAATAAATAAATAAATTACCTTGGCTTAGTTTATCTCTGCCCAAGAACCAAAGAATTATTTTGGCACACCAAGGGCTTTTGCTTGTATCCTAGGGCATTGTTGTAGAACATGGTGGATTGAAGAAGGATGGTGTTCTCTGGGGGTGGGAGTAGCTGGGAGACATGTAGGTATGCAAAGTGGCCCATTATATTGGTTTCCCAAGATAAATTTTGTTGGCCATCAGTGTTGTACTGCAGTATCCAGAATGAGGGTCTGTTTCATGTGGACCAATTGAGGCTCAGATTTATGGCAAAGAAAAAGTCCCAGTGGAATTTCACCAGAGCCTCTTTACGCAGGCCACAATTATGAAGATGTTACTGATACATCTCCAGAGGATAGGAGCAGAAGGAACATCATTCAATATGCCATAAATACATAGGGATGGATGTCAGAGAAAGCTGAAATGGATCCAAATGCTTTTGGATTTGTATCAATTTGACCCACAGATTCTGCAGTGAATTGGCATCTTCTAGGTCACACAGAAATGCAGACCCTTTTTTTTTTTTTAAACTTTCTGGAATTGTACACAAATTTAGTTACACAAAAATATAAAAGTTACTAGAAAATATATAAACCAAAAAATAAAAATCCCAACGTTTTATACAGGTCTCTTCAGCCTCTGCGGTGCAGCACTTTTGTGTGTGTGCACTCTACTCACTGAGTGTATGCTGAGCTAAGAAAAATATGTAAAATGTTACATGCCAATGAAAATTATGTAAACTGTGGCAGGCTTTTTTTGGCATACGTTTCTGAAGAGGGAAAAATCCAATTTCACCAATGAGTGGAAGACAGAATGAAAGTCACCTGGCAATCTGTGAAACACACAGAGAACAGATTAAGCAAAATCTGTACATAACTATGAATATGTTGGCATACTGTGGAGCCATGTGGGATACTATGTTGATACCATCAACCTGAAGATCTTAGCCAGCTTTCTCCAGCCTGGTGTCCTCCAGATGTGTTGGACTACAACTCCCATTATCGCAATCCAGCATGATGGGAGTTGTGGCCCAACATGTCTGAAGGGCAAGAGTTTGGGGAAGGCTTCCCCAATGGACACAACCAGGCAATGCTTCTTCCTTGATGCCAAAGGAAGTTCTACAATTGTGCATCATTCTTGGAAGGTTATGCAAGGAAAGTTTGATCCAGACAAAATATATTAGTCATTCCAATTTCCATGTTAAATAAAGAGCTTTAAAAAAAAATGAGAAAAGCTTCACCCTGAGCAAAATATTCTCTTGTTACTAAGCAGCAATGAGCTATTTGCTGCTTTAAAAGTGCCTCATACCAGCTACCGCTGGTTTTACCCCAAGAAAAATCAAGTCCATATTCTGTTTCTGTGCATCTAAAATATACATCTTGTTTTGCATGGGTCTTTTGGAAAGATTTGAAGACCCAGCAAACTTGCTGGAAAAAAACACTTTGGAAAAAACAGAAGCCAGCACTATTTATAGAGTAAGGCCACTGACACCCAACGCAACTAAGACACATGGAAAAGCAAGTGAGCCTTCTTGAAGCCAATGCGGTTGCTATGCAAAATATATAGCTCTTACAGTGGATACTCAAGGGTAGTTGCATTATTGCCAAGGCTACAATTTTAAGCATGGCTTTTATACTAAACTAGAAGAGTGAGACTGAAAAAATGCAAACAGGATGTAAGGAAGCCTCATGTTCCCCATGAAACATGCATCTGATCAAGGGGACCACAGTCCAAGAAAGCGAAGGCCATAATAAAGTTGTTAGTCTTTTTTCACCATGGTTTCGAAATCTGTACATATGTATTCGCTAACCCATTCTACTGTGGTTAGTATGGGCTTGTTGTGAGTACAGGAGATAACTACTGTAGCTTTAGCATCCAGTTGCAGCTGTACTTGACACTCGCCTCCACATGCTCAATAGTCCAAACTGTTTTTGTGGGAGTTTCCATTATGAAAAGTTCTAAAACAACCTTGGGTCCCCAGATGTTTTTGGCCTACAACTCCCAGCATGCCCCAGCCAGCTATGCTGGCTGGGGCATGCTGGGAGTTGTAGGCCAAAAACATCTGGGGACCCAAGGTTCAGGGATGGGGACTCGGACTCGAGGACTCGACTCGTGAGTCGGACTGAGTCCCCCCTCTAACTCGAGTCTGACTCGAGTCCCAATATTTTTAATGGGACTCGAGACTCGACTCGGGACTCGAGACCAAGGACTCTTCAACATCCCTGGGCTGTGCCAGAAGGAGTGGAGAGAAGTGCAATCGCCAGCAAAGATTTTATTTTTTAAAATCATTTCCTAAAATGCAACCTTTCAGACATTTTGGGTTTGGCTGCCTCTGCCTGCCTGCTTTGGGGTTCCCTGCCTCCTCTGCCTGCCTGGTTATTTTGGGTTTGTCTGCCTGGTCTGTTCTTGTCAAAATCAGTTGCAGAGTTTTGAAATAAAAAGGCACACTTGTGCCTAGAATTTATTTAAGCCACACATCTGAAGTAGCCTTATTTTGTTGGGGAAAAACCCCATTGATTTTAATAGGGACTCGTGGAGTCAGCTTTGGGAGTGACTCGGGACTTGGGACTTGGGAGTCACCATTTTGGACCAAGGACTCGGACTCGAGACTCGGGTCCAAAGACTCGTGACTCAACTCGTGACTCGAGACCAAGGACTCTTCAACATCCCTGCCAAGGTTGGAAAACACTGTTCTAAAGTATGCACTGTAGTCATGCCTCAAAGCACAGCTTCCGAATCCAAACTACATTGGTCCAGATTACCCTTCTGGAAGAAGGGCCATAGCTCAGGGAAGAAGGGCCATAGCGCAGTGGAAGAGCACATGCTTGGCATGCAGAAGGTCCCAGGTACTTCAATCCCCGGCATCTTCGGGTAGGGCAGGAAAAAAACCCGCTGCTGGCTGAAATCCTGGAGGGTTGCTGCTTGTCAGTATAGACAATACTATCCTAGGTGAACCAAGAGTCTGACTCAATGACTGGGTTCAGACAACATGATAACCTGCACTCAGGCATTGAGTATGGGTTGAGTGTGGGTTGTTGTTGAACTGTGGGTTGTTGTTGAACTGTGGGTTATCATGTTGTCTGAATCCAGCTGCACTAACAAGCCAATGGCTTCTTGACCACAAACAACCCATGAAGAGAACCCATGGTTTGTTGTTGGGTTGTGAACTACTGGGTTGTTCACCATGGTTTGTTATCTTGGCTGGGTTCAGACAACATGATAACTCACAGTTCAATGACAACCCACACTCAACCATACTCAACCCTTGAGTGTGGGTTATCATGTTGTCTGAGCCCAGTCATTATAAGGCAGCTTCCTATGCCAGCCACACTTAATGAATGCCCTTCATATCCCACTAAGTTTGATATATTTCGATTTCAAAGACATTTCTAAGTCCACCTCCTGTGCTAGCATTCTGTGGTATATTTGTGTCTAATGTGATCTGAATAATTTTCTCCTCTCTGCCTATTTTTATATCCACATTAGCTTTGTTTGGTTCCTTGTCTGCCCTTGTAACTGATGTCAGAAACAACGAATTCGTGTCACCACTTGCTTTTAGAGGGTCCTCTCTCTTGTGCATCTCATTCATGTGTCTCAGATTTTTATTCCTGTAAGAACATATCTGAGCAATTTTTGTCTCTTTTCCCCACCCATGCTGGGGCAAAACTGTTCCCATGCTGGGCAGTCCTCTACTTCACTGTGTTTCTTTCCACTGCCTTTTACAGCAGGGCTTGCAAACCTCTTTCAGCCGGAGGGCTGCATTCAATTTTGGAGAAACTCCCGAAGGACACATTCCAGGGATGGATCGGCTGAAGGCAGAAGGGGGCAGGGTCAAATGTGAAAGGGGTGGGGTTAAATTAAAAAACCCCAATAATGACATAGTTTAGCTTAAAGCTTTTATTACTAGTAACTATGTCTTAGGAGAGGCATTTCAACCTTCTAGAATGGGGGAAAAACCATGCAAAAGCCAGGAAACCACCGAATGATTGGCAGTCAGGGGAAAGGGGTTGGACCAGGGGAAGGGGGTGTGCCTATCAGGGGAACCCCAAAGGGCCAGACTGGGACCATCAGCCCTGTGGGATGGATTAATGTAAAAATCCCTATATCTGAGTTTATGGTCTCCCCCTTGCCAGGACTATTTTGTGGGGGGAGGCGTAGGTGTCTGCCACCCTGGCTGTTTGTGACTTGCCCGTTGTCTATTAACCTCATGCACATCTTGGGATTTAGTCTACAATATTTTCATGTGTGCTTGGGAGATCTCATACGCTCTTGCTATTTTTTAATGTCTTTCCAAGAGTCAGGTCATCCTCCTGCTGTAATTTCTCTTGGTGCTCTTTTGAGTTGAATCCCATTAATATCCTGTCCTTTATCATAGCATCACTGTCATGAAAAGCACAATCTTTAGTTTATTAGGTGTGACTCTGTGACCCGCTCATCTGCTGCTTCTATTGTCCCTTGCCGCCGTTCATAAAACAACCTGCACTGTGTATAGAGACTTCCCCCCCTTTTTCTTCTGGCAGTCCAGTATGCTTCCAACATTGCAAACAATTACTGCAGTTTTCTTTCTATCCTCTACAGATCTCTCTGCCTCTAAGCCCAGTGCAGCCTTTTGTTCTTCAGACCACTTGTCTGCTTCTGGGTCTTGCAAAGATGAGTTCCATGAGTTCCCTCCACTGGGCCCAATTTTCAGCAATATTCCCATTATCAAAGTCCATAGGAGATACTCGTGTGGTGCTGGGGGCCATCTCTTTTCTCTGTTGCAGTACTTTTCAGCTTTTAGCTTTTCTTTTCTTCTGACCATGTCACATCTCTGGTCTTTCACAAACAGATCAACAATATCTTGCCTTTGTAACAATGGCAAATTTCATTCCACCTCCTACTTCATCTTTACACTGGTGTGGGGTGAACTCTGTTGACCCCTCTGGGAGCATGAAAGAATACATTTCTGGCTTGTTCTATATCAGGAGCAGGGAACCTGTGGTCCTCCAGATGGCGTTGGACCCAGGCCCAGCCATCAGAGACAATGGTCAGGGATGATGGGAGTTGTAGTCCAGCAACATCTGAAGGACCACAGATTGATTCCCCACCCCTGTTCTATGTATTATAACAGGGTTGTAATGATGGAGTGATGGGTGATGGAGGAGTGGAAGTCATGGGCAAGGATTTGTCTAGGGTGGCCATGTGTCTTCCTCTACAGAGGGCAGTCCTATGTTTGAAGGGCTCTCATGGGATAGACCTTTATTTGAAGGCATCCTCTATTTGAAGGGATGTCCAATCCAAGTCCAGTTTGAAGATAAAGAACCATAACAAGGGCTCTTGAAATTGCAGGGGCCTTGAATTTGCCCATCAACACTGAGCTCTTGGACACAGCAGATGAAGGAGTCACACAAGTCGCCTGGTCACAGGCTATGGTGAGATATATTGTATTTTTATTTAAATTATAGCATTTCTAAATTTATATGTACCTAGCGATGCATCCAATCCGGGTCGGCGCCTCCGAGTCGATTTTCGGGCTCGGCGCCAACCTGACTCCATTTTCTGACCAGCGCGGCACGCCACTCGATTGGGCTGCTCCGGCCCGTCCATCGCTTCTGAGAGCCTACGGGACCCTGCGCAGGTGCAGAATGCGCCACAGGAGTCCAGCGCGCCTGCACAGGGTTCCGTCGCATCATTTCCGGCCCCAGAAGTGACACGACGGGACGGATCGGGCTGTGCGGGCGGCTTGAAGCAGAGTGGGCGAGCCGTCCCGAAGAAAAGGTAAGGCCTCTCCGGGCGTAAGCAGGGCCAATTTAAGCCTCGTTCTGCCCCGGTGAAGCTTGATTGTACAGCTCTATATGTACCCATCTATACATACAATTTGCAGATGCAAATTTAATGCAAATCTGTATCATTATTTTTTTTGGCCATCTTTTTTGGTAATGTGTAAGTGGCTACCCTAGATGTATCAGGATATAAGGGAAAAGAGGTAATTAAGAATTCTCCTTCTCACCACCACTGTTGTCTGAGAAGCAGGTGAACTGTTCACCACTGAGAGGCAGGTCACACAACAGTAAAGAGGACGAGCAACTCCAGGGGGCTCTTGTCAGTGGGCCCCCGCTGGGCTGTGGGCCCTCGGCAGGTGCCCATCCATGCCTACCCTTGATGAGGTCCTGCCTCTCATCCTGGAGGTAGCATATAGCCATCCTGACTAGTAGTCATTAATAGGCTTTTAGTTTTCTAATCCCCCTTTCAAGCCATCTCAGCAGTGGAGGCGGGTGGCTACAATGCCAGTGGGGCTGGGTACCCACTCTGGATTTTGCTCTAAACTTTTAAGGAGCTAACCATGGTGCTGAACCCTATTCCCAAAAATATGTTTGGCACCATGGATGGCTCCTTAAAAATTTGGGGTGAAATTTGGCACAGCCCCGCTGACATCCGAACCCCCAACCTGCGCGGCATCTATCAAGTCGTTGGCCATCGCCACATCTTGAGGCAGCGACATCCGCAAATTAACTATGGCCTGTGTGAAGAAGCACTGCTTCCTTTGATCTGTCCTGCATCTCCTGCCAATCAGCATTCCTGCTGCATCTCCCTCCCTACCGAAAGGTGAAACCTTCTTCACCTTCATTTCACCTGACAGAAATTGCTAAGCAATATAGGCATTATTGATCGGCCACACAAGTTTGTCCGCACCACGGCAATGATCGGCCCACAATTAGGTCAAGTTTTTATTAAAGAAATAATAATAATAAAAAATCTAATTACGCTCATTGCCTGTCTGTCAACATACCATAATGACTACCTGTCCTGAAAGAACAGCTGCTATATAGACCCCCCCTCCCCCAGAACAGCAGCATAACACATTTCGTTTCTGTATCAGGGGGCACTTTCTTCCATTTGCTAACCTATTCCCCCTCCCCTTACATGTTACTGACATCCTAACGGTTGCCCTGAAATTTTCGATACTATTTCTGAGGAAGGAAGAGCTTTTATCATAGGTGTATTTGCAAAGGGAAGTGGGGGGGGGGAGAGAAGAAGAAGATATGCTGTAGCAGCCTCAAGGCAGAGTAAAGCATGAGCTGACAGTTTGTATTTCATTCTCTGCTATTTAAAAACAATGGCATTACAAAAGAAATTGCCCACATTACATTAGGAGATTCAACAGGTGGGGGGGACGGGACTGTCCACATCTCAGGAACATATGCTGAGCAGAAATGGCTGAAATGTAGATAACTACCCAAAACGTGTAACAAGCAGATAGCTCTGAAAGCGGGAGATGGTTTCCCCTCCCCAATTCATTTTGTGAAAGTTATGATGAAAAAAATATTGTTGTTGTCAAACCCACTCCCATTTTTGCATGTTTGGAATTGTTCTGTGTATTGTCCTCATGCCTCCATTCTCCCGATCTATATTACTTCAGGGGTATGGGTAGGGATGTCATGTTACCCTTTTTCTTCTTCTTCTTTTTTTGCACTAGGGTAGCTTTTGTCCTCCATGGGTCCATTTTGTGAGAGCATCTTTTCAGGAAGCCACAAAATGGATGCATCCTATACATTTTTTTCCTGTCGAGGTCCATGTTTTACCTCAGTCATAACCTGCCAGGGTCTGCAATACAGCTGTGGGTGGGGCCGGAGCCAAAGTGGGCAGCACTTGAAATTAGGTTGAGGTCCACACATGGCTCTCGGGTCATAAGTTCTGCAGCCCTCCTATAGTTTCTGGGCTAGTCAGACACCCATTCTAAATAACGACGTTCCATTGTGATAATCACAGATCAGTGATTTGCCCCTGTTCTCTTTCTCAGTTGTTCCTCTGCCCTCTATTCTGGTTCCCCTGAATTCTGGTTAAACCAGCAGATATTTGAAAATTCAGTTTCTGATTTAGAGGATGCACCAGTTCCTGCAGTTTTCAGGCCATTCGTCTTCTTTGCATTCCTCCACTCAACCCATGTTTTTATTGATTGCCTGACTGGCAAAATGCAGTAAGACCAGCAACAACAGCAAATGTTCAGCTTTTTCCAGCTACAGCTCTTTGGCTGCACTTGCAAGGGGCACAGAAATATTGAATGAAATGGCATCGTTTCACAAGGTTCTTTGACCAAACACCAATAGGAAGAGAGATTGGGGGAAATGTTGTTTGGTGGCAGCCCAGTCTCGCTCTAATATGAGTTAGCCCTTGCAGATAGCTTAGCCCTCTATCTAACTCCCATCAACCCCAGCCAACATGGCCAATGGACAGGGATGATGGAAGTTGAAGGCATTTTGTACTTGAAAGGCCAGTGATAATAGTGGATGTACATGCAACCTTTAAATTACATCCCTGTGATTTGGCAATTAACAGATGGACAGCAAAAGTGGATACCAAGAGCCTTTACAGTTGCAAAGAGATGTATAGCTTGGAAAGAAAAAAACATCCACCACCTATTACTCCAGTGTTCTTCAACCTTGGGTTCCCAGATGTTTTTGGCCTACAACTCCCAGCATGTCCCAGCCAGCATAGCTGGGGACCCAAGGTGGGAGAACACTGTATTACTCAATTGACTGAAGATCTTACCACTCTTGCTACATTTGAACATGTCTCCTACCACTGTCAAAGTCATATGGATGCTTATTTAGATATATGGACTGCTTATATTAACATACATACATACATACATACATGAAATGGAAATGTTAATCCCCTTTTCTCCCTCCTTGTGTTTCTTCTTCTTCTTCTTCTTCTTCTTCTTCTTCTTCTTCTTCTTCTTCTTCTTCTTCTTCTTCTTCTTCTTCTTCTTCTCTCTCTCTCTCTCTCTCTCTCTCTCTTTTTCTTTTTCCAATTAAGGGAGAAGTTACTGTAATGATTATTGTACATTGATATATTTCATGATATGAATTCCCCCCTCCCTTTTTTTGCTTTTTGTTTGTTGTTACCCTTGTGCTGCAAATAAAAAGATTTTTTGAAAAAAGGATGATGGAAGTTTATTCATTTAGAATTTGTATACCCTTCCTCCAAAAGGAGCACAAAATTGCTTACAATATCAACCAAACAAGTGCTAAAGTCATATTATCACACTAACACAATTGAAATACAACAATAATAATCTAACCTAAGAAACATCAAAACCAACAAGTCAGGAACCAAATGCTTGTGTAGATGAATCATCATCATCATCATCATCATCATCATCATCATCATCATCATCATCATCTTTAAAGGTGCAGTCCCATGCATGTCTGCTAAGAACTAAGCCCTACTGAGTTCAATGGACTTTCCTCCCAGGTAAGTGAAAATAGGATTGCAGCCTAACTTACATTTAAAAATAGTCCCAGTGGGGGTTAATTGCACCTCTCCTGGGAGGCAGACAGTTCCATGAACAGGGGGTGGCCCCTATTCCTCTCCAAAATGTCTGGGGGGGGCGCCAGCTTGGAGAAGGTGGATCTACAATATGGAAACACTACAGATGACGGGGGCAAATGTTGTGAAGCACTTAGAGTGTGGACATCCAGGCTTAAATCCCCACTTGGCAATAAAGCTCCCTTGGTGAACTTGGGCCAGGTACAATCTCTCAACCTTGTCTGTCTGTCGGTCTGTCTGTCTGTCTATCTATCTATCTATCTATCTTCCTCTGTTGTGAGGTAGTGCGTGTGCGTGTGGCATTAGGACAGTAGCATGCAGATGGTGGTGGTGGTGGTGGTGGGGAAGGGTTAAAGCCCCCTCCCCGCAGGCCACAATCCTGCTCCCAATTTTACACACACACAAGGCTGCTATTTTCAAAACTTTACATAGACATACAATATTGTGAATTGCTGTAAACCGCCCAGAGAGCTTCGGCTATTGGGCGATATATAAATGAAACAAACAAACAAACAAACAAACAACAAATAATATATCTGACCACAGTGGGGGAAGGCTGTAGCCAGCTGACCTGCACGCCTTGCTCATTCTGCTGCCCAGGTGCTCACTGTCGATAGGCAAGTTCAAGGCCTCTGCGCTCCTTTTTTATGGCTCTTTATCTTTAGACTGGACTTAGACTGGACAGCCCTTCAAACAGAAATTGGGTAGTCCTCTGAAAGCCCTTGAAATAGAGGACTGTCCTCTGTAAAGTAGGACACCCAGCCAGCCTACTTAGCTGAGGGGCAACCTGATGCTGATCCCTACCATTAGATGACAAAAAACTGATCAAGGTTCTCCAAGCGAGAACGAAAGGAGATATGACCAACTTGTCAGCCTCTAGGTAGAGCTACCTCTGCAAGACCACTGAATTAACTACACTTGGCAAACGCATTTCAAGTCCTGGGAACATTCCTGCAGCAGATAGTGCGTGTACTACACTAGCGATACCATCAGGTGCCTTGCATGGCGTTGACAGAACTATCGCAAAGGCAAAAGACACGTTAAAGATTTTGTGACATACCGTCGTGAGACTCCTTCAGAATAGTTAACAACCGGTGCTTGGACTCCTTTAATCTTCCCAAGAGGTTCTCTCTTTTATCCAAGAGCCGCATGTGCCACACTGCAGCTGCAGTCCCGGTAGCTAAGCTCAGATTTATGATTCTAATACAATATGCTCCCTCCGGGGGCAAAGAAAACAGAGCTGGAGTTTATGTTTTCATTAGTTACAATTCTGGCTCCAGGGCTAGGCTATATACCCTGAACCAGATGGAGACGCTTGCTACAAGTTTCCAAGGGTTGGAAGACTTTGGGCCAGTTCATGCTAGCGGTGAGCTGAAGTTTCTTTTCAGAATAGGATTTCCTGAGAAATTTTCATCCTTGACCCCCATCCCCCCCTTCCCCACCAGAACAAAGCGGTATGGAGTACTCCAGTTCAGAGTTCTAGCCAGCCCGTTATGTCCTCTTCCAGGAATCTTCCAGGAATCCAATGCGATGTGGCTGCAAAGAAGGCAAATGCAATTTTGGGCTGTATTAATAGAAGTATAGCTTCCAAATCGCGGGAAGTGATAATTCCCCTTTACTCGGCACTGGTTAGGCCTCATCTTGAGTACTGCGTCCAGTTCTGGGCACCTCACTTTAAGAAGGACATAGACAAACTGGAGAGGGTTCAGAGGAGGGCAACAAGGATGATAAAGGGACTGGAAACAAGGCCCTATGAGGAGAGACTGAAAGAACTGGGCATGTTTAGCCTTCAGAAGAGGAGACTGAGGGGAGATATGAACGCACTCTTCCAGTATTTGAAGGGATGTCACACAGAGGAGGGCAAAGATCTCTTCTCGGTCATCCCAGTTTGCAGGACACGGAATAATGGGCTCAAGTTACAGGAACCTAGATTCCACCTAAACATCAGGAAAAATTTCCTGACTGTCAGAGCAATAAGACAATGGAATCAACTACCTAGGGAGGTTGTGGGCTCTCCCACTCTGGAGGCATTCAAGGTGCAGCTGGACAGACATCTGTCAGAGATGCTTTGACCTAGATTCCTGCATTGAGCAGGGGGTTGGACTCGATGGCCTTGTAGGCCCCTTCCAACTCTACTTTTCTATAATTCTATGATTCTATGATCCCCTGTGCTATTTCATCATCCCCACTCCTCCAACAGTCAAACAGAGTTGTGTGGCCACTAAGTACATCCAGTCCTCCTTGGACTGTTTCCGTGTGTGTGTGTGTGTGTGTGTGTGTCCCCATCCTAGTTTTCCCCTCAGTTTTTGTACCTCTGCAAACATGGGTTGGGGGAATGCACACACGGCCTGGAAAATATTCAGCAAAATGGCTCTGCTGCTTTCGCTGCCCATGAAATAGGCTAACTTGAATTCTTGGATGTCTTTAGCGTCCAAATTAAGTTTTTTCTACAAGCCCCCCCCCCCCTGCTCACTTATCCATGTACTGCCTTCAGCATCAGCAATGCAGAAACCGTACTGCGGTCCCAGTGGCATTCTGCCAAGTTTTCTTCCATCTCCTTTCGAACGGCAACAGACATTAAGCCTTGATTAGGAGGTGACCCCGCGAGGTCAGCCTCTAGGCAGAGCCACCTCTGTAAAACCACCGAAATAAGAAATAACTACACTCGGCAAATGCATTTCAAGTCCTGGGAACATTCCTGCAGATAGTGCATGTACTACACAACCAGGGTTGGATCCAGGATCTGCCCTCCACAAGAGGAAGGGACCTTCAGGCAGGGCTCCACTCACGCAAGGTCCCTCCGCCCGCCTTTGAGGGGACCCCCCCCCCCACATCTCATCCCATTCATCAGGATCTCCTGACTCAGTGACTGGGTTTATTTATTTATTTATTATATTTATACCCCACCTTTCCCCCCCACAAGGAACCCAAGGGCAGCTTACATAATCCTCCTCCTCCTCTCCATTTTATCCTCACAATAACCCTGTGAGGTAGGTTAGGCTGAGAGTCAGTGACTGGCCCAAAGTCACCCAGTGAGCTTCAGGGCCGAGCGAGGACTAGAACCCGGATCTCCGGAGTCCCAGTCCAACACACACTGTTGTGTTTACACAACACAATCATCCACACTCAAGGGATGAGTGTGGGTTGTTATTGAAACGTGGGTTATCATGTTGTCTGAACCCAGCCAAGATAACAAACCATAGTGAACAACCCATGGTTCACAAACCAACAACAAACCATGGGTTCTCTTCATGAGTTGTTTGTGGTTAACAAGCCATGGCTTGTTAGCGCAGCTGGGTTCAGACAACACGATAACCTCACATTTCAACGACAACCATGGTTCAATGACAACCCACACTCAACCCTTTTGTGTGGGTCGTTGTGTTGTCTGAACCCAGCCACTGTGTAGCACTTTCTGGGGACTGGAGGGGCTGCCATGGAAGGATGGGGTGGGGAAGTCCACTTCCATCAGTGCAGTTGATCCAGCCTAAATCAGGATCCAACCCCTAAAGTTAAGGTTCCCTCTGGATCAAGTGGAGTCTGCAACAAAGTGATGCAGTATGGCGTACTCTGCTTCAGAGCTCTAGCTAGCCAGTTAAGTTCTCTTCTAGGGATCTCCATTTCATCCCCTGTGCTTTTCCATCCCCACTCCTCCAACAGTCAAACAGAGTTGTGTGGCCACTAAGTACGTTCAGTCCTCCTTGGACAGTGTGTGTGCGTGTGCCCAGTTCTCCCCTCAGTTTGTGTACTTCTGCAAACATAGGTTCCCCCTCCCCCAAGCCTGCCAACATATTCCCTCTTGGGTGCAGACAGGGCCATTTTGGGTACAGAAAGATCCAGAACCTGAGAACTGAGTTCTCTATTAGTATCTATGATGTTCATACTGCCTTTTCAAGATAAGCCATTTAGAAAAGCTGCAACATTAAGTGCTGAAGCTTCTCATAGACTTTGCCTCTTCAGGTTATAGGCAGAGAAAGGTTGCATGCTTGAATGCTTCCCCCACAGAGGAGCTATCAACACAGCATGCAGGACAGGGGTCCCCGACCTATTTGGGTCAGTGGGCACCTTTGGAATTTCGAGAGTGTGTCATGGACACTCTCACAAAATGGCTACCATGGGAGGGCTTTCTCATTCACAAAACGGTGGGCATGGTGCCCAGAAAGCAACCTGGTGACAGGAAGAGGAAAGAAACTTGCACAAGAACCTAAGTACAATGTGTGTTTGGATCTGAGCTCCCAAACAATACCACTCTTTTGAGCCCACAGTTTTCTGCTCCAGCATCCATTTCACAGAAGGTGAGCTGTTGAGGCTCAGAGACCAGTAACTTCACCAAGAAATGGAGTACAAGGCAGAAGTAGGGTCTGAGCCCCAAATGGCAAATTTGCCCCCACAAAGCACAACAACATATCCATTTCAGAGAAGGCAAAACTGGCGATGCTCAGAGAAACACACACACACATGCACGCACACCATGAATCCATGCCCAACCTCCTCCTAGGCAAAACATATACCACACACACACAGGCAAAACACACACCATGCCCAAAGGAACAAACAAACCAGCTACCACTAACTACACACATAGAGCACAGGCACAGCAGCACGCCTCCCCCCCTTGCTCCCCAGGACATGCCTACCTGTTTCTTTCTATCTGGGCAGCCAGGCAAACTTCAAAATGAAGTGCCAGGATGCAGCCACTGACAACCAGGGGCCCAGAGGCATTCTTGGAAACGAAGGCGACACTGGAGGCTGGCACTTTGCTTTGCAGCATACCATTTAAAACTTTATTTATTTATTTTTTTAAAAAATATCTAATCAAATAAAAAATCAGGAAAGGCAGGGAGCCTGGCGGGTGCCAAGAGAGGAGCCTGTGGGCACATGGACGCC
Organism: Shinisaurus crocodilurus; assembly: GCA_021292165.1. Taxonomy (NCBI): domain Eukaryota; kingdom Metazoa; phylum Chordata; class Lepidosauria; order Squamata; family Shinisauridae; genus Shinisaurus; species Shinisaurus crocodilurus. The sequence continues at coordinate 12,324,515 of CM037883.1, read as the reverse complement.
CACAGGCCACGTGTTGGGGACCCCAGATGTAGAAAATGAGCATTCCAAGGAGCAGTGTTCAGACTTGGCTCCCTAGATATTGTATTTTTGTATGTGCAGGGCAGGGCTTTGGGGGAGGGGGGCAGAGGATGGGGGGCATCTGTCCTGCTTTATAGAGGACATTCCTCTATGTCAGTGTTCTCCAACCTTGGGTCCCCCGATGTTTTTGGCCTACAACGCCCAGCATGCCCCAGCTGGCTGGGGCATACTGGGAGTTGTAGGCCAAAAACATCGGGGGACCCAAGGTTGGAGAACACTGCTCTATGTGAAGGTGTTCTCTGTTTGAACAGCTATCCAGTCCGAGTCCAGTTTTAAGGATAAAGAACCATAATAATGGAGAGCAGGGGAATTAAAGTTGCCCATCCATAGTTGGCACCTGTACAGCAGACAGCAGTTACCCTACTATGGTGAGACGTATTGTATTTCAGTTTAAAATATAGCCATTATTTGCAATCTGAATCTATACATACAAATTAACCTATGAAAAGTTTATGCAAGCCCTGTTCCCTTTTATCCTCTTTCTTGGTGATGCATTTCCTCTTTCTTTCTTTCTTCCTTTCTTTCTTGGCAGCCACCCTAGTGGGGGAGGGAGGATTCAGCCACTGCCCTACCACTACCAGTTGGAGCTTGAACTGGTATAGTCCAGCAGGTCAAGTTTTGATAGCCAGTTCTGATGAATGTATATAAACCAAGCCACAGTCACTTTACGGGGAGGATTCTCCTCAAGAACACAATGTTGTCTATTTATCCAAGTGCACATTTGCAAAGCGATTAAGCGGCAACTTATTAGAAGTAAGAAAATATGGGGCGGGGGTTGGGAGCGAGGGAAATGGGTATGATTTTAAATGTCTCATTGGAACACAAAACGAAATCCATCTTCGTAAGTGGAAAGTGCTGCACAAATTGCTTTAAAATTAATTCAAAGCGAGATCATTTCATCCTCCAGATGAGCGAAGTTTGTCATGTTTGTGTTCCTTCCTTCCTTTTTTCTCTCCCTTATAAAACATCTGAGTCATCACTCCACTCCACTAAGGGAATTAATGCTTTTCCAGAAAACATGACATGGATAATTAAACAGGTAAGAGAATGCCATGGATCGAGACGCAAACATCAGAAAAAACAATAATAATAGGAATACGAGCTTTTGCTCAGAACAAGGAAGCATCAGCATCCCTGGGTGAAGTCACACACATTTTTTGTGTCAAAGAGGCAAAGTCTGCATGAAGTGATGGTAGCCACTCCTTCTTATATAGGGAGCCATTTTAACTAAATTGCTCTAATGTGAAGGAGGGATGTTGAATCTCTTGGGGAGTCACATTCCAGTGGTGGGTGGGGCTAAAGGCAAAAGGGCATGCTCCAAAAGGTAAAGGGGTGGGGCCACGCTACAGAAATTATCAGCATATTTTGGCTTAAAGGTCTTCGGCTCTCCCACTCTGGAGGCATTCAAGGTGCAGCTGGACAGCCATCTGTCAGGGATGCTTTGACCTGGATTCCTGCACTGAGCAGGGGGTTGGACTCGATCACCTTGTAGGCCCCTTCCAACTCTACTGTTCTATGATTCTATGATCTGATACGGACTTAAACATCTTTTTTTTTAGGACCATGATACTTACGATATCTCCTGACCCCCTACCTATCTATCTATTTGGCTGCTGCACTCATCAGGAGATATCCTCCTGGTGGTACCTAAGACTTCAGAGATCCAGTCCACTGTGACTCAAAATAGAGCCTTTAGTATTTTATTTATTTTTATTTTTATTTTATTTACATTTATTAATCGCCCATCCGGCCAGCAACCAGCCACCCTGGGCGATGTATATAGGATAAAAACAAGATAAAATACATTTAAAACAGTATAATTTTTTAAAAAAATCTTAACCCACCCCATATTCCCACCTGAACAGTCAGGTTTTTAATGAGCGGCGGAAGCTCAGCAGAGAGGGGGCATGGCAGAGGTCACTCGGGAGAGAGTTCCACAGTACAGGGGCTGCCACAGAAAAGGCTCTCTTCCTCGTCCCCACCAGTCTAGCTGTTCTGGCTGAAGGGACAAGGAGAAGGCCGTCTGTGGCAGATCTTGTTGAGCGGCCTCCTTGGTGTTGCTGGAGACGCTCCTTGAGATAGACTGGATCGGAGCCGTTAATAGGGTTTTAAAGGTCAAAACCAACACCTTGAATTCAGCTCGGCAAGCAACTAGTAGCCAGTGCAGCTCCTTGAGCACTGGCGTGATGTGATCCCGCTGCCGGCTGCCTTTAGCCAAGCGAGCCGCCTGCGTTCTGTACCAGCCCAGCTGTAGCTTCCGAACCGTCTTCAAGGGTAACCCCACGTAGAGCGCATTACAGTAGTCTAGGCGACTGCTGAGAGGAGACCAAGGCATGAACCACTGATGGGAGCAGGTGATTAGGAAGGTAGGGGCACAGCTGCCATATCAGATGGAGTTGATACAGCACTGCCCGGCTCACAGCTGACACTTGAGCCTCCATGGACAGCTGGGAGTCTAGAATGACCCCCAAGCTGCGGACCTGGTCCTTCAGGGGTAGATGTACCCCATTCAGCACCAGGTCAACATCCCCTAACCTCCCCTTGTCCCCCACCAGAAGTACCTCGGTCTTGTCGGGATTCAGCTTCAGCATGTTCCTTCCCATCCAGCCAGCCCACTGACTCCAGGCACTTGGACAGGGTCTCAACGGCCAACCTCAGTGAGGACTTGAAACAGAGGTAGAGCTGCATGTCATCCGCATACTGATGACAGCCGCACCCCAAACCTCCTGATGATAGCTCCCAGCGGCTTTAGGTAGATGTTGAATAACATCAGGCAGAGGATGGAACCCTGCAGCACCCCACAAGTGAGCGGCCGAGGGTCCCAAGCCTCCTCCCCAAGAACTACCCTCTGGTACCTTCCAGAGAGGAAGGACCGGAACCACTGCAATACAGTGCCTCCCAAGCCCAACCCCTCCAGGCAGTCCAGGAGGATACCGTGGTCAACGGTATCAAAAGCCGCTGAGAGATCGAGGAGGACTAGAAAGGAGCATTCTCCCCTATCCAAAGCCCTCCTCATATCATCCACCAAGGCGACCAAGGCCGTCTCCGTCTCATGTCCAGGCCTGAAGCCCGACTGGCATGGATCTAAATAATCGGCTTCATCCAAGTGTGCCTTCAACTGAGCACCTACCACCCTGCTCGATCACCTTGTCCAGAAATGGTAAATTGGAGACTGGGCGAAAGTTGTTAAGATCCTGGGGATCCAAGGAGGGCTTCTTTAGAAGTGGTCTTATCACTGCCTCCTTGAGGGCTGATGGCATCACTCCCTCCTCGAGGGAGGCATTCACCACCACCTCGATCCCCTCACCCAGTCTCTCCCTACAGCTCATGATGAGCCAGGATGGGCAAGGATCAAGCAAGCAGGTGGTCGGCCTCACAGATGAAAGCACCTTGTCCACTTCATCAGAAGGAAGAAGCCGGAACCGATCCCACAAAACCAGTCTGCCATTGGCCTCCTCTCGCTCACTCCCTGTGTCCACGATGCACGATATCCCACTCCTAATCCGATCGATTTTATCTGTGAAGTGCTTCGCTAAAGCCTCACAGGAAAGGGGCAGTATCTCTACAGAAGGACGTAGACAAACTGGAGAGGGTTCAGAGGAGGGGAACAAAGATGATAAAGGGACTGGAAACAAGGCCCTATGAGGAGAGACTGAAAGAACTGGGCAGTGTTAAATTAGCCTTCAGAAGAGGAGACTGAGGGGAGATATAATCACACTCTTCCAGTACTTGAAGGGTTGTCACAAAGAGGAGGACCAGGATCTCTTCTCGATCATCCCAGTTTGCAGGACACGGAATAATGGGCTCAAGTTACAGGAACCTAGATTCCACCTAAACATCAGGAAACATTTCCTGACGGTTAGAGCAATAAGACAATGGAACCAACTACCTAGAGAGGTGGTGGGCAATCCCACTCTGGAGGCATTCAAGGTGCAGCTGGACAGCCATCCGTCAGGGATGCTTTGACCTGGATTCCTGCAATGAGCAGGGGGTTGGACTCGATGGCCTTGCTGGCCCCTTCCAACTCTACTTTTCTATGATTCTATGATTCTATGATTTAGTGTGTTTCCCTCCCCCAACCATCAGTCATCATTCTGTGGCCTCCGAGCATGCTCAGGTCTCATTAGGTGTGTGTGTGTGCGTGTGTGTGTAGGGTGTGTTTCCTAAAACATTTTTGTTGTTGCTTTTGTATTTCTGCAATCCTTGGAGTTCCTCCAAACCTAGGTGGGTGCTGCTGTTCTGGCTATATAAGTAATGGCATTCAGAACCAGAGCATTGGAGATAGAAAGAATGATACCAAGTGCTTGGAGCAGACCAGCACTACTTCTGAACTTCCAGAGTCATCTGGCTGGCCATTGGTGGAAACGGTGGACTAGGTAGACCTTGGTGTGCTGGGCTGGATGGACCTTGGTCTGATCCAGCAGGTCATTTGTATAACATTAAAAACCAAAGATTCAATGGAAAAGCGAAAAGTGCTAAATCTTTTTCTTTCGATGTAAGTGCATAAGTAGCTCTTCTGAAGTCAGTTGGGAACTCCTGCCATGATTAATGTCGGAGGCGCATCTCAGATCCCATCATTTTTACACGATATATTGCTTTAGGCATCTAAATAATAGAATGAACGGTGGAATTAATCAGCCTCTCCTCGTCCCATCTTTACAGTAGAAAGTCTTACACTTGGCAATAGTAAATGAAGCACCTGCAGTTTTATCTGTTCTCCTTTGCCTTGATATATGAAAGCAGCAGCTGCAGCAATGTTTATACACAGCAGCCCTAAGAATTCATCCCCATGCTGTTATTTCTTTAATGGGAGAAGAATAGAAGGAACTATTCAGAGAACTTGGACTATTTTATCGTGGTTATGAATGACAGTCTCAGAGAGGCCCTGAAATATGCTTTCCCCGTGGTGAAGCTGCAAAGCATGCGGTTGACTTTGAATGAGTAAAGCTGAGTAGAATAGTCACTCTTGGTGCTCAGGCAGAATTTATCAAATATTTCAAACTAGGGGGTCTTCTTCTAAACTTATTAGAGCTGTCAAGTTCCTCTTAACATCTGCAGTCCATCCATTTGTTTCATGAACGTATTCATCCTATGTACCTGCAGCCTACCACTGTGCATAAGAACATAAAAAGAACTGTGCTGGAACAGACCAAAGGCCTATCTAGTCCAGTATTCTGTTCCCACAGTGGCCAACCATATATCTATGGCAGGGACAGGCAATTTGTGGATCTACAAATGTTTTGGCCTACAACTCCCACCATTCCTGACTGTTGGCTACACTGGCAAGGGCTCGGGGCCTTGGCAAATGTCCAACAGTGCTGCTGACCCCTGATCCAAGGCCTGGTGCTTGCCATGGAGCATTGGGGCCTTTGAGCCCAGGCCAGGTGGCATGTCCGGGCATCCCTAGACAAATCTCAAGAACAGCAAGCCAGCCAATGAAAAGGGTTAAGTGTTTACCATAGGGCCATACCAAATGCACGGTTGAAATACCTGAAGGACTGTCACATAGAAGAGAGCAAAGACCCTTCCCTCCCTCCCCTGGAGGTCTTTTCTAGATCTAATGGCTTATTTTGGTTGAACATTAGTAGAAGCTTCTTCTTGGTATGAGCAGTTCAACAACTGAGCCAATTACCAAAAAGGGTGGGAGGAGACCTTCTCACCAGAAGTTCCTAAGCAAAGGCTACACAGCCATCTGTTGGGGCTGCTCTAGCTCTGGATTTCTTGTGTTGAGCAGGGGGCTGGATTAGATGGTCTTCAAGGCCCACTCTCCAACTCTATGATTCAATGAAACAATATGAAATGGGTGCTGGGGTGGGAGCAACATGTAAATTAAATCGTCATCTCATCTTGGATGCATGAGGGTGTTGTAGTTAGAAATGTTCTGGAGATACATTCCAAAATTCACACTGAACAAAGTACCCTTGACTTAAATTATTTACATATCCACACGTACTATCAAAATTAAACATGCATTATCTTATTCTGCAAGAGTAGCTCAGGCATGCATATTTATGATATGATTAATATTTAAAAGGGATGTATTAAAATGAGAGCCTGCTCATAAACAGTGTGTGGTTCTGACTCTCAAGTGTGTATATATATAAATATATATATATATATATATATATATAGCCTGTTTCCCAGTTGATTTTTCTAGGCTCAAGAACTCCACACCCACTAAACTTAAGCATCTGCCTAGTAGACAGTTTAGAATCCTGGACTGACATGTCCACCCAAACTGGTCATTGGATCCTCCTGGACAGGAAGCACTATAAGAAGGCTTTCTCTTCCAGTTAAGCCTCATGACAAGGTCTTCCTGAGCTCTGGTTGTTCTTCTAGCCATCAACGGTGGCTGGTGTCTCCAGTGTCAGTGGGGTGGTGTATCCACTCCGGGGCTCAGTCTGAACTTTGGGGAGTTTAAAGGGGAGTCCCTTTGTCCTGCCTCCTGGCTTGCCTTTGGTTCTGGTTTCTGGCTTCATCCCATGGCTCCTGGTTCCAAGCTAACTTCAGACTGTTGCCCACAAACCAGCCCGGACACCTACTGGACATGTGCTGTGTTCTACAGGCTGACTGCCACTCCCATTTTTGCAGTATCAAGCCCCTGATAGGCCACCATCTCCTGAAGTAGACAAGCCAATGCTCAGGCAGCCATAGTAGAGGGACTTGTTGACTAGAACAATAAAGACTAAAAGGCCAGATCCCATATGTTAGCTGGCTTATCTTCTCCCCACACTCCATAAGGTCCAAAGTCATGTGGAGAAACTTCAGTGTGAATTGGGCTGCACATACATATAGATTCCAGCACTTGCACTTCTAGCCCTTGTACTTTATCTTTTTGTTGTTCACCACACCAGAATCTCCATACCAGAATATGGAGTGGTATATAAATGTTGTAAGTAAATAAATAAATGCTGTAAATAAGAAAATAAGGCAGGGTCAAGCCTAAGAGGCCATTGCAGCTATGAATGATCAAGACAATGTGGGGTAATCAGACATACCAGGCTCTGACCCTCTAAAGTAGCTTTATCCGGCCAGAATATTTTCAGAATCAATCATTGGCAATCATGATTGTATTACTAAAATTGCCTAAAACTAATCACAATGTATGATGAAGGTGTGTGGAGCAGTGGTGGTGGGGCAGTTTCGAGAAAATATATTTCAGTGTATGGCATCTTCTCACATCCTTCATGGTGTTCCATTGTGAAACAGCAATACTTTCTTAGGCTACAAAACTACAAGTTTGCTTTATTTCTTCTTTTCTTGAATGAGAAGGGATTATGAAAGCAATGCAATATCCCCATTGTTGCTGAGGAGGATAAACACTGACTTAGCAGTACTCAAAGAACTATGAAACTGTTCGTTTTGTTATTGCATTTAAAAACACAGCTCTAAACTTGGCTGTTGTTCAAGTCTAATTAATAGATTTCCTACCACACACGGTGTTTTCCACTGTGGTGTACATAGCAGCAATCATTTCTGATGGAACACTTCAGTTCCTCCCAATTTGCTGTACTCAGTCAAGATTAGAAATCCAAGGCCAGATCCTCTACCTTTGTATGGGAAAATATGCGAAGATCATGTGGATAATCTGACGTATTACACCTTGATTTATTCGCAGCTGTTGCTCTCAGTTGAGGTTAGCACACTAGACTGCAGGACTGCACAGCTTAGATCAGTGTTCTCCAACCTTGGGTTCCCAAATGCCTTTGGCCTACAACTCCCAGCATGCCCCAGCAAGCTACGCTGGCTGGGGCATGCTGGGAGTTGTAGGCCAAAACATCTGGGGACCTAAGGTTGGAGAACACTGGCTTAGATATATAGGAAGCTGCCTTATCAGACCATCAATGGTGGCTGGTGTCTCCAGTGTCAGTGGGGTGGTGTATCCACACCGAAGCTCAGTCTGAACTTTAAAGGGGAGTTTAAAGGGGACTTTATTTTGAGGATAGGTTTCAGCACCATGGATAGCTCCCTTAAAAGTTCAGACTAAAACCCGGAGTGGATGCACCGCCCCACTGACATTGGAGCCGCCGGCCACCACTGTAGACCATGTCGGCCTTCTAGCCCTGTGTTGGCTGCTGTGACTGGCAGCGGCTTTCCAGGGTCTCAGAGGCAGAGTTCTTTCCCATCACCTGCCACCCGATCCTCTTTTACCTGGAGAAGCCAGGGACCGAACCTCAGAGGTTCTGCATGCAAAGCATGGGCTCAACCACTGAGCTACTGTTCCTTTCCTGTAACCCACTGAGATGTTGGCTACTGTGGGAAGCAGCAAGCTAGACTGGATGGACTGTCCTTATCTTTTAATGGCAATCCTGTACTTCCTCCCAGAGGTGCCACCAGGTTTGAGGGGGCCATGGGCAATGTGTTTTCCCAGGCCCCCTCTCTGCCTTTCCCTTAAACTTGGGGAGAGGGTGGCATGACTCGGCTTAGCTTGGCCCTCCTCTTCCTCCTCCCAGCCTGCTGCCAAAGGAAAGCACCGTTGTAGCCAGTTAGACGAGGCTGAATCCTGGTGGGGTGCCATTTTAATTGAAAGTATTTATTCTTTGTCAGCTTGGTGTAGCAGCAATCCAAACCGACCAGATGCTGCCTTTGTGGGCATGCAACCAATGAGGGAACTGAAGCAGCAAAGGGGTGGTATTTTCAGTGCTCCAGTACCCTGATTGTCCGCATCCCCCCTCCCCACAAGGCCGCATCAGATCGGTTCAGCTTGATGCTACTCAAACGTACCTACAAAACCACATAAGGATGTTGCACCATGGAGCTGCCTCCTTGACGAGCTGGCTGACACAGTGTTTCCCTTTAGCAGCAGGTCAGCAGGAGGAGGAGGTGCTGTCGTGTACAATGCCACTTGTCAGGGGGTTGCACCCTATGGTCTGGTCCTAATAGTGGCACTGCTTCCCGCTCCCATAAGAATGGGCAGGTGGCATTCCCTTGCATGGGGAAAAAAAAGGATGAAGTGCATTCAGGGGCACAAAAAGGAAAGGGGATGATGATGATGATGATGATGATGATGATGATGATGATGATGATCATCATCATCATCATCATCATCATCATCATCATCATCATCATCATCATCAATTGTTTTATTTCTATACCGCCCAGTAGCCAAAGCTCCTCTGGGCAGTTTACAACAATGATAAAATACAGTAAAATACAATATAAAATACAAACAATAAAAACATCATAAACATTTCACTACTACACCTACACGCTTAAAAACTGAATTTGAAAATGACTTAAATAGTCAAGAACAAGGTAATAAAACTAGACCAGTTGAAAAGCTGACATAACCACCACCACCCCATGTACTATTTGGAGCTGTTCAATGCCTCCGCATAGAGGGCAATCTTAACCCGGTGCCAAAAGGACAGTAGAGTTGGCGCCAGGCGGGCCTCAGTGGGGAGCTTATTCCACAGCTGGGGGGGGGCTACCACAAAAAGGCCCTCCCCCCTTGTTGCTGCCCTCCGAGCCTCCCTCAGAGGTGTCAGTTGGATGCTGAGCATAGCATCCGGGTAGATTGTGGCTGGGAGAAGCATTCAACCAGTGTGGCGTAGTGGTTGGAGTGTTGGACTGGGACTCGGGAGATCCGGGTTCTAGTCCCCACTCGGCCATGAAACTCACTGGGTGACTTTGGGCCAGTCACTGACTCTCAGCCTAACCTACCTCACAGGGCTGTTGTGAGGATCAAATGGAGAGGAGGAGGATTATTATGTAAGCCGCCTTGAGTTCCTTGCAGGAAAAAAGGTGGGGTATAAATGTAATAAATAAATAAATAAATAAATAAACCAGGCATTGTGGTCCTAAGCCATGTAGTTTGTACCCCACCCTTGATGACCCCAGACACTATAAAAGCAAAACCACATAGCCCAATCCCAGGTTTTATTTCTTGGCCACCCCTGAGGTGTGATGCAAAGTTAGGAACTTAGATTATAGTGCCATAGTACTTTATAAAAGGATATGAGCAGTATAAGCCCCTGCACCAAGGAGCTCACCATATAACATACTGCCAAAAGATAATAATAATAATAATTGCAGCCGGGCTCATTCCATTTTGCAGAATATCTGATATGCTACACAGCATTCTAATGGCAAACACAAGGTTTAATGCTTGCTGTCTTTCTTGAAGCAACGAAATGTCCCCCCTCCCTTAACAAATAAAAATAAAAATAAAAATAATGCTTGGAAACATAATTTCCGCCAGTAACTCAATATTCAGGCCAGGAAGATATGGCTTAACAGCCTGCAATTTCTCATTGATTGTCCAATTCTAACAACAACCTAGTAAGCTAATAATGTTTACACAGAAAGAGAGGAGGTATTTAAATGATAATGTATTTCAAGAAGAGACACAAAATTGCTCCGTACTGTCTCCCCGTAGCGTTTGTGTCCCAAAGCAGGAATGAATTGACGTAAAATTATTAAAAAGTATGACAGCTCAAGGTCCCCCCCCCCCTGCTTTCCAGTGTTCAGTGGGATCTTGGCAGTGACATACGTGAGGTTTTTTTTCATTTCACTCTCCCATTCTAGACATCATTCACTACTATTACCGGAGAGGATCTGGAAAGGCTCTTTTATTTGAAGACCCATCACAATAGATTAGTCAGGTTACCAAAACTGCCAAATGTTTCAGGTGCTGTCAAAGATGATTACGACTCTCGAGAAGATGGGATTTATTAGGGTCTGTTTCTCAGAAAGCAACGCGCTTGGTTCTGCAACTCCAGCTTGCTTCGATCTTCAAAACGAAACAGAACGGCATCCGGTTGAGCATCCATGCACTCCCCGCTCACCTTGGAATGACTGAATCAGACCAAGTTATCTTCCCTAGCCCAAAATACAGAGTAACTCTAAGCCAATGTCATTCTGTCTGAAATCAGTGGGCAGAGAAACCCATCTGAATATCCAGTCTACTACAATCACCAAGAACAACTAATTCTGGACATTACCAAACTAGCTCAGAGTCTAGGGATGTGCGACCCTGGAAAACTCATTCCGTTTGAGTTGGATGGACCTGGACTTTCGATACATTTCCGACCCGACAGATGGAAGTAGGCTGAGTAGGCTTCCGTGCAATTGCTCAATATTTGCACAAATTTGGAGCCAAGAACTGCGTATCTCTAGCACAATTTGCACAAATTGTGTAAATTCGTGCAAATTGTGTAATTTTATGCAAATTGTGTCAATTGCGCAAATCAGGGCCGACTCATTAGGTTCAAGTTGTTGCTGTTGTCCTTGTAGCATTTGACATGAGAAGTATGGAAGCCGCCTCTTCTCCCTGCATGTGCACACACTTCACCTTGGCCACCTTGAGTTTTATGACAGTTATAATTTCAGATTAGTGCAAAATTCAGGCCACCGCTCTGCAATTTACGCAAACTGTGGAGCAGAGGCCTGAATTTTGCACACATCTCCCCGTCTTTCAAAAAAAAAATAAAAAATAAAAAATTATGCAAATCTCAGCCCGTTTTAAAAATGGAAGTCCACGAGCTGGCTCAACTCGCATCAGATCGAGTCGGCACCAACTCAGTGTTGATGAAACCGAATCTGCGGGGCTGAGTCAAGAAAGTCTGTTGGATTTTCACCCCTGATCAGATTCCTCACACATCCCTACTTGGAACAAGCAATTAGGTAACCAAGGCTGGTTTTGTGATGTCCCTCCAGTTCCACCAGAGTTCTACTCATCTTAATATTACCCATTACTAAAAAGTACATCAAAGTAAGTGACAGGGTGGTTTTGTTTCATCTCCTGTATAACACATCATTGACACATCTTCTATCTGGAATGCTTTCCATAAATAGTGATAAATAGTCAGGGATGTACGGACTTTGTTAAACCCGTTCCATCTGTGTTTCATGGATTGTCAGGCGACTTTCGTTCCATCATCCGGTCATTGACAGAATCGGATCTTTTGTAGGAGAATTTCATTCTACTTGCACTAATTGCATGTGCATTGATGCACACTTGCACATGTGTGCAAATATACAAATTAATTAATGCAAATTTATGCAAATTTTCCCAGAAGAGAAAACAAAAAGGAGAAATCCGCAAATGTTCCCAAAATCTGCATTTTCACATTTTAGCATACGGGGTAAAATGCACATTTTTGCTTGGTGGTTTTTTCCTTTCCTTTCTTTCATATTTTTGTACATCTCAATTTGTGGACAATTCTGGAAGGTAAAATAACCAGTCCGGAAGTCAGCGGAAACAACACGACTCAGAAAAAGCAGGTCTGCTGCGGAATCTGTGGGTTTCATTCATAGAAATCTGAACTCACTTGAATCCATTTTGGATTACTCCAACATGCCTAGTCAAGACCCATATGATGGTTGTCTGCCCACCCCCGCCCAGTCCAAGGCTTTGTTATTACCAGCTTTGGGCAAATCCCATTAGCCCCCAACCATCTGAAATTATAAATCGAAAAGCTTTCCCTCTCTTAGACAACTTTTCAAGGGATGAAAATCAGCAGGAGTTAGGAAGAGTACCCTGAACATAAATTAGATTTCTGCTTCTTGATTGCAGCACCAAGAGCTGGACACTTCTGTTTTTTGTGGAGAGTTAGCAGAGGTAAGCCTAACTCTAAATCAGTGTAGAGAAAGTCAGTTAGCTAGATAAGGGATAAAGAAGCATATACAGATATTAAACTCCCTCCAAGTCCCAGAGAAGGAAAAACTCAAACCTGTCCTTTTGACATGCCTGCTTTCTATGTACAAAGATATTTTGCATTGAGGACCATTTGCACTGACAACCTACCCCACTCCACCTGTGGTCTGAAGTGGTACAAACCAGGCATAGCTTTACTGCCTCATCTGCTGTTTGTGATAGCTTGGCCTTGCATAGAGATGGACGGTATTACCCCCACTTGACAGGCATATGAAACACCATTGGTTGACTTTACTCAGCCTTCTCCAACCTGGTGCCTCCCAGATGTTATGGACCTCAACTCCCATCAACCCAAGACAGCATGGCCAATGGCCAGGAGTGATGGGAGTTGTAGTCCAAAACATCTAGGTGACATTGGGGAAGGCTGACTTAACTTTTTGGTCAACAACTCGTTTTTCCACAGAGCCACTATGACAATGGAGCACACTGCATATATCCTTTGCTGTGCTGACTACAACAACTGGAGGGACCAAACAGAGACTCCCCAGGCCAGGCAGATTTGACTGGAAGGCTGCCAGTTGCTGAGGCCTAACAAGGATAGGACAAGGACATTAGATAATTTGAAAATGAAACCAGACAGGCCAATTGCATGCAGGAATAGTAAGAGGCAGCAGGAGGGGGAGATGTTAGTCTTACCTCTTTCTGTGTCGTAGAGGTATACAAACTTTTCCCAGTTGTAATATGTCAGAAGGCTCAAGATGGCTCCTTTCAGAGCTGGCCGCATTTGAATGACAAACTGCACATCAGCGTCAGTTGGGAAGCTGGGTGTGATGAAAGATGTGTGCAGCGCCCCACAAAAAGATGTCAGTGTGTTCATCGACATCTGGTCATAGAATCCAAAGATGGCATAGACTCCCCTGGAAAACTGTGAACAGACTAAGAAACAGAAGAACAAAGCAGTTACAAAGGAGGGATGGCCAAGCAGGACTGTTACAATGCACTGATATAAACAAGAAAAAGTTGCAATAGTGATTATCTAACAACAAAGCTAGTAGAAATCATCTTTATCTGATAAGCCTTATCAGATAAGTAGCAAAGATGATTGCTATTTGTTTTGTTATTAAATAAAAAAGAACATGAAATTCTAGAAGGGAATGACCCATAAATTTGTTTTACTAGAATTCCTCTATCATTGATTTTGGGCTCCCCCCCCTTTCTTTCTTTCTTTCTTTTCTTTTTTTTTTTTAAAATCCAGGCTGCAAAACAGATGAATAAAATTTATGAACTCTTGTTTCTGACATACATGGACATGCAGCTCTATGCATTCATTTCTGAAGAACTGAGTTGTGCTTTCTGAAAGATTGTTGCTAACTCTTCATTGGTGTTTGGAAACCAACCATTTCCTGGTAATGATATATTTTACAGTGCAAGATACATAAGAGGAATAATTGCATGAGATAGAGGCGACAACCTTTGCAGTAAATAGACGGTATTGCATTCCCAAAGACCATTCCCAAAGCATTCATTAGTTCCACAAATCATAATATTTAGAATCTCTAAAGCCTGCTAAAGCAATTTTAGAAGGGGAAAAAAGATTCTCCACAATAGCTCATTGACACGGCACCAGAGGTGTCATCTTAAATAACTATTCCGTAGGAGGGGAGAGAAAGAAAACCACTTCCTAGCAACATCTGTAGGAAAATCAGATGCAAAACTATAAAAACATAAAGAGCAACAGGTTTTATTCCAGAGAGGTTAAACATTGTGAATGGGTATGAAACACAAGGGGACAGAATCATATTCAGAAGGGGGCAGATATGTTGGATGGCGAGTCACGATCTACCTGACTGATGCAAGGAATGTAGAGCATGCTGGGTTTAAAGTAAAAAAGAAAAAGAAAAAAGTTAAGGGCAGCCTCCGCAGCAGAAAAGAAGACACAAAATCAACTAGAATTCTATGTTTTCCCCCCGAGGTCTGACAAGAGCATTAAATCCATTGCTACAAATATATATATATATATATATACGGTATATATATGCGCCAGAAGGAAAAAGAAATACAATTTTTCAACATTGTAAACAAAAATGAAGCAAAACATCACACACACACACACACACACACACACGAGTAAACTAGCTTACAGGCAAAAGAGCAGTAGAGTGGGAAAAGAAAATTGTGTGTGGGGGGGAAACACCATCATCTACTACTATTATGACTCATAGCTCTTTGTGGGAGGGCTCGTAACTTAGTGGCAGAAGGCTTGCTTGGCGTGTCTAAGAGCCCCGAGCATTTATGTTGAAGAGGCTGGTTGTGTCAGCGAGGCAGTATATCCACTCTCTAGAGTTTAGTCTGAACTCTGAACTTTAAGGGAACTATGCATGGCGCTGAACCCTACCCCCAAAATAGGTTTGGGACCATGGATAACTCCTTTAAGTTCAGAGTAAAACCCAGAGTGGAAACACAGCCCCGCTGACACTGGAGCCACCGGCTTCCACTCTAACTCTATAGCTCCATTGCTATTATATTGCTGATGTTTGCGTTTTAATGTTTTGTAAACCACTTTGAGCACAATGTTGCAGGAAAGTGCCTAAATAACGACGAGGACGACGACGACAACAACAACAACAACAACAACAACAATAATATAGTTCTCTTAGGGCAGCTCACAATAAAATAATCAAAATGCTAAAAACTCTGAGAGTGTGGTGTAGTGGTTAGAGCGACTTGGGAGATCCAGGTTCTAGTCCCCAGTTGGCCACGAAGCTCACTGGGTGACTTTGGGCTAGTGGCTGACTCTCAGCCTGACCTATTTCACAGGGTTGCTGTGAGGATAAAATGGAGACGAAGGGGAGCATTTAAGCCGCCTTTGTAAGAGGGAAAAAAGGTGGGATATAAATATAATAATAAATAAAAACAAATAAATTAAAAACAACAACACTACAAAAAAACACGATGGTACCTAACACATACATGTCAGGTTAAAAAGATTAGGGTTCTCTCAAGATGGGTTTTTCATAACACATTATATAAGCAGAAGGCTGAGATTACTGCAGGGAACACATCTGGCTTACTTAGAAAACAAGTTCTGATGTTGATCAGAATGAACGTCTGCAAAAAACAAGTCAAAACCCAAATAAATGTTAACTTTAGAATGGGAAGAACTGTAGAAAAAGCCAGTAAACTCTAAAGTTATCATATTCACCAGGCTATTCTTAGAGTTGGATTATCACAGCAATATTTGATCTCACCCTCCGCCCCACTCCACACAGAACTCCCATCGATTTCACATGCTTTATTTCTTGCATGAAGAAAAATGCAGACTGACTCTCCGCTTGCTCACCCCTCCCTTTCCTCCATGTAGTAGTTCAGAAAAAGAAAAACCCGCATTAATGCATTTCTGATCTCCATTTGAACTATGTCGTGTGCAGAATGGGAAACGCATAAATGGGTTGTTAAATAAGCAGTTTTGGTAAGCCATGATGGAGAAAAGAGTAATAAAATATCCTTTAAAGAAATTCTAGCCTTGGCAGGCTCATCTCCTTAATAATTACTGCTTCTTAGAAATGCTTTCCATTTTTATTCACTTATGTTTAATATTTATTTTACAGGGTTATTTAAAAAAAAAAACACCAACAAAACAAGGACATGAATCATTTTTATGTTAGCCTTTCTGGTACAGGGGATTTCACAGCAGAACCGATTGTCCTTTCTTTTCAGTGCAGTGAAGGGAAGTTCATGGTTTGGCACACACAGAGGTGGGCCTATAGCCGGGGGGGTGGGTGGGCTGCCCCCCTAAATTTTCTCTGCCTCTCATAAGTTTTTTTTTTTTTACAAACTAATAATTAAAAATCAGGTTATGATTTTGTTTTTAAAAGGCCTGCAAACCAGATGAACTGCCTCCACCACTTTTTTGGCAGTCCCCCCCGTGCAGAACTTTTAGGCTGACTACGGGCCTACACAGAGGGTCTCTCCTCTTTGTTGTAGACCAGGGGTGTTGAACCTCTTTCAACACGAGGGCTGGATTCCATTACGGAGAAGCTCTCGGGGGCTGCATTCCAGTGGTGGGCGGAGCCAAAGGCAAAAAAGGGGGCAGGCCCAAAAAGAACCAGCATATTTTAGCTTACAGCTTTTACTGCCAGAAATTAAGCCTTAGGAGAGGCATTTCAGTCTGTAAGACTGGGGTGTGTGTGTTCAAAAGCTGGGAAACCACCAATCCGTGGGAAGGGGGTGGGACCAGGGGAGCGAAACAAAACCTTTGAACTATCATTACAGCTATTTAATATGGGCAGTATTTTTGGTATTTTGGCCCTGTGCAACACTGGATTGCAGCCCTCAGCCCCCGAGAGCTTCTCCGAAACTGAATGTACATGTTACGCATGACGTGTTTCCTTCTGTGTAGATGCTTCTGTTCCTTGCTTTCTCTTTTGCAGTATCCTATGTCAAGATACAGTATGTTCACTTTTCATTCATAAATTAACAACTCAATTATTTGACCAATCTCCTCTCTCCTCCACCCCTCTCAGTAGAGGGAGGGGGGGAGAGAAACTGGTTTTTAAAAAAAGTTGTTCATTTGCTTAAGCTTCTGGATTATAAAGCAAGACATGTTTACACCTGCCTGATCAGCCTGAGGTTTCCATCAGCCTTCTGGTGTATGAGCATCAAGAATTTCCCGGGATTAGGGGTTATTTGCAGAATCATCTTCTCCCATATAGACCTGCCCAATTGGTTAAACTTAAGACCTTCTTCACAGACCATTGTTCAGGGACTCCTGCCAGTGCCTGCAGAGGTTATGTGGGTGATGACCTGGGGACAGGGTCTTCTCTGTGGTAGCACCCATTTGTGAAATACTTTCCCCAGAGAGATTCATTGGCCACCACCTTTAGTTATCTAGGGTGAAATCTTATGGACTGTGCCCTCGCTACTCGGAAGCCGAGGGGGAGGGAAGGAGGTTGGAGGAGGCTCAGGATAACTCATATCCTGGCCTCTCTGGTGTCCTCCCCTCCCCGCCCACCGGAGCACCCCTTTTCCTTCCCCTCCTCCGAGGTCACTTTTCTGACCTCAGAGAAGTGGCCGGCGTGGTTCTTCCCATGCCAGCTGAGAGGGGGAGGGGGCAGATCTCTGACTCCCCCTTCCAATGTCAGAGTGTTGCCTCTGACCTCAGAGGAGTTTCCCCAGCCATTTTATGGTCCCTGGGATGCTTGCCGAGGATATACAGGATGGCTCTCTTAGATAACAAACGAAAACAGACTCACTTGCCTGAGTCTTTGGCAAATGAGCATGCTGTTTATTCTGCCAACATACTGTTGTTTCATTTTACTGTACTTTTGTCTGGGTTCTATTGTTGCTGGGGTGTGTGTGCTAATTCTTGATGTAAGCTGCAGTGGGGGCCATTGTGGCAGAATAACAAGATTCAATAAATTAAAGTGCATTGCGAAAGAGAACCGAGATGGCATAAAAAAACTGAGGGATGTTGCTTACTGGTATTTGTTTGCAGTTGTATTCCCAAGCTCTGCTCATAAAGCCAACATTTATGCAGACTCTGAGCCATGATGCTGTCTTTAGTCTAGCGCTGATTGCCTGGGAAGCTAAACATTATGTAGAAGTTTATTTGTTTTTTGTGGGGGGGAAACTCATGCATGAAATTGGTACTTTAGTCTGCAACCTGCCAAATTTGAACAAAAGCTCTTCAAAGTTCAAACTCTCTCTCTCCCTCCCAGCTCCTTCCTTCCCTGATTTAGGACTTTGAGGGATACTTCATGCATTTTCAAAAGCAACATCTCTGTTTTGTTCATTCGGGCTAATCTAGGTAGCTGGGGTTGCTCCTGACCCCTAAAAAGAGGGGGGGGGGAAACCTGTTTTGAAAACTATAAATTTTAATTTATGTTCAGGTATCATCAAACTGGATGATGCTACTGCTTTACCAAAATAACCTAAGAATAAGCCAGTTTGGAATCTTTATAAACACTGCAGTTGTTCTATACCAGTGATGGTGAACCTTTTTGAGCCCGAGTGCCCAAACTGCAACACAAAACCAACTTATTTATTTCAAAGTGCCAACGCTGCAATTAAACCTGAATATCGAAGTTTTAGTTTTAGAAAAACAACTCATACAGTTGTTCAAACTAATTAACATCTTTTGTCTTTAAAGAAAAACACCATAACAGAGCTTTCAATGATACAAACAGTTTTTTGTTGGGGGAAAAAATCAACTCAAAAAATTATTATAGTACTACATTGTACACATAGCCTGAAGGGAATTTATACAAACTTTTTAAATAATTAGGCACATGTATTTTTGGATAAGGGATTCTCAACTTGTAATATGATAATATGCCACACTGAAATTGTATGGGGCAAGCTTTACCCCGGGTCCTTTCCCTGCTTCTACAGGTGTTGGATTAGTAAAAGTAAAAGTCAACCTGTACTAGGATGAGCAAGATAAACAAGAAAACTAAACGTGCTGAACACATTTTAAACACTTTATGTCTTGGACTGCAAACACTGCATTAGGTAAAAGTTTGCATTGGGCATGCTTTTGCACAATTAATGTGATTTTTGCTATTGCTTGCATGCTGATAATTTGTCAAACCTTGGCTCATACTCCGTTAGTTTGAGAGCAACACATGCAGCACTCAGGTAAACTGTTAGGGCTTTACATCCAAGCCATGCTCTGTGCATCATTCTTCAAATCTTTAAATGTGATAACAATGTAGAAAAGAATTAACAAATTCTAGAATAAAATCATTGTTCCACACTGTGAGAAAGAACAAGATCATTAGTGTTTTGCAGAAGGGGGCAGTCTTTTCACGATCTGGTGACCAATGGCTCGAGTGCCCACAGAGCGGTCCCTGCGTGCCAGCTGTGGCACCCGTGCCATAGGTTCGCCATCACTGTTCTATACGATTTGATAGATTGGGTATCGGTCTAGCTGTACAGTCTGATAACTCAGGGACAAGGTCTCAGTGGTAGAACACCTGCTTTGCATGCGGAAGGTTCCTGTTACAGTTCTTGGCATCTTCAGGTAAGGCAGGAAAAAGGCCTGCACGAAACCTTGGGGAGCAGCTGCTAGTCAGTGGAAGGGAGTGCATGTAACATTAAAACCATGGTTTAGCATTATGAAGATGTGCCATAGCAAGTCTCAGATTCGCACATTTCCCTCCTCTGGCACAGTTGCAAGGAGGAGATCAGGGGCTTTGGATTCCATTCTAGATTAACTACTCTTTAGCATTACATCCAAACTCTAAACTGTGGTTAATCGTAACTATGGTTTGTTGCAAAAAGCCAGCTATTTAAAGTATAGTTTGATGTTGGCTTGTTTCAACAAGCCATAGTTAAGATCAACCACAGTTTCTTGGGTAATTAGGGATGGATGAGTCTGTCAATTTCAGTTTCTCATTTTTCTAATCTTAAATTTGATTTGTCCTGAACCTTGAGAATTTTTCCAGTCTTAAATTTGTTTCATCCCAATTAAACAAACAACCAAACAAACAAACAAACAAAACTTCTCATGAAAATAATCTGTAAATAGAAAGATGTCAGGGAGAAGGGAGAGTCATCTGCTTGACATGCTAAGTTTCTGCTCACAAGGTGTTCTTTTCAATATGGGGAAACATTCAAACACCTGGAACCTCACATTTCCAGGTGTTTGAATTTTTCTAAAGAAGAAAGGCAGCACCGAGATCAACTTACCAGAACACTCTCTGTGCTTTTGTCCAGAAAATACTATACTTATTCTATTTTTAAAACATGCAGAGTCCAGCATTTCAGAAGATATTCCCTGTCAAAGGAATATTGGACAGATTGCCTTAGTTGGATATAAATATAAGCTGTGGGAGTTTTACAGAAATCCAAAATGGAGGTTTAAGGATTAGAGTGGATTAAAAGGTGAAACAAGAGAGAATTTGCCAGGCTATTAATTAAGATTTGTGAAGAGAAATATTTATTTGAGCTTACTTCACCTTTCCTCTGCAAGGCCTTTCAGACAATGAAAACCAATTTTTGGGGAAGGGAGATATAAGAGAATTTCCAGAGAACAGCACTTTCATATCTGCGGATGCCAGATGGCTGAAGATATCATACATTATATGTTATACTGGATGTTATATGACATTCCAAGGGGGGAAAAATTGAAGAAAAGCTTAGAGTTGGTAGCCACTTATAGTGACATGGATAAACTTAAATATCTGTTGCTAGCACAGTGAAGCCTGTTATATTAAAAACAGCCAAATTTGCTGTGAAAGCCTCCCAAGTCAAGCAAGCCAATAAGGCTACTCTTCTGGCTTAAGGACTTTGCCTCTGATGTATGACTGATACATCAGGGTTGTATCAGGTTGTATCAAGGTTGTATCAGACTGATACAACCTTGAGAATTTTTCCAGTCTTAAATTTGTTTCATCCCAATTAAACAAACAAACAAACAAACAAACAAACAAAACTTTTCATGAAAATAATCTGTAAATAGAAAGATGTCAGGGAGAACGGAGAGTCATCTGCGTTAAATGTTTGATTTACTTAGGGCACAATCCTATGGCCACTAGACACTGCCTAGCCAGCCACAGGAAAGGTCGGAGTCCAAACTCCAACCTTGGAAACGTGCTTTGAGTTTGGAGCTGGGACTCCGACCTTGGAGCGCCCTCCTCTGCCTGTGCAGCCGGTGCAGTCCTTTCTGTGCTGGCTGTGGCTCCAAGGTCTCAACCTGTCCTCCTTGGAAGCAGGGCCAGAAGACTTAGAGGGCTGAAGTCAGCCCTCTTTCGCAGGGTGGGAGAAGCACGGAGGCAACCTTCACCTCCATGCTCCTCCTGCCCTCAATAGGATGCCCATAATCCTCTGAGTTTGGAGGGTTACGGGAAGCCACATTGGATCGTGTTGTTAGTTGTACATGATTTTTCTTTTGTCTGTAGCCTGTAATTGGTTGCCTAATGAACTTGATTTGGATCTGGAGTTAATATTTTTGCGGGGATATTCCAACATGATCAGCTTGCTCAGTCACTGAGGTCATCAAAGGACATTTTCCTGGTGGTTCCACATTGACCTATGGCCTGATTTTGGAGCCCATCAGGAGAAGAGCCTTTAGTGTGGTGCCTCCCTCTCCATGGAACTTCCTGCCTCTGGATGTCAGGCAGGCGCCCGCCAACATTGTTTTGTTTCCGGTGCCTGCTGAAGGCATTTTTATTTTAAGGTTTAAGCAGCGATACCTAATTCTCCATTCTGCTCAAGCCCAACTTTCTTGCTGTGTCAACCAGCAGGTCTCGCTAATTTCCAAGGTCTTAAAACAAGGACGACCAGCCAATTAAAAACAAACAAGCAAAAAAGGAAAGAGAGAGAGAGAGAGAAAGAGAACAGTACACAGATTAATGGCTTTACCTACATACACAGCTAGGACAATAGGTTGCAGACAAGGTGGCTGACTTTTTCAGCCAAAAACTGCGGGTTTGGTGGTGGATCTGAGTGTTTGGCTGGGTGGCTGCAGCGATCAGGGTGCAGTGATCAGCGCCCACTAACAAGAACCCCCCTGGATTTCCTCCTCTTAATCACCATTGCAAACTGCTTGTTCACCTGCTCTGCTGGCCCAGACAGTGGCGGTGGTGAGGAGGAGGAGCAGGAGACGCCACTGCCTACTCGCTCACTGGCTCTCTGCCTATCAAACAAGCAAGTGGTAGCAATGATGAGAAAGAGGAGGAGGAGCTCATGGAATAGCACTGAGAAGGTCGACTCATGGAGGGAGTGGGCCCATCGAGGGTGCCTTGCCCAAGGACCCTAAAAAAACCTGGAGCCAGCACTGGCTGCGATGGACTAGGGAGGTGCAATTTTCTAGAATCCCAGGGAGGCAGCGATGCAGTTAGGTAGCGTTAGGTGCTGGACGCAGTGGTCTTACGAGAGAGGGGAGGAGGGGCCCCTCTTTAGATATGAATGTGTATCACTTCGCCTACTTTAGAATGGGATTAGCCAGCCCTGCTGCATTTGGGGGCCCTTCTGCTTATCCCACTGTGTGGGGCCCCAGATCTCTGCCCCAAAGTCCTGCCCTGATGGCACCACTGGGAATCCATCAAAGGGGCTACCTGGTTCTAGAATACGCACACACCGCCAATTGTTGCGAACCTCCCGGAGAGCTTCAGCCATTGGGTGGTATAGAAGAAGAAGAAGAGGAAGAGGAAGAGGAAGAGGAAGAAGGGGCACCATAGACCTTTGCAAAGGTTCTTGTTGCCTGTGTCTCTGACAGCTAGCCTATGTGACATTTCTTCTCTCTTACACCTGCCCAACATAATGGTGAGTATTCATCTAGCATACATATCAGAGTCCATTCCTGACTTCTGCCTCTTAATCATCCAGAGCAGACAGTTGCATTACACACACACACACACACACACACACAGCTCCAAAAGACAGTAAAACCAAACAACAATTTACAAAATTGGGACAGGGAAAAGAAAGAGGGACCTGGGGAGGGGCATGTGTCCTCCTTTATAGAGGACAGTCCTTTATTTGAATGGCTACCAGAGGCGTCCTCTATTTTTGAAGAGCTGTCCTATCCAATTCCAGTTTAAAGTAAAAGAAGAACCACATGAACTGTTGTCTGTCAATAGTTAGGAGCTGTATAGCAGGCTGACCAGGCAGGCTCACAGGTCACCCGGTCACGGTCATCCAGCATTATGGTGATATGACTGTCTTTCTATTGAAATTATAATTATTATTTCTAAATGTGCATCTATACATATAAATCAGCAAATGCAACATTCATGCAAATCACTGTCCTCACAGTCTCCCCCGCTATGGCAAAATGCACCGTATTTCTATTTAAATTATAATAATCATTTCTAAACATGCATTCATTCATACATCAAAATTAACAAATGCAGATTTTATGCAAATCACAGTCCTCTTTTGTCCTCTTTTTTGGGTGTGTGTGTGTGTGATGCATTCCCTCTTTTTGGGTGATTCATAAGTGGCCACCCTACAGAAAGAAAGGGCCAGATGGAATATATACTTAGTCCCACGGGCACTGCTAGGCATGGGCTGATGGGGCCCCGGGCCCAAATCTATTCCGCAATGTCCATTGGTGCCAGTAGAAGGTGTGTGTGTGTGTGTGTTTCCTCACCCCCCCTCTGCTTCAGTGCCCCACAGTTTTCAAGGGGGATTGAAGACGGGGAAGGAACCATTAGCTCCTCCCCACATGCTGCGATAAACCACTCCCCACGCAATCTTCCCCTGCATGGCAATTAAGCTTGGGAATTAAAAAACAACAACACATTTCTACACTGGATTGAGATTTTGTGGGGCAGTTAACCGAACAATTTATTTGATTGGAGATGATTCAGATGAGAAATGAGTTGGCTGGTTTTCCCTCCTGTGAAATTTAAAGAAATCCTCATAATTACGTCTAAATGTGCATGTGTAGGTATATAAGTAGCACAGAGAGAATTTTTTTTTTTTGCAGATTTGTGTCCTATGGGTCTCTGGGCCCCAAATCCTAGCAACACCCCTGCGTAGCCCACCACGTAAGGATGTGGTGAGGATAAAAATGGGATAAGAACCCCATGTATTACTGACTTCAGCTCCATGGAAAAGGATGGGCTACAAACAACAAATGAAGTAAGGGTGCAATTCTATGCATGTTTTGACAGAAAAAAGGCCTACAACTCTCAGCATGCCCCAGCCAGCTGGGGCTTGCTGGGAGTTGTAGGCCATGGAGGCTGGTGGCACTGCGCCAATGCCAGTGGGGCTCTATATGCACACCAGGTTTCCATCTGAAATTTTAAAGCGCTATCCATGGTGCTGAACTCCAGCCCGCCAAATAGGTCCAGCACCATGGACAGCTCCTTTAAAGTTCAGACTGAAGCCCAGAGTGGATACACAGCCCCACTGGCACTGGACCCGCCAATCTCCACTGGTTGTAGCTCTTTTTTCTGTCTAAACATACATAGGATTGCACCTTAAATGAATCTATAACATCTCCCTAGAATGCTCGCAATGTCTGAAACAGAAGTTTCAGAGTCTTTGGTGTGCACGGGATGGTCATCTCTCCAAGATCCTTGCAATTACCAAGGGCAAGTAATAGTTTGTTTTAATGAAGGAAAAGCTGAAATTCTCTCAACTTTTTGTAAAGAGTTGCTGGGTCAGATAAAATTGCCTGACTGGCCAGATGTTGCTCTGTTCCTCCTTTATACATCAGGTGATTTCTCTCCAAGCTGCATTATTAATCCTTTTCTCTTTTTTTGCCCCAGCTGCAGTGTACATCATATGCTGGATCAATACTTTAAATAATAAGCAAACAGTTAAACAAGAGTTTTATACCATAAAGGGAGGGTGGGCAGAAGAAAAGAAAATCAATTGCCAGTGTCAGGCACCTGCTAGACTGGGGATCTAAAATATACAACTGTAAGCTTATCTCCATTAAAAGAATACTTAGATGCAATGCTGTGTATCGCATTCATGGATCAATTCTGGAATATCTATTGCAAGGGTCCAATTCCAGAGGGGACTATTGTTTAACTTTCCTCATGCATCCAAATGCTATAGAAAGCAGCCGCCGGGCTCCGCTTTATGAAATGCACCTTTGGTTAATGGCTTCTTTGCTGATGAGCAGAAATTAAGACTTCCCTTTAGAGAGAAAAAAAATAGTGCATGATTTCATCATGAAGTCACTGAGGGAAAAAGGCAGCAAATCAAGGTTAGGCTCCAACAGATGCTGTCAGCAGTGCAATTTTTATTTGCCCTGCCTTGAAGTACAGTACAAGCTCACTGGAGACCAATTAAAGGTAAAACTTTACATTTTAAGGAATTCAGGGCAGCTGTTTATGGTGGCAATTCCTCATAACATATAGACCAGTGTTCTCCAACCTTGGGTCCCCAGATGCTTTTGGCCTACAACTCCCAGCATGCCCCAGCCAGTGTAGCTGACTGGGGCATGCTGGGAGTTGCAGGCCAAAAACATCTGGGGACCCAAGGTTGGAGAACACTGATATAGACCCACACTGTCCTTTCCCACTCTCTTTGGATCTAACCTTGCCTACTAGGCTCCCTGACCCTCCCAATTTTTATTTAATTTAAGATTAGATAGATAGATAGATAATTAAATTGGGAGGGTGGCATGCTTCAAAGCAAAGTGCTGCCCTCCAACACCATCTGTATTTGGGTTTGAAAGTGTGGTTTTGTGTTTTGGAGCTCAGAGCCCACCACCACTGCCTTGTACTTTGGTTCTTGGGCAAGTTTTCATCTCACCAATTTGCCTTCCAGCAAATGAGTGTTTTCTGACTGGCCACGCCTACCATAGCAGCCAATTTATGAATGGGCAAGCACCTCTCCCATGCAGCCATCTTATGAATGGGCAAATACCCCACCATGAAAGCCATTTTGTGAGAGTGCCCATGACACTTTCTCAAAATTTCAAATGTGTCCACTGACCCCAAACTTTACTTTGATGAGGGGTAAGTGCTGAATTTCAGAATTGGTGGGTGGGTGGGTGGGTGGGTGGAAACACCCTTCAGTTCCAAAAAAGCTGCACTAATTATTAGCTGAGCTAATTTCCCTTCCAAAGGTTGGGCTAGCTTGTAATTAGCTTACCTCAGCTTGTAATTAGTTTGCCTTAGTGCCCATTATCCCTGCCACCAGTTTCTGTCCTTTTCTAAAATTACTTTGCAGGGGAAGGGAAGCCTGCTGCAGGGAAGGCTGCATGTTCTAGAGTACTGCCTGTGGCCAGGAACTGTGGTTTTGCAGGGTTCCCCCTGTGGGAAGGAGTCAAAGGGTATTCAGCTGAAGATGCTTAGACTCCCTCTTCAGGCCTCTAGACTCAATGCACAAAGGTTGGGAACTGAAGGGGAGAGAGTGGCACACACTGGGACATGAGGGAAGGGGCAGCACAGATGGGGACGTTGAGGCGTTTGGCCTCTTCATGCCCCCTACATCGTTCAAGTCCTCACACATTCATTTGAACACCCAAATAGGGCTCATGCATGACTCTCCAAATAGGACGGCTGCTTATTGTCCCCAAAGAGGAAATGCATCACCTAGAAAGAGGACAAAAGAGGACATGGATTAGCATCAAATCTGCATATGCTAATTTCTAGGTATGGATGAATGCAAGTTTAGCAATAATTATTATAATTTATATAGAAATACAATGCCTTTTGCCATAGTGGGGAAGACAGTGACCGGGTGACTGGTGTACCTGTCTGCTCAGTTTGCTGCCCAGGTGCTAACTGTTGATGATGGGTGACTTCAAGGCCTCTGCACTCTCCATTCTTATGGTTCTTTATTTTATTTATTTATTCTTCTGATTTGTACCCCACTTTCTACCAATAAAAATGGCACTCAATGTGGCTAAACCAAGTCTTTAAACCAGACCTGGACTGGACAGCCCTTCAGATAGAGGACACCTTCAGAGGACAGTCTTTTGGCTGTACTTAAAATAGAGGACTGTCTTCAGTAAAATGAACGAGGTACCTGGCCACCCTGCTCCCCAAAGAAGTGTGTTCATAATCTCAAATTTCTCTCAGTTGGAAAGGCACACAAGAACCCAAGCCTCCTACCAGCCCCTCAAAATCCAAGACTTGAATCATCAGCTTGAAAATTATCCTCAGAAAATATTGAGTAAATGAATCCATTCCAGACACACCATTTCTTCTGCTGCTCATATTTATAAGATCTCTTTACTGCACAACTTGCTCTTGATGTATCTGGTAGAATCAGAGGAGATTTGTCAAAACTATAGGCCATAACAAAATGTGCCCAGAATGACACCATGGAACAAAGCAACTAGTCAATAAGACCACTGGGGGGAACAACACTCATCAGAAAAGAAAAGAAAACAAACAGCATATGCATGTCTAAATTTTTGGCATAGGAGGCAGCCTGTTAAGAAGCATTTCTATCACCAATTGAGAACAAGAGTTTGATCTTTGTTGAGTTCATCAGTGATTATTCCCAAGCAACAAATGGTCCAAATCAGCCTTGCCCAGCCATGTAGATGTGTTGGACTACTAGTCCAATCATCCTCATTGGCCATGAATGCTGGGGATGATGGGGATTGTAGAACAACACATCTGGAAGTGGCCAGGTTTGGAGATGGCTGATCCAGATGATGTATTCACTACCAAAAATCTCACTGCTCAAAAGGGACCACCATGTCTCCTACAGATGACATAGGACAATTCATCCTCCTTTAAAACTGTTAAGGACAAAACAAAACCCCACACATTTTCAAAGGAAAGGAAAAAGATTCTTGAATGTAAATTATGCATAATCAGTATTTATCAAGTTCAGTTAATTGGCCCATAACAAAAGAGACGTCTGGTACACTGCTGAGTAATGAACATGCCAAAAACAAAGAGGGAGACTTTACAATGAGCGTCTGATTGCAAAAAAAGTGGAAATCATCGTTACTTTCTAAATGCATCTTGCTTTTTCAGAAGAGGTAGAGCACAAATCTGCATGTTTGTGCACACATGTGGATGCACACGCACAAAATATGGTCCATTCTACAGTGGAAAGAATATTGCCCTTGAACTTTGCAGGACTGGATACAAATCCTCACTCAACCAAGGCACTCGGTGGGTGGCCTTCGGAAATTCTCTTTCTCTGTCTAAGCTACCTTGCAGTGTTGTGTGAAGCGTGCAAGTCAATGTAACATAGTCAAATAGATTGTAGGTCTTGCACCAAAGTTCAAATCTTGACTCAGCCAGTCACTGGGTGTTTACAGGGTAGTTGGGGAGGATACAATGGGAGGAATCCAGGTACACTACCCTGAATTCAGGGATGTCCAGATTTTATTAAATATGTTCCACCTGTTTTTCATGGATTGTCAGGAGTCTTTTGTTCTGTCATCCACTTATTGACGGAATCAGTTTTTTTGTACAAGAATTTCATTTTTTTGCAATGCACATTAGTTCAAGTGTGCATTAGTGCAAGTGCGCATTTGTGCAAGTGTACATTTGCACAAATCCACCCCCCCCAAATTAAAAAAAATGGTCTGCAAATCCACGGAATCTGTGTGGATCAGAAAAAGCCAGTCTGCTGCAGAATCTGCAGGGCAGATTCCTAGAAATCTGAACTCATTTGAATCCATTATGGATTTCTCCAACATTTCTACTTGAATTGGCTAGAGGAGAGATAGGATTAGGTGATTGTGGTGTGGCAACACCCTCATATATAGAGCAGCAACTGAAAGGAGTTCTCTGGGCCTCTCACTTAAATGAGTGGGGAGTGTGTGTAGGCTCTAAGGGAATATATATGTAGTATCACAAGGAGTCTAGCTGAAACTGATGAGGTCAACAGTGGGCAATCCAGGGTATTAATCAGGAGTGTAAGGATTGGACCCACTCTTCTTACCCACAAGCAGGACATGAGTGCAACAGCACCCTCCCGCCCATGTTCCCTAGCAACTGGTGTACATAGGCAGACTGCCTCTGATACTGGAGGTGGCATATAGCCATCAGGACTATTAGTCATGGATATAGCCTTCTCCTCCACCAATTTGTCTAATCCCCTTTTAAAGCCATCCAAGTTGGTGGCCACCACGACATCTTGCAGTAGCAAATTCCATTGTTTCACTATGTGCTGTGGGAAGAAGGACTTCCAGTCAATTTCATGGGATGAGCCCATGTTCTAACATTATGAGTGAGGGACAAAAAGGGGAGCAGTCTACTTAGTCTTGCTTTTAAAACAAAAACAAACCTAAAAAATATCCCATGCAAGTGGCATATAGGGCATATTCTAGTGCAGTGTTCTCCAAGTTACCTTGGGTCCCCAGATGTTTTTGGCCTACAACTCTCAGCATGCCCCAGCTATGCTGGCCGGGGCATGCTGGGAGTTTTAGGCCAAAAACATCTGGGGACCCAAGGTAACTTGGAGAACACTGTTCTAGCGTATCTTTCCCCTCGAACTTTGCAAAGTTATGGAAACGTTTTCTCCCCCAAACACACTTGCATGACGGTTGGGCAGTGTTATTTTTTTTTAATGTGTGTTAGGTCTTGACATCCTTCAAGCATCTCTCGTTTGGCAAACTGGGCGAGAGCAGCTTCACAGGTAGATTAACAGATTAAGTGAAGTGTCTCTTCAAACAAGGAGCGACAAGAGACCTCATTTCCCAGGAACTACCGGTTCCACAAACAGAAAGAAGGGTGTTTTTTTGTGTGTGCTTCTGTCACCTTCTTTGATTGCACATTTTAATCTTCGTGAACAAATCCATGCTCCCCCCCGCCCCCAGCCAACCAGCATGTTATCAGTCAATACAATCCTTTCTATGGACAATAGTACAGTCATGCCTTGGATTGAGAGCATAATTCGTTCCGGAAACGTGCTTGTAATTCAAAACACTCTTATATCAAAATGAAATCCCCCCCCCAAAAAAATTTGTACAGAGATCTTTAATTTAAACCGTACTACAGTACTTGTATTGCAAGATGTCGCTTGTATATCAAGTCAAATTTTTTAAATAAATATTTAAAAATTTGCTTGCCTTGCAAAATGCTCTCAAACAAAGTTACTTGCAATCCAAGGTATTACTGTACTGGGAACTGTTAATGCAACTGAACTGGACTTAGGGTTTTTATTTTATTTTGGGGGAAAAATAAATGTAGTGATTGTGAAAGGGAATGAATTGGTAGAGTTTGCTGCACTAGTACAGAGAGACAGATGGAACTACACGCCAGCTGCCTTTGGCCCCATGAACAGCAAGGCAGAGACAAAGTAACCAAATGTTATTGTTCGTGGGGCATAAGACCATGCAGTTTAACATTATCTAGCTGCACCACTGGTCTTAGGTTGTAGCCCCATGCAGGGCTGGCATCCAGGGTAGGCATGGTAGGGCACCTGCTGAGGACCCACACCCCATCAGGGGCCCACTGACAAGAGCCCCCTGGAGTTGCTCCTCCTCTTCACCGTCGCAACCTGCTTGTTCACCTGCCTCTCGCTCTGGCCCAGACAATGCTGGTGGTGAGGAGGAGGAGCAGGAGATGCCGCTGCCTTCCTGCTCACCTGGCTCTCTGCCTGTCAAGCAAGCCAGTGGTGGCAAGAATGGGAAAGAACATCAGGAGCAATAGCAGCTGGGGACATTGGTGGTGAGAAGGTCGACTCACTGAGGGAGGGTGCCTTGCCCAAGGGCGCTCAAAAACCTGCAGCTAGCACTGGCTACATGTTACTCAGCAAATAATTAAAAAAAAATGCTCCCAAACTTAGGTTTGTTGAAGCAGCAGAAAACACGTGTGCATTCGTGAAGGGAGAATCTGTGTGCAGGAGAGGGGTTGGGAGCACCTTCGGCTAAAGAGTATTGTTTTGTTTGGAAAGAAGGGAGGGTAAATGTGGCAAAATGGCCAACTTTTGTTTCTATTATAGTTTAGCAGATTAGATGTATTGCTGGGATTGGCTGTGCTGGTGGAGGAACTTCATGGTGATTGGGCTTCTTCGCTGAGTTGGGATTGGCCAATGGGCTGCCCGGGGCAGTTTTGCCAGTTAGAAGCTGGGAGCTTAGAGCCAATGTACACGTTATGCTGCCGATCACATGGCGTAAGGCTAGCTTTGTATTAATCTACTGCAAGCATGCGCAGCCCCGATTGGGACCACTGCATAGTGGGAGGGGAGGCTTAAACCTCCTCCCCACCAGTTTTCTGGAAACCCCCCTCCACCCATTGGGGTGCTTAAAAACAGCTTCCACTGGTGTCAATTGAGGCTTCCCCTTCTCTTCTTTAACCAGCCTGCAGGGAGGGGGAGAATTTCTGGGAAAACAAGGCAGCACCCTACGTTCAAAATGCTCAAAACTTGTAGCAGACCCAGAGACATATGATTCAGGGTGGAGAGGAGCAGTTGACTTACAAAAGAACATTCTTTCAGAATTTATGCTTTCTCATAGGCACTCTCTGTATGCATACGTTTGTGGCGCTGCCTTAGACTCGCGTCTAAAGAATAAACGGGTTTTTCAGCCCCAAGGATGCGAAAGCCCGTGCTTATTAAAAAGCAAGGAAGGCAATTGGGAAGAATGTAATCAGAAGCCAATCAGTTCACTCAAGAATGCAATCAAGCCAATGTTTCAAGAAGGCTTTGTATCTCTGCAATGCAATACCACCGCCCACCCCCCGAGCAGACACATACACAGTCACCAAAATTTAACCGCTGACATTTGACAAAGCCTTGCTTTGCTTATGCAGGGCAAGATCACGGTGCCCTTCTAAAGTTTCCGTTTAATCAGCAACATGCTGGAAGTGCAATGCAGGTCCAAGAAGCCCCAATGCCACCTTGTTCCATTACTCAAGGACTGCTCACCATACTCCCGCTCATCATACTCCTAACACATTTATGCAGCATATTGTTGAGTGTGCAAAACACTTTCTACACATTATTTTGGTAAGCCTCACAACAACCCCATAAGATAGGAGGGTAAAGATCCTGTCCTACCTATCCTGTCTTTTGTTCCATCAGCCATTCATTGACAGGAATGGTTTGGGGTTTTTTATTACTAGAATTTCATTCTACTTGCCCTAGTTTCATTAGCACAAATGCACATTTATCATCACATTATTGTCACACTTGTGCAAGTGTGAATTTGTGCAAATCCCACCCACCCCTGGTGAAAAACCGGTCTGCAAGTCCATGGAATCCGCATGACTCAGAAAAAGCTGTCCTATTGAGGAATCCACAGGTCAGATTCATAGAAATCTGAACTCAGTTGAATCTGTTGCAGATTTCTCTTACCTCTGGGTACTTTATGGAAATATCCCAAAAGGTTATGTGGCTGGCTGGAAGTACATGAGACAGCAAAGTGTGACTAGGAACTAGGACAGGTGTAAGATAACCTTTGGGGCCATGGGCACATTTGGCCATCTGAGAAATTCCTGGGCACCATCACAAAATGGCTGCCATGGGAGGTGTGGCAAAGGACAAGTAACCTGCCCAAAAGATAGAGTGCCACAGCTGGGGTCTGAGTTTTCAGTACCAACAGAAACAGCAATCAGCTGCCGGTAAGAACATGTGTTAATTTTTTTTAAAAAAGTGGAAGGGGCAGGGTAGGAAAGGTGTTCAGAGGTGCACCAGCTCATGGACACCATGTTGCCTACCCCTGCACTAGGGGCTTTTAGGAGCATTGGGGGAAAAAAATTATGGGAAGAGGAAACAGAGGGGGCTTGCGCAGCAGAACTTAGAAGATTATGCCCATGGATCAGATCTGTCCATCTGCCATTCTGTTCCACTACATGATAACTAAAATTTGTAGCCACCTTACCACACCTTCTGAACACAAAAGGTAGTATATTTGATCTCTGGCACCCTAAATAATACAGGTGTGTGTGTGTGTGAGAGAGAGAGAGAGAGAGATTCACCCATGTGACATGTTAAGATTAGCAAATTTGTGCATCACACAGAGAGCATGAACAGAAAAACCCTTCACAAGGGACCTTTCTGTGTCCATGGGAAACATCTGCTCTTCCTTCCTTGCATTCCTAGTGACATCTGTCTCTCTGCTTAGAAATGCTGAAAGGTACTAAATCTGCTCACTTGTATTATTTATTTAGGCCAAATTTTGTCTCTCGCCCACCTTCATGACATCTGTCTCATCCTGGATTTCTCCCCGC
Source organism: Shinisaurus crocodilurus (assembly GCA_021292165.1). Lineage (NCBI taxonomy): Eukaryota > Metazoa > Chordata > Lepidosauria > Squamata > Shinisauridae > Shinisaurus > Shinisaurus crocodilurus. Next base: position 12,291,284 of record CM037883.1, on the reverse strand, counting down.
TCCCCCGTGGTGCTTTGCAAGGCTCTAGATACACAAACTTTTGCTTACAAATTAGGTCATCATTCATCCCTGCCCTGTAAAGCTTCACTCTTCCAACTTTTGCAGCCTCAGCTGCCCAAATGTCTCCTGTGCCCTTAAAGAACTATGTCCATTCCTCCTCAGTCAGTGCTCCCTAAGGCTGGATCTCACCCTCCAGATCACCAGCATGCTGCCATCTTTCTACAAATCTCTCCTTAAAACCCGCCTGCCTCAAGCACATCACAGGCTAAGGTCACACAATCCTCTCGATTGCGCCCTCACTGCTCAGAAGCCTCTGAACTTGGAGGCTTCTGAGATTCCGATGCCCTGCTGGGCTGAAGCCAGCAGGGCGGGAGAAACGACGGAGACAATCTTCACGTCCCCATGCTCCATCTTTGGCAAGTTTCGCTAGATGGGCTTTTCAGCCTGTCTAGCGAGGACACTTTGGAACGGGAGGGACGGAGGCTGGAGGAGGAACGGGACATCTGATATCCTGTCCTCTCCTGTCTCCTCCTCTCCCTGCCCACCAGAACACCCCCTTTCCTCCTCATCTGAGGTCACTTTTCTGACCTTGAATGGCAGCCAGCACAGTTCTTTACACACTGGCTGCAAGGCATCAAGGCCAGATCTCCGACTCCCCCTTCCAAGGTCGGAGCGCCGTCCCTGGCCTCGGTAGGGTTTTTCTGAGCAATCTTATGGTCCCCAGGAGAGCGTCCCAGGGACCATAGGATTGCCTTCTAAAATAAGGAGATGTTTGGGATGCTAACACCTTAAACCCGGGGTGGGGAACCTCTGCCCGCAGGCCTGATCTGGCCCATGGAGGTTCCCTATCCAGTCAGCAGCCTCTAGCATTTGGGAACAGGTTATCTGAATGACTGGCTGCACCTGTAGCCTGCTCCCATATGAGCCTGTGTGAGCGCTACGATGAGTGTCAGAGGCCTTCACAGTAAGAGTTGTAAAATTGGCAGGCATTAGAGCAGGGCCTTTTCTGTGGAGGTCTCACACCTTTGGAACTCTCTCCCTTGGAGATGTATGTATAGCTTTGTCACGGCTTTTTTTTTTTTTTTTTTAAAGGAACCCTGAGCATGTTTGTTTATTCCAGTCCACGTTCAGTTTTTAGCTGCTGGTGGTTTTGAAATTCTTGGTTTTGAAGTTGCAAGTTGCAGGCAATGGTTGATTATTACTGATGTTTTATTATGCTTTTGAACCTTTTTTGTAGACTGCCTTCTGAGGGCAACATGCCCTGAAAACTGGGTTAGAAATCCATCTGGTAAATAAAGGAAATTATAAATACATGATGATGTCCAACCTCCAGTAGGAGAGGAAGAGGAGGAGGAGGAGGAGGAGGAGGAAGAAATACATGTTCTAGGCAACTCAATAATCATACCAAGGAACCATGTCTGGGCCCTCTCTTCCCAGATAATTACTGATTGCTGAGATTGTACTCCACCCTTTATCTGTGGTGCTCATTTATTCTGCCAGTGGCAACCTTCCAGCCATTTAAAAGCCAAGCTTTTTATCCTATATAACTTGATTTTCATTCTTTCATTAGGGCTACTTAGGCTGTTTTACTCTACCTGTTCCGCAAGCATATTGTGATAGACGAAGAATTATAATTAGTGAGTTTCTATCTTTAGTGATCTTGTCATATTATGTATCTTCTTTTTTGTTGCCTTTATTTTTTTTAACCTTATTTCAAAATAAAATGATATATCATGGGTTGGCAGTAAGCCGAAAATATGATATGACCCACGAAGCTCACAGGCTGATTTTGGGCCAATTGCTGAGCAAGCATAGTGGTTTAATGTTCACGTATGGCATTTACCATTTTCTGCAAGGGCAAGATGCACCCACTCCCCATTCAGCAATTTAACTTCTAGGGATCCAGGGGGAGGAATTGAACCCTAAAGCAGTCAGTAGTCGACTGGTAGCCATAGATGTCAATGAACTGCATGCAGGCGAGTTTACATACATTTCAATGCAGAACGAATGTCAAACAAACAGACAACAACAAAAGAATGTGACTGCCTTCATTTTTCACATCCCCTTTGTCCAATCTATCTGAAATGTGGCAAGAATACACACCCCAAGGGAGCAGTACAATGCCTGGACATTTCATGTTATTTGGATAGAAAACACCAAAGTTATAGGCAGCTGAATACAGGCAGGTTCCCCATGGTATTGACATAAAGGGGAAACCCCCTCAAAGCAATTGCAAAATGAAAACTGATGCAGCAGTAACAAAAGGTAAAGAAAAAAAATGTGGCCTCAAAAATGAAGTGGATTTACAGTCATGCCTTGGATTGAGAGCATAATTCGTTCCGGAAACGTGCTTGTAATCCAAAACACTCTTATATCAAAACTGAAATCCCGAAAAAAAAATTTGTACAGAGATTTTTAATTTAAGCCGTACTACAGTACTTGTATTGCAAGACATCGCTTGTATATCAAGTAATAAATAAATAAATAAATATTTAAAAATTTGCTTGTCTTGCAAAACGCTCTCAAACCAAGTTACTTGCAATCCAAGGTATTACTGTATTTGCGTGGCACATGCCTACTCCTTAATCCTCATCCACAAATGAAGCCAAACCTAAATGCATGTAACTGTACTTACTGACATTCACTCCTTGTTACCCCTTGCTTCTCCTATCCTCTTATCTCCCCTTGCCCCTCGCCGGATCGTCACCTTGAAGTGGTGAGTGGGCTTGCGTGTTCCGATGAATCCTGTGAGCAATGCCGTCGGGAGCTATGTACTCCCAGTAGGGTCACCCATGGCGGTAAGGTCCGGGGAGAGGAACCAGACAAAGAACGATCCAAAACAAAGTCCTCAACGGCAGAACAGGCGGAAGATAATTAAACCTAAATTACAACGGCTGTGAAGGCGGATGAAGGCTGCAGCAGAGAATGGTTTTCCAATCATCAGGGTAACCGTGCCATTGGATCTCTGCCGTACTCTGTCAAGTTTGTGTGGTGATTCGTTGTGCACCGATCTCCCCACATAAAACAGTTTCACGCACAGGCGTCTTCCAACCCAACCCATCCAACCCAACCCAACCAACCAACCAACCAACCAACCAAAAAAAAAAAAAAGAGTCTACACAATCTTCTTTAGAATTTCCTCCTTTTATCCCGGAAGACAATCTTACTCGGTCACGAGTGATCGCCTGATGATCTCCCCTTGGGAATTTTTGTGTGTGTGCATATGTTACCCTATAAAGCACCATGTACACCAATGAAATAATAATAAAAGTGGTTTGAAAACTCTGAGCTGCTTTCAAGAGCCCACAGGGCTAGTAATGCAATAGATAACCTTCCTTTTTTGAGAGAGAGAAAGAACTAAATTATGATCCTTCCTATGTCCCACACAGATGCAGAAATGGGAAGGTGGGTTTGCCTCTTACAAAGAGAAACAAAATTGCCTGAAGGATTAAAAACTTAAATATTAAGCACCATTACTTGCATCAAGAAAAGATAAAGATGAAGAACTTCATAGATTTACCAGATTTGCCAGTGGAAACATCCCACAAGCATCATTGGTTGAAAAACCTATGTCCATTTCCAAAGGGACTCCTAAACAAACAACTCATATTTCTATGATGGGAAACTCATGAGTTTGGTAGACTCAGACTCACTTTAATTAATGAAGGGTGCAATCCTATGCATGTTCAGACAGGAAAAAAAAGTGCTACAAATCCCAACATTCCCAAGCAAGCATGCTGGGAATTGTACGTCTTTCTTTTGGTCTAAACATGCATAGGATTATGACCTAAATGGATTATAACCTGAGAGGGATGGAAGCCTTTTTTTTTTTTTTAAACAAACCAAACTTGTTTGTACAGATGCTGAGCTTGGTGGAACCTTCTAAATATCCTTTGGACGGGACCGTCGTCAGGGGTTGGCATTGTTGGGCACTTGCCAAGACCCATGCTTCAGCAGGGGCCTCCACGGCTACCCCTGGCCCTGCTAATACTCTTCATGCCATTGCTGGTAGAGGAAGTGACAGGAGCAAGGAAAAGCTGCAGTTGCCTACCTGCTCACTCATCGGTCATTTCTTCCCTAGGCAGCATTGGGAATTGGGCTCAGTGGCAGAGGCAGAGTGAGTGGGTGGGTGATGGTTGGAAGGAGGAGGGGCCCACCCCAAACCCAACACAAGCACTGCTTTGGAGCAAATTCACCAATTCCTCCCACCACCTTTCTCTTTCATTTGCAATGTTTTCTTCTTTCTTTTTCTGTCATTATTGTAACAAAGTGGGTTAGAGACTGGGTGAAGGGGAACCGAAGAGAGAGGTCGCGCATGTACTCTTTTCTCAGATCACAGCCTTCAATATATAAACCTTTTATGAACACTGAAAATGAAGTCAGTGTGCCACTCACACACTAGCTTTGACTAGCACAATGAAATTGGATCAGGAAAAATGTTACCATTAAGAATGGATCAAATGCATATAAAGACCTGTCACACACGGACATTTCTTTCCACCATAGGGAACCCTGTGCCAAAGTACGTAAGAACGGCGGCTAACACTCTTGGAAGCTCAAATAGGAAGGCAAACCCATATGATAATCCAGCCTTACCTTATATTTCCACTGCATTCAAGTCATAGAAATGTGACTGCTAAGCAATTATTGGGAACCATCACTATCTTTGGGTGGAGAAACCCAAGCAAGGTGCTCTCTCTCTCTCTCTCTCTCTCTCTCTCTCTCTCTCTCACACACACACACACACACACACCTTCCCACAATAGTCAACCTGGTTTGTGATTGTGGGGCTGGGTGATCAGTCCAACATAGGGCAGGTTTTCATATGCATGTTGATGGCTGCAACATCAAATTATTGCATATCTGAATGGGCCATCTCAGATCTAAGGCCATAGACATAAGTTTCACCCCATCTCACATCAAAAACACATTACTTTTCAAACACAATGCTTTCCATTAGAGTCAATTCACAGAATTCAGCTTCTGCCATCAAGGACTGGTTCAGACATACAAGTGGTTCACTAGATGACAACAATATCTAGTGACAGGTTGAATGTGTGAATGGACCATCACAGAGAGAACACAGAACTTCAGTATCATCTGACACAGAATGCTTTTCAGTGGGGTCACCTCGCCAATCTTTTCTAAATGCCATGTGCTGGGGATGGTACAACAAGCCACCCCAGTGTTATTACACTGGATTATTTTATGTAAAGCACCTTGGAGATCTGCAGATTTTATTGGTGTCCAAGATACTCAGTTTCACAAATTTGCATTCAGTTTACTAGCAGTCCCAGCTTTAAACACATTTACTGGGAAGCAATTCCTATGATGAGCATGTATCATAAAACCTCCAACTCCTGTATAACTGCTTTGTGAAACACATTTGGTAATATCCAGAAGGTTTCCAAGGAATCTGTTTAAAACATTTTAATTAAAGAAAGCACCCCAATTTCCAATATCCAACATTTGTAAAGGGCATGCTTTTCTGCTGTGTTCTACCTCTCTAGCTTCCTTGGCAAAGGAACACATAAAATGGGTTATCCATGTTCACTGAGGGGAAAAAAAGAAGAATATCTTCTCATTTACTTCCAAGGTGGTTAGTCATACTTTGAGAAGACCCATTAAAATCAATGGCACTGAAGTTAGTTTACTATTGTAGGGATGACTAAGTCTGGACCCTGCTCTGACTTAGCTTTTGGAGTAATTTGACAATGCGGTTGAACATGCACTTATGTTTTAATTTGACAGAGGCTGAACGCCTGCTGTTTATGTTTCTGAGCCCATCCATTTCACCAGGAGCAGGAGCAAGTTCATCTATCATGGATATTCACTTTGTGTGGCAACGCAGCATAATTTCTGTTGGAAAAACCCTGGCAATGATTAAGCAGAGGCGGTCACAAGATTCACTGACATTTGACAATTATAATATAGTGCCTGGTGGATATAGTGGGGCACTATATATTATAATATAGTGCCCCATTGGTGATTCCATTGTCTCAGTGAGGTGACGACTCAGGTGAGTGGGGGCAAGGTAATGCAGCCATGCTGATCTGGTACCTACACAGGTATTAAACCAGAGATTCCTGATTTGGATTCAGGACCATGGCTAGTGATCCTGCAGCTAAGGGAAGAGACAAGTTACCCCAGTACTGGCCTGGCCTGGAGCACCTGGCAGGGTTTTATAGCCTGGCCAGAAGAGTCCTTCTGGGAGTTGTTGCACCCCTTAAGGGCTGCATCTGGGTTTTAAAGGGCTAGCACTTCTCCCTGCAGTTGTTGGCTTCTTCTGGGGATAGGGGGGTGAGGCTCAGAGGAATGTGAATCTGGTTGGTGAATGCTCCCGCAAGGCCTTCCTGCTTGCTGGAGGAGTGTCTGAGGACCACTCCTTGGAGTCAGAAGATAGTGGTACTTCTTCATGATTTACTGGAAGGGGAGTGGGATCCGAGATGGAGAGCCCTACTTGAGAAGGACCAAGGACTGGTTCTGACTCCTCCTTGGTCTCTGAAGGTCCTTGGCCATGACAATGTTCATGTATCTATCAACCTTGTCCCAATTCCATGTGCAAAAATACCAGTGAAATACCGCGGTTTCCTGCAGCTATTACAATGTGTGGGCCTGCCCTTATTTCACTTCTACCTTATTATAATCTCTGATGGCTAGGTATACCACTTATTGGAAGGTTGGGTGGCGGAAATCCCAGCTATTATTATTATTATTATTTTTTTAAAAAAACAGCTCTCTGGGCTAATTTCCAGAACTTTATGAGGACGGAAGGGGCAAAATATCTTTCTCTTTCTCTCTCATCATACTAGAACTCAGGGTCATCCAATGAAATTGACTGGCAGAAGATTCAAGAAAACAGAGCACTTCTTCACACAATGCATGATTGATGGAACTTGCTAGTTTAGATGGTGTTACAGGAGGATCTGAAAAAATCCAAAGGGGATTAGATAAATCCACATACGGTAGTCAGTTTATCAACTGCTAAAATATGGACCCTTCAAGTTCAGAAGCAATCTGCCACAGAATGCCAGTAGCTGGGAAATAACAGCAGAATACATTTATTGCCTCCATGTTCTTGTGGGATTCCCAGCGGCACCTGGTTGCCCACTGTGGGAAACAAGATAGTAGACTAGCTAGTCCTTTGGTCCAATCCAGCAGGGTTTTTCTTATGTTCTTACTACAATTGTTGAAATCAGACTTGGCAAGTATAATGAAAGGAGCAATTTAACAACAACTTCAACCTGTCCCTGAATCAGTTTGTGAATTTGGTAAAATAAGATCTGCATGAAAACTCATACACAGCTTTGTGCACATTTCTCCAAATATAGAAATATACAAATTTTTGTACACACCTTTCCTGGTTTGCACACTTTTGCATGTGGTATTTCCCTAATACTATGTGTGTGTGTGTGTACCTTCTCCTTCATATACACATTTTTGAGTTGCAAACTGCATTGCAAAGTTCTGCAAAGTGTGGATTTCGGCATGCAAGTGTGTTCTGGCTTGTGGATAGGTTCAGGATATGTAAATTGGGCAAGTTTATATAAAAATTTGGACCAAACGAAGTTATCCTCCATCCCTAGTCTTGAGTCCAATCTGTGAAGGGAAAAGGACCAGAATAGGAGCAATGAAGAAAAGAAGAACAAGAATATCTCACACTTTGTTCAAGGAAGAAGAACTCAGTGGTTATTCTTCCTTGAACAATAACCTGCTCAGTAGAGCGGGTGGTCCCCAAACAGAGCCTTCAGTCTTTGATCAGGCCTGGCTACCTTCCAATGGTCATGCAGGCAACATCACCAACAGCGAAGGAGTGCATGTACCCAACAGGAAGAAGATGAATTAATGTAATGCATAGATATGGCCAATGCTGAATTTATTTCCAAGTTTGGTGTAGGGTAGTATCCCAATGCTCTCACCCTTCCAAGGTTGCTCAGATGCAAAAGACGATGTGATTCCTGCACAGTCCTTCAGCTGTGACACAGAGATGCCATTGAGTTATCATAGTTAATTGGCATCAACAGACCTCTCAGTCCATGAATTTGCCCACTGTCCTGCCTCTGTGCACAAGACTGCAACAGGTAACTTCCAAAGCCCCTTTCAACGGGACCATTCAAGGCCCGTTCCATCAGTCCCCACTGCTGCATTCAGTGGAGGGTGGTGGCTCCAAAGTCAGTGGGGCAATGTGTCCACTCTGGCTCGCAGGCGGAACTTTTAAGGAGCTGTCCATGGTGCTGAACCCACTTTGGGGATAGAGTTAAGAACCACGAATAGCTCCTTTAAAGTTCAGACCAAAACCCAGAGCGGATGCACCACCCCACTGACATGGGAGCCGCCAACCACCACTGGCTGCAAATTCCTACTTTTGGGAAACAATCCCATCTTTATCAAGGCCCAGTGGGAAGTTCCCATTTTGCATTTCATTCAAGAAAGTTGGATCCAACTGGATCCTCTGCCTGCCTGTGACTCATGCAGATCTATTGGCACAATCAACATATTCCCTAGAAACCCTTCATTTAGTGACTCAGCAAAAAGCAGCAGCCATTTTATTTCATTATCTATACGGCTCATTCATCAAATTGCAAAACAGCAAGAAACATGTTCAAGTCGACATCAATCTAAAATATGTTTCCAGAGATACTTTAATCAGCTAGAACTGGCTTCCTTGTTTAGCAGTTGTGCCACCAGTGTAGAGTGGCTGGGCATCACATCTGTGGCTGCCATGTCTGAGCTATTCTGAACTACTTTCACTAGCCATGAAAGGATGGTTGGGCACAGGAACATAAGAAGGGCCATGCTGGATCAGACCAAGGGTCCATCTAGAGGTGTAGAAAATAGAGGTGTAGATCTCTATCATTGCATCTCCCACCCACCCCATCAGAATTACCTGCTCCATCTGAGCTTAGCTTAGTGATGGACCCTTGGTCTGATCCGGCATGACTCTTCTTATGTTTTTATGATAGTTGAAAGCTAGTGATTTAAAGCAGTAGTAGGCAGATGTCAGGCTTATGGGATCTACTTTGCTTTTTAATATAACCCCAAGATCTACCAACCAGAGCCTAGTGCAAAAGACATACCGTACACTTTGCATTAAAGAATTCTGAGTCCCGGCATTTATTTTAAGGACAAGAACAGAATGTACCTTGCAGTCCCTCCACACACAAAATCATTCCTTGTTACCCCAAGATTTCATCATTATAATTTTAGAATGATTTATGGGGGGGGGAGTGTTTTGTTGCTGCTATTGTTACATAATTGGGAGCCAGAAATCCTTGCTGGTCGACCACAAAGCACCCAAAGATCTACCAGTACACCCAGATCAATCTTCTGCCCACTCCTGATTTAAGAATATAAAAACTGGCATTGGTGAATTGACTAAAATCCATCAACTCCTAATGTTTTGTTGCCAACAATGGGCAGTTGGATATCTCCAAGCTCCCACAAGCAGGTTATGAAGGTGATGGTCTTGCTCTTTTGTTTGTCCCCAGCATATGGCATATACTGCCTCTAAATGGGGAGGTTCCAGTTAGCTATTAAGGCCAATTGCTTTCGATAGATCTGCCCTCTTCTATGAAGCTTGTCTAATCTCCCTGTTTAAAAGCCACCTAAGCTAAGTGGCCCTCACAGAAAGTGTGACAGCAAATTCCATAATTGTGGTACATTTTTTGTCACTGTCAACACTACTAAAGAGAAGCTACTAAGGAGAGGGCCTTTTCAGTGGTGGCACACTGGTTGTGGAATACCTTCACCAGAATAGCTCACCTGGTGCCTGCACTGTGGTATTTTTGGCATCAGATGAAGGCCTTTCCTCTCCCCCCCCCCCCGCCCCATGCTTGGTTTATGGTTTTTTAAGCTTTATTTTGTGAGCTGCCCAGAGAACTTTGGCTATTGGGTGGTACAGAAATGAGAGAGGAAGAAAGAGGAGGGAGGCAGAGAAAGAGAGAGAGAGAGAGAGAGAGAAATCAGATTTATTGGATGAGCTTGTTTGTAGTACTCTGAGAGAGATGTCATTGAAACTCATAATTTTATAAACCTCTGTTGTGTTCCCTCTTCCAATCTCTCTCTCTTTTTAAAAAACCAAAACCAAAACAAAACACAACAGTCAACCAAATGTTTTAGCCTTTCCTCATGGGGAAAGTTCTCCAATGATGCCTGTCCACAAACATCTGCTATATTTCAAAGCTTTCCATAACCATGGCTTTAGTCCTTTCCTCATGGGGAAAGTGCGCCAGTAGCAAAAGCAAGGAGAGGAAGGGTTTTGGAAGTATGCAAACCCCTAGATGGGGTTCAAACCCTTCCAGTTGTTGATGGAGTACAACTCCCATCTTCCCCTACCTTGCCCATGCTGACTGCAGCTGATGGCAGTTGGAATCCAGCAACATCTGGAAGGTCACGGATCCCCCAAGTAACCCTGCCCTGGATAATCCTGGTTTCCCCAAAAGATGATAAAATCATCAGCGGCTGGTGGAGCCACCTGCCTCCACTGAATAAAATGACAAAGCGATGCCTGTCTGCAAACATCTGCCATATTTCAAGCTTTCAGTAACTATTGCTGTTCACTGTCTGAATTCTGCTGCGGAGGGGAAAAGAAAAAAAAAAAAGACTGTGACCATTTTTGCTGAAACCAACCCTAAAAAGTTTGCTATCCTTTATGCTGTCACTTAATTAATGGTGTGTGTGTATCCATTTCTGAGCCTCTTCAGTCACCCACTTCTTTCAAATCGAACTCTCCAGGGAGATGCTCAGCAGATGGCCGTTTGGCTGCTGTTTCTCTACCCTTATCAACTGCAATCTGTTTCTCTAAATCAGAATCTTCATGCAATATACATTCACTTCTTCTAAGAATAAACTAATAAACTCAGGTGGCGAGTGTGGACAGAAATGGAGCCAAAACACAGCCACTGAGAAACAAAAGGGAGATATCGATGTGGTTGAGTGAAACCTTTTCTCATGGTCCAGTGTGGCTGTCTTGGTTTTTTATGTGCAGTGGGGCAGTGGAGCCAGTGCATACAGGAATGCAGTGGCGGCATTTTTTCATTAGCAGGGACACTGATTGAACAGAGCATAAGAAGAGCCCTGCTGGATCAGACCAAAGGTCCATCTAGTCCAGCTTTCTGTTCACACAGTGGCCGACCAGCTGCCCACAGGAAACCCACAAGCAGGGTATGAGTGCAACAGCCTCCCGCCCATGTTCTCCAGTAATGGGTGTACATAGGTCTACTGCCTCTGATTTGGGAGGTAGTATACAGCCATCAGGACTCGTAGCCATTGATAGCCTTCTCCTCCACGAATTTGTCCATTGTGGGTTGCAGCCCACAATGGATCGCAGCTTGACTTAAATTGGGGTCATACCTGTGGCACCAGCACCATTTTCTTCCTTTGTTTGGCGGGGTTACAGTTTGAGAGAGAGAGAGATAGAGAGATTGTGTCTTGTGGCACCTTAAAGACTAACAAATTAATTAATCATGGCCGTCATGGACTAGGGTCCACTTCACCAAATGGATCAGTTGACATGGGCCAGAGAGAGGAGAAAGCTTATAAACTGTGGAGTTAAATGGCAATTAAAAGCAAAGGCTACATACAGTCTGTGACAATTCAATTTAAGCTGAACTGTACGCAAAATAAGCGCAAAGACCCTTCGCAGCAGCATTTATCAGTGACAACTGATTTAGCAATAAGAAGGTGATTGTGTTAACACCTGTCGTGGGGGGCAGAAGGCCACTGTCTCCATTTAAGCCCAAATTAATAGAATCAAATTTTCTTATTAGTTCCAGTTCATGTATTTCATACTGGAGTTTCCCTTGAGAATCTCTCTTTTGGAGGAGAGTAGTTGAAAGTAGCAGAGAGCAAAAGCGAAAGTGGCAGACAGAGGAGGCAAGCAAGGAGAAACGTGCCAATATAATGGTAAAAAAACAAACAAACACATCATCCTGAGTTGCAGGTTAGGGTTAAGGGTGGTTGCCAGATCTGTAAGTGTTGAAGACCATTGCTTTCAACCAATAAATGATGTTTATGAAAGCCTGGGGAAAGGACTATCAGTATAATAATGTGGAATTTTTATTTTTTTTTGCCCCTTAGTCTATTCAGCAGATGTTTGTTCATGACAGCCAGCAACTGCTCTTTGGGGTTTTATCATAGCAGCAGAATTACTGTTCCTTAACTCTGCCTCTTTTGAAAGCATTATAGTAATCTTTTGATTCTTAAAGCAGAAATACCCTATTATCCTTTCCTTTTAAGCATCCTTAAAAAGTACTCTTGAGCCATGAATGGCTCTCAAATGCAGCCGCCACTAAAACAGTCATAACAGAAGCCTTGTATTTATGGCATGCAAGGAAGGTATAACTCAGGGCATCATTTCATATCCCAATAACAGTTGCATTGTACCAGTGCCAGTGCCAAAATGAATAGCCCTGTAAACAGAAATCAATAGAAGTTCTCTCAAACAACTGGCAAAGTTTTCAGATAATCAGCAGTTTTCACTGCATTTCACTGGCCTTTCCATAAGTCATAACCCAAAATGCTGAGCTGATTTGTAAACTAAATGCATCATGTATTACTCAAAACAACAAGAACATATAAGGCCATCAGTGTACATGGTGCTTTAGAGAGTATGGTTATAGCTCAGTAGGGATTATTTTACTGTGTTTTGATTGTTATACTTTATTATTTATTATTGCATTTATATCCCACCCTTTTTTCATCTTTGCAAGGAACCCAAGGCGGCTTACATGGTCCTCCTCCTCTCTATTTTAGCCTTACAACAACCCTGTGAGGTAGGTTAGGCTGAGAGTCAATGACCAGCCCATAGTCATCCAGTGAGCTTCATGGCTGAGTGGGGATTAGAACTTGGGTCTCCCGAGTCCCAGTCCAACACTCCAACCACTACGCCACACTGGCTCTTATCATTTCTGTAAACTGCTTTGATAGTCCCATCGGGCATATAAATCAATGCAATTAATTAATAAATAAAAGCTAATAGGTTGCTGGCCCAAGGAACTTATTGTGTTGATGGTGGGAGCAAAAGAAAGGGACACGGGTAAGAGTGCAAGTAGCGTGATATGTACGAGGCTCCATTTTGATTGGGGATGAGGCCTAAGATACCAACATAGTATTAGTATGTTGCATGCCATGGTGTAACACATGCTAGTGAGCTCTCCTCCTTTAGTGGGAACTGCTGTGACAGAAGTATAGATGCTCTTGATGACTAATCATATGTGGACTTAAGGCAACATCCTCTTGCATCCCCGAGGGTCCACCCCTGCCCCCAGGTCAGCTACTAGGGGAATACTGTGGCTTATGGGTGCCCTGTAAGGATCAGATGTCTGCAATCAGCACACATCAGAGGTGGCCATGCACCCAGTGCCTGGACACTGCAGAATAATCATGTGAGCTGGTTGCAGCTTCCAATCATGCCAGCTTGAGTTTTTGTGCCAATGCTAATCAATAGTGAAAGGGGAAGAGAACACTCGCTCTTCACCGCTCATAATTAGGCCTGGGAGTATAAAATGAGGCCCTTCTTTTCAGGCATGAATGTTAGAGGTTCACCCTTTTCTTTGTGGTTCTGGCCTCATGGCTCCGGGGACACAGATAGATCACAGCTTGCACTGTAAAGCTTTTCTCAGCAACTGACAAGGCTGAATCTGTTCTAAAAAAGAAAGCTTTGATTTAAAAGGGGGGGGGGGAATGTAAAGCAGCAACATTTGCAGGGAATTGCTAAATCCTTGGAAATTTCCTCAGCTCCCGGACATGGGACCATCTCCTGGCACGAGGGATTGCAAGACTGCAATTGGTGGTATCCTTTATTCCTAGTTTGTATCAACAGCCACTAAGGACGGCCACTTCCCCTACACCCCCCCAATAGGAAAGGACATCACTGAAGGTGCAGATTTGCATAAAATTTGCATATGCTAATTTATATGTATGGATGCAAATTTATAAAGACTATACTTTAACTAAAAGAGAGTGCATAAATTGGCATATTCAAATTTTATGCAAATCTGCACTGCAGATTTGAATAAAATTTGAATATGCCAATTTATATGTCTCAATGCAAATTTATAAATAAGGACTAGAATTTAAATAGAAATAGCATGCATTTCACCCTATTGGGGAAGACTGTGACTAGATGACCTGTGTACCTGCTGATTCTGCTGTCCAGGTGCTCACTGTTGACGGGAAACATCAAGGCCTCTGCTCTCTCATTTTATGTCTCACTCTCTTTAAAGCAGACTTGGACTAGACAGCCCTTCAAATAGAGCAGGGATGGGGATGGCCTGTGGTTCACGCTGGCTCAGCTTGTCTGAGCGTGGAAAGCTAAGCAGGGTCAAGTCTGGTTATTACTTGGATGGGAGACCCCTCCTCTAGTTTCCTGCATTGAGCAGGGGGTTGGACTCCATAGCCTTGTAGGCTCCTTCCAACTCTATGATCTATGAAATCTATGAAATGTGGGGCCATCCTGATGTTGGGCTGAAACTCCCATCATCCCTTACCATTGACCATGCTGGCTAGGGCAGATGGGAGTTGTAGTCCACCAATGCCTGGAGGAACACAAGAGAAGGGCTGTACCAGTGAAGGCTGGTGTCGCCAATGCCAGTGGGGTGGTGTATCCACTCTGGCTCACAGTCTGGACATTAAAGGAACTATCCATGGTGCAGAACCTCAGACCATGGATAGCTCCTTTAAAGTTCAGACTACAACCTGGAGTAGATACACTGTCCTACTGACACTGGACTGGAGCCACCAGTCTCCACAGTGGTAGAACATCTGATTTCCATGCTGACTGGTCCCGGGTTCAATGCCTAACATCTCAAGATAGGTAAGTCCTCTGTGTGAAAACCTGGAGGCCACTGCCAGTCGGAATAGTAGACAATGCCGGGCTAGATGGACCAATGGCCTGACTCAGTATACGGCAGCCTCCTGTGTTCCCCACCTCTGAAATAGGGGGTTCCATCAAGTAGAGAGCTGTCCTCTGACTGCTCTTCAAACAGAGGTCCGTCCTTTGTAGACTCGGACACCTGACCACCATAAACACCCTGTCTGTAGTGAAATGTGATTCTCAATAGAGACTGAGAGACAGTGCCTTGCATGGAAAAATGAAACTAAAAGCGGAAGGCCTGAAGCACAAGGAAGATAAGCTTGCACCAGTGAGATTGTTAGGACGGTTCTCTAATTCGTCCACAATAAAATAGTTATGGTTACTATACTGCAGTCTCTTGCGTTCATCACATATGGTGTCAGAAGTCAGGACCACTCCATAGAGGCTCTAGTTAGGACATTGATCTCTTGCATAGCACGAAAAGGCCTAACACAGCAAAGCTCCCTCCCTCCTGCTTTCGGTTTTGCAGACCGGCTGGATGGCCAAACTGGAAGAAAGATGTTGGAGTCATAGCTTACACTGTCTGTACACAGTACTATTGCTTATTATGCCCCAACGCAGTGCAGTTTATTAAAAATTAACCTGCCAAAAAAAATACAGGTCCTAAGATTTTCCAGACTGCTGAGATGCTTCCCAGAAACACTTTTGGTTAAAAGTAACATCCTAGCAGTGGAGGCTGGGACTCCAATGTCAGTGGGGCAGTTTATCCACTCTGGGTTGTAGCCTGAACTTTAAAGGAGCTATCCATGGTGCTGAACCATATCCACACAATAGGCTTAGCACCATGGATAACTCCTTGAAAGTGCGGCAGACTCCAACCCGGAGTGGGTAAACTGTCCCACTGGCATTGGAGCCACCAACCTCCACTGCATTCTAGAGAGCAGTGGCTTAGGACTGCTGGCTAGAAGTTAATTCACTAGTACTGAAACAAACAGTTCCTTGTGGCCACCAAAGGATGGGAGGAATGAGTGTTCATAATCCTCTCTCCCTTGACAGCTAATTTCCCCATCCCAGAATTCCGGATCCAAGTCTGTGAAGTAAGCAACCACCGCCAGCAGACACAGCTGGAAGAGAGCAGCGAGGTGGCGGAACGGGATCATTTTTTCATTGCTAACATACTGCTCTGAAGTCATGCTCCACCTGAGGAAAGATTAAGCGGCCAATCATCTTTTGACAGTAATGGCATATTAAGGCCTACACTACATAAACACCACTGGCTTGCTGCCGGATTGCTTGAATGCCCTTTTAAGAGTGTTGGTTTTAACTGCTTCGATTCTTCATGGGTTGTCCTAAGTCAGTGACACCACAACCTCTTTGGACCGCGGGCACATTTGGCAATTGGAAAAACTGTCCTGGGCACCACCACAAAATGGCTGCCATGGGAGGAGTGCCAAAGAACAAATACCCTGCCCAAAAGACTGAGTACGAGGCAGAGCTGAGGCCTGAGCCCCAACACACTAAAATAACTCCTTTGAACTGACAGTTTTCAGCACCAACAGAGAAACCTATTTCACAGCAATCCCAGCTGCTGGTAAGAAAATGTCTTAATTTTTTTCTTCAACTGGGAGGAGTAGAGCACCTTGGCAGGTGCCAAAAAGGGTGCCTGGAGACACCACATTGCCTGCTCCTGTCCTAAGTGGTGAAGAGGGCTCAGTTTGTTGCCCTTCCCTGGCTGAAGGCCTTCAGATTTGAACCTCTGGTTGTTCTAGAGAAGAGTTCTAATCAACAACCCTTAAAAAAACAAAATAGTTGACCTACGGGACATAACTTATTTATTTATTCACAGCATTTATCCCTTGCCCTTTAGCAAAATAAAAATAAATAAATGCTCCCAGAGTGGCTTACAAAGATAAGGAGCATGACAGACCCTGCCCTTGGGCTTACAATCTAAATTTAAAACACGACACACAAAGAATAAGGAATAGAGAGGGAGGATTTATATAAATAAAAAGCCTAACCCATTAGTTACAAATCATTTGGAATGAAATTGTTTTTAGATATCTGTGTCTCTCTTTGTGTGTGTTGTATGTTTGTATGTATATGGGGTTTTTTTATTTTTAAAAAATGTATTTTTATGGTTTTAAACTTTGTAAACTGCCTAACAGCTTTGGCTATTGGGCTGTATAGAAATGTATTAAATGAAATGAACTCATTGGATACAACCTCTTGGCAGGGATCTCCTTAAGCCTGGCAGTAGCTCTATCCAAGATGGTGCCATCTCACAAACATTTTCTATACCATTTTTGAGATACTATTCCAGACAATCACTGCTTCTGCTAGCACAGCATTTGGCAGAGGATCCTTTTGATCATAGAATTTTATTGTATTTCAGAATAAAGATAACAGAATAAAGGCAACAAAAAGAACATAAATAATAATAAATCAAGATCACTAACAAAGCAAGGGAATTCACTCATTATCATTCTTAGTCTATAACCGATATGCTTATAGAACATAGGCAGAATAATAATAATAATAATAATAATAATAATAATAATAATAATAATAATAATAATAATAATAATTCTATACCACCCAATAGCCAAAGCTATCCAGGCGGTTTACAACAAAATGGCCTAAATGGGAGCTCAATATCTAATGAAAGAAGAAAAATACAATTTATACAACATATAAAAGGAGCATGTGCTAGTGTGTGTTATTTTGTTCACATGTGTGCATTAGTCAGGAAAAAAAATATATAGGCAACTGTTCTTGGTTAGAATTTGATCAGAAGTTTGAAGGGCTTCAGCATAGGAAATAAATGGAAACCAGGGTGCCATCATATCTTTCTTAAAGCTAGGATTCCTTGCTTGCTGCACTTGCTAAGTCATAGGGCCGGTTCGTACGACCCAGGCTGCAGGTAGGGGAGGCACCATGGGGCGATCTGTGGGGTTTGGTGGGGTGCCGCAGACAACTTGCGCCCCACGCACTAGGGGGCAGGGGCCCGGGATGCCCAGAGGGGCCGTTTGCCCCTATATGCTGGAGTGGCGGTAGCTCCAGCCGCTCTGGGCTGCCGCCTCTGTGCGGCCCCCGCGGGACGTACCACCCGCCGTTCGCACGGCAGGGTGGCCACACGCGGTAGGGGCTTACCCCTCTACCTGCCCATGGTCACTTTGCGTGCGTCCTGCGCGTGGCTGTCCCGTGGAGGCACCCCCGGTCGGCGTTCACACGACACGGGAACCGCGGGGGACTTCTGCTCTCCCCGCGGTTCCCGTGTCGTGTGAACACGCCCATAGCCTCCCAATTTTTATCAACTCATTGCTCTTTAGATGGTTGCTTTGGACGCTTCCAGCTACATGTTACATATGACTTTGCAGCTGTATACAATTGTTTAAGAACACAGGGTTTTAGAAGGAAATTCATAGTTCACGATCTACATTTTAGCAAATAGGGGAAGAGATCATGTATCCACATTCCACCCACTAACAGGAAGAAGGCAAGTACTGTATGCAGATCTGCAATGTGACATTTGGGGACGTGTCCGCTCTCCTTTCGGTGAGCATTAAATTATGCACACGCTGAGAAAAGCAAATACCCCATGGTGACTGAATGCGGGAGACGTCCTCAAACGGCTAATTATCATCATATGAAGTTTCTCCAAGGGTGACCTAATCTGCATTGTAACGAAAATGTCAGGGCTGAAGCCACAGTTAGCATTGTCTGTAGCACGGGCTGATGTTTCAGATGTGCAAAATAGGCTGACACAGTGGTGCTGCTCTTTTGACATTAAGCCAAGTTAATTAGACACCTAGAACGATTGCCGTTTCAAAATAAATCAAATCAATATATTGAAACTGAAACTAGCAGAGGAGAAGCTGCATTTGCTCAAATTCTCAAGTGATTGCAATTCACTTTGCTCCAGTTTTCTGACCTTTCGGTTATTCCAAATCACCAGTCCAGGTGAAGTCATATTTCACAGCAGTCCGTTAGGTCCAATGTGTAGACCAGTCCTTTTCAAACCTAACCTCCAGGGCATTTGGACCACAAATCCCAGCATTCCTGACCATTGGCCATGCTGACTGGCACTTATGCGAGTTGTAGTCTCAAACTTCTGGAGGACACTGGGTTGGAGAGGCTGTTGCAGAGTGTATTAGCTTGATTTGGATGCAATCAAAGTGATAATAAATATTATATTCTGAACACTTCGGTTGGGGGGGATGTTTGTGCAAGTCACTATCCTTTGATTTCCTCTTCAGTTCCTATTACATGAGGAATGTCCATATTTTGGGTTTCTGATTTGCAGCCTGCACGGAGAGGAGCCCCCTTTAAACGTAATAACATCAACAGTAATAATAAATGTGCACCCATCCTAAACCAGTGCCTGGATTTGGTAATGGTTTGGATGAGGGCCAATAAACTGAAGCTGGATCTTGCCAAGATAAAGGCACTGTGGGTAGATATCCTCAGGTCTGGGAAGTGGTAGTCAAACTGCCTTGGAGGGGGTTGCCCTTCCCCTGAAAGAACAGGCCAGCAGCATGGGGCTGCTCTTAGATCCGGGTCCAGATCACTAGAAGCCCACGTGGCCTCAGTGGTTTGCCAGCTGCAGCCATTCCTGGACAAGGGTAGTCAAGTGATTCATGCTCTGGTAACCCACCAGCTGGATTACTGCAATGCATTGTACATAGGGCTGCCCTTGAAGATGAAGCAGAAGCTTCAACTAGTGCAGAATGTGGCTGGTTAGATCCAGCAGTGGTTGGTGGCTCCAATGTCATCCACCCCAGGCTTCAGTCTGAACTTTAAGGGAGCTATCCATGGTGTAGAATAGAACCTATTTGGGGACAGGGTTCAGGACCACGGACAGTTCCAAAGAGTTCACACTACCGCCTGGAATGGAAATGGGATCACATTACACTGATCCTGAAGGACCTGTATTATTGCTTTTGCATCTCTGGGCTCAATTCAAGGTTTTGGTACTTCTCTTGCAAGCTGTGAATGGCTTGGGACCCAAATACTTGAAGGAGCACCTCTTCCCACAGCAGCCTGTCCATGTCTTAAGATCTTCTGCTGAGGCCCTACTCCAAGTGCTTTCCTTATCAGCAGCATGTTATGCAATCACAAAGGAGAGGGCCTTTTTGGTGGTGATGCCCCAGGTTTTGAATGCTCTCCCTGAAGAGGTATGCCCAGCTCTTACCTTGCAATCTTTTCGGGACCGGATTAACATTTTTAAAATTTTATTTCATTTACCCAGTCTACCTATATTCATCTGCTGTCTTTAATTAAGGCTATCTAATTAATGTTAGTGTCTATTGTATTTGGTTTTAAATAATTTCATTTATAGTGATGGACACCACCCTGGAACCTATTTGATGAAGCATGGCATAGAAGTGTTGTAAAAAAGGGGGGGAAAGGTAACTATTAGATTCTGCACTGAGCACAGGGTTGGACTAAATGACCTCTAATGTCATTTCTAACTCTTTGATTCCATGTTTAAGCCAGGTCCACCCATTTACTCTAGTAACTCCCTGCATGTGATGTGGAGGTCTCTTCCTGGATGTGTACATAGCACTGCTCCCCTCTCCCTTCATCCATAGCTGCCTGCCAAACCTACATTTGACTCCTTAATCTGTATTAGTTGCATTAACTATGTTTCAAGGACATGAGCCTTTCATAGTCTTGTCTTCCCCTCACCCTTTGTCTACCAGTGTTGATTTGAACTGTAAGCTCCTTGGGTACAGGGACCTGTCTATTTTTTAAAATTATTATTATTTTACATAAGAAACTCTAAAGCACTATGTAGATAGATGGTGATGCTGGGCCCACCCTATAAACAGGCTAGATAATCTGAATAAAGGATTAAATGTTTCATCCACATTGAGGCGGTACAATGAGTGGTTTTTAATAGACTAGCAGTGAGGAAGTTAGAAGCTTGTTGATATCAGTATGATCAAAGTCATCATGTATGTCCCTTTTTTCAAAAAAATGAGTCAGAGACTTAAAAAAAAAACATTTTATTTATTTATTTACTGTACGTTTAAACCACCCGATCGCCAAAGTCCTCCGGGAAGTGTACAATACATGAAAAAAAATAAAAATAAAATAAAAACATTTTTAAAAAAACAGTGCAGAAAAAAAAACCAGCTGCAAAGAATAAAACCATTCCAGCACATGAAACTAAATTAAAAGCAAGCAACAGAATAAAGTACTAGAAGCGCTAAATGGTTGTCAGAATGCCTGGGAGAATAAAAAGGTCCTCACCTGGCTCAAGAAAGACCACAGGGTAGGCGAGACCAGGCGAGCCTTTCTGGGGAGAGCATTCCACAAATGGGGTGCCACCACTGAAAAGGCTCTTTCTTATAGCCACCTGCCTCGCCTCATTTGGTGGGGTCACCAGGAGCAGGGCCTCAGATCATGATCTTAATGTCCAGGTAGGTACACATATATCTGGTCTCTACATTGCTAATAGACTAGCCTAGCATCCAATCCAGACTCCTGCTAATTTATCCAAGATGTGGTTTCTCTCTTCTCCCCTCCAAACCTTCTCAAACAGCCATTTATGCCAAGTGCTGCTGTGCTGTGCCATGAACCTCCGTGCTCCCTTGGATCTGAACTGCTGTCTGCTGTATCAAATTTGTCAAAGATTTGGCTCGCTGCTCGCCGCTCTCTCATGTGAGTATTCCCAGTGGAGTTTGGTCATGTTCCTCCCGAAGTCAATGGCAAATAAAAGTCTCGCTCCCAAGGCTTCTCGTTTAAGTAAGAACTCAAAGTCAGTCTCTTTCTGTGCCAGGATGAAAAGCACAGCGGCTAAAGCCACCATTTCTGATGGATATTCTTACCATAGAGGGGAAAAAAGTGATGCAGTTGAGAGCTATACGGATGGGAAAGATGTTTACATAGTTGCTTGGAAGACAGCAGAGAACAGTGGTGGATGGTAACTTTTGAAGTGCAGGGGGTCATCATGAGAGTCCCCATAGCCATGTGCTCAAGGAGACAGTTCATAGATTCATAGATCATAGAGTTGGAAGGAGCCTACAAGGCCATCGAGTCCACCCCCCCCCCCCGCTCAATGCAGGAAACTAGAAGAGGGGTCTCCCATCCAAGTAATAACCAGCCCTGACCCTGCTTAGCTTTCCACGCTCAGACAAGCTGAGCCATATAAACAATGGAAGCTGGTGGCTCCAGTGTCAATGTGTATCCACTCCAGGTTTCACTCTGAACCTTTAAGGAGCTAACCATGGTGCTGAACCCTACCCCCAAAATATGTTTGGCACCATGGATAGCTCCTTAAAAAGTTCAGAGTAAAATCCAGAGTGGATACACAGCCCCACTGACATTGGAGTCACCAGCCTCCACTGCATATAAACCAGCCACTTCTAGCAGTTTTCTGTCTCCATCAGGAACAGGTGCAGGTCTTTGGTAAGGCGAGTGGGTTTGAATGGGCCATTCAAGACCAAGCCCCGCCACCCCCCCAATGCTTTGCATCACAACAGGGATAGCTAACAATATGTTGCTGGTGGAAAAATCCATGTCCTGCCTCCACCAGCTACTGGGTGGGTTGCAGCTAACCTTAAAGGAACTGGGAAGTCTGAGGGGGGTGGGAGATTATGTCATGGTCCCTGCTAATCAAAAATGTCCTAGCGCTTTGACCCTGTGAGCATTGGCTCCACTACAACACTGGCAGAGAGGCTCTTGGCTCTAGATGGTCAATACCAAAAGGAGACAAATGGACTAAGTCAGGGGGCAAACCGTAGGAGAATCAAAGTCCTGGGGGCTTGAAATATAGTTGATGAAAATAAGACACAAGTACTTCTTTTCATACACACGACAACACACACGTAGCCCTGGCTTGCATTTTACAGAGTTTCTAAAGCCAAGAGTGTGTGCCATCCTGGTCACACCTATTTATTTATTTCTTATTACATTTCTATACCACCCAATAGCTGAAGCACTCTGGGCAGTTCACAACAATTGAAGCAATCAAACAATTGGAACATGGACCTTTGGTCTGACCCAGCAGGGCTCTTCTTATGTTCTTAAGAGATAGCGATTTATTCAAGCTCACCAAGCACATTTGTGCATAAACAGATTTAAGACCTGCTGCCTATCATGGCGGCCCCATTTGCATCAAGGATGGGTGGGACATTTAGCAGAAGCAACGGGGTCCAGCACAGGCAACTGGAGGCAACACTGCTTGCTTTTCCTACCAGTTCATCCCTAGCAAAGCCTTAGCTTCACCAGGGATTTGGCACGATTCGGATGTCCAGGATGCTAGCCAATAGCAAGGCATCCTAC